>CM055119.1:57930371-59309538 GCA_029206835.1 Rana muscosa
TGCCGGCCTGAGGTTCATGTGCCAGTCCGCCGGCCTGAGGTTCCCGTGCCGGCCTGCCAGCCTGAAGTTCCCGTGTTGGCCTGCCAGCCTGAAGTTCCTGTGCCGGCCTGCCAGCCTGAAGTTCCTGTGCCGGCCTGCCTGCCTGAAGTTCCTGTGCCGGCCTGCCTGCCTGAAGTTCCTGTGCTGGTCTTCCAGCCTGAAGTGCCAGAGCCGGTCTTCCAGCCTGAAGTGCCAGAGCCGGTCTTCCAGCCTGAAGTGCCAGAGCCGTTCTTCCAGCCTGAAGTGCCAGAGCCGGTCTTCCAGCCTGAAGTGCCAGAGCCAGTCTTCCAGCCTGAAGTCCTGATGCCTGCCTTCCAGCCTGATGTTCCGGTGCCTGCCTTCCAACCAGAAGTCCTGATGCCAGTGTCCCCGCCTGAAGATCCGGTGTCCCCGCTTGAAGATTCAGTGCCTGTGTCCTCGCCTGAAGATCCGGTGCCCGTTTCCCGGCCTGAGGTTGTGGTGCCCGTTTCCCGGCCTGAGGTTGTGGTGCCCGTTTCCCGGCTTGAGGTTGTGGTGCCCGTTTCCCGGCTTGAGGTTGTAGTGCCTGTTTCCCGGCTTTAGGTTGTGGTGCCCATTTCCCGGCTTGAGGTTGTGGTGCCCATTTCCCGGCCTGAGGTTGTGGTGCCCGTTTCCCAGCCTGAGGAGCCTGCTGCCCTACCTGTTGTGTTCCTGTATGCTGCCCAGCTTGATTTGCCCCGTCTTCTGCCCAGCTTGATGTGACTGTCTCCTGCCCGGATGTGCCCGCTGTTTGCCCGGATGTGACTTTGCCTGTTGCCCAGCTTGTTGCCATGAACTTTCCCCAGCAACAGTTAGTTGGAGTGTCCGGAGGCCGCTCCTTTGAGGGGGGGTACTGTCAGGAAAGGCTTCACCCGCTGGTGGTGCTGTTGGTCCTATGGACTGCAGTACTAGTGTTCACCAGTAGGTGTCCTCTTACAGCCAATATCTTTGTTGGAGGATCTCACCTGCTGGTGGTAATGCCTGATCCATGGACTGTAGTACCACCAGCGGGTGTATTCCGGCAGTGTGGGGCAGGCAGCACTTCCTGCGCTCAGCTGTGACCTGAAGCTAATCACAAATCTTCCCATAAATACCCGGCAAGTACAAACACTCCTTGCCCTGGTATCTCTCTCCCTGACCTAGGACCTGTGATCTGGACTTTGAGCCTGCATCCTGCCTGACCCGATCCGACCTTATCCCTACCTTGAGCCCATCCTGCATCTGTCCCTCCTGTCTCCTGATTTCCATGGTCCCCTGTCCTCCTAAAACCTGGATCCTTGGATCCCTGCTCTGCAGCCAATCCATCCGTTCCTCTCCTGTTCCTGTTTGGTTCCCATCCATACCCATCTGCTTCCATCCCCTTGTGTATGACCTCGGACTAGCTTTCACTATGATTCCGGTATCTCCCCTTATTGTATATATTTTCTATTGTCACTGTTATTTGGTTAGGTTGCTGCACTGTGTTCTGTTTGAGTGGTTTATTTGTCTGTTTACTTTTATTAATAAACTGTTATATTTTCACCTACACCCGTTTGGTCTCCTCTGTGCAGTCACACAGTCTAGTTTGCTAGCATTCAATGACAGTAATACAGTATTTTCTCCCACTTCCTGGCATAGATCACTGCTGTGATCGCGGTGACCTACGCCACTTCCATATGCCTACACTGTCCTCCCCCGCTGTCTTCTGGGAAACACACTGGTCCCAGAAGACAGCAGGGACCAGTGAGGACGATTTGCGCATGCGCAGTAGGGAACCAGGCTGTGAAGCCGCAAGGCTTCACTTCCTGATTCCCTTACCGAGGATGGCGGTGGGGTAGCCGAGAGCCGAGCGACTGATCGGCTTCGGCTGCCGACATCGCGGACACCCTGGACAGGTAAGTGTCCATTTATTAAAAGTCAGCAGCTGCAGTATTTGTAGCTGCTGGCTTTTAATAATTTTTTTTAGGCGGACCTCCGCTTTAAGCAGAAGCAGCACCCTGATTTTTAATTTTTTTTTCAGTCAGTTTTGGCTACAACACCTGATTTATTTATTTTTTTATCCAGCAATAATATGCCTGAAGCAGTATTAACCACTTGCCGACTGGCTCATGCCGATATATGTCGGCAAAGAGACGCGGCTGCGCAAAAGAACGTACCCGTACGTCACTGCGTATTTGGCGGCTAGCAGGCGTGTGCGCGCCTGCCGTGCGCCACGGGAGAATGCTAGCGGGTCCCGCGGACTCGATGTCTGCCAGTGGCCCATGATTGTGACACGAAGAGGCAGAACGGGGAGATGCCTATGTAAACAAGGAATTTCCCTGTTCTGCCTAGCAAAATAACAGGGATGTACTGCCCCCAGTGATCGGGAGCAGTGATCGCTGTCATGTTCTAGTGAGCTCATCCCCCTACAGTTAGAACACGCCCAGGGAACACACTTAACCCCTTGATCGCCCCCTAGTGTTTAACCCCTTCCCTGCCAGTGACATTTACACAGTAATCGGTGCATTTTTATAGCCCTTATCGCTGTATAAATGCCAATGGTCCCAAAATAGTGTCAAAAGTGTTTGATCTGTATGCCGAAATGTCACAGTCACGATAAAAATTGCAGATCGCCGCCATTACTAATAAAAAAATAATAATAATAAAAATGCCATAAATCTATCCCCTATTTTGTAGACGCGATAACTTTTGCGCAAACCAATCAATATTTACTGTATGTGATAGAAGTCATATTTCCTTATAGACTGGTCAAAGAAGAGATCATGTTTGAGATAGATAAAAAAATCCCTTGCACTTGAAAATTCAAGAAACATACAGAATATTGAATGGATATTCTACTATTTTGGGTAATTTTTTTAATATTTTACATTTTGAAAAATGACAGGTATCTTTTGGATTGTAACTGTATGCTAAACCATTGTTTGCACTGATAATATGCTCTAAATGACTGAAATAGCTGGAACTTACTTGTAACCAATATCTCCCTTTTTATCTGTTGTCAGTGATTTTTTTTTACCTTAAATAATGCAGTGGTGTTTGTGCTCAAAATACACTAATATAAATGTAGCGGGGTCTCCGTTGAGGCCCCATGGACTACGTTACCCAGAACCCCATTTGGCACCCAGGGTGCATTGGGCTGCCGCAGAGACTCATGGGTGGGGTATAAAAGGGGAGGGCGAGGCTTAGCCTGGCCTCTTTGGACACTGCGCGGCTGGCAAGAGGACTTCCTGTGCGGACCTGCTGCGAGTGCAAGGCCTGGGCCTTGCACACTTCCAGAGAGCCTTCCACCTCACTGCGGAGCCTGTGCGGCGACAGACATCTACCTGCTTGAGGGACGTCAGTGAACCGGAGATCAGGCAGTGGCAGATCCTGTGTGTGTGAACACAGCGGTGGGAGTCCCGGACTGGGATCGAGTCCGGAGGGGTGAGAGAGCACCTGCTCACAACCATACTCAAGTACTTTACTAGGCCTATAGACTGCCTTGGCCGATCGGGTGATATTTCCCTTTTCCTGTCAGGAGACTAGTTGGAGGACTGAGTCACATAGTCTCCGGGGAGTTGTTCCATTACCTTAGACCTTGTTGGATTACAAATATTGTTCCTGTATGTGCACCACCGATCATCTGGCATGCAAAGATTCCTTCTCTAGAGACTGAGTTTTAACTAAGTCAGGCCTGACTGGGAGTTGATAGTACTGTTGGGCGCCATATTGCTAACGGGGACCCAAGCTATATGTTGGTCTGTGTTAGAACTAATTGTGCATTATCATTAACTACTGTTAGTATTACTGCAGGGCTCTGCATGCATGTGTTATATGTAATATTAATTGTTAACCCCCTTTTACTGTATCTACAAGTAAACCTTATACATTTTCTCAAATCTGGTGTTGGAGTCCCTATATATATATATTTATCACTATAAGAAAGGTATTGTGGGATTGTGTGTAGACTGTTATAGAGCTATATAGAAACACTACCCCTAGACTAGCTGTGCCAGAGAAGGGCTGAGTAGATTGCCAGGGGTTGGCTGTGCTGTGTACAGGGCCCAAAAGCAAACCAGCGGCTCCCTTAGTTTGGGGGTATCGCTACATAAATTAGTTTGAAATGTTTTATGCATTGTTCATTCAACTTTCTAATTCTTAGTGAGGGCAAATCAGCATTCATTTTTGACCACAGTGTTAAAAAAAAAAAAAAAAAAAAAAGAGAAGGATGGAATTTCTTTCTTGAATTAATGTTTTTTCTAACTGTAAATGTGGATTTTATTTGGGAGAATTCAAACACTTCAAAATTGAATGCTAGAAGAATTTTTTTTTTGGAATTTCGGAATGACATTCATCATGTCCCCGATTGTACTGATGAGAATTTTTGTATGAATGTTCTTGCAAACATTCATTTGAAAATGTTTTCCTGCAATAAAATGACAATGGGAAGGTCTGGAGTGCACACTCTCTATACTTTCTATAGGTCTAAATGGCTTCTTGATTCCACTATTTGTACTTAGGAATGCTCGTTTTAGGTGACAATCTAATGTGTCACCCCCCCCCCCCCCCCGGCATTACCTGCACTTATTATCTTGCCTTCTTTTATCCATTCAAATGAACTTAGTGGGACACTGAAGCAGATTTTTTTAAGTTTAAGGGTTGGTCTGCTTCACATGATGTCTTCTGGTATGGTTTGCTATGGTATCTGTACAATCTACCCACAAATGTCCATGCAGTGTTTCTCAACTCCAGTCCTCAAGGCGTCCAAACAGGTTATGTTTTCAGGATTTACCTCAGATGAAATGGCTGTGGTAATTACTAAGGCAGTGAAACTTATCAAATCACCTGTGCAAAGTAATAGAAAGCCTGAAAACATGACCTGTTGGGGCGCCTCGAGGACGAGATGAGAAACATTGGTTTAGAGTCTATAAACTGCATGTTTCCTTGCCGTTATAAAAGGAGAATTTACAAATCTGTGCATGAAATATCTTCATAAAAACATAATAACAGTCAGCATGTGAAAATGTAGCAGTTATATCAAAATTTATGAAAGTATACCTAAAAATATGTACTTCCCTAAAATACGGTACACATTATTTATTTCCATTTAAGTTAAATGAATGGTGAGATCACAAAGAAACACACACAGCTGTGTAGGAGTTGACCTACAATGCAGTACAGCATGTACTATGTTGTAAGAATAGTTGTGACATAATTACCCTTGCAGTTTTGTAATGTACAAGACAGCTGAACATCAACAACTTTTACAGTAAATCTATACGTAAAACTTCTTTAATTTTAAATTATACACTATACACACTATATGTATAGAATATACTAATTTTAACCACTTCAATACCGGGCATTTTCACCCCCTTCCTGCCCAGACCAATTTTTAGTTTTCAGCGCTGTCGCACTTTGAATGACAATTGCGCGGTCATGCAACACTGTACCCAAATAAAATTAAAATTTATGTTTTTTTCCCCACAAATAGAGCTTTCGTTTGGTGGTATTTGATCACCTCTGCGTTTTTTATTTTTTGCTCTATAAGCAATTTAAAAAAAAACACAATATCTTTTACTTTTTGATTTAATAAATATCACAATTTTTTTTTAAAAAACAATTTTTTTCCTCAGTTTAGGCCGATATGTATTCTTCTACATATTTTTGGTAAATAAAAATCGCAATAAGCATATTTGATTGGTTTATAGCATCTACAAAATAGGGGATAGAATTATGGCATTTTTATTTTTGTAGCGATACCCTCAGCTTAAGCGGGCCGCAGAATTGATTTGGGCCCTGAGTGCAGCTCCGCCAACCCCCCGGCAATCGGCTCTACCCACTCTGGCACAGCTAGTCTAAGGGATACACACATATATCCTTATACTTTAAGAGAGAGATTCAAACATAGAACAGTGATAAAGGGATAACGGATTTTACTTCTTGTTATGCAAAGAAAACACACAGCAATGACAATATGATTTCTAACTTGTATGCAGAGCCCTGCAATGACAGTCACATTACACCATAAGAATGAAGGGGGGTAAAGGAACGCCATGTGGGGCGACCGTTAACTAGGTACCCTGTGGCACAACAGCTAAATGTATACCTAACGGATCAGGCCTGATCCCTTACTCTAAAACTTAGTCCTGTAAGAATGATGGATTCTTCACCGGCTTGCTGTAGAGGTGGTGCACATAAGAATAATAAACACTTTGTAATCCAACAGGGAGAATCTGAACAACTGACAGTACTTCACTAGAGATCCTCTGGATCAGTCCTGCTGCGGATCTCCAGTGAGAGTCTTAAAGTGAGGTGGTAGGCCTCGGCAGTCTATAGGCACAGTACTATAAACAGGTTATTGGATGAGCTTTCGCTCAGCTCACCCTCCGGACGCGACCCGTCCGGGACTTCCACCGGCTGTGTCGTCACTCACACACAGCGGTTGCTGCAATCGGGTCCCCGATCCAATCTAGGCTGCAGGCGGGAGATGTTGGATGCCACCCAGGCTTGCAGAGGGTGGAAGGCTCTTTGGTTCGCTGTAAGAAGTCCCCAGGCTTCAGGCCCTCACACAGCACAGCTCCACACAGGTGGATCAGTCTCAGCTGTCCCGTGTCCAAAGAGAAAGAGCTAGGCCTCCCCCCTCCTTATATCACCTCCCCCATGAGTCTCTGGGGCATAACCCAAAACATCCTGTGAGCCAGTGGGCTTCTGGGAGCAGTAGTTCTGTCCTCTCCTTCTATTAAGAAAAAAACGTCTCTCTGTTCCTTCCTCCCGACTCCCCTCTCTCTGGAATTTCCTGTCTCTAATTAAAGGGGAACACCCCGCTACACACTCCCCCTACTTTGAATCTTTGGTCCCCAAAGACATCTAACATTCTTGGACCTGGAAAACATTTTAGATTCAATACGGTTGCATAGAATTGACAGAGGAGCCTCCCACCAATCATCACATGATGGGGAGCTGTCCTGTCCACAGGTCACTTCAGTGGGGGTGACCTGTCTAACTGTGCCAGAGAGTGAGCTGGGGTTGCCCTCCACCAAATGAGCAGTGGAGGGATTCGGATTCTCTTCATTCCTCCTTACAGTGACCACAGAATCTTCTGAGCTCTTCCCCATTTGTGGGTAGGTCAACTTTTTGGGAGGCCTTGTGACTCTTCGAGCCCTTGGTTCCACTGGCTCAGACATGGTAGGCTCACTAACCTCTTTGAGTACTTCCGCCTCCTGCAGATTGGTTTCTTCTTCTGGCAGTGAGGGTAAGGGATCACATCTGGGGACAACAGGGGCTAAAAGCCGTTTCACCAGATCGGTATTGGTCCCTATAATGAGAGAACTTCTTGAGGGCCCTGGCAGCCAGGGACAGACAATGGCCAGTGTCTCAAATTCCTGGGGCTCCCCAGCCCTCACTGGATCACACGACAACTTGATCCGCACACATCCATCACAAGAGTACTCTTCTGCTTGGATACCCTGAATCTTGGCGTCTCCCATCTCTTCCAGGGGCAGGTATAATAGGTACTTCTCGTAAAAGTCTCTGGTCATTAGGGTAACCTGAGCACCTGTATCAAGGATGGCTCTGGTGTAGATCCCTTCGATCAGAACAGGCACTACAGGCAGAGGACCTACCAATTGGGTAGCAGTCCTTTTGGAAACACCTGGAACAGCAGGCTGGTGTGCTTGAACTTGTGCTCTCTTTAGCTTCCGGCGCTGGGAATGCCGCTTCTGGCATTGTTTGGAAGGCTCATGAGCGTTGTTCACTGAGACGGCATAAACTGCAGGTGTCCTCCACCGTTCCCTCGCAGGTTCAGGGAAAGTTACTTTTGAAGGCCCGAATCTTCTCTCCATTCTTGGGTCACTTCTCTGAGGCCTCCGCCAGCCTTCTGTCTCCATTCGTGGACTTGGACATTCTCGCTGGTAGTGGCCTACACCTCCACAGTTTTGACAGATGCCTTGCTTTGTGGGCTTTTGGGCGGACAATCCAGTACTTCCCGCCATCAATTTGTTCATCATGTCCCCCAGCTGGGACATTTGCACCTTCAGTGTGTCTATCTCAGACTTGACATCCAGTGACTCGGTCACCATCTCCATTATTTTGGACATCTGAGTCTTCAGAACCCCAAACTCCGAATCTCTGTCGGTTGTGCTTGCCACCAGTACACTGAGCTCCCGAGTGTCTGGAGGGACATCTATCTGCTGTACTTTGGCACTTGTGGTGCTAGGAGGTTGAAGTTTTCTCTGCTTTTGGTCCTTCTCAATCTCCATCTTATCTGCTTCATTCACTTTCTCAATGAGGACCTCATCCGGAGTTGAGAGATCTTCCAAATGCTGCTTCAGTTGTAGCTTGATATAGTCACTCCTCAATCCAGTAGTCACAGATCTCTGGAATTTCTTTTGGACTAGCTCGGTTCCAAAATGCTCCCCAGTTCCTTCATCCTTGGATGTGGACAACAGGCGGTCCTTGAGCTCAATGGCCCGGAATAGGAAGTTCTGAGGAGTCTCTTTACTATCCTGGGTTATATTTATCAGTCGATGAAATAACTCAGCGGCATCTTCCTCCTCATAGTAGCTTTTCAGTATCCTCTTTAGCTGGTTCAGGGTCAATCCACTCTTCCTCTCCAACATGCCCCTAATGCTTGAACCTGGGCTGATGGCATGGATTACAGCTTCTCTAATGTCAGAGTCCTGATACCCTTTCTGTAGCCCCAGCTCTATTTGGTGTAGGAGGCTGATGTAAGACAGTTTGTCCTTCTGCCCTCTTTCTCCTATCTGGCCATCAATGCGGAAATCCTTCCGGATGGTTACTTCCTGCAGGCGACCCTGAGCTCGTTTCTTCGGTACCTTCCCAGATTTGGGCGTTATCTGACCATCTTTCTGATCCTCAGGAGCGACACGTAACTCCTTAATGCTTTCAGCTATCATACTGGAAGTCTCCTGAAACCTCTCTTGTATGTCACGGTACTGTCGTTTCAGATCAATCAGCTGTTGCTCTGCCTGCGATTTAACAGCAGCCCCTGCTTTCCTGTCTAAGGGTTCTAACTGTTTCTGACTGGGATGTGTCAGATGGAACTCAGTCTTTTCGGACAATTTTATACTGGCACCGTGGAAGTTTTCAGGGACATCCTGTCCCCACTCTATCAGTGCGTAGGTGCAGTTGGTCCTTAGGTCTGGTCTCACTGCGACCACATAAGCCTTTCTATCCGGGGACAATGTTTGTACCACCTCTTTAATATGTTTCTCTCTCCAGTCACTCCCTGGAAGTTCAATGACCACGCTCGCTTCTGAGCGTGTCCCTTCTGCTTCGCACCATTGGACTACTTTGACGGGGTCCATGCCGGCACTTCTGGGGTTCACTTGCTGCATCAGGATCCCGGACGAGCCCCCACGTGTAGCGATACCCTCAGCTTAAGCGGGCCGCAGAATTGATTTGGGCCCTGAGTGCAGCTCCGCCAACCCCCCGGCAATCGGCTCTACCCACTCTGGCACAGCTAGTCTAAGGGATACACACATATATCCTTATACTTTAAGAGAGAGATTCAAACATAGAACAGTGATAAAGGGATAACGGATTTTACTTCTTGTTATGCAAAGAAAACACACAGCAATGACAATATGATTTCTAACTTGTATGCAGAGCCCTGCAATGACAGTCACATTACACCATAAGAATGAAGGGGGGTAAAGGAACGCCACGTGGGGCGACCGTTAACTAGGTACCCTGTGGCACAACAGCTAAATGTATACCTAACGGATCAGGCCTGATCCCTTACTCTAAAACTTAGTCCTGTAAGAATGATGGATTCTTCACCGGCTTGCTGTAGAGGTGGTGCACATAAGAATAATAAACACTTTGTAATCCAACAGGGAGAATCTGAACAACTGACAGTACTTCACTAGAGATCCTCTGGATCAGTCCTGCTGCGGATCTCCAGTGAGAGTCTTAAAGTGAGGTGGTAGGCCTCGGCAGTCTATAGGCACAGTACTATAAACAGGTTATTGGATGAGCTTTCGCTCAGCTCACCCTCCGGACGTGACCCGTCCGGGACTTCCACCGGCTGTGTCGTCACTCACACACAGCGGTTGCTGCAATCGGGTCCCCGATCCAATCTAGGCTGCAGGCGGGAGATGTTGGATGCCACCCAGGCTTGCAGAGGGTGGAAGGCTCTTTGGTTCGCTGTAAGAAGTTCCCAGGCTTCAGGCCCTCACACAGCACAGCTCCACACAGGTGGATCAGTCTCAGCTGTCCCGTGTCCAAAGAGAAAGAGCTAGGCCTCCCCCCTCCTTATATCACCTCCCCCATGAGTCTCTGGGGCATAACCCAAAACATCCTGTGAGCCAGTGGGCTTCTGGGAGCAGTAGTTCTGTCCTCTCCTTCTATTAAGAAAAAAACGTCTCTCTCTTCCTTCCTCCTGACTCCCCTCTCTCTGGAATTTCCTGTCTCTAATTAAAGGGGAACACCCCGCTACATTTTATTGAATTTTTTTTCTAGTAATGGCAGCGATCTGCGATTTTTATTGTGACCGTGACATATCGGACACTTTTGACACATTTTTGGGACCATTCACATTTATACAGCGATTAGTGCTATAAAACTGCACTGATTACTGTGTAAATGTGACTGGCAGAGAAGGGGTTAACACTAGCAGGCGCTGAAGGGGTTAAATATGTTCCCTGGGAGAGATTCTAACTGTAGGGGGGAGGGGACTCACAAGGGGAGGAGACCGATCTGTGTTCCTCTGTACTGGGAACACACATCGGTCTCCTCACCTCTGACAGGACATGCATCTGTGTGTTTACACACACAGATCCACAGTCCTGCCGTGATTGCAGGCAATCGCCGGTGCCAGGCGGACATCGCGGCCGCCGGGCACGCGCACCGGGTCCCAAGCAATGTGGCAGGCGCGCGCCCCCTAGATGGCCGGGAATCCGCCCGGAGGGACGAGAGGTTCCTGCGGACTTCATAGTACTATGCGCCGGGCAGGAAGTGGTTAAATAACACACTATACATACTATTTATACAGGTGCATCTCATAAAATTAGAATATCATCAAAAAGTTAATTTATTTCAGTAATTTAATTCAAAAAGTGAAACTCATATATTTTATATAGATGCGTTACACACAGAGGGGTATAATTTAAGCATTTATTTCTTTTTTTTTTTTTTTTTTATAATTTTGGCTTATAGCTAGTGAAAACCCCAAATTCTGTATCTCAGAAAATTTGAATATTACATAAGATCAGTAAAAAAAAGGATTTTTAATACAGAAATGTTGACTTACTAAAAAGTATGTCCATGCAGTATAGTATTCACTTACTACTTGGTTGGGGCTACTTTTGCATGAATTACTTGTAGCGCTACCCCCATAGGGGCCGCTGGTGAATGTGGCCGTCTCCCACCCTGCACAGCCAGGCACATGCCTTTCCAGTCACAAGAAGCAGTCCTTACAGCTTTGTTTTTTTGTTTTTTATTATTATTACGGGAATTGAACTTAGATGGGGAAGGGTGCATATGGGATGCCCATTTAATTGATTAAACTCTGTAGGGACTTGAACTATATACATTCCGTATATACATTCCCATATATACAGTCCTCCTGACTGGCACTGCACCCACCCCAGACTGCTCCATCCTAGTCCTCTCAAGCATGCCTCCCAGTCCTCCTGACTGTGTGTCACTCGCCAGCCCTCTTGGCTGTTCCTGTTCCTCCTGGAGACTTGCCTGGCAGTGTTCTCCCGCTGTCCTCTCCTTGCTCCGGTGCCTCCTGGCGAGGATACATCCGTGTGTTTTGAGAAGTACCTGTGCGCACTTGAGCCCAGGCCCAAGGTCACCCCCCAGACTGGGGAGCTCCCTCAAAGGCCACAACAGCCTAACACTCCATCTCCAGCTTCCACCTGAACTCCGCACTGCCCCCAGCTGGGCTGACCCAGAGTGTTTGAGGGGGCCTGCCCCCTGCCAAACCTTCTGTTGTGGATTGGTCAGGGCCCTCAGAATACTCCAGGCAGCTCCACCTTAATTCCCCTCCCATTCTTATAGAAGGTTCCAGTATATTCTAGATGTAGGTGGGATCTCAGTGATGCTGCCTGTGAGTCATCCAGCTCTCCCTTGATCTCTGCCCTACCCCGGAAAAACACAGACAAGCTTGGCTGCCAGCCAAGCCTGCACAAATTTACCTACTCTAAATAAAAAAAAACTATCTACACTCCTAGCACACTAGAGGGTGCTACATACTGCATCAATGTGGCATGGCATGGAGGTGATCAGCCTGTGGCACTGCTGAGGGGTTATGGAAGCCCAGGTTTCTTTGATAGCGGCCTTCAGCTCATCTGCATTGTTGGGTCTGGTGTCTCTCATCTTCATCTTGACAATACCCCACAGATTCTCTATGGGGTTTAGGTCAGGCAAGTTTGCTGGCCAATCAAGCACAAGCTCAAGTGATACCATTATCATGAAACCAGGTATTGATACTTTTGGCAGTGTGAGCAGGTGCCAAGTCCTGCTGGAAAATGAAATCAGCATCTCCATAAAGCTGGTCAGCAGACGGAAGCATGAAGTGCTCTAGAATTTCCTGATAGAGGGCTGCGCTGACTTTGGACTTGATACATAGTGGACCAACACCAGCAGATGACATGGCACCCCAAATACCCACGGACTGTGGATACTTTGTATTTCATTTGGAAATCAAGGTCCCAGAGTCTGAAGGAAGAGTGGAGAGGCACAGAATCCAAGTTGCACGAGGTCCAGTGTAAAGTTTCCAGTCCGTGACGATTTGGGGAGCCATGTCATCTGCTGGTGTTGGTCCACTGTGTTTTATCAAGTACAAAGTCAGCGCAGCCCTCTACCAGGAAACTCTAGAGCACTTCATGCTTCCCTCTGCTGACCAGCTTTATGGAGATGCTGATTTCATTTTCCAGCAGGACTTGGCACCTGCCTACGCTGCCAAAAGTACCAATACTTGGTTTAATGATCATGGTATCACTGTGCTTGATTGGCCAGCAAACTCTCCTGACCTAAACCCCATAGAGCAGTGATGGCGAACCTTGGCACCCCAGATGTTTTGGAACTACGTTTCCCATGATGCTCAACTACACTGCAGAGTGCATGAGCATCATGGGAAATGTAGTTCCAAAACATCTGGGGTGCCAAGGTTTGCCATCACTGCCATAGAGAATCTGTGGGGTGCTTTCAAGAGGAAGATGAGAGACACCAGACCCAACAATGCAGATTAGCTGAAGACTGCTATCAAATAGGGATGAGCCCGATGTTCGAGTCGAACGTAAGTTCCATTCGAACATCGGGGGTTCGCCTGTTCGCCGAATAGCGAACAATTTGGGGTGTTCGCAGCAAATTTGAAAGCTGCGGAACACCCTGTAAAAGTCTATGGGAGAAATCAAAAGTGCTAATTTTAAAGGCTTATATGCATGGTATTGTCATAAAAAGTGTTTGGGGACCTGGGTCCTGCCCCAGGGGACATGTATCAATGCAATTTTTTTTTCAAAACGGAAGTTTTTTCGGGAGCAGTGATTTTGATAATGCTTAAAGTGAAACAATAAAAGTGAAATATTCCTTTAAATTTCGTACCTGGGGGGTGCCTATAGTATGCCTGTAAAGTGGCGCATTTTTCCTGTGTTTAGAACAGTCCCTACACAAAATGACATTTCTAAAGGAAAAAAAGTAATTTAAAACTACTCGCGACTATAATGAATTGTCTGGTCCCGGCAATACAGATAAAAGTCATTGAAAAAAACGGCATGCCCCCCCCCCCCCCAGTCCATTACCAAGCCCTTTGGGTCTGTTATGAATATTAAGGGGAACTCCGAACCAAAATAAAAAAAAATTGCATAGGGGTCCCCCCAAATTCCATACCAGGCCCTTCAGGGTGTAGGGGTCCCCTTCAAAATCCATACCAGACCCTACCAGATCCGAGCACGCAACCTGACAGGCCACAGGAAAAGAGGGGGAGAGGAGAGAGCGGCCCCCCCTTATGAACCGTACCAGGCCACATGCCCTCAACATGAGGAGGATGTCCCCATGTTGATGGGGACAAGGGCCTCATCCCCACAACCCTTACCCGGTGGTTGTGGGGGTATGCGGGTGGGGGGCTTATCGGAATCTGGAAGCCCCCTTTAACAAAGGGGACCCCCAGATCCTGCCCCCCCTATGTGAATTGGTAACGGGGTACATTGTACCCCTACCATTTAACCCCCAAAAAATCAAAAATGGTAAAAAACACAGTAGACAGCTTGTGACAAGTCCTTTATTTAAAAAAAAAAAAGAAAAAAAAATTCCAGCGATGTACAATGGCATGGGTTCCCCCCGGGGGTTTCCCGAGGGGCGGGGTCACCTGTACATGTTACTGGGTAACCCCGCGGCGTTTCCCCATGGCATCAGAGGGGGGCGGGGTCACCCGCGCACGTAACGGGTGGCCCCGCCCTCAGCTATTTAAGAGCTGTCACGGCGGGTGTAGTGTCATTCGACGGGAACCACCCATGGAGGCGGATCGTGTCGGCAGGTTTTTTATTTTTTTTCCTCCGTATTCTCCGCTCAAGAATGGATGTACATCACTGGAATTTTTTTTTTTGGGGGGGGGGGGTTTACTAGCTGTAAGCCATAATCATCAAAATTAAAATAAATAAATGCTTGAAATATATCACTCTGTGTGTAATGAATCTATATAATATATGAGTTTCACTTTTTGAATTAAATTAGTGTAATAAATTAACTTTTTGATGATATTCTAATTTTTTGAGATGCACCTGTATATACTCTAAAATGAAAAGGGAGGATATCTATGCAATTCTATATATATATATGTTCTGGGTTAGAAAAGTTAATTTAATTATGTTAAATATTCAATGAGTATGACATTTACTAACAGGCCTGTAAAACATGGCATCACCCAGAATTAATGTATCTTCTTTAATTGGGGGTTTATTTGGATTCTGGCACTATGTATACTAGTGGAGTTGGATCCATATACACAGAGGTACTGAAAAAGGCTGTCCATTCCTTGACAATTTGCAATAGTGCAGTGACCCATAGCAACCTGTGAGCAGGGTGCAGAGTGGTGTGTCGGCGAACAGGGATCACACAGAGGCCAAAGTAAATGACAACAGTTCTAACAAGGTATACCCAGGCGCGGCAGGTAAGCACAGCCTTCCGGAGCCACTTACAGAATCTTCAGAAAATATCTGTTAACTTTGACTGATGCTGACAGCTTCTGCAATGAGGAGTGGTAATGTGGCCTGGCTGGTCCCCGCCCAATAGGGAGGTTACTCAAGCAGAGAATAGGCATACTCCCTAAGCTGTCCCTACTCCGTTGGAACCTCTCCCTAGCTTTCAAAACTTTCCCTGATAGACGAAGAACCTGTCCCTACACTCAACACTCAAAATGCACTACACATCTTAAATAGACACTTCCATGACCCAAGATGCTCAAAGGGTCAGTCAGCGCATCAACATCCAATCGGACGTCTGCTCACTTGATGACAGCAGGAAGTCATAGAGGAATAAAGTTCCTCACCCCTTCCTCCCCTTCTGCGCTGCTGCTAGAGCCTAGCGCCACGTACAAAAGGGAGTACAGAGTTCAGCTGCCAACACTCTACCTGTCTTTGTCAGATGCTGTCCTCGGCATCAAACATAAAAGGAAAACAACACACAACTGCAATAAACATAATCACGGAAATCACAGAAAACTTTACACGACATAGTCAGAGTACTTTGCACGGAGCTGTCCACGGTTAAACCGAATCAGGTGGGGGACCTCACCTTTTTCTGAAAGGTCAACATCAGAACAGCCATTCTCTTCACAATATTCAGAAGCGTCAGGAGTTTGGGGGTCATCATGGCAGGCAACACCCCCTTCACCTGAGCTGGTTGCTGTATCCAAGTAGGAGCCTGAGGCTCGATGGGAATCACATACCACTCAAAGGGAACTTCTAGGACTGGTGAAACATCCACAGGGTTGCTGTCCTCATGGATGGTGACAGGTTTGATGGAACAGTCCCTCTTAGTACTCAAGGCCCCAGCAGGTTACAGTGAAGCTGCTTCTTGACTGGTGCAGGACCCTCTGAAATCACATCATACACAGGGTTCGGTATGGGATATGCTTCCACTTGGGCGCCAACTTGCTGTTCAATTTGTGGCAATCCATACAGAACCTCAAGCTACCATCCTTTTTGTGTACCAGGATGACAGGGGTGGCACATCGGCTGTGACTCTCTTTGATTAACCCACTCACACACTTGCAAATTAATTCCTTGACCTCCTGGCATAAGGCTGTTTGTACAGTGGGTTCGGAAAGTATTCAGACTATAGTTGAGCGGACACCTGGATGTTCGGGTTCGGCCGAACTTCGGAAAAAAGTTCGGGTTCGGGACCGAACTTTAACCCGAACCCGGACCCGAATCCGAACCCCATTGAAGTCAATGGGGACCCGGACTTCTAAGGACTAAAAAGGCTCTAAAAAAGTACTGGAAAGGGCTAGAGGGCTGCAAATGGCAGCAAAATGTTGTTAAGAGCATGGCAAGTGCTCTGCAAACAAATGTGGATAGGGAAATAACTTAAAATAACATAAAAAAAATAAAAATAAAAAATAATAATCTTGACCTAGGAGGACGAGGTCCATATGGAGTAGGAGGTTGAGGTGGCGGTGGATGTGGCTGTGTAGGTGGAAGCGGCGGTGGAGGAGGACGAGGTAGCCAACACTGATTCAAAAATACAACAATGGCTGGGTAAGGCCGGTGATGTGTCGAATTCTGTCCCCCGTCAAATAGTGTCCACCCTGTACTGAGCTTGCTCAGTATGTAGGACAAGGGGATTTCTAAAATCTCCCAAGACGAACGGCGCCTGCGTGGTGAGTTCAGGTGAAGGCCACACCATCCGTGGTTCAAGCCGAGCCAAGTGAGGCCGTGCCCGAAGCGTGGCGATCGAACCAAGCCCGTGAGGGGCCCTGTTACTATGTGCTACCGTATGTCCACTTGGATGGTGGGGCTTGAACCTGCACTCACAGCGCAGGCGCCGTTCATCTTCAGAGATTTTGTGAATCTCCTTGTCCTCTGTACTGCGCAAGCGCTGCGCCTTCGCAGTATGGGCCGGACACAATCCGATGGCCGGACAGTTTTTGTCACAACACCGGTATACATGTCTATTCTGCACAAGGTACGGACAAGTCCTGTGGGATCCATGCCTGGTTCATTTTAATGAACGTGAGCTTGTCCACATTGGCTCTGGACAGGCGGCTGCGCTTGTCTGTGATAACGCCCCCTGCCGTGCTAAATACACGTTCAGATAATACACTGGCTGCAGGGCAGGCCAGCACCTCCAAGGCATAAAGGGCAAGCTCAGGCCATGTGCCCAATTTGGAGACCCAGAAGTTAAAGGGGGCAGACCCGTCATCCAGTACGTGTAGGCCTGTGGACACATACTGCTCAACCATGTTGGTGAAATGCTGCCTCCTGCTAAGACGTTCCATCTCAGCTGGTGGTGCTGGTTGTTGTGGCGTGCTGACAAAGCTTTTCCACATTTCAGCCATGCTAACCCTGCCTTCTGAGGTGCTGCCGGTGCCCCGGCTGCGTTGGCGACCTCATCCTCCTCCTCTGCCTTCGCCTTGTGCTTCCACCGTACGCCCGCTGTCAGGTGGGAATGCCACCAGCAGCGCGTCTACCAGCGTGCGCTTGTACTCGCGCATCTTACGATCCCGCTCCAGTGAGGGAATTAAGGACGGTACGTTGTCCTTGTAATGGGGATCCAGCAGGGTGGCCACCCAGTAATCAGCACCAGTTAAAATGTGGGCAACTCGGCGGTCATTGCGGAAACACTGCAGCATGTAATCGCTCATGTGTGCCAGGCTGCCCAGAGGCAAAGAAAAGCTGTCCTCTGTGGGAGGTGTATCGTCTGTGTCCTCTGTATCCCCCCAGCCACGCACCAGTGATGGCCACGAGCTGGTCTGGGTGCCACCCTGCTGTGAAAATGGCTCCTCCTCCTCCTCCTCCTCCTCCTCCTCCATCTCCTCCTCCACCTCGTCATCCTCCAGAACTGTGCCCTTTCTGCCGGACAATTGTGTACCTGGCGTTTGTTGGTGCAGGAACCCACCCTCGTAGCCACTTGTGAAAGACTGCCCTGAAAGCCTTTGAAATGATCCCGCTTCCTCCTCCTCCTCCTCATCCTCCTGTGCCACATCCTCTTCCATCATCGCCCGAAGCGTTTTTTCAAGGAGGCATAGAACTGGGATAGTAACGCTAAGAACGGCGTCATTGGCACTGGACATGTTGGTGGAGTACTCGAAACAGCGCAACAAGGCACACAGGTCTCGCATGGAGGCCCAGTTATTGGTGGTGAAGTGGTGCTGTTCCGCAGAGCGACTCACGCGTGATTGCTGCAGCTGAAACTCCACTATCGCCTGCTGCTGCTCGCACAGTCTGGCCAGCATGTGCAAGGTGGAGTTCCACCTTGTGGGCACGTCACATATGAGGCGGTGAGCGGGAAGGCCGAAATTACGCTGCAGCGCTGACAGGCGAGCAGCAGCAGGGTGAGAACGCCGAAAGTGCGCACACACAGCCCACACTTTCTGCAGCAGCTCTGGCATATTGGGGTAATTTTTAAGGAACCTCTGGACCACCAAGTTCAGCACATGCGCCAGGCAAGGGATGTGCGTCAAACCGGCTAGGCCCAGAGCTGCTACGAGATTTTGCCCATTATCACACACCACCAGGCCGGGCTTGAGGCTCACTGACAGCAACCACTCATTGGTCTGTTGTTCCATGTCCCTCCACAACTCCTGCGCGGTGTGGGGTTTTTCCCCCAAACAGGAAAGTTTTAAAACTGCCTGCTGTCGTTTACCCCTGGCTGTGCTGAAGTTGGTGGTGAAGGTGTTACGCTGACCGGATGAGGAGGCGGTAGAGGATGAGGAAGCGGAGTAGGAGGAGTTAGCAACAGGAGGCAAACTGAAGCGCCCTGCAATCCTCGGTGGTGGAAGGACATGCGCCAAACTGCTATCT
Source organism: Rana muscosa (assembly GCA_029206835.1). NCBI lineage: Eukaryota > Metazoa > Chordata > Amphibia > Anura > Ranidae > Rana > Rana muscosa. Next base: position 57,949,358 of record CM055119.1, read on the forward strand.
GCCTCAGGCCCAGCCGCCACTGCATTTACCCAGTGTGCTGTTAGGGAGATATAACGTTCCTGACCGTGCTTACTGGTCCACACATCCGTAGTTAGGTGGACCTTGCCACAGATGGCGTTGCGCAGTACGCACCTGATTTTGTCCCCCACTTGGTTGTGCAGGGAAGGGATGGCTCGCCTGGAAAAATAGTGGCGGCTGGGCACGACGTACTGTGGGACAGCCAATGCCATCAGGCTTTTAAAACTCTGCGTCTCCACCAGACGGAATGACAGCATTTCAAAGGCCAGGAGTTTTGAAATGCTGGCATTCAGGGCCAGGGATCGCGGGTGGCTAGGGGGGTACTTCCTCTTCCGCTCCAATGTTTGGGAGATAGAGAGCTGAACGCTTCCATGGGACATTGTGGAGATGGTTGGTGACCCAGGTGGTAGTGTTGCTGGCAGATCCTCTATTTGCGGGTTGGCAGGTGCCACTGTCACTACAGAGGTGGATGAAGAGGCCGAGACTGCAGCAGAAGAGGAAGCAGGAGGAGCCAGAGACCTTTCTTGGTTTTTGAGGTATCTACTCCACTGCAGCTCGTGCTTTGCACTTAGATGCCTGGTCATGCAGGTTGTGCTCAGGTTGAGAACGTTTATGCCTCGCTTCAGCCTCTGATTGCACAGCCTGCAAACCACTCGTGTCTTGTCATCAGCACATTGTGTGAAGAACTGCCACGCTAGGGAACTCCTTGGACCTGGCTTTGGTGTGCTCGGTCCCTTGCTGGGTTGGGCAGTAGCAGACATACTGTCTAGCTGACAGACGCTCCGCTTTTGCACCCTGCTCCCTCTTCTGCTGTGCTGGTGGCTCTGTGCGACCACCGCCTCTTCCTCCAAACTACACTGGTCACCTGCATAACGTTGATTCCATGTGGGGTCGAGGACCTCATCGTCCTCCACATCATCTTCCACCCAGTCTTCACCCCTGCCCTCCTTGTCTGTCTGCACAATTGCGAAAGCAGCAGCAGTTGGCACCTGTGTTTCGTCATCATCCGAGATGTACTGCAATGGTCCTCCCATGTACTCATCATGAAACATAAGTGGTTGGGCATTGGTGCACTCAATCTCTTCCACTTCTGGGGCAGGGCTAGGTGGTTGGCCCTGGGAAACCCTGCTAACAGAGTCATCGAAAAGCAGAAGAGACTGCTGCATGATTTGGGGCTCAGACTGCTTGGCTGATTTGCAAGGGGGTGAGGTGAAAGACTGATGGACATGGGTTTCAGGTGCCAACTCTGTTCTTTCATCAGAAGAGTGGGTGGGAGACAATGTGAAGGAACCCGAGGCACTGTCAGCAACCCAATCTACTATCGCCTGTACTTGTCCTGGCCTAAACATTCGTACAGCCTAATTAGGCGCGACAAAATAACGCCGCAGGCTCGGTCGCCTACTCGCACCTGAGGAAGGTGTTTCACTTGTGCGTGTATCTGGCACAGATCCACCACGTCCTCTCCCTGCAACAGGAGCTCCACCAGCAGCACCACGACCGGGGCCACCACGCCCCTTTGACCTTCTCCTCATATTTTCCAAATTTAGGATCTTGCCCTAAATGGGTGTTTTTGGAAGAGCAGAACACACCCACAGTACGTAACCGCTGAATCGCACAGCTACAGAACTGCAGAAAATGCTATTAAAAAAAATGTTGTTTTTTTAGTATAGCACAGTAGGAGAAAACTATATAGAAATTGTTTATTTCACACACCTCCAAATATGTATAACACACTGCAAACTATTTTTTGTGTCCCTAAACGGCGTTTTTTGGAAGAGCAGAACACACCCACAGTACGTAACTGCTGAATCGCACAGCTACAGAACTGCAGAAAATGCTATTCAAAAAAAAAATTGTTTTTTTAGTATAGCACAGTAGGAGAAAACTATATAGAAATTGTTTATTTCACACACCTCCAAATATGTATAACACACTGCAAACTATTTTTTGTGCCCCTAAACGGCGTTTTTTGGAAGAGCAGAACACACCCACAGTACGTAACCGCTGAATCGCACAGCTACAGAACTGCAGAAAATGCTATTCAAAAAAAATGTTGTTTTTTTAGTATAGCACAGTAGGAGAAAACTATATAGAAATTGTTTATTTCACACACCTCCAAATATGTATAACACACTGCAAACTATTTTTTGTGCCCCTAAACGGTGTTTTTTGGAAGAGCAGAACACACCCACAGTACGTAACCGCTGAATCGCACAGCTACAGAACTGCAGAAAATGCTATTCAAAAAATTTTTAGTTTTTTTAGTATAGCACAGTAGGAGAAAACTATATAGAAATTGTTTATTTCACACACCTCCAAATATGTATAACACACTGCAAACTATTTTTTGTGCCCCTGAATGGCTCTTTTTGCAAGCGTACATTAAAGTGCAAATTTTTTATTTATTTATTTTTGCCCTAAACGGGTCTTTTTTTGCACGAGCAAAATAAAATGCTTTTTTTTTTTTTGCCCTATGGGTCTTTTGGAAAAGAGCACAATAAAGTGCCTTTTTTTCCCCCTAAAAGTTAGATTTTCTCTGACACTGGGCTCATGGCAGTGTAAAAAGACTGCACTGCAACACAAATAGGTAAACCTATGCAGATCGCTGATTTTGATCTCTGAATCTGGACTCCTATATAATATTCTCTCTCCCTGAAAGCACCAACACAGGAACCTGGCCCTACACTACACTATCTCTCTATCTTTTCCCTCAGATTGTAGAATCAGGACTACCTCATCTATTTTTCTATCTCTGCCTAAAAGCAGCAGCAGCAGACTAGATCCTCTCCCTATCTATTCTGAAGCAGAGTGACATGTGTGCTGTGTGCCTCTAGCTTATATAGAAGCTGGGTCACATGTTGCACTGACCAATCACAGCCATGCCATTAGTAGGCATGGCTATGATGGCCTCTAAGGGCACACCAGCTAATCAAAAGGTGATTGGCTGGCCCCTGAAGCATTTCTAAATGCGTAATTAGATTGCCGAACCCGAACCCGGACTTTTGCGCAAAGTCCGGGTTCAGGTTCGGGTTCGGGAAAAAGCTAAAGTTCGGTACGGACCCGAACTTTACAGTTCGGGTTCGCTCAACACTAATTCAGACCCCTTTAGATTTTTCACTCTTTGTTATATTGCAGCCATTTGCTAAAATCATTTAAGTTATTTTTTTCCCTCATTAATGTACACACAGCACCCCATATTGACAGAAAAACACAGAATTGTTGACATTTTTGCAGATTTATTAAAAAATAAAAACTTAAATATCACATGGTCCTAAGTATTCAGACCCTTTGCTCAGTATTTAGTAGAAGCACCCTTTTGATCTAATACAGCCATGAGTCTTTTTGGGAAAGATGCAACAAGTTTTTCACACCTGCATTTGGGGATCCTCTGCCATTCCCCCTTGCAGATCCTCTCCAGTTCTGTCAGGTTGGATAGTAAACGTTAGTGGACAGCCATTTTTAGGTCTCTCCAGAGATGCTCAATTGGGTTTAAGTCAGGACTCTGGCTGGGCCATTCAAGAACAATCACTGAGTTGTGTGCTTAGGGTCATTGTCTTGTTGGAAGGTAAACCTTCGGCCCAGTCTGAGGTCCTGAGCACTCTGGAGAAGGTTTTCATGCAGGATATCCCTGTACTTGGCCGCATTCATCTTTCCCTTGATTGCAACCAGTCATCCTGTCCCTGCAGCTGAAAAACACCCCCACAGCATGATGCTGCCACCACCATGCTTCACTGTTGGGACTGTATTGGACAGGTGATGAGAAGTGCCTGATTTTCTCCACACATGCCACTTAGAATTAAGGCCAAAAAGTTCTATCTTGGTCTCATGAGACCAGAGAATCTTATTTCTCACCATCTTGGAGTCCTTCAGGTGTTTTTTAGCAAACTCCATGCAAGCTTTCACGTGTCTTGCACTGAGGAGAGGCTTCCGTCGGCCACTCTGCCATAAGGCCCCGACTGGTGGAGGGCTGCAGTGATGGTTGACTTTCTACAACTTTCTCTCATCTCCTGACTGTATCTCTGGAGCTCAGCCACAGTGACCTTTGGCTTCTTCTTTACCTCTCTCACCAAGGCTCTTCTCCCCCGATAGCTCAGTTTGGCCGGACTGCCAGCTCTGGGTAGGGTTCTGGTCGTCCCAAACGTCTTCCATTTAAGGATTATGGAAGCCACTGCGCTCTTAGGAACCTTAAGTGCAGCAGACATTTTTTTGTAACCTTGGCCAAATCTGTGCCTTGCCACAATTCTGTCTCTGAGCTCTTCAAGCAGTTCCTTTGACCTCATGATTCTCATTTGCTCTGACATGCACTGTGAGCTGTAAGGTCTTATATAGACAGGTGTGTGGCTTTCCTAATCAAGTCCAATCAGTATAATCAAACACAGCTGGACTCAAATGAAGGTGTAGAATCATCTCAATGATGATCAGAAGAAATGGACAGCACCTGAGTTAAATATATGAGTGTCACAGTAAAGGGTCTGAATACTTAGGACCATGTCATATTTCAGTTTTTCTTTTTTAATAAATCTGCAAAAATTTCAACAATTCTGTGTTTTTCTGTCAATATGGGGTGCTGTGTGTACATTAATGAGGAAAAAAAAAATACTTAAATGATTTTAGCAGGGGGCGTGGTCGACCGGAGCTGAAGATTGCTGCTTAAGCTAAGAGCTCATCATCCCAGAGATAACAGCGGAGCGACTACGCCCACACACCTACACCATCCACCACCATCCTAGCTGCAGAAGCTCTCTAGACCCCAGGCATCATGTCCAGGAAACGGTTGACGGACTACAAACCCCAAAAATTGACAGAGTTTGCCTTCGGAGAAGGTCAGTGGTTTCAAAGATGGCGCCGGCTCAGCCGCGCCAAGGGAACAACGGGACTCTTACACTGATCTCCCGGATGCTGCTCTAGACAATCCATCCCTCCCTGTGCCCCCAGAACTCTCCGATCACCCCCCCTGAGTGTGACCCCCTCACCAGCAGCCCTGCGAAGGCTAAAATTCGCCTAGACACGCCGCCGCAACGGGCTCCACAGGTGCTAATTGAGGCCCAGGCTTTCAATCCCCTCACATCAAACCAGGCCCTACATTCCTCTATGGCATCCTTCCCCACCTCAGGGCAGCCTGTGTTTGATTAGACTCTGAAAGATATGCTTTTATCACTACAATCCTCTCTAATGACTGATCTCTCCTCACTCCTTACCAAAGTTACATCTGACATACACTCTCTGGATGAAAGGGTGTCAAACATAGAAAGAGGTATGAATGAATGTGCCTCCACAGTAAACGGGGTCATTGATGTATATGAGGACATTAGAGAAAAACAAACATGGCTGCGCACCAAGCTGTCCGATTTGGAAGACAGATCTCGCAGGAACAATGTGAAGCTGCGAGGTGTCCCTGAAACAATATCGCCTGCTGACCTGCCCAAATATGCGAAAGAGCTCATGCATATCATACTTCCTGAAGCGTCACCCAGAGACTTAATAGTAGACAGAATACACAGGATTGCTAAACCTCCCCACCTCGCTGCCACTGTCCCCAGAGATGTACTAATGAGGGTGCACTTTTTTCACATCAAGGAGAAGCTCATGTTTGGGGTCAAAGCTAAAACCCCTCTCCCTGCTCCCTTCACAGATGTTCAACTATTTCCAGATTTCTCCAAGTTCACACTTCAACTAAGAAGGCAGTTAAACCCGGTCACCAAGGGGCTTCAAAACCATAAAATCCAATATAAATGGAGACACCCGGCTACACTCCTTATCACTAAAAACGGCAAATCGCATGTTGTCAGTGACCTTACTGCGGGGCTGAACCTACTCCACACCTGGGGTATACTACCAGAACCACCCGCTCATCTTCCGCCACACAACAGCAATACCCAAACACGCCGTAGCCTGGACCAAACTTAAACCTAGGAGGCTACTAACTCCACCGTCACAGTGGGCCACGCAATCATCTTGATATGTCTCTGGGCTCTGACAGAGTATATTACTGGTTACTTCCGTTCTCTTTGTTCAGACTGTTCTTACCCCGCAGCAGAGTTTCGCTTAACCTCTACATACAAACAACGCTGAGTGCCGCAGTTCTAGCGGTCTCTTGTTAAAGCTACAACTTCGAACTATCATAGTGTGTGCTCCTCAGTTTTTCGCCTCTATCTAGCAACACGCTGTATGTGTGCATTTAAAAAAAAAAATGTTTATTTTTTCTCCCTTTTAACATGTTGCTCTATTCACAGCTCTAGCATCCATATCGCAAGAAGACCCTGATCCTTTTCTCTTCTTCCACATCGCCTTGTATTAAACCAACGACAAATCGGACACCAACCGACTAACTGTAAGTGCTGACCCCCACATCACAACTTTGTCCACAACTCTACGATGCCTCTCAATCTTTTGTCACTAAACGTTAATGGGCTTAACCACCCTGCTAAACGCCACTCCCTGTGGAAAACCGTCCAGGCTCTGTACAGTGACATTATTTGCATAAAAGAGACTCATCTCCTGAAGGCCGACCTACGGTTGTGTACCAACCGGCTGTTCCCCCACGTATTCCATGCCCCCTACGTCTCTAAAGCTAGTGGAGTCCTGATAGCGATTAGAGACAAAGTGGACTTCCACCTATCCTCTGTAACCCTTGACCCTGAGGGGCGTTACATAATCCTGGTCTGCACCATCAACAAAACATCATACACTATCATCAATCTTTACGCCCAAAATGCTCACCAGATTAAGTTCATACACAAGGTTCTCAGACTTGCCAAAACTGTACAGAAGGGCCACCTCATAATATGTGGAGACTTCAATCTAGTCCCGGATATCTACCTGGACTCTACCTCTGCTGCAAAAAAGAGGGCCTCCCCACTGAAGGGGCTACTAGCTGCAAATGACTTATTTGATGTTTGGAGGTGCCACCACGGCACCAAAAAAGACTATACCTACTTTTCCCCTAGGCATAACTCTCCTACTCCAGAATTGACTTATTTCTGTCCGATAAATGGGTATTACAAAAAATTGCTGCCTCCGCAATCCACACCACCACATGGTCAGACCATGTCCCAATCTCGCTCTCCATTGAAGATTCTAAATATACACACAACTCATTTCTCTGGAGAGTTAATAACTACATTTTACAACATAAAGACTATGCTCCAGAGATTGCGACCCACATCAATAAATTCTTAATGTTAAACGAAGGCTCAGTGTCTGACCCTAACGTGGTGTGGAGTGCACACAAGGCTTATATAAGGGGAATCCTGATGAAAATTAGTGCGATCCACAAGAAGAAGAGGACGCAGCGTATAGATTAAATTTCCTCTCAGATGACTTAGAAACGCGACACAAAACAAACCCCCCACACCCCACTTCCAGACCAAGTAGCATCCCTATGACAGGAACTCCGCACTTTACTCCTACACTCCTTCGACCGTCTCCAGTGGAGACTAAAAGCCACCACTTATTCCACATCCAACAAGGCTGGGAAATGTATGGCACAGCGCCTCAAAGGCAGACGTGCCAGGACCAAAATACAACATCTATATCATCCCCACGATCACACCCCCTTGATAAACCCCCAGGACATTGCCAACGCATTTAGCGACCACTATAAGGACCTGTACAATCTAAACACAGAACCGCATACTCCCCAACCCTCTCAAGTTGACATTAACCGCTTTCTGCATGATTTGCACCTACCTGCTTTGACTGCTGACCAACTTACACACTTAAATGCTCCATTCTCGGAACAAGAACTTCGAGCGACAATGCGCTCTCTCCACACGGGCAAAGCCTCAGGACCTGATGGCCTATCGGGGGGATATTATAGACAATTCTCTGACCATTTAATCCCGCACCTGGTTTATGTATTTAATAACGCTGCCTCCTCTTCTCAATTCCCGCCTGATATGTTGAATGCTCTTATAATAATGATACCTAAACCAGGGAAGGAGCTGACCAATCCCCAAAACTTCCGCCTGATATCCCTACTAAACCTAGATATCAAGCTTTACGCTAAAACAATAGCAGCGAGACTGATAGACATAATGCCCACATTGATTCACAGTGACCAGTCTGGCTTCACAAAGGGCAGACAGGCATCAGATGCCACAAGAAGAGTGATAGACCTTATACACCAAGCAGAAGCTACTGGAACGCCTTCTCTGCTCCTCTCTTTGTATGCAGAGAAGGCGCTAAACAGAGTACACTGGGCCTACCTCAGATCAGTGCTACAGAAATTTGGATTTGAAGGCTATATTCTTAATGCTATCATGGCACTTTATTCCTCCCCTCGGCCACAGTCTTCACGGAAGACATGACCTCCCGCTCATTCCCCATAACCAATGGCACCAGGGTTGTCCCTTGTCTCCCATTATTTTGAACCTCTTTATGGAACCATTGGCAGCCCGCATCCGAGACCACGCTTCCATTTCAGGTATACAAATAGGTCAGATCTCACATAAAATAAGCCTGTTCGCGGATGGCGTAATCTTAATCCTTACAAATCCGGGTTCTTCCCTGGCAGAAGTACAAAAAATGCTTACCTGGTTCAGCGAGACCTCTTATAAGGTCAACACGACAAAGTCATTTATACTCGACATCAACCTAGATGCTACCACAAAAAACTTACTACAAATGCAACACAAGTTTAAATGGGCAGAGACAGAAATCTCCTATCTAAGGATTAAACTGACCAGGTCAACCAAATCCCTATTCTCCACCAATTTCTTACCCCTGCTTCTTAAGATCCAGAGGGATTCCCAGCAAATAGCGAAACATGAATTATCCTGATCAGGTAGGCTAGCAGCCTTCAAAATAATTTGTCTTCCGCAAATATTGTACTACTTTAAAACCCTTCCCATTCCCATCCCTCCTTCTTTCTTCAGGTCCCTCCAATATGTCCTGAATGCTCATCTTTGGAAAGGTAAAAAGCCCAGATGTGCCCACTCTAAACTGATCAAAAACAAACTAGCGGGAGGGTTGGGCTCCATAGATTTTGAGGATTATTATCTCTCTGCCATCCTTGCTCAACTGCAAGAATGGTTTCGTACCCACCCTACCACTCTATGGGGACAAATAGAAACTCCTTCCTCCCCCGCTCGGATCTGAAAAGTTGGCTAATGAGTACCCCACTAGGGACAATTATCCCATCAGCCTTCCCTCCAACCATAAAAGCCTCAGTGCAAGCATGGAAAAAAATGATCACCCAATTAGATTATACTTCCTCCAATCCGCTACATCAAATACCCCTGGAATCTCTCCAATTTCTATCTCCAGACCTGTCACTGACACATTGGTCCAGTAAAGGAATATGCTCCCTACAAACTCTTCTCCTAGGGTCCCAACTCAAACCCTTTGCCTCCATACAAAAGTAATTTGGCCTTTCCCCCAAGGAATATTATACCCACCTAAGGATTTACCAATGCCTAAAAAACATACCTATTTCCGTGTACGCCATCCCTCCCAAAGCTTGGGATTACCTTACAAACACTCTCTCCAAAAAAACAAAAGGCATCTCTCATTTCTATAACCACCTTCACTGTAAACAACACTTTTCTAAATCGTCCTCACACCTACGTTGGGAAGCAGATCTAGCATGCTGCTTCTACACTGAACAGTGGACCTCAGCACTACAGTCCATATATGCCTCCACTAAATGCTCTGCTCTATGGGAACTTACCCAAAAAAACACCCTGCGTTGGTATTTAATGCCAGCCAAAATAGCATACTTTTCTCCCCAAGCCTCTGACACCTGCTGGCGCTGTAAAACCCTTAAAGGTGACTTGATCCACACGTTCTGGTCTTGCCCCCTCATTCAACCGTTCTGGGAAGACTTTTTCAAACTTCTATCTCGAATCACCCAAAGTAAAATGATCCCTTCTCCAGAGCTGGCGATTCTGAATCTAAAGATTGATGAGACATCCCCTCACCTTAGGTATGTCACGTCCCACATTCTCCTGGTATCCAGATTATGTATAACAAGGCTGTGGAGATCAGAAAAGGTCCCGTCAACTTCCCAAGCTATTGACCTAGTAAATCTACACTATAGCTACGAATCTGTTATGGCAGCCTGTAATGGCCAAGCCGAAAAGACCCGGAAAGTCTGGGTCCCCTGGACCAACTGGTCTGGAGCTGTGCCACTCCTGTGATATAACCATATCAGCTATGAAAACTTCTTGGCCGAGCAATATGTATGCAACACCTTGTTCTAGTGTTAGTTTATCACTACCTATTGTATTATTGGAACTACACCCTGTTTGGACTTCACCTCTCACCACTATGGGCGACTGCGGTCTGATCTCCTTCTGGGTCACAAAAGTGCTCCCTTCTGGGGTGACCCGGGAGGAGAGAGGACTTTGGAGTGTTACTATTTCATGTATTCTTAGCATCACTATGTTAGGATTTATTACTCGTGTTCTACTCTATTTTATTCTATTATAGACGTCATTGCACGACGAACATTGTTAAAGTGTTCTTGTATTTTCCTGATAAAAATCAATAAAAACTGATTGAAGAAAAAAAAATGATTTTAGCAAATAGCTGCAATATAGCAAAGAGTGAAAAATTTAGGGGGTCTGAATACTTTCCGTACCCACTGTATATGCCAGTATCTTTCCCAAGTAGGAGAGACATCACCCATGTATGTATTTTTTCTCTAGTTGCTTCCAAAGATATTGGAGGACAACAGAAAAGTGGGTGAGGATTTCGTTCTCCAGGTGTCTGCAGGCGAAAAACTTGCACCTCAGTTTTGGCACTGTCACGTTCTCTCCAAACTGGCCTTCCAGCCACACTACAATTTGTTCTAGGCTAGCCCATGAGTCTTCCAGTAGCACCATCAACACTCGGGGGGCATAATCTTCTAACAAGTTAATGGCTAGCTCTGTGATCAGCTGGGAGGGGACCTGATACAGATGGGTGGCACTCTCCAGCCTTTCTTCCCACTCTGATAGGGAGATAGCGGACCCTTTGAATTTGTTCACTAAGGCCAAGAATTCTCCAAGTGGCTCCTCCATCCACACCAGCTGTTGGACATATCCTGATGACTAGGCCAAGTGTGAGCAGGGTGCAGCGTGGTGTGTCAGTGAACAGGGATCACACAGAGGCCAAAGTAACCAACAATGTATTCACAGAAAGTTCTGACAAGGTACAACCAGGCTCGGCAGATAGGCACAGCCTTCCGGAGCCACTCACAGAATCTTCAGAAAATATCTGTTAACTTTGAATGATGCTGACAGATTCTGTAATAAAGAGCGGGCATGTGGCCTGGCCAGTCAATGCCCAATTGGGAGGTTACTCAAGCAGAGGATAGGCGTAGTCCCTAAGCTGTCCCTACTTCTTTGGAACCTCACCCTAGCTCCCAAAACTTTCCCTGACAGATGAAGAACCTTTCCCTACACTCAACACTCAAAAACATTCCAAACACAGGGGCCAGTGACTTAAATAGACACTGACCTGTCCCAAGATGCTCACAGGGTCAGTCAGCGCACCAGCATCCAATCAGACGGCTGCTCCCTTGATGACAGCTGAAAGTCATAGAGGGATAACGTTCCTTTCCCCTTCCTCCTCCTTCTTCACTGCCACTAGAGCCTAGCACCACCTACAGAAGGGAGTACAGACTGCATATTCCTAGAAAACAGTTCGATTTATAATAATAATTAGGTGCATGGCATTTGAAAGCCTTCTTAGGAAAAGAAGGTATTCACATGTGCCAAAAAGGGCACATTAGCAGTCCAATAAAAAAAATGGCGGAGAAAGAATGGAGAAAAAAGGTGTTTTAGGAGTCCAAAAGAAAAGGCTGATATGCTATTTTAAAGTGGTTGTTAAGTCACTTTCACATCTTCGTACCATCCCCTCTGTGTTCTAATCCTGTGTGCCCCTGTGTGAGTGATTAATAAAGATAAAGCCTGCTATACCTCATTTCAGAGCTTTTCTCTGCGATCACATGATTGGCTGGCTTTCTTCTCTCCCCGTCTGATAGATGCAGCGGGCGGGGTCGAGATTTCCACGCTGACATCACTCGAGAGGAGAGGAGAGAGAGAGAGACAGCCAACCATGTGATCGCTGAGAAGAGCTGTGAAATGAGGTATAACAGACTTTTTTATTATAAATAACTCACACAGGAGCACACAGGATTAGTACACAGAGTTGTGGGGGCAGGCACTGTCAATAGCTGACAGGCAGAGAGGGGAGGGGGAGAGAGCACAGAGGAGACAAATAGCAGGCTGTGGATGACGGAGGCACGTACGGATGACTCCGGTGTCAAGGCTCAGCAGCCCTGATATATCAGCGTCAGCCTACAGGGGAGAGGGTATAGCCAGGCAGGATCAGCCAGGTATTTCAGGTGTTACAAGGGGCCAAATTACATAGCACAAGCACGGTGCTGTATGAAATGCTTTAAAGGAACAGGATCTTTTTTTTTGGGTTAACAAACGCTTTTTTGGGTTAACAAACGCTTTAAGAAGGAGTAGAAGGAGAGAAAGGTCATATTAGCAGCACTTGCAGGCTAGTGGTTGCTTTGTGATTGGAATGTTTTTTCAGCCATTCAAAAAACCCAGCTCAACAGATACTTTCCACACTGCCTCTCTGATGTGCAACCTAAAAAGGAAAATTCAGGGAAAGGCCGGTAGCTTATGGCTGCAAGATTCAAAGCTTAAAGTGATATTAAAGGTTCAGCTTTTTAAAACAAACATGTTATGCTTACCTGCTCTGTGCAGTGGTTTTGCAAAGAGCAGCCCTGATGCTCCTCTTCTCCGGTCCTCTGTTGGCGCTCCTGGCTCCTCCCCCTTTGACCAGTGCCCCAAAAGCAAGTGGCTTGCTATGAGTGGGAGAAAAAGAAACCCTGGACAGCCGCACTCTGTATAGACAGTTATTTATTCCAAAATTTCAGGTAAAAAATCCAAATTCAAAATAAATCCATAAATCCAAAACAACAAATGCAGATGGTGTGCATGCAGGGAAGGGTGGCTAACGCGTTTCACGTCACGAATTGACGCTTACTCATAGCTATGAGTAAGCGTCAATTCGTGACGTGAAACGCGTTAGCCACCCTTCCCTGCATGCACACCATCTGCATTTGTTGTTTTGGATTTATGGATTTATTTTGAATTTGGATTTTTTACCTGAAATTTTGGAATAAATAACTGTCTATACAGAGTGCGGCAGTCCAGGGTTTCTTTTTCTCCCATGCATCAGTGCAGAGCCAGCACCTGTGTGAGTGACCGGGCGGAAGCAGCTATTTGGTGAATTCTCAAGCTTTTGAGCGGTACGTTTTTCCTTTCCTCTGGCTTGCTATGAGGGCACTGCTGCGTGCTCGCTCCCGTGCCCAGTTTTATGCGGCCATAAGACACCCCTGCTCTCTCCTCATTAGCACGCTGGCTGTGATTGACAGTAGTGAGAGCCATTGGCAATGCATACTAGCACATTATGCCATTGTCTTGCAGGTTTTTTTTTTTTTAAAAGTGTGTTTTTTTACCACTTTAAAGGGGCTCCTTTGGCCAATTTTGGGTATCATAGTTTTTGTTGTTTCATAGGCACGCACAGTTTTGAGGCTTGAGATATTTGGCATCTATTTAATATATGCAATTGCATCTTTTATATTTTGCCAAAGACTTGGGTATTGTGTTGGTTTTGTATGCACTAAAATTCAACCATGTGTATTTTTTTTAAAATTAGTAATATAGACGTGATAAACAATAGCACAATTATCATGTGACATAAAGCATTTTAGTCTACAGGGTTTTTGCCTTCAGAAAATACATAATGTTTTGGTGATTTTATGTGATCTTCAGACCCACAATTTGCATTTTATTTTGTGTGCAAAAAAAAAAAAAAAGGCTCTGCGAACTGGTTAAGCTGTTGTGCAACTGGACAACTTGGTGAGTGCCATTTGGAAGAATACATTTTCCTGTAGCTTTTAGAGCTTTTGTGACTGCTACTTCCACCATTTAAATTAGGCAAGGTACAGCTAAATAAAAAAATCTGGTGTCACAGCCATACATTTTTAAGTTTTTTTTTTTTTTTTTTTCACATAGTAATGAATCCAATTGAGTTGCTGCTGCTGCTGCTGTATTAAAGTCAAGCAATAATGTACTAGTAAAAAAAACATAACACAAGCTAAATATGTGATGGCAAAATATGTTGTTAATGCTGTCTTTGAGAATAGCACTGTTCCATAATACCACCTACAGATTAAGAATGACTAAAGGCAAAATGTTTTAAGTTTTGGTCGAGAGGGATTAACACCTATTATATTTTTGTTGCTGTCTCTGCCCTCGTTAGGGAGATTCATCCTGTCTATTTGTCCTGTTTACTATTAGCATTGTGAAAGTAAAAGAAAATCCAAAAGTTTGGGTTGTCCCCAGAAAGGTAGTTGAGGAGAAATCTTCCAATAGGGACACTGGTTCTTGTGACCTGGGGGGCCCCAAGGAATTCCCTTAATTTGCAGGGAATTCCACATTTACTTCCTCTTTTGGATGTGGGACAGAAAGTTATGGCAAATCTCAGCAATAGTCACAGATATTGAAAAGTATTATAGAAATAAATAATAACAGTGCGCTTACAAATACCTACAAAACATATAGGTGCGGAGGACCCTAATTAAAGGTACCACCAGTGATTAATTTGCAAAAAACAGCCCCTAGTGGGCAATTACAGTGATAATATTAATTAGTGCTTAGACGCTATCAAGTCCAAAACTAGGCACAAACAATTGTTTGTATATAACAATATGTGTACATGTGAGTCCCAATACAAAAATATTTTCAGAGAATCTGATTTCTCCAACAAAAAATTCCAACCAAGTGAAAAAATATGTCCAATATTGCTTCAACCATCAATTAGACGTAGATCTTATGTTGCTAGTGACATTCAGAAAAAAATCTTCTTAATTTGCGTGATATTCCTCCACCAAACAATATAAGTCACCCGAAGTGTTCAGACAAAGGATGCACTTACCAGATTATGTTGACCACTTTACTTAAAAAGATGGTCTTGTAAAGCTTATGCAGGATAGTGCCTGCATACATATCGACAGTCACACACAGGAAATTCCAAACCCCTCTTGTCAGGCATAAAGGCAGGATATGCAAATAGAAACAGGAAGCCTCATAGCGTAATACAGTTTATTAAAATTTAATAAAAAACAGAAAGGTGCCAAATGGCCGCTTACTTTAAAAAGTGCCTTTTCCCGGCACTGAGGCTGTGAGCTTGTCTGAACGTGAACTCCTCCGCTGTTTCCTCCGAGGTAACGCGCTTGGTGTTTTACAAACACAGATTCAAAGCCAGAGCGCCGTGGTGACATCAGCAAATCACGTGACCAGGTACCGCCGCCGACGTACGTTTCGTTGGTTAACGTCTTCAGGGGGCATCATAGTCACAGATAGCAAAAAAAAGCTGACAGGGATATAATCCTTTTATTATTTTTGCCAATAGTTTGCATCTACCAAGTAATTTAAAGGATTAATGTTTTTTTTCATGTCACCCTTAAAGTTGTAACTAAAGGTGGGTGCTCTCCCCGTTGTACAGTATTTAAAGCTGATCTCTAGCTTTTAGTGAAGTTCAAACAGTTTGTTTATACCAAGCTGGTCAAAACAAACTATTACCTTCACTAATAGATGCAGTGTGTAAGCAGGTGCCTACAAGAGTTGGGTTTAACCACTTGACGACCGCCGCACCACGATATACGTCACTAGAATTGTACGGCTGGGCATAAGGGCGTACAGGTACGTCCCCTTTAAGATCAGCTATGAGTAAGCATCTATCTTTGATGTGAAACGCATCAGCTATCCACCCCTGCATGTCAGTTTTCTGTTTTTGTCTGTTTTTGGACTTTTGAATCTATGGATTAACTTTGGATTTATATTTTGGAATTTTGAAAATAAATCGTTTATACAGAGTGCGGCAGTCCAGGGCTCTTTTCTTTCCCATGCATTAGTGCAGAGCCAGCACCTGTTCCAGTATCAGGGCGGGAGCATTCCTTGGAGCTTCACAGCTTGGAGCGGTACACACCTTCCTTTAAGATGCGAGCCGTGGGTCGGGCGCCGCGATCGGGTCACAGAGCTGAAGAACGGGGAGAGGTAAGTGTAAACAAACCTCTCCACGTTCTTCCTAGTGACATGTCACTGATCGTTTGTTCCCTCTCATCGGAAAAAGCGATCAGTGACGTGTCACGCCAAGCCACGCCCCCTAACAGTAAGAAGCACTCCTTAGGTCACACTTAACCCCTTCAGCGCCAGGTTAACCCCTTCACTGCCAGTGTCATTTTTACAGTAATCAGTGCATTTTTATAGCACTGATCGCTGTAAAAAATGACAATGGTCCCAAAATGGTGTCAAAAGTGTCCAATGTGTCCGCCATAATGTCACAGTCACGATAAAAATCGCTGATCTCCGCCAATACTAGTAAAAAAAAAAAATTATAAAAATGCCATAAAACTATCCCCAATTTTGTAGACGCTATAACTTTTGTGCAAACTAATCAATAAACACTTATTGCGATTTTTTTTTTCCATAAATGATTTTATTGAAAGAAAAATAAGGTTACATGTACATACAAGACATACAAGCTCAAGAACATTTCAAGAATAACCAACACTCAAATAAAGCAATATCCGGTATCTGAATAGGAAGAAGTAACCCTGCGTAATGCCCCATACACACGATTGTTTTTCATGCCGTTAAAAATGCCATTAAAAAAAATGGCCATTAAAAATGATCGTGTGTAGGCTCCAGAGCATTTTTAACGACGTGAAAAACGGCCATTAAAAATTTCGAACATGCTCTCTTTTTTCACGTCGTTTTTCATGTCGTTTTTTTTAACGACGTGAAAAACGATAGTGTGTATGCTTTAACAACGTGAAAAAAAACGTGCATGCTCAGAATCAAGTATGAGACAGGAGCGCTCGTTCTGGTAAAACTAGCGTTCGTAATGGAGATAGCACATTCGTCACGCAGTCACGGACTGAAAAGCACGAGACTGAAAAGAGCGAATCGTCGCTCAACAAACTTTACTAACATGAAGGGTGGCGCCATTCGAACGGAACTTCCCCTTTATAGTGCCGTCGTACGTGTTGTACGTCACTGCGCTTTGCTTGATCGTTTTTTTAAATGATCGTGTGTACGCAAGACAGGCTTGAGAGGAAACATGAAAAAAACGACGTGAAAAACGGCAAGAAAAAAAATGGCAAGAAAAACGATCGTGTGTATGGGGCATAAGAGTGCAAAAAACCTCCGTAGACCAATATCAGCAGGTCTATCCGGGGTCATGGTAAAACTTCTCACTTCGGAAATTACAATGAACGTTTACATGTTGGGAGCCTATAACAAGATTGCGATTTATTTTTACCAAAAATATGTAGAAGAATACGTATCGGCCTAAACTGAGGAAAAACAATGTTTTTTTATATATTTTTTGGGGATATTTATTATAGCAAAAAGTAAAAAATATTGAATTTTTTTCAAAATTGTCGCTCTATTTTTGTTTATAGCGCAAAAAATAAAAACCGCAGAGGATCAGCTTTTATTTTTATAATTTTGCATTAGTACATATCCCCCATGGCAGTGCCCAGCTCCCTGTGCTCATTTTTCTCAATTTCTTGCATTTGCCTGGACCAGCTTGGTCCAAACAAACTAGTTGATTTTCAATTAAAGTTGGGGATCAGCTTTAATTTTTTATTCATTAGTACATGTGCCCCACAACAGTGACCAGCTACCCGCGCTCTTTTTTTCAAAATCTCTTGCATCTTAAAGTGGAGTTCAACCCAAAAGTGGAACTTCTGCTTTAACAAGTCCTAACCCCCTGACATGCCACATTTGGCATGTGATTATTTTTTTTTGGGGGTGTGTTTTTCTTTACCTAGTTTTGACAGGTACCCAGCTCCTACTTCCGCCCGCCACCGCCTAGGTGACTCCTTCTCTCCCCCTCCCTCCCTGCAATCTTCTCGGACACGTCACAGGTCCCAGAAGATTGCTTGGCCATTTAAGACAGCGCAGCACGACTCACGCATGGGCAGTGCACACCCGACTGTGAAGCCGCAAGCTGTCACAGTCGGGTGCCCACACTTGCAATGTCGGCGCCGCGGAAAGGAGAGGGAGAGAACCGAGGCTTCGGGCGGTCGCATCCCTGGACTGTGGGACAGGTGAGTGTGTGTTTATTAAAAGTCAGCAGCTACACTTCTTGTTAAAACGAGTGGAACTCTGCTTTAACCTTGAAAATGGCCAGAAATAATTATCAAGATTCATCGTTTATAGGTTTCTTTGTGGTTCAGATTAGATTTTACAGTTTTCAGACCTCACAATGTGTTTGACGAACAGCCTGCAAACTGAACCCAGACACATTTGCTCATTCCTTTTTGTACTTATCTACGGGGGGAACAATAGCAATCTGGTCAGGTTTTCTAAAAGGTCCAATCAATGTTCTCCAAAAGACCAAAAGAACACGTGTGTCAGGAAGGCACTGGTCATAGTACAGATGAAGACATACGGAGGTTAAAGATGTGCAGTTGCCTGTTTTTCTGTGCACAACCCCTCCCTAATTTTGGCGCCATAGGTGTGAGCAGCCTATTGCATTAGGGGGTGCACCCCAAAGCTCAAACACAAATGCCTTTCTCTGCAGCCTCAACTGCACTAGACAGTGAATGAACAGAATAGTGTTCTGTGCTGAGCGGCTTCCTGTTCACTCACAAACTGAAGCATAGTAAAGACCGTTTATTATGCTTTAGTTATGAATTAACCCAGTGAGCGAGTGTGTGTTCACTGTGTTCATTTAGAAAAGGAAGGGACTTCCGGTTCCGGCGCCGCATGAGGTAGCTGCGCCTTCTCACAGCTCCCGCACCAGGGCCCGAAAAACGGCTTATAAAACCAGCCTGAGAAGCTCCCCATAGCCATCCACCACACCCGTGTGCCCCCCATTACTGAGATGGACCGCTTCTTGGAAAAAAACGGCGCCCGCTCGTTTGCGGCCGCAGTGGCGCCGCCGGGCAAGCCGCAAATCGAGGCCCCGGCTTCGGCCTACACACACGCCGCGGAGGAACCACAGGCGGCCGACATGGAGGTGAGCGGACATCCTTCCCAGCAGACCACCACCCCCTCTGCTAATCCATCTCAGGGTCCAGCTCTGCTATTAACCCAGCCAGCCACACCAGGGAGTTTTTCCATTCCCACACCCCCCGGGGACGCGGACAACACACACCGCATTGCTGCTGCTGCAGCAGCCCTTCTCTCCCCCATGATCTCTGCCTCGGTGGAAAAGGCAGTCAATGCGGGCATGCAGCAAATCAAAGCCCAAATCGCTGAACACTCCACTAGACTCAATGAGATGGAACACCGCCTCTCAGAGGTAGAAGACAAACTCTACCAAGCGCAGGCCACGGAACAGTCACAGGACAAAACTAACCAATATATCATTCAAAAATTGGAAGATTTGGAAAATAGATCCAGAAGGAGCAACATGCGATTTGTAGGCGTCCCCGAATCGCTTCCCTCTGCAGCTCTGGCAGAATTCTGCTCAAAACGCATCCCGGAGGCTTTGGGCCTTTCAGGCCTGTTCACAGTGGAACGAGCACACCGTATGGGGTCCTTCAATTCAGAGCGCAAGACTCCCCGTCCCATTATTGCCAAGTACCTCAACTATGCTGACAAATCCCTCATTCTACAGACATTCCGGCAGTCCCCATCTCTCCAAATAGACGAGGTAAAAATCCTCATTTTTGCAGACTACTCGATCAAAGTCTCCAAGAAAAGAAAAGCTTTTCAACCAATCTGCTCTGAACTCTTTAAGAAACAAATAAAATTTACCCTGGCATTTCCTGCAACTCTACGCCTCAAATCACCTAAAGGGGAACAGTTTCGTTCCAGGATCCTTCGGAAGCTGAATCATTTCTCCGCTCCATGCGGGGTGAAACAAACCCGCACACGCCCTCAAAGTCGAATTCCAGTCTCCGATCTCTGGAACAGAGAAGCCCTCGCAAGGACTCTCCAAAACGTTTTAGACATTCTGCTCCGGACCAGCGCTACCTAAACTCCCGGTGATGAACTCCCTTTCACCGCCATGAACTTCCATCCACGCCATTACAGGTCGTATGTTTTTTTTTTTTTGCTGTCATTCCGGGTGTTCGTAATGCTAGACCTAATTTACGTGGTCACCATGAGTCCACGACCGGGCACTGACACCTTGGCGGGCACCCAGTGTTCTCTCCCACAACTGTCCTGAATTCATTTGTCGTTTCTTTTTTGACTCAATCTACTGTTCTGTATGTTATGCCTGAAATCAATTTTTTTTTCCATCAGGGTAGTTTAGCGAACAAGCCGCACTGTACACAAGTTTGTTTACATTTAAATTGCCCTCCATGGCTCCGCTGTGCGACTTTTCTGGCTATTTGCCATAATCTCCACTCCGGGGATCCCTCACACATAATTGATGCCCTTGGGGCACTCAGACACCATAACTGGTCTCCTTCTTCCATGAAGGGTCCTGTATGGGGAGCTACCTTGCACAGCGAACTCATGCGGAAAAAAGCGAAGTTCTTTCTGATGCTTACTTTACTTAGTTGTTTTGTTTTACCTTGTTCTCTTTTCTTTTCCCCCCCTTCATCCCCCCTCCCCCAACTTCACATATCAACCTACACTCTTGACCCTAGGGCCCCACATACAGATGCTCACATCCCTCCCGAGCTTAAGCCATGCCTCCTGATCCTCACTTATACTCTTACAGCTACTAAATCGCCGCCTTTACACCTCATCATCCGTGTTATCTTAAGGTAATCTCTTGGAATGTGAAGGGTCTCCGTTCGCCTAACAAGAGAATGAAGATTCTTTGTCATCTCAAAAGGCTAAAAGCTGACGTAGCACTACTTCAGGAATCTCATCTTTCGGCATCTGACTTCAGTCGCATGCAGAAACTTTGGGTCGGAACGGTCTTGGGGTCAGAATCAGTTGGACGGAAGGCTGGTGTCCTCCTTCTAGTCCACAAAAACCTCCCATGTACTGTTCTATCCACGCACATGGATGACCAAGGACGTTTCATCCCCTCCAGGGTTAGAATTGGCACTAAAGACCTAGTAATTTCCAATGTATATGCTCCTAACAGTCCTACAAAGACATTTTACTCTCAACTCTCTACTTGGCTCCTAAATACCTCCCACTTACCTCACCTAGTTGGGGGAGACTTCAATGTCCTCATGCATCCTCCAGACGACAGGTCCTCTCCGAAACAATCTACCCCAACACCCGTTACATCTGTTCCCACCCTATTTGCCTCCACCATGGACTCCCTCCATCTCACTGACATCTGGCGCTTAACGCACCCGGTGGACAGGGAGTTCACCTTTTACTCTAATCCTCACAAGATCCTCACTAGGATCGATTACTTTTTTGGGACCGATAATCTTATTCCTCTCGTTTCAGACACAGAGGTTGGGGACATAGCCATATCTGACCATGCCCCAATACACCTTACCCTTGACAATCTAGACCTTCCCCCCACCCTAATATCTGGCGCCTCCCATCCTTCCTCCACAATAATGCTGATTTCAGCGCATACATGGAAAGAGCATGGGCGGAGTTCTCCTCCGCTAATGCTCCACACGCAGGGGATCCGAACCTTCTCTGGGATGCAGGAAAAGCATACTTGAGGGGTCGGATCATCTCATATGCCACTTCCTTTAAAAGAAATGCACTTTCAAAGTTTAAACTGGCCAGCGATAGACTTCACCTCGCACAACGCATTCTCGCCACCTCGACTTCGCTGGCTGCCACGGCGGAGTGGTCGGCGGCTAAAAATGCCTTCGACACCTGGGCAGACACCCTGGAACTCACAAAAAAATCACATCTAGATGCCTCTCTCCATAAATTTGGTAATAAGGCTGGCAAACTCCTATCCAGACTCTGCAAGGGCACCTACCGTCCGACGCACATTAACTCGCTGCGGGACCGCTCGGGAACTACACATTCTACCCCACTTCACATAAATAAAACCATGCTGGAATACTACACGGCCCTCTACGCACCCGACCCTATCGACCATAAAATGGCCCAGGCCTTCCTTGAAAAAATGAATCTACCAACTATCTCCACTGCCCATCTGGAATCCCTGAATGCCCCCATCTCCCTCGATGAAATAGAAGGCACCATACATGCTCTCCGCCCCTCAAAAGCCCCTGGCACGGACGGCTTCACAAGTGAATTTTATAAAACTCTCCATAATATAACTGCACCCATACTCCACTCGGTTTATTCCAATATCTGGGCGGGTGGTCCCTATCTCCCGACAGGCAACCAGGCTATCATCAAGCTACTTTCTAAAAAGGGCAAAGACCCTCTAGAACCGGGCTTCTACAGGCCTATTTCACTACTCAACCTGGATGTCAAAATTCTTTCGAAGATTGTGGCCTCCAGACTAGCGGTCATCCTCTCGGACCTCATCCACCTGGCCCAATCAGGCTTTGTGAAAGGGCGGACAGCCACCCTTAACATACGTAAGGTACTCCTGGCCCTTGAACGAGCCAAACAAGATCCCACGGGAGACTATGCCATCATCACGCTAGACACAGAAAAAGCCTTTGACAATGTAAGTTTTGACTGGCTTTCCCTTACCCTGTCTAAAATGGGATTCTCAGGCCCCTTCTGCCACCTTATCAATGCCATGTATACAGCGCCCTCAGCTAGACTTGTTGCTGCTGGACTCCTTTCAGAGGACTTACGCCTACATAAGGGGACCAGGCAGGGATGCCCTCTCTCTCCCCTCCTGTTCAACTTAGCCTTAGAACCTCTGTCTAGATACCTTTCCCAGATAGCCCCCTTACGAGGCATCAAAATAGGCAAAACGGAACTTCGCACCTCACTTTTCGCCGATGACGTCCTCATATTTAGGGGTAACCTCAGAGACGACATCTTGACCATTAAAACCACCTTTGACGACTTTCGACTGTGCTCCGGCCTCCGTATTAATTACTCCAAGAGCGAAATTCTCCCCATAGGGACACACTCCCCACCCCCTGGACTCAACACTCTCTGTTTAAGGTTGCCTCTTCTTACATCACCTATCTAGGTATAAAGATTGGGAAACTACCCTCTTCCATCTACCACCTCAATTACCCCCCCTTTTCACAAAACTCTACCAGGAACTGTCAAACTGGATGGATCTCCCCCTCTCACTCCTGGGAAGGTGTCACCTTGTCAAAATGATTAGCTTCGCCAGACTGCTTTATCCTTTACAAACCATACCTTTGCTCTTGAAACACAAAGATGTCAAATCTCTCAACTCCAAAATTTCACATTTCATCTGGCACGGCAAAAGACCTCGGATAGCCTTTAAAAAACTACACCTTCCTAGACGTGACGGGGGTATCAGTCTACCTCATATTAGATTGTATAATTTAGCATGTTTGTTCAGGACCAGCTTAGATTGGATAGCCCACTCATCCCAATACTCCAACTATGTCCTGGAATCCGAAATGGCTCACCTCTACTCTCTGGTGGCCCTCCTACACTGCAGATGGAAAACTGTCCCCCCCCCCCTTATCAACATAATCTCCTGCTGAGGGACACAGCTCTAGCTTGGAGAGAAATCAGGAAAACACTCAAGCTATCTCCCTTTATCTCTCCCCATCTGCCAATCCAAGGTAATCCCAACTTTGTCCCTGGTCTTCATTGCAAAGCCTTTTCGGTCTGGCAGGCTCAAGGACTGTCAAATTTTTCCTCATTGTGCGATGGCAACACTGGAAAACCACGTCCTTTTTCCACAATATCCTTGTCATTTTCTCTGCCCCCCTCTCACGTATTCCATTACAACCAATGCATTAGCTTCTTATCTAACACCTGTAAAGACAATCTCCGGAGATTCGAAAACAGCTTTTCTGAACTTTTATTGCGAGGTGGACGTTATAAAATTTCGGACATCTACAAACCTCTCCTGCAAGAATCATCACCATCCTTGTCCTCCTCGTCTATTGCTAACTGGGCTGTGGATTTCCCAGTACCAGATATAACTGACAAAATCTTATCTGGTCTACAGAAAACTCTCCGACTGACACCCAACGAAATTTGGAGAGAAACCCAACTCAAGATCACACACCGGGCTTATATCCCTTTTCTCTCCCCTAAATACAATAAAGATGGCGCCTCCTGTCCTTTATGCAAGGTACCCAGACCTTCTCTCTCTCACCGCTTCTGGTCCTGCTCCTTCATTTCCTCATTTTGGGAGCAAGTCATGTCTTACATATTCAAAACTACTTTATTAAAACTCCCCAAAGACCCTTTACTTCTAATATTCGGATACTGGGACCCTCTATTGCTACCTTGGTCTCTGTCCCCAGCTGCATCAATCTCCTCCGGGACCACCAAACGTCCCCCCTCCAAAGATTGGATTTTGCTCTGTCTGCTTGTCGCCAGGAGACTCATTCTCAGGCACTGGATCTCTCCTCAAAGCCCTTCTCTCATCCAACTCGAAAAGGACTGCCTCAACCTTTTCTATAAAGAACGACTTCTTACAGACTTCAAAGAACCCAGATCTAGAGCGCGCTTTTACTGCAGATGGGAATCCTTCATCATATCAACTCTCTCGTCAGCTGATCAGGCGGTTCTGGAACAACTCTCCTTCTCATACGCTGATCCTATCTCACAAGGGCTGTAAAAATTGGTGGCACTGCATAGACTATACTTTCCGGATGGCCCACCATGGCTGTTTCACTCTCGGGACCATCCAGGTATTGGAACGGACAGCCTGCCTTTGTCTCTGGAGCTCCTCCCCCTCCCCCCTCCCTCTTCACTTATTAGTTTCTTGTTATGATCTTTCCTCTATTCCCGATTCTAAACATAGGGGCGCGTGGACAGATCCATCCAGTACCCACCTTCTGGTCAAATTGCAGTATCAGTATTTGTCTAGGATGACCTGTTGTACCCTCACTAGGAGAGAATTATGTCTATAAAGCACCCTCTCTCTATAACCCCACAATGTTAGTCTCCTAGTGATTTAGTGTCAAGTTTTATCTCTTGTTTCTGCCCTACTTGATGTACCCAACTAGCTACATCGATATTTCTATGTACCATTGTTTGTTTAAACCTGACTGACATCTTTTTTTTTTTTTGTACTTTTGTACTTATCTTTCCACTTGTTCAATTGTCCTTTAATTTCCAATAAAAATTTGTTAAAAAAAAAAAAAAAAAAAAGAAAAGGAAGGGGCTGATAAATTACATATTTACTAGTCCCTGCCCCCACTGTCTATTCTAAAACACCCCCGCAGCAGCCAGGGGAGAGGAGGGTTTGCCCTGACCTTACTTGAAAGCTACCTGCCCTGACTTTGGCTTGTCTCTGGATTTGCACTGCCTCCTGCTCATCTGCCTGATTCTATATTACTCACTTCTGCTTGTATCCTGACCATTCTCTGCCTGCTGTTCATGCCTGTATCTGACCATTTGTTGCTGATCTGGCTCGTCTGGAACCCTTACTTTTTAATATCTTTATAAATGATATTGGGTCTGAGATCAAAAGTACCATTTCCATCTTTGTAGATGACACTAAGCTATGCAGTGGAATAACGTCCTTACAGGATGTCGCCAATTTACAAGCCGACCTCAATGCCCTGTCTAATTGGGCGACTATGTGGCAGATGAGGTTTAATGTTGATAAATGTAAAGTTATGTACTAGGGAGCTAAGAATATGAATGCATCATACATACTAGGGGGAGTACAACTGGGGGGATCCGTAGTGGAGAAGGATCTGGGGGTTTTGGTAGATCATAAGCTCAATAATGGCATGCAATGCCAAGCTGCGGTTTCCAAAGTGAGCAAAGTCCTTTCTTGTATTAAGAGAGGTATGGACTCCAGAGAGAGAGATATCATTTTGCCCCTGTACAAATCATTAGTAAGACCTCATCTGGATAATGCAGTTCAGTTTTGGGCCCCAGTTCTCAAAAAGGATATTGGGGAACTGGAGAAAGTGCAGAGAAGGGCAACCAAACTGATAAGAGGCATGGAGGAGCTCAGCTATGAGGAAAGATTAGAGGAACTGAAATTATTCACTCTTGAGAAGAGGAGCTTAAGGGGGGGATATGATCAACGTGTACAAATATATAAGGGGTCCATATAGTGAACTTGGTGTTGAGTTATTCACTTTACAGTCAACACAAAGGACAAGGGGGCACTCTTTACGTCTAGAGGAAAAGAGATTTCACCTCCAAATACGGAAAGGTTTCTTCATAGTAAGAGCTGTGAAAATGTGGAATAGACTCCCTGCAGAGGTGGTTCTGGCCAGCTCAGTAGATTGCTTTAAGAAAGGCCTGGATTCTTTCTTAAATGTACATAATATAACTGGGTACTAACATTTATAGGTAAAGTTGATCCGGGGAATATCCGATTGCCTCTCAGGGGATCAGGAAGGAATTTTTTCCCCTGCTGTAGCAAATTGGATCATGCTCTGCTGGGGTTTTTCTCCTTCCTCTGGATCAACTGTGGGTATAGAATTAGGTATATGGGATTTATGATTAGTGTTGAGCAAACCCGAACTGTAAAGTTCGGGTCCGTACCGAACTTTAGCTTTTTCCCGAACCCGAATCCGAACCCGGACTTTGCGCAAAAGTCCGGGTTCGGGAATCTAATTACGCAGTTAGAAATGCTTCAGGGGCCAGCCAATCACCTTTTGATTAGCTGGTGTGCCCTTAGAAGCCATCATAGCCATGCCTACTAATGGCATGGCTGTGATTGGTCAGTGCAACATGTGACCCAGCTTCTATATAAGCTAGAGGCACACAGCACACACGTCACTCTGCTTCAGAATAGATAGGGAGAGGATCTTGTCTGCTGCTGCTGCTTTTAGGGAGAGATAGAAAAATACATGAGTTAGTCCTGATTCTGGAATCTGAGGGAAAAGATAGAGAGACAGTGTAGTGTAGGGCCAGGTTCCTGTTTTTTGCTTTTAGGGAGAGAGATATATTATATAGGAATAGGAGTCCAGATTCAGAGATATAACTCAGCGATCTGCATAGGTTTACCTGTTTGTGTTGCAGTGCAGTCTTTTTACACTGCTCTGAGCCCAGTGTCAGAGAAAATCTACCTTTTATC
This sequence comes from Rana muscosa, assembly GCA_029206835.1. Lineage (NCBI taxonomy): Eukaryota > Metazoa > Chordata > Amphibia > Anura > Ranidae > Rana > Rana muscosa. The sequence continues at coordinate 57,976,418 of CM055119.1, forward strand.
TGCAAGCTCAGTGCACCAGAACTGCATATATTACGTTGAGAGATACACCGTTTCCATACTGTGGGTGTATTCTGCTCTTGGAAAAAGATCCATTTAGGACAAAAAAAAAAAAAGGCACTTTATTGTGCTCTTTTCCAAAAGACCCGTTTAGGGCAAAAAAAAAATTTGCATTTTAATGTACGCTTCCAAAAAACACCATTTAGGGCCACAAAAAATATTTTGCAGTGTGTTATACATATGTGGAGGTGTGTGAAATAAACAATTTCTAAATAGTTTTCTTCTACTGTGCTATACTAAAAAAACAAAATTTTTTTTGAATAGCATTTTCTGCAGTTCTGTAGCTGTGCGATTCAGCGGTTACGTACTGTGGGTGTGTTCTGCTCTTCCAAAAACACCCATTTAGGGCAACATCCTAAATTTGGAAAATATGAGGAGAAGGTCAAAGGGACGTGGTGGCCCCGGTCGTGGTGCTGCTGGTGGAGCTCCTGTTGCAGGGATAGGACGTGGTGGATCTGTGCCAGATACACGCACAAGTGAAACACCTTCCTCAGGTGCGAGTAGGCGACCGAGCCTGCGGCGGTATTTTGTCGCGCCTAATGAGGCTGTACGAATGTTTAGGCCAGGACAAGTACAGGCGATAGTAGATTGGGTTGCTGACAGTGCCTCGGGTTCCTTCACATTGTCTCCCACCCACTCTTCTGATGAAAGATCAGAGTTGGCACCTGAAACCCATGTCCATCAGTCTTTCACCTCACCCCCTTGCAAATCAGCCAAGCAGTCTGAGCCCCAAATCATGCAGCAGTCTCTTCTGCTTTTCGATGACTCTGTTAGCAGGGTTTCCCAGGGCCATCCACCTAGCCCTGCCCCAGAAGTGGAAGAGATTGAGTGCACCGATGCCCAACCACTTATGTTTCATGATGAGTACATGGGAGGACCATCGCAGCACGTCTCGGATGATGACGAAACACAGGTGCCAACTGCTGCTGCTTTCGCAATTGTGCAGACAGACAAGGAGGGCAGGGGTGAAGACTGGGTGGAAGATGATGTGGAGGACGATGAGGTCCTCGACCCCACATGGAATCAACGTTATGCAGGTGACCAGTGTAGTTTGGAGGAAGAGGCGGTGGTCGCACAGAGCCACCAGCACAGCAGAAGAGGGAGCAGGGTGCAAAAGCGGAGCGTCCGTCCCCTAGACAGTATGTCTGCTACTGCCCAACGCAGCAAGGGACCGAGCACACCAAAGCCAGGTCCAAGGAGTTCCCTAGCGTGGCAGTTCTTCACACAATGTGCTGATGACAAGACACGAGTGGTTTGCACGCTGTGCAATCAGAGCCTGAAGCGAGGCATAAACGTTCTCAACCTGAGCACAACTTGCATGACCAGGCATCTAAGTGCAAAGCACGAGCTGCATTGGAGTAGACACCTCAAAAACCAAGAAAGGTCTCTGCCTCCTCCTGCTTCCTCTTCTGCTGCAGTCTCGGCCTCTTCATCCACCTCTGTAGTGACAGTGGTACCTGCCACCCCGCAAACAGAGGATCTGCCAGCAACACTACCACCTGGGTCACCAACCATCTCCACAATGTCCCATGGAAGCGTTCAGCTCTCTATCTCCCAAACATTGGAGCGGAAGAAGAAGTACCCCCCTAGCCACCCGCGATCCCTGGCCCTGAATGCCAGCATTTCAAAACTCCTGGCCTTTGAAATGCTGTCATTCCGTCTGGTGGAGACACAGAGTTTTATAAGCCTGATGGCATTGGCTGTCCCACAGTACGTCGTGCCCAGCCGCCACTACTTTTCCAGGCGAGCCATCCCTTCCCTGCACTACCAAGTGGGGGACAAAATCAGGTGTGCACTGCGCAACGCCATCTGTGGCAAGGTCCACCTAACTACGGATGCGTGGACCAGTAAGCACGGTCAGGGACGTTATATCTCCCTAACAGCACACTGGGTAAATGCAGTGGCGGCTGGGCCTGAGGCAGATAGCAGTTTGGCGCATGTCCTTCCACCACCGAGGATTGCAGGGCGCTTCAGTTTGCCTCCTGTTGCTAACTCCTCCTACTCCGCTTCCTCATCCTCTACCGCCTCCTCATCTGGTCAGCGTAACACCTTCACCACCATCTTCAGCACAGCCAGTGGTAAACGACAGCAGGCAGTTTTAAAACTTTCCTGTTTGGGGGAAAAACCCCACACCGCGCAGGAGTTGTGGAGGGACATGGAACAACAGACCAATGAGTGGTTGCTGTCAGTGAGCCTCAAGCCCGGCCTGGTGGTGTGCGATAATGGGCGAAATCTCGTAGCAGCTCTGGGCCTAGCCGGTTTGACGCACATCCCTTGCCTGGCGCATGTGCTGAACTTGGTGGTCCAGAGGTTCCTTAAAAATGACCCCAATATGCCAGAGCTGCTGCAGAAAGTGCGGGCTGTGTGTGCGCACTTTCGGCGTTCTCACCCTGCTGCTGCTCGCCTGTCAGCGCTGCAGCGTAACTTCGGCCTTCCCGCTCACCGCCTCATATGTGACGTGCCCACAAGGTGGAACTCCACCTTCCACATGCTGGCCAGACTGTGCGAGCAGCAGCAGGCAATAGTGGAGTTTCAGCTGCAGCAATCACGCGTGAGTCGCTCTGCGGAACAGCACCACTTCACCACCAATAACTGGGCCTCCATGCGAGACCTGTGTGCCTTGTTGCGCTGTTTCGAGTACTCCACCAACATGTCCAGTGCCAATGACGCCGTTCTCAGCGTTACTATCCCAGTTCTATGCCTCCTTGAAAAAACGCTTCGGGCGATGATGGAAGAGGATGTGGCACAGGAGAATGAGGAGGAGGAGGAGGAAGCGGGATAATTTCAAAGGCTTTCAGGGCAGTCTTTCACAAGTGGCTACGAGGGTGGGTTCCTGCACCAACAAACGCCAGGTACACAATTGTCCGGCAGAAACGGGACAGTTCTGGAGGATGACGAGGTGGAGGAGGAGATGGAGGAGGAGGAGGAGGAGCCATTTTCACAGCAGGGTGGCACCCAGACCAGCTCGTGGCCATCACTGGTGCGTGGCTGGGGGGATACAGAGGACACAGACGATACACCTCCCACAGAGGACAGCTTTTCTTTGCCTCTGGGCAGCCTGGCACACATGAGCGATTACATGCTGCAGTGTTTCCGCAATGACCGCCGAGTTGCCCACATTTTAACTGGTGCTGATTACTGGGTGGCCACCCTGCTGGATCCCCGTTACAAGGACAACGTACCATCCTTAATTCCCTCACTGGAGCGGGATCGTAAGATGCGCGAGTACCAGCGCACGCTGGTAGACGCGCTGCTGGTGGCATTCCCACCTGACAGCGGGCGTACGGTGGAAGCACAAGGCGAAGGCAGAGGAGGAGGAAGAGGTCACCAACGCAGCCGGGGCACCGGCAGCACCTCAGAAGGCAGGGTTAGCATGGCTGAAATGTGGAAAAGCTTTGTCAGCACGCCACAACAACCAGCACCACCAGCTGAGATGGAACGTCTTAGCAGGAGGCAGCATTTCACCAACATGGTTGAGCAGTATGTGTCCACAGGCCTACACGTACTGGATGACGGGTCTGCCCCCTTTAACTTCTGGGTCTCCAAATTGGGCACATGGCCTGAGCTTGCCCTTTATGCCTTGGAGGTGCTGGCCTGCCCTGCAGCCAGTGTATTATCTGAACGTGTATTTAGCACGGTAGGGGGCGTTATCACAGACAAGCGCAGCCGCCTGTCCAGAGCCAATGTGGACAAGCTCACGTTCATTAAAATGAACCAGGCATGGATCCCACAGGACTTGTCCGTACCTTGTGCAGAATAGACATGTATACCGGTGTTGTGACAAAAACTGTCCGGCCATCGGATTGTGTGCGGCCCGTAGTGCGAAGGCGCAGCGCTTGCGCAGTACAGAGGACAAGGAGATTCACAAAATCTCCGAAGATGAACGGCGCCTGCGCCGTGAGTGCAGGTTCAAGCCCCAACATCCAAGTGGACATACGATAGCACATAGTAACAGGGCCCCTCACGGGCTCGCTTCGATCGCCACGCTTCGGGCACGGCCTCACTTGGCTCGGCTTGAACCACGGATGGTGTGGCCTTCACCTGAACTCACCACGCAGGCGCCGTTCATCTTGGGAGATTTTCGAAATCCTCTTGTCCTACATACTGAGCAAGCGCAGTACAGGGTGGACACTATTCCACGGGGGACAGAATTCGACACATCACCGGCCTTACCCAGCCATTGTTGTATTTTTGAACCAGTGTTGGCTACCTCGTTCTCCTCCACCGCCGCTTCCACCTACACAGCCACATCCACCGCCACCTCAACCTCCTACTCCATATGGACCTTGTCCTCCTAGGTCAAGATTATCACTTTTATTTTATTTTTTTGTAGCGCACAGATCCTTTCCCCCTTACCTGCCTTTATGTTGTTGGCTCCTCGCAGGAGGGAGAAAGGCACACCGCACTACCAGCCCGTACCCTCCTATATAAAGAGGTTGAGCGGTGTACTTGACTGGCCGTGTCCACAGCCGGAGTCAAAACTCCTCCAGAGGATGATTCTCACCTCTACTGTAGGTAGAGGCAAGTCCTTTAATTCCCAGTAAAGTCAATGTCCACACCAGCTGAAATTACAACTCTTATTCTCTCATGGGAAAATAAACTCTACTCGGATAGAAAAGGTTAGTGCAAAGAAACAGGACAGCTTAAGGTGTGGAGGAGGTCCAGGCACAAACGTAGCACATTCACTTCACTGCTTAGGTTTCTCAAACAATTTTAGGTGCACGGTCTCTGCCACAGACCTTGAGGTTGGTCTCTGCCGCAGACAGGGTGTACAAGGCCCCTGCCACGGACCTGGAGAACTTTGGTCTCTGCCACAGACCAGGGTGTATAAGGCCCCTGCCACGGGCCGGGTGAATAAGGCCTCTGATACAGTCAAGATGACCTTGAGCTTCTCCTCCTACGAACCTAGCCCATATCAAGGGGAAGACATCTCTCCAGGGAGTCAACAGACCCTTCCTTCACCGTGACTCCCGCATCGGTCCATCAGAATGATCCTCCCTTCCCTGGAACATGGTCCCCTACACGAGGCGGCACCCTAAGACTCCTCGACCCTTAGCGGACTCCAGACGAAGGCTCTGGACTCCAGGCTTTACTTCCGCACCTAGGCCTCCATACCCAGGGCAGCAGGAACTCCAGGATAGTACCTCACCCTGGACTAAAGGTACCCGAGATGGAACAGGAACACATGCACCCAGGCCGAAGGCACCTGGGCGTGGACCCCACTGGACATCAGCCCCCAGGCCAAAGGTCTGCCCCTTTTATATGCTCTCTCGGCATGCACAGCAGGTTCCCCGCCCCGCTGTACTACTGCCAAGAGGGGACACAAAAGGCACAGCACTGTATCGGTGGTTCAACCCTAGCCTACCATGGCAGCGCCACCTGTAGGCCGCAGGGAACTGCACACCAATACTGTCCCCCGAGGACAAAATGGTCAATGAATCCTACAGAATTAGGGTGTTTGAGCATATTTACCACTCAAACACTTCCCTTAAATTTAGCACCCCGCTACATTTTTATTTCAAAGTATTTTATTTTCCCACTAGCTTATCCATTAAATTTAATAATTTATTCCAGAAAGGGCGTATTCTGGGGCATTCCCACCATATGTGTGGCATCGTGCCGTTGAGTTTCTGAGGTTCTTAATGACTTCCCGTACCTCTTCTGCTGAAAAGGGGGCCTCCAGCATATTTTTTTATTTTTTTTATGTTATTTTAAGTTATTTCCCTATCCACATTTGTTTGCAGAGCACTTGCCATGCTCTTAACAACATTTTTCTGCCATTTGCAGCCCTCTAGCCCTTTCCATTACTTTTTTAGAGCCTTTTTAGTCCTTAGAAGTCCGGGTCCCCATTGACTTCAATGGGGTTCGGGTTCGGGTTCGGGTTCGGGTTAAAGTTCGGTCCCGCACCCGAACTTTTTTCCGAAGTTCGGCCGAACCCGTCGAACCCGAACATCCAGGTGTCCGCTCAACTCTATTTATGATATTATTATTTTATTTTTTTATGGTTGACCTGGATGGACTTTTTTCAACCTGACTAACTATGTAACTATTTAACTATGTCTGACCTTGCAACCAGTTATCCACTCATCCTGCTGTGCAGGCTACCTGGTCCCTGCTGGTCCTTCACCTGCTGAGTGCTGCCAGTTCTTCTGCACATGCTACCTGCCAGCCGCCTGTCATGCACCTGCTGTCTGCCCAATCTGGGGACTGCTGCCCCCTGCACATGCCTATGGTTGGCGCCAATGGGACTATTTAAACTGTAGAAGTTCTATTAGCTAGTGCTGTCTGATCTAAAGCTACTACCTGTGTACCTGTATCTGTTCCTGTGTTCACTTCTGTTATTGATTCGGCTTGCCCTGACCTTGCTTGAAAGCTACCTGCCCTGACTTTGGCCTGTCTCTGGATTTGTTCTGCCTTCTGCTCATCTACCCGATTCTATGTCACTGACTTCTGTTTGTATCATGACCATTCTCTGCCTGCTGTTTATGCCTGTATCTGACCATCTGTTGCTGACCTGGCTCACCTGAGCTTGCATCCAGTTATCCACCTGTCCTGCTCAGCATGCTACCTGGTCCCTGCTTGTCCTTCACCTGCTGACTAAGTGCTGCCAGTTCTTCTGCACTTGCTACCTGCCAGCTGCCTGTCAAGCACCTGCTGCCTGCTGTCTGTCCAATTTGGGGCTTGCTGTCTCTGCTGCCACCTGCTGTTCCAGCAATCTGACCCGTCTCTGGCGACGCACCTGCTGCGGCTAACGGACGTCTTACAGACACTCATACCTCGCTGCGCTCTCGCGCCCACTGTTACAACATCAGTGGTGTTAGAGTCGGGGCTGTACAAGAGGCCTCCTTCTGCATGTTAGGCTCTGCCACAAGCTACCTGTTATGGTACAGTATATCTATAGTTGCCAAGGTTGAAATTTGAATTGCTTTGTGGTAAATCAAGTTATAAGCAGTGCATTTTTGGCTGTTTTATTACATCACGAGAAAATGAACTGCCTTCATGTAGGAAAGTCCTAAGCACATTTTTTCTTCTTCACAGGACAGATCTGATCACTTTATAATATCCTTTTCTACACAGAGAGATGAAAAAAAATGTAACAAACTAAATCTGTTGGAAGCATAAAGAATTACATTACAATTTTGGACAGATGCACTGATCTCCCAGCGTTATCAAAAGATGAGAAGTGGGAACCTGCTACTTTAATAATGTCATATTTAATCTGTTATTCCCTGTGGTATGGACCTCCTGTATCCCTCTGAGTTAGCCCTTGTTTTCTTAAACTGAAATCTCCTGCTGGAATTTTGCAAGCTGTGTGAGGAGCTGGTAATCCTTCTGCATACAAACATTATTTACATAGCGGGGCTGACCAGGATAAATGAAAGGGGAGGAAACCGGCTGCTTTATTACTCAGTATACAAATTATTAACACTTTCTACATCATGCTTATTTTAGGTCACAATCCTTTTCCAAATAGTAATCAATTTAATTTGGCATGTAGGTACACATACTAGATAAGATATGATTTTGAACATTCTCCTATTTTTTTTTACAACTTTTATAATTAATGTTTTCATGTAATAACTCTGCGTAAAAAACATCTTTTACAGCATCCTTAGAAGAAAAATGCTGTGACATTTTTGCTGAAAACTAGTCCAACCCTGATCTAGGGTGAACCTTTCCTCACTGTGGATATCATGCCCATTGTGCTACTAAGCCATACCTTCTAAAGGTAAAAATCAAGACCATCTTAACAAAAATGAACATTTTGTATACAAGCATTGACTACTGAAGAGGGATCAATGGTGGACCACTTTTCAGAATGCATTTGACCACAAATAACCCCCTAATATCCTGCAACACCGTGCCAAAACCACATACATCACTTGAAAAAAAACGCTGCAAAAAGTATTTTCCTTGTTGCATTTGACGGCTAGTACCACCCAACCATAGCGACAATAACATTTTCAAAGCATCAGGCCCATGGCATGTATTCCCCTTTGCAGCTTGGGCAAGTGTAAACTAAGCCTAAGGCCTCATGCACACTGGCGCTTTAATAACGTTCTAAAAACGGCAGTAGCTTTGCAGTGAGTTTAAAAAAAAAAATTTTTAGCGTTTTTTTTTTTTTTTTGCGTTTTCTTTTGCGTTAGCGTTTTTTTCAATGGGATCAAAAATGTTAAAAAACGCTGGTAAGCCAGGTTTTTGAGCGTTTATCTGTGTTTTTAGGCGTTTTTTGACATTTGAGCGTTTTTATAGCTGAAAAACTCCCCAGCCAAAAACAGATGATAACAGCCTATGTGTGCATGGACACATAGGATAACATGCTGGAGAGTTTATTGACTTAAAGGGGTTGCTCCGCCGGAAAAAAAAAATTAAAAGCCAGCAGCTACAGCTACAGCAGCTGCTGGCTTTTAATATTTGGACACTTACCTGTCCTGGAGTCCAGCGACGTCCGCAGCAGAGGACGAGCGACCGCTCGTCGCTCTGCTGCTCCCTCCGCCATCCTCGCTGAGGGAACCAGGAAGTGAAGCCCTGCGGCTTCATGCCCGGTTCCCTATGGCGCATGCGCGAGTCGCGCTGCGCCGTTCTGATTGGTGCTCCTGTGTTCTGGGAGCCGAGTGTCTCCCAGAACACCAAGGGAAGTCTGCGGGAAGTGACGTAACTCCCGCAGATTCCCGGAGACAGGACTCCCGGATGTGGGTGAAAATACCTGTCTTAGACAGGTATCTTCACCCCCCTCCCCCCTGAAAGGTGTCAATTGTGACACCGGAGGGGGGGAGGGTTCCAAATAGCAAAAGTTGCTATTTAGGGTGGAGCTCCACTTTAAGCCAAAAACAGCAGCTGTAAAAATTTCCAAAAACGTCCAGTGTGCATAAGGCCTAAAAGTAATTTGTATAGGAACAGTGTGTATGGCAAGCTTTGACAAAGCACTTTCTTTTTTTTAAAACCTTTTATTTATAAAAAAGAAAAAAAAAACTGTTATATTCTTACATACATAAATGTCAACAACAGACACATCCAAAATGCCACGTTATGCACCACACATGCATTATATAATTACAGTGAACTAAATTAGCACACAGCAAAGCCATAAAAATAATAATAATAATAATACAATTGGTAAACCCAATAGAATAGTTTAAAAATTAAGCTGAAGCAGAACACAGAAAAGTAAAAGATAAAAAAAGGGAAGTTGGGGGAAAGACCAGAATATGATTAACACACAAGACAATATCCCCATCAAGGTCCCTTACACACTATAAGTTTTTTTTTTTTCGTTCAACCTCGTGGGTTGAACGAAAAAATCCTGTCAGCTCCAGTTGGAGCTGCTGTACTAACTATGCAAGGTTAATTCAGTGATCTCACCTGCTGAGCTATTGTGTTCTGTCGGGGGGACGTCCCCCACCAGAACACTCCGGTCAGCGCTCTCTGCCATTGGCTGAGAGTGTGATTCAGAGTTGGTCGGCTGCTGGTTTTCCAGCATGCACGTCTGACATACACCGAATGTCGGCCGTTTTTTTTTTAATCAGTCGTTGACTCCCGACATTCCGCCTGTGTGTACCCGGCTTTATATACTACCTGAATGAATTACGTGTATGTGGCTTTAACGAAAGACCTATAAAATAAGGCATAGTGAGTGCTTAAGAGGTGAAGCTGCTAGCACCAAGGGGACCAACCCTTTAATTCAAATTAGTAGTATACAGAAAGTGCAGCTCTACAAAATTCACAAAAACAAAGTGTCATAAATAAAACACGTGAGCATAATTCATCACACAAATTTATAAACCTCCATAAAATTCATAAATCACAATAAAAGTCCAACAAAATCCATAAAGTGCAAACAGTGTCAAATGTGAATAGAGATCATCCAATGGTGATATATTTCCACGTAACATAAAACATATAAAGTGACTCCAGTGTTATTTCCTTCACCAATATGCACTCACCAGAATGCCATTGGTACATTTGATATAATGCCATGCCATGTCTTATATATGACTCTTTGTTTTTGTGAATTTTGTAGCGCTGCACTTTCTGTATGTAACAAAAGACTGTTATCCAACTGCATTAGATCCTAATACGGGGCAGATCAGGTATAAGCTGTCCAAGGGAACACAGCTGCACCAGATTTTGCACAGCCTTCTAGCCATGTGTACTGCTCCTTTGAGGTCAATGAGATTTTGATGACTCATATTTAACAATATCCATTGAGTAATACAGATGTAGTATTAGTGAAGGGGAAACGTCCTTCTGGTCTGAAGAGGAAGCTGCGTTTCCGCCCAGTCTACGTCAATGGCATTGCTAGGGGGGGTGCGGCCCGCACCTGGGTGACACCCGCCAGGGGTGACACCAATGGGTAGCGGCATCGCTAACACCGCCCTGATCTGTGCCTCTCGGGTCTCGTGCTGTGTCCCTCAGCGGAGCAGACTGAAGCCGCCACCTCCTCTTCTCTGTTTACATCCACACAGGAGGAGGAGCCTGAGGGACACACAACACTGTGTGTATCTGTCCGTGCTGTTCTGAGGTCTGTACACTTGACTTTACTACCGTATATGTAGATGGGCATGGGAGGGAAGAGGGGGTCTATATTGATGGGAGGGTCTGCACTCAGGGGGGTCTGCACTGATGGGGGAGGGTCTATACTGATGGGGAGTCTGCACTGAGGGAGGGTGTCTATACTGATGGGGGGGTCTGCACTGAGGGATGAGTGTCTATAATGATGGGGGGTCTGCACTGAGGGGGTGTCCATACTGATGGGGAGTCTGCACTGAGGGGGGGGAGTGTCTATACTGATGGGGGGGTCTGCACTGAGGGGGTAGTCTATACTGATAGGGGGGGTCTGCACTGAGGAGGGTGTCTATACTGAGGGGGGTCTGCACTAAGGGGGGGGGTGTGTCTATACTGATGGGGGTCTGTACTGAGGGAGGGAGGTCTGTACTGACGGGGGAGGTCTATACTGAGGGAGGGGGTGTCTGTACTGAGGGAGGGGGTCAGTACTTAGTTGGGAGGGTCTATACTGAGGAAAGGGGGTCTGTACTAAGGGGTAAGGTTTCTACTGAAAGAGGGGGGTCTGTACTGAGAGGGAAGTATATATTGATGGAGGGGGGTCTGTACTGAGGGAGAGGGGTCTGTACTTAGTGGGGGGTCTATATTGATAAAGGGGGGTCTGAACTTAGTGGGGGGTCTATACTGAGGAAGGGGGGTCTGAACTTAGTGGGGGGTCTATACTGAGGAAGGGGGGTCTGTACTTAGTGAGGGGGCTCTATACTGAGGGAGGGGGGCCTGTAGTTAGTGGAGGGGGGTCTGTACTGAGGGGGGACTATAGTTGGTGGAGGGGGGGTGACACCAATTTCTTCAGTACCGGGTGACACCAACCCTAGTGACGCCACTGCTCTATGTCAGCACGTCCAACATGCCTTCCTTGTGACATCACGTCCGGACCGGCGCCATTTTGCATTCCACGTTGGTCACGATGGTGTTCGGCCGCTTCTGACTTCCATCCAGGAGCAAGGCTTGTGTCCAAGGCTGCAGCAGCATTAGGACAGCTTGGAGAGGCTCCCAGAAAGATGTTCCTACTTCACCAATACTACGCCTGTATTACTCAGCTATCTTGTGAGTGGCTATTTGTCGTTTTTAATTAAATCATGGATTTTAAATGCTGCACTTAGTCTGGCGCCTCTCTGTTTCTTAATTTGGGAGCACAGCCTCTACTTAAGTGGTCAAACTTCTGCTGACCTGAACCCTCTCCCCCCACACACACATAGCTGTTCACTGGGAAGATCACTGTTCTGCTGTTTCTTTGCCTCCAGCTGGCATGCCCCCCTCCCCTAAACGTGTGCTGGTGATAACTGTATAAGATGCAAATTCCCTCACCTTAGAGAGAGATCCTCTCACTTTCTTTTTTGTTTACAGGACTGGAAGTAAGTTTAGGCAGAAGCTATGGTATATCCCTGAAAAAAGTAAACTCTAAAGGTGTATTGCCATATTCCTCTCTTTGGCCTTTTGTTCTTCATAGTATAGAGACATCTGTTGTTTTTTTGCACAAGAAGGCTGGTGGGCTGCCAGAATTTTGAAGCATAGAAAGTAATAGAAAAAGAGCTATGATTTCAGTTCCTCTGTTATTAACGCTAAATATGAATTTACCCACAATGTTCCTAGTTACAGACGAGAATGAGAGTTTGTTTTAAAGTGCTATTACTGCTTGTTTCAAAATATACAGTATCTCACAAAAGTGAGTACACCCCTCACATTTTTGTAAATATTTTATTATATCTTTTCATGTGACAACACTGAAGAAATTACACTTTGCTACAATGTAAAGCAATGAGTGTACAGCTTGTATAACAGTGTAAATTTGCTGTCCCCTCAAAATAACACACAGCCATTAATGGCTAAACCACTAGCAAACAAAAGTGAGTACACCCCTAAGTGAACATGTCCAAATTGGGCCCAAAGTGTCAACATTTTGTGTGGGCCACCATTATTTTTCAGCACTGCCTTAACCCTCTTGGGCATGGAGTTCACCAGAGCTTCACAAGTTGCCACTGGAGAATGTTAGAGACCTTGCGCTCCTCCACCTTCCATTTAAGGATGCCCCAGAGATGCTCAATAGGGTTTAGGTCTGGAGACATGCTTGGCCAGTCCATCAATTTTACCCCCAGCTTTAGCAAGGCAGTGGTCGTATTGGAGGTGTGTTTGGGGTCATTATCATGTTGGAATACTGTCCTGCGGCCCAATCTCCAAAGGGAGGGGATCATGCCCTGCTTCATTATGTCACAGTACATGTTGGCATTCATGGTTCCCTGAATGAACTGTAGCTCCCCAGTGCCAGCAGCACTCATGCAGCCCAAGACCATGACACTCCCACCACCATGCTTGACTGTAGGGAAGACACACTTGTTGTTGTACTCCTCACCTGGTTGCCGCCAATCATGCTTGACACCATCTAAACTAAGTAAGTTTACCTTGGTCTCATTAGACCACATCACATTCCAGTAGTCCATGTCCTTAATCTGCTTGTCTTGAGTAAAATGTTTGCAGGCTTTCTTGTGAATCAGCTTTAGAAGAGGCTTCCTACTGGGATGACAGCCATGCAGACCAATTTGATGCAGTGTTCGGCGTATGGTCTGAGCACTCATAGGCTGACCCTCCACCCCTTAAACCTCTGCAGCAATGCTGACAGCATTCATACGTCTATTTCCTAAAGACAACCTCTGGATATGACACTGGGCATATGCACTCAACTTATTTGGTTGACCATGGTAAGGCCTGTTCTGAGTGGAAACTGTCCTGTTAAACCGCTGTATGGTCTTGGCCACCATGCTGCAGCTCAGTTTCAGGGTCTTGGCAATCTTCTTATAGCCTAGCCCAGTGATGGCAAAACTTGGCACCCCAGATGTTTTGGAACTACATTTCACATGATGCTCAACTACACTGCAGAGTGCATGAGCATCATGAGAAATTTAGTTCCAAAACATCTGGGGTGCCAAGGTGTCATGTTGAACTTTCAGTGACCGGTATGAGAGAGGGAGAGCGATAACACCAAATTTAACACACCTGCTCCCCATTCACATCTGAGAGCTTGTAACACTAACGAGTCACATGACACCGGGGAGGGAAAATGGCTAATTGGGCCCAATTTGGACATTTTCACTTAGGGGTGTACTCACTTTTGTTGCCAGCGGTTTAGATATTCATGGCTTTGTGGTGAGTTATTTTGAGGGGACAGGAAATGTACACTCTTATACAAGCTGTACACTCACTACTTTACATTGTATCAAAGTATAATTTCTTCAGTGTTGTCACATGAAAAGTAATAATAAAATATTTTACAAAAATGTGAGGGGTGTACACATTTTTGTGAGATACTGTATATATTTTTGAATGAATAGTCTGGGAACACTGTCTGTCTTGAAAGCCCAAACTGAAGTCTTTTTTACTACTTGTAATACAGTCAGGCTGCATAACAAATAAAAAATATAGCATTTGTTTGCCACTATATACCCCTGAAAAAAAAAAAGCTGTTGAGGTGTATGATCATGTTCCTTTCTCTGACTTTATGGCCTCCATAGGAAAACAGATAAATACAAGGCACCTAGCTGATCCAAGCATGCATGTTAGGTGGTATTCTGATTAAAAAAAAATAAAAAAAGGTTTCAGCAGTAAATACCTGTACAACTGATGACATATGGGTCTTAAGCAAATGTGGTACATTCATAAATCCCTAATTTAACAAAATGGACATATCACATTGTTACCATTGTGCCAATGCATTATTGATTAACAGTTATATCTAAAAAAAAAAAAAATTAAAAAACCCCTTGTCTTATTAAAAAAAAATCATTTTGCATATGATCCTGTTTTTAATAGTTTCTTTTTCATTTCCTTTAAAGAATAAAAAGTGGAACTCATAATTGATTTGCGATTATGCAGTGGGTTTTCTTTTAGATCTGTTAATTGGATAATTTAGCTATAAAATCTACCTCAACCACATTATTTTACTTAAAGCCTACCTTTGTGTACAGTTTTAAAAGCCTATTAAAAAGTAACAGTATCTGTATTTAATCAAAATGTTTATTAAAACATGGTTAGTTAATCTGTATCGCCTGTATGAACTTCCATTCACAGCCTGAGATTTGTGATATTTCTTTTGTGTGTTATTGTGAGCAGTAAAGAAGTTCAATCATATTATATATTTTAAAATTTTCTTTAAGCAAATGCAGCAAAAACTCCTCTGGTACTAGATGTGAATGCATTTTATTTTTTGTTTAGGTTGAACTTTTTGAATTGATATCTATTTTTTTAACCAAACTATTGCACACATTTACAAAAAAAAAAAAAAGAGTTCATTACTGATTAAAATTAGATTGGTTCAGCTATTTATATTGCACTACATATGGAGCATTTGAAGATGCTAGTCATTTGACTCTACCATTAAAGCAGCCCTATATGACTAGGAAGCTTTGGAGCAAAACATCCCCTTCCATTCTAGAATACCCTATTGTTGTCCTGGGTGCATGGACAAGCAGTTTCAGTTCACATGGGCACCTCACTCTGAGGGGTGTCTGTACTAGGGGACTGTACTGAGGGGGTCTGTACTGGGGTTTTTTATACTTGGTGGGGTCTGAACTGGGGGGGTCTGTACTGAGGGGTTAGGCTGGGAGGGGCAAACTGTACTGAGGTGGTCTGTTCTTGGGGGGCTCTACTGAGGGTTTAAGCTGGGTAGGAGGTCTGTGCTGAGGCTGAGAATGGGGTTTTTAATGCAAGGGTCTGTATTGAGAGGTGTCTGTACTGAAGAGGTTAGGCGGAGAAAGGGGTCTTTACTGAGGTGGTGGGCTAGGAGGGGGAATTCAGGGCAAGACCTGCATGGGGGTGGGGTGAGCTGTTGGATAAAATATGTACTTGGGAATATAGGCTTTGGGATGTAGATTTGTACTAGCAGCAGTGGTAATTTTTGTTTGTATTTTGTGCAGTGGCTTGTGCTTTATGCACTCCTGAGCCCCACACTATCTGCATTATACACTCCTCAGAGTGTAAATACAAATACTGTGGCATATGTGTACTGTGTATACTGTGAGAAGGCTTATCTTTTATTTAACAATTGCCCTTTATTTAAGCCCCTTCCACTGTTGGCCACAATTTGCTGCAATTTGGCCACATCCACAAATAATATTAATATTATTATTATTATTTTTTCATGGGGGGTTAATAAATGATTGGCCTTGTGTGTCAGATATGCTAGGTATGTGACTGAGCAGTATCATAATATGTAGTGATCGTGCTACTTATCATTGCTTTTTCATAACTAAAAGCATTTGGAAGCTCCAATTAGGAACTGAGAAGCAACAAACCACAAAATCACCACACCTAATATAGCATCTCTGTCTATCTAGAAAAATAGAATTAACCCCCCCTCACACCCACCCACCCAATACAACAGTTGTGGCTTAAAAGGTCTGTCCTACTACTATAATTTAAGTAGAAATTTGAAGCAAACAGAATAGGTTAATTAACTAAAACTGGAAAGTGAAAAATCCAGTGCAGCTGTGCATGGTAGTCTATCAGTTGCCAACTTAATTAAGCTCAATTAAGCTTTGACCAAAAAATAAAAACTGGAAGCTGTTTAGTTTCTATGCAGAGCTGCACCAGTTTTGCACTTTCTGGTTTTAGTACATCAACCCCAATGTTTAATAAAGACCAGATGAAACAAGTTGGATACATTTCTCTCAGTATTTTCCCCATCAATGCTTTCTAATCAGTAACAAGTATGCAGTCAGTTAACCTCCCTGGCGGTATTCCCAAATGTGGCTCGGGGTGAACTTTGCATACCAAAAGCGGTAACCCTGAGCCACACTCGGGATTGCATCGCAGGATCCATGTAGACGTTACATACCTTGTCCCCTGGATCCAGTGATGTCTCCCCGCTGTGATCTGCGAGTCGCCGTGTCTCGCTCGATTCACAGTGCCGAGCTCCATTCCCTGCGAGCGTTGCGACGCATGGGGACGGAGTTCGGCGCCAAATTCAAAAAGTAAAAAACACAAAACACATACAGTACACTGTAATCTTACAGATTACAGTACTGTATCAAATAATTACACACCCCCTTTGTCCCTAGTGGTTTGTCCAGTGCCCTGCATGCAGTTTTATATTATATATACTGTTCTTTCTGCCTGGAATTTGGAGATTGTCCATAGCAACCAAAAAGTGTCCCTTTACATCAAAAGTGGTTTTAGACCAGCTAGAAAACAGTGATAATAAATTAGAATCACTTGCAGAATTGAGCGATAGTGAGTTGTGGGGAAATTCGTCATCAAACACTGAAAGTAATGACATCGACAATTCTGCAACTGAGCAAATTTCAGTGTTTTTGATTTGATTACATTATTGAATATTTTTTATTATTATTATATTATTATTTTTTATAAATATTTAGAGTTATTTTTTATATTATAATTAATGATTTTGTGTTTTAAACTTTATCATATCCGGGATGTCTACTATACTCTTGTTTGGACAGATTTAAGTGAGTTATGTCTTATGCCCCATACACACGATCGTTTTTCTTGCCATTTTTTTTCTTGCCGTTTTTCACGTCGTTTTTTTTCATGTTTCCTCTCAAGCCTGTCTTGCGTACACACGATCATTTAAAAAAACGATCAAGCAAAGCGCAGTGACGTACAACACGTACGACGGCACTATAAAGGGGAAGTTCCGTTCGAATGGCGCCACCCTTCATGTTAGTAAAGTTTGTTGAGCGACGATTCGCTCTTTTCAGTCTCGTGCTTTTCAGTCCGTGACTGCGTGACGAATGTGCTATCTCCATTACGAACGCTAGTTTTACCAGAACGAGCGCTCCTGTCTCATACTTGATTCTGAGCATGCGCGTTTTTTTTCACGTCGTTAAAGCATACACACTATCGTTTTTCACGTCGTTAAAAAAAACGACATGAAAAACGACGTGAAAAAAGAGAGCATGTTCGAAATTTTTAATGCCCGTTTTTCACGTCGTTAAAAATGCTCTGGAGCCTACACACGATCATTTTTAATGGCCATTTTTTTTAATGCCATTTTTAACGGCATGAAAAACGATCGTGTGTATGGGGCATAAGAATTACAGACCTACAATATAAAACGCCAAATTTCCATGCAAAATAATGGTACCACTTTCAGCATCAAAAATCTGACTTTAATCATGTTGATTAAATATGTTACTGTCCATGGACAAGAGCTTTCCCTATGTGCTTGGGTTCCTTCCCTCAAAATGAAAATATCAATCCATAGAAGCCTAAAGAGCGTGTGTTTGTATGTTTGTTAGGGTGACTGTTGTAAGGACTGCCAAATGTACACTTCTTTGCATCAACAATGGTCTTGGTTTTACCTACATTGTACAAATGAAGTAGTATGATAACACTACTGCGTTAACTGTGTTGACAAAGTATCGGCAGGCTTAAGCCTAGTACACATGGGCGGAATGTCGGGTGACGTCGTCCGGTTCAATAAAACCGGCCGACATTTGGCCTGTGTGTATGGCAGCCGGTCCCAAAGAAGACAACCGTTCGGCCGGCTTCTGCTGGACGAGCATGCTGAAAAACCAGCAGCAGCAGCAGCCAATGGCTGAGAGCGCTGACCGGAGTGTTCTGGTGGCGTGGCATCCCCCTGTCAGAACATAATAGCTTAGCAATTAATTTAATCTCGCTGGCATGCAGTTATCCAAATATAAAATCCAATAGTTCAATAAATAATTAAAAACAAAAACTAGTTATCTTTATGAGCATTTTTAAATTGCCACAATATTTTAATCCAGGTTAATATAATGCCGAAAAAGAAAATATTTTCTATAAATAGTTCAACCCAACAAAGGTTGTTGCTTAGGACACCAAAAGTTTTATGCCTACTAGCTCTGCAATTATATTTACCTAGATACTTACCTAGATATTTCCTAGATATTACCTAGTTATTTACCTAGATACACAGGAATTATTTGTCTGCCACCACTCACTAACCTAAAGTAAGGACTTTATAATCAACAAAATATAATAATCAACAAAATTATGAAATAAAAGAAATGTTTCACAGGCATTCAAATTCATGTTACACAAGCATGTTTACAAGTTTTTTGTCCATCATCTGTGCATGGTAATGAATAAGTCTTTTAAATAATATGTCTTTATGCTATTTATTTGAGATAAGTAATATAAAGGGGTAAAGGAAAGGATAGCAACAATATCTTAACAGGAATTTAGTGAAGAATTTTAAGAAAAAACATTGATTTTCATTAAGTATGCAAAATTATCACAACAGCACTTTGAATTTAACCAGGGTTTCCAGATGACAATACTTATAGCTCCCAAACATTTAAAAATTGGCAATTAGGAAGCTACCAATTTCCTGTGATTCCTATTAATTGTGAATTATGAAACCATGTTCAACACTTTACATAAGATAAGTTTTTTTTTTTTTTTAACTACAGGAAAGTAAAAGGAATTGCAGATGAAGCTCTTGCAAAGGCAGCCAATCAGTTCTGTCATTTCACTTTCACAGAAAATATTAAATCTGATTCTAAATTTTCAACTGGCAAAACTTCATGTTCACCTTTTCATTGACCAAAGTTTTGCTTTTATAGTACCCGAAAAATATATAATTTCATCATAACAGCAATACCCTTTGACTTTTGAATTGCTGAATTTTATCAAATTTTTCCACATTGTATTAATAGTGATAGAATTGTAAATAAACTTTCTTTCTTTTAAATACTGACATAAATACAAATCTATTTAGAGAATTCAAGGAGCATGAACAGAGCTGAGACTCTATGTGAGGGGGAGGAAGAGGCAACAAGCTATTTCTCTTTGTTATCAAGCGAAATGACTCTTCAAATATGACAATAAATCACTCCTGAAATCAATCTTAGAGGAGGCAACTGTGCTACGCTGATAATGCATTAATCAATATTTAATGTTTACACTTTAATTAATGCGAACGTTAAAAGCTTGGGGAAAAATGTGTTGAAAAATATACCGCCTTTTTATATCAGCTCTCCACTTGTCTGCACAACTTTGATTGGGAATTAAATTGATCACTGTGAATAGTCAGGGTGTTGTGGGCAGACATGAGCTGAGTGGCTTATGGTCCACAATTATTGTTAAACACGAGGGCAACACAAGATCATAATGATCACACAGGACTTAGTCATAAACCCTTTCAGATGCTTTATTTTGTTTCTGGTTTCCAAAGCTAAGTTTTAAAAGGCACTAATTGATTGGGAAAAATACATACAATTTTAGCTTTTAGTAAAAAAAAACTGTATAATTTGGAAGAAACCAAAAACAGTAGGTTTAAATAAAATAACTAAAAGGGGTCATTTGAAAAAAAAATATTCAAAAGTTTTGTTTTAGGAATAGCACATTCATATTTCCTGTGACTTTTATGCTATATTCTGATATATACTGCATGTAATTGAACATTTCCACTGACAGCCAAGGAGAACATATGTAAATACAAAATTCTGTGCGCTAGTGGGTGCATTCAATACAGTGAAAAGGCTTTAAAAAAGTCAGTGAACTAGCTATTATACAGAGCAGGGTGCTTTAGATTTAGATAATATTTAGATATTTTCCATTTTATTAGTTGGTAAAAATGCTGTAGATATCAAGAACTTGTGAGTTAGCTAATTTCTCTTGTTCATTTTATTATATGATTATGAATAACTATTGGTAAGTATTTATAGAGTGAAAAATGTTACATTTGCTTTACATTCACAAAACATAAACAGTGCTGACAGTTGCAAATCGGCTGGTCATATTTACCAAGGCATTCATTAGGTTAAAATTATATTCTTCAATGTGGGGTGCTGTTTGTGGTATTATTCATCCTATTTATAACTTGGCAAATGTCACACAGCACATACACCAAATACATTGTTCACATGTTTCTGCCAGGCCAAAGAAGTAAAACATTACATTTTACAATCAATTGCTTTGGGAACCTGCTGTCCATAGTGCTGAATCTGTGTTTTCATACAGGTCCAGTATGGAAAGGATTAATAGTTTCTATTTTAATAAAAAAAAAAAAAAACTTGGCACCCCTACACCTACGCTTGCATTTTATCTGCATGAAAGCTGCACATGGGGCGTTCTTGGACTTTGACCCTAAGCCCAAGGCCAACTTGACCCTCCAGTGGTTACAGGAGAAAGAGGTGAAGGTTCTGGAGTGGCCATCACAGTCTCTTGGCCTTAACATCATTGAGCCACTCTAGGGAGATCTCAAACCTGCAGTTCATGCAAGATGACCAAAGACTTTGCATGACCTGGAGGCATTTTGCCAAGACAAATGGGCAGCTATACCACCTGCAAGAATTTGGGACCTCACAGACAACTATTACAAAAGGCTGCATTGATGCTAAAGGGGGCAATACACAGTATTAAGAATGATGAAATAAATATTGTCTACTTACTGTAAAAAAATCTTATTCTTGAATTTCATTGAGGTGCATGGAAATTGAAGATAATCTTAAACAATTGGGTTATACTGCTCCTTTCTGGAGGTTGGGACACTGGCAAACAGAAATGTTAAGCCAAGCCCCTTGTATAACCCTATGATATGTGAAAATAGAGAAAATGTAGGTGCCAACAGGTTCAAACATCCTTTGTCCAAATTCAATAGTTAATATAAAATCATATAAAGTCCATGGATAGATGCATTAGAATCTGAAAGGTCATGCACCAGGGCAGCTCTTCTAATGAGTAGAATAATTTCTCTTTATAGAACACATAAAGCAAATGGAAAAGTGCCTCTAAGTGAAGACTGTATAAAATGTTTAATTCAAAATAAAAGTGCCAAATGGCAACTCACATAGTAAGGTAATAAAAGGGCTCATCAGATAAAAGTAAGTCTGGGATGTAATGGTGGATAAGCAGCTCGGGAGCGCCAGGGTCCACTACCATGCAGCGAGATGTACAGGGAATCCGGCAAGACACTTCCAAGATGGTTCTAGAATGCACATGTGACCCCCAGCGTCATCTGGATGAAGTCACCGAAGTCAGGACAGCGACACGTTTCACAACATGTGCAGCATCGGCACGGGGCATTCAAGCTCTTTTATAGTTCACATTACAATATATAAAAAATCTATTAAATGCAATACATTATTAAGTAAACAAATGCCATAGATACCTATAATAAAGTATGGTATGATTTGAGTATACATTATTGGCATATTATAATTTTATCCCAAAAAAGTGGTAAATTAGATAAATAATTATTTGATAAAAAGTTGATATAAGAATAATCAAAAATGAATTAAAACAAGTGATCGGAAGTTAGAAATTAGTAGAAATTCACAAAAAATAATAAGAAGTTGTGCATTAACTGCTTAATGACCGGCTCACACCGATATACGTCAGCAGAATGGCACGTACAGGCAGATTAACGTACCTGTACTTCGCCTTTAAGACGCGGAATTGTGGGCACGCAAGCCCGCCGCGAGCTCCGAGAGTGTGATCGCGGGTCCCGCGCACTCAATGTCTGCGGGGATACCCGCGATTGTCTCACGGAGAGGAAGAACGGAGAAATGCTGTGATCAGGAGTGGTGATCAGTGTCTGGTCACACGTAGCCACGCCCCCCTACAGTTAGATCACATCCCTAGGACACACTTGACCCCTTCAGCGCCCCCTCCTGGTTAACTCCTTCACTGCCAGTGTAATTTTTACAGTAATCAGTGCATTTTTATAGCATTGATCGCTGTAAAAATGACAATGGTCCCAAAATAGTGTCAAAAGTGTCCGATGTGTCCGCCATAAAGTCGCAGTTACGTTAAAAATCGCAGATCGCCGCCATTACTAGTAAAAAATAAAATAATTATAAAAATTCCATAAAACTATCCCCTATTTTATAGACGCTATAACTTTTGCGCAAACCAATCAATAAACGCTTATTGTGATTTTTTTTACCAAAAATATGTAGAAGAATACATATCGGCCTAAACTGAGGAAAAAAAACGTTTTTTAAATATTTTTTGGGGGATATTTATTATAGTAAAAAGTAAAAAATATAGCTTTTTTTCAAAATTGTCGCTCTATTTTTGTTTATAGCGCAAAAAATAAAAAACGCAGAGGTGATCAAGTACCATCAAAAGAAAGCTCTATTTGTGGGAAAAAGAGGACATCAATTTTGTTTGGGAGCCACGTCGCACGACAGTGCAATAGTCAGTTAAAGCGACGCAGTGCCGAATCGCAAAAAGTGGCCTGGTCCGGGCAGGCCCGGATTTACTCCCTTTGCCGCCCCAAGTCCGGGTCCTTCAATGCCGCCCCCCCACACACACACACCATCACATAGGGGGACTCCCCAGAGAGCCCCCTTACATCAGGGTCCCCAGAGAGCCCCTCCTTACATCAGGGTCCCCAGAGAGCCTCCCCTTACATCAGGGTCCCTAGAGCGCCTCCCCCTACATTAGGGTCCCCAGAGAGCCTCCCTATTTATATTAGGGTCCTCAGAGCCCCCTCATAACATCAGGATCCCCAGAGAGCCTCTCCTTACATCAGGGTCCCAAGAGAGCCCCTCCTTACATTAGGGTCCCAAGAGAGCCCCCTTACATCAGGGTCCCCAGAGAGCCCCTCCTTACATCAGGGTCCACAGAGAGCCTCCCCTTACATCATGGTCCCTAGAGAGCCTCCCCTACATTAGGGTCCCCAGGGAGTCTCCCTACTTATATTAGGGTCCTCAGAGCCCCCCTCATTACATCAGGATCCCCAGAGAGATCCTCATTATATCAGGGTCCCCAGAGAGCCCCTCCTTACATCAGGGTCCACAGAGAGCCTCCCTTTACATCAGGTTCCCCAGAGAGCCTCCCCCTACATTAGGATCCCCATAGAGCCTCCCCTTACATCAGGGTCCCCAGAGAGCCTCCCCCTACATTAGGGTCCCCAGAGAGCCTCCCTACTTATATTAGGGTCCTCAGAGCCCCCCTCATTACATCAGGGTCCCCAGAGAGCCCCCTTACATCAAGGTCCCCAGAGAACCCCTCCTTATATTAGGGTCCCCAGAGAGCCTGCCTTACATCAGGGTCCCCAGAGAGTCCCTCCTTACATCAGGGTCCCCAGAGAGCCTCCCCTTACATCAGGGTCCCCAGAGAGCCTCCCTACTTACATCAGGGTCCCTAGAGAGCCTCCCCCTACATTAGGATCCCCAGAGAGCCTCCCCTTACATCAGGGTCCCAGAGAGCCTCCCTACTTACATCAAGATCCCCAGAGAGCCCCTCCTTACATCAGGGTCCCCAGAGAGTTCCCCTTACATCAGGGTCCCTAGAGAGCCCCTCCTTACATCAGGGTCCCCAGAGAGCCCCTCCTTACATCAGGGTCCCCAGAGAGCTCCTCCTTACATCAGGGTCCCCAGAGAGCCCCCCCTTACATCAGAGTCCCCAGAGATCCCCTCCTTACATTAGGATCCCCAGAGAGCCCCCCTTACACCAGGGTCCCCAGAGAGCCCCCTCCTTACATCAGGGTCCCCAGAGAGCCTCCCTACTTACATCAGGGTCCCTAGAGAGCCTCCCCCAACATTAGGGTCCCCAGATAAGCTCCCCTTACATCAGGGTCCTCAGAGAGCCTCCCCTTACATCAGGGTCCCCAGAGAGCCTCCCCTTACATCAGGGTCCCCAGAGAGCCCGCCCCTTACACCAGAGAGCCCCCCCTTTCACCAGGGTCCCCAGAGAGCCCCCTCCTTACATCAAGGTCCCCAGAGAGCCCCCTCCTTACATCAGGGTTCCCAGAGAGCCCCCTCCTTACATTATGGTCCCCAGAGAACCTCCCCTTACATCAGGGTCCCCAGAGAGCCCCCCCTTACATCAGGGTCCCCAGAGAGCCCCCCTTTACACCAGGGTCCCCAAAGAGCCCCCTTTACACCAGAGTCCCCAGAGAGCCCCCCTTACACCAGGGTCCCCAGAGAGCCCCCCTTACACCAGGGTCCCCAGAGAGCCCCCCCTTACACCTGGGTCCCCAGGGAGCCCCCTTACACCAGGATCCCCAGAGAGCCCCCCCCTTACACCAGAGAGCCCCCCCTTTCACCAGGGTCCCCAGAGAGCCCCCTCCTTACATCAAGGTCCCCAGAGAGCCCCCTCCTTACATCAGGGTTCCCAGAGAGCCCCCTCCTTACATTAGGGTCCCCAGAGAACCCCCCCTTACACCAGGGTCCCCAGAGAGCCCCCTCCTTACATCAGGATCCCCAGAGAGCCTCCCTACTTACATCAGGGTCCATAGAGAGCCTCCCACTACATTAGGTCCCCAGATAAGCTCCCCTTACATCAGGGTCCTCAGAGAGCCTCCCCTTACATCAGGGTCCCCAGAGAGCCTCCCCTTACATCAGGGTCCCCAGAGAGCCCCCCCTTACACCAGAGAGCCCCCCTTTCACCAGGGTCCCCAGAGAGCCCCCTCCTTACATCAAGGTCCCCAGAGAGCCCCCTCCTTACATCAGGGTTCCCAGAGAGCCCCCTCCTTACATTAGGGTCCCCAGAGAACCTCCCCTTACATCAGGGTCCCCAGAGAGCCCCCCTTACATAAGGGTCCCTAGAGATCCCCCCTTTACACCAGGGTCCCCAGAGAGCCCCCCCTTACACCAGAGTCCCCAGAGAGCCCCCCCTACACCAGGGTCCCCAGAGAGCCCCCCCTTACACCAGGGTCCCCAGAGAGCCCCCTTACACCAGGGTCCCCAAGGAGCCCCCCTTACACCAGGATCCCCAGAGAGCCCCCCTCCCCCTAACATTAGTGTCCTCAGAGAGCCTACCCTCTTACATTAGTTTCCCCAGAGAGCCCCCCCTTACACCAGGATCCCCAGAGAGCCCCCCCTCTTACTTCAGTGTCCCCAGAGGGCAACAGCAGACACATTTATGTTATAACTGAAATAACTAAGTTGCATATACAGTATATATATACTCTGTACTTACTATAGTCGTAAAATTTGAGACTAGTCATGATATTTATAAAGAAAATCTGTAAATGATGGTATAAAGAATTAATGGAGTATATTTGAATTTTGTACTGTATATATTAAAGGGGTTGTAAACCCTCAAGGTTTTTCACCTTAATGCATTCTATGCACAAGTGCCCCAAGGGAGAGCGGCTCTCCAACGGTGCCATCGAGAAGAGGAGGAGCCAGGAGCAGCACTGAGGAACCCCAGAAGAGGAGGATCAGGGCCCCTCTGTGCAAAACCAACTGCACAGAGGAGGTAAGTATAACATGTTTGTTTTTCTTTTTTAAACAAACTCTTACATATCCTTTATTAAAAACGATATATGTACTATATTCCGTTCAATTTGCTAAGATGTAAAATGAAAATAACGGTAGGTATTTAAAGGACCAGACCACATGCCTTCAACATGGGGGGGTGGATGCTTTGCCCCCCCACCCCAAAGCACTTTGTTGATGGGGACAAGGGGCTCATCCCCACAACCCTGAGATGTGGTTGTGGGGGTTTGTGGGCAGGGGTCTTATCGGAATCTGGAAGCCCCCTTTAACAAGATCCCGCCCCCCTATGTGAATAAGTATGCACTGATCGTGACATCACACGTCATCAGGTGGCTCCGCCCCTTACCTATATAAGAACTGTCAAACGGCAAGCCAGGCATTCAGTAGTTTGTCTTAGTTGACAGCAGAGCTTTTTTTTTCTCCTATTTTGGTTCCGGCGGTGGCATCGGCATAGTGATTGATGATGGATCTACATTGGGGGGACACTGATTTTTTATTTTTCATTTTTTAATAAAGGAATTGTCAAAAACTGTCTCTGTGTTTTTATTACTTTTTGACACTTTTTGTTACTATGCACCCCATACTCATTCGCATGGGAGGAGGGGGCAGGATCTGGGGGCACCCTTGTTAAAGGGGACTTTCAGATTCCAATAAGCTCCCTGCCTGCGGACCCCCACAATCACAGCCCAGGGTTGTGGGGATGAGGCCCTTGTCCCCATCAACATGAGCAAGGGGCCTGGTATGGTTCAGGGGGGGACTAGCTCACCCCAACCTTTCCTGATCTGTCAGGCTGCATGCTTGGATAAGTGTCTGGTATGGATTTTAGGGGGACCCCACACTGTTTTTTTTTTTCAATTTTGATGTGGGGTTTCCCTTAAAATCCATACCAGACTGTTCAACTGTATTCACAAATACATGTGAATGGTTTGAATTTAAAAATAAAAATAAAAAAACCCATACAAATGAAAGATAAAATACAATATTGTACTTACTGTAAAAAATATTTTCTTGAATTTCATTGGGGCACATGGGAATTGAAGATAATCTTAGACAATTGGGTTATACTAAAACAAAGAATATTGGCCCACTAGGGCTTAGGCTGGATAGAGTTATGTATAAAACATAACCATGTAATCATGTATAATAAAGAAAGTCCATACAGTTCAGGAATGGGTGTATGTAAGTTGCTGTCCTAGTAGCTGCCGCCTCTGAAAGGAGCTAGAAGAAACTCTAGAGATAAAGGGAAAAGCAGCGCTATCTAAGTGTAGCAATAAAGGCACTTTAATTCCGATAAAAGGAGAGACACTCACAAGATTTCAGAGCTCTCAGTATAACTAGTATTCTACCGCTCTACTCCAGGATTGGTGTCGCCTCAGGAGTGGTACTGATTGCTCCGGCGGCGCTGGTGGCTCCCAGCGCTTCCAGGTTACTCGGGTATACTTGGAAGACCTTGGGTATTGGGTTATACTGCACCTTTCTGGAGGTTGGGACACTAGTTAACAAATATGTTAAGCTAAGCCCCCTGTATAACCCTACCTCCAGTCATCATGCCTCAGTTTTGTGAGTAAACAATAAATTAAAACACAGAGGGGTGGACCTCAATGCGCTTAAAGTAAACAATGTTACAATAAATACAAAAATTTTCATTTTTTTTTAACATAAATTGTGTGACACAGTTGTAGTTTTAGATTATCTGAGGCCTTTGGGATGTCAAAAAGCAGTCCAACTGAGGGGTAAGCAATAGGAAGGAAAAATGTAATATTGTCAATAGGATGCTACAAAAAATCAACCCACTGGAAGAAAAAGGCTGACAGGGGAGGACATAGGGACAGAACTGTTACAGCACAGAAAGCACAGTTACCAGTACAAAAAGAAATCACAACAATGAGAAAAAAACCGAACATTAGAAACTATTGAATACAAAAGTGTACCGAAGCCCAAAAAACTGTTTACTGGAATGCAGGTGGAAACAATACAACATTTGCAAAAGCAGAAGAACTAGATCAAGTATCAATGTGGTCATCAGCAGTAGAAATAAATAAAATCTGTCCAATAGAAAAAAAATCAGTTGGATAACTTAAGAACATGATCAGGTCAAGTATGCCTAACTATTGACTTCAGGGACAGGGAATTCTGTATATTCAGAAATGTCTAGACCAAAGATTAGTCATCGTGCCTCTAGGGTCCAAAAGATTTACCTAATAGAACAGAACTGCCCTTGAAACCTTTATAACATAAGGGTAGATTAATCAAGCACACCTGTATAAAAATGGGGTAGGCAGAAAATAGAAGGACAATGGAGTCTGTACATAAGAAGACACCCAAGTTTGAAAAGGGGGTATGCTATGCACACAGAGGACCTGTATTTGAAAAGACAGCATTTAAATTGCAGAATCTTGTTGGATATATGTGCAATAATAAGTTTGCCTCTGAAGAGTGTAGGACACGAAACCTAGAGTTAATATTGGAAATTCCACTTCAGGAAAAAGAAAGAATCAAAGAAGTCTTCCTTGCAAATAGCAGCTTTGTACAGTTTGGTGGATAAAAACTCACCAGCGAGTAGGTCTTACTGAAGACCTTGTGAGTCACACTGTAGCTAAAGGGGGGGAATATAACAAGAAAACAATATGACATGTCTGTTTAACTTCAAAGAAAAAAAAGACCAAGAACCGATGAAGAGTTCAATGGAGAAATGGGGAGATCAGCTACGGTGACTGAGGCTTTTAACAAAAAAAAAAGATCAGATTCCTACTTCAAAATCGACATTCTCCACAGGGAGTAATCAATAATATTTCAAGGAAAAAAATTGCAATACACCCAGAAACCCTGATTGATATCTGAATCAAAATAATATAAAACAGGTGTCCAAGTAGCTAGTATCTGACTGACCTAAAAAAATGGTTCTCCAGGGCTGCCAACACCCCACAACTTTTTATGTTTGTAATATGCAACCTTCCCCTTAGTATAGACAAAATAGGGCCTTGAGGTACACTGAAGTGTTCAACTGGTACCAGCAATGATAACAACAATGCTAACTCCCAGCAAGCATAAAGATAAGCAATGATAACCCCCAGCAAATGTCAGGGCCAGCAATAACCTCCAAGACATGTCACAATAATTAACCCCCAGTGTGGCACAATAATTAAACTTTGGCACAGCACAAAACTTACCACCCAGAACAGCACAATAATCATCCCCCAGCCTGGCACAGTAATTAACCCCAAGTACAGCACAATATTTAATTCTCAGCTCAGCACAAAACGTAAGTACCTGCATGGCACTATAATAAAACCCTAAGTACAGCAAAATAATAAACCACCAGCACTGCACAAAATATAAGCCTGTAACATTGCACATTAACCCCTTAGCATGACACAACAATTAACCCCCAGCAGGGCACATAATTAACCCCTATCACTGCACAATAATTTATTGTGAAACATACAACATAACCTATAAAATTAAGAGGTCAGCACTATGTAGCATTTAGAGTGTGAGGGTCAGGACAGTGTACAACATTACTGTACCTCCTAGTACAATGATGGTCAGTGTGTCTCCCTCCTAGAAATAAATGTGATTTTACATTTTGACCAGGCATTGATACACTTTAAAGCTAAAAGCAGAACTTCCACTATTGCAATTTTTTTCTTAATTTCCTGACTGGTGCCTGCTCCCTCTTTTGCTTTTCCCTCCTCTCCCTTACACTTCACATTTTGTGCATGCACAGTGAGCAACCGGCTGCGAAACAGGAAGCCACAGCAAGCTTCCCACAGTCAGGGTGGCAGAGCCGGGGCTCAAAGTCTGGCAAAGAACCAGCCTAGGTGAAGTGCTGGATCCCTGGGTTGGTAAGTGCCAATTTATTAAAGTCAGCAGCTACAGCTATTTGTAGCTGATGACTTATTATTTAAAAAAATGACTTAGAGTGCTCAGAGCAGGAGTGACCACTTACAGTGCCCAGAGCAGGAGTGACCACTTACAGCACCCAGAGATGGAGAATGCCCCCTTAGAGTGCCCATAGCAGGAGTGACCCCTTATAGTCTAATCGGGCACTCTAATGGGGACACCACATGATGCATTGTAAGCAAGCATTCATAATCTGGGCACCAGAGATGGGGGACTTGAGTCACATGACTTGACTTAAGTCAGACTTGAGTCACCTGTTTGAGGACTTGCGACTTGCTTGATAGAATTCAATAAATGACTCGACATGACTTTGACTTGTCACTAGGGATGAGCTCGGTGTTCGAGTCGAACGCATGTTCGACTCGAACATCGCCTGTTCGCCTGTTCGGCGAAACCAGAACTTTGTGGGGCGTTCGCGCCAAATTTGTGTGACACGAACAGCCCACAATGCACTGCGCCATCGCACTGCATTGCCGGCACTGTGATTGGCCAAGCATGCACTGTGACCCCGCATGCTTGGCCAATCACAGCGCCGGTAGCGAGGAGAGACATAATTGGCCACAGGCAGGATGCCTGTGGCCAATCATAGCTCAGGGGGGTTTAGTACACGCCCCACACTATAAAAGGCCACCAGCGCGGCGGCCTTGTGTAGTGTGTTTCGGCGTGCAGGGAAAGAGCTACATAGGCAGGGACAGTGTGTTCTACAGTGTGTTCTTTTCTCAGGCATCTGCAGGAGTTAGTGGGTGTTGTGTGCCTCCAGCGCAGTATACACCTGCATCTACCCTTTATTGATGTTCTCTAAGCTAGATAGGCAGGAAGGGACAGTGTGTTCTTTTCTCAGGCATCTGCAGGGGTTAGTGGGTGTTGTGTGCCTCCAGCGCAGTATACACCTGTATCTACCTTTTATTGCTTTTCTCTAAGCTAGATAGGCAGGCAGGGACAGTGTGTTCTTTTCTCAGGCATCTGCAGGAGTTAGTGGGTGTTGTGTGCCTCCAGCGCAATATACACCTGTATCTACCCTTTATTGCTGTTCTCTAAGCTAGATAGGCAGGCAGGGACAGTGTGTTCTTTTCTCAGGCATCTGCAGGAGTTAGTGGGTGTTATGTGCCTCCAGCGCAGTATACACCTGTATCTACCCTTTACTGCTGTTCTCTAAGCTAGATAGACAGGCAGGGACAGTGTGCTCTTTTCTCAGGCATCTGCAGGAGTTAGTGGGTGTTGTGTGCCTCCAGCACAGTATACACCTGTATCTACCCTTTAGTGCTGTTCTCTAAGCTAGATAGGCAGGGACAGTGTGTTATTTTCTCAGGCATCTGCAGGAGTTAGTGGATACACCTGTATCTTCCCTTTATTACTGTTCTCTAAGCTAGATAGGCAGGCAGGGACAGTGTGTTCTTTTCT
Source organism: Rana muscosa (assembly GCA_029206835.1). NCBI lineage: Eukaryota > Metazoa > Chordata > Amphibia > Anura > Ranidae > Rana > Rana muscosa. The sequence continues at coordinate 58,007,512 of CM055119.1, forward strand.
CAGGCATCTGCATGAGTTAGTGGGTGTTGTGTGCCCCAGCACAGTATACACCTGTATCCATCCTTTATTACTGTTCTCTAAGCTAGATAGGCAGGGACAGTGTGTTCTTTTCTCAGGCATCTGCAGGAGTTAGTGGGTGTTGTGTGCCCCAGCACAGTATACACCTGTATCTACATTTTTTTTGCTGTTCTATAATACAGGTATCTGCAGGAGTTAGTGGGTGTTGTGTGCCCCAGCACAGTATACACCTGTATCTACCCTTTATTGCTGGTGTTCTCTAATAAAGGCATCTGCAGGAGTTAGTGAGTGTTGTGTGCCCCAGCACAGTATACACCTGTATCTACACTTTTTTGCTGTTCCATAATACAGGCATCTGCAGGAGTTAGTGGGTGTTGTGTGCCCCAGCACAGTATACACCTGTATCTGCACATTTTTGCTGTTCTATAATACAGGCATCTGCAGGAGTTAGTGGGTGTTGTGTGCCCCAGCACAGTATACACCTGTATCTACCCTTTATTGCTGGTGTTCTCTAATAAAGGCATCTGCAGGAGTTAGTGGGTGTTGTGTCCCTCCAGCACAGCACAGTATACACCTGTATCTACCCTTTATTGCTGGTGTTCTCTAATAAAGGCATCTGCAGGAGTTAGTGAGTGTTGTGTGCCCCAGCACAGTATACACCTGTATCTACACTTTTTTGCTGTTCCATAATACAGGCATCTGCAGGAGTTAGTGGGTGTTGTGTGCCCCAGCACAGTATACACCTGTATCTGCACATTTTTGCTGTTCTATAATACAGGCATCTGCAGGAGTTAGTGGGTGTTGTGTGCCCCAGCACAGTATACACCTGTATCTACCCTGTATTGCTGGTGTTCTCTAATAAAGGCATCTGCAGGAGTTAGTGGGTGTTGTGTCCCTCCAGCACAGCACAGTATACACCTGTATCTACCCTTTATTGCTGGTGTTCTCTAATAAAGGCATCTGCAGGAGTTAGTGGGTGTTGTGTCCCTCCAGCACAGCACAGTATACACCTGTATCTACCCTTTATTGCTGGTGTTCTCTAATAAAGGCATCTGCAGGAGTTAGTGGGTGTTGTGTCCCTCCAGCACAGCACAGTATACACCTGTATCTACCCTTTATTACTGGTGTTCTCTAATAAAGGCATCTGCAGGAGTTAGTGGGTGTTGTGTGCCCCAGCACAGTATACACCTGTATCTACACTTTTTTGCTGTTCTATAATACAGGCATCTACAGGAGTTAGTGGGTGTTGTGTGCCCCAGTACAGTATACACCTGTATCTACATTTTTTTGCTGTTCTATAATACAGGCATCTGCAGGAGTAAGTGGGTGTTGTGTGCCCCAGCACAGTATACACCTGTATCTACCCTTTATTGCTGGTGTTCTCTAATAAAGGCATCTGCAGGAGTTAGTGGGTGTTGTGTCCCTCCAGCACAGCATAGTATACACCTGTATCTACCCTTTATTGCTGGTGATCTCTAATAAAGGCATCTGCAGGAGTTAGTGGGTGTTGTGTCCCTCCAGCACAGCACAGTATACACCTGTATCTACCCTTTATTGCTGGTGTTCTCTAATAAAGGCATCTGCAGGAGTTAGTGGTTGTTGTGTCCCTCCAGCACAGCACAGTATACACCTGTATCTACCCTTTATTTCTGGTGTTCTCTAATAAAGGCATCTTCAGGAGTTAGTGGGTGTTGTGTCCCTCCAGCACAGCACAGTATACACCTGTATCTACCCTTTATTGCTGGTGTTCTCTAATAAAGGCATCTGCAGGAGTTAGTGGGTGTTGTGTCCCTCCAGCACAGCACAGTATACACCTGTATCTACCCTTTATTGCTGGTGTTCTCCAGTAAAGGCATATGCAGGAGTTAGTGGGTGTTGTGTCCCTCCAGCACAGCACAGTATACAGTGGGGGTCGAAAGTTTGGGCACCCCAGGTAAAAATGTGTATTAATGTGCATAACGAAGCCAAGGAAAGATGGAAAAATCTCCAAATGGCATCAAATTACAGATAAGACATTCTTATAATATGTCAAAAAAAGTTAGATTTTATTTCCATCATTTACACTTTCAAAATTACAGAAAACAAAAAAATGGCGTCTGCAAAAGTTTGGGCACCCTGCAGAATTTATAGCATGCACTGCCCCCTTTGCAAAGCTGAGACCTGCCAGTATCATGGATTGTTCTCAATCATCATCTGGGAAGACCAGGTGATGTCAATCTCAAAGGTTTTAAATGGCCAGACTCATCTGACCTTGCCCCAACAATCAGCACCATGGGTTCTTCTAAGCAGTTGTCTAGAAAACTGAAACTGAAAATAGTTGACGCTCACAAAGCTGGAGAAGGCTATAAGAAGATAGCAAAGCGTTTTCAGATGTCAATATCCTCTGTTCGGAATGTAATTAAGAAATAGCAGTCATCAGGAACAGTGGAAGTTAAAGCAAGATCTGGAAGACCAAGAAAAATATCAGACAGAACAGCTCGCAGGATTGTGAGAAAAGCAATTCAAAACCCACGTTTGACTGCACGATCCCTCCAGAAAGATCTGTCAGACACTGGAGTTGTGGTACAGTATTCCACTATAAATAGATACTTGTACAAATATGGTCTTCATGGAAGAGTCATCAGAAGAAAACCTCTTCTACGTCCTCACCACAAAAATCAGCGTTTGAACTTTGCAAATGAACATATAGACAAGCCTGAGGCATTTTGGAAACAAGTTCTGTGGACCGATGAGGTTAAAATATAACTTTTTGGCAGGAATGAGCAAAGGTACGTTTGGAGAAGAAAGGGCACAGAATTTAATGAAAAGAACCTCTGTCCAACTGTTAAGCATGGGGGTGGATCAATCATGCTTTGGGGTTGTATTGCAACCAGTGGCACAGGGAACATTTCACGAGTAGAAGGAAAAATGAATTCAATAAAATTTCAGCAAATTTTGGATGGTAACTTGATGCCATCTGTGAAAAAGCTGAAGTTAAAGAGTGGATGGCTTCTACAAATGGATAATGATCCTAAACACACCTCAAAATCTACGGGGGATTACATAAAGAGGCGTAAACTGAAGGTTTTGCCATGGCCTTCACAATCTGCTGACCTCAACATTATTGAAAACCTATGGATAGACCTTAAAAGAGCAGTGCGTGACAGACAGCCCAGAAATCTCAAAGAACTGGAAGACTTTTGTAAGGAAGAATGGGCAAAGATACCTCAAACAAGAATTGAAAGACTCTTGGCTGGCTACAAAAAGCGTTTACAAGCTGTGATACTTGCCAAAGGGGCAGTACAAGATATTAACTCTGCAGGGTGCCCAAACTTTTGTAGACACCATTTTTTTGTTTTCTGTAATTTTGAAAGTGTAAATGATGGAAATAAAATCTAACTTTTTTTGACATATTATAAGAATGTCTAATCTGTAATTTGCTGCCATTTGGAGATTTTTCCATCTTTCCTTGGCTTCGTTATGCACATTAATACACATTTTTACCTGGGGTGCCCAAACTTTCGATCCCCACTGTACACCTGTATGTACCCTTTATTGCTGGTGTTCTCTAATAAAGGCATCTGCAGGAGTTAGTGGTTGTTGTGTGCCTCCAGCACAATATACACTACTCCAATTCCTGGTTTTCCCATCTCCCTGCAGTCCATTACTATGTCTGGAAGGCCAACAAGAAGAGGCAGACAGTCAGGAGCCAATAAAAGAGGGCAAGCAGGCTCTGTGTCTAGAGAAAACAGTGCTGGTCATGGACGCGATGCATCGTCATCAGCACGTGGCCATGGGACACGCTTGTCCTTATTTTCGGCAGCTGGACGTGTTGAGCCGCATCATGCCGAAGACTTGGTAGAGTGGATGACCCAGCCCTCCTCATCCTCCTCATCCTCTCTCACCCATGCTCAGGGTACTGGCAAAGCAGCTGCCAAAGCGTCCTCTTCCCTCGTATCAATGTCATCATCAGTCACTCCTTCCCTAGACCCACCATGTCCTCCTGAGGAGTTCCCCGAACTGTTTGAGCACAGTGTTGGGTACATGCTACAGGAGGATGCCAAGCGTTTTGAAGGGTCTGATGATGATACCCAGCTAGAGGAAGGCAGTAGCGTGAGCGCAGAGAGAAGGGATGCTCAAGAAGGACAGCAATCTGGCAGTCATGTTCCAGCAGCTGCAGCATACTGCCAGATTGGCCCAGTGATGAGGAGGGAGGGGATGATGAGGTCACTGACTCCACGTGGGTGCCTGATAGGAGAGAGGAGGAGGAGGATGAGGAGGAGGCACATCTCCAATGAGGCAGGATGCCCTCCGGGGGCCAGCGTAAGGGCAGCACACCGACTGAATCACACCGCAGAGCTCCGCCTGTGCAGGGCGCTGCCTCTGCTCGTTATTCCAAAAGTTCTTTGGTGTGTGCCTTTTTTGAGTCGAGTGCATCAGATCGCACCGCTACTATTTGCAACATGTCTCAAGCGTATCTTGCGTGGCCAAAACATCAGCAGCTTGGGCACCACATGCTTGACCATGACATATGCTGACCTGCCATGCAGCTCGTTGGCAAGCGTACCTTAAAGACCCACACCAAAGAACAAAGCGGACCTCTCCTTGCTCCTCATCAGCTGGGATCTCCAACCCCACTATACCTTCAGTCTTCTCTGAAACCTGCACTGAGAGGAATGAAGGTGTAGAATTAGGTGTGTCACAGCCAAGTACTTGCGGGCACTCTGCTAGCAGTACACCGACATCCGTTTGTAGCATTCAAATTTCCCTGCCCCAGCTGCTGGACCATCGAAAGAAGTCCACTCCCAGCCATCCACATGCCCAGCGGTTAGAATGCTAGCTTGGCTAAATTGCTAGCACTTCAACTGCTGCCTTTTCTTGTGCAATGTGCTGTTCCTCAGTGGCAGGTTCCCAAACGCCACTTTTTCTCACGGAAGGCGATTCCGGCTCTCTACCGGCATGTGGAAGGCAATGTCCATGCCTCGCTGGACAGGGCGGTCAGCGGTAAGGTGCATATTACCGCTGACTCATGGTCCAGCAGGCATGGACAGGGACGATACCTTTCTTTCACGGCCCATTGGGTCACTCTTTTGGCAGCTGGGAAGGATGCAGGACAAGGTGCAGTAGTGTTGGAGGTTGTTCCGCCACCACGCCTCCAAAATGCTACTACTGGTTGTGACACACCTCTCTCCTCTACACCCTCCTCTTCTTCTTCCTCCATGGCCTCTTCCTGGGCTTTGTCCTCGGAACCAGCGGTGCTCCGTAGGCGTTCAAGGGGCTACGCAAGTACGCAGGCAAAAAGATGCCATGCCGTGCTTGCGCTGGTGTGTTTGGGGGACAGGAGCCACACTGGGGCAGAGGTTCTGTCAGCTCTGCAGGGGCAGGCCGAGAGGTGGTTGACGCCACGCCAGCTTAAGCCAGGAATGGTGGTTTGCGACAATGGCACCAACCTCCTCTCTGCCCTCTGACAGGGACAACTGACCCATGTGCCCTGTGTGGCTCACGTCCTTAACCTGGTGGTGCAGCAGTTCTTGGGCAGGTACCCGGGCTTACAGGATGTCCTGAGGCAGGTCAGGAAAGTCTGTGCGCATTTCCGCAGATCATATAATGCCAGTGCTCGGCTGGCTGAGCTGCAAAAGGAGTTGAACCTGCCCAAGAATCGCCTTATATGTGACATGCCCACCAGGTGGAACTCAACGTTGGCCATGCTGCAGTGGCTGCACACGCAGCAGAGGGCCATCAATGAGTACCTGTGCGACTACGGCATCAGGACAGGGTCAGGGGAGCTCAGGTTTTTTTCACCACACCAGTGGGGCATGATCAGGGATGCATGCACTGTCCTGGCACCATTTGAGGAGGCCACGAGGATGGTGAGCAGTGACAGTGCATGCATCAGTGACACTGTACCTCTTGTCCACCTGTTGGAGCATACGCTGCGTGGAATAATGGACAGGGCACTTGAGGCAGAACAGAGGCAGGAAGAGGAGGACTTCCTTGCCTCTCAAGGCCCCCTTTACCCAGACAGTGTTCCTTCTGTCCCACCCAGGAAGAAGTCGAGGAGGAGGAAGAGGAGGATTGTGTCAGCATGGAGGTGGAGCCTGGCACTTAGCATCAACAGCAGCAGTCTTTTAGAGATGATTTAAAGTCCCAAGAAACCCGTGGATTTGTACGTAGCTGGGAGGAGGTGGCTGCGGATCATGTCGTCCTTAGTGACCCAGAGGACTCCGGACCGAATGCCTCAGCTAACCTACGCTGCATGGCCGCCCTGATCCTGCAAAGTCTGCGGAAGGATCCTCGTATGCTTCGGATCAAGGAGAGGGACCATTACTGGCTGGCCACTCTCCTTGATCCACGGTACAAGGGTAAGGTTGCGGACCTTATCTTACCGTCGCAGAGGGAGCAGAGGATGAGACATCTCCGGGAGGCCTTGCAGAAAGTCTGTGCAACGCGTTCCCAGAGACTGGGAGGTTACAAACTCCTGGTCCTGGACAACGAGTTGCTGAGGCTTCGGTCAGTCAAAGAAGAAGCAGTGGGGAAGGTGGCCGTCTGACCGATGCGTTCAGACAATTTTTTAGTCCGCAGCCCCAAGGTATGATCGGTTCCAGCAACCATCGCCAGCGTCTGATATACATGGTGCAGGAATACCTAGGGGCAAGGTCAGACTTGGACACCTTTCCCACCAAAAATCCTCTGGCTTACTGGGTCTTGAGGATGGATCACTGGCCAGAGCTTGCACGGTATGCAATTGAGCTACTGGCCTGTCCTGCATCCAGCGTTCTTTCGGAACGCACATTCAGTGCTGCTGGACGCTTTGTCATGGATCACAGGGTGCTCCTGTCTACCGACTCGGTTTATCGACTGACCTTCATAAAGATGAACCAGTCTTTGATCACCACCAGCTACCAAGCACCTGAAGCTGATATAACAGAATCATTTTGAAATGTCACATCCCTTCAAGACTGCCTATGCTGATGCTGAGTGACTGTCCTGTTATGTTGACTGACTATCCTCCTCCTCCTCAATGATCCGATTCCTGATGATAGCTTGGAAGAACATTTTTGTTTTTGGGTGCCGCCACCAGTGGCTAAGGAACTTTTTCCTACCTCCCCTTTTTTTCATATTTTTCATGTGCAGCTTGCGGTGGGGATAAAGATTTGTGTTGTTCACTTTGGCAGTTTTTTTTTTTTAACAAATTTTTATTGGAAAATAAAAGATAATTGAACAAGTGTAAAGATAAGTACAAAAGTACAAAGAAGTTATCGGCCAGGTTCAAACAATGGTACATAGAAATAACAATGTGTCATGGATATGCATTAATGTCTGTCTGCCATCTTACCTTCCTCCTCATGTGTTCATCTAGAGACCAGACCTCCTTCACCTGGCTTCCTTTATAATCTCCTCCCAGCCTGACTCCACCCCAGGCCCTATCACTGAACACTATATTAACCTGTGCACTGCAAGCCTGCTTTGCTGATCAACGTGTTTGTTAGGCATTGTGTGTTTGGGTTCCTGCCTGCCGTGTGCTACGTCTGTCTCTCTGTTACGTTATTGGCTTGTCCCCGACCATCCCTGTCTGCTCGTGACCCTTGACCTTCGGCTCGTTCTTCGTTATCCTTGTCTGCTTGTGGCCCCTGACCTTCGGCTTGTTATTCGGTTCTCTCTATCGTGTGCTGCTGCTTCCCCTTATCCTACGGGGCGTGAGCTAGGAAACTCCAGGGGCCGCGACCTGGTCCCAGCCTGCAGCGTAACATCCTCACCACTAGAGGCCCTGGAGAAGACCAGCTGGGTCTTAGACTCCGCGCCCTGGGGAATCTTGGCTCTCGCTTCCGTTGGGATCCCGGTTGTGCTCCTCTGGTCCCGCTTTCCACAACCACCCAGTTTCCTATCCACAGAAGCCAGCCATAGGGTTCACTACCTCGCGGTGCACTCCTGTCCCCCTACGGTGTGCATCTGTCACCTGGCCACAGGTGACCCTGACAGTTTGATCAGCCATGAACCCGGCTGACATCCCGCTTCCCGCGGATGATCCATTGCAGGGCATAGTTCGCAGACTTGAGACCCAGGAATCAAATCAGACCCAGGTGATGCGATTCCTCCAGGATCTGGCTTCTCGATTCGAGCAGCTTCAGGTCTCCTTGGGAACCCCGAATCCGCAACCCCAAGTACAACCAGCGGCTGTACCTATCGCACCAGTCGCAGCCTCACACTCACTAAGATTGCCAGCTCCGTTCCGTTTCTCTGGGGACTCCAAGGCCTGCAGGGGGTTTCTCAGCCAATGCACTATTCATTTTGAGCTTCAGCCTCAAAGCTTCCTATCTGACCGGGCTAAGGTAGCCTATATCATTTCCCTCCTCTCCGGTGAAGCTTTGGCCTGGGCTGCCCCCCTGTGGGAGAGGAACGATCCGGTGGTTTCCAGTCTGTCCGAATTCTTGAAGCTCTTTCGTAATATCTTCGAAGAGCCGGCTCGGGCTTCTTCAGCGGCTAGTGCTGTCTTACGTCTTCGCCAAGAATCTAGTTCAGTGGGGCAATATGCTCTTCAGTTCCGTATCCACACAGCTGAATTGAGCTGGAATAATGAGGCCCTGGTCGCTACCTTTTTACATGGCCTCTCTGACCGAGTGAAAGACGAATTAGCGGGAAGAGCCATTCCCGTCGGTCTGGACGATGTAATTTCATTATGCAACCAGATCGACATTCGTTTTCAAGAGAGGTCCTTAGAAAAAAGACGCCAGCACTCTCTGGGTCCTAGCCAGTCTGAGCTCCCCTCCCTTCATTCCGTGGAGCATCCTCTACCTGCTGAAGAACCTATGCAGCTGGGCCGGACCAGACTAACCCCCGAAGAACGTGCTAGGCGCAGAACTCTGGGCTTGTGCCTCTATTGTGGGGGCAAGGGTCATTTTCGTGACTCCTGCTCGCTTCGTCCGGGAAACGCTCGGGTCTAATACATTTGGAAGGTGGAGTATTGGACCCAGAAACATCACCTTCTCGCCTGCTCTTGCCGGTGTCCCTTCATGTAGGCACTTCTCCTCAGTCAACCCTTGCATACCTGGATTCCGGGGCTGCCGGCAATTTCATGGATTGGAGAACTGCTTCTTCTATGAAGCTTACCCTTTCACCTCTCACTACCCCATTGGTAGTCTCGGCAATTGATGGCACTGTTCTCCCAGGGGGCCCTATTCGCTTCCAGACGCTACCCATTAGGATGTCGGTAGGGATTCTCCACCAGGAGTGGATATCCTTTCTTATTCTACCCAAGGCCTCTACCCCAGTTGTATTGGGCCTCCCTTGGCTACAGCTCCACTCTCCACATGTGGACTGGGTCTCTGGGCAGATCCTGGCCTGGGGTTCCTCATGTTTCTCGTCGTGTCTTCTCAAGGTGACCCCCAAGGAGAGTCTTCCGGTTGCTGCCACTTCTGTTTCTTCTGATCTTCCCGCCGCATACAGCGATTACCGGGATGTGTTCTGTAAAAAATCAGCTGAGGTGCTTCCTCCCCACAGGTCTTTTGACTGTGCTATTGATCTTGTCCCCGGAGCAACTCTACCCAGGGGTCGTACCTACCCTCTGTCCATCCCAGAGACCCAGGCCATGTCGGAGTATGTAGCAGAGAATCTGGAGAGAGGGTTCATCCGGAAATCCTCATCGCCTGCAGGGGCAGGGTTCTTTTTTGTTGCCAAAAAGGATGGTACCTTAAGACCCTGCATCGATTATCGGGGTTTAAATGCGGTTACTATTAAAAATCGATACCCCTTACCCTTAATATCTGAGCTATTCGATAGGTTGAAGGGTGCCTCCATTTTCACCAAGTTGGATCTCAGAGGCGCGTACAATCTCATTCGAATACGGGAGGGTGACGAATGGAAGACTGCATTTAACACTAGAGACGGGCATTACGAATATCTGGTGATGCCTTTTGGTCTGTGTAATGCTCCAGCCGTGTTTCAAAACTTTGTCAATGAAATCTTCAGAGATCTGCTGTACCAGTTTGTTGTCATCTATCTGGATGACATTCTGATCTTTTCTGAAAATCTGCTCGTCCACAGAAACCATGTCCGCACTGTACTTCAACGTCTTAGAGAGAACAATCTCTATGCCAAGCTGGAGAAATGTTCCTTTGAATGTTCTGAGGTCCTGTTTTTGGGGTGCTTTGTCTCATGTTCGGGGCTTCGTATGGACCCTGGGAAGGTCTTGGCTATCACCAACTGGCCTCTTCCTGCTAGCCTCAAGGCCACACAGCGCTTTCTTGGCTTCACTAATTATTATAGGCAGTTCATAAGGAATTACTCTTCCATTGCCGCGCCTATTATCGCTTTGACCAAGAAGGGTGTGAATGCCAGAGACTGGCCTCCCGAAGCTGTCTCTGCATTTCACAACCTGAAACAGGCCTTTGTTTCTGGCCCCCTCTTGAGGAGACCAAATCCTGGGAATGCATTTTTTATTGAAGTGGACGCTTCCTCAATGGGGGTGGGAGCTGTGCTTCTTCAAATCTTTGAGAAGAGACGCCAACCATGTGCGTTCTTCTCCAAAAAAATTTCTCAGGCAGAGAGGAATTATGCCATCGGTGATCGGGAACTTCTCGCAATTAAATTGGCGTTAGAGGAGTGGCGTCATCTCTTGGAGGGTTCCCCTCACTCCATAACGATCTTTACCGATCACAAGAATTTACAGTATCTACAGAATGCTAAACGTCTGAATCCTAGACAGGCCAGGTGGAGTCTCTTCTTTGCCCGTTTTAATTTCACGATTACCTACAAACCTGGTTCCTGCAACGGTCGGGCTGATGCGCTCTCTAGGTCATTTGACACTTGGGACGAGGAGTCCGCCCCTGAACCTGAGCCGATCATTCCCACCTCATGCATTGTTGCCCACTCTACCACCCTGAAGTCTAAAATTCCGCCTGGTAAGACCTTTGTCCCCACTGAGCTAAGAGCTAAGATCCTTCGTTGGGGACATGATTCCAAGGTGGCAGGGCATTCTGGATTCCTCCGATCCTTCCTACTCATCAGTCGTCACTACTGGTGGCCTAATCTCCGCTCAGACGTCAAAGACTACGTTAAAGCTTGTCATGTCTGTGCTCAGTCCAAATCCTCCACACAAGCTCCTGCTGGTCTCCTCATGCCCTTGCCTATTCCTAAGGAACCCTGGGCCCATATTGCCATGGATTTTATCACCGATCTCCCACTGTCTGAGAATAATACAGTCATTTGGGTGGTAATCGATCGATTCTCCAAGATGGCTCATTTTGTTCCTCTTCCTGGTCTTCCTTCTGCCCCTGCCTTGGTTCCCATTTTCATTCGAGAAATTCTCCGCCTACATGGGGTCCCTTCTCATATTGTTTCCGACAGGGGAGTCCAATTCACGTCTCGTTTTTGGAGAGCCTTTTGCAAATCCCTCAATATTGTCTTGGATTTTTCTTCTTCTTACCATCCCCAATCCAATGGACAGACTGAGAGGGTTAATCAGGAGTTAGAGGTCTTTCTTCGCACCTTTGTGTCTTCTCACCATGACGATTGGTCCTCTCTACTCCCGTGGGCAGAATTCTCCCATAACAATCATGTGAATACCAGTTCGCAGAAGACACCCTTTTTCACAGTTTATGGAAAACACCCTCAACTTCCTCTTCCTATGATCTGTTCTCCAGACATTCCAGCTTTGGCTTCGGTTCAGGAGTCTCTCAATTCCGTTTGGGGTCACGTTCATGATTCCCTCCGGGCAGCTGCTGAAAAATTCAAAGGCTTTGCCGACCGCCGCAGGCGTAAACCGCCTTCTCTTCAGCCAGGGGACAAAGTCTGGCTCTCTACCAGGAACATCAAGCTCCGAGTTCCTTCTCTGAAGTTTGCTCCACGATTCATCGGTCCATACACGGTAACTGCTAAACTGAATCCGGTTTGTTTCAAACTCCAGATTCCTAAGAGCCTTAAAATCACTAACTCCTTTCATGTTGCTCTTCTAAAGCCTTTAGTCCTCAATAAATTCTCTCGTCCTCTTCCTACCGTGGCGCCTGTCTCGGAGGATAATCAGGAGTACGAGATCAGTCAAATTCTGGACTCCCGATTCTGTAAAGGCGTTCTTCAGTACCTCGTTCATTGGAAAGGGTTTGGTCCTGAGGAGAGGTCTTGGATCACTGCATCTGAGGTCTTTGCACCTCGTCTGTTAAAGGAGTTTCATCTGAAGTTTCCCTCTAAACCTGGGCCCAGGCGGGGAAGGGGGAGGCCTCGTAAGAGGGAGGGTACTGTCATGGATATGCATTAATGTCTGTCTGCCATCTTACCTTCCTCCTCATGTGTTCATCTAGAGACCAGACCTCCTTCACCTGGCTTCCTTTATAATCTCCTCCCAGCCTGACTCCACCCCAGGCCCTATCACTGAACACTATATTAACCTGTGCACTGCAAGCCTGCTTTGCTGATCAACGTGTTTGTTAGGCATTGTGTGTTTGGGTTCCTGCCTGCCGTGTGCTACGTCTGTCTCTCTGTTACGTTATTGGCTTGTCCCCGACCATCCCTGTCTGCTCGTGACCCTTGACCTTCGGCTCGTTCTTCGTTATCCTTGTCTGCTTGTGGCCCCTGACCTTCGGCTTGTTATTCGGTTCTCTCTATCGTGTGCTGCTGCTTCCCCTTATCCTACGGGGCGTGAGCTAGGAAACTCCAGGGGCCGCGACCTGGTCCCAGCCTGCAGCGTAACATCCTCACCACTAGAGGCCCTGGAGAAGACCAGCTGGGTCTTAGACTCCGCGCCCTGGGGAATCTTGGCTCTCGCTTCCGTTGGGATCCCGGTTGTGCTCCTCTGGTCCCGCTTTCCACAACCACCCAGTTTCCTATCCACAGAAGCCAGCCATAGGGTTCACTACCTCGCGGTGCACTCCTGTCCCCCTACGGTGTGCATCTGTCACCTGGCCACAGGTGACCCTGACACAATGTAGCTAGATGGGTACATCAAGTAGGGCAGGAACAAGAGATAAAACTTGACACTAAATCACTAGGAGACTAACATTATGAGGTTATAGTGAGAGGGTGCTACAAAGACACAATTCTCCCCTAGTGAGGGTACAATAGGTCATCCTAGACAAATACCGAAACTGCAATGTGACCAGAAGGAGAATACTGGATGGATCTGTCTACGTGCCCCTATGTTTAGAATCGGGAATAGGGGAAAATCATAACAAGAAACTAATAAGCGAAGAGGGAGGGGGGTGGGAGGGGGAGGAGCTCCAGAGACAAGGGCAGGCTGTCCGTTCCAATACGTGGATGGTCCCGAGAGTGAAACAGCCATGGTGGGCCTTCCGGGAAGTATAGTCTATGCAGTGCCTCCAATTTTTACAGCCCTTGTGAGATGGGGTCAGCGTATGAGAAGGAGAGTTGTTCCAGAGCCGCCTGATCAGCTGACGAGAGGGTTGATATGATGAAGGATTCCCATCTGTAGTAAAAGCGAGCTCTAGATCTGGGTTCTTTGAAGTCTGTAAGAAGTCGTTCTTTATAGAAAAGGTTGAGGCATTCCTTCTCGAGTTGGATGAGAGAAGGGCTTTGAGGAGAGATCCAGTGCCTGAGAATGAGTCTCCTGGCGACAAGCAGACAAAGCAAAATACAGTCTTTGGAGGGGGGACGTTTAGTGGTCCCGGAGGAGATTGATGCAGCTGGGGACAGAGACCAGGGTAGCAATAGAGGGTCCCAGTTACCGAATATTAGAAGTAGAGGGTCTTTGGGGAGTTTCAATAAAGTGGTTTTGAATATGTAAGACAAGACTTGCTCCCAAAATGAGGAAATGAAGGAGCAGGACCAGAATCGGTGAGATAGAGAAGGTCTGGGTACCTTGCATAAAGGACAAGAGGCGCCATCTTTATTGGATTTAGAGGGGAGAAAAGGGATATAAGCCCGGTGTGCGATCTTAAGTTGGGTTTCTCTCCAAATTTGGTTGGGTGTCAGTCGGAGAGTTTTCTTTAGACCAGATAGGTTTTTGTGAGTTATATCTGAAACTGGAAAGTCCACAGCCCAGTTAGCAATAGATAAGGAGGACAAGGATGGTGATGATTCTTGCAGGAGGGGTTTGTAGATGTCCGAAATTTTATAACAATCACCTCGCAATAAAAGTTCAGAAAAGCTGTTTTCGAATCTCCGGATATTGTCTTTGCAGGTGTTAGTTAAGAAGCTAATGCATTGGTTGTAGTGGAATACATGAGAGGGGGGCAGAGAAAATGACAAGGATACTGTGGAAAAAGGAAGTGGTTTTCCAGAGTTGCCATCGCACAATGAGGATAAATTTGACAGTCCTTGAGCCTGACCGAAAAGGCTTTGCAATGAAGACCAGGGACAAAGTTGGGATTACCTTGGATTGGCAGATGGGGAGAGATAAAGGGAGATAGCTTAAGTGTTTTCCTGATTTCTCTCCAAGCTAGAGCTGTGTCCCTCAGCAGGAGATTATGTTGATAAGGGGGGGGGGACAGTTTTCCATCTGCAGTGTAGGAGGGCTACCAGAGAGTAAGGGTGAGCCATTTCGGATTCCAGGACATAGTTGGAGTATTGGGATGAGTGGGCTATCCAATCCAAGCTGGTCCTGAACAAACATGCTAAATTATACAATCTAATATGAGGTAGACTGATACCCCCGTCACGTCTAGGAAGGTGTAGTTTTTTAAAGGCTATCCGAGGTCTTTTGCCGTGCCAGATGAAATGTGAAATTTTGGAGTTGAGAGATTTGACATCTTTGTGTTTCAAGAGCAAAGGTATGGTTTGTAAAGGATAAAGCAGTCTGGCGAAGCTAATCATTTTGACAAGGTGACACCTTCCCAGGAGTGAGAGGGGGAGATCCATCCAGTTTGACAGTTCCTGGTAGAGTTTTGTGAAAAGGGGGGGATAATTGAGGTGGTAGATGGAAGAGGGTAGTTTCCCAATCTTTATACCTAGATAGGTGATGTAAGAAGAGGCAACCTTAAACAGAGAGTGTTGAGTCCAGGGGGGAGGGGAGTGTGTCCCTATGGGGAGAATTTCGCTTTTGGAATAATTTATACGGAGGCCGGAGCACAGTCGAAAGTCATCAAAGGTGGTTTTAATGGCCAAGATGTCGTCTCTGGGGTTGCTCGTGAATATGAGGACGTCGTCGGCGAAAAGTGAGGTGCGAAGTTCCGTTTTGCCTATTTTGATGCCTCGCAAGGGGGCTATTTGGGAAAGGTATCTTGACAGAGGTTCTAAGGCTAAGTTGAACAGGAGGGGAGAGAGAGGGCATCCCTGCCTGGTCCCCTTATGAAGGCGGAAATCCTCTGAAAGGAGTCCAGCAGCAACAAGTCTAGCTGAGGGTGCTGTATACATGGCATTGATAAGGTGGCAGAAGGGGCCTGAGAATCCCATTTTAGAAAGAGTAAGGGAAAGCCAGTCAAAACTTACATTGTCAAAGGCTTTTTCTGCATCTAGCGTGATGATGGCATAATCTCCCGTGGGATCTTGTTTGGCTCGCTCAAGGGCCAGGAGTACCTTACGTATGTTAAGGGTGGCTGTACGCCCTTTCACAAAGCCTGATTGGGCAGGGTGGATGAGGTCCGGGAGGATGACCGCTAATCTGGAGGCCACAATCTTCGAAATAATTTTGACATCTAGGTTGAGTAGGGAAATAGGCCTGTAGGAGCCCGGTTCTAGGGGGTCTTTTCCCTTTTTAGAAAGTAGCTTGATGATAGCCTGATTGCCTGTCAGGAGATAGGGACCACCCGTCCAGATATTGGAAAAAACCGAGTGGAGTATGGGTGCAGTTATATTATGGAGAGTTTTGTAAAATTCACTTGTGAAGCCGTCCGGGCCGGGGGCTTTTGAGGGGCGGAGAGCATGTATGGTGCCTTCTATTTCATCGAGGGAGATGGGGGCATTCAGGGATTCCAGATGGGCAGTGGAGATAGTTGGTAGATTCATTTTTTCAAGGAAGGCCTGGGCTATTTTATGGTCGATAGGGTCGGGTGCGTATAGGGCCATGTAGTATTCCAGCATGGTTTTATTTATGTGAGGTGGGGTAGACTGAATATTTCCCATGCGGTCTCGCAGTGAGGTGATGTGCGTCGGACGGTAGGCGCCCTTGCAGAGTCTGGATAGGAGTTTGCCAGCCTTATTACCATATTTATGTAGAGAGGCATCTAGATGTGATTTTTTTGTGAGTTCCAGGGTGTCTGCCCAGGTGTCGAAGGCATTTTTAGCCGCCGACCACTCCGCCCTGGCAGCCGGCGAAGTCGAGGTGACGAGAGTGCGTTGTGCGAGGTGAAGTCTATCGCTGGTCAGTTTAAATTTCGAAAGTGCATTTCTTTTAAAGGAAGTGGCATATGAGATGATCCGAACCCTCAAGTATGCTTTTCCTGCATCCCAGAGAAGGTTCGGATCCCCTGCGTGTGGAGTATTAGCGGAGGAAAACTCCGCCCATGCTCTTTCCATGTATGCGCTGAAATCAGCATTATTGTGGAGGAAAGATGGGAAGCGCCAGATATTAGGGTGGGGGGGAAGGTCCAGATTGTCAAGGGTAAGGTGTATTGGGGCATGGTCCGATATGGCTATGTCCCCAGCCTCTGTGTCTGAAGCGAGAGGAATAAGATTATCGGTCTCAAAAAAGTAATCGATCCTAGTGAGGATCTTGTGCGGATTAGAGTAAAAGGTGAACTCCCTGTCCACCGGGTGCTTTAAGCGCTAGATGTCAGTGAGATGGAGGGAATCCATGGTGGAGGCAAATAGGGTGGGAATAGATATAACGGGAGCTGGGGTAGATTGTTTCGGAGAGGACCTGTCGACTGAAGGATGCATGAGGTCATTGAAGTCCTCCCCCAACTAGGTGAGGTAAGTGGGAGTTATTGAGTAGCCAAGTAGAGAATTGAGAGTAAAATGTCTTTGTGGGACTGTTAGGAGCATATACATTGGAAATTACTAGGTCTTTAGTGCCAATTCTAACCCTGGAAGAGATGAAACGTCCTTGGTCATCCGTGTGCGTGGATAGAATAGTACATGGGAGGTTTTTGTTGAATAGAAGGAGAACACCGGCCTTCCGTCCAACTGACTCTGACCCCAAGACCGTTCCGACCCAAAGTTTCTGCATGCGACTGAAGTCGGATGCCGAAAGATGAGATTCCTGAAGTAGTGCTGTGTCAGCTTTTAGCCTTTTGAGATGGCAAAGAATCTTCATTCTCTTGTTAGGCGAACGGAGACCCTTCACATTCCAAGAGATTACCTTAAGATAACACGGATGATGAGGTGTATAGGCGGCGATTTAGTAGCTGTAAGAGTATAAGTGGGGATCAGGAGGCACGGCTTAAGCTCGGGAGGGATGTGATCATCAGTGTGAGGAGCCTAGGGTCAAGAGTGTAGGTTGATATGTGGAGTGGGGGGAGGGGGGAAGAAGGGGGGGAAAGAAAAGAGAACAAGGTAAAACAAAACAACTAAGTAAAGTAAGCATCAGAATGAACTTCGCTTTTTTCCGCATGAGTTCGCTGTGCTCCCCCAGTAGCTCCCCATACAGGACCCTTCAAGAAAAAAGGAGACCAGTTATGGTGTTCGAGCGCCCCAGGGGCATCAATAATGTGCGAGGGACCCCAGGAGGGGAGATTATGGCAGGGATCCAGAAAAGTCGCACAGCGGAGCCATGGAGGGCAATTTTAAATGTAAACAAACTTGTGTACAGGGCGGCCTGTTCACTAAACTACCCTGGTGGAAAAGAAAAATTGGTTTCAGGCATAACATACAGAACAGTAGATTGAGTAAAAAAAGAAACGACAAATGAATTCAGGACAGTTGTGGGAGAGAACACTGGGTGTCCACCCAGGTGTCAGTGCCCGGTCGTGGACTCATGGTGACCACGTGAATTATATCTAGCATCACCAACACCCGGAATGACAACAAAAAAGAAACCATACGACCTGTAATGGCGTTGACGGAAGTTCATGGTGGTGAAAGAAAGTTCATCACCGGGAGTTTTGGTAGCGCTGGTCCGGAGCAGAATGTCTAAAACGTTTTGGAGAGTCCTTGCGAGGGCTTCTCTGTTCCAGAGATCGGAGATTGGAATTTGACTTGGAGGGCGTGTGCGGGTTTGTTTCACCCCGTATGGAGCGGAGGAATGATTCAGCTTCCGAAGGATCCTGGAACGAAAGTTGTTCTCCTTTGGGTGATTTGAGGCGTAGAGTTGCAGGAAATGCCAGGGTAAATTTTATTTGTTGCTTGAAGAGTTCAGAGCAGATTTGTTGAAAAGCTTTTCTTTTCTTGGAGACTTCGATCGAGTAGTCTGCAAAAATTAGGATTTTCACCCCGTCTATTTGGAGAGATGGGGACTGCCGGAATGTCTGTAAAATGAGGGATTTGTCAGCATAGTTGAGGTACTTGGCAATAATGGGACGGGGAGTCTTGCGCTCTGAATTGAATGACCCCATACGGTGTGCACGCTCTACTGTGAACAGGCCTGAAAGGCCCAAAGCCTCCGGGATGCGTTTTGAGCAAAATTCAGCCAGAGCTGCAGGGGGAAGCGATTCAGGGATGCCTACAAATCGCAGGTTGCTCCTCCTGGATCTATTTTCGAAATCTTCAAATTTTTGAATAATATATTGGTTAGTTTTGTCCTGCGACTGTTCCGTGGCCTGCGCCTGGTATAGTTCGTCTTCTACCTCTGAGAGGCGGTGTTCCATCTCATTGAGTCTAGTGGAGTGTTCGGCGATTTGGGCTTTGATTTGCTGCATGCCCGCATTGACTGCCTTTTCCACCGAGGCAGAGATCATGGGTTAGAGAAGGGCTGCTACAGCCGCCGCAATGCGGTGTGTGTTGTCCGCGTCCCTGGGGAGTGTGGGAATGGCAAAACTCCCTGCTATAGCTAGCTGGGTTAAAGGCAGAGCTGGACCCTGAGATGGAGTGGCAGAGGGGGTGGTATTCTGCTGGGAAGAATGACCGCTCACCTCCATGTCAGCCGCCTGTGGTTCCTCCGCGGCGTGTGTGTAGGCCGAAGCCGGGGCCTCGATTTGCGGCTTGCCCGGTGGCGCCGCTGCGGGCGCCGTTTTTTTCTACAAAGCGGTCCATCCCAATGATGGGGGGCACACAGGTGTGTTGGATGGCTATGAGGGGCTGCTCAGGCTGGTTTTATATGCCGTTTTTTCGGGCCCTGGTGCGGGAGCTGTGAGAAGGCGCTGCTACCTCATGCGGCGCTGGAACCGGAAGTTTTGGCAGGTTTTAACTGAGGAGGAGCTGTTGGGAAGCATTCTGACAGCACATGGTTTAGCTGTTGAGGGCAGATTCTCCCTTAGTAATGTGCAACCCTTGATTCAGGTCTGTTCTGAGCTACTATTTCAGTGTATCTCTCAGGACCATGATGTTTTCACTCCTCCATTTACTATACACCAGGCTTGATTTTTGGGATGTTTGCTGAAACATTGTGCAGGTTCTTTTTCCCAGCAGTATTCAGCCTATTCACAACAGGTGGTGTTGGATTGCATTGCTGCTGTGCACTGTTTGCATGGACTCGACTCAACTTTTTTGAGTCGAGTGCATCAGATTGCACCGCTACTATTTGCAACATGTCTCAAGCGTATCTCGCGTGGCCAAAACATCAGCAGCTTGGGCACCACATGCTTGACCATGACATATGTTGACCTGCCATGCAGCTCGTTGGCAAGCGTACCTTAAAGACCCACACCAAAGAACAAAGCGGACCTCTCCTTGCTCCTCATCAGCTGGGATCTCCAACCCCACTATACCTTCAGTCTTCTCTGAAACCTGCACTGAGAGGAATGAAGGTGTAGAATTAGGTGTGTCACAGCCAAGTACTTGCGGGCACTCTGCTAGCAGTACACCGACGTCCGATTGTAGCAGGCAAATTTCCCTGCCCCAGCTGCTGGACCGTCGAAAGAAGTCCACTCCCAGCCATCCACATGCCCAGCGGTTGAATGCTAGCTTGGCTAAATTGCTAGCATTTCAACTGCTGCCTTTTCAGTTGGTAGACTCTGCCCCCTTCCGTGAGTTTGTGCAATGTGCGGTTCCTCAGTGGCAGGTTCCCAAACGCCACTTTTTCTCACGGAAGGCAATTCCGGCTCTCTACCGGCATGTGGAAGGCAATGTCCATGCCTCGCTGGACAGGGCGGTCAGCGGTAAGGTGCATATTACCGCTGACTCATGGTCCAGCAGGCATGGACAGGGACGATACCTTTCTTTCACGGCCCATTGGGTCACTCTTTTGGCAGCTGGGAAGGATGCAGGACAAGGTGCAGTAGTGTTGGAGGTTGTTCCGCCACCACGCCTCCAAAATGCTACTACTGGTTGTGACACACCTCTCTCCTCCACACCCTCCTTTTCTTCTTCCTCCATGGCCTCTTCCTGGGCTTTGTCCTCGGAACCAGCGGTGCTCCGTAGGCGTTCAAGGGGCTACGCAAGTACGCAGGCAAAAAGATGCCATGCCGTTCTTGCGCTGGTGTGTTTGGGGGACAGGAGCCACACTGGGGCAGAGGTTCTGTCAGCTCTGCAGGGGCAGGCCGAGAGGTGGTTGACGCCACGCCAGCTTAAGCCAGGAATGGTGGTTTGTGACAATGGCACCAACCTCCTCTCTGCCCTCTGACAGGGACAACTGACCCATGTGCCCTGTGTGGCTCACGTCCTTAACCTGGTGGTGCAGCGGTTCTTGGGCAGGTACCCGGGCTTACAGGATGTCCTGAGGCAGGCCAGGAAAGTCTGTGTGCATTTCTGCAGATCATATAATGCCAGTGCTCGGCTGGCTGAGCTGCAAAAGGAGTTGAACCTGCCCAAGAATCGCCTTATATGTGACATGCCCACCAGGTGGAACTCAACGTTGGCCATGCTGCAGTGGCTGCACACACAGCAGAGGGCCATCAATGAGTACCTGTGCGACTACGGCACCAGGACAGGGTCAGGGAAGCTCTGTTTTTTTTCTCCACACCAGTTGGGCATAATCAGGGATGCATGCACTGTCCTGGCACCATTTGAGGAGGCCACGAGGATGGTGAGCAGTGACAGTGCATGC
The DNA here is from genome assembly GCA_029206835.1 of Rana muscosa. NCBI lineage: Eukaryota > Metazoa > Chordata > Amphibia > Anura > Ranidae > Rana > Rana muscosa. Next base: position 58,028,474 of record CM055119.1, read on the forward strand.
ATCAGTGACACTGTACCTCTTGTCCACCTGTTGGAGCATACGCTGCGTGGAATAATGGACAGGGCACTTGAGGCAGAACAGAGGCAGGAAGAGGAGGACTTCCTTGCCTCTCAAGGCCCCCTTTACCCAGACAGTGTTCCTTCTGTCCCACCCAGGAAGAGGTCGAGGCGGATTGTGTCAGCATGGAGGTGGAGCCTGGCACTCAGCATCAACAGCAGCAGTCATTTAGGGATGATTTACAGTCCCAAGAAACCCGTGGACTGTACGTGGCTGGGAGGATTTGGCTGCGGATCATGTTGTCCTTAGTGACCCAGAGGACTCCGGACCGAATGCCTCAGCTAACCTACGCTGCATGGCCGCCCTGATCCTGCAAAGTCTACGGAAGGATCCTCGTATTCTTCGGATCAAGGAGAGGGACCATTACTGGCTGGCCACTCTCCTTGATCCACGGTACAAGGGTAAGGTTGCGGACCTTATCTTACCGTCGCAGAGGGAGCAGAGGATGAGACATCTCCGGGAGGCCTTGCAGAAAGTCTGTGCAACGCGTTCCCAGAGACTGGGAGGTTACAAACTCCTGGTCCTGGACAACGAGTTGCTGAGGCTTCGGTCAGTCAAAGAAGGAGCGGTGGGGAAGGTGGCCGTCTGACCGATGCGATCAGACAATTTTTTAGTCCGCAGCCCCAAGGTATGATCGGTTCCAGCAACCATCGCCAGCGTCTGATATACATGGTGCAGGAATACCTAGGGGCAAGGTCAGACTTGGACACCTTTCCCACCAAAAATCCTCTGGCTTACTGGGTCTTGAGGATGGATCACTGGCCAGAGCTTGCACGGTATGCAATTGAGCTACTGGCCTGTCCTGCATCCAGCGTTCTTTCGGAACGCACATTCAGTGCTGCTGGGCGCTTTGTCACGGATCACAGGGTGCTCCTGTCTACCGACTCGGTTGATCGACTGACCTTCATAAAGATGAACCAGTCTTGGATCACCACCAGCTACCAAGCACCTGAAGCTGATATAACAGAATAATTAATTTTGAAATGTCACATCCCTTCAAGACTGCCTATGCTGATGCTGAGTGACTGTCCTGTTATGTTGACTGACTATCCTCCTCCTCCTCAATGATCCGATTCCTGATGATAGCTTGGAAGAACATTTTTGTTTTTGGGTGCCGCCACCAGTGGCTAAGGCCCAATTTTTCAGCCCCTGTTTAACAGGGGCATGTAATTTCAATTTTTTATGCAATGCTTTGCAGCAGGGCTCATTCCTGCACTCCAACTAGAGTATCTGGGAGAGGGGCGTGTAATTACAATTTTTGATGCAATACTTTGCAACAGGGCTCATTGCTGTGCTCCAAGTTCAGTATCTGTGAGGGGTTGCAGTGTTGTGGCACCAGTGCCTAAGGCCCAATTTGTCTGCTCCTGTTTAACAGGAGCGTGTAATTACAATTTTTGATGCAATACTTTGCAACAGGGCTCATTGTTGTGCTCCAAGTACAGTATCTGTGAGGGGTTGTAGTGTTGTGGCACCAGTGCCTAAGGCCCAATTTTTCTGCCCCTGTTTAACAGGGGCGTGTAATTACAATTTTTGATGCAATACTTTGCAACAGGGCTCATTGCTGTGCTCCAAGTGCAGTATCTGTGAGGGGTTGCAGTGTTGTGGCACCAGTGCCTAAGGCCCAATTTTTCTGCCCCTGTTCAACAGGGGCATGTAATTACAATTCTTGATCTAATAATTCACAGCAGGGCCCATTCCTGCGCCCACCAAGAGTAACTGTGAGGGCTTACAGTGTTGTGGCAACACCACCACCACCACCACCACCAAAGGCCCAATTTTTCTGCCCCTCTTCAACAGGGGCATGCAATTACAATTCTTGATCTAATAATTAACAGTAGGGCCCATTCATGCGCCCACCAAGAGTAACTGTGAGGGCTGACAGTGTTGTAGCACCAGCACCACCACCAAAGGCCCAATTTTTCCTACCACTATTCAACAATGGCATGTAATTACAATTCCTGATATAATAGTTCACAGCAGGGCATTCCAGCACCCACCAAGAGTAACTGTTAGGGCTCACAGTGTTGTGGCAACACCAACATCTAAGGGGCAAATTTCAGCAGAGTATATACGGCAGGCCCCTACTTTCAAACATCCAACTTACAAATGACTCCTACTTGCAAACGGAAGGAGACAAAAGGAAGTGAGAGGAAATCTACCCCTAGGAAGGGAAATTCTCTCCTGTAAGAGTTAATATGGGAAAAAGGTGTCTCCTCTCTACTGATGCTTTATCATCAATCCTTGTTTCAATAAAAAACCCACTTTTCCAAAAACATTTGTCATTGGGACGGAAAGTGTGGTGAAATCTTCTGAACAGGTGCACAGACAGCAAAACAAATGTTACAGGGTTGATAACCCTTCCCTATGTTTTCCAAAAAGCTTAAAAATATATTTTTTGGCTGGAGCTACACTTAAACAATGTACCTGTTCAAAATTACAAACAGATTCTACTTAAGAACAAACCTACAGTCCCTGTCTTGTTTGCACCGCCTGTATACTGCTGTTCAGAGTATATAGGGCCTTTTTTTATTTTGGGTCCGGGGTTCCCCTTAATATCCATACAAGACCCAAAGGGGCTGGTAATGGGCTGGGGTGGGGGGGGGGGGTGATGGGGTAGCCATGCCATTTTTCTCAAAGATTTTCATCCATATTGCCAGGACAAGACATAACATTAAAGTCGCAAGCAGTTTTAAATGGCTTTTTTTCCTTTAGAAATGTCATTTTGTGCAGGGACATTCTAAACACGGTAAACACATGCCACTTCACAGGCATACTTTAGACACCCCCCAGGTACGATATTTAAAGGAATATTTCACTTTATGCATCATTAAAATGACTGCTACCGAAAAAACGACCGTTTTTAAAACTTATTTTTGCATTGATACATGTCACCTGGGGCAGAACCCGGGTCCCCAAACCCTTTTTAGGACAATAACATGCATATTAGCCGTTATAATTAGCACTTTCAATTTCGAACGTTCGCGTCCATTGTATTTAATAGGGTTCTAACGTTCGCGCAAACTTTCGGTCCATTCACAGGTTCTGGTGCGAACCGAACCGGGGGGGTGTTCGGCTCATCCCTACTTGTCACTAATGACTTGCGACTTGACTTTGACTTGGGCTATATGACTTGCAATGACTTGGCACCACTAACACTAACCGCAAGCTGCCGTCGGCCTACCTGAACAGCGTGTCATGCAGACAGACGGCGGCCATTGCAGTGTTCAAAAGACGCGCCTCCTCGTCTGTGATAGGTGGAACACTCAATTTCACAGCAGGCAGTGTTCAGCCTATCACGGACATCCTCTTATACTCGTCTGTGTTATGAGGATGAGCGGATGTCCGTGATAGGTGGAACACTGAATACTGGGAAATTGAGTGTTCCCCCTATCACAGACAAGGAGGAGGCGCGGCTTTTGAATACTGGAATGGCCGTCGGGATGCCGCCGATCAGGTACTCGGCTGACGGGCACAGCGAAGCATGGGCACAGTGAGACACTGGCACAAGGAGACACGGGCACAGTTAGGCATTGGGCACAGTGAGGCATTGGGCACAGTGAGACACAGTGAATTGAGTACAGTGAGGCACAGTGAGGCATGGGCACATAACCAATATTATTTATTGTTATCCCTTCTATTATTTTTATACAGTATGGGGTAGATCAGTATTTTGACTTGATTTGTGACTTGACCAAAATAAATGACTTGACTTGACTTGCTTGACTTCTAGCAGGGACTCGACTTGACTTTCTTGCTTTTCCTCACAGTAACTTGGGACTTGCTTGAGACTTGAAGGTTAAGACTTGAGACTTGCTTGTGACTTGCACATGCGTGACTTACTCCCATGTATGCTGGGCACTCTAATAATTGCAGTGCCCAATCAGAGTACCCAGATCACAGGATTCCCCTTAGAGTGCCCAGCCCAGATCAGGCTTGCACCTAGATCAGTGCCTGCCACCATAGATGAGGACTGGAGTCCCCACCACTGTCCTGGCTCAGCGGCTCCATTAGGAACAGGCACTGCCTGCCTGGTGTAATGTTGTGGTGGTGGATGGGTGAGGTGTGGGTGCAGCTTACTTGCAGTTGCAGAAAGTCAATCCTTCCTCCTCTGGGCTGTGGCTGGGACAGGAAACCCCCCTTGTCCTGGCTCAGCCTGCAGCAGCTCTGCTCCATATAAGGAAACAGTTCCTGTCCTGCCTAGTGTGGTGTTGAGGGAGAGGGGTGGGTGCCAGGGAGGCCTGCAAGCACAGAGAGAGCATACCTTCTTTCTTTGGTAGGGCTGGATGGGGCTTGGCTGCTTCCTTTCCTTTCTTTCTGCGGCAAATGCATAGGCGCCACGTGTCACCAGTGCTTTTAAAACCTAGCACCTCTGTACAGCACTGGGATCAATACACCACTGATACAGGCACACCAACCCAGCCCCTGCTGGGTATAACTAAACATCAGAGGCTTATGCTGCCAGAGCCTCTGTATCCCTCCCTTTACTAAAAAGAAAGCCCCAGCCACCTTGCAAACAGGACCTGCAGCAAGTACAAATACCTGTGTGTAAAATTTGAGGGTGCTATGAGGGTGCTTTGTAGATTTTTTTGGGATGCTTCAGCACCCCCAAGCACCCACTTGGCATCGCCCCTGCCCACGACAAATAATCTACCTAGCTTTACAATGAAAATGTAAAAACAGCATTACGAATGTCAGCAAGACTAGGATTATGAAAGGAGAACTTGGAAAACCCTGTGATGAAATAGAAAACCAGGTCCTGCGGCGTGTATAGTGCACTGTATGAAATGGTAGTCATGATCAGGTTGCACCTAACAGTGGGAGCAGCTAAAAGGGGGATGATCACACAAAAGCTGAGCCTACATAAGCTGAGCACACCTCATACCTGTGTACACCTCATAAGAATGAAAGGTAGGGGGCGCTAGTTATTAGAAATAAAGTGAAATATCTGTGATCAAACAGTAATTATAACAATCTTATAAACACTAGTGACAGTGCAACATAATGACCAAATTAAAATCTAAAAAGTCCCAATAGTGGAAAAATTTTTTTTTTTTTTTGAATGGATATCTCAGTCCAATCCAGAAAAATAAATCACCAAAACAAAAACAAACGAATCTTGCTGTGATGATAAATGTAGATCTTCAAGTAAAGTGCATTCCAAATCCTCCACCACACAGAGTCACGTGATCTCTGTATCCACGCCCTACCCGGATATCCTGGTTGTCTACACGCTGCATTGGAACGCACGCCGCTGCGGAGGTGGCTTGAGCCTGGAGTATCCATTATATGCATGCAGCCCCAGTGCCGGGAGAGGCACAGGATAATGTAAGAAGCCATTTGGCTGTGTTATTTTAATTTTCAATTTTTAAATAAATGGGTTGCACTATGAGAAGTTTCTGCTTATATTCCATGTCATGTCCTTAATTGTCGGAGGAGAGAGGGAATACATTTTCATCCAGCCAATTGTATGTGTACAGGCACCAACCTGTCAAAGCGAGTGTGACTTTCTTTTTAAATAAAGAAGTCTACACATTCTGGTAAGCCTACTACTTAACCTGAGCACTTTGGGTGTTGAATAATTTTCCTTATTTCTGTGTGGTGGAGGATTTGGAATGCACTTTACTTGAAGATCTACATTTATCATCACAGCAAGATTCGTTTGTTTTTGTTTTGGTGATTTATTTTTCTGGATTGGACTGAGATATCCATTCAAAAAAAAAAAAAAAAAAATTTCCACTATTGGGACTTTTTAGATTTTAATTCGGTCATTATGTTGCACTGTCACTAGTGTTTATAAGATTGTTATAATTACTGTTTGATCACAGATATTTCACTTTATTTCTAATAACTAGCGCCCCCTACCTTTCATTCTTATACTATCATTCAATAGGAGTTTATACTTCATTGCTTTTAGGGGAGCTGCTTATTTTCATCATATATCATATATAGGGTAGCATTGATTAGTTTTTTGGTGCGGAAGTTTTTTTATTTTTTATTCACTGTGTACACCTCATACCTGTGTAATCTTCATACCTATACCAGGGAGGGGGATACGGCAGGGTGAGAGGGGGGAGAGAGAGAGAGAGTGAGTGAAAAAAAAGAAGAGGGAAGGAGAGAGAGTGGACCACGGGCGAGAGGGTGGAAGGGGATAGAAAAATAAGGGGGAAGAGAGATGAGAAAGGGGCAATAGAGAGAGATTTGGGGAAAGAGGGAGGGGAGAGAGGGCAAGAGAAAAAGGTGAGAAGGACAAGGGGGAAAAGGGAGAGAGAGCGGAGTGAAAGAGAGAGAGGGGGAGATAGAGAAGTAGAGAAGAGATAGAAAGAAAGAGAGAGGGGGGAGGAGAGAGATGAGAAGGGAGAGTAGGGAAAGGGAGATATAAAGAGAGAGGGGAGTGCGATGAGAGATAGAGAGATTGGGGAGAGAAGGTGAGAGAAAGAGTGAAGGTGGGGGGGAGAGGGAGCAAGGGCATGGTATGGGAGGAGACATAGGAGACAAGTGACAGTGAGGCAAATCCTACATGAGTCACTTTTCTTACCACATAGTGTAAAAGAGACAGCAAGAAGCTGTGTGTTTACTATGACAGGGATGAGGTAGAGAGAAGAGCCAGGGTGTGATACTGATAATGACAATATAGGAAAGGTCACTGACAGGGAAAGTTGGCAGCTGCCATTACTCACCTAGACAAGGTCCATCCTCCCTGGGTGCAAGCTGTGGCTGTAGGGCTGTGTGATTGACAGCCTCCTGCTGACACAGCGCTGTTTGCTGCACCTCTGAGCAATACTGCTGCTCAGAGCTTTCAGGGAGATGCTGCTGTGTGCAGGACCAGTGTTGGGGCCCCGGCACTCCAATGCCCCATTGGGTGAGCAGAGAGCCCTGGCAGGGCTGCCTATGTTCCCTTATTAATGGCCCTAGCTTTTACCCTAGAAAACTGTTTTGGGATTATAAAGTAGGGTGACCAGACATCCCCAGTTTCCGGGGACAGTCCCCGGATTGAGGACACTGTCCACGGACCAAGTCTGTCCCCGGTTTTGTCCCCGGATTGGATTTGAACAGAGGCTGGGGCAATTTCAAAGACAGTCAGTTCAGAATTAAAAAAAAATATTCTGAATTACACACCCCTGCTCCACCGTTCCGCCGCTCCGCCGCTCCGCCGCTCCTACTAGCTTAGGGGGTGTATTTTTCCCATTATCTGTGCCCCATTCTGATGATCGTGTGCTGGTCGGAGCGGAGGGAATATTTCTTCAGTTTCGGGTGCATGCCCATTCAGCTCCGCTCGCATGTTCTTCTGCCTTGGCTCAAGTCCCAGACAGCCGCCTGCCTTTTTTATCTCCTTGCCTTCCCTGGCGGAGTGATCTTCCTCCGCTAACCACCCAGTAGTAGCAGGGGCCTTGAAAGGCTGTGAGGCGGGCGGCGGCGGCGACTTAAAGAGAGTCGCTGATTGCTGCCATTACCAGTAAAAATAAAAATATGTAGCCGGATTTAATTTTAAATATCTGGTCACCTTATTATAAAGCACCTGCCTGCTATGCTATGGAGATGAGGAGTTCTGTAGTCCTAACACACTTCCTGTCCTAGAATGACAATGCTGTTTAACAGAATAGGTAGTCAGCTGAATGATCAGACAGGAAGTAACTGTAACTTGCATTTTTCTAAACAGGCGCAAAGTTGGCAGTAATAATGCAAAACAGGGTCAGGATGGCAAAAAAACATACATACAATACAGAATAATTAAAGCTGCACAAACATGGAGTCTTCCCAGCAATATCTCTGTGACTCAATTAGGGTAACATATAGATACATAGCATAGTCTCTATAATTTCTAAAACTATCAATAGTCAAGCTGAGAATCACTACTGTACTCCCATGAATCAGTTTAAAGAGAGCATTAGCACAGTAGCTGGGTCTTCTTGAGAAGTTGCATACTATTACAATCCAACATGGCAGCCTGCCCTGACAGTGAAAGGTCTCTCACCTGGGTGGTGTGGCCTCTCTGAAATGCAGAGCGAGGTAGGCTGAGGAACTGGGTGTGTCCAGGAACTCAGAGAGCTGTGGTAAATGGAGTTAAAGGGGTCTGTTTCTGCATCTAAGCGGTGAGTAGGGATGAGCTTCGAGTTCGAGTCGAACCCATGTTCGATTCAAACCCATATTTGACTCGAACATCAGCTGTTCGATCGTTCGACGAAGATCGAACATTATGGGCCATTCGCGCCAAATTCGAGTGGCGCGTCACGGCCCATAATTCACTGCGGCATCGCAGTGCATTGCTGGCTGCTGATTGGCCAAGCATGCACTATGACCCGCATGCTTGGCCAATCACAGCGCCGTCTGAACAGAGAGCCGTAATTGGCCAAAGCCAGGGTGGCTTTGGCCAATTATGGCTCAGGGGGTTTAGTACACGCCCCACACTATATAAGGCCGCTGGCTCTGCGGCCTTGTGTAGTGTGTTGGAGTTGTGAAAAGAGAGAGTTTACAGGGACAGACAGTGTCATTTATATTAAGTTAGATAGAGCAGGCAGGCGAGTCAGTTAGCTGCAGTTACAGTGTGTAGAGGATATATATGCATTTTAGGTGTTGTATATATATTTATACACTGTATTGAGTTTAGCTAGATCCGTTTCTGTTAGTCTCTATACTGGGACAGGCAGGCGGGTGATTGTGCTAGCTGCAGACAGTCAGTGTTTCACTTAGTGTATTGTGTGCTTTGCATAGCATTCACCTAAATCTCACCTGAATACAGTTAGTCTCTATACTGTGACAGGCAGGCAGGTGATTGTGCTAGCTGCAGACAGTCAGTGTTTCACTTAGTGTATTGTGTGCTTTGCATAGCATTCACCTAAATCTCACCTGAATACAGTTAGTCTCTATACTGTGACAGGCAGGCAGGTGATTGTGCTAGCTGCAGACAGTCAGTGTTTCACTTAGTGCACTACTGTGTGCTTTGCATAGCGTTCACCTAAAGCTCACCTGAATCCAGTTAGTCTCTATACTGTGAAGGGCAGGCAGGTGATTGTGCTAACTTCAGACAGTGTTTCACTTAGTATACTACTGTGTGCTTTGCATAGCATTCACCTAAAGCTCATCTTAATACAGTTAGCCTCTATACTGTGAAGGGCATGCAGGTGATTGTGCTAGCTGCAGACAGTCAGTGTTTCACTTAGTGTACTACTGTGTGCTTTGCATAGCGTTCACCTAAAGCTCACTAGAATAAAGTTAGTCTCTATACTGTGACAGGCAGGCAGGTGATTGTGCTAGCTGCAGATAGTCAGTGTTTCACTTAGTGTATTGTGTGCTTTGCATAGCATTCACCTAAAGCTCACCTGAATACAGTTAGTCTCTATACTGTGACAGGCAGGCAGGTGATTGTGCTAGCTGCAGACAGTCAGTGTTTCACTTAGTGTACTGTGTGCTTTGCATAGCGTTCACCTAAAGCTTACCTGAATACAGTTAGTGACTATTATAGTGGTGTTCTCATAATAAAACCACAAGCAGAGAGCTGCAAGTATTTTCAGTGTACTGTGTCCTCTGCACAGTTTTCACCTAAAACTAACTGAAAATTGCTGCTTTTCCCATACTAACACCACAGCAGGCAGTTGATTCTGATAGCTGCATTATCAGTACAGACAAATATATATATATATATATATATATATATATATATATACATCCCACCTTTGTGCAGCTACATCTCACTGCAGGCCATTAGTATGTCTGGAAGGCAAACAATGAGAGGCAGACAGTCACGAGGCAATAAAAGAGGGCAAGCAGGCTCTGTGTCTAGAGGCAACAGTGCTGCTGGTCGTGGACACGGTGCATCACCATCAGCACATGGCCATGGGACACGCTTGTCCTTCTTTTCGGCAGCTGGCCATGTTGAGCCGCAACATGCCCAAGACTTGGTAGAGTGGATGACCAAGCCGTCCTCCTCTTACTCATCCTCTCTCACCCAGGCTCAGGGTACTTTGTCTGTCAAAGTAGCTGCCAAAGCGGCCTCTTCCCTCGGCTTAATGGCATCAGTAACTCCTTCCCTAGCCCCACCATGTCCTCCTGAGGAGTCCCCTGAACTGTTTGAGCACAGTGTTGGGTACATGCTCCAGGAGTATGCCCAGCGTTTTGAAGGCTCCGATGATGTAACCCAGATGGAGGAAGGCAGTAACGTGAGCTCAGAGAGGGGGGGTAGTAACGTGAGCCCAGAGAGAGGGGGTGCACAACAAGGTCAGCTATCTGGCAGTCATGTTCCCCCAGCTGCAGCATACTGCCAGATTGGCTCCAGTGATGAGATGAGATGGGAGGGGATGATGAGGTCACTGACTCCACGTGGGTGCCTGATAGGAGAGAGGAGGAGACACATCTCCAACGAGGCAGGATGCCCTCCAGGAGCCAACTTAAGGGCAGCACACCGACTGCATCACACCGCAGAGCTCCGTATGTGCAGGGTGCTGTTGTCTCTGCGCGTTATTCAAAAAGTTCTTTGGTGTGGGCTTTTTTTCAGACATGTGCAGCAGATCGCACCATTGCCATTTGCAACATATGTCTAAAGCGTATCTCGCGTGGCCAAAACATCAGCCGCTTGGGCACCACGTGCTTGACCAGACATATATCGACCTGCTATGCAGTCCGTTGGCAAGCTTACCTAAAAGACCCACACCAAAGAACAAAGCTGACCTCTCCTTGCTCCTCATCAGCTGGGATCTCCAACCCCAATATACCTTCAGTCCTCTCAGAAACCTGCACTGAGAGGAATGAAGGTGTAGAATTAGGTGTGTCACAGCCAAGTACTTGCGGGCAATCTGCTATCGGTACACCGACATCTGATTGTACCAGGCAAATTTCCATGCCCCAGCTGCTGCACCGCCAAAAGAAGTTCACTCCCAGCCATCCACATGCCCAGCGGTTGAATGCTAGCTTGGCTAAATTTCTACTGCTGGCTTTTCAGTTGGTAGACTCTGCCCCCTTCCGTGAGTTTTGGAATATGCGGTTCCTCAGTGGCAGATTCCCAAACACCACTTTTTCTCACGGAAGGCGATTCCTGCTCTCTACCAGCATGTGGAAGGCAATGTCTTGGCCTCGCTGGACAGAGCGGTCAGCGGTAAGGTGCATATTACTGCTGACTCTAGGTCCAGCAGGCATGGACAGAGACGTTACCTATCTTTCACGGTGCATTGGGTGACTCTGCTGGCAGCTGGGAAGGATGCAGGACAAGGTGCAGTAGTGTTGGAGGTTGTTTCGCCAGCACGCCTCCAAAATGTTACTACTGGTGAATCTGACACACCTCTCTCCTCCACCCCCTCCTCTTCTTCTTCCTCCATGGCCTCTTCTTCTGCTGATTTGTCCTCTGAACCAGCGGTGCTCCGTAGGCGTTCAAGGGGCTACGCAAGTACGCAGGCAAAAAGATGCCATGCGGTGCTTGAGCTGGTGTGCTTGGGGGACAGGAGCCACACTGCGGCAGAGATTCTGTCAGCTCTGCAGGGGCAGGCTCAGAGGTGGTTGACGCCACGCCAGCTTAAGCTAGGAAAGGTGGTTTCCGACAATGGCACCAACCTCCTCTCCGCCCTCCAACAGGGACAACTGACCCATGTGCCCTGTTTGGCTCACATCCTTAACTTGGTGGTGCAGCGGTTCTTGGGCAGGTACCCGGGCTTACAGGAGGTCCTGAAGCAGGCCAGGAAACTCTGTGGGCATTTCCGCTGGTCATATAATGCCAGTGCTCGGCTGTCTGACCTGCAAAAGGATTACAACCTGCCCAAAAACCGCCTATACTGTGACATGCCCACCAGGTGGAACTCTATGTTGGCCATGCTGCAGCGGCCATCAATGAGTACCTGTTGCAATACGGCACCAGGACAGTGTCAGGGGAGCTTGGATTTTTTTCCCCACGCCAGTGGGCCATGATCAGGGATGCATGCACTGTCCTGGGACCATTTGAGGAGGCCACGAGGATGGTGAGCAGTGACAGTGCATGCATCAGTGACACTGTCCCTCTTGTCCACCTGTTGAAGCATACGCTGCGTGGAATAATGGACAGGGCACTTGAGGCAGAACAGAGGCAGGAAGAGGAGGACGTCCTTACCTCTCAAGGCCCCCTTTATCCAGACAGTGTTCCTGCTGGCCCGGCTATCACACAGGAAGAGGAGGAGGAGAAGGAGGAGGAGGAGGAGGATTGTGTCAGCATGGAGGTGGAGACTAGCACTCAGCATCAGCAGCAGTCTTCAAGGGATCAATTACAGGCCCAAGACACCCGTGGACTTGTACGTGGCTGGGAGGAGGTGGCTGCTGATCGTGTCATCCTCAGTGACCCAGAGGACTCCGCACCAAATGCCTCAGCAAACCTACGCTGCATGGCCTCCCTGATCCTGCAAAACCTGCGGAAGGATCCTTGTATTCGTGCGATCAAGGAGAGGGATCATTACTGGCTGGCAACCCTCCTTGATCCACGTTACAAGGGTAAGGTTGCGGACCTTATTTTGCCGTCTCAGAGGGAGCAGAGGATGAGGCATCTTCGGGAGGCTTTGCAGAAAGGTCTGTGCAACGTGTCTCCAGAGACTGTGAGGTTACAAATTCCTGGTCCTGGACAACGTGTTGCTGAGGCTTCGGTCAGTCAAAGAAGGAGCGGTGGAGATGGTGGCCGTCTGACCAATGCGTTCAGACAATTTTTTAGTCCGCAGCCCCAAGGTATGATCGGTTCCAGCAACCATCACCAGCGTCTGGTTTACATGGTGTAGGAATACCTAGGGGCTTGGTCAAGATCAGACTTGGACACCTTTCCCACTGAAAATCCTCTGGGTTACTGGGTCTTGAGGATGGATCACTGGCCAGAGCTTGCACAGTATGCAATTGAGAGACTGGCCTGTCCTGCATCCAGCGTTCTTTCGGAACGCACATTCAGTGCTGCTGGAGGCTTTGCAACCGATCACAGGGTGCGCGTGTCAACCGACTCGGTCGATCGACTGACCTTCATAAAAATGAATCAGTCTTGGATCACCACCAGCTACCAAGCACCTGATGCTGATGTAACAGAATAATTTTATTTTAAATGTCAGATCCCTTCAAGACTGCCTATGCTCATGCAGAGTGACTAACTTGTTATGCTGAGTGACTATCCTCTTCCTCCTCAATAATCATCCTGATAGCTTGAAAGAACATTTTGGTTCTGGGCACCGCCACCAGTGGCTAAGGCCCAATTTTTCAGCCCCTGTTTAACAGGGGCGTGTATTTACAATTTTTGATGCAAAGCTTTGCAGCAGGGCTCATTGCTGTGCTCCAAGTACAGTATCTGTGAGGCGTTGCAGTGTTGTGGCACCAGCACCAGTGCCTAAGGCCCAATTTTTCTGCACCTGTTTAACAGGGGCATGTAATTAAAATTCTTGATCTAATACTTTGCAACAGGGCTCATTGCTGCGCTCCAACTACAGTATCTGTGAGGGGTTGCAGTGTTGTGGCACCAGCACCAGTGCCTAAGGCCCAATTTTTCTGCCCCTGTTTAACAGGGGCGTGTAATTACAATTTTTTATGCAATACTTTGCAACAGGGCTCATTGCTGCGCTCCAAGTACAGTATCTGTGAGGGGTTGCAGTGTTGTGGCACCAGCACCAGTGCCTAAGGCCCAATTTTTCTGCCCCTGTTTAACAGGGGCATGTAATTACAATTCTTGATCTAATACTTTGCAACAGGGCTCATTGCTGCGCTCCAACTACAGTATCTGTGAGGGGTTGCAGTGTTGTGGCACCAGCACCAGTGCCTAAGGCCCAATTTTTCTGCCCCAGTTTAACAGGGGCATGTAATTACAATTCTTGATCTAATAATTCACAGCAGGGCCCATTCCTGCGCCCACCAATAGTAACTGTGAGGGCTTACAATGTTGTGGCAACACCACCACCACCACCAAAGGCCCAATTTTTCTGCCCCTGTTCAACAGGGGCATGTAATTACAATTCTTGATCTAATATTTCACAGCTGGGCCCATTCCTGCGCCCACCAAGAGTAACTGTGAGGGCTTACAGTGTTGTGGGACCAGCACCACCACCAAAGGCCCAATTTTTCAGGCCCTGTTCAACAGGGGCATGCAATTACAATTCTTGATCTAATAATTCACAGCTGGGCCCATTAATGCAAAAAAAATTGTCATTGAGATTGAAAGTGAGGTGAAATGTTCTGAACAGGTGCACAGACAGCAAAACAAATGTTACAGGGCTGATAACCCTTCCCTATGTTCTCCAAAAAGCTTAAAAATAGATTTTTTGGCTGGAGCTACACTTAAAAATGTACCTGTTCCAAATTACAAACAGATTGTACTTAAGAACAAACCTACAGTCCCTGTCTTGTTTGCACCGCCTGTATACTGCTATTCAGAGTACAGAGGGCCTTTTTTAAAATTTGGGTGCAGGGTTCCCCTTAATATCCATACAAGATCCAAAGGGGCTGGTAGTGGGCTGGGGTGGGGTACCCATGCCATTTTTCTCAATGATTTTCATCCATATTGCCGGGACCAGACATTAGATTAAAGCCGCAAGCAGTTTTAAATGACTTTTTTTCCTTTAGAAATGTCATTTTGTGCAAGGACAGTTCTAAACATGGGAAACACGTGCTACTTCACAGGCATAATTTAGACACACCCCATGTATGATATTTAAAGGAATATTTCACTTTTTTTTTCACTTTATGCATCATTAAAATCACTGCTCCCGAAAAAACTGCAGTTTTTAAAACTTCTTTTTGCATTGATACATGTCCCCTGGGGCAGGACCCGGGTCCCCAAACCCTTTTTTGGACAATAACTTGCATATTAGCCGTTATAATTAGCACTTTTGATTTTGAACGTTCGCATCCATTGTATTTAATAGGGTTCTAAACTTTCGGTCCGTTCGCAGGTTCTGGTGCGAACCGAACAGGGGGGTGTTCGGCTCATCCCTAGCGGTGAGTAAATGGGCACTCTGCTGCAGTTGGTCCTCCATAGATATTGTATGCGATTAAAGGTTTTCAACCTAGAACCGGAAGTGTGTTACTGGCAAGATCACCAGGTGAAACTATAAAGAAAAAAAAGTCTGAAACAGAAAAACGTATGCAGTCACAAATTTAAAGACCTGTAGGCTGCAATATGTTTAATTCTTATTTTTGAGTTTAGTTATACTTTAATGCGGAACTTCAGTAATTTTTTCAACTTTCCATCTATTAAATCTTCTGCCCTTGTTTTAACTTTGGATGGTAAAACATTTTTTTTCTGCCAGTAAATACCTTATACAGCCCACTTCCTGTTTCTTGTCTGGTAAAAAGCCTAGGCTTATGATGTCATGCACAACACTCTCGCTCTCTCACTCTAATGAGAGTTTGCCAGGAAGAAGGCCAATGAGAGCTGCAGGGCTGCAGAGCTGGAGGTGTACATCTGTGTGTCTGTGTAAATCCAGGAAGTGAACAGGCAGCAGCTTCAGCTGCCCACAGTTAAAATGGTTGCAGCCAGACTCAGTGGAGGGAGATTTCTGCAGCATATTTGGCAAGTACAAAATCACAGTATATATAAAATAATATGCAAAGTGGTTGGAGGGAAGCTTCAGAATGGCAAAGATGATTTTATTCCAAATTATGTGAGCAGACTGCAGTTCCTCTTTAAGTAAATTATTTTAATAAACCATTGTTCAAGTCATTTTTAGTATACAGAGCTTTATGTTTGAACTGTCTGGATATTATTGTTTTAATGTGATAGACATTCACATGAACAAAATTATTTTACCTCCACGTTGTTCAAATAAGGATTTTAGATGTAATACTTTCATTATCCATGTTTCTGATTTTCATGTTGCTTGTAAAAAAACATTTTCTTTGTTGTTTGTGGATCAAACTCATAGATTCCTAGCCCCTATCCAGCCATTTAACTTTAACTGCAAGAAACCAATCCAGCCATTCCATTGTTTATTGACATTTGGTTATCAGTATATCTGGAGACAGAAAATGTCTAAACAACCCAAGCTGCTCATTACCTAAAATACTGCTAATCCCATAAAGATATTAAACCTCTTTATATACTTTACCACATGAATACATAGGGAAAAAAATCCAAACCTTGTTAAATATGTTCTGACATATACATGAGGACATTTATAATGGAGCCAAAGGACGGAGACTGAGTAGAGAAACCCCATAAATCTACCTTGCTGTGAGATGCCTGGTTGAGATCCTTGCTTTTAGATATTAGACTGGATATAGGATATAATTAACCCTTCACTTGTATAACTGATAGTATTCCATAAGCCTTTCTATGAATCTGGACTCACACTATTGCAGTACAATAAACTATACCCATGCATAGAACAATGACTTAGTGGTTGGTCCTTGAAGCACTGGTGTTTGAATTCTGGTCAGGACACTGTCTTCATGGAGTTCCCCCTTTGCTTGTGTGGGTTTACCCCCATACCTCAATCACATGCTGTTAGGATAATGAGCTCTTGTCCAGTGGCTCACAGTATGTATGTATGTAAGAGAGGGTATGCAGATTGTAAGCTCCTTGAAGGCAAGGACTGATGTGAATGTACAGCATGTAAAGCACTATGTAATTTGTTAAATAATAAATACCCATAGAAAATGAATAGCAACACCAACGCCCATTGGGACAAAGTTAATCTATAGATGGGGTGGGTGGACTGGATGATTTTAACACCCCAGAGACAATTCATAGCACAGTGGTTTAATAGTTTTCCATGAAGCACTAGGGTCCCTGGTTCAAATATTAATTAGAACACTCTGCATTGCGATTGCATGTTCTTCCTGTGCATGTGTGGGTTTCCTCCCACACTCCAAGCAGGTTACTTGTCCCTATGTATGTATGTGTGTATGTATGCATGCATGTACGGTATGCATGTAAAAGCTGCATACATTTTGGTGCTATTTAAATACCTGTAATTATTAAATAAATAGAAACACCCAAAATACCCATTAGGATATTATATATCTATGGGGCGGGAAGGGAGGGGTGGTGGAACAGATGAGTGAG
Source organism: Rana muscosa (assembly GCA_029206835.1). Lineage (NCBI taxonomy): Eukaryota > Metazoa > Chordata > Amphibia > Anura > Ranidae > Rana > Rana muscosa. The sequence goes on from CM055119.1 coordinate 58,045,509, forward strand.
GCTCCCTCAAATTTGTCAGCTGCTTCAAAAATATGAATGCTTGGTGAAAACTCATGCAGACGACACTATTTATCATTAATGGAACAGTACATATCAGAAATGGCTTTCAAAAAGACTAAATTAGGCTGCTGTCCTATCTTGTCTATAGTGAGAGAGCAGACCTAGCAGTCATGTCTTCCATTTTCAGGAGTCCAAGGGAAAAATATCTGTCCTAATGAAGCAATTCTAAGCCCCCATGTGTACCCTTGTGTTGTATAAAATTAAATAGGATTATCTGGGTTTATCTATAGGAGTATATAGGGGCTATACCAATATGTGAAGCAATATAAGGTAATATGAGAAAAATATTAAAGCTGCTGGTAATTGGTGATGTAGAGAGATTACAACATGGATATAATACTAATACGGATTTGTCATTTCTCAGATTAGCCCGCGCTCCAGCTTGAGGTGGCTTGGCTGCTCACAGTTTGTTTTTAACCCCCTGCGGTCTCCCTAAAAGCATGATTAGCCAAGGCACAATATTACATTACAATAGAGCTGTATAAGTGACATTCATATAATGTAATCATGTATATATACATTATTGAATTAGAAATTGGTGGAATACCACCATATATATCAGTATGAGCATTAATCTGATACATGATGCCTGTTTATAGATATTCTTCATACATCTGAGGAAGCAGACTTGCTCTGGCAAATGTATCATAAAAGGTCCATCCTCCTACTATCTCTTGATCATCAGTATATTCTGGAAGGAAGAAGTATTGCTCTCCTTGGAATACAAGAACTGGACATAGGAGTGGTTGAGAGAAGTGCTATATGTGTGTATATCTTATCTGAGTACTATACAGCATAGCAGAAGTATTGTCATTTGTTTTGTTTTTGTTTTATTACTGCATGTGACTTTATCAAAGCAGATTTAAACCTCTGCCATGTTCTAACTTGCTCCAGGAGCTTTTAGCTAAAATGTGCTAATATGCACAACATATGAGCATACTATGGCAGACTTACCATGCAAGCGATTCCTATAGGGCTGCTCTGTCTTCCTTCCAGGTTCTCATTCTTCAGCCACATGGTTGGCTGGGCCACAATGATGTGACTCCCATGTGCATAGGTACGACATAGAGCTGTAGCCTAAATGTTCGCTAGGCTTTGCATGTCAAGCTCAGTATACACAAGTGCTAACACAAGCAGGAGAAGGGTTTATGACAGAAGGGACTGATAGGGTCTTACCTATAAGTTTTCTTTAGGTTTAATTCCACTTTAAAAAAACTTTATTTATATATGATTATCTTGTGTGTGTGTGACATTTACAAAGTCCTGTAATTTACTAAAAGTGCAAAATCTGGCGCAGCTCTGCATAAAAACCAATCAGCTTCCAGTTTTTTTTTTTTTTTGTCAAAGCTTAAAGTGGTTCTAAAGGCAGAAGGTTTTTATCTTAATGCATTCTATGCATTAAGATAAAAAACCTTCTGTGCGCAGCAGTCCCTGCCTAAGCCCCATCTCGATCCAGCGATGTTGCACGAGAGACTCAGCTGTCCAGAGAGAGACTCGGCTGAGACAGCAGCAGGGCGCCAATGGCTCCCGCTGCTGTCTAAGTTACTGAGCCAATGAGGAGAGAGAGAGGGGGTGGGGCCAAGCCGTGACTTCATGTCTGAATGAACACACACAGCAGCAGCTTGGCTTGGGTGCCCCAATAGCAAGCTGCTTGCAGTGGGGGCACTCGGCAGGAGGGAGGAGCCAGGAGCAAGGGACCCAAGAAGAGGAGGATCTGGGTTGTTCTGTGCAAAACCACTGCACAGAGCAGGTAAGTATAACATGTTTGTTATTTTTTATTTTAAAAAAAGCCAAGACTTTAGAATCACTTTAATTGAACAAGCTGAAGTTAGAAGCTGATTGGCTATCATGCACAACTGCACCAGATTTTGCAGTCCCCAGTTTAAGAGCCCTTTCGCACCGACAGCGTGGCCGCGTTAGTGGTAAATTGCACTTTAATGTCGTTTTAGAGGTGCTTTTCGGCCGCTAGGGGGTGCTTTTAACCCCTGATAGTGGCCGAATAAAGAGTTAAAAGCTGCCACAAAGCGTCGCTGCCGAGGCACTTTGCAGGCGCTTCGGCGGGGCTGCCCATTGATTTCAATGGGCAGGGAGGGCTTTAGGAGCGGTATATACACCGCTCCTAAAGCGCCCCAAACTTGTTTCTTGCAGGACTTTTTTTAACGTGCCTGAAAAATGCCTCCAGTGTGAAAGGGGTCTTAGTAAATGAACCCCAGTGTGTGGTAGTATATTCATAGGGGTTGACTTACTAAAGGCAAATAGACTGTGCATTTTGCAAGGGCAGTTGCACTCTGCAAGGGATTTTGCTACAGAGCTTAATAAATTAGGTGATTTTTTTACAAAGAATACCCAATCACATGCAAGGAAAAAAACAACAAAATTTTTGCTCACACATGATTGGATGTTGGAAGTCAGCAGAGCATCCCCTCATTTACTAAGCTCTAGTGCAAATTCCCTTGAGTTATGCAAATGTATTTGCAAACTGTACAGTCTATTTTCCTTTAGTAAATCAAACCCATTGCCGTACTTTTTGGGGAATTTCATTATTTGGATATTAAATTATATGTCTACTAGTGATACTAGTACTAGTGATATTTATTCTGGCCAAAGCTCTTATTTAACTTGGTAGAAGCATTCTATTTAAATTAATACTCCACTCATAATAAAACAACTATTCCTGTTAACGGAAGCCAGCATACAACTGGAAAAAAATCAAAGTATTCCACATCATCTATTGTTTTTCTATTTTTCTGAATTCACACGTTAGTGGCAAAGAGAAGCTTCAGTGTTTTTTTACAAAATCCAGGCATGTGTATTTATTGCAGCTGATGAAACAAGACAAGATTATGTTTGCTTTTTATTTACATTTCCTTGGCTTCCCTTAAGTCAGCAAATGCAGAATGTCACGTGCCTTTAGTATCAGGGGCGTTCATTTATTAAAACCAACAACATATTTATGTGTTCACAACTGCTAAGGTCACAAACTTTAAGCAGTAAAATAAATACATTTTGTAAACTAAATCCAGGTGTCCCTAAATCTGTTAGATCTTCTGTATCAAAGATTCCCAAAGCATTTCTTTTCTTTATCACCAAAAGAATCCTTGAGAACTTCTTTTTGATTCTTACAAGCATTACCAAAGCCTATTGTCTCTTGAATATGCTTGAAGTGCAATGTAGGCAGATATAAAAGACTCATCATTTAATCCAGTTATAAATTCATTAAAAATACTTAACGCTGAACTCCAGGAAACTTGGAAATTGTCCCTTGCAGAGTGGAAGGGTTAACTTCTTGTTTAGGTCTAGTGGGCATGGAAAAGTACATGTTCGTTTGTCCTTCACACTACTAGACCAGTCCTTACAGCATCTTCTTCCCATGCTCCAGTAGTGTAATGTCCTGGCATTATCAATACCAGTGCAGGGTCCATAGGCACAGTCCACCGCCAGAGCATAGAGCAGTTAACCCTAGCAGTAGATACACTGCTTTGCCAGCAGAATGTGCCCACCTATGCTCCAGCGGTGGGCTGTTCCTTAGTGCCCATCTGTCCAATTCAGGGCTTCAAGCCCATGCTTCTCTCTTGATGATGGGGGCATTCGATCAACAAATCATAGGGGACTAGAGGCTGCAGGGACTGGCCCCTATATGTCAGTGAGCTTTTAAGCCTTTCATTATGTGGACAGCCACACTGCTAGAGAGGGTTTTTACTTTCTCAAGAGTTCAGCTTTAAGTATATTTTGAAATAGTACCACAGTCCATCTTCATATTAGTGTACTACTGTAAAAATGTCTTAATCTGAATGTTGTACTTACTGTATAATCATGGCAGTAAAAAAAATTTATGAAAAAGTGCAAGGGTTTAATAGTGGTGCACATATATAGTCAGCCATAATGATGTATGGGGATGATAGTAGCATGGTTAATTAGTGACAGGTCATCTAAACACTGGCAACCTGCCAAAAATTTCAATCCTGGCAATACTTGGTCCAAATGCACGATCATACCTGGATAATAGTAAATTATTGAAGTTATGTGTTACCGGCGCCAAGATGCTTTTACTAAAAAACAGTCTGCTGCAATCGAATAAACCATGCAACCATATAAGTTGAATGAAAGTTAAATGAAAAGAAAAGTGACTTGCGCTGACTTATATATCAAACCACTGTCCCTATGTTAATCAAAACAAATAAGGATGTAGGTCATGTGAACTTTGTGCTCTAAACATAAATACAATATGTGTATTAACCCCAATTACTTATGCCAATCTAATTAAATTATACGTGCCATCAATAGCAGGAATACCTGCTGCGATTTTGAAGTGCAATGTGCAAAGGAATGTGCAATACAATATGCAAAAAAGTGTGCAATACAATATGCAAAAAAACACCAAACAACTTAGTATGCTGTATAGGAAAAAGTGGGAATACAGCAAATATATCTCCAATGATAACATTTTAAAAAATATGCTGCAAAAACAAGTGCCCAAATAGTCCTGTGTGAGCAATTGCTTCTATCCCAGGTGACTTGCTGAGCTTCCACCTTCACCACATATGTGCTTACACCGCCACCAAATAGATTGGCCACTCACCAGATAGGCTGAATTGTGCTCCTTTGGTTCATAAGGATAACCACTCCGTCTACCAGACTTGTCAGCAGTTCCTCCCCATGTACTGGTGGTAAATCTCGCTCTATGATTGCTCATGGAACACATAAAGTGCCATCATAGTGCAGTGTGTCATAAAAAAATTATTATAGTTAAAAGAAATTTAATCCACTCACATGTATAAGTGCCTTTGAGCCGGCACTGAGCTGATACAGCCGTGTATAGAAGATCTATATGTCTGGTCCACACGTGTGCCCCTATGGTTCCTTCACAAGCTGAATTGAATCCCAAACCTCGTTATGATACCAGAAGTGACAAGCAAATAGTCCCACAGCCTCTATGCATTTTGCATTCAATGCGTCATCAGGAAGTCAATTATTACAATAAATGGGCAACAAACAAGAAGTTTTTGTAACACACAGGCAACAATTGGCCATTTGATAAAATTCACAGACAACAAAGAAAACATTTCTACTATGTTGAAAACAAATGGTAGATCATTATAATACACAGGCAAAAAATAGATGGGATTAATTTAGACATGGCTAATCACAAACAAGTAATTCATCATCCATTAAAATATTGAAGAATGCAACAATATATGCTATTCATTGAAAATACAATCTATCAGTTTTTTTTTTTTTAAAACAATCAATAGAAGTTTGATATAATTCTGTTGTAGTGAGAAGTGTCATGCTGCAGCCCCTCACCAGTGTTTTCTGACAGCCACGGGTGCAGCTGTGAGAATAAAATGCCCTGGCACAGACTACTTTGTTTGTTTTGATGGGGGAATCGGCTAGTTTTTTTTAATCAGCTCCCTGGCTGGACAAAAAGAGAAACTAACTGTGTATGACAGGTTTTATTGTCAAGCAATATTGTCAAGCATGAGGGGAGAGATTGATGGTTGCCCTATTGGTTTTGATGGAAAAGTCATGGATGGGGCACAGGCAGCAATATTATCAGCTTGGTTTTAGAGATATTTGGTTTAAGGAAGTGGTGCAACATTCAGGTTGATTTGTCAGTTAGTAAGTTAGTAATGCGGAGACTGAGGAGAGTGAAGGATTGAGGTGAGGAGTAGAGAGATAGATTTCGGTGTCATCGGTGTAGAGATGGTATTGGAAGCCATGACGAAGGGAGGAGGTGTGGATAGAGAAGAGAAGTGGTCCAAGAACAGAGCCCTAGTGAGTTTTTTAACATAGTTTCTGTGGAGTGCTGCGAGCGAAAGCCAGACTGTAAGAGGTCAAGAAGGTTGTTTTCAGTGAAGTAGGAGCTAAGAGGGTTGTAGACTAAGCATTCTAAAAGATTAGAGGTGAATGGGAGCATTGAGATGGGCCAATGAAACGTCAAACTAGCATACAGATGTTGTGTGTGAGGGCGGCATGGGTGCGGTTTTAAGACTGTTTTTGCTTCTGCTCCAGCAAAAGTCTGATGGATGAGTAGAGGGGTGATGATGAGGTGGAGGAGAAGGTGGAGGAAGATGCGAAGGAGGAAAAGAGAAGAGGAGGAGAGGGAAAATGAAATGGGGATGAAGAAGGACAAGGAGAAGTAAGAGAAGAGGTCCTCCATACGGCAGCACCTCTACTTTTACTCTTACGCTTGCTTTTTCATTTCAATGGTCCTGATTTGGGGAGAGGTGGGCATCTTATGGCTATAGGATTCTTTTTTTTATTTTTATGAAAACGTATGTTTATTGTATAAACCAGTAGATATATATCAACAAAACGAAATACCGGTAAAAAGCAAAAACATACAAATACTGTATATATTACAGTAAGTAGTAACCCTTAACAGAGTGATATGTATTTATGTAAGTGAAAATAATATATAAAAGGCAAACATACCCAAAGTGCCTTAAAGAAAATAAAGCCAGGATCCTATAAAAATTACGAAAAGAAAACAGAAAAAGAGAAAAAAGAAGGATGTATATTTCCTCTAAAACATAAAATATAATAGAGTGTCAACAACTGAGTGAGCCAACCACAGAATTCCCATAACCCCCAGCAGAGTCCTATCTCTGTAGAAGTCTGTCCTTTACCAGCTGGTGAGGTGCTAGTTCAGGTACATCTAGCCATGGTTGCCACAGAGTAAAATTTGCGGGAGACATTTCTGTGTTGATATGTAAATTTTGCACGTTTGAGCATGTTGTTTACTTGTTCCACCTATTGCTCCCTAGTAGGCACATAAAGAACAATCCAATAGCAAGCAATCAGTTTATGAGCGGCATACAGTAAACGTAAAATCGTAAATTGAGCATGTGGAGTAAGAGGTTCATTCTCTAATACACGCAACAAAGAACAGGGTCCCTTGAAACTGGAACATAAACACTGGTGATATCATATCTAAAAACTCCTTCCAGTAACGAAAGAGCTTGGGGCATCTCCAAAGCTTATAAATGAGATTTCCGTGATCCTTTTCACATTTCGGGCACAAGGGGGTAATCCTACTGGCTATAGGATTTACACTCAACCACTCAAATTTCTATAGAATTGCCCACTTCACTTGCTGCTGCTTGCCCTTTCCACTGCATTCTTGAAGGGTAGGCAGCCTATGGTCCTCGGCTTCCCACCTGCATCTATGCTCCCAGTGACATGACTATAAACTAAATACATATACAAAAATAAGCACAACTGGCTGCTGAGTGCCTGGGAGGAGAAAAATTATGTTTGTAAAGCAGAAACATTTAGAACATTCCTGACCTCTGCTATGGGCAGCCCACTTACTGCATCAGTGCCAAAAAATACAGAAAAAAATGTTAAAACATGTATAAATAAAAAAATATATATATACATAAGTAAAAAACTAAAATTGCAGCTGGCAACCCAGGGTGGTAAATTTGCACTAGAATATATGGGTAGTCTTGCAGCAAGAGGAACTTGGACAATGTGAGGCTCAGATCTGGGATTTAAATTCAAAGAATCTCAAATCAAGTAAAACTCAGAAGTAACTCTCAAACAATCTTGAAAAACTCACATTCGTGTACACATGTACATGCTCTCATATACTGTAGATGAGTACTAAATATCAATGCATTTACATGCATTGAAAACCAGCTCAATGCGATTCTGTTAAAGCACCCACATCTGTTCAGTACACACCCACAGTACATGAATGCTGCATCCAAGTAAATACAGTTGTGCTCAAAGATTTGCATACCCTTGGAGGATTGGTCATATACTGTACAGCACCATTTTAAAAGAAAACATAAGTGAGCAGGAAAAACACATGCCTTGGTTATCTATGAGTTTCTGAATTCTTGCAGGTGGTATAGCTGCCCATTCGTCTTAGTAAAATGCCTCCAGTCTTACTTAGGTCATCTTGCATAAACAGCACCTTTGAGATCTCCCCAGAGTGGCTTGATGATATTAAGGTCAAGAGACTGTAATGGCCACTCCGGAACCTTCCCCTTTTTTAGTTGTAACTAGGGTTGAGCGAACCCGAACTGTAAAGTTTGGGGTCGTACCGGACTTTTGGGTTTATGGTACCCGGACCCGAACCCGAACAATTTACTGTATGTTCGGGTTCGAGTTCGGTGTTCGGCAATGTAATGGCGCATTTTAAAAAGCTGCAGGGCAGCCAATCAACATTTGTTTAACTCATGTGCCCTTAGAAGCCATCACAGCCATGCCTACTAATGGCTGTGATTGGCCAGTGCAGCATGTGACCCAGCCTCTATATAAGCTAGAGGCACATAGCACAGCACGTCACTCTGCTTTAGATAGTGTAGGGAAAGGTTGTTGCTGCTGCTTTGAGGGAGAGAATTAGATAGGAGTCCTGATTCAGAATTCAAATTACTCAGCGATCTACCTTGATTTTGTTGTGTGGGTGCAGTGCACAATCTTTTTACCCTGCCCTGAGCCCAGTGCCAGAGAAAAGATAACTTTTATCCGTCTGTTAGTTAGGTTGGCGTTGGCGGGCATTTTATGCAAGCTTAGTGCGCCAGCACTGAATATGTTACTGTGAGATACACCCTTTAGATACTGTTGGTCTATTCCGCTATTCTAAAAACATCCATTTAGGGCAAAAAAAAAAATTTTGCTGCGTTTCCTGCATATCTGTATTTAGTGAGATACACACTTCAGATACTGTTCTCCTATTCTGCTATTCAAAAAAATAATAATTTAGGGCAAAAAAAAAATTTTGGTGCGCTTTCTGCATATCTGTACCTGTGAGATACACCCTTTAGATACTGTTGCTCTATTCTGCTATTCAAAAAAAACACATTTAGGGGATTTTTTTTTATTGCGGCCTAGTCTGTATCTGTACATGTGAGGTACATCCTTTAGATACTGTTGCTCTATTCTGGTATTCAAAAAAAAACACATTTAGGGCAAAAAAAAATATTTTGCAGTGTTTTCTGCATATCTGTACATGTGAGATACACACTTTAGATACTGTTGTTTTATTCTGCTATTCAAATAAAATTTTTAGGGCAAAAAACATTTTTTTGGTGCGTTTTCTGCATATCTGTACCTGTGAGATACACCCTTTAAATACTGTTGCTCTATTCTGCTATTCAAAAAAAAAACATTTAGGGGAAAAATCTTAAATTGCGGCCTAGTCTGTATCTGTACGTGCGAGGTACACCCTTTAGATACTATTGCTCTATTCTGGTATTAAAAAACAAACAAATTTAGGGCAAAAAAAATAAATTTGCAGCATTTCCTGCATATCTGTACGTGTGAGATACACACTTTAGATACTGTTGCTCTATTTTGCTATTCAAAAAAACACATTTAGGTGAAAAATCTTAAATTGCGGCCTAGTCTGTATCTGTACGTGTGAGATACACCCTTTAGATACTGTTGTTCTATTCTGCTATTCTAAAAACACCCATTTAGGGCAAAAAAAAAATAGTTTTGCAGCGTTTGCTGCATATATGTACATGTGAGATACACCCTTTAGATACTGTTGTTCTATTCTGCTATTCAAAAAACACCCATTTAGGGCAAGATCCTAAATTTGATAAATATGAGGAGAACATCAAATAAGGGACGTGGCCCCAGTCGTGGTGCTGCTGGTGGAGCTCCTGTTGCAGGGAGAGGACGTGGTCGATCTGTGTCAGCTACACGCACAAGTGAAACACCTTCCTCAGGCGCGAGTAGGCCACAGAGCCTGCAGCGGTATTTGGTCGGGCCTAATGCGGCTCTACGAATGTTGAGGCCAGGGCATATACAGGCGATAGTAGATTGGGTTGCTGACAGTGCCTCCAGTTCCTTCACATTGTCTCCCACCCAGTCTCCTGCTGAAAGATCAGAGTTGGCACCTGCAGCCGATGTCCATCAGTCTTTCACCTCACTCCCTTGCAAATCAGCCAAGCAGACTGAGCCCCAAGTCATGCAGCAGTCTCTTCTGTTAGCAGGGTTTCCCAGGGCCATCCACCTAGCCCTGCCCCAGAAGTGGAAGAGATTGAGTGCACCGATGCCCAACCACTTATGTTTCAAGTTGAGTACATGGGAGGACCATCGCAGCACGTCTCGGATGATGAAGAAACACAGGTGCCAACTGCTGCTGCTTTCACAATTGTGCAGACCGACAAGGAGGGCAGGGGTGAAGACTGGGTGGAAGATGATGTGGAGGACGATGACCTCCTCGACCCCACATGGAATCAACGTCATGCAGGTGACCAGTGTAGTTCGGAGGAAGAGGCGGTGGTCACACAGAGCCACCAGCACAGCAGAAGAGGGAGTAGGGTGCAAAAGCGGAGCGTCCGTTCCCTAGACAGTACGCCTGCTACTGCCCAATGCAGCAAGGGACCGAGCACACCAAAGCCAGGTCCAAGGAGTTCCCTAGCGTGGCAGTTCTTCACACAATGTGCTGATGACAAGACACGAGTGGTTTGCACACTGTGTAATCAGAGCCTGAAGCGAGGCATAAACGTTCTCAACCTGAGCACAACCTGCATGACCAGGCATCTAAGTGCAAAGCACGAGCTGCAGTGGAGTAGACACCTCAAAAACCAAGAAATGTCTCTGGCTCCTCCTGCTTCTTCTTCTGCTGCAGTCTCGGCCTCTTCATCCACCTCTGTAGTGACAGTGGCACCTGCCACCCCGCAAACAGGGGATCTGCCAGCAACACTACCACCTGGGTCACCAACCATCTCTGCAATGTCCCATGGAAGCGTTCAGCTCTCTATCTCCCAAACATTGGAGCGGAAGAGGAAGTACCTCCCTACCCACCCACGATCCCTGGTCCTGAATGCCAGCATTTCAAAATTCCTGGCCTTTGAAATGCCTTCATTCCGTCTGGTGGAGACACAGAGTTTTAAAAGCCTGATGGCATTGGCTGTCCCACAGTACGTCATACCCAGCCACCACTACTTTTCCAGGCAAGCCATCCCTTCCCTGCACAACCAAGTGGGGGACAAAATCAGGTGTGCACTGCGCAATGCCATCTGTGGTAAGGTCCACCTAACTATGGATACATGGACCAGTAAGCACGGTCAGGGACATTATATCTCCCTAACAGCACACTGGGTAAATGCAGTGGCGGCTGGGCCTGAGGCGGATAGCAGTTTGGCGCATGTCCTTCCACCACGAGGATTGCAGGGTGCTTCAGTTTTCCTCCTGTTGCTAACTCCTCCTACTCTGCTTCCTTATCCTCTACCGCCTCCTCATCCGGTCAGCGTAACACCTTCACCACCAACTTCAGCACAGCCAGGGGTTAACGACAGCAGGCAGTTTTAAAACTTTCCTGTTTGGGGGAAAAACCCCACACCGTGCAGGAGTTGTGGAGGGACATGGAACAACAGACCGATGAGTGGTTGGTGACAGTGAGCCTCAAGCCTGGCCTGGTGGTGTGCAATAGGGATGAGCTTCGAGTTCGAGTCAAACTCATGTTCGACTCGAACATTGCCTGTTCGCCCGTTCGCCGAACAGCAAATTCGAAAAATCTATGGGAGAAATCTAAAGTGCTAATTATAAAGGCTTATATGTAAGTTATTGTCCTGGCCGGCCGCAGGGGCAGAGGGGGGGACGAGAGAGCGGCCCCCTCTCCCTCCTGAACCGTACCAGGCCACATGCCCTCAACATGGGGAGGATGTCCCCATGTTGATAGGGACAAGGGCCTCATCCCCACAACCCTTGCCCGGTGGTTGTGGGGGTCTGCGGGCGGGGGGCTTATCGGAATCTGGAAGACCCCTTTAACAAAGGGGACCCCCAGATCCCGGCCCCCCCTATGTGAATTGGTAAGGGGTACATTGTACCCCTACCATTTCACGAAGAAAGCGTAAAAAAAATGTTAAAAAAAACACACAAACACCTTGAAAAAGCCCTTTATTAAAAAAAAAAAAAAAAAAAACATTCCAGCGGTGAAATCCAGTGTCCCGCGGCGATCCCGATGTCCAGCGCTGTCCTTCATTGGTTGTGCCTGAGCGGACCTGATGGGGAACTCCCTCTCAGTATTTTAAATGTATAGACCCGCCCCTTCTAAAGTTCCCCATCAGGTCCGCTCAGTGGACCAGATGCGGAACATGAGAAGGGGCGGGTCTATACATGTATTACCAAAGTGAGAGCAGTTCCCCATCAGGTCCGCCCCCTCGGTATGTCGGACCCGCCTACGTCATTGGCTTGAGCGGGGAACTTCCTTCACTGTGTAATTTAAATTTACATAGTGAAGGAAGTTCCCCGCTCAAGCCAATGACGTAGGCGGGTCCGACATACCGAGGGGGCGGACCTGATGGGGGACTGCTCTCACTTTGGTAATACATGTATAGACCCGCCCCTTCTCATGTTCCGCATCTCGTCCGCTGAGCGGACCTGATGGGGAACTTTAGAAGGGGCGGGTCTATACATTTAAAATACTGAGAGGGAGTTCCCCATCAGGTCCGCTCAGGCACAACCAATGAAGGACAGCGCTGGACATCGGGATCGCCGCGGGACACTGGATTTCATCGCTGGAATTTTTTTTTTTTTTTTTTAAATAAAGGACTTTTTCAAGGTGTTTGTGTGTTTTTTTAAACATTTTTTTACGCTTTCTTCGTGAAATGGTAGGGGTACAATGTACCCCTTACCAATTCACATAGGGGGGGGCCGGGATCTGGGGGTCCCCTTTGTTAAAGGGGTCTTCCAGATTCCGATAAGCCCCCCGCCCGCAGACCCCCACAACCACCGGGCAAGGGTTGTGGGGATGAGGCCCTTGTCCCCATCAACATGGGGACATCCTCCCCATGTTGAGGGCATGTGGCCTGGTACGGTTCAGGAGGGAGGGGGGGCCGCTCTCTTGTCCCCCCCTTTTCCCCTGCGGCTGGCCAGGTTGCATGCTCGGATAAGGGGTCTGGTATGGATTTTTAGGGGGACTCCACGCCATTTTTTTTAAATTTGGGGTGGAGTTCCCCTTAAAATCCATGCCAGATCTGAAGGGCCTGGAATGGATATTTGGGGGAACCCCACGTCAATTTTTTTTTAAATTTGCGGCGGGGTTCCCCTTAATATCCATTCCAGACCTGAAGGGCCTGGTAATTGAATTCTGGGGAACCCCCACGCTTTTTTTTTTTTTTTTTATCAATGACTTTTGTATGTATTGCCGGGAGCCGACAATTCATTAATATCCGCGAGTCAGTTTTAAATGCATTTTTTTCTTTCAAAAATGACATTTTTTGCAGGGACAGTTCTAAGCACGGGAAACATGCGCCACTTCACATGCATATCATACACACCCCCCAGGTACGAAATTTAAAGGAATATTTCACTTTTATTTTTTCATTTTAAGCATTATTAAAATCACTGCTCCCGAAAAAACGGCCGTATTTAAAACTTATTTTTGCATTGATACATGTCCCATGGGGCAGGACCCAGGTCCCCAAACACTTTTTAGGACAATAACTTGCATATTAGCCTTTATAATTAACACTTTAGATTTCGAACGTTCGAGTCCATTGTATTTAATAGGGTTCTAAAGTTTACACGAACATTTTGTCTGTTCGCAGGTTCTGGTGCGAACCGAACAGGGGGGTGTTCGGCTCATCCCTGGTGTGCGATAATGGGCAAAATCTCGTAGCAGCTCTGGGCCTAGTCGGTTTGACGCACATCCCTTGCCTGGCGCATGTGCTGAATTTGGTGGTGCAGAAGTTCCTTAAAAATTACCCCGATATGCCAGATCTGCTGCAGAAAGTGCAGGCCATCTGTGCGCCCTTTCGGCATTCTCACACTGCTGCTGCTCTCCTGTCAGCGCTGCAGCGTAACTTTGGCCTTCCTGCTCACCGCCTCATATGTGACGTGCCCACAAGGTGGAACTCCACCTCTCACATGCTGGCCAGACTGTGCGAGCAGCAGCAGGCGATAGTGGAGTTTCAGCTGTAACACGCACGCATGAGTCGCTCTGCGGAACAGCACCACTTCACCACCAATAACTGGGCCTCCATGCGAGACCTGTGTGCCTTGTTGCACTGTTTCGAGTACTCCACCAACATGGCTAGTGCCGATGACGCCGTTCTCAGTGTTACTATCCCAGTTCTATGCCTCCTTGAAAAAACGCTTTGGGCGATGATGGAAGAGGATGTGGAACAGGAGGAGGAGGAAGAGAGATCATTTCCAAGGCTTTCAGGGCAGTCATTTACAGGTGGCTCTGAGGGTGGGTTCCTGCACAAACAAACGCCAGGTACACAATTGTCCAGCAAGGGCACAGTTATGGAAGATGATGAGGTGGAGGATGAGGAGGAGGAGATGGAGGAGGAGGAACCCTATTCACAGCAGGGTGGCACCCAGACCAGCTTATGGCCATCACTGGTGCGTGGCTGGGGGGATACAGAGGACACAGACGATACACCTCCCACAGAGGACAGATTTTCGTTGCCTCTGGGCAGCCTGGCACAGACGAGCAATTACATGCTGCAGTGTCTCCGCAACGACCGCCGGGTTGCCCACATTCTAACTGGTGCTGATTACTGGGTGGCCACACTGCTGGATCCCTGTTACAAGGACAACGTACCGTCCTTAATTCCCTCACTGTAGCATGATCGTAAGATGTGTGAGTACAAGCGCACGCTAGTAGACGTGCTGCTGGTGGCATTCCCACCTGACTGCGGGGGCACAGTGGAAGCACAAGACGAAGGCAGAGGAGGAGGAAAAGGTCGCCAATGCAGCCGGGGCACCGCCAGCACCTCAGAAGTCAGGGTTAGCATGGCCGAAATTTGGAAAAGCCTTGTCAGCATGCCACAACAACCAGCACCACCAGCTGATAAGGAACGTCTTAGCAGGAGGCAGCACTTCACCAACATGGTGGAGCCGTATGTGTGCACACGCCTACATGTACTGAATGACGGGTCTGCCCCTTCAACTTCTGGGTCTCCAAATTGGGCACATGGCCTGAGCTTGCCCTTTATGCCTTGGAGGTGCTGGCCTGCCCTGCAGCCAGTGTATTATCTGAACGTGTATTTAGCAAGGCAGGGGGCGTTATCACAGACAAGCGCAGCCGCCTGTCCAGAGCCAATGTGGACAAACTCACGTTCATTAAAATGAACCAGGCATGGATCCCACAGGACTTGTCCATATCTTGTGCAGAATAGACATGTATACCGGCCATTGTTGTATTTTTGATCTTTCTCACTCTTTTGGGGTGTACCCTAATTTAAAAATAAATAAAATTAAAAACAAAAAACAGTGTCCTCCTCCACCGCCACTTCCACCTACACCGCCACATCCACTGCCACCTCAACCTCCTACTCCATATGGACCTTGTCCTCCTAGGTCAAGATTTTTTTTTTAATGTATTTTATGTTATTTTAAGTTATTTCCCCATCCACATTTGTTTGCAGAGTACTTGCCATGCTCTTAACAACATTTTTCTGCCATTTGCAGCCCTCTAGCCCTTTCCATTACTTTTTTAGAGTCATTTTAGTCCTCAAAAGTTTGGGTCCCCATTGACTTCAATGGGGTTCGGGTTCGGGGTCAAGTTCGGGTCAAGTTCGGGTCCCAAACTCAATTTTTTTTTGCGAAGTTCGGCCGAACCTGAACATCCAGGTGTCCGCTCAACTCTAGTTGTAACCACTGGAGGGTCAACTTGGCCTTGTGGCCTTGTCATTGCTGTGGTGGAAATTCCAGGAGCGTCTCATGTGCAGCTTTCGTGCAGAAGAAGCCAGTAGTTTCTGATAACATGCCCCATTCATCTTGCCATCAATTTTCACAAGATTCCCCGTGCCTTTAGAGCTCACAATCCTCCAAAACATCAGTGAGCCACCACCATGCTTCACAGTGGGGATGATATTCTCATCAATCCAGATTACAGTGTGCCAGGAGCTATGAGGTGTATCAAAGTGTTGTCGTGCATACTGTAACCAGGCTTTTTTGTGGCATTGGCACAGTAAAGGCTTCTTTCTAAGAACTTGACCATTCTTGTTTAAGTATCATCATATTGTGCTCCTTGAAACAACCACACTCAGAGCAGCCTGTACTTCTCCTGAGGTTACCTGTGGGGTTTTCTTTGTATCCTGAACAATTCTTCTGACAGTTGTGGCAATCTTTCTTGGTCTACCTGACCTTAGCTTGGTATCAAGAGATCCCCAAATTTTCAATTTCTGAATAAGTGTTTGATCAGTACTGACTGGCATATTCTAGGTTTTGGATACCTTTTTATATCCTTTTCTATCCTTATAAAGTTCCATTACCGTGTTACACAGGTCTTTTGAAAGTTCTGTTTTGCTCCCCATGGCTCAGTATCTAGCCTGCTCAGTGCATCCATGCGAGAGCTAACAAACTCATTGACTATTTATACACAGACACTAATTGCAATTTAAAAAGCCACAGATGTTGGAAATTAACCTTTATTTGCCATTTTATTGCCATTGCCATTTTAACCTGTCTGTGTCACCTTGTGTATCTGTACCAAGGCCAAATATTCCAGGATATGTAAACTTTTGATCAGGGCCATTTGGGTGATTTCTGTTATCATTATGATTTAAAAGGTGGCCAGACAGCTATGTGATAATAAATGGCTTCATATGATCAGTATCCTTAAATAAAAGACAGTTTTTTGGCATGATCAGTCATATTTTCAATACCATAATGCCAAAATGTCACGATTTCTGCCAGGATATGCAAGCTTCTGAGCACAACTGTATAATTCAAGAAAATGCCAGCTGGGCAAATGAAACTTGTGCTTGGCTCCCTTTTCAAAAATGGACAAAAATATTGCTCATCTATATAATCCCTAAACATGTTGTACACAAAGGGAAGCCATCCATGTGGAGTACTGCTGGAAGTACTTCTTGAGAAGTCACCATATACTTTTATCAATGCATAGTTACTGTCCTGAAAGAAATGTATAATAACTGGCCCACAGGCCATCGGGAGGTCATCATCACAGCTGGGGGATATTAGCCGTAGTCCATTTTTCCCCCACATAAGTTAAAATAGTTAAAATTATGAAAGCCAATTACTTATAAGTGTTTCATTTCTTCAGCTTATTAAAGGAGCATGGCAACTTAAAAACATGCAAACTCAACACACATATAATTATCACTCGTAGTATGAATTTTGTGGCAGATGGTAAACACGTGCTTGCATAAATCTAAAACTACTAAAAAAAAGTAAGATCATACGCTTTGTTATATTGTGCTCTTCAAGACATGACTTTGGCGCAGCATGAAATTATACACTTAACATCATTTCTATTCAACTAAACTCTAAATCAAACCCACATTTGCATAATATTACTATACAATGTAAAGCATTTATTTCATACAAGCACCATGAGAAATGAACAGCAAGTACTCGACTCACCACATTAGTTGCAATAGCACAGACCAATGTAATATTTGGTTTGAAGGAAAGTGTGCCAATTATATTGTTAAATGTGACAAACAAATGCTAAGTAAGACTTTGTGTTTTTAAAATAAATTATTTAAAGAGCAACCGCAGGAAAAAGTAACAATGATTAGTGATCTGCTAATGCTATCCAAGGATAACTGTGCTGAAATCAAAATGACATTCACCATAAACTGAATATTATAAAAACCATTGCTGCCAGATTGATTCTCATAAGGCTTCTGGGCAAGACTGGAAGCTCTAGAAATATGAATTTATACTGTACATCCTTTTTATCCTTAAAGTGTGAGAATAACGCTGCAGTGGACAAACACAAATTGGTGCTCGAACCAAGGAACACAAGGTCCTTGATTTTCAGGCATGACGGCCATTATTGGCATGACAATACTATCAGCTATGGGGATTTGGTTTGCAGGATAGCTAAGAACACAATGCAGGATACAAGCTAAGTGAAGTTTCAATGGTAAATATCAAGTTTTTCTCATTAAGTGTTCTACTAAAAGACACACAAATGATAGGAAATAGTGAACACTTTCCAGCTGTGTACTTTTTCACAAACGTGTGCATGAATGTAGCCCATAGCAACTAATAAAATAGTCATAGGATACACAATAAACCTATTGTGTAGTCTGACAAAAGAAAATTACAGCTGTAATCTCTTTCCTCCAGTTTTCACAAATCTGCCCCACCATTCCATCATTGCTTGGGCCATGTAGATACCTTGGCTGCCCCACAGAATTTGTTTCCAGCGTTCAGGTTTACAAACTAGTTAGTCTTAAAATGGAACTAGACCATTTCAATTAACATTAAATATGTTTAATCCTTATGCTGCTAGCATTAGTAAATAGATAAGAAGGTGTATTACATTCACTTGTTTTAAACATTTTTGTATTTCTTCAGTTGCTTCCTTGTTTCTGGCCTAGGCCAAAATCATACATCCCAGGATTCTTTATGGGCATTTTTTTCTTACATCTGGAAGAGGGGAGGTGGGGCTTTCTCAGCTAAGCACACCCTCCTGCATGCATGCCTTAGCTAAGGGCAAATTAATTCCAGGAAGTAAATGCTACATAAATCAACTGCCCTTACTAAAGATGGCTGCTACTAGACATGCTAGAAGGGTGTTTATCAAAGTGATTTCCCAACAAAATAAATCATGGAGACTTGGATGAGTTTGCTTTAACCCCTTCCTTACCGGGCCATAGTCATATGACGCCGGCAGGAACCCTCCCTCCCTCCGGGCGGGCGTCATATGACGTCTTTTCTTCCCGGCCATCTAGGGGGCGTGCATGCGCCCGTGGCACCGCTCGTGACCCGGTGCGCATGCCCGGCGGCCGCGATGTCCGCCGGGCACCCGCGATTGCCCGCGATCACGGCAGGAGTGTAAACACACAGATCCACCTCCTGTCAGAGGTGAGGAGACCGATGTGTGTTCCCAGTACAGAGGAACACACATCGGTCTCCTCCCCTTGTGATTCCCCTCCCCCTACAGTTAGAATCACTCAATAGGGAACATATTAACCCCTTCAGCGCCCCCTAGTGTTAACCCCTTCCCTGCAAGTCACATTTACACAGTAATCAGTGCAATTTTATAGCACTAATCGCTGTATAAATGTGAATGGTCCCAAAAACGTGTCAAAAGTGTCCGATGTGTCCACCGCAATGTCACGGTCACAATAAAAATCGCAGATCGCCGCCATTACTAGTAAAAAAATTAAAATAAATGAAAATGCCATAAATCTATCCCCTATTTTGTGGACGCTATAACTTTTGCGCAAACCAATCAATATAGGCTTATTGCGTTTTTTTTTACCAAAAATATGTAGAACAATACATATTGGTCTAAACGGAGGAAATTTTTATTTTTTTATTTTTATTTTTTTATTTTTTTAAATTGTGATATTTATTAAATCAAAAAGTAAAAAATATTGTGTTTTTTTCAAAATTGTCGCTCTTCTTTTGTTTATAGCTCAAAAAATTAAAACCGCAGAGAAGACCAAATACCACCAAACGAAAGCTCTATTTGTGGGGGGGAAAAACATTTATTCATTTGGGTACAGTGTTGCATGACCGTGCAGTTGTCATTCAAAGTACAACAGCGCTGAAAAATAAAAATTGGTCTGGGCAGGAAGGGGGTGAAAATGCCCTGTATGGAAGTGGTTAAATATTAAAAATAATTGACCTTATTCATTAAAGGGGTTTTTTCCACCTTAATGCATCCTATGCAGGCAGGCGATTGAGCTTTAGTCAGTGTATTTAGTATATATATGCATCCTAGGAGTTGTATATATATATATATATATATATATATATATATATATATATATATATATATATATACACTGTATTCAGTTTAGCTAGATCTGTCCCTGTTATTCTCTTCCTAATATACTGACAGGTAGGCAGTTGATTGTGGTAGCTGCAGTATTTTCAGTCAGTGTGCTGTATCCTGTGTACAGTGTGCAACTAAAGCTAACTGCAGACAATTCCTGGTGTTCTCTTCCTAATATACTGACAGGCAGGCAGCTACAGAATTTTCAGTCAGTGTACTGTATCCTGTGCACAGTGTGCAACTAAAGCTAACTGCAGACAATTGCTGGTGTTCTCTTCCTAATAATACCACAGGCAGGCAGCTGCAGTATTTTCAGTCAGTGTACTGTATCCTGCGCACAGAGTGGAACTAAAGCAACTAAAGCTAACTGCAGACAATTGCTGGTCTTCTCTTCCTAATAATACCACAGGCAGGCAGCTGCAGTATTTCAGTCAGTGTACTGTATCATGTGCACAGTGCGCAACTAAAGCTAACTGCAGACAATTGCTGGTGTTCTCTTCCTATAATACCACAGGCAGGCAGCTGCAGTATTTTCAGTCAGTGTACTGTATCCTGTGCACAGTGTGCAACTAAAGCTAACTGCAGACAATTGCTGGTGTTCTCTTCCTAATAATACCACAGGCAGCTGCAGTATTTTCAGTCAGTGTACTGTATACTGGCCACAGTGTGCAGCTAAAGCTGACTGCAGACAATTCCTTGTGTACCTACCGATTCCAATACATCAAATAAAGTATGTCTGGAAGGCCAACAAGGATAGGCAGACACACACAGTCCAATGAAAGAGGGCAAGCAGGCTCTGTGTCTAGAGGCAACAGTGCTGGTCGTGGACACGGTGCATCCTCATCAGCACGTGGCCGTGGGGCACGCTTGTCCTTTTTTTTGGCAGCTGACTATTCTCTTCCTCCTCAATGATCATGCTGATAGCTTGTAAGAACGTTTTTGGTTCTGGGCACCGCCACCAGTAGCTAAGGCCCAATTTTTCTGCCCCTGTTTAACAGGGGCGTGTAATTACAATTTTTGCTGCTATACTTTGCAGCAGGACTCATTCCAGCGCTCCAACTAGAGTTTCTGTGAGGGGTTGCAGTGTTGGGGCACCGCCACCAGTGGCTAAGGCCCAATTTTTCTGCCCCTGTTTAACAGGGGCATGTAATTACAATTTTTGCTGTAATACTTTGCAGCAGGGCTCATTCCTGCGCTTCAACTAGAGTATCTGTGAGGGGTTGCAGTGTTGTGGCACCAGTGCCTAAGGCCCAATTTTTCTGCCCCTGTTCAACAGGGGCATGTAATTACAATTCTTGATCTAATATTTCACAGCAGGGCCCATTCCTGCGCCCAGCAAGAGTAACTGTGAGGGCTTACAGTATTGTGGCAACACCACCACCAACACCACCACCACCAAAGGCCCAATTTTTCTGCCCCTGTTCAACAGGTGCATGTAATTACAATTCTTGATGTAATATTTCACAGCAGGGCCAGTTCCAGCGCCCACCAAGAGTAACTTTGAGGACTTACAGTGTTGTGGCACCATCACCACCACCACCAAAGGCCCAATTTTTCTGCCACTGTTCAACAATGGCATGTAATTTCAATTCTTGATATAATAGTTCACAGCAGGCGTTCCAGCGCCCACCAGGAGTAACTTTGAGGCTTACAGTGTTGTGGCAACACCAACACCTAAGGCCCAAATTTCTGCAGAGTACATGGGGCAGGCCCCTACTTTCAAATGACTCCTACTTACAAACGGAGGGAGATAACAGGAAGTGAGAGGAAATCTACCCCTAGGAAGGGAAATTCTCTCCTGTAAGAGTTAATATGGGAAAAAGGTGCCTCCTCTCCACTGATGCTTTATCACGAATCCTTGTTTCCCTAAAAAACCCAAATTTTCAAAATCCAATTGTCATTGGGACAGAAAGTGAGGTGAAATCTTCTGAACAGGTGCACAGACAGCAAAACAAATGTTACCGGGGTGATAACCCTTCCCTATGTTTTCCAAAAAGCTTAAAAATAGATTTTTTGGCTGGAGCTACACTTTAAAAATTTACCAGTCCAAAATTACAAACAGATCCTACTTATGAACAAACCTGCAGTCCCTGTCTTGTTTGCACCGCCTGTATACTGCTGTTCAGAGTATATAGGGCCTGGGGGCCCCACGCCTTTCCTTTTTTTAATTTGGGTGCGGGGTTCCCCTTAATATCCCTACAAGACCCAAATGTGCTGGTAATGGGCTGGGGGGGGGGGGTTTCAATGATTTTCTTAATGATTTTCATCCATATTGAAGGAACCAGACATTACATTAAAGCCGAAGCAGTTTTAAATTACTTTTATTCCTTTAGAAATGTCATTTTGTGCAGGGACAGTTCTAAACACGGGAAACACGTGCCACTTTACAGGCATACTATAGACACCCCCCAGGCATGATATTTAAAGGAATATTTCACTTTTATTTTTTCACTTTAACCCCTTAACGACCGCTCACGGCATATATACGTTGGCAGAATGGCTCGTACATGCATAATCACGTACCTGTATGTCCCTTTTAACTGCCTACCGTGTGGTCGTGCGCGCGCCACTGGTGGTGCACTCGCGACCCTGCAGTCATTCCGTGAGTCGGACCGTGGGTCCCACAGACTTGATCGTCGTGGGGATCCCCGCGATCGTCTCACGGACAGATGGAGCGGGGAGATGTTAATGTAAACACAACATCTCCCCGCTCGTCTACTGACACTGTCACCGATCGGTGATGTGTCACTCGTAGCCACGCCCCCTAACGGCGAGAATCACTCCCTTAGGCATACTTAACCCCTTCAGCGCCCCTAGTGGTTAACCCCTTCACTGCCAGTGTCATTTTTACAGTAACCAGTGTATTTTTATTGCACTGATCGCTGTAAAAATGCCAATGGTTCCAAAAATGTGTCAAAAGTGTCTGATGTGTTGGCCATAATGTCGCAGTCATGAAA
This sequence comes from Rana muscosa, assembly GCA_029206835.1. Classification (NCBI taxonomy): domain Eukaryota; kingdom Metazoa; phylum Chordata; class Amphibia; order Anura; family Ranidae; genus Rana; species Rana muscosa. The sequence goes on from CM055119.1 coordinate 58,068,207, forward strand.
AAAATTGCTGATCGCCGCCATTACTAGTAAAAAATTTTTTTATAAAAATGCCATAAAACTACCCCCTATTTTGTAAACGCTATAACTTTTGCACAAACCAATCAATAAACGCAGATTGCGTTTTTTTTACCAAAAATATGTAGAAGAATATGTATCGGCCTAAACTGAGGAAAAAAATGTTTTTTTTTATATATTTTTTGGGGATATTTATTATAGCAAAAAGTAAAAAATATTGCATTTTTTTCAAAATTGTCGCTCTATTTTTTTTTATAGCGCAAAAAATTAAGACCGCAGAGGTGATCAGATACCACCAAAAGAAAGCTCTATTTGTGGAAAAAAAAGGACATCAATTTTCTTTGGGAGCCACGTCGTACGACCGCGCAATTGTCAGGTAAAGCGATGCAGTGCCGAATCGCAAAAAGGGCCTGGTCTTTATGTTGCATATTGGTCCGGGGCTTAAGTGGTTAAGCATCATTAAAATCACTGCTTCCGAAAAAACTGCAGTTTTTAAAACTTTTTTTTGCATTGATACATGTACCCTGGGACCCGGGTCCCCAAACCCTTTTTAGGATAATAACTTGCATATTAGCCTTTAAAATTCACACTTTTGATTTCTCACGTTCGAGTCCCATAGACTTTAATGGGGTTCGAAACTTCGCGCAAACTTTCGGTCCGTTCGCAGGTTCTGGTGCGAACCGAACCGGGGGGTGTTCGGCTCATCCCTACTAAGTATACATTGGATATTTTTCTGATATTTAGATTGTACATTTACCATTCATTGTATTGGAGCCCATAACATTGTGTTTCAAACAGATTTAGTAGAAAAAAATGCACATCTGATAATCTAAAAAGCCACAAAAACTGTACTCTGAAATCTTGACAAGATGGTCTGTCTATTGAAGTTCTGTCTTCCAGTAGATGTGTTCCAGTCGGTGTTTCGTGATTGTGAACAATCAGTCTTCGTTGTTTTTTTAATATGAAGATTATGGTTTAGTTCAGTGTTCACAGGTGTTGCTATAGCACACAAAATTCATATTATATGAGGAGACAGGCCAGCCATCAAACAGAAAAACTCAAATGAACTGCAGACTCAGAAAAAATACTCATCCTCTTCAATATAAAGCAGTTATGTGGCATGTGGGACCATCAAAGAGCCAAGAATTGGCAGCAGAGAAAAGAAAAAAATATATAGGCAGTAAGCTATATCCATTATAACTAGTTATTTTAGATTGCTGCTTCTCTTTAAATTTTGGAACTAAAATGTATTTTGTACATTTATCTTGTATATTTTTTATATATTTTTTTTTTTTTACAAAACTCTGTACTTTAATTTAGTGCTAGTCACATTGAATCCCTTTAGGACAATCACATATATTGCATTTTTTTTTTTTTTGCAAAAGTTTATCCTTGTGTGCTTCTGTTATGTAAATACAGATAGAGACCATTCCACCACACTTGCTAAGATTTTTTAAAATGATAAGGTTCACTCTTTACTCTAACAGCTTGATGAGTTCCTGTCCATCAATAAGAAATACTGCAGACCTTGCATCCCTTTAAACATGTAATTAAGGCACTAGAGATGAAGTCTGCAGTGTTGTACATTTACGGATATTGAATTTCATATTCTAAGCAACAGATTGCCTTTAATTCATGCTCAAGCTCTGTTTAGACTTTAGGGAAATTGGTTGGATAAATTAATTGTGCGACACATCAAAATGTTGAATAACATACCAAAGGTTTTATTGCAAAACATGTTGTGAACTTGATAACTAACGCATTTCATGGGCTTCACTCCGCCTCTTCAACAAGGCTTAAGAAAATGTATGATGGAGATAAAATTGGTATAATTGTATGCAAAAATATCGGTCTCTTTCAGCAGCTAATGAATGCAGCAAGACTTTAGGAAAGGAAATCAACAACAAGAGCAAAGGGATGAAGACTTCTGTCTAGTGACGGAATTCTGCTACTGTAGTTGCAAGGAAGAAAAATATACTTTTTTTAGGTAGCATTCTAATGCTAACTTATGTCAGGCTGCAGATTAAGGCTGAAAGACGCTTATAATTAATTTGCAAATACAGATTGTGCTGTAACTATATCTTTTAGAATATTTTTGAATGAATTTTTGAATGTTTAGTATCTGGAGGTAAATGTTCAGATTCCCCACAAGATTGTAAATGGTCAGTATACAACACAGAGACCTCCAAACATTCCATTCTGCCCACCAGCAACTGTTATTAAAACACAAGCAGGAATAATATTGTAGATTCAAAACGACGCAGCTTCTTTGTAGAAAACAAGGAGGTAAAAAGTTATAAATAGCCAAGATGTTTTCTTTCTCCCCATTTATAGTCCTGAGAACAACTTCTTGAGAAACACTGAAAAAAACCCGGACATATGACAAAAGAGTGAATTCTTGCGAACAAATGTTAAAACTGTACATAAAATGCCCATTTTAATATGGGTTGCTTGTAAAAACCGAGGCAAAGCAGATCATTAAAACGTCAGGCTTGGGGCACAGTGGAAATAAAATGCCTGTACTGCAGAGTAAACACTGAGCACTTATATAATTATTTCCTCTTGTTTTATTAACACTTCTGCTGCCAGAGGGCCCTTTAATGCATTACTTCACGGGGCACCCCTTTAAAACAGATTACTGCCTTATTTTGTGGCATTTTTTGAGCTGTTTTAATGTTATTAATGGTTTTACTGTTTAGGCCCAAACTCTGCTGTAGTTTACTCTTACCTCACTTCTCCACATAAGACCAATCAGGTCAGCATCACTGGGACCATAGGCAGTATGTATGAAAGTGCCTCTGTTATATGCAACAAGTAGAACCTCATTTTCATATGTTTAACACATTATAGAGATAAAGCTACAATAAGCAACAAAACAGGTAATATCTGGAGCCTACTATCCATTAACCAGAGTGGGTTTTATTTATGAAATAGGCAATTACTTTATTTTATCACAGTTCCATTTATAATTATTATATTTTTTTTATTTTCTGTAAACTAGTAATCCTCCCCACTCCTACTGTAATGGAGATAAAGAAGTCCAGCATGGGTAATAATTTTGATACATTCTATAGATACAATGGAAGAGAGAGCATAGTCACCCTAAGGCCGCCCATACGCGGTGCGAACCCGTGGTTGCAGATAAGAAGAGAACCAGTGACCAGGAGCGGGGGAAGACAGTGATTATCGCTAGCGGCTATAGCAGCCACTTGCAATAATCGAATCCAACAGCCTGATTGTAACGAAGTTGATCGATCAATCAACTTGGTACATTCAGCCTGCCCATTAAGGGTTTGAATCTCGGTCGGTCCTTCTGAACCGCCCAAGATTTGAACCATGTATGGCCGGCCTAACACAGGAAGTGTGCTACTAACAGGATTACCGGGTTAATAATAGGTTCACCTTAAGGCCTTATGCACCCTGGACATTTGCTAGCTCTTTTAGACTCCTTTCCTCCTGACAGCAGAGTTTGGGCAGAAAAAAACTATTGCCACTTGTTAATTTGTGTAATGTGTTCAGACGCGTCAAGTGCTTGGATTTTAATTCATTTCATTGACAAGAATAATAATTTTTTCTGGCCACTGAAATTAATTGTATAGAATAAGGGAACAATCAGCGCAAACAACCTCTAATATAACCTAAAAATGCCAGCTGAACACAAAAGGTAATCACAAGCCCAAAGATAATCTGTAAAATAAATGGTATGTGCAGCGCAATAGCTAAGATAAAACAAAATAAAATGTGACAGTCCAATCAAATAAAACAGATATTCAAATGTCCCATTGGATAATGATAAGACAAATTCCTCATAGAAGAGAGTGAGAAGAAATCTCTGCCGACTGGGATGACGATACAATCCTCCCCCACACATGCAATGTGCTTACCAGAATTGGTGGACCTCTCAATTAAGAGAAGGTCATGCGAGCATGTATCCACCCTGGGATAATGGGATGTGGCTGCTGCAGATGAATCCTTCCAATGTCAGGAGTGAGGAAAAGCCGGATACTATCTCCAATGAGCAAACAAACTTCCACTGTAGGATGCTGAATGGATCTCCGTAAAGTGCAGGTGCCAAGAGAAAGATGAAGGGGACAATCTAAGTGTACTCCGTATGTACTTTATTTAAAATAGGTTCTCATATAAAATCAGCGCTATCGCGCAATGCATAAAAGGCTGATACTGAACAGCAAGCCGGATCAACTATCCAGCAGAGAGATGGCTGCGGGTGACGTCCGTGCATAAGCTCTTACCCCCGTACGCGGCGTTACGTCCAGAAGGACTTCGTCAGCGAGGGTGGAGCTTCAGTGTCACCCGGCTAACTGATATACCCAGCTGGTAACCATAGAAACGGAAATGCTAAAGCCGGAAGTCAGAGGAACAGACGGCTGATTTCCACCACGGTGTCACCAGCAAGTAAAAATACAATAAAGGTAAACAAGTGGTATGAAGTTTGTTACAATACCCTAGGTCCTTATGTGTGATAGAAAAAATAAAAATAAAAGTCGGACATAAAAATACCCGCGGCCATCTTTAACATGGGACAATAAAAAATCAACAGAAAAATAAAGGCAACCTAACTATTTGTCTGAAATAAAACAGTTGAGATCAAACTCAACGTTTAAGCCTCTAGGTACAGCAACCTTGGTCTCATGTATCCACATGGACTCACGCTGGCTCAGTTGCCTAATAAAGTTGCCCCCTCTCCAGTGTTTAGTCACTTTTTCCAAACCCCAAAATTTGAGGCATTTTGGATTCCTATCATGAAACATTCTAAAATGCTTGGACACATAATGAGACTTCACACCTCTCCTAATGTTACCTACATGTTCTGCTATGCGGACTCCCATGGGTCTAGAGGTCCTCCCCACATATTGGAGACCGCAGTCGCATTCAAGCATGTATACCACCCCAACAGTGTCACATGTAATGAGGTTCTTGATCTGGTATGTTTTTTTGGTGGCAAAAGCAATAAAATCCTTTCTCTTCTTTAGATTGAATTTACATTGCCTGCATGCTGGACATTTTCCGCATGCGTAAAATCCTGACAAAAAGTTGAAAATCCTATTTTCTCTAATAACAGGGGGGTCTACAACACTGGGAGCAAGAATATCCCTAAGAGTAGGTGGTTTTTTGTAGATGAATTTCGGGCGCAGAGGAAGCACTGCACCCAAAACGCTATCTTTTCTTAAAATGTCCCAGTGTCGCAGGATGATTTTTTCAAATTTTTTGTGCTGTATATTGTAGTCGAGAATGATTTTATACTCGAATTTGTTCGCACCTCCTGCTTTTTTATCATTTTTATTAGAATCTGTAATGAGGGTGGTTCGATCCATGTTCCCAACTACCTGAATATCACCCAAAATGTGATCCCTTTTGTATCCTTTTTGGAGAAAACGATCAGCTAATATATTGGCTTGTGTATGGTAATCAGACTCAAGGGTGCAATTACGCCGTAGGCGAATAAATTGCCCCTTGGGAATGTTACAGAGCCACGATTGATGGTGGCAACTATCTAATGGAATTAATCCATTACGGTCTGTGGGTTTAAAAAATTTTTTTGTTTTAAATGATTCACCTTCTCTGAAAATTTCCAGATCTAAAAAGGCTATGTTTGAGGGGTCAGCGTTCCAAGTTAGACGTATGTTCTTGGTATTACCATTGAGCCTTGACATGAACATCTGCAGGCCAATGAGGTCTCCTTCCCAGATCATGATTAAATCATCAATGTATCGTTGGTAACATACAAGTTGTACAGGTCTGTCGCCAAAAACAAAATCCTCCTCCCAGAGGGCCATAAATAGATTTGCGACACTCGGCGCAAAACGGGCTCCCATAGCCACACCGAGTGTCTGCAAATAAAAATTCCCATCATGCCAGAAGTAATTCCTGGAAAGACAGAAATCTAATGATCTCATGAGGAAATTTTTCAAAGGAGATGGTAAACTAGACTTATCTAGAGCCCACTGAGCCGATGTAAGAGCATCCTTGTGGCCAATGATGGTATACAAAGAGCTGACATCAGCTGTGACTAATAAGCTATTGGCTTTACAAGGGGTATTCTCCAAAATTTGAATGATGTGTTTTGTATCTTTAAGATACGCTGTGGTAGTAGCCACCAACGGTTTGAGAAAATAATCAATATATTGACCTAATCTCGCTGATACGGAATCAATACCGTTGACAATCGGTCTGCCTGGAGGAAAACAAGGATCCTTGTGTACTTTCGGTAAAAAGTACACAATAGGTCTCCTACAGGCGCTAGGATCTAAGTATAACGCTTCTTTTTTAGTGAGAACTCCGTCCTCCTTCCCTGAGGAGATTATTGCTTGAAGTTCATCTTTAAACTGAAAAACAGGATCATGACCTATTTTCTTATATGTGTTTGTGTCTGACAGCAATCTATCAAGTTCTCCTTTATAGTATGTTTTACTCATGATTACCAACCCCCCACCCTTATCTGCGGGGCGGACTACTACATCTTTGTTATTTTCCAGTGTGCTGATACCTTTTTTCAAATAAGAGGGATCCCCCACTTTCTTTATTTTCATTGTTTCCAAATCGCTGGTGACCATATTTTTGAAGACCTCAATGTGTCTATGGTCATTTTTGGGAGGATTAAAAACTGACTTATTAGCCAGATTAGAGTGAATTCCAGATGAAACACCGAGGGCTCCTTGGGTGGATCTTTCGCCAGGTTTTGAGAGAAAATATCTTTTAATATTGAGGGTTCTGACAAATTTCTGCAAACTGATGTACGTCTGAAATTTGTTGAAGTTACGCACTGGTGCGAACTTCAGCCCTTTATCAAGGACCTTCAGTTCATCTTCGGATAAGATGGTCCCACTAATATTATAGATACCTGCCCCTAGTGGGATCTTGTCCTTTTTAAGTCTTCTTCCTCCTCGTCTTCCTCTCTTTCCCTTCTTTTGCCTCCCTGCCTGTTTCCAGTTGGGGTGTTGTTCCATGGGATTTGCCATTGGGACTGGGGGTTCCCTAAAAAAACACTTCCCTGATGGGTTCCTTCACTATACAGAGGTGTGAATCTGTTATAAGTGGATGTGGTGGCTCTATCATACTGATCATATTGGTAATCATGATCTCTAGGGTACTGATTATAGTTGTAAGGATGACTACCCCTATTAGGTCCTTGATTGGATGTTTTACCTCTAATTGGACGTGAAGGGCCCCAAGAATCATCCCTGAAACCCGAGTTATATGGTGGGGGATGATGTTGATAATTGCCTCTATCATTCCCATTTTTAGTGGGACCCCCTTTCCCTCTAGTGGGTTGTGTGTACACCTTGGAGTTAGCCCCCTGTGAGGATGAGGGATGGGGGCGGGCCACTGGGGTCCCTGGATGTGTTCTATTAGAAGAAGGCTGCAAAGTGGTGTTAGAAGGTATGGCTTCCGCGGTGTTAACTTTGGATTGCCATTTAAAAACTTCACACCTAGAAAAATCTCCAGAGTCTCTGATATATTTGGATTTTTTCTTTTCCTGTATATCTTTATCCCATTTAATCATTTTATTTTTCAATTCACTGGAATGTTTTGGAAAGTCCTGTGAATCCTGAAAAGGTTCTATTTTATTTTTAAGATCAATGATTTGTTTATCAAGGGTTTTCATTTTTCTCTGTTTTCTAATTAGCAAAAAATCCATTAATTCCTGACCTTTTTTATCAAAAAAATTGTACCATTCTTGCAATGACTCATCGTCAGTGAGACCATCGTTAGGTGGAAGATCCCATCTCAGTCTTCTGGGAACTAACTTAGATTTTTTATATTGCTCGAATGATACAATGTCCCACCATGCCTTAATTTTCTTTTCATAAATATAACCCATTTTTCTAAAGCAGGTGGATAGGTCATCTGAACTGCTAGAAGATTGGGTGTTAGAGAAGACTTCATTAAGTCTAACTTCTCTCTGTTCTAAAAATGAGAACACCTCCATGAATGCTGCTGAGAGAAATGTGATAGAAACAGATGTATAGAATAAGGGAACAATCAGCGCAAACAACCTCTAATATAACCTAAAAATGCCAGCTGAACACAAAAGGTAATCACAAGCCCAAAGATAATCTGTAAAATAAATGGTATGTGCAGCGCAATAGCTAAGATAAAACAAAATAAAATGTGACAGTCCAATCAAATAAAACAGATATTCAAATGTCCCATTGGATAATGATAAGACAAATTCCTCATAGAAGAGAGTGAGAAGAAATCTCTGCCGACTGGGATGACGATACAATCCTCCCCCACACATGCAATGTGCTTACCAGAATTGGTGGACCTCTCAATTAAGAGAAGGTCATGCGAGCATGTATCCACCCTGGGATAATGGGATGTGGCTGCTGCAGATGAATCCTTCCAATGTCAGGAGTGAGGAAAAGCCGGATACTATCTCCAATGAGCAAACAAACTTCCACTGTAGGATGCTGAATGGATCTCCGTAAAGTGCAGGTGCCAAGAGAAAGATGAAGGGGACAATCTAAGTGTACTCCGTATGTACTTTATTTAAAATAGGTTCTCATATAAAATCAGCGCTATCGCGCAATGCATAAAAGGCTGATACTGAACAGCAAGCCGGATCAACTATCCAGCAGAGAGATGGCAGCGGGTGACGTCCGTGCATAAGCTCTTACCCCCGTACGCGGCGTTACGTCCAGAAGGACTTCGTCAGCGAGGGTGGAGCTTCAGTGTCACCCGGCTAACTGATATACCCAGCTGGTAACCATAGAAACGGAAATACTAAAGCCGGAAGTCAGAGGAACAGACGGCTGATTTCCACCACGGTGTCACCAGCAAGTAAAAATACAATAAAGGTAAACAAGTGGTATGAAGTTTGTTACAATACCCTAGGTCCTTATGTGTGATAGAAAAAATAAAAATAAAAGTCGGACATAAAAATACCCGCGGCCATCTTTAACATGGGACAATAAAAAATCAACAGAAAAATAAAGGCAACCTAACTATTTGTCTGAAATAAAACAGTTGAGATCAAACTCAACGTTTAAGCCTCTAGGTACAGCAACCTTGGTCTCATGTATCCACATGGACTCACGCTGGCTCAGTTGCCTAATAAAGTTGCCCCCTCTCCAGTGTTTAGTCACTTTTTCCAAACCCCAAAATTTGAGGCATTTTGGATTCCTATCATGAAACATTCTAAAATGCTTGGACACATAATGAGACTTCACACCTCTCCTAATGTTACCTACATGTTCTGCTATGCGGACTCCCATGGGTCTAGAGGTCCTCCCCACATATTGGAGACCGCAGTCGCATTCAAGCATGTATACCACCCCAACAGTGTCACATGTAATGAGGTTCTTGATCTGGTATGTTTTTTTGGTGGCAAAAGCAATAAAATCCTTTCTCTTCTTTAGATTGAATTTACATTGCCTGCATGCTGGACATTTTCCGCATGCGTAAAATCCTGACAAAAAGTTGAAAATCCTATTTTCTCTAATAACAGGGGGGTCTACAACACTGGGAGCAAGAATATCCCTAAGAGTAGGTGGTTTTTTGTAGATGAATTTCGGGCGCAGAGGAAGCACTGCACCCAAAACGCTATCTTTTCTTAAAATGTCCCAGTGTCGCAGGATGATTTTTTCAAATTTTTTGTGCTGTATATTGTAGTCGAGAATGATTTTATACTCGAATTTGTTCGCACCTCCTGCTTTTTTATCATTTTTATTAGAATCTGTAATGAGGGTGGTTCGATCCATGTTCCCAACTACCTGAATATCACCCAAAATGTGATCCCTTTTGTATCCTTTTTGGAGAAAACGATCAGCTAATATATTGGCTTGTGTATGGTAATCAGACTCAAGGGTGCAATTACGCCGTAGGCGAATAAATTGCCCCTTGGGAATGTTACAGAGCCACGATTGATGGTGGCAACTATCTAATGGAATTAATCCATTACGGTCTGTGGGTTTAAAAAAAATTTTTGTTTTAAATGATTCACCTTCTCTGAAAATTTCCAGATCTAAAAAGGCTATGTTTGAGGGGTCAGCGTTCCAAGTTAGACGTATGTTCTTGGTATTACCATTAAGCCTTGACATGAACATCTGCAGGCCAATGAGGTCTCCTTCCCAGATCATGATTAAATCATCAATGTATCGTTGGTAACATACAAGTTGTACAGGTCTGTCGCCAAAAACAAAATCCTCCTCCCAGAGGGCCATAAATAGATTTGCGACACTCGGCGCAAAACGGGCTCCCATAGCCACACCGAGTGTCTGCAAATAAAAATTCCCATCATGCCAGAAGTAATTCCTGGAAAGACAGAAATCTAATGATCTCATGAGGAAATTTTTCAAAGGAGATGGTAAACTAGACTTATCTAGAGCCCACTGAGCCGATGTAAGAGCATCCTTGTGGCCAATGATGGTATACAAAGAGCTGACATCAGCTGTGACTAATAAGCTATTGGCTTTACAAGGGGTATTCTCCAAAATTTGAATGATGTGTTTTGTATCTTTAAGATACGCTGTGGTAGTAGCCACCAACGGTTTGAGAAAATAATCAATATATTGACCTAATCTCGCTGATACGGAATCAATACCGTTGACAATCGGTCTGCCTGGAGGAAAACAAGGATCCTTGTGCACTTTCGGTAAAAAGTACACAATAGGTCTCCTACAGGCGCTAGGATCTAAGTATAACGCTTCTTTTTTAGTGAGAACTCCGTCCTCCTTCCCTGAGGAGATTATTGCTTGAAGTTCATCTTTAAACTGAAAAACAGGATCATGACCTATTTTCTTATATGTGTTTGTGTCTGACAGCAATCTATCAAGTTCTCCTTTATAGTATGTTTTACTCATGATTACCAACCCCCCACCCTTATCTGCGGGGCGGACTACTACATCTTTGTTATTTTCCAGTGTGCTGATACCTTTTTTCAAATAAGAGGGATCCCCCACTTTCTTTATTTTCATTGTTTCCAAATCGCTGGTGACCATATTTTTGAAGACCTCAATGTGTCTATGGTCATTTTTGGGAGGATTAAAAACTGACTTATTAGCCAGATTAGAGTGAATTCCAGATGAAACACCGAGGGCTCCTTGGGTGGATCTTTCGCCAGGTTTTGAGAGAAAATATCTTTTAATATTGAGGGTTCTGACAAATTTCTGCAAACTGATGTACGTCTGAAATTTGTTGAAGTTACGCACTGGTGCGAACTTCAGCCCTTTATCAAGGACCTTCAGTTCATCTTCGGATAAGATGGTCCCACTAATATTATAGATACCTGCCCCTAGTGGGATCTTGTCCTTTTTAAGTCTTCTTCCTCCTCGTCTTCCTCTCTTTCCCTTCTTTTGCCTCCCTGCCTGTTTCCAGTTGGGGTGTTGTTCCATGGGATTTGCCATTGGGACTGGGGGTTCCCTAAAAAAACACTTCCCTGATGGGTTCCTTCACTATACAGAGGTGTGAATCTGTTATAAGTGGATGTGGTGGCTCTATCATACTGATCATATTGGTAATCATGATCTCTAGGGTACTGATTATAGTTGTAAGGATGACTACCCCTATTAGGTCCTTGATTGGATGTTTTACCTCTAATTGGACGTGAAGGGCCCCAAGAATCATCCCTGAAACCCGAGTTATATGGTGGGGGATGATGTTGATAATTGCCTCTATCATTCCCATTTTTAGTGGGACCCCCCTTTCCCTCTAGTGGGTTGTGTGTACACCTTGGAGTTAGCCCCCTGTGAGGATGAGGGATGGGGGCGGGCCACTGGGGTCCCTGGATGCGTTCTATTAGAAGAAGGCTGCAAAGTGGTGTTAGAAGGTATGGCTTCCGCGGTGTTAACTTTGGATTGCCATTTAAAAACTTCACACCTAGAAAAATCTCCAGAGTCTCTGATATATTTGGATTTTTTCTTTTCCTGTATATCTTTATCCCATTTAATCATTTTATTTTTCAATTCACTGGAATGTTTTGGAAAGTCCTGTGAATCCTGAAAAGGTTCTATTTTATTTTTAAGATCAATGATTTGTTTATCAAGGGTTTTCATTTTTCTCTGTTTTCTAATTAGCAAAAAATCCATTAATTCCTGACCTTTTTTATCAAAAAAATTGTACCATTCTTGCAATGACTCATCGTCAGTGAGACCATCGTTAGGTGGAAGATCCCATCTCAGTCTTCTGGGAACTAACTTAGATTTTTTATATTGCTCGAATGATACAATGTCCCACCATGCCTTAATTTTCTTTTCATAAATATAACCCATTTTTCTAAAGCAGGTGGATAGGTCATCTGAACTGCTAGAAGATTGGGTGTTAGAGAAGACTTCATTAAGTCTAACTTCTCTCTGTTCTAAAAATGAGAACACCTCCATGAATGCTGCTGAGAGAAATGTGATAGAAACAGATGTATAGAATAAGGGAACAATCAGCGCAAACAACCTCTAATATAACCTAAAAATGCCAGCTGAACACAAAAGGTAATCACAAGCCCAAAGATAATCTGTAAAATAAATGGTATGTGCAGCGCAATAGCTAAGATAAAACAAATTAAAATGTGACAGTCCAATCAAATAAAACAGATATTCAAATGTCCCATTGGATAATGATAAGACAAATTCCTCATAGAAGAGAGTGAGAAGAAATCTCTGCCGACTGGGATGACGATACAATCCTCCCCCACACATGCAATGTGCTTACCAGAATTGGTGGACCTCTCAATTAAGAGAAGGTCATGCGAGCATGTATCCACCCTGGGATAATGGGATGTGGCTGCTGCAGATGAATCCTTCCAATGTCAGGAGTGAGGAAAAGCCGGATACTATCTCCAATGAGCAAACAAACTTCAACTGTAGGATGCTGAATGGATCTCCGTAAAGTGCAGGTGCCAAGAGAAAGATGAAGGGGACAATCTAAGTGTACTCCGTATGTACTTTATTTAAAATAGGTTCTCATATAAAATCAGCGCTATCGCGCAATGCATAAAAGGCTGATACTGAACAGCAAGCCGGATCAACTATCCAGCAGAGAGATGGCAGCGGGTGACGTCCGTGCATAAGCTCTTACCCCCGTATGCGGCGTTACGTCCAGAAGGACTTCGTCAGCGAGGGTGGAGCTTCAGTGTCACCCGGCTAACTGATATACCCAGCTGGTAACCATAGAAACGGAAATGCTAAAGCCGGAAGTCAGAGGAACAGACGGCTGATTTCCACCACGGTGTCACCAGCAAGTAAAAATACAATAAAGGTAAACAAGTGGTATGAAGTTTGTTACAATACCCTAGGTCCTTATGTGTGATATCACACATAAGGACCTAGGGTATTGTAACAAACTTCATACCACTTGTTTACCTTTATTGTATTTTTACTTGCTGGTGACACCGTGGTGGAAATCAGCCGTCTGTTCCTCTGACTTCCGGCTTTAGCATTTCCGTTTCTATGGTTACCAGCTGGGTATATCAGTTAGCCGGGTGACACTGAAGCTCCACCCTCGCTGACGAAGTCCTTCTGGACGTAACGCCGTGTACGGGGGTAAGAGCTTATGCACGGACGTCACCCGCTGCCATCTCTCTGCTGGATAGTTGATCCGGCTTGCTGTTCAGTATCAGCCTTTTATGCATTGCGCGATAGCGCTGATTTTATATGAGAACCTATTTTAAATAAAGTACATACGGAGTACACTTAGATTGTCCCCTTCATCTTTCTCTTGGCACCTGCACTTTACGGAGATCCATTCAGCATCCTACAGTGGAAGTTTGTTTGCTCATTGGAGATAGTATCCGGCTTTTCCTCACTCCTGACATTGGAAGGATTCATCTGCAGCAGCCACATCCCATTATCCCAGGGTGGATACATGCTCGCATGACCTTCTCTTAATTGAGAGGTCCACCAATTCTGGTAAGCACATTGCATGTGTGGGGGAGGATTGTATCGTCATCCCAGTCGGCAGAGATTTCTTCTCACTCTCTTCTATGAGGAATTTGTCTTATCATTATCCAATGGGACATTTGAATATCTGTTTTATTTGATTGGACTGTCACATTTTATTTTGTTTTATCTTAGCTATTGCGCTGCACATACCATTTATTTTACAGATTATCTTTGGGCTTGTGATTACCTTTTGTGTTCAGCTGGCATTTTTAGGTTATATTAGAGGTTGTTTGCGCTGATTGTTCCCTTATTCTATACATCTGTTTCTATCACATTTCTCTCAGCAGCATTCATGGAGGTGTTCTCATTTTTAGAACAGAGAGAAGTTAGACTTAATGAAGTCTTCTCTAACACCCAATCTTCTAGCAGTTCAGATGACCTATCCACCTGCTTTAGAAAAATGGGTTATATTTATGAAAAGAAAATTAAGGCATGGTGGGACATTGTATCATTCGAGCAATATAAAAAATCTAAGTTAGTTCCCAGAAGACTGAGATGGGATCTTCCACCTAACGATGGTCTCACTGACGATGAGTCATTGCAAGAATGGTACAATTTTTTTGATAAAAAAGGTCAGGAATTAATGGATTTTTTGCTAATTAGAAAACAGAGAAAAATGAAAACCCTTGATAAACAAATCATTGATCTTAAAAATAAAATAGAACCTTTTCAGGATTCACAGGACTTTCCAAAACATTCCAGTGAATTGAAAAATAAAATGATTAAATGGGATAAAGATATACAGGAAAAGAAAAAATCCAAATATATCAGAGACTCTGGAGATTTTTCTAGGTGTGAAGTTTTTAAATGGCAATCCAAAGTTAACACCGCGGAAGCCATACCTTCTAACACCACTTTGCAGCCTTCTTCTAATAGAACGCATCCAGGGACCCCAGTGGCCCGCCCCCATCCCTCATCCTCACAGGGGGCTAACTCCAAGGTGTACACACAACCCACTAGAGGGAAAGGGGGGTCCCACTAAAAATGGGAATGATAGAGGCAATTATCAACATCATCCCCCACCATATAACTCGGGTTTCAGGGATGATTCTTGGGGCCCTTCACGTCCAATTAGAGGTAAAACATCCAATCAAGGACCTAATAGGGGTAGTCATCCTTACAACTATAATCAGTACCCTAGAGATCATGATTACCAATATGATCAGTATGATAGAGCCACCACATCCACTTATAACAGATTCACACCTCTGTATAGTGAAGGAACCCATCAGGGAAGTGTTTTTTTAGGGAACCCCCAGTCCCAATGGCAAATCCCATGGAACAACACCCCAACTGGAAACAGGCAGGGAGGCAAAAGAAGGGAAAGAGAGGAAGACGAGGAGGAAGAAGACTTAAAAAGGACAAGATCCCACTAGGGGCAGGTATCTATAATATTAGTGGGACCATCTTATCCGAAGATGAACTGAAGGTCCTTGATAAAGGGCTGAAGTTCGCACCAGTGCGTAACTTCAACAAATTTCAGACGTACATCAGTTTGCAGAAATTTGTCAGAACCCTCAATATTAAAAGATATTTTCTCTCAAAACCTGGCGAAAGATCCACCCAAGGAGCCCTCGGTGTTTCATCTGGAATTCACTCTAATCTGGCTAATAAGTCAGTTTTTAATCCTCCCAAAAATGACCATAGACACATTGAGGTCTTCAAAAATATGGTCACCAGCGATTTGGAAACAATGAAAATAAAGAAAGTGGGGGATCCCTCTTATTTGAAAAAAGGTATCAGCACACTGGAAAATAACAAAGATGTAGTAGTCCGCCCCGCAGATAAGGGTGGGGGGTTGGTAATCATGAGTAAAACATACTATAAAGGAGAACTTGATAGATTGCTGTCAGACACAAACACATATAAGAAAATAGGTCATGATCCTGTTTTTCAGTTTAAAGATGAACTTCAAGCAATAATCTCCTCAGGGAAGGAGGACGGAGTTCTCACTAAAAAAGAAGCGTTATACTTAGATCCTAGCGCCTGTAGGAGACCTATTGTGTACTTTTTACCGAAAGTGCACAAGGATCCTTGTTTTCCTCCAGGCAGACCGATTGTCAACGGTATTGATTCCGTATCAGCGAGATTAGGTCAATATATTGATTATTTTCTCAAACCGTTGGTGGCTACTACCACAGCGTATCTTAAAGATACAAAACACATCATTCAAATTTTGGAGAATACCCCTTGTAAAGCCAATAGCTTATTAGTCACAGCTGATGTCAGCTCTTTGTATACCATCATTGGCCACAAGGATGCTCTTACATCGGCTCAGTGGGCTCTAGATAAGTCTAGTTTACCATCTCCTTTGAAAAATTTCCTCATGAGATCATTAGATTTCTGTCTTTCCAGGAATTACTTCTGGCATGATGGGAATTTTTATTTGCAGACACTCGGTGTGGCTATGGGAGCCCGTTTTGCGCCGAGTGTCGCAAATCTATTTATGGCCCTCTGGGAGGAGGATTTTGTTTTTGGCGACAGACCTGTACAACTTGTATGTTACCAACGATACATTGATGATTTAATCATGATCTGGGAAGGAGACCTCATTGGCCTGCAGATGTTCATGTCAAGGCTCAATGGTAATACCAAGAACATACGTCTAACTTGGAACGCTGACCCCTCAAACATAGCCTTTTTAGATCTGGAAATTTTCAGAGAAGGTGAATCATTTAAAACAAAAAATTTTTTTAAACCCACAGACCGTAATGGATTAATTCCATTAGATAGTTGCCACCATCAATCGTGGCTCTGTAACATTCCCAAGGGGCAATTTATTCGCCTACGGCGTAATTGCACCCTTGAGTCTGATTACCATACACAAGCCAATATATTAGCTGATCGTTTTCTCCAAAAAGGATACAAAAGGGATCACATTTTGGGTGATATTCAGGTAGTTGGGAACATGGATCGAACCACCCTCATTACAGATTCTAATAAAAATGATAAAAAAGCAGGAGGTGCGAACAAATTCGAGTATAAAATCATTCTCGACTACAATATACAGCACAAAAAATTTGAAAAAATCATCCTGCGACACTGGGACATTTTAAGAAAAGATAGCGTTTTGGGTGCAGTGCTTCCTCTGCGCCCGAAATTCATCTACAAAAAACCACCTACTCTTAGGGATATTCTTGCTCCCAGTGTTGTAGACCCCCCTGTTATTAGAGAAAATAGGATTTTCAACTTTTTGTCAGGATTTTACGCATGCGTAAAATGTCCAGCATGCAGGCAATGTAAATTCAATCTAAAGAAGAGAAAGGATTTTATTGCTTTTGCCACCAAAAAAACATACCAGATCAAGAACCTCATTACATGTGACACTGTTGGGGTGGTATACATGCTTGAATGCGACTGCGGTCTCCAATATGTGGGGAGGACCTCTAGACCCATGGGAGTCCGCATAGCAGAACATGTAGGTAACATTAGGAGAGGTGTGAAGTCTCATTATGTGTCCAAGCATTTTAGAATGTTTCATGATAGGAATCCAAAATGCCTCAAATTTTGGGGTTTGGAAAAAGTGACTAAACACTGGAGAGGGGGCAACTTTATTAGGCAACTGAGCCAGCGTGAGTCCATGTGGATACATGAGACCAAGGTTGCTGTACCTAGAGGCTTAAACGTTGAGTTTGATCTCAACTGTTTTATTTCAGACAAATAGTTAGGTTGCCTTTATTTTTCTGTTGATTTTTTATTGTCCCATGTTAAAGATGGCCGCGGGTATTTTTATGTCCGACTTTTATTTTTATTTTTTCTATCACACATAAGGACCTAGGGTATTGTAACAAACTTCATACCACTTGTTTACCTTTATTGTATTTTTACTTGCTGGTGACACCGTGGTGGAAATCAGCCGTCTGTTCCTCTGACTTCCGGCTTTAGCATTTCCGTTTCTATGGTTACCAGCTGGGTATATCAGTTAGCCGGGTGACACTGAAGCTCCACCCTCGCTGACGAAGTCCTTCTGGACGTAACGCCGCGTACGGGGGTAAGAGCTTATGCACGGACGTCACCCGCTGCCATCTCTCTGCTGGATAGTTGATCCGGCTTGCTGTTCAGTATCAGCCCTTTATGCATTGCGCGATAGCGCTGATTTTATATGAGAACCTATTTTAAATAAAGTACATACGGAGTACACTTAGATTGTCCCCTTCATCTTTCTCTTGGCACCTGCACTTTACGGAGATCCATTCAGCATCCTACAGTGGAAGTTTGTTTGCTCATTGGAGATAGTATCCGGCTTTTCCTCACTCCTGACATTGGAAGGATTCATCTGCAGCAGCCACATCCCATTATCCCAGGGTGGATACATGCTCGCATGACCTTCTCTTAATTGAGAGGTCCACCAATTCTGGTAAGCACATTGCATGTGTGGGGGAGGATTGTATCGTCATCCCAGTCGGCAGAGATTTCTTCTCACTCTCTTCTATGAGGAATTTGTCTTATCATTATCCAATGGGACATTTGAATATCTGTTTTATTTGATTGGACTGTCACATTTTATTTTGTTTTATCTTAGCTATTGCGCTGCACATACCATTTATTTTACAGATTATCTTTGGGCTTGTGATTACCTTTTGTGTTCAGCTGGCATTTTTAGGTTATATTAGAGGTTGTTTGCGCTGATTGTTCCCTTATTCTATACATCTGTTTCTATCACATTTCTCTCAGCAGCATTCATGGAGGTGTTCTCATTTTTAGAACAGAGAGAAGTTAGACTTAATGAAGTCTTCTCTAACACCCAATCTTCTAGCAGTTCAGATGACCTATCCACCTGCTTTAGAAAAATGGGTTATATTTATGAAAAGAAAATTAAGGCATGGTGGGACATTGTATCATTCGAGCAATATAAAAAATCTAAGTTAGTTCCCAGAAGACTGAGATGGGATCTTCCACCTAACGATGGTCTCACTGACGATGAGTCATTGCAAGAATGGTACAATTTTTTTGATAAAAAAGGTCAGGAATTAATGGATTTTTTGCTAATTAGAAAACAGAGAAAAATGAAAACCCTTGATAAACAAATCATTGATCTTAAAAATAAAATAGAACCTTTTCAGGATTCACAGGACTTTCCAAAACATTCCAGTGAATTGAAAAATAAAATGATTAAATGGGATAAAGATATACAGGAAAAGAAAAAATCCAAATATATCAGAGACTCTGGAGATTTTTCTAGGTGTGAAGTTTTTAAATGGCAATCCAAAGTTAACACCGCGGAAGCCATACCTTCTAACACCACTTTGCAGCCTTCTTCTAATAGAACGCATCCAGGGACCCCAGTGGCCCGCCCCCATCCCTCATCCTCACAGGGGGCTAACTCCAAGGTGTACACACAACCCACTAGAGGGAAAGGGGGTCCCACTAAAAATGGGAATGATAGAGGCAATTATCAACATCATCCCCCACCATATAACTCGGGTTTCAGGGATGATTCTTGGGGCTCTTCACGTCCAATTAGAGGTAAAACATCCAATCAAGGACCTAATAGGGGTAGTCATCCATACAACTATAATCAGTACCCTAGAGATCATGATTACCAATATGATCAGTATGATAGAGCCACCACATCCACTTATAACAGATTCACACCTCTGTATAGTGAAGGAACCCATCAGGGAAGTGTTTTTTTAGGGAACCCCCAGTCCCAATGGCAAATCCCATGGAACAACACCCCAACTGGAAACAGGCAGGGAGGCAAAAGAAGGGAAAGAGAGGAAGACGAGGAGGAAGAAGACTTAAAAAGGACAAGATCCCACTAGGGGCAGGTATCTATAATATTAGTGGGACCATCTTATCCGAAGATGAACTGAAGGTCCTTGATAAAGGGCTGAAGTTCGCACCAGTGCGTAACTTCAACAAATTTCAGACGTACATCAGTTTGCAGAAATTTGTCAGAACCCTCAATATTAAAAGATATTTTCTCTCAAAACCTGGCGAAAGATCCACCCAAGGAGCCCTCGGTGTTTCATCTGGAATTCACTCTAATCTGGCTAATAAGTCAGTTTTTAATCCTCCCAAAAATGACCATAGACACATTGAGGTCTTCAAAAATATGGTCACCAGCGATTTGGAAACAATGAAAATAAAGAAAGTGGGGGATCCCACTTATTTGAAAAAAGGTATCAGCACACTGGAAAATAACAAAGATGTAGTAGTCCGCCCCGCAGATAAGGGTGGGGGGTTGGTAATCATGAGTAAAACATACTATAAAGGAGAACTTGATAGATTGCTGTCAGACACAAACACATATAAGAAAATAGGTCATGATCCTGTTTTTCAGTTTAAAGATGAACTTCAAGCAATAATCTCCTCAGGGAAGGAGGACGGAGTTCTCACTAAAAAAGAAGCGTTATACTTAGATCCTAGCGCCTGTAGGAGACCTATTGTGTACTTTTTACCGAAAGTGCACAAGGATCCTTGTTTTCCTCCAGGCAGACCGATTGTCAACGGTATTGATTCCGTATCAGCGAGATTAGGTCAATATATTGATTATTTTCTCAAACCGTTGGTGGCTACTACCACAGCGTATCTTAAAGATACAAAACACATCATTCAAATTTTGGAGAATACCCCTTGTAAAGCCAATAGCTTATTAGTCACAGCTGATGTCAGCTCTTTGTATACCATCATTGGCCACAAGGATGCTCTTACATCGGCTCAGTGGGCTCTAGATAAGTCTAGTTTACCATCTCCTTTGAAAAATTTCCTCATGAGATCATTAGATTTCTGTCTTTCCAGGAATTACTTCTGGCATGATGGGAATTTTTATTTGCAGACACTCGGTGTGGCTATGGGAGCCCGTTTTGCGCCGAGTGTCGCAAATCTATTTATGGCCCTCTGGGAGGAGGATTTTGTTTTTGGCGACAGACCTGTACAACTTGTATGTTACCAACGATACATTGATGATTTAATCATGATCTGGGAAGGAGACCTCATTGGCCTGCAGATGTTCATGTCAAGGCTTAATGGTAATACCAAGAACATACGTCTAACTTGGAACGCTGACCCCTCAAACATAGCCTTTTTAGATCTGGAAATTTTCAGAGAAGGTGAATCATTTAAAACAAAAATTTTTTTTAAACCCACAGACCGTAATGGATTAATTCCATTAGATAGTTGCCACCATCAATCGTGGCTCTGTAACATTCCCAAGGGGCAATTTATTCGCCTACGGCGTAATTGCACCCTTGAGTCTGATTACCATACACAAGCCAATATATTAGCTGATCGTTTTCTCCAAAAAGGATACAAAAGGGATCACATTTTGGGTGATATTCAGGTAGTTGGGAACATGGATCGAACCACCCTCATTACAGATTCTAATAAAAATGATAAAAAAGCAGGAGGTGCGAACAAATTCGAGTATAAAATCATTCTCGACTACAATATACAGCACAAAAAATTTGAAAAAATCATCCTGCGACACTGGGACATTTTAAGAAAAGATAGCGTTTTGGGTGCAGTGCTTCCTCTGCGCCCGAAATTCATCTACAAAAAACCACCTACTCTTAGGGATATTCTTGCTCCCAGTGTTGTAGACCCCCCTGTTATTAGAGAAAATAGGATTTTCAACTTTTTGTCAGGATTTTACGCATGCGGAAAATGTCCAGCATGCAGGCAATGTAAATTCAATCTAAAGAAGAGAAAGGATTTTATTGCTTTTGCCACCAAAAAAACATACCAGATCAAGAACCTCATTACATGTGACACTGTTGGGGTGGTATACATGCTTGAATGCGACTGCGGTCTCCAATATGTGGGGAGGACCTCTAGACCCATGGGAGTCCGCATAGCAGAACATGTAGGTAACATTAGGAGAGGTGTGAAGTCTCATTATGTGTCCAAGCATTTTAGAATGTTTCATGATAGGAATCCAAAATGCCTCAAATTTTGGGGTTTGGAAAAAGTGACTAAACACTGGAGAGGGGGCAACTTTATTAGGCAACTGAGCCAGCGTGAGTCCATGTGGATACATGAGACCAAGGTTGCTGTACCTAGAGGCTTAAACGTTGAGTTTGATCTCAACTGTTTTATTTCAGACAAATAGTTAGGTTGCCTTTATTTTTCTGTTGATTTTTTATTGTCCCATGTTAAAGATGGCCGCGGGTATTTTTATGTCCGACTTTTATTTTTATTTTTTCTATCACACATAAGGACCTAGGGTATTGTAACAAACTTCATACCACTTGTTTACCTTTATTGTATTTTTACTTGCTGGTGACACCGTGGTGGAAATCAGCCGTCTGTTCCTCTGACTTCCGGCTTTAGCATTTCCGTTTCTATGGTTACCAGCTGGGTATATCAGTTAGCCGGGTGACACTGAAGCTCCACCCTCGCTGACGAAGTCCTTCTGGACGTAACGCCGCGTACGGGGGTAAGAGCTTATGCACGGACGTCACCCGCTGCCATCTCTCTGCTGGATAGTTGATCCGGCTTGCTGTTCAGTATCAGCCTTTTATGCATTGCGCGATAGCGCTGATTTTATATGAGAACCTATTTTAAATAAAGTACATACGGAGTACACTTAGATTGTCCCCTTCATCTTTCTCTTGGCACCTGCACTTTACGGAGATCCATTCAGCATCCTACAGTGGAAGTTTGTTTGCTCATTGGAGATAGTATCCGGCTTTTCCTCACTCCTGACATTGGAAGGATTCATCTGCAGCAGCCACATCCCATTATCCCAGGGTGGATACATGCTCGCATGACCTTCTCTTAATTGAGAGGTCCACCAATTCTGGTAAGCACATTGCATGTGTGGGGGAGGATTGTATCGTCATCCCAGTCGGCAGAGATTTCTTCTCACTCTCTTCTATGAGGAATTTGTCTTATCATTATCCAATGGGACATTTGAATATCTGTTTTATTTGATTGGACTGTCACATTTTATTTTGTTTTATCTTAGCTATTGCGCTGCACATACCATTTATTTCACTGAAATTAATTACAGCGGAATAAATACACCTAGCGCTTAGGCGCATTAAGAAAAAATTTTTTGACAAAACTCTGCTTCTCCTAGATGCACTGACTTTGTCTTTTTTTCTGCCCACAAACTCCCCTGCCTCTTTGCTCCTCTAAACACTAATGTGTGCAAGGACACAAAGGCTAACATGCAGGGGCATTTAGAGGCATGAAAAAAAAATGCCAATTGCCCCTAGGAGCAGCATAAAACATGTCCAGTGTGAATGAGGTCTTAGGAAAGGATACATGCACATACTTTTGCAAAAACATTTTTTAGCATTTATTATTTTTTCCCCCAGAAGCCTGCAAGCATTGCAGCCGTGATCCGTGGATCATGGAATTTACTTGTTTGATAGTCCAGCAAGATTTAGAGCAAATTTTGGTAATGTCATTACTTTGATGCCCATTGTACTCCTTGCTGGAGAGAAACGTGTACCTAAGGATCTGCAATCTTCCTTCTTTTGATTCTTTGTTCATTTAGTGGATCTGTCTTTCTTCTTAACCTGCTGCTTCTTGATCCCCCACCATTCATTAGTGGAGAACCTCCCATATGCAGAAACAAAGGCCTGCTCCTTTATCAAGATGGCAGCCACCACACAGAGAAACGGTGGGCAACAAGTCATTGCAGGTCGGTGTTGGAGAAACATCAGCATCACGGAAACCTAAGAGGGATATTAAGGACTCTCTACTGGAACAACTTTCACAATATAGGCGCTCTTTAAAGCCCCAGGAAATTAAAACTAGACTTACTATATCTTTGGGAACCCTTATATTTGACTATTCTTTTTGACCTTGGTGTGTCAATTTGTAATAAAATTAGGTAAGCTTTTACTTTCTAAACCCATGCAAATTTACTGGACACCCAAACTACAGATAAAAGAATGGTAAAGAGAAGGAAATAAAAAGTATGCTTTATTCAGTCCAAAATGTAATGTGAAAGCACAGCTTCTAGAAAAAAAGAGAATTATAGGCAATAGTTGGGTCCAATTTTCTCATAGGTCCAGGGGCTGTTTCCCCTCTGTATGATCTGTAGTCTTAGCTCTTGTCCAATCTATTTGTAGGATTCCAAGCCCCTTTTGCCTCCAAATTGATATAGCTACAATTTTTTGTAAATACAGGTATGATTCAGAATCTGCAGTTCATGTAAATAATATACATTTGTTTAATTAAACAAGCCTCAAACCTGCACAATTCAAACTGAGCAAATAATGAAAAAATGCATAAGCAGATGATGTTACTTATGGTTACAACATGGGAATCAATCAGTAAATCCAGAGACTTAAGCCCTGTACACACGATCGGTTTTACCTATGAAAACAGTCCGATGGACTTTTTTCATCGGACAAACCGATCATGTATGGGCCCCATCTTTTCCATCGGTGTTAAAAAATAGAACATGTTTTAAATTTATCCGATGGAAAAAAACCCGATAGCAAATTACTATCGTCTGTGGGGAACTCCATCGGAATAAAAAAACCCACGCATGCTCAGAATCAAGTTGACGCATGCTCAGAAGCATAGAAATTCATTTTTCTTGGCTCGTCTGAGTGTTTTACGTCATGGCGTTTGGGACGAACGTTTTTTTGACTGATGGTGTGTAGGCAAGACTGATGGAAGTCAGCTTCATCGGATTTCCGATGGAAAAATCCATCGGTTTAAAATCCATAGGAAATCCGATCGTGTGTACAGGGCTTTTACTGTAGTTACATGCTTTCAAGCAAAAAAAAGGGGCTTTACCCCTTCCTCATCCCTAATTTCCAATTGGTTAGTAAATCCCCCCATCACGCTAAAAGACTGATAAGAGGTAAAGGGGATAAGGTTATCCTCACATTCACAGGAAATTTCAAGATTTGCATACCCATTCAGCTACTTATACCTCTGAATTGATTGATCATTTTGACATGCAGTGTTCATTGAAGGTAACCTTTGTGTATATATTTTTTTCCTTTCCAATTCACTCGAGTTTGTGACAAGTTTACTTTAAAATATTATTACCAGTACATAATTATGATAACACTGTTTACCTTTCCATCCAATCTGTAATTAATGTCAAAGTCTCAAGAAAATTAGATCTTGACAGCTTTTAACCAGCATGTAACACAATATAGCAAGATCATGAACATTACAGTATGCCACAGAATGAAGTGTATTTTCAGACCTCAATAATAGTCTTTTGTTGGTATAATAACATAATAATGAGTACTGTATATGTGACCTTACTCAATACAGTAATGAAAAGGTGTTACAAAAAGTACATTAATTCAGAGTAACCAATCAGAAACCATATCGTCAGTGATCCTGTTATAATAATTTTATTATTCACTAAGGATTTATGTTTTTTGTACTTTTTCTTTTGTAATTGTGTTGACATACTAAAGAGTGCATTAAATCAGTTTTAAACCCAAAACCTAAAATGTAATGTATTGCAGTTTACCAATCAATAGATGTGGTGACTGCATTTGTTGTTTTTTTTTTAGGCTTTTTCCCCTCTTTTTACCTGATGATCTGGCCAGTAACACACCT
Organism: Rana muscosa; assembly: GCA_029206835.1. Taxonomy (NCBI): domain Eukaryota; kingdom Metazoa; phylum Chordata; class Amphibia; order Anura; family Ranidae; genus Rana; species Rana muscosa. The sequence goes on from CM055119.1 coordinate 58,093,604, forward strand.
TCTGTATTAGAGTGTCCCCACTCTGCATGAAGAAGCACAGGGAGCACAACAGGCAGCAGCATTGCCAGGGGGAAGGGGGTGTTAGTTGTACCTGTAGATTTTAATACACAAAGATGACCTCCAGATCACACTTCGTAAGTCAGTTGCAGAAACACTTTTTTACCTTTTTGAATAAAGGCTTACCATGAATAAATAAAATCTGATCACTTTAATCACCCCTATCAGTAGTGAAGGATTTGTCTAATCTCTGTAATACATCTCTCTATATCTGTAAAACATCAAGAGGAGAGCTTGTTCTTTTGAAAAACAGCAGACTTACTGGCAGGATCACCAGATGAAAATAGGAGAAGGAAAAAAGAAGAAGAGAAGAAAGAAAGTCTGAAAGGGAAACAAATGAAGCCACCACATTTAAGAATTAGTAAGCTGCAATATAGTAAATGTTTTCTTTTGGGTTTAAAACTGATTTAATTATTACTAATTTGTGGCCTGATTTTAATAATTGTACTATTTACTATTTTTTCATGAAGTCACTGAAACCTGTGTATGAATCTGTTTAGAGATGCCTCCACAATCACTGTTCTTTCTCTCTTTTTTTAATCAGCTCCATACATACAGCTGTAACAATAAATAAAAAAATATCAGCAGGAAAATATGCTAGGTATGATGTAAAACAAATAAAGTTTGTGTTATGTTAAGTGTCCTATGCTGCCTACACAGCAGAGGAGAAATATGCAGACGGAAAGAAAAATCCACAGTGTCCTTTTTGGAATTGCTATAAAACTGACAGCTGAATAAAATGATTGCTGTATTAATTGTGCTGGAAAATTTCACTGTAGAGATGTATTTAATTTGCATTTATCTGTTTTAGATGACAATTCATATATGAAGAGGCAGACATTTGCAGATGTCAGTCATGAATTATCTGTGGTTTTAAGTTTTTTGGATGAGAGTGGTGCTGTTTATTTGACACAAGACCCAAGGCCAGGGTTCAGTTACAGTATATACCCTTGGTCCCTTTTTAAAATCTATATCATGGGATGCACAGTTTACATAAAATATATGTATATTATGTAGCGGGGTCTTCAGATTTAGTTGGGATACACCTGGGGGTAGTGTGACCCAGGTGTGTAATTATGACAGGGTTTAGACCCCTTTGTGATTCGTGGAGGATTGGGTGGTGTATTATTCTCCTTGGCCTGTGGGTGACGGGGTACCTACGGGCTCGAGGTAGAATCACTACCACAGTGCTACCCTTTTTGTCCCTTTCCGGAGATGGTACGGCTGGGGCGGGGAACCCGCCGTGGTGTCGATGGGAGGAGATAAAAGGGGGAGACGCCCTCGCCACGAGGTCTTCGAGGATCTTCTCTTCACGCACCCAGGCACCTTAGGCCTGGGTGCGGGCGGTTCGAGGTTCCGGCTCAGGTGCCCTAGGCCTGGCCGGAATGGAGTTGGAGTCCATCCCAGGCACCTTCAGCCTGGGGTGAGGTACTATGTCGTAGGCCTGGGACCCGGTGACTTCGACTGGGTCCTGCGAGGGTGAAGTGATTCCAGGGTGCCCCTTGCGAGGGGACCCGCATCTGAGGCGAGGAGGCCGGGGTGGTCACCCGTCCGAAGATTCCAGAGCAGCATCAACCCGGTGACGGATGGGCCTCCGGTAACTCCCTTGGAGGGTCATCTTCCCCTGATAAGGGCCGCAGCGCAGCGAAGGTATCCTAATCAATGTTGCTACCACCCTTGGTCAAGGTACAGGGGTTTAGAGACTAAAATCAGGACAGTGCCTCGATCTGCTCATCCCACCGTATCTCGCCATTACATTGTTTGTTGTGGAGCTACGAAATAAAACTGAGAGTTGGACTGTGATCGGTGTGTGGACTCTGGTTAATGGGAGCAAAGTGAGGAAGGTGCCAGCATAGCAAGATTGAGTTTCATGACTAACACACATTGGCCCGAGGAAGATACTGGTGCTGGCCTTCACCTCACCCACAGCTATGGGGAGGACATGGGCCGTAGCGCATCTCACCCTGTCGTGTGACATACCCCTAGCTAAAGAGGATGGGGTGAGGCCGCTACACGTGGGGGCTCATGAGTCCGGGATGAAATGTGTGTTGACTTTGAAATTTGGAAAGGCTGTATCTGGACTTTGCTGCCCGAAGGAGTTCCGAGCAGGTCGGCCATGTGATTGGCCAAAGTGCGTCCCTGTGCTCGAAGTCGTGGAAATTTCTCTGAAAAACCGGGAAAGGCCCATGCAGAAAGAGCGGGAAGAGGGAGGAGTCCAGCCGTGTGACGTACTACATGTGGGGACTTTTGCTGCACTGCGCCATGAGGCACCACGTGACTGCGCAATTCGTGGGCGGAGGCTGGTGAAAGCCCGCGAAAACGTGCAAGTCGTGGGAGGAGTCTGGCCACGCGTGGAGACTCCGGCGCGTGGTCAGCGCGAGATGGAACAGCAGGTGGTCGGGATGGCCTCAAGCTCCCCGTTGATGCCGGTATCATACCCCACGAAGATGACTGCTTTTGCTGCTTCCCTGACAGACACGGGGATAAGACTTAGGCCCCGAGGACAGTTGGCTTTGTATTCATGCAGAGACACGGAGGCCCTCGGTGTGATCTGTCCCGGATGCTCAGGACTGGTGGTCCAACTAAAGCCATTCGGGCGATGTGAAGCGTGCAAAGAGTTTCTTTTTGAGGTTGAATCATCCACAGTAAGGCCCCGGGCCCTTCGCCTCAACTGCATCACAGGAACCGCCACTCCGGAGGGAGAGATCCAGGCCTTTGCGGAGGTCCCCATACGCGCTGACCAGGGCAACGGGACTGCCTAACCAGAGACTGAGAGAGAAAAATCAGAGGACGCTGCTTCGGTCACCACAGACTCCCCCTGCTGCCACCTCCAAAGAGGAAGATAGGCCTGGTGCAGGCCTCCTGTGGTCGTGGTCGAGCTTTACCCCGCCGCTTGCCGGACCTGGATGGATCCGGTTGGAAGAGTCCTGGACATCCCAGTGCTGAGAAAGGTCCAGATGAGCCAGGGGCTGGGACTGTGGTGGTGGTTGGAGGTGTCGGGAGTCCACAGTCGGTGGAGCCCGCAAGGGAGGGTAGTTCTCTGTATACTAAAGACTACCTTCCCGCCGAGATGTATGACACCTCCGACCTAGAGTCGCTGTCGGACTGTGGGGATGATGGAGAAATAGACGAACTGTTTCACCGGAAGGGCTGGGACAAACGCCCGCTACCTGTGCTATGTAAACCGCAGGACTCTCCTATGTCCATAGAAGACGGTACGCTCCGGGCGCAGGCCTCGGAGCTCAGGAGGGAGTCTAGTCCTCCGACTAACCTTCCACATTTCACCACATCACCCGCTCTGATAGTGGGGATGCAGCGTGCTTCATTGCGGGCACCAAAGGAAAAGCCATCCGAGACAGTGAAGGTACCTCGGCATCCGGAGGCCATCGTACAACCAGGAGAAGGTGAGCGAGATGTCATGCCTCCTCTAGCCAGATTGCAATGACTTTTCTCCCAGAGAGTCGCCCGTGAATATGGGTGGGAGTACCCCTACTTGCCTCGGGACTTGCTTTATGAAGTCGAGGTCCTGCGACAACGGTGGTACGACGAATTTGTCTGGGAAAAGCTCAAAGTGCCTCATGCCCGGCGATACTTGTCATGTTCACCATCTGTGTCTAAGAAGTTCAGAGACTGCAGAGCTGATTGGAAGTTGGGGCGCCACATTCATGCCGATAAAGTACTTATCTGCAGAAAGGAGGGAGAGGATGTCGAATATTCAGTTGAAGTGTTTGACAAGCACTTAAAGCCTCTGTTTTTGCCAGATCCAAGATTTTACTTGTAGGAGAAGAGAACTCCTATTTGTTGCTTGTCGAACTCTCTGGAAGGAACATTCCCAGATACTCAGAACAGTGCCCTAGTTTTGTTTTGATTTGGGCTTTTTTTTTACTCACTGGAGACTTGGGAGCTGTTGTTTTTTTTTCCCTTTTCTTCATGTACCAAAGGTAGAGACTTTTGGGGGTAGAGTCAGTGCAGGGAAAGCAGGAAGAATGAAGATCCCACCAAGTGTCATTACCGCAGCGCTGTCACCAGGTGGCAGTGTTGTGCAACGGCTGTTTGAAATTTTATATTTACATCACTTTACTTTTTGGAGCGAATGGGTCTCTCGGCTGATAGACCTATTCATTCCAAGTTAACACAGATTGTTAGGATGTTGTTTTTTTTTTGTTTCCCTTCTGCAGGAGATTCGTCGGTCAAGACTGCTGAGTATGGGGTGGTTCTTAGACAGGCGCGGGAGGGATTGTATATGTGTACATGACAGATGTTTTATGCAAGAGTTTATTGTTCTATAGTTCCCTTTCCCCATGAGCAGGTCTTGGCACACACAGTATTCAAAATTTCTGGGCATAGCCTCTGGGGTCCACTTCATGTCACCACTCCTTGGGAGACATGGGTGTGCACCTGACGCTGGGGACCAGCGTCAAATCACAGGGAGGAGTGTGTAGCGGGGTCTTCAGATTTAGTTGGGATACACCTGGGGGTAGTGTGACCCAGGTGTGTAATTATGACAGGGTTTAGACCCCTTTGTGATTCGTGGAGGATTGGGTGGTGTATTATTCTCCTTGGCCTGTGGGTGGCGGGGTACCTACGGGCTCGAGGTAGAATCACTACCACAGTGCTACCCTTTTTGTCCCTTTCCGGAGATGGTATGGCTGGGGCGGGGAACCCGCCGTAGTGTCGATGGGAGGAGATAAAAGGGGGAGACGCCCTCGCCACGAGGTCTTCGAGGATCTTCTCTTCACGCACCCAGGCACCTTAGGCCTGGGTGCGGGCGGTTCGAGGTTCCGGCTCAGGTGCCCTAGGCCTGGCCGGAATGGAGTTGGAGTCCATCCCAGGCACCTTCAGCCTGGGGTGAGGTACTATGTCGTAGGCCTGGAACCCGGTGACTTCGACTGGGTCCTGCGAGGGTGAAGTGATTCCAGGGTGCCCCTTGCGAGGGGACCCGCATCTGAGGCGAGGAGGCCGGGGAGGTCATCCGTCCGAAGATTCCGGAGCAGCGTCAACCCGGTGACGGATGGGCCTCCGGTAACTCCCTTGGAGGGTCATCTTCCCCTGATAGGGGCCGCAGCGCAGCGAAGGTATCCTAATCAATGTTGCTACCACCCTTGGTCAAGGTACAGGGGTTTAGAGACTAAAATCAGGACAGTGCCTCGATCTGCTCATCCCACCGTATCTCGCCATTACATTGTTTGTTGTGGAGCTACGAAATAAAACTGAGAGTTGGACTGTGATCGGTGTGTGGACTCTGGTTAATGGGAGCAAAGTGAGGAAGGTGCCAGCATAGCAAGATTGAGTTTCATGACTAACACACATTGGCCCGAGGAAGATACTGGTGCTGGCCTTCACCTCACCCACAGCTATGGGGAGGACATGGGCTGTAGCGCATCTCACCCTGTCGTGTGACATACCCCTAGCTAAAGAGGATGGGGTGAGGCCGCTACAATTATATTTATAATGATATATATATATTCCAATATATCCTCTATTCTCATTGAATTGTGCCAGAAAGGCTAGGCATAACTATAAAGTAGGCCTTGAGATTATATACATTGCTGCCTGTAGGGGATTAGGGGATACTCAAGACAAAACATATTTTGGGTTAGGTAAGGGTTTAAACTCCTGTCAGTTTGTTTGTTATCTGTGTTCCATTGAGGAAATTTAATTTCTTCTCCTGTCCTGGAGATGCAATAAGAAGTGAAAGGTAATATCTATAATATTAGGAAAAGTATTTTAGTTATCCCTGGAATAGATGTCTATATTGGAACATTTCCCCTTACCTTTTGTGCTGGTAACAACACTAACATTTTGGATTTCCCATGACAAAGAAAGCAATGCTCCCCAGTGGGAACAGAGACGCACTAAAAACTTGGGGTTCTTCTCATTCCCTTCTCCATCCAAAAGCTCTACACTTAACCATTCATAAAATTATGAATGCACTCACAGACTAAGGCCAGCCATAGATGGAACGATTTTCTTCCCTGCAACCACGGGTTGCAGGAAAGAAAATCGCTCACTTCCCCCTTCAACACAGTCATTGTTGATGGGGGAATCCCTCCTGTGGAGCTATTGTGTTCTCCCGGCGGGGGGATCCAACCCAATCAGAAGAACACAGTGTCACGCTTAACCCTAATGCAGGTGGTCAGACAATATAGCTAGCGTCTGTGTTCTTCACCTATAGCACCCTCTTTCCCATAAGGCAAAAAGACCTACCGGTACTTGGTTGCTCCCAGGGGTTGTGCACAATGCTATAATGCCTGGCCACCACGCCGGGGCAGGTGCAAACTGAGCAAAGCAAAGTGTAATTGCGGTAGGCAAAGTGGTTCAATAACAGTTCAGATACACGGTGGGCAAGTTTCCGAATAGTCAGGGTCAAAATCCAAAGTCAAAAGGCAGGCAGAGTTCAGAGATCAGTCAATATCTGATTCAAGGTCGTCAATGAGGGAATCCAACCTAGTAGAGCAGGGCAGACAAACAGGAGCTTTAAAAATGTATAACAAATGCAATATCACAAGCATGAGACTGCAGGCTTGGCTGGCTTAAATCAGGTTTGGTCTCCACCCAGAGACTGACCACATCAATCACCTTGCAAGTGGACAGACAGACAGGGATGCATCATAGCCAAAACCAGGATGCTGCAACAAGGCCAGCAGCTATCAAAGAACAGGGGCAAACGTTTACACGCTCCTAACACACAGTAATTACTGCTAGTGGCTATAATAGCCACTAGCAATAATCACATGTAAAATCCACCAGACTGGTTGTACCCAAGTTGATCGACCTACTGAAATGGCCGAGATTTGAACCATCTATGGCCGGCTTAACAGCATGGAAAATGCCTAATCACAAGTCAAGAGAATCCTCCAATCCTTCTTATCCATGGTCATTGGTATGGTGTGACAGAAGGCACTGCCATGCAACCATGAAGGAGAGTTGTAGATGAAATCACTGGCATCTGAATCTCATTTTTCCATTTCTCCATTCATTTCCTATTGTTGTCAAGCATGTCTTTCAGGGAACCTCCCCCTCCATTAGTCCCAGGAGGCCACTATCCCTGTGTAATGTGCAGAGCTCCAGAATGCAAACAGAGACTGGAAGTGCTCCCTTCCCAAAGGCAGACCCTTTACACCACCACCAAGCCTGAGGCTAGAGCCTCTTCATCCCCTGCCTCAGACCTTCCCTGATTGCATGGAATGATAAAAAGTCATAACATATGTGGGAAAGTTAATTGTCTTTGGAAGTTTTTTTTAATTCTTTATTTTTACACAGCAGAGGTATGATGACATCTGCATCACTTCATATAGAAATATCAGCTTGCACTTATCAGCATATGTGCTGGTTAAAATAGAAAGTGATCTGTGAGTCTGATCATTTGAGCCTTGATGATCAGAAGCATTTATGTACAGAAACCACAAAAGGTTCAAAATTATTTTAGAAAAAGGAAAATTCTAAATAATATCTTCATATATACATAAAACCTTTTTTTGTTTAATTTTACTCCCTTAATCCGGATCTGATTAATATTTGATGTATGTTTAGCTGTACACTAGACCTAACTAAAAGCATGTTAGCATTGTTATATCCAAAACCAATTTTGTGTTTCTTATGTTAAACAAATTAAAACCTAGCTATAAAATAATGCATTTGCCACAAGAGACAGAGAAACAGAACCTGATCTAAAGTGCTTATAGTCGGCAAACACAACCCAATGATCCGACAATCATTAGGTTTATATCATAGCACTTAAAATGTCATTCCAATGCTGATAAGCTTCATGCACCGACCACTGGAACTGCAGGGGTTATTTGACCCTAAATTACTATTAAAACCTGCATGCAAAGAATCAATAGTAATCAAAAAGGTAGGTCTGAGTTGGTAAGGGCAGAACTCCCGCAGTTTAAAATAACCAGCGTCTCACTGCAAGGCCTCTCTCATTTAATGGATTTGCATGTACTTAGAACTCCAGACTCTCTTATCAATAAAGGATTCGGGTTTCGTTTTTCAGATGTGTCTCCTTTACCATTTAAGTGGTAATTCAAGTAAGAGTCATCTTTTTTAATTCCTCAAATAAGTGTCATTTTAGACTCTACACTTTAGCATTTAGTAATTGCTTAAAAGAAAAAAAAGTAGCCTATTGTGTAGTATTCTATTTATAATTCATTCTTTTTTTAAAACAAACTGGGGAAATTTTCAGTGGATTTAACCTTTTAGTAAACACAAGTGATGAAATTTGCTGATGTTTCTAAAAGTTATAGATAAGAGCACCACTGAATAATCTAGCCATACATGTAAAGGTCAGACTATCTGACCCTACTTTGGGATCAGACTTGAGTGGTCCATTATTTACCTGTATATGGAAATAGTTCAGTGAACCTTGAAAAACTTCTTAACAGTGAGAAGATGAAGAAAAATGATTGAATATGGGGTGGAGAGGGTGGAACTGCCATCTTATCAACAAACAAGTTTGCTATGGGACCATGGGCAAAGGGACTGGACTGCATGGTTTTGCCTACCTGCCAAGTCATTCCCTCTTAATGAATTTGCCCTAGGGGTCTTTGCTGGCATCTGGATTTCTCATGTCACTCAACAGAGTACCAACATCTTATCTTCTATTATCTGCTTTACCACAAGTAAGTAGCCTCTGAGACTAATGTTCTTTCATGATCTAGCCCCCAACCACTAATGCAATGTGGTACCTATTTCCTAATAACTTCCAACATAAGATGAACGCCATTGTAAGGGGACATACAAATGTAAGGAAGCACTTCCTCTTCAATGACTGCCAAAACCCCCCAAAAATGTTTTTTGCCTTTAGTTACACTTTAAAGGAGCATTTACACTGAGCACCAATGTAAATAGGGCATTTATACTTATCACCAATGTAAATGGACTTTAATTGTGGGGTATCCTTTTCACTGGCCACTAATTTACAAGAAGTTTATATTAATGGGGAATCCATTATTCATCAATGTGAAAGTATTAAAAATAGGAGAGATGCATAGGGCATCACAGAAAGCATAGATCCAAAAAAGAGTGCAATTTAGGGTGCTGGCAAACAGCGATAAAGGGGCCTATTATTAGGGAAGCAAAATGCCCAAGGCTGTGGAGATCTCACTTAAGAGGGAATGCATGAAGTAGGATTAGGGGCCCAATTAAAATGTTGCTATAATGCCCTGTGATTTGTAGTTATGATTGCTTCTGCATGAATGGTAAACAAGCCAACATTGAGCAGAACAGTTGCATACTATCTTTGCACTTATTAGTCATTGGTAAATTAGATCTAAAGCTAATTTTCTTGGACGATAATTGGCCAAAATATTAATAAAAATATTTCATAATAAATTGTGGTGTGCACACATACGACACATGCTAACCAAATCTTGGAAATTCTAGACTGTGAAAAATGTTGTTGACATACAATGCCACCCTCCCAAGTTACTGTCAGACTGTGATCAATAATGTGATTTATTCTATCATAACAAGTAACAATCACATTTCAGTTTAACAAAGATCTTTACTCACTACTAAATGTGACTGATTCACTAAAGACTAACAAAAATGATCTATTCCATATTTTTTTTAATACATTTTTATTGTTGGAGAGTGTCTTAATTTTTTCACGATCTGTAATTCTCATGCAAATTTTTGTTGTATATGAAATTAGTAATATCACTAACTAATTTACCATTTGCTATTGCTAATATAAGTGCACTGCTTATCTGCTTATTAGATTTAATAAATAATGCACTATACAATATTATTATTATACAGGATTTATATAGCGCCAACAGTATGCATGGCACTTTACAACACAAGGGCAGACAGTACAGTTACAATACAATTCAATACAGGAGGAATCAGAGGGCCCTGCTCATTAGAGCTTACAATCTAAGAGGGAGGGTCAAGTGATACAAAAGGTAATAGCTGTGGGGGATGATCTGATGGAGAAAGTAAAATGTGCAGTTGTTAGGTGGGGGCAGGATAGGCTTCTCTGAAGAGGAGGGTTTTCAAGGATTCTCTTAAAGCAAACAGAGTAGGAGATAGTTGGACAGATTGGGGTGGGGAGTTATATATGATAGGAGAGGCTCAGGAAAAGTCCTGCAGGCCAGCATGGGAGGAGGTGACGAGGAAGCTAGAGAGCTGGAAGTCTATGGAGAAACTAAGAGATCTATTAGGTTGGTATTTTGAGGCTAGGTTAGTGATGTAGCTGAGGGGCAAGTTGTGGATGGCTTTGTAAGTTGTTGTTATTATTCTGAATTAAATTTGTTGGGTGAGTGGAAACCAGTGGAGGGATTGACAGAGAGGGGGTAGCAGACACTGAGCAGTTGGTAAGGTGGATGAGCCTGGCAGCAGCATTCGTGATGGACTGAAGAGAGATAGCTTATGTAAAGGTAATCCCATGAGAAGGGAGTTGCAGTAGTCGAGGCGAGAGATGACCAGGGAGTAAACTAGGAGCTTTGTGGCATCATTGGTTAGGAAAGGGTGTATTTTGGAGATGTTGCAGAGGTTAAGGTGGCAAGATTTGGACAGTGATTGGACATAGGGCCAAAAGGATAGTTCAGAGTCCAGGATTCTACCTTGGCATGCAGGGATGGGCTGATAGTTGTGCTATCGGTCTTGACAGAGAAATCAGGGTAAGAGGCACATGGGGAGGAAAAATGATGGCCGGTTTTGGTTGGATTGAGTTTGAGAAGTGGTGTGACATCCAGGCTGATATGTCTGTTAGTAAATTAGTGATGTGTGAGGAGACTGAAGGAGTGAGCTGAGCGTTGAGGAGGAGAGGTCCAAGAACAGAACCTTAGGGGACCCAAAAAAGAAAGGAAGAGGAGACAAGAAAATAGTAATGCTAAAGGTATGTTAAAGGTTATATACCGTATATACTTGAGTATAAGCCGAGTTTTTCAGCCCTTTTTTTAGGGCTGAAAGTATACCCCTCGGCTTATACTCGAGTCAGTACCTCAAAATCGTGAAATTCCGCGGCCGGCGTCTATTGTTCAAATCTCGCGCCGTTCTCCCTGTCCCTTCGGCGATAGGCGTTTCCAGAAAACACTGTGATGAGTGTTTACGCCTATCACGGAGGTCCTCTTGTCCGACGTCCGTGATTGGCCGAGCACTGAACACAGTGCCTGCTGGGAAACGGAGTCGGCGAATGAGAGGACCTCCGTGATAGGCGCAAACACTCAACACAGTGTTTTCTGGAAACGCCTATCACGGAAGGGACAGGGAGAATGGCGCGAGATTTGAACAATGGACGCCGTCGCGGAATTACAAGATTTTGAGGTACTGACTCGGGCACAGGGAGGCGGAATCGACACAGTAAGGGGGCACAGTGAGGTGACAGTGGGCAGTGAGATGGCAATGGGCACAGTAAGGGGGCACAGTGAGACAACAATGGGCACAGTGAGGTGACAATGGGCAGTGAGGTGGCAGAGTGAGATGCCAATGGGCACAGTAAGGTTGGGCAATGGGCACATCCCCCCCCCCCTCGGCTTATACTCGAGTCAATAAATTTTCCCAGTTTTTTTGGTAAAAGTAGGTACCTCGGCTTATACTCGAGTCGGCTTATACTCGAGTATATACAGTAATATATATATAACCAGATGGTAATGACCCCCAATGTATGAGTGGTCAAAACAGCTTAAGGGGGTATATCCTCAAATAGGAGCTACAGGCAAGATGCAGGGCTCCACAAGTATCCACAAATGATACACTAGTATCCAAAAAAATTCACTCATGGGTACAGATTATGCAGAGAGAAAAACACAGGGCCACTCCCATAGTGTAAACCAGAGAGGAAACTATTTCTTAAAGGGTTAAGGCCCGTCCGTACACACAGGCCGAATGCTGGCCGACATCGCCCAGTTCAATAAAAACCGGCAAACATTCGAACTTTGTCTATGCCAACTGGTCCGACAGAAGCCAGCTGTTTGGCCGGCTTTTGTTGGACGAGCATGCTGGAAAACCAGCAGCCGACCGCCTCCCGATCAGCGCTTTCCTTCAATGGCAGAGAGCGCTGATTGGAGTGTTCTGACAGGGGGGCCGTCCCCCTGTCAGAACACAACAGCTCAATGGGGGAGATAGCTGTACTAACATTGGATCGTTAGTACAGCGTCTCCGACCAGAGCTGACAGTTTTTTTTTTCATTCAACCCTCTAGGTTGAACAGAAAAAGAAACAAATAGTGTGTAACAGGCTTTAGAAACATGTAAACACTCATTATAAGTATAGCACTATACAGATATAGAAATTGTGGCACAGGCTGCAGACATACAAGGTAAAGTCAGCGTATCTAGCTCCGCCCAATGCATTTCATCAGAATATGATGCCATCTGGGCTATATTTACTATTTGTTTTTAAGTAATCCTGTAACATTTCAGACATCAATATAAATGAAGTGCTAATTATCCACTTGCCAACCACTCCATAGCACATTTACTGCTTCAGGGCTCCCGGGCTGTGCAGGATCACATATATATATATATATATATATATATATATATATATATATATATATACATTATCCTGCAGTTCTGGGTATCGGGCATGAGTGTGCGTGCCACCGGCTGCTCCGTCCCGCTGTGATTCTACACAGCGGAAGCTGATCAGCAGATCCCGCGGACCCGATGTCTGTCGGCACCTGCTGATCATTCTGCACACAGGCACAACAACAGTCTACCTATGTAAACAAGGCAGATTGCCATTCTGTCAGTACAGAAGGCATGGATCCTGTGTTCCTGTAAAGCAGGAACACCGATCCATGCCTTCAACTAGTAAAAGCACCCCAAAGTTAGAAAACACATTTTAGGCACACAGTTAACCCTTTGATTGCCCCTGATTTTAACCCCTTCCCAGGCAGTGTCATTAGTACAGTGACATTATATTAGTGTCACTGGTTCTCAAAAAAGTGCCAAAATTGTCAGTTAGTATCCGATTTGTCCGCCGCAATATCACAGTCTTGCTATAAGTCGCCGATCGCCACTATTACTAGTAAAAAATAAATAAATAAATAAAAATTTCATAGATATATCCTATAGTTTGTGGATGCTATAACTTTTGCGCAAACCAATTAACCACTTCAGCCCCAGACCATTTGGCTGCCCAAAGACCAGAGCACTTTTTGCGATTTGGCACTGCGTCGCTTTAACTGACAATTGCGACGTGGCTCCCAAACAAAATTTACGTCTTTTTTTCCCACAAATAGAGCTTTCTTTTGGTGGTATTTGATCATTTCTGCGGTTTTTATTTTTTGCGCTATAAACAAAAAAAGAGCAACAATTTAAAAAAAAAACAATATTTTTTTACTTTTTGCTATAATACATACCCCCAAAAAATATATATACATTTTTTTTCCTCAGTTTAGGCCGATATGTATTCTTCGACATATTTTTGGTAAAAAAAATCTCATTAAGCGTTTATTGATTGGTTTGCGCAAAAGTTATAGCTTCTACAAAACAGGGGATAGTTTTATGGCATTTTTATTAATAATCGTTTTTTTGCTAGTAATGGCGGCGATCAGTGATTTTTATCTCGACTGCGACATTATGGAGAACACATCGGACACTTTTGACGCCATTTTGGGACCATTGTCATTTATACAGCGACCAGTGCAATAAAAATGCACTGATTACTGTAAAAATGACACTGGCAGTGAATGGGTTAACCAGTAGGGGGCGCTAAAGGGATTAAGTGTGTCCTAGGGATGTGTTCTAACTGTGCGGGGGAGGGCTATGTGTGACACGACACTGATCACTGCTCCCGATCACAGGGAGCTGTGATCAGTGTCTTGTCACTAGGAAGAATGGGGAAATGCTTGTTTACATCAGCATTTCCCCATTCTTCCTCTCCGTGAGACGATCGCGGGACTCCCGGCGGACATCAAGTCAGCGGGACCTGCGGTCAGACTCACGGAGCTCGGGCGCGCCCACAATGCCGCATCTTAAAGGGGACGTCCCTGTACACCCATATGTCCAGCCGAGCCATTGTGTCGACGTATATCGTCGTGTGCTTTTCAGCAAGCGTTTAATATACACTTATTGGGATTTTTTTTATCAAAAATATGTAACAGAATACATATTGGTCTAAATTGATGAAGAAATTAAATTTTTTACAATATTTTTTTATTGGATATGGAGCAGAAAGTAAAATATATATATATATATTTTTTTTATAGAGTTAAAAATAAAAAAACACAGAGGTGATCAAATATCAGCAAAAGAAAGCTCAATGTGTGGGAAACAAACGGACATACATTTTGTTTGGGTAAAGCGTTGCATGACCGCACCATTGTCAGTTAAAGTAACGCAGTGCCACATTGCAAAAAATGGCTTGGTCAGGAAGTGGGTAAATCATTCGGAGGTAAAGTGGTTTTTAGGCAGATAATAAAAACTAAAAATCTCACTGCTAGAACTACTGCAACCTTTGCGTGTACCCTGATTTCTTGGATTAAGCCCCGTACACATGGGTCAAATATTGGGCGGCGTGTGTACTGCAGCAGGTCCGACAGAACCTGGCCCTTCAACTGGCTTCTGTCAAATGGGCATGACTGAAAAAGGTCTGCCAGTCAGCTTCCGAACAGTGTGCCGCCCCTATCAGAACACAATAGAATAGCAGGGGAGATCGCTGTCAGTTTTTTTTTTTTCATTCAGCCCGCTGAGCTGAACGTAAAAAAATAGCAGTGTGTACTAGACTTGAGGGACAGCACTCAGTGTTGTGCTGAGTGCCTGAGTAACAAATTGGCAGCTAGAAGAATGATCACTTGAGTAATGGAGAAGGAGGGTATGACTAAGCCCATGTAGCATTTGAATAGCAACTTCCATAGAGTACTGGTAGAGTGATTTCATTTGCAATAGATGTAGAATCAAGCACTAGTATGTGCCTACTATCCAACTTTCAGTTCATACTAATGACAGTCTTGCCAGTACAAGTACGCGCTAAGCAAATACCAGCTTAAACTGAACAAATTATGTTTTGTCCACATCACTAATGCCCCATACACACGATCGTTTTTCATGCCGTTAAAAATGCCATTTTTAAAAATGGGCATTAAAACCGATCGTGTGTATGCTCCAGATCATTTTTAACGACGTGAAAAACGGCCATTAAAAATTTCGAACATGCTCTATTTTTTCACGTCGTTTTTCATGTCGTTTTTTTTAACGACGTGAAAAACGATAGTGTGTATGCTTTAACGACGTGAAAAAAACCGTGCATGCTCAGAATCAAGTATGAGACGGGAGCGCTCGTTCTGGTAAAACTAGCGTTCGTAATGGAGATAGCACATTTATCACACAGTAATGGACTGAAAAGCACGAGGCTGAAAAGCGCGAATCGTCGCTCAACAAACTTTACTAACATGAAGGGTGGCGCCATTCGAACGGAACTTCCCCTTTATAGTGCCGTCGTACGTGCTGTACGTCACTGCGCTTTGCTCGAGCGGTTTTTTTAATGATCGTGTGTACGCAAGACAGGCTTGAGAGGAAACATGAAAAAAAACGACAAGAAAAACGTCGGTTTAAAAAATGGCATGAAAAATGATCGTGTGTATGGGGCATCATTCTTTATTTCTACAGGAGTATTTTCATATTGTTATAGTAAAATATATTGAACTTCTGTCCCCTGACTACCAACATAGCACAGCACATAAGGTAAGGCCCCTTTCACACTGAGGCGCTTTGCAGGTGCTATTGCGCTAAAAATAGCGCCTGCAATGCGCCCCAAATAGCCGCTCAATTGTATCCAATGTGAAAGCCCAAGGGCTTTCACACTGGAGCGTTGCGCTTGCAGGAGGGTCAAAAAACTCCTGCAAGCCGCATCTTTGAGGCGCAATAGGAGTGGTAAAAATACCACTCCTATAGCGCCCCTGCCCATTGAAATCAATGGGGTAGCGCCTCCAAAACGCCCGCAAAACGCCGCAAAGAGGCGTTATTGCGGGCGTTTTTAACCCATTTTCAGACGCTAGCGGGGGTTAAAATCCCCCCGCTAGTGCCCGCAAATCGTGGGAAAAAATACGGTATAGCGGCGCTAAAAATAGCGCCGCTATACCGCCAGCGCATCCAGCGCCTCAGTGTGAAAGTAGCCTAAATGGATTGGTGATAAACTTCCAGGTGCAGAGAATCTTTATTTGTGTTAAAACTTCACAAAAGCAGCATGATCAGAAGTACCTTTACACATTTCACAAGAACTTCTTACCGGTAATTGTTCATAAGTCTCTTTTAATAGAGAACATTTGAAAAAAAAAAAATTGGGATTTTTAAGGCAATAAAAATATAATTTTGAAAAAATTTAATTTTATATAAGAAATTTTATTTTGATATGTAAAACGTATGTAAAAAGTTCATTAAAGAATTCCAACATGTTGAGTATATTTGTGCAAAATATTAAAACATTACATATAGTGAACAAAGGTTGAAGTGGTACTTCTGTGACCACCAGTGGAAGGTCGATGGTTACGAGTAGGGGGATAGCTTTTAATTGCCTCTGTTTTAAAAAAAGCAATGCAAAGCAATAACACAAACTGACAACAATACATACAGCATAATATGAAGCATATTTATACTAAGAAATCAATTTGTCATATGTGTTTAACTTAACAACCTAATCTGAATCTGGAAAGCTTTTTCTCAAGAGACTCTACGCATATTAGCTTTGCAGTGTGACTACAATTACTGCAGCTTGAGAATTCATTCATTTTAAAAAAAATATTGTTTCAAAACATCAGATGCAGTTTCTATGATAATTGTAAAGATAAAATTGTATTATTATTAATATTAGTATTATATAGGATTTATATAGCGCCAACAGTTTACGCAGCACTTTACAATATAATGGGAGACAATACAGCAACAGTACAATTCAATACAAGAGGGTTAAACTTTATTTAATACAAATTTTCAATTTTTAATCATAAGGGGAATTTTTGTGTATGGTAAACTTCAATAAAACTGCAGATATAAAAGACAAAAATGAATGCAGGTTTGTGCATAAAAATATTTTTATAAATACAAGCAGTGTAAGTGCCTCAGACTGACCCGACTGATTAGTCTCTTGATGCCCCTGTACAGAAGAGATCGTGTGTGAGAGAAAGAAATGGTACAAGCAACTTATCAATTCATGTGCTGACAAGAAGCACGTTGATAGGGAAGAAATCAGAGTTACAAAGAGACAAGCTCTTCAGTGTATTGCTTCTTTTTTCACTATCCAGTAGCAGACTGGGGTGGGTCCAGGTGGGCCCAGAGGAAGTGAGTTGTTGGCCATGAAAGTAACAACATCTAGCAGAAGAAAAAATAAATCTTTGGATAAAAGATGAATATTGCAACAAAAGCTTTTGTTATTGTATATTTTAATTGGCTTTTCAATTTCATTTTGTTATTTTGGTAGTTCCACTTTAGTTAAATAATAAACATGAATTAAAAATCTGGTACCCAAGCAACCTAATCAGGGTCTGCGGATTAACCACTTCAATACCGGGCATTTTCACCCCCTTCCTGCCCAGACCAATTTTTAGTTTTCAGCACTGTCACACTTTCAATAATAATTGCGCGGTCATGCGACGTGGCTCCCAAACAAAATTGACATCCTTTTTTCCCACAAATAGAGCTTTCGTTTGGTGGTATTTGATCATCTCTGCAGTTTTTATTTTTTGCGCTATAAACAAAAGAAGAGCGACAATTTTGAAAAAAAAAAAAAAAACACAAATACCTTTTACTGTTTGATTTAATAAATATGACAATTTTTTTTTTCAATTTCCTCAGTTTAGGCCGATATGTATTCTTCTACATATTTTTGGTAAAAAAAAATCGCAATAAGTGTATATTGATTGGTTTGCGCAAAAGTTAGGGGATAGATTTATTGCATTTTTTTTTTACTAATAATGGCGGCGATCTGCGATTTTTATTGTGACCGTGACATTGCGACGGACATATCGGACACTTTTGACACATTTTTGGGACCATTCAAATTTATACAGCGATTGGTGCTATAAAACTGCACTGATTACTGTGTAAATGTGACTGGCAGGGAAGGGGTTAACACTAGGGGGCAATCAAGGGGTTAAATATGTTCCCTAGGGAGTGATTCTAACTGTAGGGGGAGGGGAATTACAAGGGGAGGAGACTGATCGGTGTTCCTCTGTACTGGGAACACACATCGGTCTCCTCACCTCTGACAGGAGGTGGATCTGTTGGTTTACACACACAGATCCAGACTCTTGCCGTGATCCCGGGAAAATGCAGGTGCCCGGCAGACATCGCGGCCGGCGGCACGCGCACCGGGTCCCAAGCGATGCGGCGGGCGTGCACGCGCCCCCTAGACGGCTGGGAAGCAGGGACGTCATATGACGTCCACCCGGAGAAAGGGAGGGTTTCTGCCGGCGTCATATTACTATGGCCTCGTAAGGAAGTGGTTATGACTGAGCGGTCTCCTCACCTCTGACAGGACATGGATCTGTGTGTTTACACACACAGATCCACGGACCTGTTGTGATCGCAGGAAATCAAAAGTGCGCGGCGGACATCGCGCCCGCCGGGCATGCGCAGCGGGTCTTGGGCGATGCCGCGCGATCGCACCCCCTAGACAGCCGGGAAGCCCAGGACGTCATATGACGTCCACCCAGGGTGGGAGATCCCTCCTGTGGACGTCATTTGACTATGGACAAGTAGTGAAGTGGTTAAACATCCTTAATTTCATGTGGATAAAGAACATGCTTGTGTCTCTGAAGAAAAGAGAGAATGCACATAGCAGGCATTTTAAGCACCGACACCTTTCTAAAGAAAAACAATAGCTATTGGCCAAGAAGAGTTTAAACCAGTAGTTGTTCCTTTCTGAGTTGGGGTATGGAATGTTTGCCATAGTCAGGTCAAGCCTACATACCTAGAAGCATTACCTGATATATCCATAAACAGCATGATCAGGAAAACGTTTTTATGGAAGCTGGATGAGATAAACATCCAGGATCTGCGTTGTTTCTACCAGCATTTGTACCAGACCATTTTTACATTTCAAGCCTAACATGGCTCTAACACAGCGAAAAAACTTCAAATACAGAACAACTTAATGCCTAGAATGTGTACTGGGCGCCAATATACCATTGGGGGGTATGTGGCATGTGCTGAAAATCCTGGCCAAGTACATCAACTTAGACTTGCTCTTGCCTTCAGATCCCAAACCAGCTATTCAGCTCTAGCATACAATCCAATATTTTATTGCTAATACAGATCATTTTTGGGACAGCACAATCTGAAGAATATCTAATTTGCCAGGTTGTACATTTTTTCAGATTTTTTAGCTGCTTGGTATCCTGCTTAAAAACATACTCCACACTTTAAAGCTGAACTCCAGGCAGCCATCTAAATACATAAATAAAATACATATAGGGGAGCAGTTTTACCTATCAAAGATTTAGCATTTCTCTCCATTCGGTTCAGAGATTTACATAGAGCCACCTACACAGCCCAGTCTTGCAGGGATGGGAAATTATTTTCCTTTCTTGCAGCTCAGTAATCTCTCTGTCACTATACACTATCCTCCTATGAGAATGCTCATTGTACAGCAGCAAAACTGATTGGCTATTGGGCTGCAACTCCTTCCCTTAGGCTGGTTTCACACTGGTGCGGTGGGTGCGGTGGCGGTATAGTGCCGCTATTTTTAGCAGCGCTATACCGTCGGAATTGCGGAGGTATTCGGCCGATAGCGGTGCGGTTTTAACCCCCGCTAGCGGGCGAAAAAGGGTTATTACCGCCCGCAATGCGCCTCTGTTGAGGCGCATTGCCGGCGGTATTACCGCGGTTTCCCATTGCTTTCAATGGGAAGGAGCGGTGTAGGAGCGGTAAACACATCGCTCCTCTCACCGCTCCAAAGATGCGGCAAGCAGGACTTTTTTTCACGTCCTGCTAGCGCACCGCTCCAGTGTGAAAGCCCTCGGGCTTTCACATTGGAGAGACAGCAGCCGCTGTTTAGGCTCGGTTTGCAGGCGCTATTTTTAGCACAATAGCGCCTGCAAACTGCCCCAGTGTGAAAGGGGCCTAAGTCTGAGCTCTGTTGTACAAGAACTGCAAAAGGCTGATACCAGGTAAAATTTGGGTGTTCTCATTTTAAAATAAACACATTTAAAATAGCATTGATACATACAAACCAGTGTTATTTTCATCTTTCATTTCGTCTAGAGTTCTGATTTAAAGTAAAACTATAGGCAAAACTTTTTTTTTTTTTTTATTAAAAGGGAGTGTTATAACTCCTGTAAGATTTTTTATTTTATTTTTTCCCATCTGTGTCCCATTATGGGTATTTCTCTTCACTTCCTGTCCCATAGCCAAATAGGAAGTGAGAGGAAATCCTTGTAAACTTAGGGAATTCCTTGGGGGCCCCAGGTCACTATTGGAAGATTTCCCCTCTATTACTTTTCTGGGGACAACTCAAAATTTAGGATTTTCTTTGACTTTCACAGTCAATGATAATGATAAACAGGACAAATAGAGAGGGTGAATCTCCTTAAGATTCCACAGACAGCAGAAAAAACTGAGCGGGGGTTCTAATCCACCTCTACTCTATCCAAAACTAAAAAAAAAGTTTGCCTTTGGTTATGCTTTAATCATAGTTTGTTTATTTATTTATTTAGGTATTTATTTATTTCAGGTATTCATATAGCACCAACAATTTACAAAGCCCCTTACATATTGTAAGCTCTAACAAGCAGGTCCCACTGATCCCTCCTGTATTGAATTGTATTATAAATGTACTGTCTTCCCCGATGTTGTAAAGCGCTGCACAAACTGTTGGCGCTATATAAATCTTGTATAATAATAATAATAATAATAATATTGTACATTCACATCAGTTGCTGCCTTTAAGAAACATCCAATCTAAGGTGCCTATCTTACATACATATACTGTATGCACACATACTCAGGTTAATTAAATGGAAGAAAGCAGTTAACCTACCAGCATGCTCTAATGCCCTGTACACACGATCGGAATTCCGATGGGCTAAAATCCGATGGAATTTTTTGTCGGAATTCCGTTCAAAGCTGTCTTGCATACACACCATCAGACCAAATTCTGACCGTCCAAAACGCGGTGACGTACAACACGTACAATGTCACTATAAAGGGGAAGTTCAAATCCAACGGCGCCACCCTTTGGGCTGCTTTTGCTGATTTCGTGTTACTGCGTGTTAGAAAAAGTTTGGTGTTAGCCGATTCGCGCTTAAAATAAATATTAAGATATTTTGGAGACCTGGCTTTAAAATAAAATACGAAGATTCATGAGATCACAAGAAACAAAGAAATAAGTTTGTCAGAACTCGGTGTGAATATCCGCAGCGAAAAATAAAATTTGTTCTAGCATTAGAAAGAAGAAAAGAATGCGCTACATTTAACGATGCATTAATTTGCAGCATGACGAATGTGCTATCTCCATTACGAACGCTAGTTTTACCAGAACCAGCGCTCCCATCTCCTAATTTAGTCTGAGCATGCGTGGATTTTTCTCCGATGGAGTTCCACACAGACGATCGGAATTTCCTATCGTTTTTTTTTCCATTGGAAAAATGTAAAACATGTTCTATTTTATTTACACCGATGGAAAAAAGTCCGATGGGGCCCACACACAATCCATCGGACTTGTTTCATTAGAAATTCCGATCGTGTGTACAGGGCATTAGAGTGTGGGAGGAAACGGGGGTACCCAAAAGAGACCCACAAAAGCACAAGGAGAACCTGCAAACTCCATGCAGGTAGTGTCCTGACAGTGACCAGGATATAGGTCACAAGAAAAGATTTGATGGGTAAGCAGCAGTCATTTTCCCATTTAAGTATATATCTTTGCACTAGGATTGAGAGAAAGGTAGTTTAAATTAGACCATTTAAACCCGCAAGTATAGATTTGCTTAGTTAGATAAAGGTTAAACTCCCAAATGAGAAGAATAAAGCCAAGCTTCCCGGTATATTAACAGTTGAAGCTTATTCTGAATAGCTGTGTAATTTCATCCAAGTTACACAGTGTAAGGAGGAAGTTGCCAATACATTAAACATCAGCCCAGGTGGTTATATGTGAGAGTCACTTGTATTTTCCTTGTATCTAGGTTTTCATAGACATGACTCTGCAAACATTACTCCAACATTTTACACTTTACTTTAGAGAACATAAGAGCCCAGTATCCCCATAATACATTTAAGTACACATGGTAAATTTTACTTAACATCCTGAGATAGAGGTGGAGAACCAAATTGAAAACACATGAATACACAAGTACATAAAACTTACATGCATGTTTGTATGTGTCATTCGTTTTTTCAGTTTAAACCAGATCCACAGTGTTTTTTTTTTCTTAAAGATAGATAGAATACTTTATAGATTTTTAATATATATATAATTTTTATAGGTAAACTTACACTTTAAGGGATCATTTACATTTTTACATGGCAAATTTGGGCCACACGCCATGAAAAAAATCAGCATTTCTCCTGCAGGTACTGCGGCTGTTCATGGGACATTAGAGCGGTTACATGTGATTAGGGACAGAGAGGCAGCATTGGCTGCAGGAAGTGTTTCTGCTGGCTGTGGCTGATCATAATAGTCTATGCATATCCACCACAGAGAAATGCAAATTCTTGGTGACATATGGTGTAAATCCCCCTTACAAGTTTTGAATAGTGTGGGAAGGGTTTTAACCCTTGTTATTTTTTTGTCAGGTTGCTTTTTGTGTCCCCATTAAGGAGATTCTTACTCTTAATGTGTCCTGGTGACCACCTGGTGACCATTATCTTATGGACTGAAAGTGAGGGAAAACCCAATATTTTTAGTTGTTAAAGTGGTTGTAACCCTCAGACATCAAATATATTCAAAGCACATGCCTCTATAGTGTGTACTAGCCTGAATTGTAAGCACTTAATCTAGTTCTTCTCTGATCCCCCTACTACCTGCATTAGTCACTGAAAAGACTCTATGCTGACACATCAACCTCGAGGGAGATGGCCGGCTACCCTCCTGCACACAGCAGGACTCAAAGTCTTAGTTCTGTGTATTTTTCTATGAGCCTGTAAGCCAGTGTAGAGTGGGAGTGTGTCTCTTCCCTCCACTCAGCTATCAGATATCAGGGAATTCTGTGCTTTAGCTCTGCAGTGTGTGGTATCAGATCCCTGCCCCCTGTTACTGGAGCTAAGAAAAAAAATCTTTGATCTGTGTTTTTTTAGAATGAACTACAGAAGAAATGGCTGCAGATAAACAGGTATAACTTATGTAGGAGGATTTGTTTCATCTCTGGGTATCACCTTAGACCAGTCACTTGACTGTATATGCAAGGGTTAACAACCACTTTAACAGAACAAGAGGGGAAATATTACAATGTGTACACTTGCCCAGGTGACAAATGTCTAGGGTGGCATTTACCCCACTTTGGAAAAATTTCCTCCTGCTTTCTGTTGCATCTACTGGACTTCAAAAATCTCCCTAGTGGAATACAGATGTCAATAAATTTCAGCCACTCTGGGCCACAATGTCTTGCATGTGTGTTTAGGTCAGATGAGCACAGGCCAACCACTCTCTGGGGTTCATTTAACATCTTAGAAACTTGCATCTGACACTCTATTGTTCTTCCCCGATAAGCCCAGGTTGACAGGTCCTGCACAGCAGACCACTCTTTGATTTATTTAGCAGGCCTTAAGCTGGTCATACACTCAGGGTTGAGACAATGGGTGAGCAGGAGGGGAGGCAGCCTTGAGCACAATGGTTTGTTGCAGGGATGGGGGCACCCTGACCCTAACCCTAAGGGAAGGAGGGGGCAGGGTTTGGCATCCTTGCCCTGGGCACTGGATGACCTTGTCCCGGCACTGCATACACTGATCAAAGTTCGACCCGTTCAGCAGGAAAACATGTTGGAAAAATTTCCTCAGCCGCTAATCTGTGTATTTTGATAGCAGCAAGTCAAGTGCAGCTGTGCTGCTGTTAGAATACAATGTCCAGGCCGGGGGAATCCTCCATCAAGCTCATTTGTGTGGATGGAGGAATCAGTTTTTTTTTAATTATTATTATTCAGCTCAATGGATAGTGTATGGCCAGCTTTGCACTGGGAATCACTTGAAACAGAAAATATAACCAGCTCGTCTAGCATCTGATATCTAGGGTGCATGGTTACACATTCAAACATTGTGAAAAGTAAAGAAAAATAACAAGAGGAAGAGCCAGAATCTCTAAATTATTACTCCATAAAAGGTCCAGTCTATTTACAGTGCATGTTTAACACATTTACATGTCTTTGCCAAAGGTCCTTAAAGGTGTTGTAAAGTCAGAAGGTTTTTCATCTTAATGCAGTATATGCATTAAGATAAAAAGCCTTCTGTGTGCAGCAGCCCCCCTCAGCCCCCCTAACACTTACCTGAGATCCCGCTCTGTCCAGCGATGTCCACCAATGTCTCAGCCATCCGAGATTCTCCTTCCTGATTGGCTGAGACACAGCAGCGGCACCGTTGGCTCCTGCTGCTGTCAATCAAAGTCAGCTAGCCAATCAGGAGAGAGAGGGGGGCCAGGTCGGGGCTCTGTGTCTGAATGGACACAGGGAGCTGTGACTCGGCTTGGGTGCCCCCATAGCAAGCTGCTTGCTGTGGGGGGCACTGAACAGGAGGGAGGGGCCAGGTTCACAGAACAGGGACCAGAGAGAGGGGGATCCGGGCTGCTCCGTGCAAATCCACTGCACAGAGCAGGTAAGCATAACATGTTTGTTATTTTTATAGGAAAAACCGAGACTTTGCAATCACTTTAATCATACAGAATTTGCTATAAATTAGGACTTCTAATGAAAATGCATATGTGTCAAATGCTTTAAAAAAAACGAGGACTTTTATGTAGTAATTATCTAGAAGTGCTGGTGTTCCTTTTGCTATTAAGTATCGGTCAAAAATACATTTTTCGGGATAACTCATTTGAAATGTACTTTTTTTTTTTTTTTTATCAAATGAGAAAACAGGAAAACAAGAAAGTAAACAAAAGAGTGCAGTAAGTCAATTCAACTAATTTTAGTTATATATTTATGTATTGTTTTAGTCTGAAAAAAAAAGGACTTTTCTTAGTTCTTGGATGCTTAGGAACTCATTGCTGTATACATCTTTTCTGCTCCTGTTTCTTCTCTATATAAAATATTATTATCATTCTGGTGGTCCTCCACAAATTTTCACATTTTCAAAACAGGGGGTTAGTGAAATCTTCAAAATTTGGAGGGGGGGGGGGGGGGTAATATGTATTGGGCCCTGAATACTAGTACTACACCTACAAACAGCTGAGTTTTATAACTCAAACTACATGGTTCGTTGTATTACACTACAGGTTCAGATTTAAGGTAATCTACACCCCTAAAGGCTTTGTAGTTTTACATCTGATTATTTTATTTTAAATATATGAAATATATGTGCAAAATGCTAAAACCACCAACAATTGGTTTCAATTTACTATATTCAGTATAGTACTATGATCATTGTTTAGTTTCTATAGAATACTGCACTTTGCACATAACATTTTCCACTAATACTCAGGCACATGTGTTACCTAATATAAATATAGTATCAAATCCTTGCAATATGGCACTCCTATACTCATAAGCACAGTAATTGTGCCCCAGAGCAACTGTCCAAACAACATCAAACCTTCATTCTCCAACATTCTCCAACTGTCAACTTCATTCAGCACCAGGTTAAAGTACACCTGTGCTTTTCAAGGAAAAGTAACATGTTTGTTTTAATCTCATCCTAACCAGTAGCACCTTTCATAGATCTGGAAACCAGGTGCATATAAAACATCCAGTACTTCTGAGTATAGAGAAGTACTGTATGTGAGTCACTTACCAAGCACCAGTGCTGTTACATTGGCATGGAGTTCATAGCCCCATGTAAGCTACAGCTAGAGCAAAGCATAGCTTACAGAAGGTGGCTTCTTCTTCTTCTTCTTCTCCTTCTTCCATCTTAAGAAAGTGGAGCAGCAGATGCTGTTGAGAAAAGGGGGTGATTAAAGTGAACTTGTTGCTTTGCCTTGAATGGGCAAAAC
Organism: Rana muscosa; assembly: GCA_029206835.1. Taxonomy (NCBI): domain Eukaryota; kingdom Metazoa; phylum Chordata; class Amphibia; order Anura; family Ranidae; genus Rana; species Rana muscosa. The sequence continues at coordinate 58,119,679 of CM055119.1, forward strand.
ATGGCCACTGATTATGGTCCAGCATAGTCAAGTGATGCGGATTGGACTTTAAGCCAAAGTCAGTAATAATTTGGATGGAAATCTTCAAGTATGATTATCCATCCCAACTTTCTGCCTTCTTGATAGGACACAAAAACGCCTGGACTTCACTCCTGTAATGCCAGCAGTTAAGTTCCAACTTTTTATGTTAAAACAAAAGGGCAGGATGTGGATATTGCTAGCTAAGAGGTTGTCAGTTAGGCATCCGTGTGTGTGTGTGTGGGGGCTTGGCCTACATGTATGACAATGAAATGAATGAACATTTTACAAAGCTGCACAGTTTTTAATATCTACTGGGGCCTTTTCACAGCATGGGCTTTTTTTCTGGAAAAAGTGAACTTAGCCCTTAAGTGTAAAATTTAAAGTTACACTTTCTGTAATCCATTAGGATGCTTGAGCATTGCATTTCCAACAAAGATATGGCATGCAGCAAATTAATATTGGAACTTCAATTCTTGTGAAAAATAGATGGTTCAGTGGTAAACTGTTTAGTAATTTTGCACAGACCAAGAAAATGCCCATGTCACCTGTGTGGCAAGACCACAAATCTCACATTAGAAAAGCTTTTCAGAAAAATGTCAATAGCCTTTTGTTTACCTATCAAACACAAGTGCCCATTGTATCAGCCTAAATGTCTAAATATTGTACTTCTTTCTACAGGATGAATGCTCGCTTTTGTTTACACGGTCCTTAAATAATAATCAGACCTAGACCCTCTGTCATCTCCATGCAGTATACAGTTGACTTATGGCAAAGCAGTCTGTTATTGGCAGGTATTATTGTCCCATTTTGATCTCCCTAACATGAAATGGGATGATACCTGAGGCTTGCAGCTATGGAAAGATACAGCATCTCATCTTACTCACGTAGGTAACACTGATAAATTATGTATATATTAATATATAATGAAGTATAGGATGAGTACCCTTTGATCTTTCTCATGGCTTACATTTTGTATCCACAACATATAATGGAGAGCCTCTATAACTCTGAAGAAGCAAGTGCGAGTTAATGCATGGTCTTTGAAGTCATTTCCTTATCAGATCCCAAGTGATCATCTTCAGACTTACAGTTTTTTTTTTTTCCAGGAGGGCAGAGGGGTGAGAATTTGAAGACAATTTGCTGACGTTTAAGGCAAGGTATACATTTGCATTTCAACAGGTTTAAAATAGCTGATTGCAATAAAAAAAAAAAAAAAAAATCTTTTGTTTTTTAGAATGTTTTATGCTGTGGGACTTTAAAGTTGAAATTCAATTTAGTTTTTTTTTTATAGAATATCTACTATTATTATTCAGGATCCATACTCGTGGTCTTTGGAATTTAGGATACTGGCTATTTCACGACATTTAAACTAAAATGGATATATCCAATTTGCAAATGCAAATTGGATATATCCATTGTATTATATATATATATATATATATATATATATATATATATATATATATATATATATATAATTTGATGAATAGTTGTAATAGTGAACTTTCAAAAAGCATTATTTGCAAAGTAACACACACACCAGCTATAACTTTTTTTTGGGGGGGGGGGGGGGAAACATCCATCACCCTTTTTTATAAAAAAATTCTGCCTTTAATGGTTAGGGTTTATGGTCAATTTTATTATTTTCGTATGCACATGCTTGTATTCTGGTAGATTCTAATGCATCTTGCAAACTGGTAGATTGGAGCCAAGAACAAAATACTCTTTTCCCAAGATGCAGTGTGAACAATACCTGTCATTCCTCGTCCAACTGTGGTTGGACACAAAACATAGTATGTAAAGTCAACAGGTACTGTGTTTTCACATGTGTTAACTACTGTTTTAATATGTACTGTATTTGTTTTTAGTCATATTTAGTGATTTCTGTTGCTCCTTGTTTAAAAAGAACATCCTGTTTTAATACATCCAAAATGATTCCTTCCTTTTAACAAGCAAGTTTAAATGAGCTACTGTTTGCTGTTTTCATGCTAGCCTGATGTAAACACGCATACAGTAATCCTTTATGGAAATTAATGTTCCTTATCCCACAGTCATTCTCCATGAAATGTATAATACAGAAATTTATGTTATACATACTACTGTGGGGATTCTTGATTCTACTATAATCACAATGTGGCCACATTACAGATGCCAGACATGCTTTTGTTCTGCCTAATTGTGACAGAAAATTAATGTTGAGATGGAATATTTCAAACAATGTGAATTGTAAAAGTTATCCTTTGTAAGTCAACAGCCGTAAAACGGGATGGTTTGATTAAACAAGGCCTGCTGGGGGAGATATCCTGTGGTAATTAAGTTAGAAAACATACACCGTCCAAGCTTTGAACTATTGTAATGACATGTAGATAGAATACACACATTCTTTCATGTTATAAAATGGCTTTTTAGGGCTTCTTATGTCTGCTCTGTATTCTGCATTTCTTTTGTCTTTTGCTGACATCCTCAGCCATTTGTTAAGAGCCAGTAATATATATCCAAATACATGTACACACACACACACACATATATATATATATATCTATATATAGATATATATATCTATATATATATATATATATATATATATATATATATATAAAACATATTTTACACAATGAAAAGCATTTGTATTGTATTGTATAGTAGCAAAATAATGAGCTTTTCAAACAATATGGTAAAAAGTGGGGTACCCACCTTCTAGTATGTGGACTATGCTGCTAGCCAAATTGTACGTTTAAAGAAAAAGGAAAGAAACTCCCAGGGGCTTGTGCACAGCTTGAATGATGTATTGACTCATGATAGAAGTATTAGGTAATTTTATTATACATGGATATTGAATTTACAAATTCATTAGAAAAGTACAAGTAAAAAAGAGGGATTGGGGAATGGATCCAATTACATAGAATGGAACAACAATAATAGCTCCGGTGTACAAGTTATAACGGTATTACAGTCATGTGTCACAATAACCATATACAGGTCACCACTATGGGTTGGCATGTATATGGGTCCCCTTGGGGGGAGAAACTGGGAGTTTCTTTCCTTTTTCTTTAAAAATGCAAACAATATGTTTTGCTTTATTTTGCTTTGTTGCTAGCTATTCTGTTGGACCTTGAATACCTTGTCAAGAGGCCTGGTGTTCAAACCTTGGGGATCATTTAATTAAAAGAAAGAAAAAATAAAATAAAACAAGAAGACGAAAAAATATAAAATATTAGACCTAATTTAGACAGATGAATGAGGGTGGATAGGCTGTTGGGTTCAGATGGATGCCTCTGGATAGAAGGTATGGCCACATACAAACTGGTTGATTAGCTGTGGCCAGTTTGTGTGCATCCAAAAACACCAACCCTGGAGGTAAACTGTCTTTGTACATGGCCGGGCAAAGTCTCTAATCATATGTATTTTATTTTAGGCCTAGCTTCAGACACTAGAGTATACATTTAATAACAAACCACCCTTGATAGTAAATTCCATGTATATGTTCTTTTGCCTGCGCTAATGCATTCACACAGTTTGCAGGTCCATGTAATTTGCTTGTTTCCGTAGGATCAATGCGCAAGAGTACACGCAAATCCTTTAATAAATTGGGCCCTATGTCTGTTCCCATTGGGGAACTATAGTCAGTGTTGAATGTTGTGCTTGTTTGTATATTTTATTGTCTGCTGATACTAACTGCAGTTTGACCCCCATGGCAACAAGCCGGTTTTCAAAATTTTTGAATCAGCACTTTGAATAATTAAAAATCATGTGCAAGACTTATGCCTTGTACACACGATTGGATTTCCGATGGAATAAAATCCGATGGAATTTTCCGTCGGAATTCCGATGAAGCTGACTTCAATCAGTCTTGCATACACACTATCAGACTAAATTCCGACCGTTCAAAAAGCGGTGACGTAAAACACTACGACGAGCCAAGAAAAATGAAGTTAAATGCTTCCGAGCATGCGTCGACTTGATTCTGAGCATGCGTGGATTTTTCTCCGATGGAATTCCACACAGACGATCGGAATTTCCCATCGGAAAATTTTTAAACATGTTCTATTTTTTTACTCCGATGGAAAAAAGTCCGATGGGGCCCACACATGATCGGAATTTCCGATGAAACAAGTCCATCGGATTTTATTCCATCGGAAATCCGATCGTGAGTACAAGGCATAACAATCAAAAAAAGCAACAAAAAAATATTTACATAACTTATTGTTTTACTCCTTTACCATACAATTTTTAATTTAGTAAACAAGTGGACTGACATTTTAATTATTAAAATATGATTGATAAGTAGAATGTCAGTCCTTAAAAGAGAAGTATGGTCAAAGCTTTTTTGTCCATCCTTCTTGTCTGTGACCCAGAATCTTAAAACCTAAAACCTGCTGTTGGCTGATGTCACAGAGCTGACCATATTGTTGCGATCCATCCTGATTGACACCTGGCTCTGGCTCTCAGTGTGAGACTGAGAGTTGGAGAGAGCTGCGCCTTCCTCCTCTCTAGCCCAGCACTCCAGTGAGCACTGGAGGAGCAAAGCGGTGAGCAGTGACTGACAGCAGTCCACTCAAAGTCCACTCAAAGTTGAATGAGAACTGAGTGATCAGTGATAGCTCAGTTTTCGGGCTTAGAGCAGGCAGGGGACAGCTGCAGCTTCAGAACGATGCTGCAGCATAGAGGTGATTATGTATGTTTGTTTTTTAACAAACTCAAACTTCTCCTTTAACCACTTAAGGACCGGCGGCTGTATATTTACGTCGTCAGAATGGCATGGACAGGCATAGGTATGTACAGGCACGTCCCCTTTAACCACTTCAATTCAGGGCATTTTCACCTCCTTCCTGCCCACACCAATTTTTCGTTTTCAGTGCTGTTGCACTTTGAATGACAATTGCACGGTCATGCAACACTGTACCCAAATGAAATCTTTATGTTTTTTCCCCCCACAAATAGAGCTTTCTTTTGGTGGTATTTGATCATCTCTGCGGTTTATATTTTTTGCGCTATAAACAAAAGAAGAGCGACAATTTTGAAAAAAACACAATATTTTTTACTTTTTGCTATAATAAATATCACAATTTAAAAAATAAATAAAAATTTTCTCAGTTTAGACGGATATGTATTCTTCTAAATATTTTTGGAAAAAAAATCGCAATAAGCGTATATTGATTGGTTTGCGCAAAAGTTGTAGCGTCTACAAAATAGGGGACAGATTTATGGCATTTTTTATTTATTTTTTATTTTTTACTGGTAATGGTGGCTATCTGTGATTTTTATTGTGACCGTGACATTGCGGCGGACATATCGGACACTTTTTGGGACCATTCACATTTATACAGTGATTAGTGCTATAAAACTGCACTGATTACTGTGTAAATGTGACTGGCAGGGAAGGGGTTAACACTAGGGGGCACTGAAGGGGTTAATATGTTCCCTATTGAGTGATTATAACTGTAGGGAGAGGGGACTCACAAGGGGAGGAGACCGATGTGTGTTCCTCTGTACTGGGAACACACATCGGTCTCCTCACCTCTGACAGGAGGTGGATCTGTTTGTTTACACACACAGATCCACAATCCTGCCATGATCGCGGGACAATCGCGGGTGCCCCGGCAGACATCGCGGCCGGCGGGCACGCGCACCGGGTCCCAAGCGATGCGGCGGGCGTGCGCGTGCCCTTTAGATGGCCGGGAAGCAGGGACGTCATATGACGTCCACCCGGAGAAAGGGAGGGTTCCTGCCGGCGTCATATTACTATGGCCTGGTAAGGAAGTGGTTATGACTGAGCGCTTTTAGGTGTGAGACGAGTCAGCTCTTTTGTCTTGTACCCTGCTGTCGTGTGTACTTTTGTTTTTTTGTTGTTTTGCACAGTGGGGGCATTTTTGTTGGAGTGCGGCTGTCCACACCTTCCTTCTTCTAACTGCTATATGCTTAGCCTGCACCTGATGCTTCCACCTTGAGGAGAGTGCCATTTCCACACATCCACCTGGAGCGGTGATCCCTTCCCCAATATATTTGCCGCCGTGTGGTCGCGCGTGCTCGCGACCCTGCCGCCTTCTCCGTGAGTCTGACTACGGGTCCCGCGGACTCGATCGCCACGGGGATACCTGCGATTGTCTCACGGAGAGATAGAGTGGGGAGATGCTTATGTAAACAAGCATCTCCCCGCTCTGCCTAGTGACAATGACAGTGATCACCGCTTTCTGTAATCGGAAGCGGTGATCACTGTCTTGTCACACACAGCCCATCCCCCCTACAGTTAGAAGCACTCATCAGGGCATACTTAACCCATACAGCGCCACCTAGTGGTCAACCCCTTCACTGCCAGTGTCTTTTTCTCAGTAATCAGTGCATTTTTATAGCACTGATCGCTGTAAAAATGACAATGGTCCCAAAAACGTGTCAAAAGTGTCCGATGTGTCCGCCATAATGTCGCAGTCACAATAAAAATCACTGATCGCCTTCATTACTAGTAAAAAAATATATATTAATAAAAATGCCATAAAACTATCCCCTATTTTGTAGACGCTATAACTTTTGCGCAAACCGATCAATAAATGCTTATTGTGATTTTTTTACCAAAAATATGTAGAAGAATACGTATCGGCCTAAACTGAGGAAATTTTTTTTTTTATATATATATATTTTGGGGATATTTATTATAGCAAAAAAATTAAAATATTGAATTTTTTCAAAATTGTCGCTCTATTTTTGTTTACAGCACAAAAAATAAAAACCACAGAGGTGATAAAATACCACCGAAAGAAATCTCTATTTGTGGGAAAAAAAGGACGGCAATTTTGTTTGGGAGCCACGTCGCACGACCGCGCAATTGTCAGTTAAAGTGTTTCAGTGCCGAATCGCAAAAAGTGGCCTGGTCTTTGACCAGCGAAATGGTCCGGGGCTGAAGTGGTTAATATATCTTGAAGGCCAGTTGTTTTATTGCTGTTTGTATTTGCAGTGTTAGTATGTCCCATCTTAAAAAATGTAAGGGGAAAATAGGCCTAAATGCTGCATGATGAGCCCTTTACAGATGCTGGAATATTATTGCTGTCAGTGACAGTGGCATACATCTTGAATTGGGGAAATCATTCAAAATGCTGAATTTTTTTGCAACCAAGCACTGGCCAATTTTTTGCCCTGTAAACAAATTAGGACTTATGTGATTGCAATACGGGTCACAAAAAAATATGTGCATTATGATAAAAAGTTGTGGTGTTCCTTTTTTGTTTTCAGAAATCTCTTCAAAGATAGGCAAATAATATGCTCACTGACATCTTGTGTTTTTATGGCCATTGTTAAGGCAAGGTCCTTTCATGTACCCTATGTTTACAAATCTATGTAAATACAATAGAAAAAATGTGTATGTCTACTAAATTTGCACTTTAAATGCAAAATGCAAATGAATCTGCATTGCACATATGTGTCTTCTGTATGCAATCTCTTTGTAAGTGATATGCAGACTAGGTCATCTTGTTAGCACCTATTTACAAAATGCAAACATATTTCAGCACTGTATGTATACGCTGATAATTTTATTTAGCTAGCTCAGCAGGGTGTTCACAGTCCTACGCTGTAAAAACATACAGCAAAATTTGCAAGTAAATGGAAGTATGTTGTTGCTTGCACTGAAGAAAAAGAACATAAGGCTGTTTCAATTCTTTTGGATAGTTTACAGTCAAATCCAAAAAATGAAACGTCAGATATATTTATACTATTAAACAGATAATAAAGGATTTATTGATCACAGCTCTTTATATTATTAGTAAGGATGGCAACTAAATGTAAATTTTTGGCAAAGGTGGACATTTATGCAATAATTTTAATCAATCAATCAGGCAGGTTACAGAAACTGCCCCAACTGCTATTGTACCCTCTTGTGATAAGGGTTTCCAGTATTTCTTTTTCCTCTACTATCCTCAAATAATTCACATTAATATAGACATTTATATTTGTGATGGTACTGCCCAATTCTAATGCATGAAAGCAATCAGATCATACATGGATGTTCATTCACCCTTGGAAGTCTTAGGCACTTTAATAATGATGACCTTGGATTGCATTTAAATGAATTTGGGGAATTTTTATTATCTTTAACTGTATTATTTACTTTATTTATTATTTATTTCAGGTACTTATAAAGTGCCATCAATGTACACAGCGCTTTGCAAATATATATATATTGTACTGAAGACAGTAAGAAATAGTTTTGTTTTAATAAATTCAATAAAGAGTGAACATCATGATGTTTCTTAGATACAGGCAATGTACAAAGTAAGGACTGGTGGTCTGAGTACCACATAGAGTTCATAACACTTTTAATTGGGCACCACCTAATTTTCAATAGTTGAGCAACATTGGTAAGAATCAGGTAGTGCAGGAGTTAAAACAGTGATGGCAAAATCACTAACTTAGTAGGAGACCAAGTAACAAGCAACTTGTAAAGATACCTCCAGGCATGCTGAATCACATAAATGCTCAATGCTTTACTGGAAAACCTTGACACATATGCCTGTCGGTAGTATGTTACATGCTACCCACTAATATAAGCATTTTAAAATATTCCAATAAAACATGGGTCTTTTTCGTGTAACCCAGTATTCTGAGGATCATCTTTAAAAGCTGCTCGTTCCTTGGTTTAATGTCTGAAGTAGCTTCTTCTAGGATAGAGGATTTGTCATACGTTGTATTAGCAATGTAGATACATCAAGTTTTTTCACAGGCAGGGACAGGAGACGACTTCAGAAGACTTTTTTTCCTACAGTGGAGGCAAGTCTGTCTCTGGATTAGTATTGTGTATAGAAATTAATAAATGTTTACAATATTCAAAAGCACTATAAGTGTCCCTGCACTGTGGTGTGCTCAAATGAATTTAAATTAGGTTTTGACTGCTGCAAGAAAAAGATGTGTACTTCCTTAAGTACTCCCATACTAATATTCAAAAGTACCAAAAATCTGTTGGGTCAGTCAAAGATCTTCCAGCACTCTGCTAACTAAAGAATAGTGAACAAACATTAAAATCGGCATGTATTACCTTTTGTATCACTTCCCCCTCCCTTTTAGATTGTAAGCTTTCACGGGCAGGGCCCTTCTACTGCTCTTTTATTAAATTGCATTGTACCTGTACCATCTCTCTTTATTTTGTAAAGTACTGCACCAATTATTCTTGCAATAAAAATCCTGTATAATAATATAAATAAAATTGTGAATATGTTTATGTGAAGATGTTTCAGTGTCAGATTTCACTGTGTGGTCAGCGTAATTCTCTGTCTATGCTCTATCTCCACATGCATAGGCTGATTATTGGCAGATTTGGTTTAGAGGTGTAAACTGGATCTTTACTCAAATGTTGATGTAAAGCTTTGCTGACAGTCTTATTAGGATAGATATGCATAGGAGCGTTGGAATACTTAACCTTACACAAATGTATATTCTCTCCAATGCTGCTTTTAACTAAGCACTTGTTGATGTGATCGATGCTAAAAAGTTCATATTGGCTCATCCTGCCCTATCAGAAGAGATCATGTGACCAAAGCCCTAGGCTTTTGACCATGTGACCAGTACTGGAGAAAGCTGGGAATATTTTCTATGGAAAAAAAATAAAAAATAAGCGGTTTTGTTAATCTTTTGTATGCATCCCACCATAAGTATTGGGCCCCTTTCACACGGGGAAGACACAGGTCCATTTACACCCATCGCTCCATAGAGAAGAATGGAGGTTCTAATCAGGTCCCCCTGAAAAAACGTCAGGCGGACCAGATCGGAACGTTCATGTGAAAGGGGCCTTGATGAAGCTTTAGCTTATCATTTGAGTATTGGTTTGCAGTTCTTTGTCATAGCTGATAGTCCCATCACAAGCTGAAGGTTTCATTGCCTGACTTATGGACAAGGCCGTAATTTCTAGCCATAACAAGCCTGTTCAGTTATATGCTTCTTCATGTGCTAAGCCCTTATTCACATGGGCATACATAAACCCGTGCAAAGGGCCATGTTCCATGTATCTGCGTGAAGGCAGTCCTATTCATGTCAGTAGGGTTACAGTGGCTGCAAAGACAAAGCCCCTGCTCCCAATTTGACATCTATGTGGCTGCGGAGGCATGTCCCCAAACTCACATGTTTGTGTCAGAACATCACTTCAGGAACTCGGGCAATGACAACCACCAGCACCAAACCCACGTCTAAATCAAAACCTTAGTTGTAGCAGGTAGCAACCAGGTTTATTAAAAGTGATTGTAAAGGCTCCCCCTCTTCTCAGGTCCCTCTTTGCTGCTCCTAGCCTCTCCCTCCTTTGAGTGCCCCTCAGCCAGCAGCTTGCAACAGGGGGCACCCAAGCCGAGTCAGAACTCTGTGTATCAATTCAGACATGGAGCACCAACCTGGCACCACCCCCTCTCTCCGCTGACTGACTTTGATTGACAGCCACATGAGCCAATGGCACTGCTGCTCTGTCTCACCCAATTAGGAGGAGTGTCCTGGATGGCTGAGGAGATCATGGATATTGCTGGAGAGAAGGTTCTCAGGTAGGTAATTGGGGGGGGGGGTGCTGGGGGGCTGCTACACACAGAAGTTTTTTTTATCTTAATGCATAAAATTCACTAAGATGAAAAACCTTCTGCCTTTACAACCATGATAATCCATGCTAATTGAAGTCAGGGTAATTATTGCAGAACCATGTACCTCATGGGTTATAAAAAGAAAGCAGGTCACAAAAATTAAAGATAAGAGGATCCCTTTAAAATAGACTAAATATGCAAACTACAAAGCCACCTTAGTATAATGCAACAGTTACACATAACAACAATTTCAGTGGCTGTTGAAGACATTGCAAAGATTTATACACTATGCAGATTTGCAGTTCTACATAGTATATAATCGAAAAAGAACCCAATAAATACCAAAAGACATTATCTACATAAAAAGCAATGCAAAACATATTTGTAAGGGAAGTGACACACACACATACCTGTATATATACTTTATATATGTGTATGTGTGTCTTTAATAGTGGTGGGGATTGTAAGCAACTTCAGGGGCAAAGCTTACAGAATAAATTGTTTTATGATCTGTGTAAAATCTTGGTGAATATGTCAGCACTATATAAATAGCTGGAGTACACGAAAGACTAATATATAAAAGGAAACAAAAAACAGTGCTTTCTAGGAGAACAGATGATGCTTGTTCTATCTTACTGTTACACCCTGTAAACTGGTCATTCTAAAATACTGTGCTTTAAAACAACGTTTTTGGCTTCTCATAGATAGATAGATAGATACAGTAGATAGATTTTTACAGTACCAGAACAAATGTTTTATTCTCATCCTCATTTGAAAGAAGAAAATATATAACTAAAAACCAAACTCACAAAAAACTAATTCCTAAAAATACAACAATGTATAAAAAAGCATTATTTACAAAACTAAATGCAGATGTCAGTTTTGAAACACAGAATACTCTATGCACTCAATGCTTGTATTTTCCTACCAATCTTGAATATAAAAAAAAAAAAATTCTCACACACAATGAAACAATTGTATTGCATTCAATAATGACAAGATTGTAAAGGCATCTCTGCATTGTTCTGTGTATCCCTTCTTTCAAAGTGTTTAACACGCCTATTCTGAAATGAATAGATGTCGTCTGCGGAACACTGTCATCTCATTGTCTGTTTTGTTGTTATCATGCTGCATTTTCATAAATCAGAGGTGTTAATCTTTTAATGGCTTCCTTTAGAGCCTTAAACTAAATGCATAAGAAAACAACAAAAAACAGCCAAAAAAATGCCCTTGTTTACGTAGCTTGTGAATCCAGTATGTTTTCTGAAGAAATCAACGCCTGCATTGAATTTATCTGTTTTCTAAACACGAAAAGCCTTCAGGTTAATTCATGGATTAATTTTAATTAGCATCTTTATCAGGAAACCCGACCCCTTTCTTTGTTTCTTATCTAGTCTATGTCACTATATTGAATTTCATCTTATATAATTAAGAACAAACATCAGACAGGAATAAATATATTTTTTTAAATGCCCCCTTTATCTTTAATATTATAGGCACTTAAATACATTCAACAACTGTGCAATTTGTGTTTTTTATTTTTGAATAATGCTTTAAAAATATAGGGCTCTTTAATAAATGATTGACTGATACATGTTGAGTAGAACTTATAATGTATTTTATTACACAGACAACTTTTGATCATCTATCTTTAAATATTACTCTGTAAACAAAACTATTATCAGACAGTTAAATCTTTTTCTTAATTTGAAGTACACCAGTAAATAAAACTAAAGTTTGAAAGGCACATGGATGCAAGACATTGGTTTATACGCATATATTAACACCTATTGGAAAAACTATACAGTAAAATGAAGTACAATATGCCCAAAATATGACACAAAAGTTTGCCATCGTATGACCACATAAATAGCACTGCAGAGGATCTGTGGTCTAGTATCAATTGTTCAATTTGTGTTTTGTCATTTTTGTTCTCACATTTTATGAGCATACAGTTTTACAGCTAGTTGGAATATTATTCAACTAGCAGATTTGAAAATGCTTCTTCATTATCATTTATTGGTTGTTTGTTACTCATAATAGTGTAATATGTCTAGTTGTCATCCTTTTGGTCCTCATTATGCTGTCTTTTAAAGGGTTTAGTCTATGACAAAAAAATTCTCAGCAGGCAGCGTAAGGAAACAGATCTAGCTGAATGTAATTTGTACACAATCACAACTTACTTCTAAGGCTGCCTAGAGGAATTAACCGTTTTTTCTTTTTTAGCCTATTTGTTTTAGTACCCTTTGAAACAGCAGAAGTTAAAAATCATCCCTCATTTCAGACAATTAGCAAGGGATTGGCATTATCAGTGTAATGTCACAGTTAATTATACAATGCTGCTGCAGGGGCTTTCAAATTAAAAGTATTTAAGAGGTGTGCTGATATCTTGGTCACCCTTGCGAGCACCAAACTTGTGTGGCTTTTGTATAAACTCCTTCCAAAGCTTTGGCACTGAATTCCAGAAAAGTGTCACACCCCATTACACTGGATTTTTGTTTTCTATTACAGGACTCTAAATTGTTTTCTGAGGCTGAAACATGAAGGGCTTTGAACTGAGTTAGAGTGGAAGTGAATAATTAGGAGTTGCCAAATTAGCCCGTTCCCTAGAGCAGGCAGTGTAAACTACATCTAATACCATCCTTCCACTGAAGGGACTAGGTGTAGCGATTTAAATTTACCACACTTGTGTTTATACACAGCTTAAACACCTTTCTTTACCGTCTTAACCTGCGTACAAAGTGAAGACAGGGCACTGCATAATCTTGCAAAGGATGTTTTAACATAAGATGTAAACATTTCATTATTCTAACACGAGTTACAGCATAGCTAAAACCCCAAACAAAAATTGAATAAACTGCAGCTTACCAATTCTTCTTATGTTGGTGGCTGCATGGTAAGAGAAACGGGAGACCAACAGTAAAAACAAATATATATATATATATATATATATATATATATTATATATATATGTATATATATATATATATATATATATATATATATATATATATATATATATATATACACACACACATATATACCTGAATAGTTTTAATGGCCACGGTGTTTATTATGGGGTAACCTGTTTCATGATGATTACAACATTCATAGACATCACAAATACACTAACAAACATCCCTCTATTATTATGCTGAATGACCAATCCAATCAACAAACACTATGAAAGAACCATCCTAATAGATGTGTGGAAGAAGGGCTCACTGTTACACCCATCAGTAGTGCATCACAGGTGGTCTGGCAAAGGCTTCAATAGATGTTAGAGAATCCACAGCCTGCCACCGCCTGCCAATGTAAACCAATCACAGCTGACCCAGGACATTTAAATCTCTTCTTCACCCCCTGCAAAAGAAAAAAAATCCTTGCTCAGCGACCATCCCATGGGGGGGATGCAGTCTCTCCCTTTAGATTCCTTTTTTCAGGCTTATTTTCCTTTATTTTTAGCTGATAACCCTGCCAATAACACTTTCTGTCATAGGATGACAATGCTCACTCACCATACTGTATCTATGGAATAGAAGTGTTGTCAATCTAGGTTGCTCTTTTGATTTGATTACAAACACCATGCCCTTCTCTTCACCACGTAGGGGAGGTGTTATGTAGTTTACAGAAGATAACTAGGAAAGCTTATGACTTTGTATGAGATTTTAGTTTAGTACGCAGGAAGTTTCAATGAATCCCAGTTTATGGCTGGATCAACAGCTATTTTTCTGTACGTGCGTTATGGCTGGATCAACAGGTATTTTTCTGTACTTGTAGAAAATCGCCTGAGAAAATAAAATAAATGCAGTCACCACATCTAAGAACTTCTAACCTACAATATATAACATTTTCATTCTTGGGTTTAGAAATACTTTAATGTTTTATCTAAATATTATGGGAAAAGCTCCACTCTCCCATTAATTATTATTGAAGGTCCTTGCTTAAGCACTATTTGTTAGACGGTGACAACACTCCCAAATGTGCCCATGCATCATTATTTCTGATAAAAACGATAAAAGTGGCCATTTCAATATACATTATGCAGACAGGTTCCACTGTTATCACCTCCAGGAAAATCTCTTTAAGAAATGCCATGTAACCATCCTGGTGTCCATGTATGTAGACAGGGAACGCCTGCAAAGGGGCTAATGAAGATCACCATTCACCAAAACTGGGATGCATCACAGGATGAAAAAAATAGAAATTTAAATTGCTCATGAAACACAGTGCTTTGGAAAGTTTGATGTCATTCAGTTGGGGTTTAACTCTACAGTATTTATTTAGGTTCTTTCTGAGAAAAATAATTTCTAGTGTTTGTGTTTTAATGAATAATGAAGATATCATTGCAGGACATGCACTGATATGAATGTTTCAATGTTCCATGTAGAGTATTTTGGAACATGTTACCACTAAAGAAATCTGGTTCATAACCAGTAGCTTGGGAGCTATATGTGACGTTAAGTCTTTTTTGATATTGCTCCTAGGAATTCCTTAATAGGTATTCAGAATTTTAATATCTGAACACCTGCAATTTTATGCACTTTGCATAAACATTAACGTAGATCTACATGATGGGGATTTTGTGACATCACTGACCAAGTATAGCCACATTGCCATATTTGGGCAATGACATTAACTAATTATGGCCGTGACCATATTTGGTCAGTGACGTCATTCAGCAGACTCCGTCCCTTTGTTTACTTTTAACAGTAGGGTCTGAGAGATGTCATTCAACGTGAGTGAGAGAAGGGATTTTTTTCCTTTCAGCAGCCATTAGCGGGGTCAAGATGGGCCACTTGACAATGTTATTTAAAGGTATTTTTCATTGTTAATGTTTCACTTTGTGCTTTCATAAAATGTTCCCCACCAAATCAAATTTGTAAAAAATGTTTTTTGCTTTAGTACATGTTTCCCGGGGAAGGGCCCAGTCCTCGTGGCATTTGTTTTACAATCTTTTGCCTATAGCTCCAAAAAATGGCTGTTATTATTTTTTAATATTCAGCTCCTTTTAACTATATTGGAGTTTAGATTTATCACCTGAACTTTAGTCATGTTCTACAAACCAGTTTCAAACCAAAACCAGGTATATTAAGTACATACCTACTATTGCTTCCTGTAGTCTTGGAGGCAGAGTAGTTATAAAGTGCTTTATTAACAAGTTCAGACATCCATAATGCATGTGCAAGCTTTTGGGTAAATCATTACAAGAACAGCAAATACGTCAATGCTACTTATTTTCCTTGTTTTATCTCCACCACTGCTTCTATGGCATAAAGATGTGTATACTTTCAGTTCTTTTGGCCTGCTGTACAGCCAGGGCAGTCACTAGAACATCCAATTTGCGAGGCACAGCCGATCCTTCCACTGAAACTGTAACCATTACATCCAATTAGAATTGAGTAGTCCTGTCCTCCCTCTGAAACTGTTACCCAATCAGAGTGGCTTCCTTCCTTACCGACTTTAATTAAACTGTGCAGCTTCTGGCTCACTGATTGAAAAATGCTTTTGCAAGCTAGCTGTCAGGCCCCTGTAATACCTTTCTGCTCTCCAGTCTGTATCCAGCCAGGGGATCCCCCTTCAGAGCACCTTGACCACATGTTGAAGAGGACAAGGTCCTTTTCCTCACAACCTTGGCTATTGGTTGTGGGTGTCTTTTGTTTGGGGACATATTTCTGCCCCCTCCATATGAATAAGGGGTATATAGCATTCACAAAAAAATAATAAATAAACAATAAATTAACACACTACACACTTTGACAAGTCCTTTATAAAAAGAAGAAAAATGTCCCAAAACGTGAATTCATCTTCAATCATGTCAACCAGTGGTGCAGATCCTCATCAATCTCGATTAACTATGGCTACTGACCACCCCCCGTAAGAAAAGACTTGCACAGAATGACAGATCTTAGATTGACAGGTGAATATAAACAAAGAGGCAGGGATGGTTGGTGATGTTAATGACCAAATATGACATAATCAGCCACCACCCCACCCCTTGGTTTACATTCACCTGTCAACCAGGAGTGTCTGGCTGACAGCTAAATGGGTCAGACAGGAATGCATTAAGAAGAAGTCTGCTTTCTCACAACCAGCCTGAGTGAGAAAAACTGTCACATTTAGGAGCAGTAGTAAAATCACTGCTAAATGTATCACTTATTTTGCAGTTAGAAGTTGGGCTTAGTGGGTGGACGAATACTCCATTTAGTTTGTTCATTTGCCAAAGGCAAAAGTCGACGCAGTTCTAGTTCAGCCCAAACCCAAAGCTTATCCCTAGTACCAACTGTAAATAGTGACATCTACAGGCCAGTGGTATGACCATAGCATATTTCCCCTATAGTACAAAAGAATCTTATTCATCAACATTGAAAAACACAGAGAAAATAAAAAGAATATAGTGTAAAGATATATATCATAAAAGTACTACACATTTTAATAACAACACATAAACTCATATAATATTTATTAGCGATGGGCCAAAAACCCCCCTGTTCGGTTCGCACCAGAACTCCCGAACAGTCTAGAAACCACAAACTCTATTAATCACTTGCCAACCGGTCGTAGCCAAAAACGGCTACAGTGCAGTCGGATAATTCTGGGAGGGCGTACTATAACGTCCTCCCAGAATCGCACTCCCGCGCACCCCCTAGGGCGCGCACATGGGACTCTCTGTGTTTCCTGGGTTCACGGTACCAAGATAGGGTCACGGATCATGGTAAAGGGCCAATGGCAGCGGCCCTTTACCATGTGATCACTCCGTACAATGACGGAGTGATCACAATGTAAACAATGCAGGGTCATCCAGGTGTTCATCTCTCTTCTCACACTGATACAGCGTGTGTGGAGAGGAGAGAGATTGAGTGTCCAGCAGTGCCAACAGTGAGTTTTTAATAAATTTTACTGTACCCAGCAGTGCTACATCAGTGCTCTACTATGCCATCAGTGCCACATCTGTGCCATCTGTGCCACCGCAGTGCCACCACAGTGCTATCAGTGCCAATAAAGTACCACATAAGTGCCATCAGTGCCACTACAGTGCTCATCTGTGCCATCAGTGCCACTAAAATGCCACCAGCGTGCCCATCAGTGTCACCAGTGCCACTACAGTGCCACCTGTGCTCATTAGTGCCACATGTGACCATCAGTGCCACCTGTGCCCATCAGTGCCACTACAGTGCTCATCTGTGCCACACCTGTGCCATGCTAGTGCCATGCCAGTGCTCATCTGTGCCACTACAGTGCCCATCAGTGCTACATTAGTGCCAGACCACCACTGTCTTGGGCTCTCTGGCTGATGAGTCCCAGGAGGATCCGGGACTATCCCAGCCATATGATGCATCTCCCAGGTCTTCAGACAGCGAGGTAGGGGGTGATGAGTTCATTGTGGCTTTGATTTTGCCCTAGTCTCACCACTAATTAAAGCAATCAAGGGAGCCCTGAAACGAGAGGAGCCTACAACACCCCCAGTTAAACAAATTAAATTCTTCAGGCACCTGGGGAAGGAACGTTCAAATTTGCCAATCCTGACGGAGTTGAAGGACATCATCATGGAAGAGTGGGGCAAAGTAGATAGGAAGACGTCTCTGTCAAGCAAAGCCTCAAAGCTTTACCCATTTAAAGCTGAGGATGTGAAACACTTGGAAAATGCCCCCCTTGTGGATGCAGCACTAATAAAGTTGACCACTTGCTCCTCCTCAGCAAATTACACTCCCTTGGCCTTCGTGATTCTGCTTTATCCTGGTTATCCTCCTACCTATCTCAGCGCACTTTCAGTGTCACTTACAACTCCATCTCCTCCGCTCCTCTTCCTCTTTCTGTTGGGGTACCCCAAGGCTCCGTCCTTGGACCTCTCCTATTCTCACTCTATACCTCTTCCCTGGGCTATTGATAACCTCCCATGGCCTCCAATACCACCTCTATGCTGACGACACCCAGATCTATCTCTCCACTCCTCAACTCACCCCCTCGATCTCCTCACGGATCTCAAACTTATTGAATGACATATCAATATGGATGTCACACCACTTCCTGAAACTCAATCTTTCTAAAACTGAGCTTGTTATATTTCCTCCTTCACAGTCCCCTCCTATGACTTCACCATTAATATCAACAACACAACCATTGGTCCCTCCACACATGCCAGGGTGCTGGGTGTAATCCTCGACTCTGACCTCTCCTTCAGCCCCCATATCCAATCACTGGCTAAATACTGCCGTCTTAACCTCCGCAACATCTCCAGAATTCGACCCTTCCTGACTAATGACACCACAAAGCAACTTATTCACTCCTTGGGTAATTCCTGCCTTGACTACTGCAACTCTCTCCTTAAAGGCCTACCCTTAAGCAGACTATCCCCCCTTCAGTCTATTATGAATTCTGCTGCTAGACTAATACACCTCCTCACTAACTGATCCGTGACTGCTGCTCCTCTCTGCCAATCCCTTCACTTGCTTCCCTTACCCCACCATGTAAAATTCAATATGCAAACCATAACATACAAGGCCATTCACAACATTGCCCCCATCTACATCACCAACCTCATCTGCAGATATCGCCCAAATCGTCCCCTCCGCTCCTCCCAGGACCTCCTGCTCTCTAGCTCCCTTGTTACCTCCTCCCATGCTCACCTTCAGGACTTCTCCAGAGCCTCCCCAATCCTCTGGAACTCCCTGCCCCAGTATGCCCGATCAGCCCCTACCCTGTCCACCTTTAGGAGATCCCTGAAAACTCATTTATTCAGGGAAGCCTATCCCACACCCATCTAAAAACTGTCCCCGAGTCACCCCCATCGAATCATTCTCTGCCGCTATTACCTTTTGTACCACCACCCCCTCCCTTTAGAATGTAAGCTCTACGAGCAGGGCCCTCCTGTACCTTTTGTATTGAACTGTACTGTAATTGTGTTGTCCCCCCTATACTTTGTAAAGCGCTGCGTAAACTGTTGGTGCTATATAAATCGTGTATAATAATAATATAATAATAATAATAATGCGTTTGGCAAAACATGTTAAGTTTCCTCTTGAGGACGCTGTGTCCTTTAAAGATGGGCTTGAGAGAAGAATCAATCAAGACCTCAAGAGGCTCTTTGGGCTGGCTGGTATGGCCTGAAAGCCTGCCCTGACCCTCGCAGCCATGTCCAAGGCAATGAAAGCGTGGACAGAGAACATGAATTCAGTACTCATGGGCATCTCAGGAAAAGTGGCTAAGGGCTCGGCGGTGCAGGAGCTGAAGCTGGCGTCATCCTTCCTAGGCGAAGCTTCTATTGACATTATCCGCCTGTTGGCCCGGGCTATGCTTTTCTCTGTCACGGCTAAGCGGGCCTTGTGGTTGCTCCCTTGGCTTGCCGACCATCAAAACAGGCCTGTTGAAGGATTCCCTTTGAGGGGCATTCATTATTCAGCAATAAGCTGGATAGCATCATAGCCCGGGCCACAGGTGGGAAGTCGGGGTTCTTGCCCCAGGACAAACGCCTCTTTGGCCAGAAGAGACCCCAGCAGAGGGGACGCAGCACAGAGCACTCCAAGAAAGCACGCTCCTACAGGCCGGGCTGAGACTTCAGAAGGAACTGGAGGAGGGGACAGTTGTCCAGTGGACGCAAAGTCGTTTTGAGGTTGGGCCCGCCCAGGCGGGTCAGGTGGGGAAACACTTGCTTCTCTTTCGGCACGTCTGGGCGGCCTTGATCTGGGACTACTGGACCATCAGGACAGTCTCCTCAGGTCACACATGGTCCTTCACCAACACTCCTCCCCTCAGGTTTATCCCTACACTATTACCTCGGGCAGAAGAACAGAAGCAGATGCTGCTGTCCTATGTGGACTCGCTAGTGGTGCAAGGAGCCGTGGTACCCATCCCAAAAGACGAACAGTTTCAGGGGGTGTACTTCCCCCTTTTTCTGGTACTGAAGAAAAGGGGTTGCTATGGATTTTGGTGGGACCCCATGTTCTTTCTTGTTTTGTTTTTTTTTTAATAGGGTTCCAATGTCGCATCCATACCAGACCCCCATGAAGGATAAGAGATCTGGAATGTATTTTTAGGAGGGACCCCATGCTGTTTTTTTGTGTATGTGTTTGGGGTCCCCCAGTAACATCTCCTGCAGACCCACATCTAGAATAAGGTGTGTGGTATAGATGAATCTCCAGCCACAGTTTATTAACAGAAGTAAAAGTCTGAAGCTGTCATTTATCTGCCTTTTAAATGTCATTGTTTTTTTCTTGTAACTGTCAGTTTGGCTGTATTAGGGTATATGCATCATACAGACATGTCACTTCACAGCCAGGGTAAAAGCATCCTCTAGAAATGTT
The DNA here is from genome assembly GCA_029206835.1 of Rana muscosa. Lineage (NCBI taxonomy): Eukaryota > Metazoa > Chordata > Amphibia > Anura > Ranidae > Rana > Rana muscosa. The sequence goes on from CM055119.1 coordinate 58,140,542, forward strand.
ATTTAAAGGATTTTTGCATTTTTAATGCTTTACTTTAGGAATTAATATAATTGTTGCAGCCCATCAAAGAGAACATTTTGTTTTTTATTTACTTTGATACATGTTCCCCAGAGCAGTACCAAGCCCCCCTCCCCCATTCCATTTGTTAACCACTTGCCGACCGTCGCACGATGATATACGTGAACAGAATTGCACGGGGAGGCATATGGGTGTACCCCCCCCCGGTGCCTGCTGCGGTCGGCTTCGTTCCAGGAGCGATCCGTGCTGAGAGGGAGGCCACCGATTCATGGCCACCCCCTCACGATTGCTCCTGATGAATGAGAAGCTTCCTCTGCTTCTGAAACTGTAAACAGAAGCAGAGGAAGTGATGTCATCTCGCCTCGTGCTTCCTTTTTTGTTGGAAGCCGAGGAGAGAGGACGTCTAAAAGTGAGTTGCACAACACTACACTGACACCAGTACACGTAGGCACATAAATCAGCAAGCAATCACCCCCCCAGTTAATCCCTGCACCCCTGTCACAGTGTCACCAATTGCAGTTTTCATATTTTTACTGATTATTGCATTCAGTGTCATTTGTGACTGTTATAAGTGTTAGGGCAGTTAGTGGTAGGCCCCTTTAGGTCTAGGGTACCCCCTACCCCCCCAATAAAGTTTTAACCCCTTGATCACCCCCAGTTAACCCTTTCACCCCCTGTTACCAGTGATCACCGTATAGGTGTTACGGGTGACGCTGGTTAGTTTTTTTTTTTTTAGCGTCAGGGCACCCGCCGTTTATCACCCAATAAAGGTTTAACCCCCTGATCGCCCGGCGGGTGATATCAATTATGTTTTAGGGTCAGTTAGGGTCTGCGTTGCCCCAGGCAGTGTCAGACTAGTGCCAGTAGCGCTAACACCCACGTACGCACCATACACCTCCCTTAGTGGTATAGTGTCTGAACTGATCAATATCTGATCTGATCAGATCTATACTAGCATCCCTGGAAGTTTAGGGTTCCCAAAAACGCAGTGTTAGTGGGATCAGCCCAGAAACCTGCTAGCACCTGCGTTTTGCCCCTCTGCCCACCCCAGCCCACCCAAGTGCAGTATCGATCGATCACTGTCACTTACAAAACACTAAACACATAACTGCAGCGTTCGCAGAGTCAGGCCTGATCCCTGCGATCGCTAACAGTTTTTTTTTCTCCTGTGAATCTTACTACTGTACCAGTAAATTTAGACACCAAAATGTCAAATTGAAGGTACAGTAACAGTAGTGAAGAGGCCTACACGTTTCTGAGCATGACAAATAGTGAAGAGGAAGTTACTCATCTGTCAGATTCAGGCTCAGAATACGATCCTGTGGATGACAGCGGCTCCTTGGCAGATAGCTCTGACGACGGAGTTGTGGTCCCTGCCAAGGTCAGGTGTACCCGACACCGTTCTTCTTCTGCTGTGGTTGAGGTGCAAGAACCGCAAGGCTCTCGTATGGAGCAGAGAAGTACTAGTGCCGCTCATCCTTCTGGTGAACTGGCAAGCACCAGCAGCCTAGTACACCCTGGTCGTACATCCAGCAATGCAGTATCATGTGGTGACGTGGCGAGTCCCATAAGTGCAGTTCAAGCTGGCGAGGTGACAAGCACAAGTAGTGTCCCGCTGCCACCAAGAAGACAAAGACAGGCCCGTCGTGCCCATAGTGTCCTTCCTGCAGGATTCGCCAATCCTGATTGGGAGCCCACCACTTCTGCAGCACGCGTACTTCCCCCATTCACTGGCCAATCCGGAATTCAGGTGGAAACAGTTGATTTTACGTCAGTGGATTTTTATTCACTGTTTTTCACGGAAGATCTCTATAGATCTATTGTGGACCAAAGTAATTTATATGCTGGTCAATTCATCCCCGCTAATCCCCAGTTGTCATCCCTTGCCAGAGATTGGAAACCAATTACGGTTTCCGAATTTAAGACCTTTCTGGGCCTATCCCTCGACATGTGCATAGTTAAAATGAGTACGTTGCGGTCATATTGGTCTATTGACCCAATTTACCATATGCCCCTGTTCTCTGCCTCTATGGCCAGGGCACGATACGAGCAGATCTTACGGTTCATGCACTTAAACGACAATGAACTCTGTCATCCTCATGGAGACCTTGGATACGATCGGCTCTACAAAATTCGGCCCCTCGTAAACCACTTCAACAAACGTTTTGCAGCCTTGTTTACTCCCGATCAAGTTGTCTGCGTTGATGAGTCCCTGATTAAATTTTCCGTTTGTCTTTCAAACAGTATCTTCCAAGCAAGCGTGCCAGATATGGGGTCAACATGTATAAGCTCTGTGACAGAGCAACAGGCTATACATATAGTTTTATGGTTTACGAGGGAAGAGATAGTCACTTCGAGCCGGAGAACTGCCCAGATTACATAGGGAGCGCTGGCAAGATTGTGTGCGACTTGGTGTCACGCTTATTAGGAAAGGGATACCATTTTTCATGTGGACAATTATTACACGAGCGCGCCACTTTTTAGTCACTTGTTTGATCATCAGATTGGCACATGTGGCACCGTGCGACCTAATCGCCGGGGCTTACCCCAGCGGCTTGTAGATTCCCATCTTAGGCTGGGGGAGAGAGCCTGTTTCAAGTGTAATAATTTGCTCACTGTGAAGTGGAGGGATAATAAGAATGTTTTAGTTCTGTCCTCCCTTCACGCAGACACGACGGTCCAAGTTCCTACGGCGACTGGTGTTGTGGAGAAACCCCTCTGTGTCCATGAATATAACCAAAATATGGGAGGGGTGGACCTCAACGACCAGTTGTTGGCGCCGTACCTAGTTGCCCATAAGGTCAGACGCTGGTACAAAAAAGTGTCTGTATAATTATTTCAATTGGCTTTGCTGAACGCTCATGTGCTATACAGAGCCTCAGGACAGACTGGATCCTTCCTTAAATTTCAGGAAGAGATCGTCAGAGCCCTTCTGTTTCCAGATGGTGCTTCACCTCACCATCCCAATCTAAATGCAGTAAGCTGGCTGCATGAGAGGCATTTTCCATATGTCCTCCCTAGCACCCCTACCCAACGAGCCCCCCAAAGACAATGTTGTGTCTGTAGAAAGTGCGGATATAGGCGTGACACCCGCTATTTTTGTCCCTCCTGTCCTGACAATCCTGGTCTTTGCATTGGTGAATGTTTTGAACGCTACCATACACTAGTGGAGTTTTAGCGTAGGGTACAGCACTGCACAGACTGGGACACACTTTCACAGGGTCTCCCAAGATGCCATCGCATTTTGAGAGACCCGAACCTGGAACCGAACCGTTACAGTTACAGTTACCGTACAAATAAAAGTGTAAAAAAAAAAAAACAACCAAAAAATATAAAAAATTTAATAAAAATAGTTGTTGTTTTATTGTTCTCTCTCTCTCTATTCTCTCTCTATTGTTACGCTATTTTTTTTACGGTATTCTAGGCTTAACTGCATTGTTTTATTGTTATTATGTTTTATCAAGTTTGCTTTTCAGGTATGTAATTATTTTGTACTTTACTGTTTACTGTGTTTTATTGTTAACCATTTTTTTGTTTTCAGGTACGCCATTCAGCTGCAGAGCGGATTTATTTATCTTGAAAGCAACAGCGTTTGCTCCCACGATACATAAAGCCGTGACCCCAGCGCTGTAGGAGGTGATTTCACCACCACAGTTAAAAAAAGAGCATATATGCCGAAGAATGGGGGCAAGCAGGGGTGGAGGAGCGATTTGCTCCTAACTTTTGGGGCGGATTTCCCCCATGCTTCGGCATATATATATTTTAGGCACAGATTGCGTTAAAAAATGTTTTCTTTTTTACTATGTTTTTTTTGTATTTGCTTTGCAGGTATGGTATGTCTTACTGTTATACTGTAATGTTACTTTGTTTTATTGTTAACCATCATTTGCTTAGCAGGTACGCTATTCAGCTGCAGCACTGATTTGTTTATCTTGACAGCAATAGCGTTTGCTCCCACGATACGTAAATCAGCGACTCCAGCGCTGTAGGAGGTGATTTCACCACCACAGTTAAAAACAAAATGGTGCATATTTGCCCATCATTAGAAGTGGGTGGATAAAGGGAGGTATTCTAATAGTGGGCATACCCACCGATCAATCTCTTTTTTTTGTTCAGCCCACAGGCTGCATAAAGAAAAAAAAAGATTACAATATATGCCCAACAAGGACCAGCAACATACTGGTATGTTGCTGGACTTTGAGTGGTTATAGCAGAATGATGCCTGTGGGTTTAGGTATCATCTTGGTATCATTCTTTTCAGCCAGCGGTCGGCTTTCATGTAAAAGCAATCCTAGGGGCTAATTAGCCTCTAGACTGATTTTACAAGCAGTGAGAGGGAATGTCCCCCTCCCACCGTCTTCCATGGTTTTCTCTGGCTCTCCTGTCCCAACAGGGAACCTGAGAATGTAGCCGGTGGTTCCGCCAGCTGACCATAGAGCTGATCAGAGACCAGAATGGCTCCAATCATCTCTATGGCCTAAGAAACCGGAAGCTACGAGCATTTCATGACTTAGATTTCGCCAGATATAAACAGCGCCATTGGGAAATTGGGAAAGCATTTTATCACATCGATCTTGGTATGGTCAGATGCTTTGAGGGAAGAGGAGAGATCTAGGGTCTAATATACCCCAATTTTTCAAAAAAGATTACCTGTCACTACCTATTGCTATCATAGGGGATATTTACATTCCCTGAGATAACAATAAAAATGATAAAAAATATAAAAATGAAAGGAACAGTTTAAAAATAAAATAAAAAAGCAAAATAGATAATTAGGAAAAAAAAATCTCCCCTGTTCCCCCCTGCTCTCACGCAAAGGCAAACGCAAGCGTTGGTCTGGCTTCATATGTAAACAGCAATTTCACCATGCATGTGAGGTATCACCGCAAAGGTCAGATCGAGGGCAGTAATTTTAGCAGTAGATCTCCTCTGTAAATCTAAAGTGGTAACCTGTAAAGGCTTTTAAAGGCTTTTAAAAATGTATGTAGTTTGTCACCGCTGCACTTTTGTGTGCAATTTAAAAGCATGTCGTGTTTGGTATCCATGTACTCGGCCTAAGATCATCTTTTTTTTTTCATCAAACATTTGGGCAATGTGTTTTAGTGCATTAAAATAAAAATAATATGTTTTTTTTTTTTGCACAAACTTGTCACTAAATGATATATTGCTCAAACATGCCATGGGCATATGTGGAATTGCACCCAAAAATTAATTTAGCTGCTTCTCCTGAGTACAGGGATACCACATGTGTGAGACTTTTTGGGAGCCTAGCCGTGTACAGGGCCCCAAAAACCAATCACCGCCTTCAGGCTTTCTAAGGGCGTAACATGGTGATTTCACTTCCTCACTACAGTGGCGGCTGGTGCTCAAAATTTTTGGGGGGGCGCAAACAAACTGAAAAAAAAAAATCAATTGCCGCCACTGTGCCCATTAAACGCAGCCACTGTGCCCAAACGCCACCAGTTTGCCCCCTCAAATACAGACAGTTTGTTTCCATATACAGCCAGTGTGCCCCATATATATATAACCAGTGTGCCCCCATATATACAGCCAGTGTGCCCCCATATACAGCCAGTGTGCCCCCATATACAGCCAGTGTGCCCCCATATACAGCCAGTGTGCCCCCATATACAGCCAGTTTGTCCCCATATATATAGCCAGTGTGCCCCCATATACAGCCAGTGTGTCCCCATATATATAGCCAGTGTGCCCCCATATACAGCCAGTTTATCCCCATATACAGCCAGTTCCCCCCAAATGCAGCCAGTTCCCCCCCCATATACAGCCAGTTCCCCCCAAATGCAGCCAGTTCCCCCCCATATACAGCCAGTTCCCCCCAAATGCAGCCAGTTTGTCCCCCATATACAGGCAGTTCCCCCCAAATGCAGCCAGTTCCCCCCCATATACAGCCAGTTCCCCCCAAATGCAGCCAGTTTGTCCCCCATATACAGCCAGTTCCCCCCAAATGCAGCCAGTTTGTCCCCCATATACAGCCAGTTCCCCCCAAATGCAGCCAGTTCCCCCCCATATACAGCCAGTACCCCCCAAATGCAGCCAGTTTGTCCCCCATATACAGCCAGTTCCCCCCAAATGCAACCAGTTTGTCCCCCATATACTGCCAGTTCCCCCCAAATGCAGCCATCGTGTCCCCCATATACAGCCAGTTCCCTCCATATTCAGCCAGTTTGTCCCCCATATTCAGCCAGTTTGTCCCCCATATTCAGCCAGTTTGTCCCCCATATTCAGCCAGTCCCCCCCCATATTCAGCCAGTTTGTCCCCCAAATGCAGCCTGTTCCCCCCCCCCAGCCCTGCACTTACCTTCCTCGGTCCGCGCCATCCTCGATGTGTTCTTCCGCCCTCGATGTCGCTTCAGCCAATCAGGTTACCGGTAACCAGATCCGGTGAACCTGATTGGCTGAAACCTCCACACAGTCTTCTCCCAGGAACGCACCCCGGTGCGTACCTGGGAGGAGTTTTTGGAAGCCGAATACAGCGTGAGAGCTGTATTCGGAAAGCCTATCAGAGCCGCTGGCTCTGATAGGCACTTCCAAGTTACACCCACCGCCGCTCTAATTCATATGGCCGGCGCTCACCAGGAGGCCGGCCATATGTATAGTGGGCAGCGCGGCAGCGGTGACAATACACAGATTCATGCAATGCATGAATCTGTGTATTGTCTTTCAGTGGCGGTGCGGGAGCGAGAGGGGGCGGCGCTCCAGCGCCCTCTATGGACGCACCGCCACTGCCTCACTACCTATCACAGTTACAGAGGCCATGAAATGTCAAGATAGCACAAAACCCCCCTAAACGACCCTATTTTGGAAAGAATATACTTCAATCTATTTGCTGAGAGGCATGTTGAGTCCATGGAATATTTTCTAGAAAATTATTATTATTATTTTTTTTTTTTTACAGAAAGTTGTCACTAAATGATATATTTCTCAAAAATACATTCTGATGCTTCTCCTGAGTACGGGGATACCACATGTGTGAGACTTTTTGGGAGCCTAGCCGCGTACGGGACCCCAAAAACCAAGCCCGCCTTCAGGCTTTCTAATGCCTTGTACACACGATCGGATTTCCGATGGAATAAAATCCGATGGAATTTTCCGTCGGAATTCCGATAAAGCTGACTTCCATCAGTCTTGCATACACACTGTCAGACTAAATTCCGACCGTCCAAAACGCGGTGACGTAAAACACTACGACGAGCCGAGAAAAAATAAGTTCAATGCTTCCGAGCATGCGTCGACTTGATTCTGAGCATACGTGGATTTTTCTCTAATGGAATTCCACACAGACGATCGGAATTTCCCATCAGATTTTTTTCCATCAGAAAAATTTAAAACATGTTCCATTGTTTTACTCCGATGGAAAAAAGTCAGATGAGGCCCACACACGATCGGAATTTCCGATGAAACAAGCCCATCTGATTTTATTCTATCGGAAATCCGATCGTGTGTACAAGGCATAAGGGTGTAAATTTTTGATTTCACTCCTCACTGCCTATCACAGTTTCGGAGGCCATGGAATGCCCAGATGGCACAAAACCCCCCCAAATGACCCCATTTTGGAAAGTAGACCCCCCAAGCTATTTGCTGAGAGGTAGGGTGAGTACTTTGCAGATCTCGCTTTTTGTCACAAAGTTTTGAAACTTGAAAAAAAATTTTTTTTATTTTTTTTCTTCATTTTCAAAAACAAATGAGAGCTACAAAATACTCACCATGCCTCTCAGCAAATAGCTTGAGGTGTCTACTTTCCAAAATGGGGTCATATGGGGGGTTTTGTGCTATCTTGGCATTTTATGGTCTTCGAAACTGTGATAGGTAGAGGAGTGAAATCAAAAATTTACGCCCTTAGAAATCCTGAAGGCGGTGATTGGTTTTCGGGGCCCCATACGTGGCTAGGCTCCCAAAAAGTCCCACACATGTGGTATCCCCGTACTCAGGAGAAGCAGCAGAATGTTTTTGGGGTGTAATTCCACATATGCCCTTGGCATGTTTGAGCAATATATCATTCAGTGACAACTTTGTGCAAAAAAAAAAGTTTGGCATTTTCCCGCAACTTGTGGCAAAATATAAAATATTCCATGGACTCAACATGCCTCCCAGCTTGGGGTGTCTACTTTCCAAAAAGTCCCAAAAAGTCCCACACATGTGGTATCCCCGTACTCAGGAGAAGCAGCAAAATGTATTTTGGGGTGTAATTCCACATATCCCCCTGGCATGTTTGAGCAATATATAATTTAGTGACATTAGCAGCAGAATGTATTTTGGGGTGTAATTCAACATATGCCCATGGCATGTTTGAGCAATATACGTATCATTTAGTCATTATTCAATCACGTGGGACAAAAAAATGTAATATTCAATGGGCTCAACATGCCTCTCAGCAATTTCCTTGGGGTGTCTACTTTCCAAAATGAGGTAATTTGGGGGGGTTTTGTACTGCCCTGCCATTTTAGCAACTCAAGAAATGAGATAGGCAGTCATAAATTAAAAGCTGTGTAAATTCCAGAAAATGTACCCTAGTTTAAAGACGCTATAACTTTTGCGCAAACCAATAAATATACGCTTATTGACATTTTATTTTACCAAAGACGTGTGGCTGAATACATTTTGGCCTAAATGTATGACTAAAATTGAGTTTATTGGATTTTTCTTATAACAAAAAGTAGAGACAATCAAATACCATCAAAAACAGCTCTATTTGTGGGGAAAAAGGATGCAAATTTTGTTTGGGTACAACATTGCATGACCGCGCAATTACCAGTTAAAGCAGCGCAGTGCCAAATTGTAAAAAGTTCTCTGGTCTTTGGGCAGCCAAATGGCTTAGGGCTGAAGTGGTTAAACAGTCCCTTGCCTATTAGCCCAGAAATTGACTATTTCTGTTTTTATTTACTGTTATTGACTTTAATGGGGTTCTGACTTCAGTAAAGTTTTAAAAACCCATCTTGAGCCAAGCCCAAGCACTTTCTGCTTATCTCTACTTGTCACTCTAATCAAATTGGTAAATTTGGATTGCCCCACTTTCAAAAAGCCACATTTCTCATCTTGAACTAGAGATCCAGACCAAAAATTTACTTTTCTTACACCACATTTCTGCTCAGTATATGTCTTACCTGTATCTCATTGATCTTTAACATTCTTAGCAAATTATGATTTTAAAGCCACTGGACTTTGTAGGAATTTTTTTTCCTCCACCTGCATTTTAGTGCACATTTGTCTTCCATGTAGTATTTCAGCTGGTGATGGTGGTGTAGCTGCATGTTTAGTCACTCCGTAGACATGTAATAACTCTGAAGTAAGGATAAAGGGGTAGCCATGGAGCAGTCATCCATAATACACAGGCAAGCAAAAAAGAAGAAAAAAGGAGAAAACAACTATGTAATTTTAAAATAAATTATATTTATTTATGCTATATACTGTATTGTTTCAGAAAAACTAAATGTCAGTCTGGATTTACATGTACCTTAAGATAAAAAGACGTTGCCTAAATTCAGATAATTTTCTTAAAATGTCCAAATTTATTACCTATTTCAATATTTTCTGTAACTTTCCATTTTCTTGGTTTGCAAACCTAAAGCCCTGTACACACGATTGGATTTCCTATGGATTTTTCCATCGGAAATGCGATGAAGCTGACTTCCATCAGTCTTGCCTACACACCATCAGTCAAAAAACTGATTGTCCCAAATGCCGTGACGTAAAACACTCCGACGAGCCAAGAAAAATGAAGTTCTATGCTTCTGAGCATGCGTCGACTTGATTCTGAGCATGTGTGGGTTTTTTAGTAATTTGCTATCGTTTTTTTTTCCATCGGATAAATTTAAACATGTTCTATTTTTTAACACCGATGGAAAAAAGACCGATGGGGCCCATACACGATTGGTTTGTCCGATGAAAAAAGTCCATCGGACTGTTTTCATTGGTAAAACCGATCGTGTGTACAGGGCTTTAGGCTGCTTTCACACTGAGGTGCTTTACAGGCGCTATAGTGCTAAAAATAGTGCCTGCATAGCGCCTGTAAAGAGCTTCTCCTCTTACTTCAATGTGAAAGCCCGAGGGCTTTCACACTGGAGCAGCGCGCTGGCAGGACTGTAAAAAAAGTCCTGCTAGCCGCATCTTTGAAGTGCTGTAGGAGCAGTGTATACACTGCTCCTAAAGCGCTCCTGCCCATTGAAATCAATAGGCAGCACCGCCAAACCGCCAGCAAAGCGCCACTGCAGCAGCACTTTGCGGGCAATTTTAACCCTTTTTCGGCCGCTAGCAGGGGTTAAAAGCGCCCCGCTAGCGGCCGAAAACCACTGACACCCCTAACGTCTCGGTGTGAAAGTAGCCGTAATATACTCAAGATATATATGTATGCATTTTTCTTTCATTATGTAACCTTCCCTCCTTATATAATCTGATTTTGACTGTCCTAAGTTCTGAAAACATACATTTTTTAAGTAAGAAAAAATCCTAAAAGCAAAGATAGTAATTGTTATAATGTAATAAAACAAAAAAGTGGTAGCAAGATATAAACATTTTGCCTGCATGGGCGTGTCAACACCTATCATCTTAAAGGGGGATTCCACCCGCAATTTTATTTTTTAAAAGTCAGCAGCTACAAACACTCTAGCTGCTGACTTTTAATAAGGACACTTACCTGTCCTACTCACCCACAATGTCAGCCCCCCGAGGCCGATCCCTCGATCCTGGCAACTCCCGGCGCCGCCATCCTCAGTAAGGGAAACAGGCAGTGTAGCCGTGCGGCTTCACTGCCAGTTTCCTACTGAGAATGCGCGATCCGTGCGGCGCTTTGTGAATGGGCCAGCTGAACCAGAAGACACCGCAAGTAGGACAGAGGAAGAAGACCAGCCGCGGACGATGAAGAGGCAGATTAGGGACTTCCACATAGCAACCGCTATTTCTGGAAGTTAAAATCATTTTTTTTTTCCATTTTTTTTTTTTAGGATTTTTGGTCAAAAAATTATTTTCAGGGTAGAACTCCACTTTAACTAATGGTCTACCCACTTCATTTACTATGATCTCTCTTTATTAGCCCTGTTTTGTCAGACTAGAACAGGGATCCTCAAACTACGGACCTCCAGCTGTTGCAAGACTACAAATCCCATGAGGCATTGTAAAACTCTGACATTCACGGACATAACTAGGCATGATGGGAATTGTAGTTCCTGAACACCTGGAGGGCTGTAGTTTGAAGACCCCAGGACTAGAAGGACTGAGCACCTTCCAGCCAGACCAATAAACTAAAATATTTACTGCCTTCTCTTTGTCCTGCCAACAGTGAATCATGTAAGTACAGATTTTCATTTCTAGGGGCAAAATAAGAGCTATTTTCAATCGGAAACAGCTCTCATTGAAGATAAATAATACATTAAAGTTTGGGATTTTGGTTTGCTCTATCATTAAATTTACATTTTGTGCTTTGTTGCCCCTTTTTACTACAGACATGTATCTCTTGTTATAGTACCATGGTTATATATTGTACTATGAACAGTTGCACCTATAGACTGGTTTATGGAACTGAAGAAAACCCTTAATGTTGTCAGGATCAAGGTGCTGTAGGTGGAAGAGAAGTTGGAGATAGAAATAGGTACACACGGGGCACATATGGCCACAGCACTGAATTGGTCCCCAGCAGACATTGGATTAGCAAATGCTGATTGATCTTCAAAGGAAGACAAATAGATGACAAAAGGGTACCGGTAAGTTTCCGAGTTGCTTCAATATTGTGTACAACAACATTTGATTTTTGCTTTGGCTATCTGCAAAATAATGACTAATTAAGCAGCATGAGAAACTGTGAGTGCGGGACCTTTCTCTCTCTCCCCTTAATATATACACTGATACACTGTGTATAATATATATATATATATATATATATATATATATATATATATATATTATCCACTGTTTCTATTTTAACTTAGGTGATTATACCAAATGAAAAAAAAGCCATAAATTACCTTGTAAACTTTTCAGTACCCTGTGATTAATCATACTAGTACCTACTTTGTTATAATAAAACATGCCCCCAGTAGCACTGATATGTAACTTCCTTTCAACAAGACTTTTAGAAGACAAAGATGGAGATCTTATTATCTTTCATCTTTGGACTTCAAAGAACTGAATCAGCAAAGCACAGAATGATCCAGTTTTTCTGATAAGTGCCTCCAAAGCTATCTGAAGCAAGTAAGAGTGAACAGTAGGCATTTATAGAATGGGCACTCAAGTGCTGGTCTTGGCTTGATTAATTAAAGAATAAAAATATAAGTACACATACTACCAAAATAAATATAAGACAAGATTAGCTTAAATTACCTCATCTGGGGAGAATGTTATCACTTAAAGATTCCCTACAGGGCAACGCACAATTTCCACACATCTGTTATCAATGTATATGTATGTGGCTGGGAAGAGTACAAGGAAAGGGATATATTGAGTGTTGTGGCACAAAATAGGGTAGACAGACTAAAGAAGACTATACCACACTCTGGAAATTTGATTCCATGCAGAGAAAATAAATTATCATCACCATTATTTTCTAATTATAACAGCTGTAATTATAAGGGTAATTCTTATAAATAAAATACTGTACAGGGATCTCACAAACTGTGAAAATTACTAACCAGTAATAGGTTAAAAGAGCATCAAAATGCATTTGTGGAATGATGCAATTTTGTTAATGTGATTAAATAACAATACACAGTATGAATTTGCAATAAAATAGGACATAAATATTATTGTTCAATGTAGAATTATATTTTTTCAGTTTAAGTATACTGGCGGTTTATTCTTGCCTCATAAATTATCAAACGTTTAATCAATGGTTGATTCAATAAGACAAAAATTTAACTGCTGCCTATAGTAACTAATCCAAATTGTTTAATGTTTCTATAAAAAAGAATGGTTGCTAATGGGAACAACTCCACTTTTCTGCTCATTTCTTTACTGTAGTTTCAATTAGCCCCATAAAATGAATGTAAGTGATATGTTAAAATGCAAACTTATTTTTAAAAAAAATTGAATATGTATGGTGATGCATGTATTAAGAATATTGGAAGAAAAGCAAATGGCGATGGAATTGAAAATGAAATAATATATTTCAATTTTCACTACAAAAATATTTTTTTGTTTACCTTATAACTAATAAAATGCAATGTGTGTTTGCTTTCTAAAAGTGTATTTAGACATATAAAGTAAACCTTTTAAAAAAAAAAATTAAGAAAAAAAATTATTATTATTAAAAATCATTATTATTATTGTTTTTCACGGTTTAGTATTATTCACAATTTATAAAGTGCCAACAGTTTGCACAATGCTTTACGATATAAATGGAAACAGTACAGTTACAGTTCAATTCAAGAGAAGAGGGTTAGGAGAGCCCTGCTCATGAGAACTTACAGTATCTCACAAAAGTGAGTAAACCCCTCACATTTTTGTAAATATTTTATTATATCTTTTCATGTGACAACACTGAAGAAATGACACTTTGCTATAATGTAAAGTAGTGAGTGTACAGCTTGTATAACAGTGTAAATTTGCTGTCCCCTCAAAATAACTCAACACACAGCCATTAATGTCTAAACCGCTGGCAATAAAAGTAAGTACATCCCTAAGTGAAAATGTCCAAATTGGGCCCAATTAGCCATTTTCCCTCCCCGGTGTCATGAGACTCGTTAGTGTTACCAGGTCTCAGGTGTGAATGGAGAGCAGGTGTGTTAAATTTGGTGTTATCGCTCTCACTCTCTCATACTGGTCACTGGAAGTTCAAAATGGCACCTCATGGCAAAGAACTCTCTGAGGATCTGAAAAAATAGAATTGTTGCTCTATATTAAGATCACTAAGGCTATAAGAAGATTGCCAAGACCCTGAAACTGAGCTGCAGCACAGTGGCAAAGACCATACAGCGGTTTAATAGGGCAGGTTTCACTCAGAACAGGCCTCGTCATGGTCGACCAAAGAAGTTCAGTGCACATGCTCAGCGTCATATCCAGAGGTTGTCTTTGGGAATTGACGTATGAGTGCTGAGTCTCTACTATGTAAAGGTAGACCAATAAGGAGGGAGTTGCAGTAGTCAAGATGAAAGAAAACAAGGGAATTAATTAGTAGCTTCATGGAGTTATCGGTTAAGTGGCTTATTTTGGAAATATTATGAAGGTGAGGTGGCCATATTTGGACAGTGGGGCTGAAAAGGAATGGTCAGAGTCCAGGATTATACCTAGCACTCTAGCATGAGGGGAGGGACTGATAATTGTCCTATTGAATCTTGATGGAAAAGTAGTGGGAGGGCACACAAAATTGTATAATTGTATCAGTTTTGGAAAGATTGACTTTTAGAAAATGGTGTGACACCCATACTGATATACCAGTTAGTAAATTAATGATGAAAAGGAGACTGAAGGGATGAGCTGAAAAGAGAGGTAAATATGGGTGTTGTCAGCATAGAGATGGTATTAGAAGCAATGAGAGACTTTCATCTGACCAAATGAAGACATGTAAATAGAGAATAGAAGGGATCCAAAAGCAGAGCCTGGGGACTCCTGTGAAAACAGAAAAAGAAAAAAAAACTAGATAGAGTTGCAGGTGACACTGAAAGAGTGCTTACATAGGTAGAAGGAGAAACAGAAAAGAGAAGAGTCTTGGAAGCCAATGGAGTAGAGTTTTTTGGGGTGGAGTGGGTGGCCAACTGTATCAAAGACATAAGAAAGGTCCAGTAGCAGCCATTGGTTATAACAGTTAGTAAGTGATTAGTGAGTTTTGGTAGAATAGTTTATATGGGGTTTTGTGGGTGAGATTTAGACGGTGTAGAGAAGGTAGTGATCAGTGAGGCAGAAACTCAGACGGTTGAAGACTAGGCATTTTAGAAGTTTGGAGGTAAACAGGAGTAAGGAGATAGGCCTTAAAGTGAAACTAAAGTCTCAGTTTTTTCATTTAAAAATAACAAACATGTTATACATATTCTGTGCAATGGTTTTGCCCCTCCCTCCTGCAGAGTGCCACCACAGCAAACAGCTTGCTATGGGGGCACCTGAGCTAAGCCACTGCTCTGTGTGTCAATTCAGACATTGAGCCGTGGTTTGGCCCCACCCCCTCCCTGTCCTCATTGGCTCACTGACTTTGATTGACAGCAGCGGGAGCCAATGGCGCTGCGCTGCTGTCTCAGCCAATGAGGAGGTAGAATCCCGGGCAGCTGAGACTCACCTACAATTTCCCTGGATCGAGATTTGCTCAGGTAAGTATTAGGGGGGCAGAGGGGGGCTGCTGCACACAGAAGGGTTTTTATCTTAACGCATAGAATCTGACTTTACAACCACTTTAAGTTGTTTAGACTGGTGGGGTCCAGTAAGGGCTTTTTATCATGGAGGTGACTAGTGCATGTTTAGGATGGGACGATACCAGCAGAGAGAGAGAGATTGAGGATTCGAGTCTGAGAGGGTAGAATAGATCCAGAGCAGTTGTAAAAGAATGGAACCAGGGGGCAGGTGGTTAGGTGGATGTCAGGAAAAAAAATAGCAATCTCATCAGTAGTAACAGGGTCAAAAGATAAAAGTATTGAATGTGATGTAGAGGAGGTCTCATCTCAAATTGCATCTATCCGAGCCCCCTTTGAAAAATGTTTTAATTCCTGATAGAAATCCTGAACTGATATCTATATGTGGCTGGAAAACCCAACCCCAACTTGCTGAATTAATGACCTAAAATAAGTATGCAACTAATGAGTCATATTGAATTCAGAATTCCTGATCACCATACTTTTATTGGGACAGTGACTAAGGCCGGGTTCACATATGTGCGAATTGGATGCGGGTTTCCCTGCATCCTATTCGCAAGACATCCGAGTGTGACTGGTTCTCAAAAAAGGCGGTTCACACAGGTCTGCATTCCAAAAAGGTCCTGCGTGTCTTTGGGTCCAGTTCAGGTGTGAATTCAGGAAAAAATTTCGACCTGATTCGCACCTGAACTGGTGAACAGGGACACAGCGGACCCCATGCTGGGAACCGTGGCCACACATATGTGAACCCGGGCTAATTGTATTAAACAGCATGATGTCATGATCATAAAACAGACCTACAAATGTATGGCTACCTAAGATGCCTATAGAAATAATACAATCTGCCTGAGATTGCCAAAAGATTGAATGTCCATGGACAACACTAAACATTTTAGTAGACATGCCCTCACTGATTAATCTTAAAGCAAAAATCTAATTGCTAAGTAGGATTTTTTTAGTTAAAGCGGTAGTATACCCTCCAGTCCTATAGTAACAAAAGACTTGTGGTCTTGCGCGTTTTGTACATGTTCTATTTTCGCCCACAGTTTTTTCTTGGCTGTGTAATCCCGCGCATGCGTTCGTTTCCGGTTACTACGGTAACGAAGAAAAGACATTCAAGTCATACAACAGGAAGCTATAACCATATCTTCCGGAGCAGCCTGTATAATAGATGACTCAGAATTACTGTCAGTAATTCTAATATGTAAGCATTTCTGTTTACTTGTATTGATTTATTTAGCTTCAATAACTAATATATACAAACATCGCCTGTGACATAGGAGTCACAAGGTAACCATGATCCTCTTGGGGAGGAAATATCTGCCTAACCATCGCGGGATGTCGAGGCTGATGTCAACAGCAGGAAATTACGCAGCCCCGACATAAACAAAGAATCATTCCGGCAGGGTCTCGGCTCGCCGGATTTAGCGATGATACGGTGCATGCACGTATCAACGTAATCACTCGGGAATATAGCGATAACACAGGAAGAAAGCAGGTAGGCAAATTTTTTTTTTAAAAAGGCAATAGATTGGGGAGATTAGGAGACATCATTACATGCAAAGTTAAAGATTTGGGTATACAACCGCTCTAATTACTTTTAGGGTTAAGCTTTGGGTTTGCAATTCTGGAAAACATCAAACTAATGCAGTGGTTTGCTGCTATAGCAATCAATTACCAATAAGGAATTTACTTGCCTTTGAACTATGGTCAGGTTGCTTAGAAGGGCCAATAATAGTGCTTTTTTTGTGCCAGCCCCCACTCTATACAGGTTAGGGCTCTCACCATTCTTATAACAGGTTAGATAGGGTGAGCTGACAGCGTGTTTTTAGGGAGAGATAGTTGCTGCTATACATAGCTATATAGTGCTATATACAGAGGTATATGTTACAGTAAATTGCAGTGTGATGGACTACATAGTGTGTAATTTATGTCAACTGTGCTGTATTATGCTACATTCCTATAAATTACAATCTTGCCAGCCCTCCCGATGTAGTCTGGGCAGTTGGGGGGCTCCACGTGACTATCTTTTACCTCGTAAACCATAAAACTATATGTATAGCCTGTTGCCCTGTCACAGAGCCTACAACTTGACCCCATATCCGGCACGCTTGCTGGGGAGATACTGTTTGAAAGACAGGCGGACAGAAAACTTAATCAGGGACTCATCAACGCAGACAACTTGATCGGGAATAAAGAAGGCTGTGAACTGTTGGCTGAAGTTGTTTACAGGGGGCCGAATTTTGTGGAGCCGAGGATGACAGAGTTCATTGTCGTTGATTTGCATAAACCGCAAGATCTGTTTGTATCTAGCCCTAGGCATGGAAGCAGAGAACACGGGCATATGATGAATTGGGTCACTGGATGTGGTTTTGGGAACTATAATTCACTTCGATCAGTCTGCTGCCCAGGGAGACATCTGTGTTGAATACACAGCGATACTGTGTGCTTCCTGATACTTGCCAGCTGACGGTGGAACGCACGCGTAACTTCCGGTTGCCGTGGAGATCACGATCTGTCGCGTTTTGTCACTTCCGACTTCAACTGATTCATTTTGACTTCAATAATTCATTTATACATTGAGCAGTGCATTTCTTTTTAAAACTGGTCACTGTAATAATGTCACTGGTCCCCAAAAAGTGTCACTTGGGGTCAAATTTGTCCGCCGCAATGTCGCAGTCCTGCTAAAAATCACAGACCGCTGCCATTACCAGTAAAAACAAGAAAAAAAATAAAAGTACATAAATCGATCCCATAGTTTGTAGACTCTATAACTTTTGCGCAAACCGATCAATATACGCTTATTGCAATTTTTTTTACCAAAAATATGAAGAAGAATACATATTGGCCTAAACTAATGAATAAATTTGTCTTTTTATATATATTTTTTGGGATATGTATTATAGCAGAAAGTAAGTAAAAAATATATTTTTTTTTGTTTATAGCGCACAAAATAAAAACCCGCAGAGGTGATCAAATACCACCAAAAGAAAATAGTTTTTGTGGTAAGAAAAGGACATCAATTTTGTTTGGGTAGAACGTCGCACGACTGCGCAATTGTTAGTTAAAGCCATTCAGTTCCGTATTGCAAAAAATGGGGGGTAAATCTTTCTGGGGCTGAAGTGGTTAACATACTGTCACCAGTCAGTATTCCTGAGTACTGCCACACCAGTCATATGATGACGCTGTACTGCAATGATAACAGTATGTAAAAAAAAAGTGAAAGAAAAATGATCAAATTTCAAAATTTTCCAAAAAATATGAAAATTCTAAAAACTCGCCATGCCTCTTACTAAATACCTCAGATTGTCTACTTTCCATAAAGGGGTATTTTGGGGGTAATTTGTACTATCCTGGCAGTGTAAGTGCCTCAAGAAATGAGAGTCCGTCAGTACATCAGGACTGATCAAATTTCAAAATTATATACCAGAGTTTGTAGACGCTGTAAGGCTACATGTACACTGGCCACTTGGAGTTTATTAGCCTGAGTACTTGCCATTGGAATAAATAAACTCCCAAGTGCTAAACACAGCTAATGTTTTTGCGGCATTTGGCGTTTTTTGGCCTCTCCTGAAAGCAATTCTTCTGCGTTCAGGAGAGGGATGTTTAACTGACCCAAACTCTGCTGCTCTTAAAGCAGAGGTCCGCCGAAAATAAAATATTAAAAGCCAGCAGCTACAGCTACAGCCAGGGCCGGTCCTGGCCAAGGTGCAGGGGGCGCTCCGCACCCGAGCGCTGCAGAGGGGGGGGGGGGCGCTAAAGTGCTTCCCCTCTTTCCTCCTCTCCTTGTGTGCGGTGGCGTCGCCAGGGACGCTGATAGAGGAGGACCCGGACAATGAGGCAGAGATCAGTGTGGTGTGACAAGTAGTACAGGCAGGGGGGGAGGGGGGAGATTCCCCCCCAAGCCGCCTACCTTATCAATAAAACGGCCGCAGCGCTGTCTGTTACTTTAACTTTGACGAGTCTCCTCTCTGCCTGACAGCAGCTGGATGAGCAGAGCAGTGTCAGTGTATCAAAGCTCCTCCCCTCCTTCTCAGTCCGTTCTGTACACACACGAGGAGGAGGAGGGGGGAGAAGGGAAGCTTTGAACCTCAGGTCTGCACTAAACTTTTTCTAATGCTCTGTACTGTAGATGGAGGAGGGAGGGGGAGAGAGTGTCTGGAAAGGAGGACAAGGTAGATGTCATATGAGTGATCGAGGGGTTAGGAGGATATGGTGCTGGGAGGGGGAAGGCAATGCTAGAACTTCAGTGTGGATTTGATTTGAAATCTGGCAACCCCTCTCTTCCTTCCCAAAACACCCCTCCAGCACATATCCTACCCCCTACCCATCCCCCTTGCACTGGCTCTTTTCTCTTTCAAAGCGCCCTCCCCCAGCACATATCTGACCCCCCAAGCACATATGGGGCGCAGTGGCTGCATATGATGGGGCGCAGTGGCTGCATATGATGGGGCGCAGTGGCTGCATATGATGGGGCACAGTGGCTGCAATTGATGGGGCACAGTGGCTGCATATGATGGGGCGCAGTGGCTGCATTTGATGGGGCGCAGTGGCTGCATATGATGGGGCGCAGTGGCTGCATTTGATGGGGCGCAGTGGCTGCATATGATGGGGCGCAATGGCTGCATATGATGGGGCGCAGTGGCTGCATATGATGGGGCGCAGTGGCTGCATATGATGGGGCGCAGTGGCTGCATATGATGGGGCACAGTGGCTGCATTTGATGGGGCACAGTGGCTGCATTTGATGGGGCACAGTGGCTGCATTTGATGGGGCACAGTGGCTGCATTTGATGTTTCTTTTTTTTCAGAATCAGTTTGTTTGCGCCCCCCCAAACAAATTTGATCACCGACCGCCACTGCCCCCCAGCACATATCTATCTCTCCCCACCCCCTGCTAGCACTAGCCCTCTCCCCAGGACATATCTGACCCCTGCATTCCATGCAGAACACTCACAATTCAGCCACGTGCACTGTTTGCTGCAGCGTGCTATGCGCCACATTACTACTCTCTTTCAGGCCACCAAAAGTGTCCCAGGTCTTTTACAATCTTATAGGGTATACCCCCCCAAAACAAATGCCATTGCTAAAGGGTTTGGGTTTTGCTTGAAGAAAAGGTGGAAACCCTAGTAGGTCTGGGTTAAACAGTACTAGAAGGCGGTCGCTGACTGGCCGGGCTGCGCTGCACTCTGGGAGTTGTAGTCTTGCCGCACTGAGGTTCCTGGCAGTGGGAGCAAGCTAAAACTCCCACCTCCCAAGAGTCTCAGAGGCAGCCAGCACGTCACACATGACCTGAGCGGGTGTGGGCTGGGACCGGCTGTTCTGTCATATTCTCCAACTCGTCAGATTCTCCAACAGAGTCTCCGGAGTGGCAGAGAAGACATGACTGAAATTTATCACCCCCCACTCCTCTGAAGAGGCCGTGCAAGGAAAGTACCTAGCTGTAACACATACCCAGACCCTGACACACCCCCAGCTGACCCCTCACATCCCACGGGCACGGATCAGGCTGTACTGATGATGGCACTGTCTGCATGGGTGAGGTGGCATTGATCAGGCAGCACTGATCAGGCTGCACTGATGCCTGGGCACTGTCTGCACTGGTGAGGCTGCACTGATGGGCACTGTCTGCACTGGTGAGGCTGCATGGATGGGCACTGATCAGGCTGCACTAGTGAAGCTGCACTGATGGGCAATGATCAGGCTGCACTGGTGAGGTGGCACTAATCAGGCTGCACTGGTGATGCTGCACTGATGAGCACTGATCAGGCTGCACTGATGAGGCTACATTGATGGGCACTGATGATGGTAAGTTTAACCACTTCAGCCACGTAAGGATTTACCCGCTTCCTGACCAGGCCATTTTTTGCGATACTGCACTGCATTGCTTTAATTGACAATTGATGTGAGATGTTGTACCCAAACATAATTGACGTCCTTTTTTTCCCACAAATGGAGCTCTCTTTTATTGGTATTTGGTCACGGTTTTTATTTTTTGCGCTATAAACAAAAAAAGAGTGAAATTTTGAAAAAAAAACAATATTTTAACTTTTTGTTATAATAAATATCCCCCCAAAAAATATATTTCTTCATCAGTCTAGGCCAATATGTATTTCTTTACTTATTTTTGGTAAAAAAAAAATTTGCAATACTCGTATATTGATTGGTTTGCGCAAAAGTTATAGTGTCTACAAAATAGGGAATAGATTTATGACATTTTTTTTTTTTTTCTAGTAATGGCAGTGATCAGCAATTTTTAGCAGGACTGCGACATTGTGGCGGACAGATTTGAAACTTGACACTTTTTTGGGACCATTGACATTTATACAGTGATCAGAGATAAAAATACCCACTGATTTTTGTATAAATGTCACTGTCAGGGAAGGGGTTAACACTAGGGGGGGATCAAGGGGTTAAGTGTTCCATAGGGAGGTGTTTCTAACTGGGGGGGGTGTAGTTACTGGGAGTAGAGAAAGATCAATGTTCTTGATCACTAGGAACAGCAGATCTCTCTCTAACTCCCCTGTCAGAACGGGGATGTCTGTTTACATTGACAGATCGCTCTTCTGTCTCTCTCAGGAGCGATCGCGGGTCACCGGCAGATATCGCGGCCGCTGGCCACGCGCATCGGCTCCAGTGTCATGCCGGGGAGCCAACCTGCTGCCGTATAACGACGGTGGCTGATCGCCAAGCTGTTAATGGGCCACTTGACTGGACTTGCCCCCCAGGCCTAAGGCTGCCAGCCCTCCCCTGAGTACAGGAACGATGCCCTGTGTGTCTCTCTCCCTCCAGCAGCTGAATGCGGGAGGGAGAGACACACATGGCATTGTTCGTTCCTGTACTTGTCACACCACACTGATCTGCCTCATTGTCTGGGTCACATCTGCCCTGTGTGTGCCTGGGCGCTTTCCTGTCCCGGTGGATGTGTCTGCACTTAGAGGAGGGGCTGTCTTAATGTTCAGGCACCTCTAGGAACTGCCCAGGGGTCCTAGGTGCATGAAGGGGCCTTGAAGTTTTCTCCCAGCAGTCACTGTCCGGCCAAGTTGCCAACTGTTCCCCTCACTGTGGTCGGCTCTTTTGCATGTCAGGTCAGTCACCTTATCCTTCTCTCATATCTCCAGACTCTGCTCTCTCCCTCCCACCGCCTCAGCCACTTTCCTTTCATCCTCACACAGATCCATCAGTCTCTGCCAGTCACACTGCTTTCCTCTCAGCCTTGTTAACCCTTGCTACCTTCTCCCAGACAGTTTTCCAACATGATAGCAGCCATGATAATATATAGCCTCTTCCCTAGCTGACTGGAATTCTCTTTCTAACACCTTCCCAACAATAGTCCCTCAATCTCCAACCCCCTCCCAGTCTTCTTCTCTGGAGGCACTTCACCTTCACACAGGTGTGTGCCCCCCTCCCCCCCCCATACACAAACATTGCAAATGGCCATAATCCATCCCTCTCCAGCCCCTTCACCTCCATTTATTTGCCTCTCCTTCCCCCCTTCCCTCATGCCAGCACAAATCCTCCTCCTTCTGTATCCCTATAACAGACCAGGATCCCCCAGTTTCACACCAATTCTCCTCTACCCACCCCCCATCTCTTACCCACTTCCTCCTTTTTACCCCCTCTTCATTCTTCCCTACCCCATTGTTCCCAATTGTCTTTTTACGTTACAAAATGTCCCCATTTTTTTTCAGGGGTTAAGGAAGAACCCAGAGGTGGAGGATCTTATTACTGCTGCTGCTTGTGTGGGTGGGATGTGTACTGCACCAATCCCTGCTCATCCCCCCTCTCCTATTCATCCTATGTGATTGGTGCAGTACACATCCTACCCACACAAGCAGCAGCAGTAATAAGATGCTCCACCTCCGGGTTCTTCCTTAACCCCTGCAAAGTACCAGAAGAGACCCAGAAACTCTGCAGGGGAAGGTAGAGGGGGATATGTCATTCCAATTTTTATTTAGCCCACTGACAGCCTGCCAGAATAGGTGGGATCTGTAAAAGAAACTTCCCTGAGCAGCTCTGCTTGAGGAGACCATATCTGTTTAATACATTACTGCCCCTTTACTGTACTCCCCTGACCCCCGTACTAGGTCTGCTTACCCTCCCCCTGTACTGTATCATGTCTGCAGTCTCTGACCTTCTCCTGTATCATGTCTGCAGTCTCTGACCATCTCTAGTATCATGTCTGCAGTCTCTGACCATCTCTAGTATCATGTCTGCAGTCTCTGACCATCTCTAGTATCATGTCTGCAGTCTCTGACCATCTCCAGTATCATGTCTGCAGTCTCTGACCATCTCTTGTATCATGTCTGCAGTCTCTGACCATCTCTTGTATCATGTCTGCAGTCTCTGACTATCTCCTGTACTATGTCTTGGGGCTCTTTCTAACAGAAGCCCTCTCTGTGTCCATTAGAGAGACCCCCTCCACGTCCCATTAGTGTATTCTCTTCCTGTATTTTGTTTATTGTTAAGAGATCGTGGGAGGATCCCAGGGTAACGGAGACTCCTTAGAGGAGCATCTCTGTGTTTGAGTCATTGCCATAGAAATGTTTGTAAAGGGGAGGAGTTAGTAAGATGACCACGCCCATGTGGGGGTGGCAAAAATATTTCTGCACCCAGGCGTCTGTGATCCTAGGATCGGCCCTGGCTACAGCAGCTGCTGACTTTTAATATTAGGACACTTACCTGTCCTGGAGTCCAGCGATGTCCGCAGCAGAGGACGAGCGATCACTCTGCTGCCCCCACCGCCATCCTCGGTGAGGGAACCAGGCAGTGAAGCCTTGCGGCTTCACTGCCCGGTTCCCTACGGCGCATGCGTGAGTCGCGCTGCGCCGTTCTGACTGGTCCCTGTGTGTTCTGTGAGTGTCTCCCAGAACACAACGGGTACTCTGCGGGAAGTGACATGCTTCCCGCAGATTTCCCGCAGAGAGGACTCCCGGAAGTGGGTGAAAATACCTGTCTTAGACAGGTATCTTCTCCCCCCTCCCCCCTGAAAGGTGTCAATTGTGACACCGGAGGGGGGGAGGGTTCCGATGAGCGGAAGTTCCACTTTAGGGTGGAGCTCCGCTTTAAACTCTGATAAAAGCCTATTTGCCGCGTACAGACGATCAGACATTCCAACAACAAAACCGTGGATAAATTTCTGACGGATGTTGGCTCAAACTTGTCTTGCATACATACGGTCACACAAATGTATTTCAATAGACAGTGCGGCTCTTCTGCTTGATTCAGAGTATGCGTGGAAATTTGTGCGTCCGAATTGTCTACACACGCTCGGAATTTACGAGAACGGATTTTGTTGTTGGAAAATTTGAGAACCAGCTCTCAAATTTTTGTTGTCGGAAATTCCGACAGAAAATGTCTGATGGGGCCTACACACGGTCGGAATTTCCGACCAAAAGCTCCCATCGAACATTTCGGAAATTCTGAGCGTGTGTACGCGGCATATGTGTTTCATTGAGCTGAGTTTAGGGGCTTTGGCAAAAAAATGCCAAAAGCACCTAAACTCATGTTTAGGAGCAACAGTGTACATGAGGCCTAACTTTCACACAAACCAATTAACCACTTAAGACCCGGACCATTATGCAGCTTAAAGACCTGGCCACTTTTTGCGATTCGGCACTGCGTCGCTTTAACTGACAATTGCACGGTCGTGCAACGTGGATCCCAAACAAAATTGGCGTCCTTTTTTTTCCACAAATAGAGCTTTCTTTTGGTGGTATTTGATCACCTCTGCAATTTAAATTTTTTGCGCTATAAACAAAAATAGAGCGACAATTTTGAAAAAAATTCAATATTTTTTACTTTTTGCTATAATAAATATCTCCAAAAAATATATAAAAAAACGTTTTTTTTTCCTCAGTTTAGGCCGATACGTATTCTTCTACATATTTTTGGTAAACAAAATCGCAATAAGCGTTTATTGATTGGTTTGCGCAAAATTTATAACGTCTACCAAATAGGGGATAGTTTTATTGCATTTTTATTAATATTTTTTTTCTAGTAATGGCGGCGATCAGCGTTTTTTATCATGACTGCGACATTATGGTGTCACATCGGACACTTTTGACACTATTTTGGGGCCATTGTCATTTTTACAGCGAACAGTGCTATAAAAATGCACGGATTACTGTAAAAATGACACTGGCAGTGAAGGGGTTAACCAGGAGGGGGCGCTGTAGGGGTTAAGTGTGCCTTGATGTGTGTTTCTTACTGTGGGGGGCGTGGCTTAGCGTGTGACGTCACTGATCGTCGTTCCCTATGACACCTCTCCCCATTCTTCCTCTCTATGACCCGATCACGGGACACCGGCCGCGATCGGGTCCGCTGTTCCCGCGGGCACGGTCACGGAGAAGAGGACCGGGTCGCGAGCGTGCTGCCGGCGGCACACTCGCGACCCACGGCTGGGCTCTTAAAGGGGACATACCTGTACGCCCTTGTGCCCAGCCGTGCCATTCTGCCAATGTACATCGGCGTGCGGCGGTCTTTAAGTGGTTAATATACACTTATTGGGATTTTTTTTACCAAAGACATGTAGCAGAATACATTTTGGTCTAAATTTATTTAAAAAAAATACTTTATTGGATATATTTTATAACAGAAAGTAAAAAAAAATACAGTTTTTTTCAAAATGTTTGGTCTTTTTATATAGCAAAAGAAAAAAAAAAGACCTGTGGCGATCAAATACAACCAAATGAAAGCTCTTGTATGAACAAAATATATATCAATTTAATTTCTGTACAGTGTTGCAATTACCAGTTAAAGCAACACAGTGCTGAATAACAAAAAATTACCTGTTCATGAGGGGGTAAAACCTTCCATCGGTCACGTGGTTATTAAAGTGGTTGTATACCCTCATATACTACTTGCACCTACAGGTAAGCCTACATTAAGGCTTACCTGTAGGTGCTTGCAATATGTCCTTAACCTACATGGTTAAGGAGATATTTGCAGAAAATTGGGCACCGATGTCTACGGCGCATGCGCGCCGTAGACACCTGTGCAGGCGCACTGAGCGCGCTGGGTCTTGAATGGGAGCCTAACGGAAAGTGCCGGAATTCGCGCATGCGCGGGATCGTGCCAGTTCCGCGCACATGCGCGGGAGTGACGTCATCACTGCTCTGGCCAGTCACAGCGCCGATACCCGGAAGTCACTCCGGGTATCATGGCGGCAGCGGAGGAGAGGAATGAGGGTCGGTGTGGGTTCTTCGATCTAAGGTAAGTAATTGATAATGAGCTAGTATGCTAGTCATATTAGCTCATTATGCCTTTGCCTTGCAGGTTTTTTTGTTTTTTTTTGGGGTATAAAACCGCTTTAAAGCACTTTTCAAAAAACTTTTGTAAAAGATAATGTTTAAAAAGGAGGACCCTCACTCCACTGTACAATACATTTTTTTATTTTTATTTCCCTTGATACATGTCCCCATGCAGTGCTCTGCTCCACATGCTTTTTATTTGATAAACCCTTGCCTATTAAACTTAGAAATTGCTTTTGATTTTCAAGATTTGGCTATATATAGCCTTCCAATGGGTTCGAATTAAAGCTCTCAAATTTCAGACTTTACAATGGGTTCATCAAATGCCACCTCAACCAAACCCGAAAGCATTCATCCTTAATCACTTTTGTTCACCCAAGATAAGCCTGGCATAAGGTGGGTATACAGAGTAAATGTTCATGTAGGTTGGTCCAGTGAGTTTGTTCATTCATGCACCAGTTATGCTAAATAAATTAAGAATTTCTGATCACCATGTACAGGCACATTCTGAATATATCACAAACACATCTTTCTTTTATAGGCGTAATAGAATAGTCTATGCCTTATCCATTTTATCTGTGATTCACAGCCCTAACTTATCATCAGCTGGCAGGGATATTCTCAGTGAACAGCATTTGAGCAGCTTGGTTAGTCAAATAAAAATGCCCAGAGGTGCAGTTAGCATGCACAAATTATTAGACCAGCGACAGAAGCCAGAATCTTAGAGATCCACTTGAGTGTAAAGTACGAACATAAATATCTAGATGAATGCCAGCATCCATGGGATTTTATGGTGATCTATTAATGCATTATATGCTAAGGGTTTTTTCAAACCATTTTGGAATTATCTACTATTCAATTATCTGCATAACCAGAAAGACAGACCAGGGCAGCTCACCCCTTGGTTTAAGGCTGTTGCTGTTTATGATCTTTCATGTTCTTCTCTATAAATCACCAGCAAATCAGTCTGAGATGGCTTCCATAAAGGTTGACATTCCCTGCCTCATGCTCAGAATTAAAATCTGCCCACTTCTATGCTATCTATCACAGCTCACAAGACACTCTGGCCACGATATTATCCAAATATTATGAAAACTTTGAACTCTTCCTCTATAAATTATGACAAAATGGGTGCTCTGCCATTAACCAAGGAGAATGTATGGGCTTGGGGCTGTGATGGAGTAATAATGTTCTTAAAAGGAAGCGTGGCTGGGCATTCAAAGAGGAGAAAAAGAGCTCAGACCATTTGTTATTACTAATGCACTGTACATAATACTATTCATACAGGTCAGGCCAACCTCAAAAGCAGGACGATAATCTGCTTAGAGAGACCAAACATCTGCTGTTAAGCACATTCAGGCACCAGAACATCATGCAAAAAAATTCTGTCCACTATGCTACTAAAGTTTATAGTTATGAAGTTCAAACACTTGGCGCTTCCTGCATAACATCCCACTTTCTTTCTGTAACTTCAACAGTTGGGCTTTGAAAGATTCAATACCTCCTCCTTCCTTTAATATTCGCACAGCTGTGGATGATGCTGGTGGTATAACATTAGATGAAAATGGAAGGTTCTTTTTTTTTTTTTTCTTTTATCATCACATTCCTGTGTATTTATAAGTTACCAAATGAGTGGTGTTGTAGATTGTAAAGTACACATTTGCAAGGTCATTTTGTATTTACATTCAAGCAAAAAATGTTGTCTTTGATTTGTTTCATGTTTTTCAGATTCTGCACTATGCAATATTAAGAGATGTTTAACAGACGCTTTTATCATACACTTTGACACTTTTGGAAAGTGAAGTGTGGAGAAATTGAGAGTACTGTAAATACACTTTTTATATGTTAATATAAAATTAAACCGATGATCTCTTTACTTTTGATGATTTAAATATTAACGGATCATGGGAGTAAAGTGATACAGTGTTTAGAGATAACCAAATGAAGAAAAACCCCCTCTGTCCAAAATCCTCACAGGATATGTGTCCACTCTCCTAGATAGCAGATATCTTGGATATTACCCAATCTGCTGGCTGTGTTCAGCAGAGACACCATTTTAAAAGACCCACCCAGTACTGAATAGCACATATTACAATGTTTCCTAGGATTCATCAGAGAATTATCTTCTAAACAATAACACAGACAGAGATAAAACCTGACTAGACTTTCCGATCCTTCCCCATTGAAACAGCTAAAAAATAATAATTTTTTTTGGACATGTCCCCATTGTTGAGATTCCCTGCCTCTGTGACTACCATCGCTGGTAAAGTTGAACAAAATATGTCCTTATGGGAATGTAGATAGCTAAAAAATGACAAATGTCTTATCCAACTCTTACCCACTCCATCACTCTTGTCATTCTCACTCTGTCCAAAACTAAAAATAAACAAAATAAATTGGCTGGTGTCTTAGGCCGGTCATACATTGCAGACCATGGGTTGCAGGAAAGAAATTTGCTTGATTCTCCCTTCAACACAGACAGATCTGGGAATCCCTCCTCCCGGGCAATTGTCTTCTGCTGGCGGGGGGGGGGGCACTAGCAAACTAGCAATAATAGCAAGAGAATCCGTCAGGCTGGTCGTACCAAAGCTGATCGATCAATCAATTTGGTACATTCAGCCTGCCCATTAACAGTTCTAATCTCAGCCAGTTCAGCAGTAGTGATGAGCCGAACACCCCCGGGTTCGGTTTGCACCAGAACCCGCGAACGGACCGAAAGTTCGTACGAACATTAGAACCCTATTAAATACAATGGATGCGAACGTTCGAATTCTAAAGTGCTAATTATAACGACTATTATGCATGTTATTGTCCTAAAAAGGGTTTGGGAACCCGGGTTCTGCACCAGGGGACATGTATCAATGCAAAAAGAAGTTTTAAAAACGGTCGTTTTTCGGGAGCAGTCATTTTAATGATGCATAAAGTGAAAAAAAAAAGTCAAATATTCCTTTAAATATCGTACCTGGGGGGTGTCTAAAGTATGCCTGTGAAGTGCCACGTGTTTCCCGTGTTTAGAACTGTCCCTGCACAAAATGACACTTCTAAAGGAAAAAAAAGCCATTTAAAACTGCTTGCGGCTTTAATGTAATGTCTGGTCCCGGTAATATGGATGAAAATCTTTAAGAAAAATGGCATAGCTACCCCATGACCCCCCCCCCCCCTACCCCAGCCCATTACCAGCCCCTTTGGGTCTTGTATGGATATTAAGGGGAACACCGCACACAAAATAAAAAAGGCCCTATATACTCTGAACAGCCATATACAGGCGGTGCATACAAGACAGGGACTGTAGGTTTGTTCTTATGTAGAATGTGTTTGTAATTTTGAACAGGTACATTGTTTAAGTGTAGCTCCAGCCCAAAAATCTATTTTTAAACTTTTTGGAAAACATAGGTAAGGGTTATCACCCCTGTAACATTTGTTTTGCTGTCTGTGCCCCTGTTCAGAATAT
Source organism: Rana muscosa (assembly GCA_029206835.1). Classification (NCBI taxonomy): domain Eukaryota; kingdom Metazoa; phylum Chordata; class Amphibia; order Anura; family Ranidae; genus Rana; species Rana muscosa. Next base: position 58,170,546 of record CM055119.1, read on the forward strand.
TTCTCCTCACTTTCCGTCCCAATGACAACTGTTTTTGAAATGTGGTGTTTTTCTTGAAACAAGGATTGGTGATAAAGCATCAGTACAGAGGAGACACCTTTCTCCCATATTAATTCTTACAGGAGAGAATTTTCCTTCCTGGGGTAGATTTCCTCTCACTTCCTGTTGTCTTCTTGCGTTTGCAAGTAGGAGTCGTTTGTAAGTTGGATGTTTGAAAGTAGGGACCTGCCGTATATACTCTGCAGAAATAGGCCCCTTAGTTGTTGGTGTTGGCACAACACTGTAAGCACTCACAGTTACTCTTGGTTGGTGCTGGAACGCCCTGCTGTCAACTATTATATCAGGAATTGTAATTACATATAATTGTTGAACAGTATTAGTAAAAATTGGGCCTTTGATGGTGGTGCTGGTGCCACAACACTGTAAGCCCTGACAGTTACTCTTGGTGGGTGCAGCAATGGGCCCTGCTGTGAATTATTAGATCAAGAATTGTAATTGCATGCCCCTGTTGAACAGGGGCTGAAAAATTGGGCCTTTCGTGGTGGTGGTGGTGGTGGTGGTGGTGTTGCCACAACACTGTAAGCCCTCAGAGTTACTCTTGGTGGGTGCAGGAATGGGCCCTGCTGTGAATTATTAGATCAAGAATTGTAATTACATGCCCCTTTTGAACAGGGGCTGAAAAATTGGGCCTTTCGTGGTGGTGGTTAGTGATGAGCCGAACACCCCCGGGTTCGGTTCGCACCAGAACCCGCGAACGGACCGAAAGTTCGTACGAACATTAGAACCCTATTAAATACAATGGATGCGAACGTTCGAATTCTAAAGTGCTAATTATAACAACTATTATGCATGTTATTGTCCTAAAAAGGGTTTGGGAACCCGGGTTGTGCACCAGGGGACATGTATCAATGCAAAAAGAAGTTTTAAAAACGGTCGTTTTTCGGGAGCAGTCATTTTAATGATGCATAAAGTGAAAAAAAAAAAGTCAAATATTCCTTTAAATATCGTACCTGGGGGGTGTCTAAAGTATGCCTGTGAAGTGCCACGTGTTTCCCGTGTTTAGAACTGTCCCTGCACAAAATGACACTTCTAAAGGAAAAAAAAGCCATTTAAAACTGCTTGCGGCTTTAATGTAATGTCTGGTCCCGGTAATATGGATGAAAATCTTTAAGAAAAATGGCATAGCTACCCCATGACCCCCCCCCCCCCCACCCCAGCCCATTACCAGCCCCTTTGGGTCTTGTATGGATATTAAGGGGAACCCCGCACATAAAATAAAAAAGGCCCTATATACTCTGAACAGCCGTATACAGGCGGTGCATACAAGACAGGGACTGTAGGTTTGTTCTTATGTAGAATCTGTTTGTAATTTTGAACAGGTACATTGTTGAAGTGTAGCTCCAGCCCAAAAATCTATTTTTAAACTTTTTGGAAAACATAGGTAAGGGTTATCACCCCTGTAACATTTGTTTTGCTGTCTGTGCCCCTGTTCAGAACATTTCACCTCACTTTCCGTCCCAATGACAACTGTTTTTGAAATGTGGTGTTTTTCTTGAAACAAGGATTGCTGATAAAGCATCAGTACAGAGGAGACACCTTTCTCCCATATTTATTCTTACAGGAGAGAATTTTCCTTCCTAGTGGTAGATTTCCTCTCACTTCCTGTTGTCTTCTTGCGTTTGCAAGTAGGAGTCGTTTGTAAGTTGGATGTTTGAAAGTAGGGACCTGCCGTATATACTCTGCAGAAATAGGTCCCTTAGTTGTTGGTGTTGGCACAACACTGTAAGCACTCACAGTTACTCTTGGTTGGTGCTGGAACGCCCTGCTGTCAACTATTATATCAGGAATTTTAATTACATATAATTGTTGAACAGTGGTAGTAAAAATTGGGCCTTTGATGGTGGTGCTGGTGCCACAACACTGTAAGCCCTGACAGTTACTCTTGGTGGGTGCAGCAATGGGCCCTGCTGTGAATTATTAGATCAAGAATTGTAATTACATGCCCCTTTTGAACAGGGGCTGAAAAATTGGGCCTTTCGTGGTGGTGGTGGTGGTGGCGTTGCCACAACACTGTAAGCCCTCAGAGTTACTCTTGGTGGGTGCAGCAATGGGCCCTGCTGTGAATTATTAGATCAAGAATTGTAATTGCATGCCCCTGTTGAACAGGGGCTGAAAAATTGGGCCTTTCGTGGTGGTGGTGGTGGTGGTGGTGGTGGTGTTGCCACAACACTGTAAGCCCTCAGAGTTACTCTTGGTGGGTGCAGCAATGGGCCCTGCTGTGAATTATTAGATCAAGAATTGTAATTACATGCCCCTTTTGAACAGGGGCTGAAAAATTGGGCCTTTCGTGGTGGTGGTGGTGGTGGCGTTGCCACAACACTGTAAGCCCTCAGAGTTACTCTTGGTGGGTGCAGCAATGGGCCCTGCTGTGAATTATTAGATCAAGAATTGTAATTGCATGCCCCTGTTGAACAGGGGCTGAAAAATTGGGCCTTAGGCACTGGTGGCACAACACTACAACCCCTCACAGATACTGTACTTGGAGCACAGCAACGAGCCCTGTTGCAAAGTATTGCTTCAAAAATTGTAATGACACGCCCCTGTTAAACAGGGGCTGAAAAATTGGGCCTTAGGCACTGGTGCCACAACACTCCAACCCCTCACAGATACTGTACTTGGAGCAAAGCAATGAGCCCTATGGCAAATTATTGCTAAAAAAATTGTAATTACACGCCCCTGTAAAACAGGGGCTGAAAAATTGGGCCTTAGCCACTGGTGGCGGCACCCATAAACAAAAATGATCTTCCAAGCTATCATCATCAATCGTATCATTGAGGACTCGGAGGAGGAGGATAGCCAGTCAACATAACAGCACAGGCACTCAGCATCAGCATCAGTCTTGAAGGGATGTGACATGTTAAAATCAATTAGTCTGTTATATCAGCATCAGGTGTGTGGTAGCTGGTGGTGATCCAAGACTAGTTCATCTTGATGAAAGTCAGTCGATCAACCGAGTCGGTGGACAGGCGCACCCTGTGATCCGTGACAAATCCTCCAGCAGCACTGAATGTGCGTTCCGAAAGAACGCTGGATGCAGGACAGGCCAGTAGCTCAATTGCATACTGTGCAAGCTCTGGCCAGTGATCCATCCTCAAGACCCAGTAAGCCAGAGGATTTTCGGTGGGGAAGGTGTCCAAGTCTGACCTTGCCCCTAGATATTCCTGCACCATGTTTATCAGACACTGGCGATGGTTGCTGGAACCGATCATACTTTGGGGCTGCGGACTAAAGAATTGTCTGAACGCATCGGTCAGACGCCCACCTTCCCCACCGCTCCTTCTTTGACTGGCCGAAGCCTCAGCAACTCGTTGTCCAGGACCAGGAGTTTGTAACCTCCCAGTCTCTGGGAACGCGTTGCACAGACCTTTCTGCAAGGCCTCCCGGAGTTGTCTCATCCTCTGCTCCCTCTGCGACGGTAACATAAGGTCCGCAACCTTACCCTTGTACCGTGGATCAAGGAGAGTGGCCAGCCAGTAATGGTCCCTCTCCTTGATCCGAAGAATACGAGGATCCTTCCGCAGACTTTGCAGGATCAGGGAGGCCATGCAGCGTAGGTTTGCTGAGGCATTCGCTCCAGAGTCCTCTGGGTCACTAAGGACGACATGATCCGCAGCCACCTCCTCCCAGCCACGTACAAGTCCACTGGTTTCTTGTGACTGTAAATCATCCCTAAAAGACTGCTGCTGATGATGCTGAGTGCCAGCCTCCACCTCCATGCTGACACAATCCTCCTCCTCCTCCTCCTCCTCCTCCTCGTCCTCTTCCTGTGCGATGGGTGGGACAGAAGGAACACTGTCTGGGTAAAGGGGGCCTTGAGAGGCAAGGAAGTCCTCCTCTTCCTGCCTCTGTTCTGCCTCAAGTGCCCTGTCCATTATTCCACGCAGCGTGTGCTCCAACAGGTGGACAAGAGGTACAGTGTCACTGATGCATGCACTGTCACTGCTCACCATCCTCGTGGCCTCCTCAAATGGTGCCAGGACAGTGCATGCATCCCTGATCATGCCCCACTGGCGTGGAGAAAAAAAACCAAGCTCCCCTGACCCTGTCCTGGTGCCGTAGTCGCACAGGTACTCATTGATGGCCCTCTGCTGCGTGTGCAGCCGCTGCAGCATGGCCAACGTTGAGTTCCACCTGGTGGGCATGTCACATATAAGGCGGTTCTTGGGCAGGTTCAACTCCTTTTGCAGCTCAGCCAGGCGAGCACTGGCATTATAAGATCTGCGGAAATGCACACAGACTTTCCTGGCCTGCCTCAGGACATCCTGTAAGCCCGGGTACCTGCCCAAGAACCGCTGCACCACCAGGTTAAGGACGTGAGCCACACAGGGCACATGGGTCAGTTGTCCCTGTCGGAGGGCGGAGAGGAGGTTGGTGCCATTGTCGCAAACCACCATTCCTGGCTTAAGCTGGCATGGCGTCAACCACCTCTCGGCCTGGCCCTGCAGAGCAGACAGGACCTCTGCCCCAGTGTGGCTTCTGTCCCCCAAACACACCAGCGCAAGCACGGCATGGCATCTTTTTGCCTGCGTACTTGCGTAGCCCCTTGAACGCCTACGGAGCACCGCTGGTTCCGAGGACAAACCACAGGAAGAGGCCATGGAGGAAGAAGAAGAGGAGGGGGTGGAGGAGAGAGGTGTGTCACAACCAGTAGTAGCATTTTGGAGGCGTGGCGGTGGAACAACCTCCAACACTACTGCACCTTGTCCTGCATCCTTCCCAGCTGCCAAAAGAGTGACCCAATGGGCCGTGAAAGAAAGGTAACGTCCCTGTCCATGCCTGCTGGACCATGAGTCAGCGGTAATATGCACCTTACCGCTGACCGCCCTGTCCAGCGAGGCCAAGACATTGCCTTCCACATGCCGGTAGAGAGCCGGAATAGCCTTCCGTGAGAAAAAGTGGCGTTTGGGAACCTGCCACTGAGGAACCGCACATTGCACAAACTCACGGAAGGGGGCCGAGTCTACCAACTGAAAAGGCAGCAGTTGAAGCGCTAGCAATTTAGCCAAGCTAGCATTCAACCGCTGGGCATGTGGATGGCTGGGAGTGAACTTCTTTCGACGGTCCAGCAGCTGGGGCAGGGAAATTTGCCTGCTAGAATCGGACGTCGGTGTACTGCTAGCAGAGTGGCCGCAAGTACTTGGCTGTGACACACCTAATTCTACACCTTCATTCCTCTCAGTGCATGTTTCAGAGAGGACTGAAGTTATAGTGGGGTTGGAGATCCCAGCTGATGCGGTGCAAGGAGAGGTCCGCTTTGTTCTTTGGTGTGGGTCTTTGAGGTAGGCTTGCCAACGAGCTGCATGGCAGGTCAACATATGTCTGGTCAGGCATGTGGTACCCAAGCGGCTGATGTTTTGGCCACGCGATATACGCTTGAGACATATGTTGCAAACAGCAGCTGTGCGATCTGATGCACTAGCCTCAAAAAAGGCCCACACCAAAGAACTTTTTGAATGACGGGCAGAGGCAGCGCCCTGCACAGGCGGAGCTCTGCGGTGTGATTCCGTCGGTGTACTGCCCTTACGCTGGCCACCAAAGGGCATCCTGCCTCGTTGGAGATGTGCCTCCTCCTCATCCTCCTCCTCCTCCTCTCTCCTATTAGGCACCCACGTGGAGTCAGTGACCTCATCATCCCCTCCCTCCTCATCACTGGAGCCAATCTGGCAGTATGCTGCAGCTGCTGGAACATGACTGCCAGATTGGTGTCCTTCTTGAGCATCCCATCTGTCTGCTCTCACGCTACTGCCTTCCTCTAGCTGGGTTTCATCATCAGACCCTTCGAAACGCTGGGCATCCTCCTGGAGCATGTACCCAACACTGTGCTCAAACAGTTCGGGGGACTCCTCAGGAGGAGGACATGGTGGGTCTAGGGAAGGAGTGACTGATGATGAGTCTGACATTGATACCAGGGAAGAGGACGCTTTGGCAGCTGCTTTTCCAGTACCCTGAGCCTGGGTGAGAGAGGATGAGGAGGAGGAGGAGGGCTTGGTCATCCACTCTACCAAGTCTTCGGCATGATGTGGCTCAACATGTCCAGCTGCCGAAAAGAAGGACAAGCGTGTCCCATGGCCATGTGCTGATGACAATGCACCGCGTCCACGACCAGCACTGTTGCCCCCAGACACAGAGCCTGCTTGCCCTCTTTTATTGCCTCCTGACTGTCTGCCTCTCCTTGTTTGCCTTCCAGACATTCTAATAGATGGCCTGCAGGGAGATGGGAAAAAAGCAATAAGGGCTACCTTCAGGTGTCCTTCTCTGTCCCTTTACTTAAGGATTTCTAAATATGGTTGAGGATGATTGCTTTTGCACAGAATAGCACAACGACAATTTCCCTGACTGTGCAAAAAAACAAGGATTTCAAAGATGGTTGATGAGGAATGCTTTAGCACACTATAGCACAAGGAGAATTCCCTCACTGTCCTTCCCTGTCCCTAGAAACAAGGATTCGCACAGTAAAAGACACTGACACTCTCCCTACCTATAGTTTTCTGTCCCTAGAAAAAATGTTTTTTTAAAGCACACTATAGCACAAGGAGAATTTCACTCACTTTCCTTCTTTGTCCCTAGAAACAAGGTTTATCACAGTGAAAGAAACTGACACTCTTCCTTCCTATAGTTTTCTGTCCCTAGAAAAAAATGTTTTTTTAAAGCACACTATAGCACAAGGAGAATTCCCTCACTGTCCTTCCCTGTCCCTAGAAACAAGGATTCGCACAGTAAAACACACTGACACTCTCCCTACCTATAGTTTTCTGTCCCTAGAAAAAATGTTTTTTTAAAGCACACTATAGCACAAGGAGAATTCCCTCACTGTCCTTCCCTGTCCCTAGAAACAAGGATTCGCACAGTAAAAGACACTGACACTCTCCCTACCTATAGTTTTCTGTCCCGAGAAAAAATGTTTTTTTAAAGCACACTATAGCACAAGGATAATTTCACTCACTTTCCTTCTTTGTCCCTAGAAACAAGGTTTATCACAGTGAAAGAAACTGACACTCTTCCTTCCTATAGTTTTCTGTCCCTAGAAAAAAATGTTTTTTTAAAGCACACTATAGCACAAGGAGAATTCCCTCACTGTCTTTCCCTGTCCCTAGAAACAAGGATTCGCACAGTAAAACACACTGACACTCTCCCTACCTATAGTTTTCTGTCCCTAGAAAAAATGTTTTTTTAAAGCACACTATAGCACAAGGAGAATTTCACTCACTTTCCTTCTTTGTCCCTAGAAACAAGGTTTATCACAGTGAAAGAAACTGACACTCTTCCTTCCTATAGTTTTCTGTCCCTAGAAAAAAATGTTTTTTTAAAGCACACTATAGCACAAGGAGAATTCCCTCACTGTCCTTCCCTGTCCCTAGAAACAAGGATTCACACAGTAAAAGACACTGACACTCTCCCTACCTATTGTTTTCTGTCCCTAGAAAAAATGTTTTTTTAAAGCACACTATAGCACAAGGAGAATTTCACTCACTTTCCTTCTTTGTCCCTAGAAACAAGGTTTATCACAGTGAAAGAAACTGACACTCTTTCTTCCTATAGTTTTCTGTCCCTAGAAAAAAATGTTTTTTTAAAGCACACTATAGCACAAGGAGAATTTCACTCACTTTCCTTCTTTGTCCCTAGAAACAAGGTTTATCACAGTGAAAGAAACTGACACTCTTCCTTCCTATAGTTTTCTGTCCCTAGAAAAAAATGTTTTTTTAAAGCACACTATAGCACAAGGAGAATTCCCTCACTGTCCTTCCCTGTCCCTAGAAACAAGGATTCGCACAGTAAAACACACTGACACTCTCCCTACCTATAGTTTTCTGTCCCTAGAAAAAATGTTTTTTTAAAGCACACTATAGCACAAGGAGAATTTCACTCACTTTCCTTCTTTGTCCCTAGAAACAAGGTTTATCACAGTGAAAGAAACTGACACTCTTCCTTCCTATAGTTTTCTGTCCCTAGAAAAAAATGTTTTTTTAAAGCACACTATAGCACAAGGAGAATTCCCTCACTGTCCTTCCCTGTCCCTAGAAACAAGGATTCGCACAGTAAAACACACTGACACTCTCCCTACCTATAGTTTTCTGTCCCTAGAAAAAATGTTTTTTTAAAGCACACTATAGCACAAGGAGAATTCCCTCACTGTCCTTCCCTGTCCCTAGAAACAAGGATTCGCACAGTAAAAGACACTGACACTCTCCCTACCTATAGTTTTCTGTCCCTAGAAAAAATGTTTTTTTAAAGCACACTATAGCACAAGGAGAATTTCACTCACTTTCCTTCTTTGTCCCTAGAAACAAGGTTTATCACAGTGAAAGAAACTGACACTCTTCCTTCCTATAGTTTTCTGTCCCTAGAAAAAAATGTTTTTTTAAAGCACACTATAGCACAAGGAGAATTCCCTCACTGTCCTTCCCTGTCCCTAGAAACAAGGATTCGCACAGTAAAAGACACTGACACTCTCCCTACCTATAGTTTTCTGTCCCTAGAAAAAATGTTTTTTTAAAGCACACTATAGCACAAGGAGAATTCCCTCACTGTCCTTCCCTGTCCCTAGAAACAAGGATTCGCACAGTAAAACACACTGACACTCTCCCTACCTATCCTTCTCTTTCCCTAAACTAAAGGAATCCAGGTTAAGCAAGAAAAAAATAAATGTCACTGTCCCTGCCTATGTTTCTCTTTCCCTGCTCCGGAACACACTACACTAGGCCGCCGTGCTGGCGGCCTTTTATATTGTGGGGCGTGTACTAAACACCCTCAGCAATAATTGGCCACAGGCATCCTGCCTGTGGCCAATCATTGCTCTCCTCGCTGCCGGCGCTGTGATTGGCCAAGCATGCGGGGTCACAGTGCATGCTTGGCCAATCACAGCGCCTGGATGACACTGCGATGGCGTAGTGCATTGTGGGCCATTCGCGTCACTCGAATTTGGCACGAACGGCCCAAATCGTTCGATCTTCGTCGAACGATCGAACAGCCGATGTTCGAGTCGAACGTATGTTCGACTCGAACACGAAGCTCATCCCTAGTGGTGGTGGTGGTGGTGGCGTTGCCACAACACTGTAAGCCCTCAGAGTTACTCTTGGTGGGTGCAGCAATGGGCCCTGCTGTGAATTATTAGATCAAGAATTGTAATTACATGCCCCTGTTGAACAGGGGCTGAAAAATTGGGCCTTAGGCACTGGTGGCACAACACTGCAACCCCTCACAGATACTGTACTTGGAGCACAGCAATGAGCCCTGTTGCAAAGTATTGCTTCAAAAATTGTAATGACACGCCCCTGTTAAACAGGGGCTGAAAAATTGGGCCTTAGGCACTGGTGGCACAACACTCCAACCCCTCACAGATACTGTACTTGGAGCACAGCAATGAGCCCTGTTGCAAAGTATTGCTTCAAAAATTGTAATTACACGCCCCTGTTAAACAGGGGCTGAAAAATTGGGCCTTAGCCACTGGTGGCGGCACCCATAAACAAAAATGATCTTCCAAGCTATCATCATCAATCGTATCATTGAGGACTCGGAGGAGGAGGATAGCCAGTCAACATAACAGCACAGGCACTCAGCATCAGCATCAGTCTTGAAGGGATGTGACATGTTAAAATCAATTAGTCTGTTATATCAGCATCAGGTGTGTGGTAGCTGGTGGTGATCCAAGACTGGTTCATCTTGATGAAAGTCAGTCGATTAACCGAGTCGGTGGACAGGCGCACCCTGTGATCCGTGACAAATCCTCCAGCAGCACTGAATGTGCGTTCCGAAAGAACGCTGGATGCAGGGCAGGCCAGTAGCTCAATTGCATACTGTGCAAGCTCTGGCCAGTGATCCATCCTCAAGACCCAGTAAGCCAGAGGATTTTCGGTGGGGAAGGTGTCCAAGTCTGACCTTGCCCCTAGATATTCCTGCACCATGTTTATCAGACGCTGGCGATGGTTGCTGGAACCGATCATACTTTGGGGCTGCGGACTAAAGAATTGTCTGAACGCATCGGTCAGACGGCCACCTTCCCCACCGCTCCTTCTTTGACTGGCCGAAGCCTCAGCAACTCGTTGTTCAGGACCAGGAGTTTGTAACCTCCCAGTCTCTGGGAACGCGTTGCACAGACCTTTCTGCAAGGCCTCCCGGAGTTGTCTCATCCTCTGCTCCCTCTGCGACGGTAACATAAGGTCCGCAACCTTACCCTTGTACCGTGGATCAAGGAGAGTGGCCAGCCAGTAATGGTCCCTCTCCTTGATCCGAAGAATACGAGGATCCTTCCGCAGACTTTGCAGGATCAGGGAGGCCATGCAGCGTAGGTTAGCTGAGGCATTCGGTCCGGAGTCCTCTGGGTCACTAAGGATGACATGATCCGCAGCCACCTCCTCCCAGCCACGTACAAGTCCACTGGTTTCTTGGGACTGTAAATCATCCCTAAAAGACTGCTGCTGATGATGCTGAGTGCCAGCCTCCACCTCCATGCTGACACAATCCTCCTCCTCCTCCTCCTCCTCTTCCTGTGCGATGGGTGGGACAGAAGGAACACTGTCTGGGTAAAGGGGGCCTTGAGAGGCAAGGAAGTCCTCCTCTTCCTGCCTCTGTTCTGCCTCAAGTGCCCTGTCCATTATTCCACGCAGCGTGTGCTCCAACAGGTGGACAAGAGGTACAGTGTCACTGATGCATGCACTGTCACTGCTCACCATCCTCGTGGCCTCCTCAAATGGTGCCAGGACAGTGCATGCATCCCTGATCTTGCCCCACTGGCGTGGAGAAAAAAAACCAAGCTCCCCTGACCCTGTCCTGGTGCCGTAGTCGCACAGGTACTCATTGATGGCCCTCTGCTGCGTGTGCAGCCGCTGCAGCATGGCCAACGTTGAGTTCCACCTGGTGGGCATGTCACATATAAGGCGGTTCTTGGGCAGGTTCAACTCCTTTTGCAGCTCAGCCAGGCGAGCACTGGCATTATAAGATCTGCGGAAATGCACACAGACTTTCCTGGCCTGCCTCAAGACATCCTGTAAGCCCGGGTACCTGCCCAAGAACCGCTGCACCACCAGGTTAAGGATGTGAGCCACACAGGACACATGGGTCAGTTGTCCCTGTCGGAGGGCGGAGAGGAGGTTGGTGCCATTGTCGCAAACCACCATTCCTGGCTTAAGCTGGCGTGGCGTCAACCACCTCTCGGCCTGGCCCTGCAGAGCAGACAGGACCTCTGCCCCAGTGTGGCTTCTGTCCCCCAAACACACCAGCGCAAGCACGGCATGGCATCTTTTTGCCTGCGTACTTGCGTAGCCCCTTGAACGGCTACGGAGCACCGCTGGTTCAGAGGACAAAGCACAGGAAGAGGCCATGGAGGAAGAAGAAGAGGAGGGGGTGGAGGAGAGAGGTGTGTCACAACCAGTAGTAGCATTTTGGAGGCGTGGCGGTGGAACAACCTCCAACACTACTGCACCTTGTCCTGCATCCTTCCCAGCTGCCAAAAGAGTGACCCAATGGGCCGTGAAAGAAAGGTAACGTCCCTGTCCATGCCTGCTGGACCATGAGTCAGCGGTAATATGCACCTTACCGCTGACCGCCCTGTCCAGCGAGGCCAAGACATTGCCTTCCACATGCCGGTAGAGAGCCGGAATAGCCTTCCGTGAGAAAAAGTGGCGTTTGGGAACCTGCCACTGAGGAACCGCACATTGCACAAACTCACGGAAGGGGGCCGAGTCTACCAACTGAAAAGGCAGCAGTTGAAGCGCTAGCAATTTAGCCAAGCTAGCATTCAACCGCTGGGCATGTGGATGGCTGGGAGTGAACTTCTTTCGACGGTCCAGCAGCTGGGGCAGGGAAATTTGCCTGCTAGAATCGGACGTCGGTGTACTGCTAGCAGAGTGGCCGCAAGTACTTGGCTGTGACACACCTAATTCTACACCTTCATTCCTCTCAGTGCATGTTTCAGAGAGGACTGAAGTTATAGTGGGGTTGGAGATCCCAGCTGATGCGGTGCAAGGAGAGGTCCGCTTTGTTCTTTGGTGTGGGTCTTTGAGGTAGGCTTGCCAACGAGCTGCATGGCAGGTCAACATATGTCTGGTCAGGCATGTGGTACCCAAGCGGCTGATGTTTTGGCCACGCGATATACGCTTGAGACATATGTTGCAAACAGCAGCTGTGCGATCTGATGCACTAGCCTCAAAAAAGGCCCACACCAAAGAACTTTTTGAATGACGGGCAGAGGCAGTGCCCTGCACAGGCGGAGCTCTGCGGTGTGATTCCGTCGGTGTACTGCCCTTACGCTGGCCACCAAAGGGCATCCTGCCTCGTTGGAGATGTGCCTCCTCCTCATCCTCCTCCTCCTCCTCTCTCCTATTAGGCACCCACGTGGAGTCAGTGACCTCATCATCCCCTCCCTCCTCATCACTGGAGCCAATCTGGCAGTATGCTGCAGCTGCTGGAACATGACTGCCAGATTGGTGTCCTTCTTGAGCATCCCCTCTGTCTGCTCTCACGCTACTGCCTTCCTCTAGCTGGGTTTCATCATCAGACCCTTCGAAACGCTGGGCATCCTCCTGGAGCATGTACCCAACACTGTGCTCAAACAGTTCGGGGGACTCCTCAGGAGGAGGACATGGTGGGTCTAGGGAAGGAGTGACTGATGATGAGTCTGACATTGATACCAGGGAAGAGGACGCTTTGGCAGCTGCTTTGCCAGTACCCTGAGCCTGGGTGAGAGAGGATGAGGAGGAGGAGGAGGGCTTGGTCATCCACTCTACCAAGTCTTCGGCATGATGTGGCTCAACATGTCCAGCTGCCGAAAAGAAGGACAAGCGTGTCCCATGGCCATGTGCTGATGACAATGCACCGCATCCACGACCAGCACTGTTGCCCCCAGACACAGAGCCTGCTTGCCCTCTTTTATTGCCTCCTGACTGTCTGCCTCTCCTTGTTTGCCTTCCAGACATTCTAATGGATGGCCTGCAGGGAGATGGGAAAAAAGCAATAAGGGCTACCTTCAGGTGTCCTTCTCTGTCCCTTTACTTAAGGATTTCTAAATATGGTTGAGGATGATTGCTTTCGCACAGAATAGCACAATGACAATTTCCCTGACTGTCCAAAAAACAAGGATTTCAAAGATGGTTGATGAGGAATGCTTTAGCACAGTATAGCACAATGAGAATTTCCCTCACTGTCCTTCCCTGTCCCTACAAACAAGGATTAGCACAGTAAAACACACTGACACTCTCCCTACCTATAGTTTTCTGTCCCTATAAAAAATGTTTTTTTAAAGATGGTTGATGATGAATGCTTTAGCACAGTATAGCACAATGAGAATTTCCCTCACTGTCCTTCCCTGTCCCTACAAACAAGGATTAGCACAGTAAAACACACTGACACTCTCCCTACCTATAGTTTTCTGTCCCTATAAAAAATGTTTTTTTAAAGATGGTTGATGATGAATGCTTTAGCACAGTATAGCACAATGAGAATTTCCCTCACTGTCCTTCCCTGTCCCTACAAACAAGGATTAGCACAGTAAAACACACTGACACTCTCCCTACCTATAGTTTTCTGTCCCTATAAAAAAAGTTTTTTTTAAAGATGGTTGATGATGAATGCTTTAGCACAGTATAGCACAATGAGAATTTCCCTCACTGTCCTTCCCTGTCCCTACAAACAAGGTTTAGCACAGTAAAACACACTGACACTCTCCCTACCTATAGTTTTCTGTCCCTATAAAAAATGTTTTTTTAAAGATGGTTGATGATGAATGCTTTAGCACAGTATAGCACAATGAGAATTTCCCTCACTGTCCTTCCCTGTCCCTACAAACAAGGTTTAGCACAGTAAAACACACTGACACTCTCCCTACCTATAGTTTTCTGTCCCTATGAAAAATGTTTTTTTAAAGATGGTTGATGATGAATGCTTTAGCACAGTATAGCACAATGAGAATTTCCCTCACTGTCCTTCCCTGTCCCTACAAACAAGGATTATCACAGTAAAACACACTGACACTCTCCCTACCTATAGTTTTCTGTCCCTATAAAAAATGTTTTTTTAAAGATGGTTGATGATGAATGCTTTAGCACAGTATAGCACAATGAGAATTTCCCTCACTGTCCTTCCCTTTCCCTACAAACAAGGATTAGCACAGTAAAACACACTGACACTCTCCCTACCTATAGTTTTCTGTCCCTATAAAAAATGTTTTTTTAAAGATGGTTGATGATGAATGCTTTAGCACAGTATAGCACAATGAGAATTTCCCTCACTGTCCTTCCCTGTCCCTACAAACAAGGATTAGCACAGTAAAACACACTGACACTCTCCCTACCTATAGTTTTCTGTCCCTATAAAAAATGTTTTTTTAAAGATGGTTGATGATGAATGCTTTAGCACAGTATAGCACAATGAGAATTTCCCTCACTGTCCTTCCCTGTCCCTACAAACAAGGATTAGCACAGTAAAACACACTGACACTCTCCCTACCTATAGTTTTCTGTCCCTATAAAAAATGTTTTTTTAAAGATGGTTGATGATGAATGCTTTAGCACAGTATAGCACAATGAGAATTTCCCTCACTGTCCTTCCCTGTCCCTACAAACAAGGATTAGCACAGTAAAACACACTGACACTCTCCCTACCTATAGTTTTCTGTCCCTATAAAAAATGTTTTTTTAAAGATGGTTGATGATGAATGCTTTAGCACAGTATAGCACAATGAGAATTTCCCTCACTGTCCTTCCCTGTCCCTACAAACAAGGATTAGCACAGTAAAACACACTGACACTCTCCCTACCTATAGTTTTCTGTCCCTATAAAAAATGTTTTTTTAAAGATGGTTGATGATGAATGCTTTAGCACAGTATAGCACAATGAGAATTTCCCTCACTGTCCTTCCCTGTCCCTACAAACAAGGATTAGCACAGTAAAACACACTGACACTCTCCCTACCTATAGTTTTCTGTCCCTATAAAAAAAGTTTTTTTAAAGATGGTTGATGATGAATGCTTTAGCACAGTATAGCACAATGAGAATTTCCCTCACTGTCCTTCCCTGTCCCTACAAACAAGGTTTAGCACAGTAAAACACACTGACACTCTCCCTACCTATAGTTTTCTGTCCCTATAAAAAATGTTTTTTTAAAGATGGTTGATGATGAATGCTTTAGCACAGTATAGCACAATGAGAATTTCCCTCACTGTCCTTCCCTGTCCCTACAAACAAGGTTTAGCACAGTAAAACACACTGACACTCTCCCTACCTATAGTTTTCTGTCCCTATAAAAAATGTTTTTTTAAAGATGGTTGATGATGAATGCTTTAGCACAGTATAGCACAATGAGAATTTCCCTCACTGTCCTTCCCTGTCCCTACAAACAAGGATTATCACAGTAAAACACACTGACACTCTCCCTACCTATAGTTTTCTGTCCCTATAAAAAATGTTTTTTTAAAGATGGTTGATGATGAATGCTTTAGCACAGTATAGCACAATGAGAATTTCCCTCACTGTCCTTCCCTTTCCCTACAAACAAGGATTAGCACAGTAAAACACACTGACACTCTCCCTACCTATAGTTTTCTGTCCCTATAAAAAATGTTTTTTTAAAGATGGTTGATGATGAATGCTTTAGCACAGTATAGCACAATGAGAATTTCCCTCACTGTCCTTCCCTGTCCCTACAAACAAGGATTAGCACAGTAAAACACACTGACACTCTCCCTACCTATAGTTTTCTGTCCCTATAAAAAATGTTTTTTTAAAGATGGTTGATGATGAATGCTTTAGCACAGTATAGCACAATGAGAATTTCCCTCACTGTCCTTCCCTGTCCCTACAAACAAGGATTAGCACAGTAAAACACACTGACACTCTCCCTACCTATAGTTTTCTGTCCCTATAAAAAATGTTTTTTTAAAGATGGTTGATGATGAATGCTTTAGCACAGTATAGCACAATGAGAATTTCCCTCACTGTCCTTCCCTGTCCCTACAAACAAGGATTAGCACAGTAAAACACACTGACACTCTCCCTACCTATAGTTTTCTGTCCCTATAAAAAATGTTTTTTTAAAGATGGTTGATGATGAATGCTTTAGCACAGTATAGCACAATGAGAATTTCCCTCACTGTCCTTCCCTGTCCCTACAAACAAGGATTAGCACAGTAAAACACACTGAGACTCTCCCTACCTATAGTTTTCTGTCCCTATAAAAAATGTTTTTTTAAAGATGGTTGATGATGAATGCTTTAGCACAGTATAGCACAATGAGAATTTCCCTCACTGTCCTTCCCTGTCCCTACAAACAAGGATTAGCACAGTAAAACACACTGACACTCTCCCTACCTATAGTTTTTGTCCCTATAAAAAATGTTTTTTTAAAGATGGTTGATGATGAATGCTTTAGCACAGTATAGCACAATGAGAATTTCCCTCACTGTCCTTCCCTGTCCCTACAAACAAGGATTAGCACAGTAAAACACACTGACACTCTCCCTACCTATAGTTTTCTGTCCCTATAAAAAATGTTTTTTTAAAGATGGTTGATGATGAATGCTTTAGCACAGTATAGCACAATGAGAATTTCCCTCACTGTCCTTCCCTGTCCCTACAAACAAGGATTAGCACAGTAAAACACACTGACACTCTCCCTACCTATAGTTTTCTGTCCCTATAAAAAATGTTTTTTTAAAGATGGTTGATGATGAATGCTTTAGCACAGTATAGCACAATGAGAATTTCCCTCACTGTCCTTCCCTGTCCCTACAAACAAGGATTAGCACAGTAAAACACACTGACACTCTCCCTACCTATAGTTTTCTGTCCCTATAAAAAATGTTTTTTTAAAGATGGTTGATGATGAATGCTTTAGCACAGTATAGCACAATGAGAATTTCCCTCACTGTCCTTCCCTGTCCCTACAAACAAGGATTAGCACAGTAAAACACACTGACACGCTCCCTACCTATAGTTTTCTGTCCCTATAAAAAATGTTTTTTTAAAGATGGTTGATGATGAATGCTTTATCACAGTATAGCACAATGAGAATTTCCCTCACTGTCCTTCCCTGTCCCTACAAACAAGGATTAGCACAGTAAAACACACTGACACTCTCCCTACCTATAGTTTTCTGTCCCTATAAAAAATGTTTTTTTAAAGATGGTTGATGATGAATGCTTTAGCACAGTATAGCACAATGAGAATTTCCCCTCACTGTCCTTCCCTGTCCCTACAAACAAGGTTTAGCACAGTAAAACACACTGACACTCTCCCTACCTATAGTTTTCTGTCCCTATAAAAAAAGTTTTTTTAAAGATGGTTGATGATGAATGCTTTAGCACAGTATAGCACAATGAGAATTTCCCTCACTGTCCTTCCCTGTCCCTACAAACAAGGTTTAGCACAGTAAAACACACTGACACTCTCCCTACCTATAGTTTTCTGTCCCTATAAAAATTTTTTTTTAAAGATGGTTGATGATGAATGCTTTAGCACAGTATAGCACAATGAGAATTTCCCTCACTGTCCTTCCCTGTCCCTACAAACAAGGATTAGCACAGTAAAACACACTGACACTCTCCCTACCTATAGTTTTCTGTCCCTATAAAAAATGTTTTTTTAAAGATGGTTGATGATGAATGCTTTAGCACAGTATAGCACAATGAGAATTTCCCTCACTGTCCTTCCCTGTCCCTACAAACAAGGATTAGCACAGTAAAACACACTGACACTCTCCCTACCTATAGTTTTCTGTCCCTATAAAAAATGTTTTTTTAAAGATGGTTGATGATGAATGCTTTAGCACAGTATAGCACAATGAGAATTTCCCTCACTGTCCTTCCCTGTCCCTACAAACAAGGTTTAGCACAGTAAAACACACTGACACTCTCCCTACCTATAGTTTTCTGTCCCTATAAAAAATGTTTTTTTAAAGATGGTTGATGATGAATGCTTTAGCACAGTATAGCACAATGAGAATTTCCCTCACTGTCCTTCCCTGTCCCTACAAACAAGGATTAGCACAGTAAAACACACTGACACTCTCCCTACCTATAGTTTTCTGTCCCTATAAAAAATGTTTTTTTAAAGATGGTTGATGATGAATGCTTTAGCACAGTATAGCACAATGAGAATTTCCCTCACTGTCCTTCCCTGTCCCTACAAACAAGGATTAGCACAGTAAAACACACTGACACTCTCCCTACCTATAGTTTTCTGTCCCTATAAAAAATGTTTTTTTAAAGATGGTTGATGATGAATGCTTTAGCACAGTATAGCACAATGAGAATTTCCCTCACTGTCCTTCCCTGTCCCTACTGTGAGGGGGTTAGCTTGGCAGCGGGTGTGTGTGACCCCCGGGATGGGCTCCCCACACAAAAACAGGCCCAGCAAACGGAGGTTGTGGTTTTCAAAATCAAAAAAAGGTGCGGTTTATTTTCTATTTACAGTGACAAAACACAGCAAAGCAAAAGAAACATAACCAAAATAAATCCTGGTCAAGTTGACCTCTGACTAAACATACAGGTTTCCTAACTAACAACTGGGATCAGCCTAGTGCTGTCCTAGTCCCTAAGTCCCTGGTTTAGTAAAAGTCCAAACAAATAGCCACACAGGCTTTGCCTCACCGCACAGGGGTTCACTCTCCCTAGACAGTCCACACAGGTCTGGTTCCAGGCATGAGCTAACATCTAATGAAGCTGGGAGTTCTTATAGAGGCCTAAATGAGCTGACAAGCTTCAGCTGGCCTCATCAACTCCCTGTCTGTACGACGCCCAGCCCTCTCCCTAGAGGTATGAGTCATCCATGAGCCCACTAGCCTTATACAACTCTCCACCTAGTTGTATAAGTCGGCGTAAAGCCTGAATCTGGGCGAAATATATCTACCCCCCTGGATGCAACCAGGTGACTTTACCTTCCTGCTGTCACATACCCCCCCCCCTCTTGTTTTAACCTCGGGGTTGGAACACCAGCAATCAGGCATTCATGTACTCGAGACAAAGCATCCACATTCCCCATTTGAACGCCAGGGCGATGCTTTACTGTGAAGTTGAATTCCTGGAGGGCCAGGAACCACCTATTCACTCTTCTATTTGTTTCCTTGTTTTGAGCCATCCACTTTAATGGAGCGTGATCCGTAACCATGTCAAAGTGCCTACCTAGCAGGTAGTACCGAAGGGAATCTAGAGCCCACTTCACCGCTAAACACTCCTTTTCAACGGTGGCGTAATTTACCTCATGGGACTTCAACTTCCTGCTGAGGTAAATGACTGGGTGCTCTTCCCCGTTCCAGACCTGGGACAATACTGCTCCTAACCCCACATCTGACGCATCACTTTGTACGACAAAGTCTTTAGAGAAGTCGGGTGAGTACAACACTGGCTGGCTACATAAGGCTTGTTTCAAGAATTGGAATGCTGCCTCAGCCTCGGGGGTCCATTTAATCATGACCGACCCTTTCCCCTTCGTTAGGTTGGTTAGGGGCACAGCCTTAGAGGCAAAGTGGGGAATGAATCGCCGATAATACCCAGCGATTCCCAGAAAGGCTCGTACCTGCTTCTTGCTGTTGGGACGTGGCCAACTCTGGATGGCCTCGACTTTGTTGAGTTGGGGTTTTATTACTCCCCTCCCAATGGTGTACCCAAGATATTTGGCCTCCTCCTGCCCAATGGTACACTTCTTGGGGTTAGCCGTAAACCCCGCTTCCCGAACAGAGTCCAGGACTGCTTGCACTTTTGGCAGATGTGAGGCCCAATCTGTGCTATGGACAATTACGTCATCCAGGTAAGCCGCAGCATACTTCCGATGGGGCCTCAGCATCTGGTCCATTTTCCGCTGGAATGTGGCCGGCGCATTCTGTAACCCGAACGGCATTCTTTTATATTGGAACGCCCCGTCTGGGGTTACAAATGCGGTTTTCTCTTTGGCCAATTTGGCCAGGGGGATTTGCCAATACCCTTTTGTGAGGTCAAGAGTCGTCATGTATCGGGCTGTTCCCAGCCGGTCGATCAACTCATCTATACGTGGCATGGGGTAGGTGTCAAATTTTGTAACTTTGTTCAACTGACGAAAATCGTTACAAAATCGCCAGCTCCCATCCGGTTTAGGCACCAACACAATGGGACTAGACCAATCACTTTGGGACTCCTCTATCACCCCTAAGTTCAGCATTTTCTGTACTTCCTCCCGTATTGCCTCCCGTCGGGCCTCTGGGATCCGATAGGGTTTTAACTTCACCCTTTCACCGGGCGGGGTAATGATGTCATGCTCTACCCCAGATGTTTGTCCCGGCAGCTCAGAGAATACCTCCTTGTTGCGAAGCACAAACTCCTTAACCTCCTGTTGTTGGGGTTGTGACAAGGTGGCTGCTATTCCAACCTCAGGAATCACGCAACCAGTTTGAGCTGGTGACCAAGTGTCTGCGACTAGGGACTCTCTATCCCTCCAGGCTTTCAACAGATTAACGTGATAGATCTGTTCGGGCTTTCGCCTTCCTGGTTGTCTGACCTTGTAATTCACTTCGCTCACTTTTTCCATTATCTCGTAGGGGCCTTGCCATTTGGCAAGGAATTTACTTTCAACCGTAGGGACAAGTACCAGTATCCTATCCCCCGGGGAAAAGGTACGGGTCTTGGCTCCACGGTTGTACACTCTCTGCTGTGCTAACTGCGCTTGGGCCAAATGTTCCTTCACGATGGGCATTACCTGTGCAATTCGGTCTTGCATCAGGGCGACATGCTCAATCACACTCCTGTGGGGAGAACTCTCACTTTCCCAAGTTTCCTTGGCAATATCCAACAGCCCTCTTGGGTGTCTCCCATACAGTAACTCAAAGGGGGAGAATCCCGTAGAGGATTGGGGCACCTCCCTAATAGCAAACATCAGATAAGGAAGTAGACAGTCCCAATCCTTTCCATCTCTATCCACCACTTTCTTCAACATTTGCTTTAGGGTTTTGTTGAATCTTTCAACCAGCCCATCGGTTTGGGGGTGATACACAGATGTACGTAATTGCGTCACTTTGAACAATTTACACAGCTCCTTCATAACCCGGGACATAAAGGGTGTACCTTGGTCCGTAAGCAGTTCTTTACAAATACCCACCCGGCTAAAAACAAGAGATAGCTCTTTGGCTATGGTTTTGGCCGAGGTATTTCTGAGAGGGATCGCTTCTGGATAACGGGTGGCATAGTCCATTATAACCAATATGTACTGGTGCCCCCTAGCGGACTTGATTATAGGACCTACCAAATCCATGGCGATCCTCTCAAACGGGACCTCAATGATGGGTAGAGGGACCAGCGGGCTACGGAAATGTGGCATCGGGGCCGACCTCTGACACACAGGGCAGGAGGAACAATAATTTTCTATGTCCTTTATCACCCCCGGCCAATAGAATCTCTGTAATACCCTCTCTCTGGTTTTCTCTGTCCCCAGATGACCTCCAAGAATGTGCCCATGGGCCAACTCCAACACCAACTTCCTGTAAGGTTTGGGCACCACAAGCTGCTCAACGGTTTCTTCTGCCCTTTTTGCCACCCGATACAGTAGATCCTTCTCTACGCTGAAGTATGGGTAAGTGCAGGTATTATCTGGGTTCACTAACTCGCCATCTATTTTCACTACGTTTTCCCGTGCCTTTATTAGGGCGGGGTCTTTCAACTGTTCTGTGGCAAAGTTTTCCCTGTGAACCTCAAGATCAGAAAACTCCACAGACGGTAGGTTTTCGTCTGAGGAGGTGGGCTCCTCTCCAGTTTCTTGAGTCTCCCCTGCCAATACTGATAAGGGAAATTCCGGAGAGTCCTCACCACTCTCAGGGGAGTTCTGGCTATCCCATTCCTGGTACATAGGGGCACCAGTGGGGGGCTCAGGGTCATCCCACAGTTCCCAGAACTTCGGAAAATCCCTTCCCACAATGGCGTCATGCGGTAACTGAGATACTAAGCCCACTGGATGAGAGAGGGTACCTTTGGGGGTCTCGAAACACACTGTAGTCACTGGATACTCTCGGGTGTCCCCATGCACACAAATAACAGCTACCTTGCTATTCCCAGAGACCTCTGTTTTAACTAACTCAGCCTTTATCAGGGTCACAAGGCTACCTGAATCCAGCAATACCACAACATTTCTACCATTAACACACATTTTGCATAAATGTTTCTCAGTTCCTCGAATGGCAGTGCATGCGACTGTCGCACACAGCGACTGACGTCTGCCCATCAGAAAGTCACACTGCATGGGTTCCTCCACAACCGGGCAATTGGCTGCAATATGTCCCGCTTGCCGGCAGCGGTAGCAAACGATCCTTCTTGCCGCCTCTTGAGCCGCTGATTTCCCAGGCTGTTCTCGCCAAACTTGGGGTAGAGCTCCCACCCTCTCACTCTCTCCACCCTCACCCCTTGGAATCCTCTTATCCGCCCCTGGGGATGGTCTGGTCTTAGGGTGGAAAGTCCGAGTGTCTCTGGAAGAGGCCGTCAGGTTCTCTGTAGCCAAGTATTTCTCCACACGATCCACAAGACCATCGGCCGTCTCTGGGTCTCCATGGCTTACCCACTTTTGGATGGCAGTAGGAAGAGCTCTCAAAAACCGATCCATTACAACACGTTCCACAATCTTTGGTGCGGACAAAGTCTCTGGCTGTAGCCACTTTCTGCTCAGGTGAATGAGATCATACATTTGAGACCTGGGGGGTTTTCCAAGCTGGAAAGTCCAGTTATGCACACGCTGAGCCCGGACAGCCTGGGTGACACCCAGCCTTGCCAATATTTCAGCTTTTAGCATCACATAGTCTTTTGCTTGGTCAGGCTCTAGGTCATAGTAAGCCTTTTGCGATTCACCAGTTAACAGAGGAGCCACCAGTCCAGCCCACTGCTCCTCAGGCCACTTTTCTCTTTCAGCAGTCCTTTCAAATGTGGTCAAAAATACCTCTGGATCATCCTCTCCAGTCATTTTTGTCAATAAACGACTCACCCCAAAGGACGCGGTATTAGTGGGACGGCTTTCCTCACTGGTCTGCGGACGTTGCTGCATTACTGCTTCCATTTGTTGTAGTCTCTGCTCTTGCTTCTGTAACAGGTCTATGAAGCGGGCCTCAGATTGCTGCTGGGCTTGTTGCTGAGCTTCCAGACTCTGTTGGTGAGCTTGCTGCTGGGCTGCGAAGTTCTGTTGTTGAGCTGCAAGGCTCTTTTGCAAACCTGCATTTGTCTGCTGTTGATTGGCATTTGCTAGAGCCAGCTGCTTCAGTATCTCCTCCATGCTGGCTTAAAAAAAAACTGCCACTGGTTCTCCACCAACTGTGAGGGGGTTAGCTTGGCAGCGGGTGTGTGTGACCCCCGGGATGGGCTCCCCACACAAAAACAGGCCCAGCAAACGGAGGTTGTGGTTTTCAAAATCAAAAAAAGGTGCGGTTTATTTTCTATTTACAGTGACAAAACACAGCAAAGCAAAAGAATCATAACCAAAATAAATCCTGGTCAAGTTGACCTCTGACTAAACATACAGGTTTCCTAACTAACAACTGGGATCAGCCTAGTGCTGTCCTAGTCCCTAAGTCCCTGGTTTAGTAAAAGTCCAAACAAATAGCCACACAGGCTTTGCCTCACCGCACAGGGGTTCACTCTCCCTAGACAGTCCACACAGGTCTGGTTCCAGGCATGAGCTAACATCTAATGAAGCTGGGAGTTCTTATAGAGGCCTAAATGAGCTGACAAGCTTCAGCTGGCCTCATCAACTCCCTGTCTGTACGACGCCCAGCCCTCTCCCTAGAGGTATGAGTCATCCATGAGCCCACTAGCCTTATACAACTCTCCACCTAGTTGTATAAGTCGGCGTAAAGCCTGAATCTGGGCGAAATATATCTACCCCCCTGGATGCAACCAGGTGACTTTACCTTCCTGCTGTCACACTACAAACAAGGATTAGCACAGTAAAACACACTGACACTCTCCCTACCTATAGTTTTCTGTCCCTATAAAAAATGTTTTTTTAAAGATGGTTGATGATGAATGCTTTAGCACAGTATAGCACAATGAGAATTTCCCTCACTGTCCTTCCCTGTCACTACAAACAAGGATTAGCACAGTAAAACACACTGACACTCTCCCTACCTATAGTTTTTTGTCCCTATAAAAAATGTTTTTTTAAAGATGGTTGATGATGAATGCTTTAGCACAGTATAGCACAATGAGAATTTCCCTCACTGTCCTTCCCTGTCCCTACAAACAAGGATTAGCACAGTAAAACACACTGACACTCTCCCTACCTATAGTTTTCTGTCCCTATAAAAAATGTTTTTTTTAAAGATGGTCGATGATGAATGCTTTAGCACAGTATAGCACAATGAGAATTTCCCTCACTGTCCTTCCCTGTCCCTACAAACAAGGATTAGCACAGTAAAACACACTGACACTCTCCCTACCTATAGTTTTCTGTCCCTATAAAAAATGTTTTTTTAAAGATGGTTGATGATGAATGCTTTAGCACAGTATAGCACAATGAGAATTTCCCTCACTGTCCTTCCCTGTCCCTACAAACAAGGATTAGCACAGTAAAACACACTGACACTCTCCCTACCTATAGTTTTCTGTCCCTATAAAAAATGTTTTTTTAAAGATGGTTGATGATGAATGCTTTAGCACAGTATAGCACAATGAGAATTTCCCTCACTGTCCTTCCCTGTCCCTACAAACAAGGATTAGCACAGTAAAACACACTGACACTCTCCCTACCTATAGTTTTCTGTCCCTATAAAAAATGTTTTTTTAAAGATGGTTGATGATGAATGCTTTAGCACAGTATAGCACAATGAGAATTTCCCTCACTGTCCTTCCCTGTCCCTACAAACAAGGATTAGCACAGTAAAACACACTGACACTCTCCCTACCTATAGTTTTCTGTCCCTATAAAAAATGTTTTTTTAAAGATGGTTGATGATGAATGCTTTAGCACAGTATAGCACAATGAGAATTTCCCTCACTGTCCTTCCCTGTCCCTACAAACAAGGATTAGCACAGTAAAACACACTGACACTCTCCCTACCTATAGTTTTCTGTCCCTATAAAAAATGTTTTTTTAAAGATGGTTGATGATGAATGCTTTAGCACAGTATAGCACAATGAGAATTTCCCTCACTGTCCTTCCCTGTCCCTACAAACAAGGATTAGCACAGTAAAACACACTGACACTCTCCCTACCTATAGTTTTCTGTCCCTATAAAAAATGTTTTTTTAAAGATGGTTGATGATGAATGCTTTAGCACAGTATAGCACAATGAGAATTTCCCTCACTGTCCTTCCCTGTCCCTACAAACAAGGATTAGCACAGTAAAACACACTGACACTCTCCCTACCTATAGTTTTCTGTCCCTATAAAAAATGTTTTTTTAAAGATGGTTGATGATGAATGCTTTAGCACAGTATAGCACAATGAGAATTTCCCTCACTGTCCTTCCCTGTCCCTACAAACAAGGATTAGCACAGTAAAACACACTGACACTCTCCCTACCTATAGTTTTCTGTCCCTATAAAAAATGTTTTTTTAAAGATGGTTGATGATGAATGCTTTAGCACAGTATAGCACAATGAGAATTTCCCTCACTGTCCTTCCCTGTCCCTACAAACAAGGATTAGCACAGTAAAACACACTGACACTCTCCCTACCTATAGTTTTCTGTCCCTATAAAAAATGTTTTTTTAAAGATGGTTGATGATGAATGCTTTAGCACAGTATAGCACAATGAGAATTTCCCTCACTGTCCTTCCCTGTCCCTACAAACAAGGATTAGCACAGTAAAACACACTGACACTCTCCCTACCTATAGTTTTCTGTCCCTATAAAAAATGTTTTTTTAAAGATGGTTGATGATGAATGCTTTAGCACAGTATAGCACAATGAGAATTTCCCTCACTGTCCTTCCCTGTCCCTACAAACAAGGATTAGCACAGTAAAACACACTGACACTCTCCCTACCTATAGTTTTCTGTCCCTATAAAAAATGTTTTTTTAAAGATGGTTGATGATGAATGCTTTAGCACAGTATAGCACAATGAGAATTTCCCTCACTGTCCTTCCCTGTCCCTACAAACAAGGATTAGCACAGTAAAACACACTGACACTCTCCCTACCTATAGTTTTCTGTCCCTATAAAAAATGTTTTTTTAAAGATGGTTGATGATGAATGCTTTAGCACAGTATAGCACAATGAGAATTTCCCTCACTGTCCTTCCCTGTCCCTACAAACAAGGATTAGCACAGTAAAACACACTGACACTCTCCCTACCTATAGTTTTCTGTCCCTATAAAAAATGTTTTTTTAAAGATGGTTGATGATGAATGCTTTAGCACAGTATAGCACAATGAGAATTTCCCTCACTGTCCTTCCCTGTCCCTACAAACAAGGATTAGCACAGTAAAACACACTGACATTCTCCCTACCTATAGTTTTCTGTCCCTATAAAAAATGTTTTTTTAAAGATGGTTGATGATGAATGCTTTAGCACAGTATAGCACAATGAGAATTTCCCTCACTGTCCTTCCCTGTCCCTACAAACAAGGATTAGCACAGTAAAACACACTGACACTCTCCCTACCTATAGTTTTCTGTCCCTATAAAAAATGTTTTTTTAAAGATGGTTGATGATGAATGCTTTAGCACAGTATAGCACAATGAGAATTTCCCTCACTGTCCTTCCCTGTCCCTACAAACAAGGATTAGCACAGTAAAACACACTGACACTCTCCCTACCTATTGTTTTCTGTCCCTATAAAAAATGTTTTTTTAAAGATGGTTGATGATGAATGCTTTAGCACAGTATAGCACAATGAGAATTTCCCTCACTGTCCTTCCCTGTCCCTACAAACAAGGATTAGCACAGTAAAACACACTGACACTCTCCCTACCTATAGTTTTCTGTCCCTATAAAAAATGTTTTTTTAAAGATGGTTGATGATGAATGCTTTAGCACAGTATAGCACCATGAGAATTTCCCTCACTGTCCTTCCCTGTCCCTACAAACAAGGATTAGCACAGTAAAACACACTGACACTCTCCCTACCTATAGTTTTCTGTCCCTATAAAAAATGTTTTTTTAAAGATGGTTGATGATGAATGCTTTAGCATAGTATAGCACAATGAGAATTTCCCTCACTGTCCTTCCCTGTCCCTACAAACAAGGATTAGCACAGTAAAACACACTGACACTCTCCCTACCTATAGTTTTCTGTCCCTATAAAAAATGTTTTTTTAAAGATGGTTGATGATGAATGCTTTAGCACAGTATAGCACAATGAGAATTTCCCTCACTGTCCTTCCCTGTCCCTACAAACAAGGATTAGCACAGTAAAACACACTGACACTCTCCCTACCTATAGTTTTCTGTCCCTATAAAAAATGTTTTTTTAAAGATGGTTGATGATGAATGCTTTAGCACAGTATAGCACAATGAGAATTTCCCTCACTGTCCTTCCCTGTCCCTACAAACAAGGATTAGCACAGTAAAACACACTGACACTCTCCCTACCTATAGTTTTCTGTCCCTATAAAAAATGTTATTTTAAAGATGGTTGATGATGAATGCTTTAGCACAGTATAGCACAATGAGAATTTCCCTCACTGTCCTTCCCTGTCCCTACAAACAAGGATTAGCACAGTAAAACACACTGACACTCTCCCTACCTATAGTTTTCTGTCCCTATAAAAAATGTTTTTTTAAAGATGGTTGATGATGAATGCTTTAGCACAGTATAGCACAATGAGAATTTCCCTCACTGTCCTTCCCTGTCCCTACAAACAAGGATTAGCACAGTAAAACACACTGACACTCTCCCTACCTATAGTTTTCTGTCCCTATAAAAAATGTTTTTTTAAAGATGGTTGATGATGAATGCTTTAGCACAGTATAGCACAATGAGAATTTCCCTCACTGTCCTTCCCTGTTCCTACAAACAAGGATTAGCACAGTAAAACACACTGACACTCTCCCTACCTATAGTTTTCTGTCCCTATAAAAAATGTTTTTTTAAAGATGGTTGATGATGAATGCTTTAGCACAGTATAGCACAATGAGAATTTCCCTCACTGTCCTTCCCTGTCCCTACAAACAAGGATTAGCACAGTAAAACACACTGACACTCTCCCTACCTATAGTTTTCTGTCCCTATAAAAAATGTTTTTTTACAGATGGTTGATGATGAATGCTTTAGCACAGTATAGCACAATGAGAATTTCCCTCACTGTCCTTCCCTGTCCCTACAAACAAGGATTAGCACAGTAAAACACACTGACACTCTCCCTACCTATAGTTTTCTGTCCCTATAAAAAATGTTTTTTTAAAGATGGTTGATGATGAATGCTTTAGCACAGTATAGCACAATGAGAATTTCCCTCACTGTCCTTCCCTGTCCCTACAAACAAGGATTAGCACAGTAAAACACACTGACACTCTCCCTACCTATAGTTTTCTGTCCCTATAAAAATTGTTTTTTTAAAGATGGTTGATGATGAATGCTTTAGCATAGTATAGCACAATGAGAATTTCCCTCACTGTCCTTCCCTGTCCCTACAAACAAGGTTTAGCACAGTAAAACAGACTGACACTCTCCCTACCTATCCTTCTCTTTCCCTAAACTAAAGGAATCCAGGTTAAGCAAGAAAAAAAAATGTCACTGTCCCTGCCTATGCTTCTCTTTCCCTGCTCCGGAACACACTACACTAGGCCGCCGTGCTGGCGGCCTTTTATAGTGTGGGGCGTGTACTAAACACCCTCAGCAATAATTGGCCACAGGCATCCTGCCTGTGGCCAATCATTGCTCTCCTCGCTGCCGGCGCTGTGATTAGCCAAGCATGCGGGGTCACAGTGCATGCTTGGCCAATCACAGTGCCTGGATGACACTGCGATAGCGTAGTGCATTGTGGGCCGCGAATTAGGCGCGAACGGCCCAAATCGTTCGTTGTTCGGCGAACGATCGAACGTATGTTCGACTCGAACACCGAGCTCATCCCTATTCAGCAGGAACCGGCCGAGATTCAAACTGTGTATGGCGGGCCTTACTTTCTGCAGTACTATGACTAATCTCTAATTCACAACTAGACATGTGCACACTGAAATATTTTGTTTCGGAATTTTGTTTTCGTCCGAAAAATAAATTTATTTAGTTACTCCCGAAATTCATTTTTATTTATTTTGTTTTTCGTTAGAAATTGTATTCGTCTTAAAATCTGAATTAATTAAGGCCGAATCTGTCATTGAAGGCTTATGGTGTCTGTCGAATGTTCAAAGAAGATTCGACGGAGCAGTGAAACTGTACGACGCCGCAATCGTATATTTCCGGTCGAATGTTCTGCCTACAAGCTAGCTATAGTAGAATTCTAATGCTGTATGACTAGTAATAATTATATTTATTAATTATTATTACTAGTCAACCAACATTAGAATTTTTCTATAGCCTATGGGGCGAGCATTTGACCGATTCAACGTTTGTATGTTTTTCGATGCTTTGTCGAATCTTTGTCGTTCATGTTGAATTGTCAAGTTAGTTCTAGCTATTTTGCTGCTCCTCCTCTTTGGTTACAATCAGCCAATAACATTCATCATCATCATTATTTTTATTTTACTTCCCCCACCCAATTCCAGCAGCGATCTTTTCTCTCTATAATGTTAAATCTTTTCTCTCTATAATGTCAAATCTTTTCTCTCTATAATGTCGAATCTTTTCTCACTATGTCGAATCTTTTCTCTCTGTGTCAAATCTTTTCTCTCTATGTAGAATAATCTTGGACTAATAGAGTTAAGGTTAGGCACATTCGACCACAGTTTCGATGGACACAGATTGTTATTGTCAGCGTCATGTCTAATCTCCTATCTATATCGAACTGTTGTTGCAACGAAAATGAAAATAAAGCTTTTGTTTATGTCGGATCTTTCGGTTTTCGGATTCTGTGCTTTCGTTTTCTTTTGTTAAAACGATAACGAAAATACCTGAAATTCGGACGAAAATGCATTCGGATGAAAACGAAAATGTCTATTCACAACTATGCATTTTGTTAAGCACAAAGGTAGGTGGTCAGAAGAGATCTCATGGGCCCCCCGCATCCATCAATATTGAAAAAGACACAAGAAATGAGCTCAGACACAGAGCAGAGATTTTTAAGGTGCCGACAACCTAAATCACAACATCAGATAAAATTCATTTATTTTATTTAATCATTTATCATTTATCATTTATTTTATTTAATCATTTCATCATTTCATCATTTCATATTAAAGAATAGAAATAAGAAAAGTATACATGTGAAAAAAAAACATTTAAGATTTATAAAAACATTGGATCATTAAATTTTGGATATTTACAAACATGATCTATAATAGATGGTAATACTCCCGACATATTTCGCCAAATTTTAGGCTTCTTCAGGATATATTAGACTTGTGCGGTTCGTTTCAAATTGAAATTTTGACAAATTTTCGTTACCATTTTCGTTATGAAATTTCGTTAGGAATTTTCAATACCATTGTAATTCGGAAATTTGGATATATCCGAATCTAATTTAAACTATTTCGAAACAACAAAAATTTTTTTTGGATGGAATTAGAATTGTTTTAGAATCACTTTCGAATACTGTTCGAAATCGAATAGTTTTAGAATTCAAATCATTTTCCAATTTCCAAAGAGAATAAAATAGAATAGAAAATAAAGGAATAGAATAGAAAAAAAAATTGATTAATAAAGAATATAACAGAAAATAAAAGAATATCATATAATAGAGTAAAACAGAACAAAATAGAATAGAAAAGAAAAGAACAGAATAGACTAGAATATAATAGCAACAAATATATAATATAATAGAATAACATAGAAAGAATATAACCATCTTCTGAAATTTAAATATACATAAGAAAAGAATAGAATAGAAAAGAATAGAATAATAAAAAATAATAATAGAATAGAATATACTATAATATAATAGAAAAGAATAGAATGAAAAAACAATAGAATAAAATAGAAAGAATATAGCCATTTCCCAAAATTCAAATATAATCTATTTGAACTTGAATAGAAAATAATAGATTAGAATAGAATAGAAAATAACAGAATAGTATAGAAAAAACTGAAAAGAAAGAATATACTGTATTTACTCGAGTATAAGCCAAGTTTTTCAGCACAATTTTTTGGGCTGAAAATGCCCCCCTCGGCTTATACTCGAGTCACCTTTTTGCGCCTGATCTCCCA
This sequence comes from Rana muscosa, assembly GCA_029206835.1. Classification (NCBI taxonomy): domain Eukaryota; kingdom Metazoa; phylum Chordata; class Amphibia; order Anura; family Ranidae; genus Rana; species Rana muscosa. The sequence goes on from CM055119.1 coordinate 58,201,782, forward strand.
GACTTTGGGGACCTGGTACTAGCCGGCCGTAGGTTCCCTGGACCCCCAAACTTGTAGCCCCACTCTTCCTATAGAAGTGCGCAAAGTTTGTTGTCCAGGGGACCTACGGCCGGGGAGCACCGATTTTTCAAACCCGGGCACCCCTTCCATAGACTCCCATGTTAAACGGTAATTTGGGGACCTGGTACTGGTCGGTTGTAGGTCCCCTGTACATGAAACTTGGCACACAGGTAGCCCCATTTCTTCTCTATAAGTGTGCAAACATTTTTGTCTAGGGGACCTAGATTTTTCAAATCCGGGCACCCCTTCCATATACTCCCATGTTAAACATCAGTCTAGTCATGGGCACTGTGAGGCATGGACACAGTGAGGGATGGACACAGTGAGGCATGCAGATTAACACCCTAGTCTTATACTTGAGTCAATAAGTTTTCCCAGTTTTTTGTGGTAAAATTAGGTGGGTCGGCTTATACTCGAGTATATTCGGTAACCATCTTCTGAAATTTCAAATAGATTACATTTTTATTTGAATAGAAAAGAATAGAATATAATAGAAAATAAAATAATAGAATAGAAAAGAATAAGAATAAAAAAGAATAGAATAGAATTAACAAATAAAAAAAAACAATATATATCCTGATAGCTTGGGGACAATACTTAGCAGACAATGATGACTCGGCTCCACCTCATATGGTCTGGGACACCTTCAAGCTACACTTCAAATCTACCCTTGTCACACGCAAATAGCTTAAAACGGTCCTCAGAGACTGTCAGGAAATAGGTAGAAGGCCGAGATCCTAGGAGGGCTCCCCTTGCGGCCGAGCGCAGCACACCACTGAAGGTGACACAGCAGGTGTGGTGCTCACAGAAGCACGGGTGCCTGGTAGCTGGAACTGGAGACAGGCGTGCTTGGATGGTCAAGGAAGCAGGGACCGGTGGACAGACTTGATAACAGAGTCAGGAGCCAGGCCAGGGGTCAACACAGGAAGTTAGTCCAGGATCAGAGTCAAGTTCAGGGAGCAAGATAAACAATTCTAGTAGTCAAGCCGGGATCAGGTGCAGGAAGCAGGCAGAGAGAAGTCATATGCAAGCCAAGGATCAAGCCAGGGGGTCAGAAGGATCAGGTCAGGACAAGCCGGGTCGGTACACAGATCAGGAACAGCAGATGCACAGGACACAGGAATGAGGACAAGCTGAAGATACACCAGCGATGCGCCACTGTCAGCAGTGGGTTTAAATAGGCCGGGAATCCATCACGCCGGGCGTGCGCCATTGCGCATGCGCGTGCGCCTAGTCAAGGCGCCGCACGTCTGCCTAGTCCCGGCGCGCGCCTGCCTAATCCCGGCGTACGCCTGCCCAAGCATGGTGCCGCACGTCCTTGTGCGCGCATGCGCATCAAAGCGTCTATTTCCCTGATAGAGGCTGACCTTGAGAAAGTGACAGACGATTTAACAAGAGTTGAGCAAGAATTTCTAGATGACTCATCGGTAGATAAGGCTAATTCACTTAGGCTACACTCTAGGGTGGTCACACAAATGCAGTACGAAAAATCCAAACATAAACTATTTTTCAGTAAGCAAAACCTATTTGAGCATGGTGAAAAGGCTGGTAAATTCTTAGCCTAACTAGTGCATTGTAAGGAACGCCCAGCCATGGTTATTTCACTTAGATCTAGTGAAGGTACATTGATACTAGAACCCAGGAGAGTCACTGAGATTTTCAGGGACTTTTACGCCTCCTTATATACGTCAACAGTAGAGGACACTAACCCTCAACTTACGGAACAGCAGGTAGCGGAGTTGGATAGGCCCCTCTGAACGAAGGAAATAGCTGAAGCCATAGCCTTTCCCCCACTCTAAGTCACCGGGCTCCGACGGACTTCCGGTGGAACTGTATTCTGTCTACTCTGAATTTTTGGTCCCTAGGCTTCACAAACTATACAATCATATTTTGGAGACCTCCTTACTAACCGCTTGTATGCGAGAGGCCTCGGTAGTATTGATTCCCAAACCAGGCAAAGCTCCGCACCGCCCAGATTCATATCGCCCCATATCTCTGCTGCAAGTTGATGTCAAGATCTTGGCTTAGATCCTTGCCACTTGACTCAACGCAGTTGTTCTATCCCTAATACACGACCAAGCAGATTTTATGCCAGGTAGAAATACCTCCTTCAATTTGAGGAGGCTATTTTTTTATTTTTTTATTTATTCTTTATTCATTTTTCTTTCAAATGTTAACAATTCAATAATAAAATAACCATTATCTACATCATAGAATTGATAAGTAAGCAAAAAATAAGAACACATTGGGTAATGAACTGGGAGAAAGACAAATAAGGGAGAAAAATAACAGGGCAAAGGAACATCTTTATCCCAATTGTTTTACCTAGTTCCGATATTGTGAACATAGCCTTGCTCATTAATCCCTCCCCTCCCCCCCTCCTGTTACCATTCAAGTAATCTCATTATAATTAGATTCATAGATCAATTCTCTCAGCCCATTCTTTAATTTCACGTGGCTTAACTTATTAAATTTAAAAGACATAGGAGGCTATTTATTAACCTGCAGACCCATCATGACAACACAGGCGCCAGAATGATTGTTGCGTTGGACACCGTCAAGGCGTTCAACTCTGTTGAATGGACCTACTTATGGACTTGTCTGGAGTGGTTTGGCATTGGGCCCAGGTTCATAAATGGGTTCAGCTTCTGTTTCAGAGCCCGGTGGCTAGAGTTGTAGCCAATGGTTGGGCATCTGAACAGTTCCCCCTCACTAGAGGCACGTGTTAGGGATGCCCCCTTTCTCCTTTGCTATATGCACTAGCAGCAGAACCTCTGTCGGTGTCACTGCGCTCCAACCCAGATATAGTGGGACTACACGTAGGGCCCATAACAGAGACAGTTAGTACCTACGCTGATGACACACTGTTGTATATTGACGGTTCTACGGATGCACTCCACAAGGCCTTAGCCGTGATAGAACACTTTGGTTCTTTCTCAGGACTCAAAATTAATTGGGATAAATCACAAATACTTCCCTAAGATAGCTTCCTGGAGACTCAAGTGCAGGCTCAACTCCCTCTGCAAAGAGTGGACTGTATTAAGTACCTGGGCATACACATTACTCGGACACCAATGGGTTATGTCAGATTTAATGTACAACCTCTTTTTGACATGCTCAAGCACACGACTCAGATTTGGGCCAGACTACCATTGGGGGTTATGGGACGCATCAATCTTGTTAAAATGGTGCTGCTTCCAAAGATCCTGTATGTGCTTTGGCACTCCCCGGTATATCTGGTGCTTCGGCACTTCAAGACTATGAAGATCATACTTAAACCATTCATCTGGGGTAAAAGCAGACACGAGCTTCCATGGAACAAATTAAAGAATCCCACAGATTTGGGAGGGACAGCGCTACCAGATCTCAACTTGTATTACATAGCAGCACAATTGTCGCAACTGTTCCATATAGGAAAAACTGATAGAGCCAAATTTTTGACCTTCCTATGCCCCAAGTGGTCCCACTCAACTGGAGATCCTCTAATAGCCAATACAGGGTGGATGCAAATGGTAAACCTGACCAAAGATAGGACATCTTTGCTTCACCACTACAGACGCATATGGGCCATAGCGACAGCCAAAATACAGTTGCCCTCTCTACACGAACACACTCCACTTTGGCTCAATCTTGACCTACCGGAGTTTTGCTCCATGCCTGACCAGGAACTATTGAGATCTAGGGGAATATATTACTTATCTCACCTGGTTTCTAATGATGACCTGAAGGTGTTTGACATGCTGAGAGCTGAATACAATCTTTCGGCTCAAATGTTTTTCAGATACCTTAAACTCTGACATGCTTTTAGAAAGCAATTCCCGACTGGACTCCCCCACTGGATGTGAACCCCTTCATGGCAGTAATACATAATCTAGACCCCAAGAAATTGATATCCATATTCTACAGTATGTTACTTACGCCTTTGGCATCTAGGTCAGCTTATGCACTGAAAATTAGGTGGGAGGAGGATATCGGGGCAATAGAGGATGAGGAGTGGAATCGAAGCCCTTGACAACTGTAAACTGGTATCCCCCAAACTCTCAAACCGCCTCACACAGATATACATTACCCACTGGGCATACCTCACTCCACTCAGGGTGTCACGGTATAAACATGACCAAACCGCCAACTGCGCCATGTGCAACCAGGCGTCGGGAACGTTCTACCATCACCTTTGGGGCTGCCCTAGGGTTCGAGGCTTCTGGACACAAATTGTGCAATTCCTCAATGACACCATGGGATCTCCCATCACCCTACACCCTAAGCCATGCCTACTTGTTATTTATTTCAGGTACTTGTATAGCGCCGTCAATTTACGCAGCGCTTTACATATATATTGTACATTTACATCAGTCCCTACCCTCAAGGAGCTTAAAACCCAAGGTCCCTAACACACATTCATACATATACTAGGGCCAATTTTATACAGGATCCGATTAACCTACCAGCATGTCTTTTGGAGTGTGGGAGGAAACTGGAGTACCCGGAGAAAACACAAGCAGGCACAGGGAGAACATCCAAACTCCAGGCAGATGGTGTCGTGGTCGGGATATATACAGTATCTCAGAAAAGTAAATACACCCCTCACATTTTTGTAAATATTTTATTATATCTTTTCATGTGACAACACTGAAGAAATGACACTTTGCTACAATGTAAAGTAGGGAGGGTACAGCTCGTATATTAGTGTAAATTTGCTGTCCCCTCAAAATAACTCAACACACAGCCATTAATGTCTAAACCTCTGGCAATAAAAGTGAGTACACCCCTTAGTGAAAATGTCCAAATTGGGCCCAAAGTGTCAATATTTTGTGTGGCCACTATTCTTTTCCAGCACTGCCTTAACCTTGGGCATGGACATGGAGTTCACCAGAGCTTCACAGGTTGCCACTGGAGTCCTCTTCCACTCCTCAATGACGATATCACAGAGCTGGTGGATGTTAGAGACCTTGCACTCCTCCACCTTCCATTTGAGGATGCCCCACAGATGCTCAATAGGGTTTAGGTCTGGAGACATGCTTGGCAAGTTCATCACCTTTACCCTCAGCTTCTTTAGCAAGGCAGTGGTCGTCTTGGAGGTGTGTTTGGGGTCGTTATCATGTTGGAATACTGCCCTGTAGCCCAGTCTCCGAAGGGAGGGGATCATGATCTGCTGCACTATGTCACAGTACATGTTGGCATTCATGGTTTCCTCAATGAACTGTAGCTCCCCAGTGCCGACAGCACTCATACAGCCCCAGACCATGACACTCCCACCACCATGCTTGACTGTAGGCAAGACACACTTATCTTTGTACTCCTCACCTGGTTGCCACCACACACGCTTGACACCATCTGAACCAAATAAGTTTGTCTTAATCTCATCAGACCACAGGACATGGTTCCAGTAATCCATGTCTTCAGCAAACGGTTTGCGGGCTTTCTTGTGCATCATCTTTAGAAGAGGCTTCCTTCTGGGACGACAGCCATGCAGACCAATTTGATGCAGTGTGTGGCATATGGTCTGAGCACTGACAGGCTGACCTCCCACCCCTTAAACCTCTGCAGCAATGCTGGCAGCACTCATACGTCTATTTCCCAAAGGCAACCTCTGGATATGACGCTAAGCAAGGCCTGTTCTGAGTGGAACCTATCCTGTTAAACCGCTGTATGGTCTTGGCCACTGTGCTGCAGCTCAGTTTCAGGGTCTTGGCAATCTTCTTATTGCTTAGGCCATCTTTATGTAGAGCAACAATTCATTTTTTCAGAGTTCTTTGCCATGAGGTGCCATGTTGAACTCTCAGTGACCAGTATAAGAGAGCGAGAGCGATAACACCAAATTTAACACACCTGCTCCCCATTCACACCTGAGACCTTGTAACACTAATGAGTCACATGACACTGGGGAGGGAAAATGGCTAATTGGGCCCAATTTGGACATTTTCACTTAGGGGTGTACTCACTTTTGTTGCTAGTGGTTTAGACATTAATGGCTGTGTGATGAATTATTTTGAGGGGACAGCAAATGTACACTGTTATACAAGCTAAGATACTGTATATATAAACCACATATTTCTGTTAATTGAATACCTCTAGGGAAACTAAGGAGAAAGTAAAGCATATAATTGGCTCCAAGATAATCGTTCAATGGACATTTGAAAGTTGCACTCAGATTAAAGCTCACCTTGCTGTTTTAGAAAAACCAAGCCTGTGCAAACCACGGCTCCCCGCTGATCCAATGAGCTGCCCGGCTTGCTCCCAAAATACTCCTCCCACCACACCAGATGCAATGACGTCATGGCATGACGTGGACACTGAGAATGCCCAACTCCGTCACAAGGCCCTGCAATCCGGTATGGCAGGCGCATGTGCGTTCAATCTGAGATATCGCACAGCGCCAAACCATCTTCTACTAACCACTGTGGAGGAAGACACTGCCAACAAGCAGAAGGCCCCTTGTGGCCTGAAAAAAGACTGCATCAGCCATATTCAAGGAAAAAGCCTTAACAGTCATAATGTCAGGAGTGCCCATAACCTTCCAAAGTACAATAACACAATAATGTTTAACCACAAAGCACCAAAACCTTGAATACCAAATAGAGTCCACAAAAGGGGAACAGATATAAGAAATGGGAGTTAAACCAGATTCAAACATAAATGCCTCTAAATAAAAAAATATTTTATTTTTTTTATACTGACGTAAATGTCAATCTATCTCCTCCAGGGAGGCCATATAGTGAATCATGAGCCAGCATTCTCTAGGATCACCACTCCAAGGCCATCAACCTATATTGGTAAGTTGCACAGTTTTTTATAGTTTTTTTTTTTTTTTTACAGTTTTTTATAGATTGTCCTGACAATATGTTGCAATTCAGGTTTTCTATTAGGAGCTTTTTTTTTTTTTTTGGCTCAGAATTTATGGCCCGCCTCTATTTATATGGAAAGTGGATAGTGGTTTGTGCTATCTGATGTTGACTACCTATCATATGACCCTAGTTATTGTATCCCTGGGAGGCCTTGGACCGGGAGGCACGCTATGTGCCTACCATAGTCACCCCCCAATAGGACTACTAGTGCCGATTAGTGCACTGGTTTTTGTTTTGTTTTGTTTTTAAAAACATTTTTTTTTTTCTCTCTCTCTTTTTTTTTCTCTATGAAATTCCCTGTCTATCTACCAATGGTATTTAGTGGCTTGATGTTCTTTTATTTTTCTATGTTGATTTTTTTTTACTCCCTTTTTTTCTTTCCCTCTCTAGCCTGTTCCCTTCCCCTTCCCATTTTTTCTTTTTCTTTTTGGTCCGGGCAGATCCCCATGTTTGCATAGGTACAGATACAGGTGTAGGTAAGGAATTGTGTTCTTTCCCCATATCCCTATTTCCACCATGATGGCATTTGATAACATAACTCTGGCCTCCTTTAACTGCAGAGGCCTCAATTCATCTGAGAAGAGAAGCCAGGTGTTATAACACTTTCATAAGACCAAGACTAAAATGTTATTGTTACAGGAAACGCACTTTAGGAACTCGGTGATTCCGATTCTTAAAAATCCCCATTATCATCAGGGGTTCCATAGTACTAACCCAGAGTCGAAGTCTAAAGGAGTATCTATAGCCTTCCATAAATCATTCCACTCAGAAGTTCTAGATTCCTTTATTGATCCGTTAGGTCAATTTATATTTCTTAAACTAAAGTGCAATTCTTCTATTTTTACAGTGGCTAATGTATATGGACCTAACCAGGACCAGGCGTCCTACCTTTCTAAGGTTGTAGGTAAACTGCTTTCATTCGGGGGCCCCTGCTTTATTTTAGGTGGTGACCTCAATTTGACCCTTTCTCCGGACCTGGACTCTTCCTCGGGTAAGTCAAATATCTCTCATATTGCACTCACACAGATAAAGACACTCCTGCATACTGCACAATTGGTAGATGTGTGGCGGGTGCAACACCTGTTCGAAAGAGATTACAGCTGCTTCTCCGTAGCACATGACTCATATAGCCGTATTGATTATTTCTTAATTTCCGAAACTTTTTTAGATACATCACCAAAGACTTCTTTGGGTAGCATATTATGGTCTGATCATGCCCCCGTACACCTCAGCTTAGCCCCCCCCAGTCGTCTCGTACAAGATCGTCATGGAGATTGAATGACAATTTATTGAAAGACACTGTATGTGTCGCAGCAATAGAACAAGCGATTCAGGATTTTATTATGGTCCATCGCTTTGATGATACCAATCCATTAACCAAGTGAGAGGCCTTGAAGTGTGTCCTGAGAGGTGTTTTTATTCAACACGGTTCACGCCTTATAAAAGCCAGAACAGCAGATATCTCTCATTTATTGGCAATGATAAAACTGCTCGAAACATCACATAAAAGAGATGTCAATCCGGTAACATATGTAGATCTCTCTAATGCCCGTAGAGAATTACTTAGCCTCTTGGATACACATTCTCTTATAGCCAGAGATAGAGGTCGTAATAATCACTACACTTTTGCAAATAAATGTGGACAGCATCTTGCCAGGGTTTTACACCCCCGCTCCCCTCGTAAACCGATTCCACATACAGTATATGTACGCCGGAACATCAGAAAATAAGTAGTTCTCGAGGAATATCCGAGGCCTTTAAATCTTATTATTCCGACCTCTATAATCTTCATCTTTTACCGGTAGCATGCACCAAGAATGACACACACCTCACTGAGATGAGGAATTATATAACAGAGACCGCCCTACCACAAATTGACCCTGAAGAGGCATCCAGTTTGGAGGAATCATTGACGATGGCGGAATTTCTCGTCGCTATTAAAGGTTTAAAATCGGGCAAACGTCCAGGTCCCGATGGCTTCTCCCCTAGGTTTTACAAATTGTTTGCCCAATCGATAGCCCCGTTATTAGTCTCGGCATTCAATTCAATTGATGACACCCATCTGCCCTCCCATAACCTCCTATCTGCTAATATATCAGTTATTTTGAAACCCGGCAAGGACCATTCACAATGTGGTAGTTACAGGCCAATATCGCTACTCAATATTGACATTAAGCTTTACGCAAAAGTTCTAGCAACTCGTTTTTCCCCTTTTTTATCTTCCATTATACATAGGGACCAGGTAGGTTTTGTCCCTGGTCGTGAGGCCAGGGACAATACCACGAAAACCATCCACCTTATTTCCTATATACAGAAACATAACCTGAAGGCCTGTATGTTATCGTTCGATGCGGAGAAGGCCTTCGACCGAGTTAACTGGGACTTTTTACGTCTTTCTCTTGAACAGATAGGTCTTAGACCGGTGTTCGTGTCCAAAATAATGGCATTGTATTCTAATCCCTTTGCCTCAGTCTTGGTCGGTGGTTCTTCATCCGCATCGTTCCGAATATCGAATGGCACTCGGCAAGGGTGCCCCCTATCTCCGTTACTTTTTGTTATAGTGATAGAACACTTAGCCCAGGCAATAAGACGTAATGCCTCTATTGTAGGGATAAAGACATCTTCCTCAGTGCATAAGTTATCCTTATATGCTGACGATCTTTTGGCCTATATACAACAACCACACACATCCTTGCCCTCGTTGATGTTAGAATTTAGTAGGTTTGGGAAATTCAGTGACTTTAAACTTAATATATCTAAAACAGAAGCCCTTAATATCTCTCTTCCCACCAATACTTTAACCCGAGTACAAGCTAATTTTTCCTTTCAATGGAGTACTAGAAGTATATCTTACTTAGGGATAAAGGTTCCATCTGATTTATCAGAACTATATGCCCTAAATTATTTACCCCTATTGACCCAATTACGTAAAGACGTAGACAACTGGAATACTTCTTCTCTACCGTGGTTTGGACGTATAAATACTTTGAAAATGGATACCTTACCTAAACTGCTTTATATATTTCTAACAGTACCTATTACAGTCCCTAAACGTTTCTTTACATTATTACGCTCCATGTCCATACGATTTGTATGGCACTAAGGTATACCCCGTATCAAACATACTTTACTAACATATTCCAAAATCCAAGGGGGTGCGGGCCTTCCCGATTTTGAACTATACCACAGAGCGACGCTCCTGGCTAGGCTCATTGAATGGTTCCCCCGTCCCTTCATTAAAGCATCCACTATGGTAAAACAGGACCTATCCCTACATGACCTCCGAGCCCTACTTTGGGGACATGGACAGTATATTCATAAGTCTCTAATTTCCGCATTAACGTCTGCCGTCTTACATCTGTGGTACAGTAAAGGTATGCAGTCACTCCTATCCTCTGAACCATCTCCTCTTACATCTTTGTTCGAACCATCCAGCTGTGCCCCAAGGCGAAGGTTCTCACATAATAGGTCCTTACTCCCGTGCGGAATGGCCTATAGCGGGCTCGTTTGTAGATCCGATCTCTGGTAAGCTGGTACTACCAGAGGCTCGAGGTAACTGGCTTACGGCACTACGGATTACATCTTTTTGTTCTACCCTTTTCTTCACTTCCCGAATTCATAGACCTCTCACGGAATTTGAAAAACTGTGCTCTCTTTCTGAACTCCCACAACATACACTCTCTATTATGTATAATATGTTACATACGCTGATACATAAACAACTCCCATGTTACACCAGGAAGTGGTCCATGGATCTGAGAAAGGAATTCACCGTTTCGGACTGGCAGAAATCATATTATTTCACGCATAAGACCTCAACTTCCTGTTATACACAGGAGAAAAACTTTAAGCTTCTTGCAAGATGGTACAGAGATCCTCAATCTCTGCACAAAATCTTTCCATCTGTATCCCCCAACTGCTGGAGGTGTGGATCGGTGGATGGTAGCTACCTACATATATGGTGGGAGTGTCAAGCCGTTAGATCTCTTTGGACACAAGTTTTTTTAATTTACAGTAGCTCATATGATAAACCTTTACAGCCGTCTCCTGAATATGCCTTATTGTCTATGCTTCCAGGCTCGATTTCCTCACAGATAGGTTCTTTGTTACGTTTTTTTTATCTGCCGCAAGACAAATTATTCCCATATTTTGGAAAACGACTACTAGCCCCCCCTTAACTTTATGGGTCTCTGCAGTTAATGACATAATGCGGATGGAGGAGATGTTGGCCTTAGAGAATGATAACTTTAAAAAACATAAGCTCCAATGGCGCATATGGATAGAATATTCCCTATCGGATACCCTGAAAAATTTACTATTGTCTTAGAGCAGTGTTTCTCAACTCCAGTCCTCAAGGCGCCCCAACAGGTCATGTTTTCAGGATTTCCCTTAGATGAAACAGCTGTGGTAATTACAAGGCAGTGAAACTGATCAAATCACCTGTGCAAAATAATGGAAAGCCTGAAAACATGACCTGTTGGGGCGCCTTGAGGACTGGACCTGAGAAACCCTGTCTTAGAGAATAGCTCAAATTATGATCTGCATCCATTGATTAGATGTGTTACGTTGGGGTCTGCCCGGACCTCTTTACCTTTTCCTACTTGTCTTTTCCTATCAGCTCTACCCCCTGCTCCCCCCTTTTTTTTTCTTCTTTTTTTTTTCTCTCTTTCTTTCTCTCTCCCCTTTTTCTGTCTAAAATTAGATGTTGTAATTTGCTTGGTTTCTTGTTTGTTTGGGTTTTTGTTTTTTTTGTTTTGTTTTTGTTTTTGTTTTTTGTTTTTATGGATATGTAGCGATACCTCCAACTAAGAAGGCCGCTGATTTAGTTTGGGCCCTGAAGACAGCTCCGCCAACCCCCCGGCAATATGCTCTACCCCCTACTGGCACAACTAGTACTGACAGTAAATTGTATATCTTATACTGTATGAATAACTGAGCATTGAAACAATACTAAATTGAAATAAATGTAAGATTTTACTAAAGCTCTTGGTAAAGAAAAAGGGTAACATCAATAACAGTTTACAGAATAGTCATTTGTAATGTAGAGCCCAGCCACACTAACACACTATAGGGTTAACACATAACAAGTGCGCCACGCGGGCGACCGTTAGCTAAGTGCCCTGTGGCGCAGTAACCAAACGACCTGAGAAACCCCACCAGGCCTGGTTCTGATATCTACAACTTAGTTATTTTTCTTCACCGGCAGATCTTTAACGGTGGTGCACATTAACAGAGTACAAACTTTGTAATCCAATGGGGTAGGTAAAGATGGAGTAGAAACTTGACTATGCGAACGGTAGGTTCAGTTCTAACAAGGGTCTTCAATAAGAGCACTAAGAACAACTCGTAGGCCATGGCAGTCTATAGGCCTATATGCAGTAACAGTATATCGGTTGGGCATATGCCCTCTCACCCGCCCGGACTACGGTCCCAGTCCGGGAACTTCCACCTGTTGTGTCCTCACACACACACTCCGTCTCTTCAGCGATCGGGTCCCCGATCCAACAAGGCTGTAGTCGAGCGAAGTCAGATGCCACCCAGGCTCGCAGATGGGTGGAAGGCTCTTTGGTGCTGCGCAAGGCCTCAGGCTTCAGGCACTGCACTCCGACACATCCGCAAAGGAGGACCAGTCTCTGAAGTCTCGTGTCCCAAAGAGACCGAGCCCAGCCTCGCCTCCTCCTTTTATAACCCCTCCCATGAGTCTCTGCGGCGGAACATTGCCGAATGGGGTTCTGGGTAATGTAGTCTCTCTGCATTAAAGGGGAACACCCCGCTACACACTCCCCCCACTTGAACTCTTTGGTCCCCAAAGATAAACCTTAACAAAGACTATGTACAACTCTAGACAATTCTACAAACGATGTTGGCATAGGGAATTCCCACCAAAACTGAGGAGTAGAATTCCCTTGCCCACAGGTCACATTATCATGGGTGGCCTGCCTAGCTGTGCCAGAGAGTGAGCTGGGGTTGCCCTCCACTAAATGGACAGTGGAGGTATCCGGATTTTCAGCATTCCTCCTAGCGGTAACTACAGAATCCTCTGAGCTATTCCCCATTTGTGGGTAGGTCAGCTTCTTAGGAGGCCGGATGACTCTTCGAGCCCTTTGCTCTCTTGGGATTTCTGGCTCTGGTGCCACAGGCTCCTCTTCCTCTGAGCAACCATCATGGGCATCTTCCCAGTAATCTGCTGAAGGACTAGAGGGGATGAACTCTGTGGCTTCTGTGTTCAGTGTTTCATCTGTGGTGTCTTCAGTGGTTGGAAGGTCTATGGTAGAAGTTCCTGGAGTTGGGGAAGGCCACAGCCAATTAAGTTCTCCATCCTCATTTCCACTAAGTTGAGAGGCCTCTCCATCTTCATCTTGGGAGGCCTGCGACCGAGTGTTCGGCCTAGGAGTATCCAGGATAGAGGCCGGTTCAGGGGAGTCTCCCACGGGAGGTATTCTAATTGCCTCAGCAAGAGGGAGCAGGTGGTTTCGATGCCACGTCTTCAGAGGGCCCACCTTTCCTTCCAGCTTCAACTTGTAGACAGGCAGGCCCGGCAACTTCCTACAGATGACATAAGGTTCAGATCTCCATCTATCTGCAAGTTTGTGCTTCCCAGGGACCCCCAGATTGCGTAACAGTACTCGATCCCCGGGCTGTAGGTCTTGTACCCGGACCTTCAAGTCGAAGTTTCTTTTGTTTCGAGCTCCCCTTTGATCTGAGGCCGCTTGAGCTTGTTCATAGGCTACTTTCAGGCTGTGTCTGAGCCTGTCCACATATCCTTTGTGGGATGTGGCTGAGGAATGGTCCAGAGAGGTGCCAAAGGCCAAGTCCACAGGTAGTCTCGCTTCTCTCCCAAACATGAGTCGATATGGGGAGTAGCCTGTAGCATCACTGATGGTGCAGTTGTAAGCATGTACTAGAGCTGCTATATGTTTGCTCCAATGTTGCTTTTTCTCACTTTCCAGAGTCCCCAACATGTTGAGCAAGGTTCGGTTAAACCTTTCCGGCTGAGCATCTCCTTGTGGGTGGTAAGGTGTAGTTCGAGTCTTCTTGATTCCCAACGAATCCAGGAGTTTCCGGATCAGTTTACTCTCAAAGTCCCTTCCTTGATCTGAATGAAGTCGCTGTGGCAGCCCATAATGGACAAAGTACTTCTCCATAAGTACCTTGGCTACGGTGGAGGCCTTCTGATCTTTGGTTGGGAAAGCTTGGGCATACCGGGTGAAATGGTCGGTTATCACCAGAACATTTCCTAGTCCACTCAGGTCGGGTTCAAGGCAGAGAAAGTCAATGCATACCAGATCCATTGGGCCTTGACTTTGTAGATGGCCCATTGGGGCAGCTTGATGGGGCAAAGTCTTCCTCTGGATGCATCGCGCACATGAGTGGCAGTACTCTTCTACCTCTGCCCTCATGCAGGGCCAATAGAACCGACTTCTGACAAGTTGAAAGGTCCTTTCAGCCCCTAGATGGCCATGATTGTCATGCAGGGCAATCAGAACAGTCTCTCGATGTTTCTCTGGGAGGAACAGTTGCCACTTATCTTCTGAGTCATCAGAGGGGCCCCTTCGGTAGACCACTCCCTGATGTACCTGCAACCTGTCCCATTCTTTCCTCAACAGGCGAGCTTCCTTTGAGGAATGACGCAGGAGTTTGTTTGGATCCTGATTCTCCAGGGCCTCCAGGACCAATCTCCCTATGGGGTCTTCCAATTGGTCACTCCTCAACTCCTTCTTGGACAATCTCGGCAGGTTGTCTTCGTCCAATTGAGTCACTCCACAGTAGTGTTTTGGGACTCCCACCATGGTAACTCCTATTTCTTCTGCTCTGGAGCCTCCTCTGGCCTGGAATTCGGCTCCTTGACAAAGGGCCCGCACCCCGTCCGGTGCCACTTGGGTCCAATCTTCTATATCACTTGTGGGGGCATGAAATCTCCTGGACAGAGCGTCTGCGTCTCTATTCCTAGCCCCTGGCCTATACTTTAGGCTGAAGTTGAATCCAGACAGTGCGGCCAGCCACCTGTGTCCAGTGGCGTCCAGCTTGGCCGCGGTGAAAAGGTAGGTAAGGGGGTTGTTGTCGGTCTTCACAGTGAACTCCGCCCCATACAGGTAGTCTTTGAGCTTGTCTACTACCGCCCACTTAAGGGCCAGGAACTCCAGCTTGTAAGTGGGGTAGTTCTTCTCAGAGGGGGTCAGGCTCCTGCTCACATAGGCAACAGGCCGTTGTTGCCCTTCGTGTTCTTGATAAAGTACTCCTCCCAGACCGTCATGACTAGCATCTACGTGTAGTTCATAGGGTTTGGTTGGGTCGGCGTAGGCCAAGACTGGAGCAGTGGTCAGGCTCTTCTTCAAGGCCTGGAAGGCCACTTCACACTTCTGATTCCACTGATCTCTGATGGACTCTCCCGGCTTCCTGGGCCCTGAGTCATCCTCTTCTCCCTCAGTCTTGAGCAGTTCATTCAATGGTCTAGCAATTCGGGCGAATCCCTCCACAAACCTCCTATAGTAGGAGCAGAAACCCAAGAAGGATCTGAGTTCTGTTACTGTGGTGGGCCGTGGCCAGGAGGTAATTGCCTACAATTTCTCGGGGTCTGTGGCCACCCCTTCTTCGGACACTATGTGCCCCAGATAGTTCACAGAAGACTGGTAGAACCGACACTTTTCAGGCGAAAGTTTGAGTCCCTCCTCACTGAGTCTCCTCAAGACTTTTTCCAGCCTCTCCTCATGTTCCTCCAGGGTTCTTCCAAAGACTATGACATCGTCCAGGTATACAAGGACTTCAATAAGGTTCATGTCTCCTACAGTCTTCTCCATGAGACGCTGGAAAGTAGCTGGGGCTCCAGACAGACCTTGGGGCATCCGGTCGAATTCAAAGAACCCTACTGGGGTTATGAAGGCTGTCTTCTCCTTGTCTTCTGGGTGCATAGGGATCTGATAGTACCCGCTTTTGAGATCCATAACGCTGAACCACTTGGCCCCAGACAAGCTCTGTAGGGCATCCTCTATCCTTGGAGTGGTATACTGGTCGGGTATGGTTCTCCTGTTGAGAGTCCTGTAGTCGATACAGAGCCTCAATGACCCATTCTTCTTCCTGACCACCACTATCGGGGATGCATAGGGGCTTCTAGATTTCCATATCACTCCAGTCCTTTTGAGTTCTGAGAGTTGTTCCCTTAGATCCTCCAGATCTGCTAGGGGGACCCGCCTGACTCTCTCTCTGAAGGGCTTATCTTCCTGGAGGCGGATCCGATGGGTGGCACTCCTTGCACACCCCACATCGAACTCATCTTTAGAGAAGATCTTCTCCCATCTGTTCAGCTGGGCCTTGGCTCTCTCTTTCCAAGCCCTGGGCAGATTCGGGTTTTCCATGGATATCTTCTCCCAAGCATCTCCTCCTTCGCCCACCTCTGACAGGTTGACAGGGGCAGCAGGGCTCACCTGGCCTAGCAGCATCCTGGCTGGGACCTCCATGGGGCCATCCGTATTGTTCCTAACACTCACTGGGACTCTACAATGGGCCTTCTTTAGGGCCTTCAGCGGAATCACTTCTGGTATCACTTCCAGACCGTGGGACCCTTCTCTTGGATCAGATTCCAACATGACAAAGGGTCCAGGCTGCTCCCAAGTAAGCTTCACAGTGCCTCTGAGACAGGTTACTTCGCCAGGCTGCAGCACTATCCCTCCTCTTTCAAGTCTCCACACCTTCCCTATCCCCTCTCCTGGGGTCTTCTGCTCTAAGACCAGCCTTTGGTAAGCTGTCTTCAGCATGGGGTGGATCTTGATGACCGCTGCCCCTTTCTCTTTCACTAGAGGGGTCAGAAGTCTTCGGACCAGGTCCGTGTTTGTCCCTATTATCAGGGAACTCTTGTTGGCTCCTGGTGGCCGAGGGCACACAACTGCCAGGGTGTCAAACACTTTGGCTTTTCCAGCCACAGATGGGTCAAAGGTCATCCTGACAGGCAGATAGCCATCGTAGGGGAAGTTCTGGGTTCCAATCCCACATATCTCTAGTCCCTCTCTTTTCTGGATGGGTAGGTGACTCAAGTACTTATCGTAAAAGTCTCTGTATAGCAGGGTTACTTGCGCCCCAGTATCCAAGATTGCTCTGGTGTAGACTCCCTCCACTTGAATGGACACTATAGGAGATTGGCCTACCAGCTTCTCCGGGTAAGGCCCGGCAGCGGTCGCTTTCTTCAGACTTTTCCTCTTTGAACCTCCTCTTGTCCAATCCCCTTTGGACTTCAGTCTTTCTTGAGTCTGGTATGCATTGACTCCCCCCCCTTTACTGGGTGTAGGGACCCGCTGAGGGATACTATTGTTTTTCTTAGGTGTGCACCCCCTCTGTGGAGTGCTGTGCCTCTTCTGAGGGGTCTTACCCCCTTTCTCTGGGGTGTATCTCTGTTGAGGAATGTTGTGTTTCCCCCGAGGCGTTTTAATCCCTGTTGTTTTCTGCTTTGCTTTCAGCTTGGAGCTCACTGAAGGTGATGGGCACCCGGTTGACTCCTTCACCGGGGCCCTCTGAAGTTTCCCGCCGGCTTGCGGTTGTCTATTTTCTTCTTTTTGGGACTGGAGCATGTAGCCGCAATATGTCCAATTCCTCCACAGTTAAAGCAGACGATATCTCCCCATTCTTGTAAAGATGCGGGTGCTGAGGCAACTGGGAATAATTCCTTCCTTGGAACTTCTCTCTTGGGACCCTCTGTGTCTTTTTCCATCAGAGAGGTCAACATCTCTAACACCTTGGACATTTGAGCTTTCAGGGTGTCTATCTCCGAATCTCTTTCAGGGGTCATTACTGGATTGACTAGCACCTGTGCGGGTACAACATTTGTCCTAATCAACTGCTGGTCCTGTTGCAGTGCCTCCTCATCTCTGATGATTTTTATCAAGTCAGCATAAGTCAGCAACGTTCCTCCTCCTGAGGTTTTCAAGTGCAACCAGACTGGATCCAAGCGCAGCGCTCCCTTTAAGACTTGCTTCATTCTTGCCGCATCTGTGTCTTGGGGCCTCATCCCCTTCTTCAACACAATCTTGCACAACAACCTGTTCAGTCTTCTAACATACTCGGAAAGTTTCTCCTCCGGTTGTTGGAAAGAATGTTCAAACTGGTAGACCATCTCAGTCACCTTTTCCAATTGACCAAACTCTTCTTGCAGCATGGCTAGACAGTCTTGAGCCGTGCAATCTGCGTTCCCAAACCGAAAACTTTTCACTGCTTCTGCTGCTGCGTCT
Organism: Rana muscosa; assembly: GCA_029206835.1. Classification (NCBI taxonomy): domain Eukaryota; kingdom Metazoa; phylum Chordata; class Amphibia; order Anura; family Ranidae; genus Rana; species Rana muscosa. Next base: position 58,219,903 of record CM055119.1, read on the forward strand.
TTAAGGCTTTCCATCACTCGTTGCCTCTTCTGCGCTTCAGGCACCTCCCATGCCTCTACTGCCTGCAATGCCTGCTCCACCCAGGTGTCAAAGTCTTCTTCCCCTGCGGGGACAGGGAGCTTCCCTGAGAATGTCTTTAGTCTCCGGTAGCTAGTCTCTACATGCACCGTGTTTGCCTTCTGACACTTGGTTAGCAGATCCCCTATCGCACCTATCAGTTCTGGTGATATAACAGTGGCAGGTGCAGGCGCTACCGGGGGCGTCGCCCTGTCCCCTTTTTCCGGTGGGGTACGGGCCGCAGCCTGCGGTGATCCCGTTGGTGATGGTTCCTTTCTTTCAGTTACTGCGTGCGCCAACCTATAAGTTCTGTTGTCTGGCGTCCGCACACACTTGCGCTTACAGGCCTCTGGCATCCCGTTCCAGTACTCCACTAATGCATACTGATATGAGATGTCTGGGTCTGACTTTATCTCCGTCACCCATGGTGTGTGATTTGGGGACACTGACTTCATCAACTCCTCTACCGTTTCAGTCGACCATGCCTCCCCAGGGAGGCTGATGACTATCGACTGGTTTGGCTCTGCGTTAGAGGCTTTGCACCATTCTTCTACAGCTCGTGGATCCATGGGGTCCATGCCGGCACCTCTGGCGTTCACTTGCTGCATCAGGATCCCGGATGAGAACCCCCACGTGTAGCGATACCTCCAACTAAGAAGGCCGCTGATTTAGTTTGGGCCCTGAAGACAGCTCCGCCAACCCCCGGCAATATGCTCTACCCCCTACTGGCACAGCTAGTACTGACAGTAAATTGTATATCTTATACTGTATGAATAACTGAGCATTGAAACAATACTAAATTGAAATAAATGTAAGATTTTACTAAAGCTCTTGGTAAAGAAAAAGGGTAACATCAATAACAGTTTACAGAATAGTCATTTTTAATGTAGAGCCCAGCCACACTAACACACTATAGGGTTAACACATAACAAGTGCGCCACGTGGGCGACCATTAGCTAAGTGCCCTGTGGCGCAGTAACCAAACCACCTTAGAAACCCCACCAGGCCTGGTTCTGATATCTACAACTTAGTTCTTTTTCTTCACCGGCAGATCTTTAACGGTGGTGCACATTAACAGAGTACAAACTTTGTAATCCAATGGGGTAGGTAAAGATGGAGTAGAAACTTGACTATGCGAACGGTAGGTTCAGTTCTAACAAGGGTCTTCAATAAGAGCACTAAGAACAACTCGTAGGCCACGGCAGTCTATAGGCCTATATGCAGTAACAGTATATCGGTTGGGCATATGCCCTCTCACCCGCCCGGACTACGGTCCCAGTCCGGGAACTTCCACCTGTTGTGTCCTCACACACACACTCCGTCTCTTCAGTGATCGGGTCCCCGATCCAACAAGGCTGTAGTCGAGCGAAGTCAGATGCCACCCAGGCTCGCAGAGGGGTGGAAGGCTCTTTGATGCTGCACAAGGCCTCAGGCTTCAGGCCCTGCACTCCGACACATCCACACAGGAGGACCAGTCTCTGAAGTCTCGTGTCCCAAAGAGACCGAGCCCAGCCTCGCCGCCTCCTTTTATAACCCCTCCCATGAGTCTCTGCGGCGGAACATTGCCGAATGGGGTTCTGGGTAATGTAGTCTCTCTGCATTAAAGGGGAACACCCCGCTACAGATATAAATTACAATGGGTGTCAATATAGTTACTATTCCATAAACTGATTGAAATTGTGAAATTAATATGCTTTATACAGACGATAATCTTATTTTTGTGAGATTATATCTTATGCTCGTTTACATTCTTTGCTGACACCTGAATGGTATTTGTGTAATTTTAATTGTCTAAAATTGAAAATTTAATAAACATATATTTGACTCTAAATAAAAAATTAAAGAGATTAAATAAATAAAAGGGGACCAAACTCTGCAAATAAAATACTGCAGGGGACTGGACACGGGGCCAGAAGTGACAAACAGGATGTAGCAGGATGTAATGAAAAGGGCACCCAACAAAACAGGCAATCAAATTATCCCAGAGATGGAATTGGTGATCACGCCCATCATTGGGTGTCCTGGGCGTCCGTACGACCAATTAAACACCCCAACCCAAGAGGGGGTGTGTCTCCCCTGAGAGAACTTTACAAATTTAGGATTAGAAATTCAATGAACTTGGACATTAAATTATTCAATGAAGTAATGAAGCAATGCCCCGCATCAATCCTTTACATTTGAATTTATAAACCCATGAAATTGAAATTAAACAATAATTCCACCCTTTGTTTACATTTTTATTTGGATCTATGGACTTTGATATCGGACAGAGTTTGGATTGATACACATACAGCTATAAACAAATTGGTAAAATGCCCCCCACCAATCTTTTTGCTATATTATATTTATTATTAGACATGTGCATTCGTTTTCGTCCGAATGCATTTTCGTCCGAATTTCAGGGATTTTCGCGTTTGTTTTAATAAACGAACGCGCAAAATCCGAAAACTGAAAGATCCGACATAAAAAATGCTTTATTTTCGTTTCGTTTCAACAACAGTTCGTTATACATAGAAGATTCGACATGACGGTGACAATAATGATTTGTGTCTATCGAACCTGCGGTTGAATGTGCTTAACCTAACTCTGTTAGTCCAAGATTATTCGACATAGAGAGAAAAGATTCGACATTATAGAGACACGAATATTCGATGAAGCAGCTAAAAACATATGATCGCCACAAGCGCACATTTATGGTCAAATGCTCCGCCCATAGGCTATAGAAGAATTCTAATGTTGGTTGACTAGTAATAATAATTACTAAATATAATTATTAGTAGTCATACAACATTATAATTCTACTATAGCTTGTGGACGGAGCATTCGACCGGAAATGCGGAAATGTACGATTGTGGCGTCGTACAGTTTAGCTGCTTCGAACATTCGACAACCACCATAAGCCTTCAATGACAGATTCAACCTTAATTAATTCTGATTTTCGGACGAATGCATTTTTTAAAGAAACAAAATAAATGAAAACGAATTTCGTCAGTAACTAAATAATTATTTTTTTCGGACGAAAACAAAATTCCGAAACAAAATATTTCAGTGTGCACATGTCTATTCATTATATCTTTTGGTATTATTAATTTCTTATTTTCTGGGATTGAAACCTTAAATATTTATATAATATTCATGTTGGATCGATGTCATTGGTAATTATACGTATATTTATTCATGTATTTTGATCTGCCTGTCCAGGTGTTTGTAAAATACTGTATATAGAAACCTAGCATTTGGCGAAACATGTCGGGATTATTACTTCACGATTACCATCTATTATATATCATGTTTGTAAATATCAAAAATGAAATGATCCAATGTTGTTAATGAATCTTAATGTTTTTTTTTTTTACATATATCCTTTTCTGATTTCTATTCTTTAATATGAACTGGTTAAATCAAATATATGAGTTTTATCTGATGTTGTAATTTTGGTCATTGGCACCTTAATCTGAGCACTTTTCTCACGTCTTATGCATTGTATTAATGTATTGCATTACCATAACATGGTAACAAGTGAGTTGCAGTGCATAGGAGTCCACTTGCTCAGCGGGAGATCCACTGATCCCTGCTGAGCAGGTGGATGGCTGGTCCATGTACACTCCGCTTATGCAGAGCAGACACAGACACAGCCTGCTCTCTTCTATGGGCGGTCGGTAGTGATGAGCCGAACACCCCCGGGTTCGGTTCGCACCAGAACCCGCGAACGGACCGAAAGTTCGTACGAACATTAGAACCCTATTAAATACAATGGATGCGAACGTTCGAATTCTAAAGTGGTAATTATAACAACTATTATGCATGTTATTGTCCTAAAAAGGGTTTGGGAACCCGGGTTCTGCACCAGGGGACATGTATCAATGCAAAAAGAAGTTTTAATAACGGTCGTTTTTCGGGAGCAGTCATTTTAATGATGCATAAAGTGAAAAAAAAAAAGTCAAATATTCCTTTAAATATCGTACCTGGGGGGTGTCTAAAGTATGCCTGTGAAGTGCCACGTGTTTCCCGTGTTTAGAACTGTCCCTGCACAAAATGACACTTCTAAAGGAAAAAAAAGCCATTTAAAACTGCTTGCGGCTTTAATGTAATGTCTGGTCCCGGTAATATGGATGAAAATCTTTAAGAAAAATGGCATAGCTACCCCATGACCCCCCCCCCCACCCCAGCCCATTACCAGCCCCTTTGGGTCTTGTATGGATATTAAGGGGAACCCCGCACATAAAATAAAAAAGGCCCTATATACTCTGAACAGCCGTATACAGGCGGTGCATACAAGACAGGGACTGTAGGTTTGTTCTTATGTAGAATCTGTTTGTAATTTTGAACAGGTACATTGTTGAAGTGTAGCTCCAGCCCAAAAATCTATTTTTAAACTTTTTGGAAAACATAGGTAAGGGTTATCACCCCTGTAACATTTGTTTTGCTGTCTGTGCCCCTGTTCAGAACATTTCACCTCACTTTCCGTCCCAATGACAACTGTTTTTGAAATGTGGTGTTTTTCTTGAAACAAGGATTGCTGATAAAGCATCAGTACAGAGGAGACACCTTTCTCCCATATTTATTCTTACAGGAGAGAATTTTCCTTCCTAGTGGTAGATTTCCTCTCACTTCCTGTTGTCTTCTTGCGTTTGCAAGTAGGAGTCGTTTGTAAGTTGGATGTTTGAAAGTAGGGACCTGCCGTATATACTCTGCAGAAATAGGCCCCTTAGTTGTTGGTGTTGGCACAACACTGTAAGCACTCACAGTTACTCTTGGTTGGTGCTGGAACGCCCTGCTGTCAACTATTATATCAGGAATTTTAATTACATATAATTGTTGAACAGTGGTAGTAAAAATTGGGCCTTTGATGGTGGTGCTGGTGCCACAACACTGTAAGCCCTGACAGTTACTCTTGGTGGGTGCAGCAATGGGCCCTGCTGTGAATTATTAGATCAAGAATTGTAATTGCATGCCCCTGTTGAACAGGGGCTGAAAAATTGGGCCTTTCGTGGTGGTGGTGGTGGTGGTGGTGTTGCCACAACACTGTAAGCCCTCAGAGTTACTCTTGGTGGGTGCAGGAATGGGCCCTGCTGTGAATTATTAGATCAATAATTGTAATTACATGCCCCTTTTGAACAGGGGCTGAAAAATTGGGCCTTTCGTGGTGGTGGTGGTGGTGGTGGCGTTGCCACAACACTGTAAGCCCTCAGAGTTACTCTTGGTGGGTGCAGCAATGGGCCCTGCTGTAAATTATTAGATCAAGAATTGTAATTGCATGCCCCTGTTGAACAGGGGCTGAAAAATTGGGCCTTAGGCACTGGTGGCACAACACTACAACCCCTCACAGATACTGTACTTGGAGCACAGCAATGAGCCCTGTTGCAAAGTATTGCTTCAAAAATTGTAATGACACGCCCCTGTTAAACAGGGGCTGAAAAATTGGGCCTTAGGCACTGGTGCCACAACACTCCAACCCCTCACAGATACTGTACTTGGAGCACAGCAATGAGCCCTATGGCAAATTGTTGCTAAAAAAATTGTAATTACACGCCCCTGTAAAACAGGGGCTGAAAAATTGGGCCTTAGCCACTGGTGGCGGCACCCATAAACAAAAATGATCTTCCAAGCTATCATCATCAATCGTATCATTGAGGACTCGGAGGAGGAGGATAGCCAGTCAACATAACAGCACAGGCACTCAGCATCAGCATCAGTCTTGAAGGGATGTGACATGTTAAAATCAATTAGTCTGTTATATCAGCATCAGGTGTGTGGTAGCTGGTGGTGATCCAAGACTGGTTCATCTTGATGAAAGTCAGTCGATCAACCGAGTCGGTGGACAGGCGCACCCTGTGATCCGTGACAAATCCTCCAGCAGCACTGAATGTGCGTTCCGAAAGAACGCTGGATGCAGGACAGGCCAGTAGCTCAATTGCATACTGTGCAAGCTCTGGCCAGTGATCCATCCTCAAGACCCAGTAAGCCAGAGGATTTTCGGTGGGGAAGGTGTCCAAGTCTGACCTTGCCCCTAGATATTCCTGCACCATGTTTATCAGACGCTGGCGATGGTTGCTGGAACCGATCATACTTTGGGGCTGCGGACTAAAGAATTGTCTGAACGCATCGGTCAGACGGCCACCTTCCCCACCGCTCCTTCTTTGACTGGCCGAAGCCTCAGCAACTCGTTGTCCAGGACCAGGAGTTTGTAACCTCCCAGTCTCTGGGAACGTGTTGCACAGACCTTTCTGCAAGGCCTCCCGGAGTTGTCTCATCCTCTGCTCCCTCTGCGAAGGTAACATAAGGTCCGCAACCTTACCCTTGTACCGTGGATCAAGGAGAGTGGCCAGCCAGTAATGGTCCCTCTCCTTGATCCGAAGAATACGAGGATCCTTCCGCAGACTTTGCAGGATCAGGGAGGCCATGCAGCGTAGGTTTGCTGAGGCATTCGCTCCGGAGTCCTCTGGGTCACTAAGGACGACATGATCCGCAGCCACCTCCTCCCAGCCACGTACAAGTCCACTGGTTTCTTGGGACTGTAAATCATCCCTAAAAGACTGCTGCTGATGATGCTGAGTGCCAGCCTCCACCTCCATGCTGACACAATCCTCCTCCTCCTCCTCCTCCTCCTCCTCTTCCTCTTCCTGTGCGATGGGTGGGACAGAAGGAACACTGTCTGGGTAAAGGGGGCCTTGAGAGGCAAGGAAGTCCTCCTCTTCCTGCCTCTGTTCTGCCTCAAGTGCCCTGTCCATTATTCCACGCAGCGTGTGCTCCAACAGGTGGACAAGAGGTACAGTGTCACTGATGCATGCACTGTCACTGCTCACCATCCTCGTGGCCTCCTCAAATGGTGCCAGGACAGTGCATGCATCCCTGATCATGCCCCACTGGCGTGGAGAAAAAAAAACAAGCTCCCCTGACCCTGTCCTGGTGCCGTAGTCGCACAGGTACTCATTGATGGCCCTCTGCTGCGTGTGCAGCCGCTGCAGCATGGCCAACGTTGAGTTCCACCTGGTGGGCATGTCACATATAAGGCGGTTCTTGGGCAGGTTCAACTCCTTTTGCAGCTCAGCCAGGCGAGCACTGGCATTATAAGATCTGCGGAAATGCACACAGACTTTCCTGGCCTGCCTCAGGACATCCTGTAAGCCCGGGTACCTGCCCAAGAACCGCTGCACCACCAGGTTAAGGACGTGAGCCACACAGGGCACATGGGTCAGTTGTCCCTGTCGGAGGGCGGAGAGGAGGTTGGTGCCATTGTCGCAAACCACCATTCCTGGCTTAAGCTGGCGTGGCGTCAACCACCTCTCGGCCTGGCCCTGCAGAGCAGACAGGACCTCTGCCCCAGTGTGGCTTCTGTCCCCCAAACACACCAGCGCAAGCACGGCATGGCATCTTTTTGCCTGCGTACTTGCGTAGCCCCGTGAACGGCTACGGAGCACCGCTGGTTCATAGGACAAACCACAGGAAGAGGCCATGGAGGAAGAAGAAGAGGAGGGGGTGGAGGAGAGAGGTGTGTCACAACCAGTAGTAGCATTTTGGAGGCGTGGCGGTGGAACAACCTCCAACACTACTGCACCTTGTCCTGCATCCTTCCCAGCTGCCAAAAGAGTGACCCAATGGGCCGTGAAAGAAAGGTAACGTCCCTGTCCATGCCTGCTGGACCATGAGTCAGCGGTAATATGCACCTTACCGCTGACCGCCCTGTCCAGCGAGGCCAAGACATTGCCTTCCACATGCCGGTAGAGAGCCGGAATAGCCTTCCGTGAGAAAAAGTGGCGTTTGGGAACCTGCCACTGAGGAACCGCACATTGCACAAACTCACGGAAGGGGGCCGAGTCTACCAACTGAAAAGGCAGCAGTTCAAGCGCTAGCAATTTAGCCAAGCTAGCATTCAACCGCTGGGCGGGTGGATGGCTGGGAGTGAACTTCTTTCGACGGTCCAGCAGCTGGGGCAGGGAAATTTGCCTGCTAGAATCGGACGTCGGTGTACTGCTAGCAGAGTGGCCGCAAGTACTTGGCTGTGACACACCTAATTCTACACCTTCATTCCTCTCAGTGCATGTTTCAGAGAGGACTGAAGTTATAGTGGGGTTGGAGATCCCAGCTGATGCGGTGCAAGGAGAGGTCCGCTTTGTTCTTTGGTGTGGGTCTTTGAGGTAGGCTTGCCAACGAGCTGCATGGCAGGTCAACATATGTCTGGTCAGGCATGTGGTACCCAAGCGGCTGATGTTTTGGCCACGCGATATACGCTTGAGACATATGTTGCAAACAGCAGCTGTGCGATCTGATGCACTAGCCTCAAAAAAGGCCCACACCAAGGAACTTTTTGAATGACGGGCAGAGGCAGCGCCCTGCACAGGCGGAGCTCTGCGGTGTGATTCCGTCGGTGTACTGCCCTTACGCTGGCCACCAAAGGGCATCCTGCCTCGTTGGAGATGTGCCTCCTCCTCATCCTCCTCCTCCTCCTCTCTCCTATTAGGCACCCACGTGGAGTCAGTGACCTCATCATCCCCTCCCTCCTCATCACTGGGGCCAATCTGGCAGTATGCTGCAGCTGCTGGAACATGACTGCCAGATTGGTGTCCTTCTTGAGCATCCCCTCTGTCTGCTCTCACGCTACTGCCTTCCTGTAGCTGGGTTTCATCATCAGACCCTTCGAAACGCTGGGCATCCTCCTGGAGCATGTACCCAACACTGTGCTCAAACAGTTCGGGGGACTCCTCAGGAGGAGGACATGGTGGGTCTAGGGAAGGAGTGACTGATGATGAGTCTGACATTGATACCAGGGAAGAGGACGCTTTGGCAGCTGCTTTGCCAGTACCCTGAGCCTGGGTGAGAGAGGATGAGGAGGAGGAGGAGGGCTTGGTCATCCACTCTACCAAGTCTTCGGCATGATGTGGCTCAACATGTCCAGCTGCCGAAAAGAAGGACAAGCGTGTCCCATGGCCATGTGCTGATGACAATGCACCACGTCCACGACCAGCACTGTTGCCCCCAGACACAGCCTGCTTGCCCTCTTTTATTGCCTCCTGACTGTCTGCCTCTCCTTGTTTGCCTTCCAGACATTCTAATAGATGGCCTGCAGGGAGATGGGAAAAAAGCAATAAGGGCTACCTTCAGGTGTCCTTCTCTGTCCCTTTACTTAAGGATTTCTAAATATGGTTGAGGATTATTGCTTTTGCACAGAATAGCACAACGACAATTTCCCTGACTGTCCAAAAAACAAGGATTTCAAAGATGGTTGATGAGGAATGCTTTGGCACACTATAGCACAAGGAGAATTCCCCTCACTTTCCTTCTTTGTCCCTAGAAACAAGGACTGGCACAGTGAAAGAAACTGACACTCTCCCTACCTACAGTTTTCTGTCCCTAGAAAAAATGTTTTTTTAAAGCACACTATAGCACAAGGAGAATTCCCCTCACTTTCCTTCTTTGTCCCTAGAAACAAGGACTGGCACAGTGAAAGAAACTGACACTCTCCCTACCTACAGTTTTCTGTCCCTAGAAAAAATTTTTTTTAAAGCACACTATAGCACAAGGAGAATTCCCCTCACTTTCCTTCTTTGTCCCTAGAAACAAGGACTGGCACAGTGAAAGAAACTGACACTCTCCCTACCTACAGTTTTCTGTCCCTAGAAAAAATGTTTTTTTAAAGCACACTATAGCACAAGGAGAATTCCCCTCACTTTCCTTCTTTGTCCCTCGAAACAAGGACTGGCACAGTGAAAGAAACTGACACTCTCCCTACCTACAGTTTTCTGTCCCTAGAAAAAATGTTTTTTTAAAGCACACTATAGCACAAGGAGAAATCCCCTCACTTTCCTTCTTTGTCCCTAGAAACAAGGACTGGCACAGTGCAAGAAACTGACACTCTCCCTACCTACAGTTTTCTGTCCCTAGAAAAAATGTTTTTTTAAAGCACACTATAGCACAAGGAGAAATCCCCTCACTTTCCTTCTTTGTCCCTAGAAACAAGGACTGGCACAGTGAAAGAAACTGACACTCTCCCTACCTACAGTTTTCTGTCCCTAGAAAAAATGTTTTTTTAAAGCACACTATAGCACAAGGAGAATTCCCCTCACTTTCCTTCTTTGTCTCTAGAAACAAGGACTGGCACAGTGAAAGAAACTGACACTCTCCCTACCTACAGTTTTCTGTCCCTAGAAAAAAAGTTTTTTTAAAGCACACTATAGCACAAGGAGAATTCCCCTCACTTTCCTTCTTTGTCCCTAGAAACAAGGACTGGCACAGTGAAAGAAACTGACACTCTCCCTACCTACAGTTTTCTGTCCCTAGAAAAAATGTTTTTTTAAAGCACACTATAGCACAAGGAGAATTCCCCTCACTTTCCTTCTTTGTCCCTAGAAACAAGGACTGGCACAGTGAAAGAAACTGACACTCTCCCTACCTACAGTTTTCTGTCCCTAGAAAAAATGTTTTTTTAAAGCACACTATAGCACAAGGAGAAATCCCCTCACTTTCCTTCTTTGTCCCTAGAAACAAGGACTGGCACAGTGAAAGAAACTGACACTCTCCCTACCTACAGTTTTCTGTCCCTAGAAAAAATGTTTTTTTAAAGCACACTATAGCACAAGGAGAAATCCCCTCACTTTCCTTCTTTGTCCCTAGAAACAAGGACTGGCACAGTGAAAGAAACTGACACTCTCCCTACCTACAGTTTTCTGTCCCTAGAAAAAATGTTTTTTTAAAGCACACTATAGCACAAGGAGAATTCCCCTCACTTTCCTTCTTTGTCCCTAGAAACAAGGACTGGCACAGTGAAAGAAACTGACACTCTCCCTACCTACAGTTTTCTGTCCCTAGAAAAAATGTTTTTTTAAAGCACACTATAGCACAAGGAGAATTCCCCTCACTTTCCTTCTTTGTCCCTAGAAACAAGGACTAGCACAGTGAAAGAAACTGACACTCTCCCTACCTACAGTTTTCTGTCCCTAGAAAAAATGTTTTTTTAAAGCACACTATAGCACAAGGAGAAATCCCCTCACTTTCCTTCTTTGTCCCTAGAAACAAGGACTGGCACAGTGAAAGAAACTGACACTCTCCCTACCTACAGTTTTCTGTCCCTAGAAAAAATGTTTTTTTAAAGCACACTATAGCACAAGGAGAATTCCCCTCACTTTCCTTCTTTGTCCCTAGAAACAAGGACTGGCACAGTGAAAGAAACTGACACTCTCCCTACCTACAGTTTTCTGTCCCTAGAAAAAATGTTTTTTTAAAGCACACTATAGCACAAGGAGAAATCCCCTCACTTTCCTTCTTTGTCCCTAGAAACAAGGACTGGCACAGTGAAAGAAACTGACACTCTCCCTACCTACAGTTTTCTGTCCCTAGAAAAAATGTTTTTTTAAAGCACACTATAGCACAAGGAGAATTCCCCTCACTTTCCTTCTTTGTCCCTAGAAACAAGGACTGGCACAGTGAAAGAAACTGACACTCTCCCTACCTACAGTTTTCTGTCCCTAGAAAAAATGTTTTTTTAAAGCACACTATAGCACAAGGAGAATTCCCCTCACTTTCCTTCTTTGTCCCTAGAAACAAGGACTGGCACAGTGAAAGAAACTGACACTCTCCCTACCTACAGTTTTCTGTCCCTAGAAAAAATGTTTTTTTAAAGCACACTATAGCACAAGGAGAAATCCCCTCACTTTCCTTCTTTGTCCCTAGAAACAAGGACTGGCACAGTAAAAGAAACTGACACTCTCCCTACCTACAGTTTTCTGTCCCTAGAAAATTTTTTTTTTTAAAGCACACTATAGCACAAGGAGAATTCCCCTCACTTTCCTTCTTTGTCCCTATAAACAAGGACTGGCACAGTGAAAGAAACTGACACTCTCCCTACCTACAGTTTTCTGTCCCTAGAAAAAATGTTTTTTTAAAGCACACTATAGCACAAGGAGAATTCCCCTCACTTTCCTTCTTTGTCCCTAGAAACAAGGACTGGCACAGTGAAAGAAACTGACACTCTCCCTACCTACAGTTTTCTGTCCCTAGAAAAAATGTTTTTTTAAAGCACACTATAGCACAAGGAGAAATCCCCTCACTTTCCTTCTTTGTCCCTAGAAACAAGGACTGGCACAGTGAAAGAAACTGACACTCTCCCTACCTACAGTTTTCTGTCCCTAGAAAATTTTTTTTTTTAAAGCACACTATAGCACAAGGAGAATTCCCCTCACTTTCCTTCTTTGTCCCTAGAAACAAGGACTGGCACAGTGAAAGAAACTGACACTCTCCCTACCTACAGTTTTCTTTCCCTAGAAAAAATGTTTTTTTAAAGCACACTATAGCACAAGGAGAAATCCCCTCACTTTCCTTCTTTGTCCCTAGAAACAAGGACTGGCACAGTGAAAGAAACTGACACTCTCCCTACCTACAGTTTTCTGTCCCTAGAAAAAATGTTTTTTTAAAGCACACTATAGCACAAGGAGAATTCCCCTCACTTTCCTTCTTTGTCCCTAGAAACAAGGACTGGCACAGTGAAAGAAACTGACACTCTCCCTACCTACAGTTTTCTGTCCCTAGAAAAAATGTTTTTTTAAAGCACACTATAGCACAAGGAGAATCCCCCTCACTTTCCTTCTTTGTCCCTAGAAACAAGGACTGGCACAGTGAAAAAAACTGACACTCTCCCTACCTACAGTTTTCTGTCCCTAGAAAAAATGTTTTTTTAAAGCACACTATAGCACAAGGAGAAATCCCCTCACTTTCCTTCTTTGTCCCTAGAAACAAGGACTGGCACAGTGAAAGAAACTGACACTCTCCCTACCTACAGTTTTCTGTCCCTAGAAAAAATGTTTTTTTAAAGCACACTATAGCACAAGGAGAAATCCCCTCACTTTCCTTCTTTGTCCCTAGAAACAAGGACTCGCACAGTAAAACACACTGACACTCTCCCTACCTATCCTTCTCTTTCCCTAAACTAAAGGAATCCAGGTTAAGCAAGAAAGAAATAAATGTCACTGTCCCTGCCTATGCTTGTCTTTCCCTGCTCCGGAACACACTACACTAGGCCGCCGTGCTGGCGGCCTTTTATAGTGTGGGGCGTGTACTAAACACCCTCAGCAATAATTGGCCACAGGCATCCTGCCTGTGGCCAATCATTGCTCTCCTCGCTGCCGGCGCTGTGATTGGCCAAGCATGCGGGGTCACAGTGCATGCTTGGCCAATCACAGCGCCTGGATGACACTGCGATGGCGTAGTGCATTGTGGGCCGTTCGCGTCACTCGAATTTGGCGCGAACGGCCCAAATCGTTCGATCTTCGTCGAACGATCGAACAGCCGATGTTCGAGTCGAACGTATGTTCGACTCGAACACGAAGCTCATCCCTAGCGGTCGGATGTAAACGGATCACCTGTCCATTTACACGTGACCTCCATCCGATTCAATTTGCTAGACGAAAAAGAATGGATCCCTATCCATCTGTTTTTAGTGGGTCGGATTGGATGTAGGTGGGTGTAAACAGATACATGTCCATTTACACCCACCGCACCATAGAGGAGAATAGAGGGTCTGATTGAAAAACTGACAGTCGTGTGACCTAACTGCTAAGCCTTGTGTGCCCTTCATTTGAACAAAACGCGCAGGTTCATTTTTGTATCTGCCCTGGTGCGTGAAATGAATGGGCTGCTGTAATGCAATGTACATTTTTTCACAACATACAGGCATGCGTTAAGGCAACTAACATGAAAAGCTATCCTTCAATATTACCTTATTCTTTCACTAGAAGATGAAAAATAGAGATGAGGAATACCTTCTCTTCCTATTAATTAAAGAGAAATTCCAATCAACACATGAAACTAGTCATTGGGCTACTAAAATATTGGGATGAGGTTGAGCTTCACGGCTACCATGAGTAAAGCCTAGTACATAGGATGATTATTGGACTAATGATTGTCCGTTTTTCTTTAGTCTCCATATCAGAAACAAATAGATTACTAAAGTACGAAAATTCCCATACGACATAATAAAAATTCGGATGTGATGTTATGTATTTGTATTGTATTTTCGGATGAAAACTGTCCTGATTAAACAATAATTTTCATGTTTGTCCATTCAGAAAATTTTGGACGAAAGGTGTGTATTAACGATCAGATTATCATACATGTCACAATGGTACTAATGTGAGCCCACAGGCGAGCAGGTGACAGATCCCCCAGGGGGTGGAATCTAAGGGCCAGCCGGTATTCTCCCAGGGACCCCCTCACAAGGGTTTGGGCTTAGCTGCGTGCTGACCCCAGGTCACGACCCCCAGGTTCACCCTGCTCGCGAAGAGAGTACCAGAAGACGCTGTGAGACCCGGAGGGATGGATGGATGAAGCAAAAGAAAGCCGTATAGCGAGCCAAGGTCAGGGTGGGCTGCAGACAACGTAATCAGGAGAACTAACCAATTCGGTACACAAAAGATTAGTTCACGAGAAGTCAGGTAAGCAGGTCCAGGAAGGGTGCTCAGAAACAAGTGTTGCTCAAGCAACCAGAAACTGGTCTGAGTGGAATTTAAATAGCGAGGCACATGGGGGCTGGACAGGAAGTAGCAGGAAGGAAGGATATATTAAGCAACAGGTGAAGCCGGCAACACCCGTAGCTGCAGAGTGCAGCCAGAGCTGAACACAAACTTGTGGAACAACAGGTGCCAGCCGACCTACAGCAGTAAAGGTAAGACACAGATCAGCTCCGCAGCTGATCTGTGACAATACAATTGCTTTGAAAGTAGTACTTTTTGTATGATATTCTGATGGAGTGTACTTTAGCTGTGAATCCCTGGAATTCACAAAGTTCGTCCATTTTTTGGATAAAAATTTTGTAGGTTCACCAGGCATGTACTGGCCATCGGGACTACCGGGAGTTTCCCGATGGGCCAATAGCTCAGTGGGCCGGTTCCAGTGACAGACTGTCACCTAGGGTGCACTGCTGCCTAGCCTAGCTGGGAGGGTGCAGGTCGGGCCGGATAGATCAGTTTGCCAGGCTGGGCAGCCGGCGCAGCTCCGCTGGAATAGTGCTGAGTGACTCTGACGGCCTTGAGTGTCACTCACTGCGTGTGCACCTATGCATAATGTGCCCCACGGTCCATCCCTGCAGCGCTGTCTGTGTGCACCATTCGGATTGGTGGTGAGTTGCTGACGCCCACCAGACTCTGCCAATCACTGGGATCTTGCTGGCACTGTGTGCCCAGGACAGGTGCCGTGCCAGCCAATGAGGTGCTTAGCGCAGGCACGGCGCCCCGCCCACCTCAACATGACGTCATCCACTCCTCCAGGCTCCAGTCCTACCAACGACAGATCATAGGTGCCCGCCCAGTCCCTGGCTGTCTGGAACGTCCCACACGGTGTGTGGAATACTTATCTTTCCAGTGTTGATTGCTAAAGAGTCCAAAATGCTGCAGCATTTAAAAAAGTAGAGAAAGAAGGGCTCTGGAGAAGTAAGCACACAACCTTTACTTTTGAAGGGAACTTTTCTGGCCAAATTATAGGGTGGGTGACTGACAACCGAGTTCCTAAAAGCAAGCCAGGATGGCATATTTCAACAACAACAGGCTACCTTTAAAGATATCCTAATAGCTATTCTCCACAGATTTTGTCTGTCATCTTCATACCACCCCACCCCATGTCATCTTCATCCCCTTGTCATCTTCACCCCCTTGTCATCTTCATCCCCCTGTCATCTTCACCCCCTGTCATCTTCACACCACCCCGCCACCTGTCATCTTTATCCCCCAGTCATCTTGACCCCCCTGTCATCTTCATACCACCCCGCCCGCTGTCATCTTCATCACCCTGTCGTCTTCATCCTCCTGTCATCTTCACCCCCTGTCATCTTTATACCACCCCACCCCCTGTCATCTTCACCCCCAGTCATTTTTACCCCCCTGTCATCTTCATACCACCCCACCCCCTGTAATTTTCATCCCCCTGACATCTTCATCCCCTGTCATCTTCATCCCCCTGTCAATGTCTTCCACCCCGCCCCCTGTCATCTTCATCCCCCTGTCATCTTCATCCCCCTGTCATCTTCATCCCCCTGTCATCTTTATCCCCCTGTCATCTTTATCCCCCTGTCATCTTCATCCCCTTGTCAGCGTCCTACCACCCCACCCCCAGTCATCTTCATCCCACTGTCAGCTGCCTACCACCCCACCCCCTGTCATCTTCACCCCCCTGTCATCTTCACCCCCCTGTCATCTTCATCCCCCTGTCAGCATCCTACCACCCCGCCCCCTGTCATCTTTATCCCCCTGGCATCTTCATCCCCTTGTCAGCGGCCTACCACCCCGCCCTCTGTCATATTCACCCCCCTGTCATCTTCATCCCCCTGTCATCTTCATCCCCCTGTCATATTCATCCCCCGTCATCTTTATCCCCCTGTCATCTTCACCCCCTGTCATCTTTATCCCCCTGTCATCTTCATCCCCCTATCATCTTCATACCACCCTGACCCCTGTCATCTTCACCCCCCTGTCATCTTTACCCCCTGTCATCTTCATACCACCCCCTTGTCATCTTTATCCCCCTGTCATCTTCCACCCCTGTCATCTTCACCCCCCTGTCATCTTCATACCACCCGCCCCCTGTTATCTTCATCCCCCTGTCATCTTCATACCCTTGTCAGCATCCTACCACCCCACCCCCTGTCATCTTCATCCCCCTGTCAGCTGCTTACCACCCCACCCCCTGTCATCTTCACCCCCCTGTCATCTTCATCCTCCTGTCATCTTCATCCCCTTGTCAGCGTCCTACCACCCCACCCCCTGTCATCTTCATCCTCCTGTCATCTTTATCCCCTTGTCAGCGTCCTACCACCCCGCCCCCCTGTCATCTTCATCCCCCTGTCATCTTCATCCCCTTGTCAGTGGCCTACCACCCCGCCCCCTGTCATCTTCATTCCCCTGTCAGCTTCCTACCACCTCACCCCCTGTCATCTTCATCCCCATTGGCAGCTTCCTACCACCTCCTTAAATTTACTGGTGCACGTCAAATATGATGGATGCAGGGACAATTTTTTTTCTTCCTGTGACAACACGGACAGAAGGACATTTGTCCTTCCAGTGAAACCACCAATGCAGGGACTTTTTTTCTTTCAGTAACACCACAGATACCCAAGTCCCTGCTCACCCATAGTACAGTGACCTGTGTATTTTTACTTACAGTGGAATGTTTTTACTTATGTTTTTTTGCGCAATTGCATATAGTTTGCATACTGTTTTTGTGCGTGTTTGAAAAATTTAAGTGGGCCGGTCTTGATGAAGTCCAGGACCAAATTTTTGTCCCAGTCCAGCCCTGAGGTTCACCAGAAATAAGGAACAATCTCTAATGCTGTACATACTCGGTTTCCTCATCAGCTAAGCCACAATAGCCAATAATAAGGAAAGCATAACCAAGCCTCTTTTATATAAAAGAGTGGGCTTGTTGCAGTCATACTGTCAGCATGTACTGGAGGTGATAAGGAGAGCTGACAATTATGTGTTAGAGAGATTTTTTTAAATATTTTTTTTTTTAAATGTTGGCATTGGTATACAGTATGTACCCTATGGCAGTGACTGGCTTCTCATACTTTTTATTTTTTTTGACAATACTTGTTAATTTTCCCTACAAATGGCCAGAAACGAATAAGAGGATCTTCCCACATGGATTTCTATAGGGTCATTCATTGCAAAGTTCACAAATGTCACACTTTGAGCAGCATTTGCAAAATTGTTTATGACCTTAAATGATAATTTCACCTTTTAATAAAATTATGAATGCAATTTTTTTTGCAGGTAAAAAAGTGAATTTTTTTGACAGCTGTGTCTGAGCCAATGAGGAGGGAGAGAGCCAGAAGAGCAACTGCTCTCATGCACATCGCTGGATTAAGATCGGGCTCAGGTATGTAGTTAGGGGGGAGCTGCATGCAAAGGTTTTTTACCTTAATGCAGAGAATGCATTAAGGTAAAAGAACCTTCTGCCTTTAGAACCACTTTAACTATCTATACATGGCTATTACACATATTTATGCACCATCCCGGAGTTCTTCTTTAACGTGAAACCATTAGCAAAGGCATATTATTTAGAGACTAGAAATTAAACAATTAATTAGTGAATGTCTAATAGATATCTGTACTGTATTAGTATTACAGATACATGAATTCCACTCAATTGCTGTCTGCAAAAAGTTTACATTTTATTTTAATGCACATATACGATGTATGTTACTAGTCTCTTCATAATTGATTGAACAGCTGGCAAACCACAGGTGCCACCTCTGGCTATCTCCTAAGAAGTTGGTAATAAATGTTTTAATCTGCTCCTTACTGCTACCCCTCTGTAGGGTAAGAGACAGAGATAAAGTGAAATCATTTTTCAGTTATCCCCTCTCCTCAGTATTAGTTGTATTTTTAATAGAAGTTTGTATGTCTTTGGCTACTTTATATGTAAACATTTTCATTATGAGTGCCATACAGTATCTCACAAAAGTGAGTACACCCCTCATATTTTTGTAAATAATTTATTATATCTTTTCATTACTGAACACTGAAGAAATTACACATTGCTACAATGTATAACAGTGTACATTTGCTGTCCCCTCAAAATAACTCAACACACAGCCATTAATGTCTAAACCGCTGGCACCAAAAGTGAGTACACCCCTAAATGAAAATGTCCAAACTTGTCCCAAAGTATCAATATTTTCTGAGGCCACCCAATATTTTCCAGCACTGCCTTAACCCTCTTGGGCATGGAGTTCACCAGAGCTTCACAGGTTGCCACTGGAGTCCTCTTCCACTCCTCCATGACCACATCACGGAGCTGGTGGATGTTAGAGACCTTGCACTCCGCAACCTTTCGTTTGAGGATGCCCCACAGATGCTCAATAGGGTTTAGGTCTGGAGTCATGTTTGGACAGTCCATCACCTTTACCCTCAGCTTCTTTAGCAAGGCAGTGGTCATCTTGGAGGTGTGTTTGGGGTCATTATCCTGTTGCAATATTGCCCTGGGGCCCAGTTTTCGAAGGGCGGGGATCATGCTCAGCTTCAGTATGTCACAGTACATGTTGGCATTCATTGTTCCCTCAATGAACTGTAGCTCCCCAGTGTCGGCAGCACTCATGCAGCCCCAGACCATGACACTCCCACCACTATGCTTGTCTGTAGGCAAGACACACTTGTCTTTGTACTCCTCACCAGGGATGAGCCGAACACCCCCCTGTTCGGTTCGCACCAGAACCTGCGAACAGACAAAATGTTTGTGTGAACTTTAGAACCCTATTAAATACAATGGACTCGAACGTTCGAAATCTAAAGTGTTAATTATAAAGGCTAATATGCAAGTTATTGTCCTAAAAAGTGTTTGGGGACCTGGGTCCTGCCCCAGGGGACATGTATCAATGCAAAAAGACGTTTTAAAAACGGCAGTTTTTTCGGGAGCAGTGATTTTAATAATGCTTAAAATGAAAAAATAAAAGTGAAATATTCCTTTAAATTTCGTACCTGGGGGGTGTGTATGATATGCATGTGAAGTGGCGCATGTTTCCCGTGCTTAGAACTGTCCCTGCAAAAAAAAACATTTTTGAAAGTAAAAAAGTCATTTAAAACTCACTCGCGGCTATTAATGAATTGTCGGCTCCTTTTATTTTTTCATTTTAAGCATTATTAAAATCACTGCTCCCGAAAAAACTGCCGTTTTTAAAACTTCTTTTTGCATTGATACATGTCCCCTGGGGCAGGACCCAGGTCCCCAAACACTTTTTAGGACAATAACTTGCATATAAGCCTTTATAATTAGCACTTTAGAATTCTCCCATAGATTTTTCGAATTTGCCGCGAACACCCCAATTTGTTCGCTGTTCGGCGAATGGGCGAACAGGCAATGTTCGAGTCGAACATGAGTTCGACTCGAACTCGAAGCTCATCCCTACTCCTCACCTGGTTGCCACCACACACGCTTGTCACCTTCTGAACTGAATACGTTTTATCTTGATCTCATCAGACCACAGGACATGGTTCCAGTAATCCATGTCCTTAGTCTGCTTGTTTTCAGCAAACTGTTTGCAGGCTTTCTTGTGCATCATCTTTAGAGAACGCTTCCTTCTGTGATGACAGCCATGCAGACCAATTTGATGCAGTGTGCAGTGTCTGGTCTGAGCACTGACAGGCTGACCCCCCCACCCCTTCAACCTCTACAGCGATGCTGGCAGCACTTATACGTCTATTTCCCAAAGAAAACCTCTGGATATGACGCTGAACATGTGCACTCAACTTCTTTGGTCGACCATGGTGAGGACTGTTCTGTGTGGAACCTGTCCTGTTAAACCGCTGTATGGTCTTAGCCATTGTGGTGCAGCTCAGTTTCAGGGTCTTGCCAATCTTCTTATAGCCTAGGCCATCTTTATGAAGAGAAACAATTATTTTTTCCAGATCCTCAGAGAGTTCTTTGCCATGAGGTGCCATGTTGAACTTCCAGTTACCAGTTTGAGAGAGTGAGAGCGATAACACCAAATTTAACACACCTTTCCCCATTCACACCTGAGACCTTGTAACCCTAACGCGTTACTTTGCTGGGAGGGCATCCATGGATGTCCTCCCCTGATTGCGCTGCCCGCGTGCCCCCTGCAGCACACAGGCAGTCCTCTCTGTGATTACTGTGTCCTTAGGACACAGCTGATCACAGATCGGGGAAAATGGCCAATCACAGCGGCCCTTTACCCCATGATCAGCTGTGTCCAATAACAGCTGATTATGATGTAAACACAAGCTGCTTATCGGCATTCCTTTCCTCCCGCTTGTGTTTCAGACTGCATTCACACTATATTACTTTAAATCACGGGCAAATTTGCAGCGAATCTGCCCGCAATTTGACACCACCGATGCGTGAATGATAAATCGTGGGACTCGCATTTGAGATGCCATTCATTTGAACTTGAATTCATTCATTTGCCATTCATCGTGGGAAGCATGTCACCCCAAAGTAGCTCCTGAACTTTTTTTGGGCGACCTGCTTCCCGTGATGCGGATTTCCGCAATTGCAGTGCAAATTATCGCTCGACAATCGCGGCAGACCCGTCCTGCGATTTGAAGTGTCATGCAAATGAATGGCATCTCAAATGCGGGTCCTGCGATTTTGTCATTCACATATTGGTGCTGGCAAATCGCAGGCATATTTGTGGCAAATCTGCCCGTGATTCAAAATGCTGTAGTGTGAATCCAGCCTAAGGGTTATCCACATTGATAATCAGGGCACTGATTACTAGTGTCCTGATTATTTGTGCAGTCTCAACAGTGTTGCAGCCTTCACTATATCAGGGTCTTTGCAGCCATCCCTTTAGTTGCCAAAACAAAGACTGGGGACAACCTAAACAAAAAAACAACAGACCAGGGAAGCGCATTTCCTTAATAGTGCAAGAAACTTCTTTATTAACCACTAGACGACCAGCCGCCACAGTTATACTGCGGCAGGTTGGCTCGCCTGGGCAAATTGCCATAGGTATACGTTGTCTGTTTTAAGACCACTAGAGCGTGCGCGCCCACACCGCGATGACGGAGCCGATGCGCATGCCTGGTGGCCGCAATGTTCGCCGGGCAACCCGCAATCGCTCCTGAGAGACACAGAACGGAGATCTGTCAATGTAAACAGACAGATTTCTCTTCTGTCAGGGGTGAGGAGACACATCTGTTGTTCATACTAAGTATGAATAGCGATATGTCTCCTCCTTTAGGCAGTCCCATTCCCCCACAGTTACAATCACTCCCTAGGACACACATTTAACCCCTTGATCACCCCCTAGTGTTAACCCTTTCCCTGCCAGTGACATTTATACAGTAATCAGCGGCTATTTTTAGCTCTGATCGCTGTATAGATGTCAGTGGTCCCAAAAATGTGTCAAAAGTGTTCGATCTGTCCGCCACAATGTCGCAGTCCCAATAAAAATTGCAGATCGCCACCATTACTAGTAAAAAAATATATAATAATAAAAATGCTATAATTATATCCCCTATTTTGTAGACGCTATAAGGTTTGCGCAAACCAATCAATAAATGCTTATTGCAATTTTTTTACCAAAAATATGTAGAAGAATACATATCGGCCTAAACTGAGGAAGAAATTTGTTTTTTTATATTTTTTGGGGAGATATTTATTAAAGCAAAAAGTAAAAAATATAGAATTTTTTTCATAATTGTCGTTTTTTGTTTATAAAGCAAAAAATTAAAACCGCAGAGGTGATCAAATACCACCAAAAGAAAGCTCTATTTGTGGGAACAAAAAAGGACATCAATTTTGTTTGGGTACAACGTCACACGACCACGCAATTGTCAGTTAAAGTAATCCTTCCGGGGCTGAAGTGGTTAAGCAAAGATAAAAGCACACATAATGTACTCACGTGGTCCTGGAATGACACCAAGCTCATTACACAACTGTGAGAATCCCCCTGTATGTATGCCACTAGATGTAATCCACTCCCCGTGTCTGTATGTTAGGAAAGAAAGAGAAGAGCAGGGAGTCAGCTACAATCGCAGCTTGTGTATGACAACCACTGGGATTATGGAGGACTGGAAATCATTCAGTAGAGCAGTGTGCACCCGAAGGTGGCTGTGGGGGTTGCCATAGGTTTGAGGTCAGGTGCCACATCAGACGATTCTGTGGGCTGCATTTGGCCCACAAGCCATGGGTTGGGCATGCCTGCCTTAGACTGTCCACAGTTAACTCTGTGTAAGCTCTAATCAGATCATCCTAATATTTATACAGGTTTCTTCTCATTAATTTCATAGATAACTGAAGGGTGGGGGAAACAAAGGAAAAGTGAGTATAATTGAAGGGACAACTTTTAAATGCTCATGTCAAAATCTGTTTGATGTTTAAGTATCAGTCTCTATCAAGCCATTGTCGAGTACACAATATGTGTAAATCTGTGGCCCAGAGGCATAGCACAGAAATTTTTTAAATATCTGTCAGGGGCCTATTTGGAGCCCATAAATTTCAGAGGTTGTTCAACATTTAGAAAGCAGTCCAACCTATCTTCCAAAACTCACAAACTGAATGCACTTCCATAAACATACAGGGGCTCATTTAAGAAAATGTTGGTGCATTTGCGCGGGCAGGAATAATTATTGCGACATGGCGCATGCTGTCGACTTGCGCCGGATTCGCGGAATCGTTGCGCGTACGGGCGCATACACATTCTTAAATATGAAACAGACATCGGGCACTTGCTCATTGTAATGCTGATCATGTTAATGAGCTTTTCCTTATCACATGGAGAATATTGCTTCCACTTTTATTCCTTTCATTCATTTCTTTTTGAAACAACTCAATATTCATTCTAGAGATCTTCCTCCTATCAACAACTGTGCAGATGATTATTGGACTTGTAATTAGGGTTGTCCCGATACCGATACTAGTATCGGTATCGGGACCGATACCAAGCATTTGCGCGAGTACTTGTACTCGCGCAAATGCTCCCGATGCCCAGTCCGATACTTTTTTTTTTTCCAGAGCGGACGCAGAGAGGGGGTGGAGAGCGGGGGGCGGAGAGCAGGGTGGAGAGCGTGGCGGGGGGCGGAGACCAGGGCAGAGCGCGGGACGGAGAGTGCGGCGGGGGGCGGAGAGTGGGGCGGGGGGTGGAGACCAAGGCGGAGAGCGGGACGGAGAGCGCGGCGGGGGGCGGAGAGTGCGGCGGGGCGGAGACCAGGGCGGAGAGCGAGTCCCTCACCTGCAGTTGAAACTGGTAAGCTGGCAGGGGTGCAGGGCGCAGCCGCATCAGGATCGGTGACCGGTGATGTCGCATTCGGTCGCCGTCAGCGGCTGAACGTCCCCACACCCATCTTGGTACACCCTGCACTTGGCTGCAGTAAGCAGCAGACATCTTGTTACACCCAGCCCGAGCTATATGGGCTGGGTGTAACAAGATGTCTGCTGCTGCTTACTTCAGCCGAGTGCAGGGTGTACCAAGATGGGCGTTGCAGCAGTTTTTTTTATTTTAAATCCTGTGTCATTTTTTTTTCCCGCAGCATTTCAGTGCCAGCCACCTATCAGTACCCACAAGTGCTACCTATCAGTGCAATCAGTGCCATCTACCAGTGCCACCTATCAGGTGGCACTGGTAGATGGCACTGATTGCACTGATAGGTGGCACTTGGTGGCACTGATGTGGCACTTGTGGGCACTGATATGTGGCACTTGTGGGCACTGATGGCACTGAAAGGTGACACTTGTGGGCACTGATAGATGGCACTGATTGCACTGAAAGGTGGCACTTGTGGGCACTGATATGTGGCACTTGTGGGCACTGATAGCACTGAAAGGTGGCACTTGTGGGCACTGATAGGTGGCACTGATAGATGGCACTTGTGGGCACTGATAGGTGGCACTTGGTGGCACTGATTGCACTATCAGTGCTGTCAGTGCCCACAAGTGCCATCTATCAGTGCCACCTATCAGTGCCCACAAGTGCCACCTTTCAGTGCTATCAGTGCCCACAAGTGCCACATATCAGTGCCCACAAGTGCCACATATCAGTGCCCACAAGTGCCACATATCAGTGCCCACAAGTGCCACCTTTCAGTGCAATCAGTGCCATCTATCAGTGCCCACAAGTGCCACCTATAAGTGCCACCTATAAGTGCCCATAAGTGCCACCTATCAGTGCAATCAGTGCCATCTATCAGTGCCAGCCACCTATTAGTGCCCATCAGAGCCAGTCACCAGTCAGTGCCCATAAGTGCCACCTGTCAGTGCCACCTATGAGTCCCCATCTTTCAAACTGTCACATGACATTTAAAAAAAAGTATCGGTAATCGGTATCGGCGAGTACTTGGAAAAAAGTATCGGTACTTGTACTCGGTCCTAAAAAAGTGGTATCGGGACAACCCTACTTGTAATTGTGCATTTTATGGTGATAGTCTATAACAGGGATATGCAATTAGCGGACCTCCAGCTGTTGCCAAACTACAAGTCCCATGAGGCATAGCGAGACTCTGACAGCAGCAAGCATGACACCCAGAGGCAGAGGCATGATGGGACTTGTAGTTTTGCAACAGCTGGAGGTCCGCTAATTGCATATCCCTGGTCTATAATCATTGGTGGAGCCAAAACTTCCATGAAAACATCTTCTCAACACATGTCTGTGTATTGTGCATTCTGGACAATTCTTACCCCATACACTGTGCAATCTGATTGCACAGTGTATGGGCAAATGAATTGCTCAGAGAAATGAGTGGATGTAAATGTCATCCAATCAGATTGGACAGTGTATGGGGAAAGAATTGTCCAGAATGCACAATACACAGACATGTGTTGAGAAGATGTTTTCATGGAAGTTTTGGCTCCACCAATGATTATAGACTATCACCATAAAATGCACAATTACAAGTCCAGTAATCATCTGAACAGTTGTTGATAGGAGGAAGATCTCTAGAATGAATATTGAGTTGTTTTAAAAAGAAGTAAATGAAAGGAATAAAAGTGGAAGCAATATTCTCCATGTGATAAGGAAAAGCTCATTAACATGCATTACAATGAGCACAAGCTCAATGTATAAGCAGTTGTGCACTCTGGAGAACGCAGATGCGCCCGTGTGCAACACACATATTTAACAAGCTAAAGCGTGTGCGCCCTGTCAGGCGAGCATAAAATGGTGTGCTTTGTCAATGCACATGTGCAGTTAAGTAAGCTGAAAGAAGGGTGTAAAAAGGCTTGATTAGTTGTAAGACAGATCTACATGTTCTGGACAGAATTTGTGCATTTAAACAATATTATATACATACTTTTTAGCCTGGTAACAGAAGATGGTAAACTAGTAAAGTTATCAGGCGCATGCGCGGATGCCTGAGGGAGAAGTCACATCCCCTTAGAGCTCCGCTCCCGGGTTAAACAAACCAGAGAACCGACCGCTGCCTTTTACCGCAAACGGCACCAGCTCCCGCAAATTCACACCAGGTACACTTCGGCGTATTGAGGATGGTCACGAGGGGCCCAAAAACGAAATATAAGATTGGTACCTCTAAAGATACACTGTCCCGGCAGACATCCAAGATGGCAGCGCCTGGTACCTCACAGACTCGCACACAGCGGGTTCCTAAATCCCTGTCACACAGTGTCAAAACTCTGGACACAGCTGGTGAGATTGACTCTGACTATGAAACACCTGAAAATGTTATTCAGTCTAATATGTTTAGTCAATTTGAGAAAATGCTTCAGAAAGCTTTGAAACAAACTTCAGACCAGATAACTGAGAAGCTGACAAGGGAGATTAGGGAGCTGGGGCATAGAACAGCTGAATTGGAAATGCGGGTAGATGATATAGAAACCACCACACAGCATTATGATGCTACTATTGAACAGCTTAAGGATGAGAACTCTTTATTACAAAACCGTTTGGAAGACCAGGAGAATAGGGACCGTCGCTCCAACCTAAGAATCAGAGGTCTCCCTGAATCAATCATAGACTTACAGGGAACTATATGTGCACTGTTTCAGGAACTGTTACCAGGTATTTCACCTGAGAGATTGGAAATGGACAGAGTCCACAGGGCCCTAACTCAACGCAAACCCAATGGACCCCCTAGGGATATTATAGTTAAATTTCATTACTATAAAACAAAGGAGCAAATACTTGCTGCTGCTAGAGGTAAAAACACTCTTGAGTTCCAGGGCGATATATATCAGCTCTTTACAGACCTCTCCCCTCTAACTGTGACTAAGAGGCGTTCTATGAAACCACTGCTGCAAGTACTTCAAAAGCATCAAATCATATACCACTGGGGGTTTCCATTCTCTCTCCGCTTTACATACTTGGAAACTAGATATACCTGTCGCACGTCCGATGAACTACGGTCAGCCTTAAATGATCTAGGCCTGATGGATCACACCAATTCTAAGGAGCAACCTCGTAGACGAGCGGCTTCTAGATCACCTCCAAATGAAACCGACTTGGACCCAAACCCCTCTGGTTATACCAGACAGAATCTTCATAAACAAGGACGTTTTGATAGTCAGGCACCGATAAATGTTGACTCAATGGATTGATTGTTCAACTTTCATTAATCTTATCCATGTTTCTCCCTTTTTATAGGGTACTAGCCCCAATGCTTTATTCTGAAAAGCATTGCACTATCTCTGATTGAAGAGTTAGAATCCTGTTCTCCATTTTTTTTTTTGGTGGTGTCTCGTTACTGACAAATATGTCTATTTCTTTAATTTATATGCACACTATATATGCATATTAAATTGTACTTATGAAATATAAATTTAGGTATTTATTTATGGTTTTAGTCAGCCAGAAGGTTTATATTTCATTTACATTTTTGAGACAAGTGTTTCTAGTTTTTTTTTTTTTTTGGCTCGTCTCCTTACTGACAAATATGTCTATTTAGTAATTTATATGCATATTATATTGTACTTATGAAATATAAATTTAGGTATTTATTTATTGTTTTAGTCAACCAGAAGGTCTATATTTCATTTACATTTTTGAGACAAGTGTTTCTATTTTTTCTTTTTTTTTTTTTTTTTGTCTCCTTACTGACAAATATGTCTATTTATCTAATTTATATGCATATTATATTGTACTTATGAAATATAAATTTAGGTATTTATTTATTGTTTTAGTCAGCCAGAAGGTCTATATTACATTTACATTTTTGAGACAAGTGTTTTTTTTTTTTTTTATATTTATGTAATATAAATTTATGTATTTAATTTATGTTTTTGTCAGCCAGAAGGCTAAAATGTCATTATTACTTCTTGAGACAAGTGTTTCTTGCTTTCTTTGTTTGTCCCCTTATAGACAAATAAGTTTATTTCCTTGACTTATATGGTCATTGATATAGATAGATTATCCTCCTCCCTCCCCCTCCCCCCTTTTTTTTTTTTCTCTTTCTCTTTCCCCTACATTTGCGAGCTTGTTTATTAATTATTTCGCTTGAGTAGACGGTTTGCTTCACAAGTGTTAAGATCAATATTTTCTAGCCTCCTTATGGATGCATTCATCTAAATATTGACTCAACATAATTCCCGACGTTGGTATGTTTCCTTTCTCTCGCTCTTTTGTTTATTGCATCTCCAGTCTTATTGATAGAGAAATATATAAGTTTACTATTATAATACTTAAGTGTTCTCCGGCGTTGTTTTTACCTCCGGAATGTCTTGCGGCCCCCTACATACCCCCTGACTCCTGCTACTATTATGCAGGAGTCGGTCGGTGACCATGGAACCCCTCGGAGATTTTTTGTTATCTCTCCGAGATGTTCCTGCGCCCTACTAGTACATCATTATTTTATGACATTAAATGCAGTCATAAGGGCTACCTATTTATTTGGTTTCTTCTTTATTCTTTCTTTTCTGTCTTTCATTTCTTCTCCTCTTCTGTCTCCCTTGGTGGCGGTTCGAACTCCTAATATGGGTTTTATTAACCCTTACATAAAACTTACCCTTACTATGTCATGGCCCCCATAAACATTTTGTCCTTAAATGTACAAGGCTTCAACGTTCCACAAAAAAGAACTAAAGCTCTACGTTCCTTTTCAGCTAGAAAAGCTCACATCATTTTCCTTCAAGAAACACACTTTATCAATAACGCCTCCCCTAAATTTCTTTCCTCCTCCTACCCTCAATTCTACACAGCTTCAGCTACAACTAAGCAACGTGGGTCCCTGATTGGATTCCACCACTCTACACCATTTACCCTTAATACACAAATATGTGACCCTGAGGGTAGATATGTTTTATTAACAGGCTTTATTGCTGATACTGAAGTCACATTAGTTTCGTATTACGCCCCAAATAAGCGTCCTGAAGCTTTTCTATCACATCTTTTCCAACTAATCGAATCACATAAATTTGGAACAATAATATTATGTGGCGACTCCAATACTACCATCTATCCCTTCTTGGATAAATCACCATCATCTCCTAACTCTCCTACCCATAAACGGTCCTTCCAATTTCTACTTACTTCTTTTAATTTTGTTGATACCTGGCGGGAACTTAACCCAACTTCCAGAAATTTTACACATTATTCTTATCCACACAAATCCTTTTCACGAATAGACCATATTTTCCTCCCCTCTAGTATGCTCCCTGAAGTAATATCCTCTAATATAATCCCATTTCCATGGACAGACCATTGTGCGGTTACTGCTACAATTACCTCTCCAATACCTAGGTCACATGACACCACTTGGTGTATTAACGACTCCATCCTAACTCACCCCTCACACCGCTTAGATATTGAATTGGCTCTTAATGATTATATCTCATTTAATGACACTACTGATGTCTCTGCCCTTACACTATGGGAAGCCCATAAAGCTGTCATTCGGGGCAGCTTGATACAAAAGGCGAGATCTATTAAAAGAGATCGCAAGATTCTCTTCACCAAACTTGAAGCAAATTTTAACGCTTGTCATTTGGCTCATCAAGCTACCCCGAATGCAAACACTAACACTAAATTGGAAAAGGCCCGGCTTGAGTTGGATCTTTTTCTGACAGATTCGGCAAACAAACTCTTACGCAAGCGGCAACATACCCTATACCGCAAAGCCAATAAGCCCGATACCCCTATGGCCCGCAGCCTCAAGTCTATTGATCGTTCACAGACTGCATTCCGCCTTAGAACCTCCAGGGATGCATACACCAGTAACCCATTAAAGATCTTGAAAATCTTTCAATCTAAATTAGCTAAGCTCTATGACCCTGGCTTAATCTTTGATAAAAACAAAGCAGACACGTTGTTCTCAGATGTTACACTTCCCACAATGACACCTGAACAGTGTGAATATTTGGAGAGTCCCATAACGGCCTTGGAAGTTAAAGCTGCTATTAAAGAATTGAAGCCTCACAAGAGACCGGGCCCCGACGGGTTTTCTGCACTATACTACAAACAATTTGATTCGATTTTAACGCCTCTATTGACTAGAGCCTTCAATTCTTTGTTAGCTGGTCATTCGTTCAAAACCGAAACACTAACTTCCATCATAGCAATGATTCCCAAACCTAAATCTGACACTACCTCTTGGTCTAATTACCGCCCCATATCTCTTTTAAATCTAGACATTAAGTTATTAGCTAAGATCCTGGCAACTAGATTAAATAGCATTATAGGTAAACTTATCCATCGTGACCAAACTGGCTTTATGCCCTTGCGTCAAGCAGGGGATAATGTCAGAAGAGCACTTTTATTAATTCATGCCGCCAAAAAAAGACATATCCCAACTTGCCTTATATCATTAGACATTAGGAAGGCGTTCGACTCAATCAGCTGGCCATATCTACAATATACTCTTCAAAAATGGGGTTTTGGGGAAAATTTCTTAACTTGGGTCTCCTCACTATACGGCACTCCGAAAGCTTATATTAAATATATGGGTTACAAATCAGCTATGATAGATATTAGGAGAGGTACTAGACAGGGTTGCCCTCTATCCCCTTTGCTTTTTGCCCTACTTATTGAACCCTTAGCATGTATTATTAGAGATAATCCTAATATCAAAGGAGTAGAATTAGGTGGACATCACCACAAATTGAGTCTTTTTGCAGATGACATCCTGATTTTTTTATCCCATCCCCATGTGTCAGCCCCAAATCTAGTAAATACTTTAGACAAATTTGCAAAGATTTCTGGATTGTGTGTTAATCATGCCAAATCTAATGCCCTTAATATTTCCCTTTCGCCATCTGAGTTACAACAAGCTCAAACGTCTTTACCTTTCAATTGGGAATTGCACCATATTTCATATCTCGGAGTCCAACTCACTTCTTCTATATCTGACTTATTTTCAGCTAACTACTTACCCTTATTGAAGTCAACTACTAATCTGATGAAACAATGGTCTTCTCTCCCTTTATCTTGGATTGGGAGGATTAACGCTACTAAGATGTCAATCTTACCAAAGTTCCTTTACCTATTCCGAGTTCTCCCCATACATATACCTCCTTACTTCTTGAGACTCACTCAAAAGAGAGTGATGTCTTTTATATGGGGCTCTACAAAACCCTGTATACCCAGATCGACTCTTTATCTTGATAAATTGAAAGGTGGTTTGGGAATTCCTAACTTTTCCTCATACTACTTTGCTGCTCAGCTAGCACAACTCCCCAAATACCATTCTACAACAGAATCCCCTCTATGGGTAGCGATTGAATCAGTGGATATTGACCCCATTTCTGTGAATAATTTGCTCTGGTTAGCTCCTAAAGATAGACTAAACTTATCTAACCCTGTAACCAAACATTCTATAGCTATCTGGGACAAATATAGATCCACAAAAAGCCTACAATCCACTCATAACCCTCTACTCTCTTTTCTTCGAAATCCCTCATTTTACCCCGCCTGGAAATTCCCCCTATCATTTGCAGCTTGGTCCAAAAGAAACCTACTTCAATTTCACAATCTAGTTTCCTCCAATGATATTCTTACGTTCCCAACATTATGTGATATATACAAACTCCCCATGAAGGAGCTCTTCTGCTATCTACAAATTAAGAACTTTTATACACCCCTCGTTGATACGGGATCCCCTCTTACCCAAATGACTCAATTTGAACGTATCTGTAACAGTGATCCCCATACTAGAGGATTAATATCACTTTTGTATAAACGCATCAATTCCACATCTGACGATACTTTACCATCCTATACGACTAAATGGGCACATGACATGGATAGAACATTCAGTAAAAGTGACTGGGATAATATATGGTCAGCTACTAAGCATTCCTCGCCAAACTGTTTTGCGTTGGAAACAAATTATAAGGTCCTTTCTCGATGGTACCTTGTTCCAGCCAGGATTGCCAAATTTGCCCCCATGTACCCAAATTTATGTTTCAGAGGCTGTTCTGAACCGGGCACGCAGTTCCATATTTGGTGGCAATGTCCAATCGTTCAATCCTTCTGGAGTAAAATATTTAACATGGCCTCTACGGCCTTGGAAATACCAATCCCGCCAGACCCAGCACTGGCTCTCCTCAACCTCAAACCTCCTGAATTGAATAAATCACAATTCAAATTACTACTACATCTCACCACGGCGGCTAAACAATCTATAGCTAAGGCCTGGAAAACCCAAACTTTAGTTGTGGCTGAAACTAAACATAGAATTAACAGAGCCCTTATCTTTTCCAAAATGTCTGCTATTGAAGATAACAACATTACTACATACAATAAAATATGGAAACCATGGATTAAACACTTCTTACCCCCAGATTTTGATCAATTATTGTTGATGCCTTGTTGAAATACTTTAATATTTATCTATTAATATAATATTTAAACGGGGCCTTGATCTGACTGGACCGCCACCCAGGGAGACAACCTTTACCTTTATCTCTATTTTTCTATACCCATACCTTCTTTTCTATATATTTTACTTTTCTCCCATATTTCTTTTTCTTCTCTCTGTACTTCTTCTGTCTTTCTGCTCTGGTTAGTTTTGTTACTTGTGTAATACGGATTTTATACACATGCGATGTCCATTACATGACTTATATATATACCTTTTAAGTTTAACTTTATCAATCACTAATATCTTTGTGTGTTAAAGATTTTTTAGGAAGGTCTTTCACTAAACAATTGAGGTATGACAACGTTCATCTGGTGTATCCTTCTGGATAACCCAGCATACTCTCTCATACTTAATCGTGCCCCCATCTGCTCACAGCTTGCTCCCTTTTGGGGTGAGCGGATGGTCTGGAGGCAAGATATTCTATCCTGAATATTGCTTATTTTCATTGCTCTAATCTTGTATACCTCTATTTGTATTGATATAATTGTTAATGAGGTTTATCCTCTACTACTTTTCTTTCAATATGTATTTTTAGTGATTGCTGTATTTATTTACGATTCTATACTTGATCAGAATGTAATGTTCATTATACTTGCTATTTACTTGTAAAATCTAATAAAAATATTAAACAAGAAAACTAGTAAAGTTATCTACAGTATTCAGACAAAAATGTTGAAGATTACATTGGCTGCGCTTGCTAATGGTAGGCGCGAAAGATTGTGCAAGTGCGCAACAGCGCTTCCTATGTAAATATGGTTTGGTGCATATAAGTGCACCATAATTTTTGATAAATGTTTTGAGTCCCGTTTTTTGTGCAATTGCTCCAATTTCTCCACTGCACCACAGGCGCAGGTCTTTAGTAAATCACCCCCACTGTGTATTGCTCTGACCATTACTATTGCTGTTATTGCAGTAGAGAGATATATAAACTCAAGCGTTTAGCTTGGAAAACAAGATTTTCGCTCGGGTAAGGTATCTAAAGCCCCGTACACACGATCAGACTTTTGGCCAACAAACTTCATTTTGAGCAAGTTGGACCAACAATCCGACCGTGTGTACGCTCCATCGGACAAACTTTTTTTGCTTTTTTCTTGTTTTCATCGGACAAAAGTTGGGTCTGCAAACGGACAAACTTTTGCCCAACAAAAGTCAGATGGAGCAAAGTCCTACCGTGTGTACAGAAAACCATCGGACTTATGTCCGATGGACAAAACAACTAATGTTAAAATCAACCAACAATAGCAGAAGTTGACCTAAGGGTGGCGGTAAAGAGCAGAAAAACCACGTGATGTTGCAAAAAGTTTTGGGAAAGTTTGCAGAAAAGTCAGAGCTTGTGTATGCTATGGGTGTTCCCGACCAACTCCGTTCGGACAAAAAACCACGGAAAAGTCAGATGGAAGTCCGACCGTGTGTACGAGGCTTTAGTGCCAGATAGGCAGTCAACCTCTCTGTTGCTTATGGCCACACCTAAGAACATTAATATGTGGAATAAAGATGTTTACCACTGTTTTGATCAGATGATGAATTAGACAATGAATGTTGTGTGCATAGCAGTGGCGGTGCATCCATTAAGGGTGCACGGGCGCCGCCCCCTCTCTCCAGCCACCCCCTCTATGTATAATGGATAGATTCATGCATAGCATGCGCGATTCCTTTAAGATGGCCATACACTGCACAAACTGATTAGTGAAAGGGTCTGTCTGAATTGATACAAATTGAATGGGTTGTTCAGGTGAGTTCTCCCTTTAGATAATTTTGGTAAATCTAAAGGAAATTGTACAGAGATTGTACAATCAGATTGCATAGTGTATGGACATGCTTATACAAGTACAGGAAAGGAGACATTCAACTGTCAGGCCTCGTACACACGACCGGTTTTCTCTGCAAGAAACAACAAGAAAACTGCTGGCAGAGATTTCTTGCCGAGAAAACCGTGCGTGTGTACGAGGCTTTCAGGTTTCTCGTCGAGAAATCTGCGCAGAATCTCAACGAGAAAAATAGAGATCCAGCTCTCTATTTTGTCGTCGGGATTCTTGGCGGCCTGTTTCCCGACGAGAAACCCGAGCGTGTGCATACTTACCTGTCTACCTGATGTTGACGCATGCGTGGTAGCTTCCAAGGCATAGGGTGGGTGAAGCAAAATGGCGGCTGTAACGGGAAGGCCTGGGGAACCCAGAAGCTCTTAGAAAGTATGAGATACCCTTGCTTCAGCTTCCCCAATGCCTCTTATGTGTAAACCACCCTGTGTCTCACTTGGGGCACAGTGTGAATGAGAACCCCACTATGATCTGTGATAATCAGATTCAATGCAGACAGACAGGTTAATTGAAGAGATGCTGATGAGTCACCTACCTGCTTGTGTATGCTACAGATCCTTTCATTATGTGAAGTCGTTTGATAATGTGGATTGGGAAACAAAAGCTAACCTGTTGTCATCTAAGAGGTGTCAAAATTATGTGTATTGGGCCTTGTTATGTTGTGGGTGGAGCTGGACCATTGTTCTTTTAGATTAATGCAGTATTGGTTGAGTGTATAAAAAGTTAGTGTTTCTCAATAAATCTCAGTTCATTCTTGGAAAGATACAGAGTGCGTCTCGTTCTTTCGGAAGGATTAATTCCTATGGGAAGGGGTCATCTGACTGTGGAGGATCAACAGCGAATGTGTGTCCAGGAGAGGGAAGATATCTAAAACGGCGTTAACCCCTTTCATATTTGGGGGTGTCGTTACAGCGGCGACGGCATCGAATGTGACGAGCGCATGCTCGTCGTAGTCTATGACGTCACCGCGTTCGTGCCATTCAAAAGAATGGCGGTTCTTTTCAATCGTACGTGTGTATACTCGGCTGGGACAAGATTCTTGTCAAGAATCTCGTCAGGAAAAACAACAGTTTTTTTCCTGACGAGAATCTCGGCTGTGTGTACTAGGCTTTAGTGTTCTTGTAATCCAGCTCCAGTTCAGGGGGGGAGGGTATAAACACACCAATTTCACTTTCAAGCCCCATTCTTACAGTGTAGTGGGAATGCACTTTTTTTGGTGTGCTTTTCCCACAACACACATAGGGCAGCCTATTGATTTCGATTGATTTCAATGGGCTACCCTACATGTGACAAATGCAGCAAATTAGCGCATTTGTTTTGCATGTTTGCACTTGACAAAATGCCCTTTTGGTTCCAATTTTGGGGTGCTGTTAACAGTTAATTGCACAGAAAGTGCAACTTGTTCATTTTAGATGTATACACTCTGATTGTACAATCTTCTTTAGATTAAAGCCGAATACACGTGTAGCGATACCTCCAACTAAGGAGGCAGCAGAATTAGATTTGGGCCCTGAGTGCAGCTCCGCCAACCCCCGGCAATAGGCTCTACCCCCTTCTGGCACAGCTAGTACTAATAATAAATGATATATCCTATGCAATATAATAACTAAGCAAGGACACAGTAATGAATTGTAATAGATAAAGTGTTTTACTTATTTTCTCAATATGGATAAAGGGGGTAACAGTAATCACAGTTCAAGATAATCACTCCTAAGGGCAGCGTCCTGCCACTCTAACACACTATGTAGTAACACACGCTACAGGTGCGCCATACGGGCGACCATTAACTAAGTGCCCTATGGCGCAGTAATCAAACACGCTAGAATCCCCACTAGGCCTGGTTCTAATATTTAACTTAGTCCTTCTTTCTTCACCGGCAGGTCTGTAATGGTGGTGCACTTTAAACAGAGTATAACTTTGTAATCCAAGGGGTATAGAACTTGGTTAAATAAAGCCGCAGGCTCAGTTCTGACAAGGCTCTTCAATAGGGGTATCAAAATAACTTGTAGGCCACGGCAGTCTATAGGCCTATATACAGTAACAGTATCTTAGCTGGGCTTATGCCCTCTCACCCGCCGGACTACGGATCCAGTCCGGGAAACCTCCACCGGCCGTGTCACACACACTCGATCTCTCCAACGATCGGGCCCCCGATCCGACAAGGCTGTAGCGCACAAAGTCAGATGCCACCCAGGCTCGCAGAGGGGGGTGGAAGGCTCTTTGGTGCAGAGCAAGGCCTCAGGCTTCAGGCCTTGCACTCCGACACATCCGCACAGGAGGATCCGTCTGTGAAGTCTCGTGTCCCAAAGAGGCCGAGCCCGGCCTCGCCTCCTCCTTTTATAACCCCTCCCATGAGTCTCTGCGGTGGAACATGTGAAGAATGGGGTTATGGGTGATGTAGACTCTTCCCATTATAGGGGAACACCCCGCTACACACTCCCCCCACTTAAACTCTTTGGTCCCCAAAGATAAATTTTAACAACAACTATATATAACACTGGACAATTCTGAAAACGATGTTGGGATAGGGGATTCCCACCATAACTGAGGGGTAGAATTCCCTTGCCCACAGGTCACATTATCATGGGTGGCCTGCCTAACTGTGCCAGAGAGTGAGCTGGGGTTGCCCTCCACCAAATGGACAGTGGAGGGATCCGGAATCTCAGCATTTCTCCTAGCAGTGACTAAAGAGTCTTCCGAACTGTTCCCCATCTGAGGGTAGGTCAGCTTCTTAGGAGGTCGAATGACTCTTCGAGCCCTTTGCTCTCCTGGAATCTCTGGCTCTGGCGCCACAGGCTCCTCTTCCTCGGAGCAACTATCATGGGCATCTTCCCAGTAATCTGCTGAAGGACTAAAGGGGATGAACTCTGTAGCCTCTGGGTTCAGTGTTTCATCTGTGGTATCTTGGGTGACTGGAAGATCTATGATAGAAGTTCCTGGAGTTGGGGAAGACCACAGCCAATCAAGTTCTCCCTCCTCATCTCCACTAAGTTGGGAGGCTTCTCCATTTTCAGCTCGGGAGGTCTGTGACTGAGTGTTCGGCCTAGGAGTATCCAAGATAGAGGCCGGTTCAGGGGAGTCTCCCACGGGAGGTATTCTAACTGCCTCCGCAAGTGGGAGCAGGTGGTTTCGATGCCATGTCTTCAGTGGGCCTACCTTTCCCTCTGGCTTCACCTTGTAGACAGGTAGGCCCGGCAACTTCCTGCAGATGACATAGGGTTCAGATCTCCATCTGTCTGCAAGTTTGTGCTTTCCGGGGACTCCCAGATTGCGCAACAGTACTCGATCCCCGGGCTGTAGGTCTTGTACCCGGACCTTCAAGTCAAAATTTCTTTTATTCCGAGCTCCCCTTTGATCTGAGGCCGCTTGAGCTTGTTCATAGGCTACTTTCAGGCTGTGTCTGAGCCTGTCCACATATCCTTTGTGGGACGTGGCTGAGGAATGGTCCAGTGAGGTGCCAAAAGCCAGGTCCACCGGTAGTCTCGCTTCTCTCCCAAACATGAGTCGATATGGGGAGTAGCCTGTAGCATCACTGATGGTGCAGTTGTAAGCATGTACTATGGCTGCTATGTGTTGGCTCCAATGTTGCTTTTTCTCGCTTTTCAGAGTCCCCAACATGTTGAGCAAGGTTCGGTTGAACCTTTCCGGCTGAGCATCTCCCTGAGGATGGTAAGGTGTAGTTCGAGTCTTCTTAATTCCCAACGAATCCAAGAGCTTACGGATCAGCTTACTCTCGAAGTCCCTCCCTTGGTCTGAATGGAGTCTCTGTGGCAGCCCATAATGGACAAAGTACTTCTCCATAAGTACCTTGGCCACGGTGGAGGCCTTCTGGTCTTTGGTGGGGAAAGCCTGGGCATACCGGGTGAAATGGTCGGTTATCACCAGAACATTTCCTAGTCCACTCAGGTCGGGTTCGAGGCAGAGAAAGTCAATGCACACCAGGTCCATGGGCCCTTGGCTCTGTAGATGGCCCATTGGGGCAGCTTGATGGGGCAAAGTCTTCCTCTGGATGCATCGCGCACATGAGTGGCAGTACTCCTCTACCTCTGCCCTCATGCAGGGCCAATAGAACTGACTTCTGACAAGTTGAAAGGTCCTTTCAGCCCCTAGGTGGCCATGATTGTCATGCAGGGCAATCAGAACAGTCTCCCGATGTTT
Source organism: Rana muscosa (assembly GCA_029206835.1). Taxonomy (NCBI): domain Eukaryota; kingdom Metazoa; phylum Chordata; class Amphibia; order Anura; family Ranidae; genus Rana; species Rana muscosa. The sequence continues at coordinate 58,258,178 of CM055119.1, forward strand.
CTCTGGGAGGAACAGCTGCCACTTATCTTCTGAGTCATCAGAGGGGCCCCTTCGGTAGACCACTCCCTGATGTAACTGCAACCTATCCCACTCCTTCCTCAGCAGGCAAGCTTCTTTTGAAGGTTGACGCATGAGTCTGTTTGGATCCTGATTTTTCAAGGCCTCCAGGACCAATCTCCCCATGGGGTCTTCCAATTGGTCACACCTCAATTCCTTCTTGGACAGTCTTGGTAGGTTGTCCTCTTCCAATTGAGCTACTCCACAGTAGTGTTTGGGGACTCCCACCGTGGTAACTCCTATTTCCTCTGCTCTGGAGCCTCCTCGGGCTTGGAATTCAGCTCCTTGACAAAGGGCCCGCACCCTGTCCGGTGCCACTTGGGTCCAATCTTCTATTTCAATGGTGGGGGAATGAGATCTCCTGGACAGAGCGTCTGCGTCTCGATTCCCCACTCCTGGTCTATACTTAAGGCTGAAGTTGAATCCAGACAGTGCGGCCAGCCACCTGTGTCCAGTGGCGTCCAGCTTGGCCGTGGTGAACAGGTAGGTAAGGGGGTTGTTGTCGGTCTTCACAGTGAACTCCGCTCCATACAGGTAGTCTTTGAGCTTGTCTACTACCGCCCACTTGAGGGCCAGGAACTCCAGCTTGTGAGTGGGGTAGTTCTTCTCAGAGGGGGTCAGGCTCCTACTCACATAGGCAACAGGCCGCAATTGCCCCTCGTGTTCTTGGTAAAGTACTCCTCCCAGACCGTCATGACTAGCATCCACGTGTAGTTCATAGGGTTTGGTTGGGTCTGCGTAGGCCAAGACTGGTGCAGTGGTCAGGCTCCTCTTCAATTCCTGGAAAGCCTCTTCACACTTCTGATTCCACTGATCTCTGATGGACTCTCCTGGCCTCCTGGGCCCCGAGCCATCCTCTTCTCCTTCAGTCTTGAGCAACTCATTCAATGGTCTAGCAATTCGGGCAAATCCCTCCACAAACCTCCTGTAGTAGGAGCAGAAGCCCAAGAAGGATCTGAGTTCTGTTACTGTGGTGGGCCATGGCCAGGAGGTAACTGCCTCCAGACAGACCTTGGGGCATCCGGTCGAATTCAAAGAACCCCACTGGGGTTATGAAAGCTGTCTTCTCCTTGTCTGCTGGGTGCATCGGAATCTGATAGTACCCACTCTTGAGATCCATAACGCTGAACCATTTGGCTCCAGACAAGCTCTGTAGGGCATCCTCTATCCTCGGAGTGGTGTATTGGTCAGGTATGGTTCTCCTGTTAAGAGTCCTGTAGTCGATACAGAGCCTCAATGATCCATTCTTCTTTCGGACCACCACTATGGGAGAGGCATAGGGGCTTCTGGACTCCCGTATCACACCAGTCCTCTTGAGTTCTGCAAGTTGTTCCCTCAGATCCTCCAGATCTGCTAGCGGGACCCGCCTGACCCTCTCTCGGAAGGGCTTATCTTCCTGGAGGTGGATCCGATGGGTGGCACTCCTTGCACACCCCACATCAAACTCATCCTTAGAGAAGATCTTCTCCCATCTATTCAACTGGGCCTTGGCTCTCTCTTTCCAAGCCCTGGACAGATTCGGGTTTTCCATGGACAGCTTCTCCCAAACATCCCCTCCTCCACCTGTCCTCTTCACTTCTGACAGGGTAACAGGGGCCGCCGGGCTCACCTGGCCTAGCAACATTCTGGCTGGGATTTCCATGGGGTCTTTGGTAGTATTCCTAACACTCACTGGAACTCTATAATAGGCCTTCTTCAGGACCTTCAGCGGAATCACTTCCGGTATCACCTCCAGGCCTGAGGACTCACCCCTTGGGTCTGACTCCAGCATGACAAAGGGACCAGGCTGCTCCCAAGTAAGCTTCACAGTGGCCCTGAGACAGGTTACTTCGCCGGGCTGCAACACTACCCCTTCTCTTCCAAGTCTCCACACCTTCCCTATCTCCTCTCCAGGGGTCTCCCGCTCTTGGACCAGCTGTTGGTAGACTGTCTTCAGCATGGGATGGATCTTGGTAGCTGCTTGTCTTTCTTCTGTCACGAGAGGGGTCAGGAGTCTTCGGACCAGGTCCGTGTTCGTCCCTATTATAAGGGAATTCTTGTTGGCTCCAGGCGGCCTAGGGCACACAACTGCCAGGGTGTCAAACACTTCGGCCTTCTCAGCCACGGATGGGTCAAAGGTCATTTTGATGGGAAGGTAGCCATCGTAAGGGAAACTCTGGGTTCCAATTCCCCATATTTCCAGCTCTTCTATCTTCTGGATAGGCAGATGACTCAGGTGCCTGTCGTAGAAGTCCCGGTATAGTAGGGTCACTTGTGCCCCGGTATCCAGGAGGCCCCTGGTGTAGACTCCCTCCACTTGAATGGGCACTATAGGGGATGGGCCTACCAGCTTCTCTGGATATGGTCCGGCAGGAGCCGCCTTCTTCAGACCTTTTCCCTTTGGACTCTCTCTTGTCCTATTCCCTTTGGACTTGAACCTTTCTTGAGCCTGGTATGCACTGACTCCCTCCTTTTAATGGGTGTAGGAACCCGCTGAGGGGAACTATTATTTTTCTTGGGTGGGCACCCCCTTTGGGGAGTGCTGTGCCTCTCCTGAGGGGTCTCCCCCCTTCCTCCTGGAGTATAGCTTTGTTGAGGGGTATTGCGTTTCCCCTTTGGTGTTCTATCTCTCTTTTTGTTTTTCTTCGCATTCAGCTTGGAGTTTACTGAAGATGATGGGCACCCGGTTGACTCCTTCACCGGGGCCCTCTGGAGTTTCCCGCCGGCTTGCGGTTGTCTTGTCTCTTCTTCTTCGGACTAGAACATGTGGCTGCAATGTGGCCAACTCCCCCACAGTTGAAGCAGACTATATCTCCCCATTCTTGTAAAGGTTCGGGTGCTGAGGCAATCGGGAACAATTCCTTCCTTGGACTTTCCTTCTTCTTGGGACACTCTGTGTCTTTTGCTATCAGAGAGGTCAATATCTCTAACACCTTGGACATCTGAGTTTTTAGGGTGTCTATCTCCGCCTCTCTTTCAGGGGTCATTACTGGATTGACCAGCACCTGTGCGGGTACAACACTTGTCTTATCCTTCTGCTGGTCCTGTTGCAGCGCCTCCTCATCTCTGATGATTTTTATTAAATCAGCATAAGTCAGCAACATTCCTCCTCCCAAGGTTTTCAGGTGCAGCCAGACTGGATCGGAGCGTAGCGCTCCCTTTAAGACTTGCTTCATTCTTGCCGCATCGGCATCTTGGGGCTTCATCCCTTTCTTTAACACAATCTTGCACAGCAGCCTATTTAGCCTTCTGACATACTCGGAAAGTTTCTCCTCCGGTTTTTGGAAAGTGTGTTCAAACGGGTAGACCATCTCTGTCACCTTGTCTAATTGACCAAACTCTTCCTGCAGCATAGCTAGACAGTCCTGCGCCGTGCACCCTGCATTCCCAAACCGGAAACTTTTCACTGCTTCTGCTGCTGCACCTTTAAGGCTTTCTAACACTCGCTGCCTCTTCTGTGCTTCAGGCACCTCCCATGCCTCCACCGCCTGTAATGCCTGCTCCACCCAGGTATCAAAATCTTCTTCCCCTGCCGGGACAGGGAGCTTCCCTGAGAATATTTTTAGTCTCCGGTAGCTAGTTTCCACATGCACCGTACTTGTCTTCTGACATTTGGCTAGCAAATCCCCTATTGCATTTATCAGTTCTGGTGATATAGCAGTGGCCAGTGCAGGTGCCACCGGGGGTGTCGCCCTGTCTTCTCTTTCAGGTGGAGTTCGGGCCGCAGCCTGTGGCGATCCCGTAGGGGATGGTTCCCTTTCTACAGTTATTGCGTGCGCCAGCCTAAATGTTCTGTTGTCTGGCGTCCGCAGACACTTGTGCTTACAGGCCTCTGGCATCCCGTCCCAATATTCCACTAATGCGTATTGATATGAGATGTCTGGGTCTGTCTTCATGTCTATCACCCACGGTGTGTGATCTGGGGACACTGAACTCATTAGTTCCTCTACCGTCTCACTCGACCATTTCTCCCCAGGGAGGCTAATGGCTATCGACTGTTTTGGCTCTGTATTAGCGGCTTTGCACCACTCTTCTACCGCTCTTGGATCCATGGGGTCCATGCCGGCACTTCTGGCGTTCGCTTGCTGCATCAGGATCCCGGACGAGCCCCCACGTGTAGCGATACCTCCAACTAAGGAGGCCGCAGAATTAGATTTGGGCCCTGAGTGCAGCTCCGCCAACCCCCGGCAATAGGCTCTACCCCCTTCTGGCACAGCTAGTACTAATAATCAATGATATATCCTATGCAATATAATAACTAAGCAAGGACACAGTAATGAATTGTAATAGATAAAGTGTTTTACTTATTTTCTCAATATGGATAAAGGGGGTAACAGTAATCACAGTTCAAGATAATCACTCCTAAGGGCAGCGTCCTGCCACTCTAACACACTATGTAGTAACACACGCTACAGGTACGCCATACGGGCGACCGTTAACTAAGTGCCCTATGGCGCAGTAATCAAACACGCTAGAATCCCCACCAGGCCTGGTTCTAATATTTAACTTAGTCCTTTCTTCACCGGCAGGTCTGTAATGGTGGTGCACTTTAAACAGAGTATAACTTTGTAATCCAAGGGGTATAGAACTTGGTTAAATAAAGCCGCAGGCTCAGTTCTGACAAGGCTCTTCAATAGGGGTATCAAAATAACTTGTAGGCCACGGCAGTCTATAGGCCTATATACAGTAACAGTATCTTAGCTGGGCTTATGCCCTCTCACCCGCCGGACTACGGATCCAGTCCGGGAAACCTCCACCGGCCGTGTCACACACACTCGATCTCTCCAACGATCGGGCCCCCGATCCGACAAGGCTGTAGCGCACAAAGTCAGATGCCACCCAGGCTCGCAGAGGGGGGTGGAAGGCTCTTTGGTGCAGAGCAAGGCCTCAGGCTTCAGGCCTTGCACTCCGACACATCCGCACAGGAGGATCCGTCTGTGAAGTCTATTGTCCCAAAGAGGCCGAGCCCGGCCGAGCCTCCTCCTTTTATAACCCCTCCCATGAGTCTCTGCGGTGGAACATGTGAAGAATGGGGTTATGGGTGATGTAGTCTCTTCCCATTATAGGGGAACACCCCGCTACACACACTACAGTTTTTTTTTTGTGCAATCCAGCGGGATACACAAAAAAAAATCATCAGCTCTGGTTAGAGCCACTGTACTAATCATGCAAGGTTAGTACAGTGATCTCCCCCAGCTGTTGTGTTCTGACAGGGGGATGGCCCCCCCACCAGAACACTCTGATCAGTGCTCTCTGCCATTGGCTGAGAGTGCTGATCGGGAGTCGGTCGGCTGCTGGTTTTCCAGCATGCACGTCCATCAGAAGCCGGCTGAACCAATAACTCTGTATCCTATCAGGCAGGCCCTTGCACTACATGACTGATGGTGGATCTAGAAGATGTTGTACAAAAATAATAATATAGTGTAGGGGGAGCTCTACAGACGTCCAGGGAAACACTTCTCCTGTTTTCAATAATACTTCTCTGCTCCACATAGGCTGTTATGTGACTGCTCGGCTCCTACACACTCTACCAAATGAAAAATCTATGCAAGAAGAAGGTACAAAGCAATCACTAGTTGTTATTTAGTGAGAATGGTGATCACTGACAATGTTTGCATCGGAGAAGCATGAAACAGCAGAGGTGGAAACACTGGAGGTTGAGGTAACGCATACTCTAAAAGATAGAAAAAGCTTTTTCTTTTCTGCATCAGAGGGACATTCATGGTATATTGGTGCATAGGGAGGCTGGAATTTAGAAAAAAAGGTGAACTTAGCCTTTAACCCAAAAAATACTATCTGTGTCAGTAACACGTTTATTACTAGCTTTTGGGCAATTACCCATTTTTTTTTATGGTTCTTTTTATTTATTTTAGGAGGTTTGTCCTTCCTCTGAGTCATTTAGCTTACTCATTCAGCAGTGTATATGTAACCTGAGATCCTGTTAGGTTTTCCATCACAGCTCAACGGTAAACCAACGATTTGAAACACAGATGCAGAATATGTTCACCAGCTGCCTGCTGAAAAAAGGTAAATGTGAAATAGTATTTCATATTTAAAAATCTCTTTAAAAACGTACCATTTTATTTTTTACTCCTTAACCTCTCCCTGCCCGCATTATAGCCGAAAGACGGCTACAGCAAGGGCCTAAATTGCCAGGAGGGCATCCATGTACGTCCCCCTGTGCACGAGCTGCCTGTGTGCGCCCTGCTCTGTGGTCAGCGATCCCGGCCCGTTACCACGTGATTAGTTGTCAGCCAGTGACAGCTGATCATGTGATGTAAACAGGTAATCTGCTTTCTTTCCTCACACTGACAGCCGATTACCGCCTGCAGTAAACGGAACATCGGTCCCGCACACTATAGACCCATTGCTGCTAAGCAGTGTCCACCAGTGCGAATTACCAGTGTCCACCAGTGCCACCTACTGGTGCATATCAGCACTGCTGAGCAGTGCCCACCAGTGCCTACCAGTGCCATCTATCAATTCCCACCAGTGCCACCTACCAGTGCCCATCAGGGCTGCCAATCAGTTCCCATCAGTGCCTCATCAGTGCTGCCTATCTGTGTCCTCTACCAGTGCCTATCAGTGCCCATCAGCGCCACTTATCAGTGCCCTTCAGTGCTGCCTATCAGTGCCACCTATCAGTGCCCATCAGTGCCACCTATCAGTGCAACATCATTAGTGCAGCCTTATCAGTGCCCACCAGTGCTGCCCCATCAGTGCCACCTTATTAGTGCCCATCAGTGCTGCCTATCATTGCCCAACAGTGCAGCCTATCAGTGCAGCCTCATCAGCGCACATCAATGAAGGAGAAAAATTACCTGTTTGACAAATTTTATAACGTACAATGAAAACTGTTTTTTTTTTGGGTCTTTTTTTGTTTGTTTCGAAAAAATAAAAAACCCCAGTGGTGATTAAATACCACCAAAAGGAATCTCTATTTGTCAATGTGTGACATAGCTGAAAGCTAAAAATTGCCCTGGGCAGAAAGGGGGTTTAAGTGCCCAGTAAGCAAAGTGGTTAATATAATACATGCATAAAGAAAAACAATATACGGTAGTGATGGGACCACTATACAAGATTTATGGATAGCTTTACTTATAGTTATGTATACTATACACAGCAAGAAAACATGATGAATTGGGGTATCTGTGCCAGATGAAGGCAACAAGAGGGACCTATTATGGTTAATACTCCAGCAACCATCTGAAGTATGAGGATATATAACATATGCCATAAATAAATAATGTCTTTTAATGAATGGCTCAATAATTCTTATTTACATTATAAATTGAACAAATTTATATACACATGTTTGTCTTTTCTAGACAGTCACATAAACATATTAGCCAAATCAATATCTCATCCGGCCTTTCAATGTGCGTTTAACAGTTTGCCTTCAAGGTAATGATAGGCTGCCATCTGGAAGTATTTATTATAATCTGAGTTATCTAGCTCAAATTTAGACTGGACTTCCATACTCCGTTCCCACACTACCACCTGCTTAGCTGGCCTTCTGCATAGACTAACTGTAGAAAGGTCAGTTATATTAAAAGTAACCATAATAAATAAATTCTGCATGTTTCCAGCTACAAAAAACTGGCGTGCTCTAAATTCACAAATATCCATAATAATATAACTATACCCAGCAGTGAAAAATGTATATCAAGTAATAAAAAAATAAATGAATAGTAATACATTTGTGGAAAATAGAAAAACTGGTATGGCCTTAAGGGTATGTACAACATATAGAGTGAATAAAGTACTTTTTTAGTAATTATTGGAATGTTTAAATTCAAATTATTTTTTATGTGAGTTTCACAGTATTCTTCTTTGCTTTGTTATATTTTTGTTATGGCATTAAATGTAGATATTTGTAGATTGGCATGTCTCTACAGGCAGAGTTGCTGACAGCAGTGACAAAATCTAGCTATATATGGCTGGATATCCTCCCATTCAGTTCAAGGGCTGAATAAGATAAAGTCTATCAATTCCCCCATCCACTCTAAACAGCCGGGATGGAGGAATCTCATCATGCTGGCTATTGTATTCAGCAGCTGTACCCACGACTGTCTGAATACCCAAGCAGTGACTGTAAATGATAGGATACAGTTACTGTTCGGCCAATAATTTTTCACACGACTCAGTTGATTTTTAAATAAACATTTGTTAAGCGGGGTGGTGGTGCTAACTGCCATTAAGACAGGAATTGTGTACCTACGCACCTATCAGTACCTTCTTAAAGTAGTTGTATACCCCTTAAGCACATTTTTACCTACAGGTAAGCCTAAAAAAAGGCTTACCTGTAGGTAAAATTAATATCTCTTAAACCTGTATGGTTTAGGAGATATTCACCTTGCGTGCGGCCCGCTCACTTCAGCTGTGCATACGCAGTGAAGGTCCCGCAAAGGTCCGACGTATCGTGCCGGAACTTGTTGGAATGGAGGCTCCATGTCACCGCGGCTCCGACCACTCACAGCGCCAGAGCCGCGAACCCAGAAGAATCACTGAGGCAAAGCTCCCTCGACAGTGACCGGGAGACGGTGCGGGGGCTTCGATCTAAGGGTAAGTATTTCATAATGAGCTAGTATGCGGTGCATACTAGCTCATTATGCCTTTGCCTTATAGTTTTTTTTTTCTTAATTCTGGGTATACAACCGCTTTAAGAAATAGTGTATAAAGCAATGACTGTACTCTCCCTTGGTTCAAATCTTACCTATCTCACCACACCTTCAGTGTCACTTACAACTCTACTTCCTCCTCTCCTACTCCTCGTTCTGTTGGGGTCCCCCAAAGTTCTGTCCTTGGATCTCTCCTATTCTCGAATCTACACCATCTCCCTGGGTCAGATAGCCTCCCATGGCTTCCAATACCATTTCTATGCTGATGACACCCAAATCTACCTCTCTACCCTTCAGCTCACCCCATCAGTTTCCTCACGTATCACTGATTTACTAACAGACATAAATGACTGGATGTCACACCACCTCAAACTAGTATATCTAAAACCGAGCTCATAAAAGTTTCTACCCCATGTGTCTCTTCACCTGACTTCTCTGTCAAGATCAATGGCACAACTATCAGTCCTTCCCCACATGTCAGGGTGCTTGGGCTAACCCGGGCCTCTAGATTACAAACAGCAGCTGGCCTGGGATCTATCACTTGAGTTGGGAATAGCAGTGGGAAGAATCACCATGCAGCAGGTTGTCGTGGCGGTACAACATTGATGTCACAGCAGATCATCATCACTGAAGAAGATCTACATCACTGAACAGTGTGACTGATGCTAGCTTTAGATCATATTACACAACATTATTGACATTATTTTCTAAAGAATATACCTCATAATTTCATTTTGTACAAATTTACCCTAGAGGATAAGATATCCGGGAGCCACCTTATTATAGAGGGAGCTTACAGAATTGGGGATTTGATAAGCCCCCCATGTCCTATTAACATGGTAAAATTATGCCATGCAAGGGGTGAGGATTTTCCATCCCCCTTGCACAGTACCCTCCCTGTTTTGAAAGGCATGTGACCTGGTATGGATCAGGAAGAGGGCCTAAATGCTCACTGCCCTCGGGTCCTCATTGGATAGATTGATAACAGCAGGAGCCATTGGCTCCTGCTGCTGTCAATCAAATCCAGTGACACAGGAGCCAGGGGGTGTGGCCGAGTCATGCTGTCTGTGTCAATGGATGCAGCAGCAGGACACAAGAGCGTGCCCGCATGAGTACCACCATGGAATGCAGCTCTCTGTGGGGGTACTCCAGAAGAGGAGGAGCCAGGAGCACCGCTAAGGGACCCTAGGAGGATTGGGGCCACTTTGTGCAAAACCCTTGCACAGAGGAGGTAAGTATGACATGTTTGTTATTTAAAAAAATAAATAAAAATCTTTACAACCCCTTTGATAGATTTTGTCATAAGCGAGTGCGACCAGAATGTGTGGACTGCAACAGGGAAGACCAAAACACATATAAAGTAAATATATATAGATTTATTAAAAGGATAAGTCATAAACAATAAAGCAACAAGCAAAAAACCACAGTGACACACAAAACAACTCCTTAAACCAAACATGAATACAGGATTGAGATTTAATCCTAAACGTAATCAAGCCAGGGTCATACACGAGAGATCAGTCTGATTGAACAGGGAGCAGGAGGTTGACAAGGAGAGGACAACAGGAGGAAGGGATGAGTCTGCAAGACAGGGCTCCAGGGATGGATGCAGGGTTCAGGAACACAGGACACCAGGTACAGGATAACAGGTCACAAGGTACAGGGACAGGGGTCCAGGGATGGATGCAGGGTTCAGGAACACAGGACACCAGGTACAAGATAACAGGCCACAAGGTACAGGACACCAGTCACAGGATAACAGGTCACAAGATACAGAGACAGGGGTCCAGGGATGGATTCAGGGTTCAGAAACACAGGACACCAAGTACAGGATAACATTCCACAAGGTAAAGGTAGGTCACAAGGTAAAGGTGCAGGTTCAGGAATACAGGTCTGGGCTCCAGGAAATACCAAGGCAAATGCTTGAGCGTCTGCTGGGTATTTATACACACCTCCTGCAATCAGTCTCGAGTGACGCCTGATTACAGGAGATGATATCGGCTCCAGACTAATGGGAGACACCCGCTGGTGGACATCAGTACTGCGGCCCAAAGTTCTGACAGTGCAAACAGCAGGTGAAACCTTTCCTGACAGATTTGAAGAATTTTTGGGGGTTTGTCCTACTAGCTTTTGCAATCTGTTGTTCGTTTTGAATCTTTGTGCCCTTGATTTCCTTTTTACATGTTCTGTTATATTCTTTGTAACATTTAAATGATGATAGAGTTCCTTCATTTTTATATTTTTTTTAAAAGCTTTTTTCTTATTATTTATAGTTTTTTTTAACTTTGGCCTGGAGCTACATAGGTTTTATTTTTAGCCTTTTAAACTTTTTGCCCATGGGAATATACATTGCAGTAAGTTCACATACAGTCTTTTTGAAGAGTTTCCATTTCCGTTCTGTGTTCATCAATACCAATATTCCCTCCCAGTCTAAAACCCCGTACACACGATCGGATAACCTATGGATTTTCGTCCGATGGATTTGTCCATCGTTTATCCGATGAAACTGTTTTCCATCAGTCTTGCCCACACACCATCAGTCAAAAAACCGACCGTTCCAAACGCGGTGACGTAAAACACTCCGATGAGCCGAGAAAAATGAAGTTTAATGCTTCTGAGCATGCGTCGACTTGATTCTGAGCATGCGTGGGTTTTTGATCCGGGTTTAAAATTTTAAAACAAGTTCTATTTTTTACAACCGATGGAAAAAAGACCGATGGGTACCATACACGATCGGTTGGTCTGATGAAAACCATCCATCGAACAGTTTTCATCAGTCAAACCGATCGTGTGTACGGGGCTTTAAAGTTAAGTGTTTTTATATTTCCAGTATGAGCTTGTTGCTTACAGCTAATATTAAATGAAATTGTGTTATGGTCACTGCTACGCAGATGTTCCTTTATATGAACATTAGTAATAAGCTTTGCATGGTTTGAAATTACCAGATACAACAGAGCATCATTCCTAGTCGGGGCCTCTATGAACTGGACCATAAATTGTCTAATAGGTTTATAAATTTTTGCCCTTTAAGTGCTCCAGCAGTGCCATTACTCCAGGCAATCCCGGGGTAGTTAAAATCCCCCATTATTATCACTGTGCCAGCCTTTTCAGACTTTTCTATCTATGCAAGGAACTAAATCTCCACCTCCTTATTAACACTGGGAGGTCTATAACAAACTCCAATGATTACTTTTGTAGTACGCACACCCATGTGCAGTTTCACCCTTAATGCTTCAGCCTCATCACACTCTCCATCAACTACTGTAGGTCCTCCTTCATACTCACTTTGAGATCACTTGTCACATGGAGGCAGACACCACCCACCCTCCATTTTACCCTGTCTTTCCGAAAGAGAGCATAGCCAGAAATATTACTAGCCCAGTCATGTGAAGAATTAAGCCAATACCAATTAAATCATAGTTCTTTTCATGCACAAAAGCTTCCAACTCACCTATTTTGCTTGGCAGACTTCTGGCATTGGTGAACAAACACTTTATTTCGTTACAGTTTGCACACTTATTTTTCATATTTTTTATTTTAGTACAAATAGTACCATGTTCCAAAACTTCATATGCAGTTTTAAAGGGGAGTTCCAGCCTTTTTTTATGTTTATTAAAAGTCAGCAGCTACAAAAAGTGTAGCTGCTGGCTTTTAATAAACATACACTTACCTGTTCCACTGTCCAGCGACGCGACGCCCGGAGCTCTGCTCCTCTCCCCCCCCTCTCCGCCGGCGCCTCCATTAGTTGTGTGGGCACCCGGCCGTGACAGCTTTCGGCTTCACGGCCGGGCACTTACTGCGAATGAGCGAACGGCGCAGCGCCCTCTGAGTGGACAGGCGATCGCCTGGGACCTGTCACGTCCCAGGTGACCGCCTACAGGGAGGGGCCGCCACAAGGCGATATGACGTATCGCCTAGGCGACCACAGGGCAGAAGGAGGAAGTGGGACAGGAAGTCCCACTCCTACTGAAGCCCCCACCCCCCCCAAAAAAAATTACATGCCAAATGTGGCATGTAAGGGGGCAAGGAGTGGATAAAGCGGAAGTTCCAAATTTGGGTGGAACTCCGCTTTAAGATATCCTCAAGCATGTTTTTTTAAAGGTTGTGTGTTTTAAAAATGTTGCTCTTTAAAGCGGAGGTGCAGCCGAAAAAACAGTGTAGCTGGTGACTTTTAATAAGGACACTTACCTGTCCTACTCATCCGCGATGTCGGCCCGCCACGGCGATCGATCGCTGCTGGCAGGTCCCGGCTCCTCCATCCTGAGTAAGGGAAACAGGCAGTGAAGCCGTAAGGCTTCACTGCCCGTTTCTTACTGCGCATGCGCCACTCGCACGGCACTTTGTGAATGGGCGGCTTGCCTCCTGGGATACACACAGTTTCCAGAAGGCAGCGCGCCCCATTCACAAGAAGAGGAAGCGGAAGGAGACCCACCGCGGATGAGAAGAGGAACATTAGAGGCAGATTAGGGGACTTCCGCATAGCAACAGGCATTTAGGGTGAGTATAATTTTTATTTTATTTTTAGGATTTTTAATGTTAAAAATTTTTCAGGGTGGACCTCCGCTTTAATATAAATTAAAAAGACTTTCTGAACTTTTTTTTTTTTTGCATTGGTATATGTCTCCTAAGAAAGTTTCCAGTTTCCCATGACTTTTTTTTCAACAATAGCTTTAAAATTAACTTTATAAATTGCCAAGCAAGATGTGCTTCCTATAGATTTTATTAGGGTTCACTGCTATGGTTGGGGTTGGCAGGCTTCCCTCCAAGTATGCAAACCTCCAGCAAACCAAACTTTGCCCAGTTTGCTCATTACTAACAATTAACATTTCAAATGATTCCTCTAGGGAAGATCTTCTTGGCCTAATCCTTACCCAGTTTGACTGTTGAAAATCAACAAAATTGAATTGTACAATGGCACTTATACACATAAGTTGATGATTTCTGACCAGTCTGATTGGCCATACCATAACTCTCAATTAAATTACATTTGAGTATTTTAAAAAGAATGTAAACATAGGCATAAATAGTGAGTAGGTTGCAGTGTTTATCCCTTTGTCATGTAAGTGTTTATTCAACCTCTAACCTTTCTTCAGTCAATAAAGATAAGGTGAGGATAGAGGTTGCATGTTTGTTAAGTTTTCTGGCTTGTACATGATCTCACACTCAAGTGAAAAACCAAAGGAAATTACACTCTGTGGACTGAGGATTCACACACTGTCAATAGTGCTGTCAGACATTTCATAAATGTTGTTGCTGCATTACATTTTAGTAAAAGTGATGTACCATGGTAACGTTCAATAGTCAAGAAGTCAAATATAACATCTGATATATTTGTTGGCAAAATAGTAAGAACATACAGGGCAAAGCAAAAGTTTGGCTTTAAGGGTCCTCTTTAACTGCACTTATTCACTAATCCTTTACTCCTCCGCTGCTATGTTCAGAAGTGAGGAAAGGAAGACCTGTGTAAACCCTGAATCTCTCTATTTGACAACACTGGGCCAGTCACCACGAACCATTGTTGTCACATAAGAGGAAGTTTTGTATGAGGAGGAGGAATTAAAGTGGATCTGTTGCTTTACCCTAAATAGGTAACATTACATATTTTCTGAGAGGGAACACCCTGTTCTTCACAGATGTAATAATGATTAGAGGACATACTATGTGTGCTTTTTTTGTTGCTTAAGAATCGTATTGTACATGTGAATTTTGGGGTTCCACTTTGAAGTGGCTTGATTTTAGAAGCCATATTGTCTGTGCAGTGGCCTATCTATCCTAAAACATCAAAATAATATACAAAAAACACAGATTAGAAACGAAGACCTCCTATGGTATTTAACGACTGGTATGTTATAAAATGGCAGCCTTTTTGTTTACATTTTATTAAAGAATAGTACAAATAAGGTAGCATTTTGAATGAACACCATGGTACTAAAGGAAACTACTCAAACATGTATTAACCACTTCCTGCCCAGCCTATAGGAGAATAGGTGGTGGTTCCGTTATCCTGACTGAACATAATATGATGTCTTTCAGGATAACAGCCGGCGCGTGCCAGTGGGGGGCGCAGCGCGGCGATCGTTGGTGCGGCATGTCAGTCTGACACACTGCAACACCAATCTCGGTAAAGAGCTATGAGGGAGGCTCTTTACCATGTGATCAGCTGTGTCCAATCACAGCTGATCACGATGTAAACAGGAAAAGCCGTGTATCGGCTTTTCTCCACTCGCGTCTATCGTACGCGAGTAGAGGAGAGCCGATCGGCTACTCCTCTGATGGGAGGCCTGCTCTGATTGATTATCAGTGCAGCCCCACTGAGGATGCCCACTTCAGATCACCAGGGATGCCACCAGGACCACCAGGGATTGCCACCACTGATGACCACCAGGTATGCCACCCATGGCCACCAGAGATGCCAATATGTGCCCAAAATCAATGCCAATCAGTGCCCACAATGGTGCCAGTCAGTGCCCAGTAATAATGCCTGCCAGTGCCTCCTTATCAGTGATGCCCATAGGTGCCATCAATCAGTGTCCATAAGTGTCACCCATCAGTGTCCACCAGTGCCACCAATCAGTGCCCATTCATGCCCATCAGTGCCCACCTATCAGTGCCACCTATCAGTGCCATGCATAAGTACCCATCAGTGCAGCCTATCAGTGCCGCCCATCAATGCCCATCAGTGCTGCATACCAGTGCCACCTGTCAGTGCCCATCAGTGCCACCTATCAGTGCCCATCAGTGCTGCATATTAGTGCCCATTATCAGTGCCACCCCATTGGTGCCACCTCATCAGTGCCCATCAGTGGAGAATAAAACATACTTATTAACAATATTTTATAACAGAAACAAAAACTTTTTTTTTTGTTGTGAAAAAAATAAAAACCCCAGCAGTGATCACATACCACCAAAAGAAAGCTCTATTTGTAGGAACTAAATGATAAAAACAATTGAAGTGGTTAAGCTCATTGGTACACAAATTAAGAAAAAAAAATATTTGATATATATTATAGTTCTGGGTAAAGGGCAACACGGCAATAAATTAAAGAGCCAAGCGATCAGGCTATCCCACAGGCCATATACAGAAAAATCAGAAAGGGATTGCTGCACTTAAACATTTATTAGAAAAATAGCTGTAGTGTTCCATAATAATGGTTTCGGCTGTACAGATAGTGCCCTTCATCAGCGTAGAACATATCTCTCTCTACTCTGATGAAGGGACGCTATGTGTACAGCCCAAAACCGTTAAAATGGAATACAACAAGCTGTTTGTCTGTATGATTATCTTTTTTTTTTTAATCAGATTGTTTTTATTGAGATGTATCAAACATACACAACAAGAAATCGAGGGACTAAATTTGTTCACAGAATTATACAAAATAAACAAAATAATTGTTCTAAATATGTATTTCCAGCAATGAGAACGGTATGCATAAGAACCTCAATCCCTCTCTCTCCCTCTTCCTCCCCTCCAAACAAACAAGAGAAGGGAATAAAAAAAAGAAAGAAAAGGGAAAACCTAAACTTATTAAACAAAAAAAGATAAAGCAACATTACTCAATAATACTAAGAAATTCCGTAAGAGTTGATATTCCATGTTTAGTAGGAGTACAGCATCTATAACCATATTACACCAAGGATTACACCAAGAGGAAACTCTTCCACCAAGGATTATATTGTGAACTAGGTGCAATGGGGCAAGTCTTGGGGTGTTTAACCATACATACCAGATTTGTTAAAATTTTGTTGGGCTACCCCTATTCTGGTAAACTAGCTTCTCCCTGTGCAAGCCTGTGTTAACTGTCATAAGCCACTCAAGAACTTTTCTTGTCGGAAAAATTGAGAACCTGCTCTCAAACATTTGTTGTCGGAAATTCTGACAGCCTACACACGGTCGGAATATCCGACCAAAAGCTCACATCGAACATTTGTTGTCGGAAATTCCGATTGTGTGTGTATGCAGCATTAGAATAGCTATGAATGTATGAGGGGTGTATTGTTCCTCATCTAGCCAGGCCAGTAAGCATAATTTAGGATCTAATGTAAGATTAAGATTCCATATCCTATTAATAGAACCAATCACCTTCATCCAGTATCGAACCAATTTTGGACACTTCCATCCATAGCATATGAAGGAGAGTGCCATTCTCCACATTGAATCTCTCTTGTGCTATGCATATAGCTTGTGTGGTGTATGACAACTGTGATGAATGATTATCTTTTTCTAATACATTTTTAAGTGCAGCAATCCCTTTTTGATATTTTTTTATTTTTTATTTAGAGTGGTGAAGGATTGTTTTCTGTGTCCCCATTGGGATGTTTCCAATGTCATGCTGTGCTGGTGACACCTAGGTCACTGATGACAGTCGCACATCTCTTTTCCCATCTCTGGAGAGTATTCTTCATTCAAATATTTCCTTAAGGAGCTTTCTGGGTTCCACCTTATTGTAACCATTACAAGAAAAGTCTCCCAAATGGACAAATATGGCTCTGACAAAAAGTCGTTTCAATCCTGTTTAGCAGGAGAAAATACAATTGATTCTATCCTTCAAGACTCACCAAGTTCTAAAATGAACATTGGGCAGTCTGGTGTTTTTTGTTTTTGTCTAATACCATCAACAAATTTTGCATACTCAATACATTCTTTCCTCTTCCTTCTAGGAATTCTACTCTTAATTCATTTTCCCCCTGTGGTCACTAGAGGTTGAACAAGATAGGGCGCCCTGTGTATATATATGGGATATGTACTTCTTTATCCAAATTCAAGTTTAGTCCGGGTTCAAGCAGCTTGGGTAGGTTCATCTTCTGCCACGTCTACACTTTTTGATGCTTGTTAAATATATTGCTTTATTTGTTTTTGATTATCTGCATACTCATTATATGCCAATGTTTTTTGATGGCTTTGTTTCTATCAAACCAACAACGTAAGCATTCATTCTTGTCTTTTTGTTATCTATAGCATTTATTGCAGCACACCTGAATCTCCTGAAGAAGCTTTGTAAAGCGAAACATGTCGAGTGGTAGTGTGTGTACATATGCTTTTGAACAGAACAAACTATCTTTGATAAGGGTTCAAACATTTCTCATGTTTTTTATTGTTGTAATAAAATATAAATCAATGTTATCAATTTGTAATTGTTATTACATTTTCTTATTGAACACCTTAGAAGTCCAGAGGTTTGTTACCTCCCCTCCCCTTCTTCTCCATGCGTATACTGGGATGTGGTGTTTTGATCTGATCTCTTTGATTCACTCTTTAAAAATTGTAGTTTCAATCCTGTTTATTATTTTCAATAAATCTTAGTTGCTACTTTGGCGTGCTTGAGGATGGCAATCCATGCATGATTTTAAGGAAGAAATCAACACACTATTTACCTAGTAAATTTAAATATTAACATATCTGATTTAACCTGATTCCAATCATGACCATTTATATTTTTTCCTGTTTTAGAAAAGTAAAAACTGAATTGTGCTTGGTTAATATAGACAACATCTCATCAATATCTATGAAGTATCTACATAGGTGACCAAGTGACCCAAAATTGGCACCATTCCTCCAAAGTGACGTTTTTTGAGTGCATGCACAGGGAAAGCATTGTTTACCTTTTAGTAGGTAATGGGAGTGCTCCTGAAACCCTATCTCTGGGCAAAACAAAACTGGGGAAATAGTGCTTCCCCCACACTGCAAGGGTAAATACTTGTTAATGCATAGGTGAACAAGGAAAAGCACTTTTACTCACCTAATCTTTGGCATTCTTATGACCAATGCACAACTATTGGCCCTGCATTGTACTTGAGGACATCGTGTACAATAATTTTTTTATTTTTATTTTTTTTAATTTTATTTTTATTGAAAAATTTTCAGAAAAATACATATCAAACAGTATGAAGGTCTGATGAAGGAGCGCATGCTCCGAAAGCGCTCACCACCCATTGGTTACCAGTCACACGGATTTTATTGGTCCTCCTTCAACCCGGATATTCACCGCAAGTCACGGCCAGCTATCCACCCGGAAGTTGTTCCTAAGTCACGGTGTGCAGCAAGATCCATCCATCCACCGCTCGCTGTGGACTCCTCTCATTCTGCCTTCCTTTGTATCCGCGGAAGTGCTGTGCCGGCATACATCGGCTCCCACTAGGATCATCTGGCCCACGTCACTGCCTTCTTACAGATAAGACTTTGATTTTTATCTACATGCTCATTTTAACGTTATGTTTGTGAGTATATATATGCCCCCCCTCTTTTAAACATTAAATTTTATTGATTATACTGCACTTAGAGTGGCGCTTTTGTGCTTCTCCCCACAACACATTAATCCTGCCTATCCAAGATATCGGGAGGGGGTTCCATCTAGTTAGCATGGCTTTAATAGATTTGAACAGGGGAACATAGTTGGCTGAGTAAAGGGTGGAATATGACGGTGTAATTTGAACCGCTAAATATTTGAGAGAAGAGGTGCACCAGCGGTAGGGATACGAGTTCCTAAGCAAGAGGAGATCTGCAGGAGGGAGGTGTAAGTGTAGGGCTTCTGTTTTTGACGCATTAATTTTGTATCCCGATAGAGAGTTGAACTGGGATAATAGAGCATGCAGGGATAGAAGTGAGGCATGGAGGTTAGTGAGGGTCAAAAGCACGTCATCAGCAAATAGAGACAATTTATATTCCCTTTGTCGCATGGGGACCCCACGTATGTCTGGGTGTTATCTGATGGCCTCAGCTAAAGGCTCCAAGCATAGGATGAAAAGGAGAGGAGAGAGGGGGCAACCTTGTCTGGTACCATTTGACATGGGGAACGAACGGGATGTAAAGGAGGCTAATTGGACCTGGGATGAGGGGTTAGAGTAGAGGGAATGCAAGGCCATGAGAAAAGGACCCGGAAGTTCAAACTTAGTAAGGGTAGCAAACATATAGGGCCAGCTTAATCTATCAAATGCCTTTTGGGCATCAAGGCTAAGAATCAAGGCAGGGCGTCGGATTATGTTCAACATGTCAATGAGATCGATGGTTCATCTGGTATTGTCCCCAGCGTGTCTAGTGGTGACAAAACCCACTTGGTCTCTATCTATCAGTTTTGTCAGAAATTGGGAAAAGCGATTAGCCAAAATTTTAGTAAAAAGCTTATAGTCTGAATTTAAAAGTGCAATTGGCCTATAACTGTCTGGGAGCGAGGGATCCTTATTCGGTTTGGTTATGACTGTAATATATGAGTGTAGAAATTGTTGATGGGGGTGTGACCCTGGAGAAGGGAATTATAAAGGGATACCAAATGTGTTGAAAGAATCGGGAGAAAGGTCTTATAGTAAGAGTATGGAAGGCCGTCCGGAGCAGGGGATTTATGGGATGGGAGGAATTTGACAGTGTTAGTCTTCAGGAATGGGGATATTTAATGCCTGTACATCAGCCTCAGTGAGCTTGGGGAGACAGAGATCAGCCATAAATGCCTCAAAAGCCGTCTGATCGAAGGGAGGGTGTTGGTCAGGGGTAAGGCAATTATAACGTTTATCATAGAATTTGCCAAAGACTTGGGTCATTGTCTGCGGACAGTAGGTAGGGGTCCCATCTGTGCGTTTTAAATGGTCCGGGAAGGAAAGGGAGGGCCTAGGGTTAAGCCTGGAGACCAGCATCCTATGCGGATTATTTGAAAATTCGTAGAATTTTTGTTTTGCCCAAAGAAGGGTTTTATCTATTTTTGATAGGTCTAGGGACTTTATGCGGTTACGTGGGGAGGTGCGCAGCCGATCCATTGTGGTGGAGCGGAGCAAAGAGTGCTCCGCTGCTGCTAGTTCAGATATAAGGCTGGGTTCACACTGCTGTGAATTCTATTGCGAATTTGAGCCTTTAAGATTTCTCAAATTCGCAAGTCATTTAAATAACATTGTTTTACATTAGTGACGTTCACATCAATGCGTTGCGAATCTAAGCTGTGGGAAAAAAGGGTCCTGTGCGAGTTTGATCCGTGTGCGATGCAAATTCAGCTCTATAGATTGGCATTCCCTGAAATCGCGGCCGCGAATCGCGGAGAATTCGCAACAAATTTGCGGCAAAATCGCAGTAAAATCGCGCGATTTTGAATTCACAGCAGTGTGAACCTAGCCTGAGGGAGGACCTCAGAAGGGCAGAGTCCCTCTTCCTCTGAGATTCAACAGAGATGCACTGTCCCCTAAAGTATGCTTTGTGACCCTCCCAAAAGGACAGACGGGCTGGACACGGAACCTGTATTTAGTTGAAAGTATTCAGTTAAAGCGGTAAGGAGTTTAACCTTAGTTTCGGGGTGCTTTAGTAGAGATTCATTGAGCCTCCAGTGGAATCTCCTGAGAAATGCAGCTGAGAGGCAAAGATCTAGGGACAAAGGGGCATGGTCCGACCAGGTAATGGGGCCCAGGTCGGAGGACACCATATGGGAAAGCAGTGGGGCTGATACCAGAAAGTAGTCCAATCTGGAAAACATCTTATGGGGGGGAGAGTAAAACGAGTACTGCCTACCTGTGAGGTGCTTAATCCGCCATGTATCAAACAAACGGTGGTTTCGGATCAGTTTCCTAAAGGAGGTGGCTAGTGATTGTGAAACGGAGGGGCACATGGCATGGAATAGGGACTTCCTATCCCGAGCGGGCGAGAGGACAGCATTGAAGTCACCTCCAATTATCATAAAAGGTTGTGAGACACGTTTCAATTGTTCAAATACCTCAGTTAGAAATTTTATTTGACCCATGTTAGGGGCATATACATTCATGATCATTAAAGGGTTAGACAGGTAAGTGCCCTCCAGAACTATATAACGGCCATGGGGGTCCAATTGCGTAGACTTGATCTGGAGGGGACAGGAGCGTTTAATCAAAACTGCCACTCCAGCCTTTCCAGATGAGTCGGATGCCAGGAAAGACACTGGGAAGTGTCTATAAGCCAATTTCAGGGATCCTGAACAAGGATTACATCCACACCGCAGGCCATCCATCTTTTCTTTATGGAATTCAAACCTTTCACATTATACGATAACAGTTTCAGAGCCATGAGTAGACAGTACAATTCAGGTTAAGAATATTCAAAACAATGGGCAATAGCGCAACAGTAAGAGCATAAAAGTGTAGCCATAGGGCAGACCTTAGTCTGTCCAAGAGTTCACATAACATGGGATGATCAACAATAAAAGAAAAAAGAAAAAAAAAGAAAAAAATGAAGAAAAAAAGACAGCAACACCGGAACTGTCATGTGATGGTCCAAACAGGGGACCATGAAAGAGTATGTAGCTTGGCAACCAAAAGGCCTGTGTGGCCCGAAAAAAAAAAAAAAAAGAACAACATCAAAAAGAGGCCTGAACAGCAAGCTCTGCTCAGGAATCCTCGGCCGCAGCTTGAGGACCAGTAGGGGAGCATATCAGTCTCCAACATGGTGAGGGCAGTCTCCAACATGGTGAGGGCCCACGACTTCCCGCCATGGTGATCTGCCTGTAATATTACCTGATCGAACACTCCTCGTGACTACCTGGTGAAGGGCAGCCGTAGGAGAACCAATGAAGAAGAAATAAAAATTCAACAGAGTCTTTCAAAAACACAAAAAAAAGAAAAAAGAGCAGCAACATAGCTGAAACTTGCAGGGCGCCTTCATGGGAAGGCGATGTATAATAATACACAGTGGTCCCCTGAAGGGGATCGACTAATAGTCGAGATCCCAAATGGGACAAAAAGAAGGTAGGAGCAGGAGGGTAGCTTGCTTCAAATCAGGTTTGTGGTCTAGGTCGTTGAGAGCGCTGGGGTGTAGAGGATGCCTTCGATCCTCTGCCTCTCACTGGGATCCAGATCCTGGAAGGAGCCGATAGGGGACGTGGGGTGGCAGGCGAGGCCTGGTCCTCCTCTGCAGGGAGCGGGGGGAGGCCCAGGCGTTTGATAAATGCATCCCCTTCCTGGAGGTCACAGAGGACATGCTGGACCCCATCCAGGGTGACGTTGAGGCAGAAAGGAAAGCTCCAGTAGTAAGGGACCTTGTGCAGCTGAAGGTGAGAGGTGATGGGTCTTAGAGAGCGGTGCTTGGCCAATGTGATCGGAAAAAGGTCACTGAACAGTTGAATTTTGTCTCCTTTATAATCAATGCCTGACCTATTGCGTGTGGCCCTGGTCAGGGTCTCTTTGCTCTCATAAAAGTGGAAACGTACCACTATGTCACGGGGTCTAGCCCCCGCAGGGGGTATAGGGGCCCCCAGGGACCTATGTGCTTGATCCAGGCGCCAGTCAATGTCCACAATTTCAGGTGCAAGGGTGTTGAAAAGGCCCAGGAGATAATGCCTAATGTTGTTGTCAGCCACTGTTTCAGGGACACCATGGATTCTAAGATTCTGCCGTTGTTCCCTGTTCGCAAGGTCCTCCTGCTGGAGCTGTAGTTGGGATACTGAGTTTTTAAGGAGAGCGTTCTCCTCTTCAAGACATAATGCAAAGTCTCATCAAATTTTGTCTCTAGGGTAGCTGTGCGTTCACCAAGTGCATCTA
Organism: Rana muscosa; assembly: GCA_029206835.1. NCBI lineage: Eukaryota > Metazoa > Chordata > Amphibia > Anura > Ranidae > Rana > Rana muscosa. The sequence goes on from CM055119.1 coordinate 58,281,313, forward strand.
TTTCCCCCCTGAGTTCTCTAGATATCCTCCCCATCTCCTGAGTAATGTCTCTGGTTACCTGCTGGGCCAAAGCCTGGAGTTTGAGGTCCATCATCTCCGGAGTCAGGACCGGTTGAGGAGAGGACGCAGTGTGTGGGAGGGTGACCTGTTGCGATCCGTCCCCTGCCATCAGGGTGCTGACGTAATCCACCGGATCTCCCTGGGAATTCGAGACCGGGGATTGAGACCTGGTCAGGAAGCGATCCATGGTGGAGGAGGGCCGCGGCGTTTGTGTGGCTTGGTAATGGGATCGCTGGTCCCCTATTTTGCCCATGAAGTGCCGGGGGAAGTCGAGGAGTCGTGGTGTTTCACCTCCGGAGCTATTGGTGGCTGGAGAAGCTGTTCAGAGGCCGTGGATCACGGGAAGGGAGTGGAGCTCAGGAGTCACACGTCCGCCATCTTAGAGAGCCGCGCATGCGCCCTCACAACAATAAATTTTTAAGCATGTAAACCCCCCCCCAAAAAAGTACCGTATTGCAAATTACCAGTCTTTATATGTGGTGGTTGCATTACTTTCCCTTCCTTTGGCTTTTTAACTTTATGTTCACCTGGTAATCCTGTGAAAAAAAACACTTCTTGGACCAGGGTGGCTATGCTCACTCATTCCATTGTATCTAGGGAGTCATGGTTATTCCTAGGCTGCTCTCCTGATTTGAACTACTATCCCTTCCTCTTCTCTGCCTCTCCATTATGCAGAGAGATGTTCCTTTGTAGCTCAAAGAAGGTAGTTGGGAAATCTGATAAGATTGTTTGATATATCAGGTCAGTGAACAGGTAGTTACAATGACACTGGAACTCTGATAAGATAAAAGGTTAATTTTCTGTACTTGTAAACTTTCAGCCATACACAAAGCATGGGTTGCAGGAAAAAAAATAGCTTGATTCCCCCATTAACACAGACAGCTGTCACAGCCAAGAGACAGCAGTCAGCGGGACACCTCCCATCGAGGCGGAGATTTTTTTTTCTATTTTTCAGGTCCGCCAGTGCAATGATTGAAGATGAATGGACATTGTGGGACCCTTTTTTTTTAAAATAAAGGAATTGTTCAAAACTGTCTCCTGTCGTTTTTACTTTTTTGGCACTTTTTTGGTGAATGGGTTGAATGTTGAGAGCATGTGGCCTGGTATGGTTCAGGAGGGGGGGGGCTTGCTCGTACCCCCTATCCTGACCTGCCAGGTTGCATGCTCGGATAAGGGTCTCTGGTGTAGATTTTGGGGGGACCCCCACGCCATTTTTTCTTTCAATTTTGGCACGGGTTCCCCTTAACCACTTCAATACACTGTGTTATATATACTACACTGCCTGCACGGACTTAATATCTAGTCTACACTAAATGCAGAGTATATGTATATATATAGATATATATCCCTATATATATATAGATATATATATATCTATATATATATACACACACACACATATACACACTAGACTGTATATTTATATATATATATATTTATATACATATATATATTAAATACACGCCACTAACTAAGCTGCCTGCCTAATCTAGCTCAATCTATCTCCGTCCACACACTATACATGGCAGTTATGTAAGCAGCCTTATACAGTGTGGGGTCTGGACCTAGTCCCCCTGAGCCATGATTGGCCAAAGGCACCCTGCCTTTGGCCAATTATGACTCTCGCTGCAGGGCACGCTGTGATTGGCCAAAGCATGCAGGTCAGGTGCATGCTTTGGCCAATTATCAGACGTCAATGCACTGCAATCTCGCAGTGCATTATGGGGGCGTTCTGCAGCGCTCAAATTTGCCACAAACGCCCCATATGTTTGGTTAGCTTGCGAGCAAACGAACACCTGATGTTCGAGTCAAACTTAAGTTCGACTTGAACCGCGGGCTCATCCCTAGTTTCAACAGAGGAGCCCAAATAAAAATGGAAATATGGAAAGCTCATTCTTCATAAAGTTGATATCTATTATCCACAGAATCATATTAAAATTGACAGTGTTGACAGTGTTTGTGCATGATTCCAAGGATAATAACGCTCAACTTTATGAAGAATCCGTTTGTAGCTTTTCCATTACATTCAGGTGCCTTTGTGACACTACTTTGCAGCAAAATCTTTGACTCAAAAGGTATAGAACTGTGTCCCCTCAACTTTTCTAAGTGTAATAGATAATAACTAAAGATTTTTCGATCAGTCAGAACTGAGTAGGGTGTGACCACCTTAGCTCTTCCTTACCTTGCAATTCAATTTAATTAGTAAGATGCTCATGTGCATTGCTAAATTAATAGCAAATAAAACAAAGGATGTCTGCTCCTATATCACTTCACTGTTGCATACTAACAAGATTGTTTGTCCTGGGAAAATAAATAATTATTTCCCACTTCCCATCTGAAACAGGGTTAAAAAGATAAATAGGTTTCACATTTCAGAGGAGTAATTGTGTTCAGTCATTAGCGTTTATCTCTGCAATCCTGCAGCTAAATTATTAGCAAATGTTTTCCCCACTTTTTTTCTTTGTCTTTTTTGCTGTTGTTGTTCTTTTGGTTGAGACTGTAATAAACCGGAGCAGTTTGACCCAGATTAAAAGATACAATTAGTGTGTGTCTGTAGGGTGAACACCACTCAACGCTAGTTATTGTTTTATGACAAAGAAAGACATCCTGGCAAAACAATAAAGTCAGTGGCACTGATAAGATCCTGTGTTTTCCCATTCAAATGTCTGACTTCCTGGTGTAATTTATTAAAAGGCTTTGAACAGCTCAATGCATTTCAATCTCTTGAAATTAGTTTAACTGGAATATTGTCCTAATAGCAGGAAGCTGCCAAATGTTGTAGTTCCACTGGACACAAAGCATCATGGTTAGAGGGAATTCCACTTATTCCTATACTATTGTGATTGACACATACTCCTGATGCTTACTAGACATCTTTAAATAAGTGGAATTTGCTGCAGACAATGGAAGTGGTCTGAACAAAGACAAGATAACTATACATGTTTTATGATGTCACACGTTGGTAAATGGGCCAACTTTTAAAGAGATCTCATTCTCAAGGGTGAAGCTCAAGCCAAATGTTTGACAGAACATTTTACATTTACCAGAACGAATGCAAAGATATCTTCCATGAATTAAAAATCGTTTATCAAATATATATATATATATATATATATATGATTTGTAGGGTCCTCCTAGCAAAAAAATATTTCCACGCAAGATTGAATTTGTATAGACCCCTCCAATTTTACAAATATTAACCCTTAACTTCTTCTGGGAATGTGCAATCTCCTATTTTTTGCACAATACTTAAAGTATTATTATTATACAGTATTTACATAGCACTGACAGTTTGTGCAGTGCTTTACAACATGAGGACAGACAGTACAGTTACAATACAATTCAATACAGGAGGAATTGGATGGCCCTGCTCATTAGAGCTTTCATTCTGAATGAGCAGGGCCCTCTGATTCTGCCTTTATTGAATTGTATTGTACATAAACTCCCCATCAATGAGTATTAATATTGTTGAAACTAAGCATGTCTGATAACATACCGGTATATATTGATAGCTGCACTTCTCACTTTCACTGCTAAATGGAAATCTAATTCGACATCAAACATTACTGAGGTCATTCACAGAGTTACATCCCAATACCAATATGAGAAATACTTTGCATCACACTCTAATACCGTGGGCTCTTTCACGCCACAATGGGCACCCTGGGTCTTACAAAACCCAGTAGATGATTAATTTGTATTAAGTTATTTACTATCCTCATGTATTGATGACTGTAACGAAGATTCACAAACCTTGGTACACATATGTTGTTAAATTCTCTTTTTTTTCCTCATTTTTCATTTCTCTTATTCATTCATTTATTTTTATAGAATGAAAAATGTTTATTTGCAGTTTAGACTATACAGGTTGTGTGTGACATTCACATTGAAGAAGTAGGATGTGCGAGCTTTTTGATTGAAACGTATTCATTATAGTACTGCCTGTCGACTGCTTATGTAATCCAATGTATATTATGATGCAATTGATGTAATAATGTTTTTGGTCTAAGCTTCAATAAAAAATTTTTTTAAAAGAAACTAAGCATGTCAAAGTAATATTTTTCTGGACCATATTTAACCCTCTCACTCCACGCAGACAGGCTAAACTCAAGAAAAAAACTGTACCATATTGCTGATTAACAGTCCTTAGATCTGGTGCTTGCATTAGTTTCCCATTTTTTCAGGCTAAGAATATTTTACCAAGTACAGAAAATACATGTTGATTTTTCCAGAAATGCAGTGTCCTTATTTCCTGTGAGCCAAAAATTACAGCATAAGCAAGGTAATCTCTTTTTTGTAATCTTTTGTCCAATCACTATCACTCTGATTTGACATCTAGCCTGTGTCACAACCTTGGCTCCGTCTATAGATCTCATGGAGAATTATGTAGAAGCCAAAGAAAAGGAAATGTGTTATTCATGGCATTATCAGTTGAAAAGAAAATGTAGCCACTACATTTAAAGAATGGTAAAACTGCAACAGATTACATTTTTTGTTTTTGGGTTTAAACACATAGTAAAGCCTAATTCCAGATTCTAGTGAACTTTAAATAGTTTGTTTGGACCAAGGTGGTCCAAACTAACTATTACTTTTTTTTTTTTTAATGATTTTTATTACAGATTTTTTAAAGTACAAAGCAAATTACAAAATAGTACTGAGAAAACATGGAGAACAAGAATACACCATAAGCAACAGGTGATCCAAACATACAGTATGTGTAGTAGTAGGTTGAGTCAAACGGGGTGATACATGAGTTGAGTGGACACATTACAACCTTGGGAAAGCGACATAGTGTGTTCCAGAGAAGCAATAATAGTAACAAAAGGGGAGGGGGGGTAATGGATGTATAATAACAGGATGTACATTAAACATTCCAAACAAGTACAGGTATTGTTTAAATGCTGCTGCTATCATAAGTAACACGTTACCGAAGACGTGTTGTAGTCTACTTTGCATCAAACCATTCTGCCCATATTTTCCACTGATTATCAAACCTCGCCCTCCTGCCATCTCTATTTGCTAACAAAGCTTCAAAGGTATAGTTAGTTTGTGTAATTTCAAGAACTTCTGAAGTGTTGGGAACCCTGTTAGATTTCCAATTTCTAGTTATCAATGATCTAGCTGCTAACAAGATATGTGTAACTACAATGCGGAAGCAAGGAGAGAATTTCTCAATGCCTAGGTTTATTAGTGCCAATTCAGGATTGGGTGGTGTCAGGATTCCTGTAATGTGTGAGATACATCTAAATACACTTCTCCAAAAGCTGGTAAGATGTTTGCAGAGGCAGAACACATGCAAGATGTTGCCCACAGCACCACGTTCTCTCCAGCACAGCGGAGAATTAGAGGGAGAAAATTTTGCCATTCTATACGGGATTAGGTACCATCTCTGAGCAATTTTTTGAGTAAGTTCCCAGTGGTTTATGCATCTGGAAGTTTTGTATGTAATTCTAAATGCATATTGCCTTTGGTTCGGCGTAAAGGTTTTACACAGGTCTAATTCCCATTTGTGGTAAGGAGGGGAGACAGTGAAGTCCAATTTGTTGTGGAAGGGAGTGTAGAAGAGGGAAATCCCTTTTGGGGATGGGAGCTTCTTAGTGTAGAACTGCCATAGATTATCCTGGATGAATATGTGATGGGACTTTATTGATTTTAGGAAGTGAGAGGCCTGGACATATTTAAAGCGGTCGGTAGGTGGTAGGTCAAATTCTGCTGTAAGTGTGTCAAATGACTTAAGTGTGTTATTACTAAATAAATTAGCGATCCGGGAGATGCCTCTGGCATGCCATTTTGAGTAAGTAGTGTGTGGGATTGCGTGTGTCAGGATCCCAATGGGGATATGGATAGTTACTGTACTGGGGGAATTGGATGCCAAGTCACATAGTTCTCTTCAAGCCATTAGGGAAGCTTGAAGTGTTAGTGGGAGTTGGCGCAGGGAGAAAGGCTTCCATACGTCAAGAATTAGGAAGTTGCGCAGGTTTAGACAAACAAACTATTACTTTTACTAACACATGCTGCAGGTATCAGCACTGTATGAACTGTATGTAGCATCAGCTACATGGAGTATATAGCGCTATGTTCTGGCAGCAGTGCAGGAAAACTTCCAGTCCCAACCACAGAAGAAAATAAAGCCAGGCTGATCACTGCTCAGCCATTCACAGGAAGCCTTGTGTTTTCTGAATGAATACAAGGCTTCCTCTGATTGGTTGAGACATAGAGGTGGGCAGATAATGTTATGATCTCCACCTCAGTAAGTCAGGGGAAGCTTTGTAATCATTCAAAAATTACAAAGCTGTCTGTGAATGGCTAAGCAGCGCTCAGTCTGACTCAACTTTGTTCTGGGAGTTAGTGAAGGATATAGTTTGTTTGGACCAACTATTTAAAGTTCATTAAAACAAGGAGTTAGGCTTTAAAAAGATATTAAAGTCTTTTTTTGTGCAAAAATAACAAACATGTTATATTTACCTGCTCTGTGCAGTGGTCTTGCACAGAGCAGCCCAGATCCTCCTCTTCTCGGTTCCCTCTTTGGCTCTCCTGGCCCCTCCCTCCTGTTGAGTGCCCCCACAGCAATCAGCTTCCTATAGGGGCACCTGAGCTGAGCCACAGCTCTGTGTGCCTATTCAGACACAAAGCTGCAGCCTGGCACTGCCCCCTCTCTCTCCTCATTGGCTCACTGACTTTGACAGCAGCAAGAGCCAATGGTGCTTCACTGCTGTCTTAGACAATGAGGAGGGAGAGTCCCAGAAAGCCGAGTCTCTCGTGCAACTTCACTGGATCGAGATGGGACTCCGGTAACTATTAGGGGGGCTAAGGTGGGCTGCTGCACACTGAAGGCTCTTTAATGCATAGAATGCATTAAGATAAAAAACCTTCTGCCTTTACAACCACTTTAACTTCTTCTGGGTATGTTCAAAGTCATCAGTTATTGTGCGATGCACAGAGTACATAAAATCTCCATCAACAAATTATGATATTTTTGTAACTAAACATGTCAGACAGCTGTTAAAGTGTATCTAAACTCATAAAAAAAATACATATTGCAGCTTACCAGTCTTTATATGTGGTGGTTACGTTAGTTTCCCCTATTTAACATTTTTAGCAAGTACAGAAAGTACTTGTTGATTTAGCCCAAAACGTAGTGTCCTTTTCATTATCTCTAAGCTGGAATGACAGTGTAAACAATGTTATCTCACTTTTGTAAACTTTTAGTCTCATCAATCCATGATGTATTGAAGATGAACAAAGGTAAACATGCTTAAAATCCAGCATGTGTGGACCACAGCTCCTTTTATTGATAGAAATTAGTGTAGACATGAAGGGATAGGACGTGTTTTATTCACAGTATTACCAGATTAAAATAAACCCCCCAAAAAAACATGAAAAAAACAAACAAACAAATGCAGTCACCACATAAGGACTAATAATCTGCAATCTGTTATGCCGCGTACACACGATCATTATTCACGGCGGTTAAAAAACCGCCGTGAATAATGTAATTTAAAACGGGGGAACAGCTTGTTCCCCACACACGGTCGTTTTTCACGTCATTTTTTCTCTTGACGAGAAAAACGACCGTCTGTGGGCTCCGCGGCAGTGTTTCCCTATGGGAAACACTGCCGCGGAAAACATGTCGAAAAAAACGACGAGAAAAATTAGAACATGTTCTAATTTTTCTCGTCGTTTTTAATGCCGTTTTTCTCATCGAAAAAAACGACAGAAAGCCCACAGACTATCGTTTTTCTCGTCGAATGGGAAAAATTTTGTTTTTTTCGACGAGAAAAACGGCCATGTGTACGCTGCATTACATTTTAGTTTTTGAGTGTTTAAATATGATATAAGAATTTAAATCAAATCGAGGCCTCAGTTGTTCTGAGCTTGATAATGACTGCACTTCCTTACACAGTTTTGCAGTGGAATACTTTAGGGGAAATGTTTTATGGCTCCATCTCATAAATAACATATTGTAAATTGCAATTATTACTATAATGCTAATTAAAAAAAGGAAGTTTTTTTTCAGGAATTCTACATCACTAAATGTTGTATGGATACACGTGCCCCTGCCACTGATGCTTTCAAATAAAAAAAAAATTCACTAGTTTGGTGGTTGTAATTCATGTAAGAAGAAAGGTCCTGTGTGAAGTCCAAAAAAGATCAGACTGAAATAGAAATATTGCATGTTGGACTTTGCTTCTGGCATCACAAAGACTAGAATTGTTCCTAAACTAAAATCTAAGCCTCACCATATTACTGAAACGTATAAGTTGCAATCTAGATGGCCATGTTAAATTGTTATTTTTGCGTGATCAAACATTTTTCATAGGGAGTCTATTCTGTGACATAGCATACAGCTGCATTACTCCTATTTTTTGAAGCTTTACTGAAAACATTGTTAATGCCAATATATTTAATAAACTATATTTGATACATAACTAAATAAAATATTTGAATAAATGCACAATGCACACCAAATTAGCCATGCAGGGATGCAAAATGCCTGCATGGTGCAAAGATCCTATATTGTTTTGCATACATTTTGCTTTCATTGGTATAGCTATATTACCACAACATAAATAAAAATCAATATTAAGAAACTGATGCTTAGGGGGGTTCATGATCATTTTGGTCCCCTAGATAAGACACATACAGGGGAATTTATAAAGAGTGTCTAAGACACTCTTTGAAATTTCTGACTTGCCTTCACATGACAAAGGTTGGTGCCGCTGACAGTTTCATGAACTTGTTGTAGACAGGTACATGAATCTGGGACATGCCTCAAGTGTGGAGACACACTATGGTTGGAGTGTTCATACAGACATTCCACCCTCAGTGCAACTGTGTTTCTTCCCCACTAGGGATGAGCTTCGTGTTCGAGTCGAACATACGTTCGACTCGAACATCGGCTGTTCGATCGTTCGACGAAGATCGAACGATTTGGGCCGTTCGCGCCAAATTCGAGTGACGCGAACGGCCCACAATGCACTACGCCATCGCAGTGTCATCCAGGCGCTGTGATTGGCCAAGCATGCACTGTGACCCCGCATGCTTGGCCAATCACAGCGCCGGCAGCGAGGAGAGCAATGATTGGCCACAGGCAGGATGCCTGTGGCCAATTATTGCTGAGGGTGTTTAGTACACGCCCCACACTATAAAAGGCCGCCAGCACGGCGGCCTAGTGTAGTGTGTTCCGGAGCAGGGATAGAGCAGCATAGGCAGGGACAGTGACTGTTATTTCTTTCTTGCTTAACCTGGATTCCTTTAGTTTAGGGAAAGAGAAGGATAGGTAGGGAGAGTGTCAGTGTGTTTTGTGCTTGTGCTATAGTGTGCTTAAAAAAAACATTTATTCTAGGGACAGAAAACTGTAGGTAGGGACAGTGTCAGTTTCTTTCACTCTGCAAGTCCTTGTTTCCAGGGACCTGGAAGGACAGTGAGTGAATTGTCCTTGTGCTATATTGTGCTTAAAAAAACATTTATTCTAGGGACAGAAAACTGTAGGTAGGGAGAGTGTCAGTTTCTTTCACTCTGCAAGTCCTTTTTTCCAGGGACCTGGAAGGACAGTGAGTGAATTGTCCTTGTGCTATATTGTGCTTAAAAAAACATTTATTCTAGGGACAGAAAACTGTAGGTAGGGAGAGTGTCAGTTTCTTTCACTCTGCAAGTCCTTGTTTCCAGGGACCTGGAAGGACAGTGAGTGAATTGTCCTTGTGCTATATTGTGATTAAAAAAAACATTTTTTCTAGGGACAGAAAACTGTAGGTAGGGAGAGTGTTTTTTTCCTTTCACTCTGCAAGTCCTTGTTTCCAGGGACCTGTAAGGACAGTGAGTGAATTTTTCTTGTGCTATATTGTGATTAAAAAAAACATTTTTTCTAGGGACAGAAAACTGTAGGTAGGGAGAGTGTTTTTTTCCTTTCACTCTGCAAGTCCTTGTTTCCAGGGACCTGTAAGGACAGTGAGTGAATTTTTCTTGTGCTATATTGTGATTAAAAAAAACATTTTTTCTAGGGACAGAAAACTGTAGGTAGGGAGAGTGTTTTTTTTCTTTCACTCTGCAAGTCCTTGTTTCCAGGGACCTGTAAGGACAGTGAGTGAATTGTTCTTGTGCTATATTGTGATTAAAAAAAACATTTTTTCTAGGGACAGAAAACTGTAGGTAGGGAGAGTGTTTTTTTTCTTTCACTCTGCAAGTCCTTGTTTCCAGGGACCTGTAAGGACAGTGAGTGAATTTTTCTTGTGCTATATTGTGATTAAAAAAAACATTTTTTCTAGGGACAGAAAACTGTAGGTAGGGAGAGTGTTTTTTTTCTTTCACTCTGCAAGTCCTTGTTTCCAGGGACCTGTAAGGACAGTGAGTGAATTTTTCTTGTGCTATATTGTGATTAAAAAAAACATTTTTTCTAGGGACAGAAAACTGTAGGTAGGGAGAGTGTTTTTTTTCTTTCACTCTGCAAGTCCTTGTTTCCAGGGACCTGTAAGGACAGTGAGTGAATTTTTCTTGTGCTATATTGTGATTAAAAAAAACATTTTTTCTAGGGACAGAAAACTGTAGGTAGGGAGAGTGTTTTTTTTCTTTCACTCTGCAAGTCCTTGTTTCCAGGGACCTGTAAGGACAGTGAGTGAATTTTTCTTGTGCTATATTGTGATTAAAAAAAACATTTTTTCTAGGGACAGAAAACTGTAGGTAGGGAGAGTGTTTTTTTCCTTTCACTCTGCAAGTCCTTGTTTCCAGGGACCTGTAAGGACAGTGAGTGAATTTTTCTTGTGCTATATTGTGATTAAAAAAAACATTTTTTCTAGGGACAGAAAACTGTAGGTAGGGAGAGTGTTTTTTTCCTTTCACTCTGCAAGTCCTTGTTTCCAGGGACCTGTAAGGACAGTGAGTGAATTTTTCTTGTGCTATATTGTGATTAAAAAAAACATTTTTTCTAGGGACAGAAAACTGTAGGTAGGGAGAGTGTTTTTTTTCTTTCACTCTGCAAGTCCTTGTTTCCAGGGACCTGTAAGGACAGTGAGTGAATTTTTCTTGTGCTATATTGTGATTAAAAAAAACATTTTTTCTAGGGACAGAAAACTGTAGGTAGGGAGAGTGTTTTTTTTCTTTCACTCTGCAAGTCCTTGTTTCCAGGGACCTGTAAGGACAGTGAGTGAATTTTTCTTGTGCTATATTGTGATTAAAAAAAACATTTTTTCTAGGGACAGAAAACTGTAGGTAGGGAGAGTGTTTTTTTCCTTTCACTCTGCAAGTCCTTGTTTCCAGGGACCTGTAAGGACAGTGAGTGAATTTTTCTTGTGCTATATTGTGATTAAAAAAAACATTTTTTCTAGGGACAGAAAACTGTAGGTAGGGAGAGTGTTTTTTTCCTTTCACTCTGCAAGTCCTTGTTTCCAGGGACCTGTAAGGACAGTGAGTGAATTTTTCTTGTGCTATATTGTGATTAAAAAAAACATTTTTTCTAGGGACAGAAAACTGTAGGTAGGGAGAGTGTTTTTTTCCTTTCACTCTGCAAGTCCTTGTTTCCAGGGACCTGTAAGGACAGTGAGTGAATTTTTCTTGTGCTATATTGTGATTAAAAAAAACATTTTTTCTAGGGACAGAAAACTGTAGGTAGGGAGAGTGTTTTTTTTCTTTCACTCTGCAAGTCCTTGTTTCCAGGGACCTGTAAGGACAGTGAGTGAATTGTTCTTGTGCTATATTGTGATTAAAAAAAACATTTTTTCTAGGGACAGAAAACTGTAGGTAGGGAGAGTGTTTTTTTTCTTTCACTCTGCAAGTCCTTGTTTCCAGGGACCTGTAAGGACAGTGAGTGAATTTTTCTTGTGCTATATTGTGATTAAAAAAAACATTTTTTCTAGGGACAGAAAACTGTAGGTAGGGAGAGTGTTTTTTTCCTTTCACTCTGCAAGTCCTTGTTTCCAGGGACCTGTAAGGACAGTGAGTGAATTTTTCTTGTGCTATATTGTGATTAAAAAAAACATTTTTTCTAGGGACAGAAAACTGTAGGTAGGGAGAGTGTTTTTTTTCTTTCACTCTGCAAGTCCTTGTTTCCAGGGACCTGTAAGGACAGTGAGTGAATTTTTCTTGTGCTATATTGTGATTAAAAAAAAATTTTTTCTAGGGACAGAAAACTGTAGGTAGGGAGAGTGTTTTTTTTCTTTCACTCTGCAAGTCCTTGTTTCCAGGGACCTGTAAGGACAGTGAGTGAATTTTTCTTGTGCTATATTGTGATTAAAAAAAACATTTTTTCTAGGGACAGAAAACTGTAGGTAGGGAGAGTGTTTTTTTTCTTTCACTCTGCAAGTCCTTGTTTCCAGGGACCTGTAAGGACAGTGAGTGAATTTTTCTTGTGCTATATTGTGATTAAAAAAAACATTTTTTCTAGGGACAGAAAACTGTAGGTAGGGAGAGTGTCAGTTTCTTTCACTGTGAAAGTCCTTGTTTCAAGGGACAGAGAAGGACACCTGAAGGTAGCCCTTATTGCTTTTTTCCCATCTCCGTGCAGGCCATCTATTAGAATGTCTGGAAGGCAAACAAGGAGAGGCAGACAGTCAGGAGGCAATAAAAGAGGGCAAGCAGGCTCTGTGTCTGGGGGCAACAGTGCTGGTCGTGGACGCGGTGCATTGTCATCAGCACATGGCCATGGGACACGCTTGTCCTTCTTTTCGGCAGCTGGACATGTTGAGCCACATCATGCCGAAGACTTGGTAGAGTGGATGACCAAGCCCTCCTCCTCCTCCTCATCCTCTCTCACCCAGGCTCAGGGTACTGGAAAAGCAGCTGCCAAAGCGTCGTCTTCCCTGGTATCAATGTCAGACAAATCATCAGTCACTCCTTCCCTAGACCCACCATGTCCTCCTCCTGAGGAGTCCCCCGAACTGTTTCAGCACAGTGTTGGGTACATGCTCCAGGAGGATGCCCAGCGTTTCGAAGGGTCTGATGATGAAACCCAGCTAGAGGAAGGCAGTAGCGTGAGAGCAGACAGAGGGGATGCTCAAGAAGGACACCAATCTGGCAGTCATGTTCCAGCAGCTGCAGCATACTGCCAGATTGGCTCCAGTGATGAGGAGGGAGGGGATGATGAGGTCACTGACTCCACGTGGGTGCCTAATAGGAGAGAGGAGGAGGAGGAGGATGAGGAGGAGGCACATCTCCAACGAGGCAGGATGCCCTTTGGTGGCCAGCGTAAGGGCAGTACACCGACGGAATCACACCGCAGAGCTCCGCCTGTGCAGGGCGCTGCCTCTGCCCGTCATTCAAAAAGTTCTTTGGTGTGGGCCTTTTTTGAGGCTAGTGCATCAGATCGCACAGCTGCTGTTTGCAACATATGTCTCAAGCGTATATCGCGTGGCCAAAACATCAGCCGCTTGGGTACCACATGCCTGACCAGACATATGTTGACCTGCCATGCAGCTCGTTGGCAAGCCTACCTCAAAGACCCACACCAAAGAACAAAGCGGACCTCTCCTTGCACCGCATCAGCTGGGATCTCCAACCCCACTATAACTTCAGTCCTCTCTGAAACATGCACTGAGAGGAATGAAGGTGTAGAATTAGGTGTGTCACAGCCAAGTACTTGCGCCCACTCTGCTAGCAGTACACCGACGTCCGATTCTAGCAGGCAAATTTCCCTGCCCCAGCTGCTGGACCGTCGAAAGAAGTTCACTCCCAGCCATCCACATGCCCAGCGGTTGAATGCTAGCTTGGCTAAATTGCTAGCGCTTCAACTGCTGCCTTTTCAGTTGGTAGACTCGGCCCCCTTCCGTGAGTTTGTGCAATGTGCGGTTCCTCAGTGGCAGGTTCCCAAACGCCACTTTTTCGCACGGAAGGCTATTCCGGCTCTCTACCGGCATGTGGAAGGCAATGTCTTGGCCTCGCTGGACAGGGCGGTCAGCGGTAAGGTGCATATTACCGCTGACTCATGGTCCAGCAGGCATGGACAGGGACGTTACCTTTCTTTCACGGCCCATTGGGTCACTCTTTTGGCAGCTGGGAAGGATTCAGGACAAGGTGCAGTAGTGTTGGAGGTTGTCCCACCGCCACGCCTCCAAAATGCTACTACTGGTTGTGACACACCTCTCTCCTCCACCCCCTCCTCTTCTTCTTCCTCCATGGCCTCTTCCTGTGGTTTGTCCTATGAACCAGCGGTGCTCCGTAGCCGTTCACGGGGCTACGCAAGTACGCAGGCAAAAAGATGCCATGCCGTGCTTGCGCTGGTGTGTTTGGGGGACAGAAGCCACACTGGGGCAGAGGTCCTGTCTGCTCTGCAGGGCCAGGCCGAGAGGTGGTTGACGCCACGCCAGCTTAAGCCAGGAATGGTGGTTTGCGACAATGGCACCAACCTCCTCTCCGCCCTCCGACAGGGACAACTGACCCATGTGCCCTGTGTGGCTCACGTCCTTAACCTGGTGGTGCAGCGCTTCTTGGGCAGGTACCCGGGCTTACAGGATGTCCTGAGGCAGGCCAGGAAAGTCTGTGTGCATTTCCGCAGATCTTATAATGCCAGTGCTCGCCTGGCTGAGCTGCAAAAGGAGTTGAACCTGCCCAAGAACCGCCTTATATGTGACATGCCCACCAGGTGGAACTCAACGTTGGCCATGCTGCAGCGGCTGCACACGCAGCAGAGGGCCATCAATGAGTACCTGTGCGACTACGGCACCAGGACAGGGTCAGGGGAGCTTGGTTTTTTTTCTCCACGCCAGTGGGGCATGATCAGGGATGCATGCACTGTCCTGGCACCATTTGAGGAGGCCACGAGGATGGTGAGCAGTGACAGTGCATGCATCAGTGACACTGTACCTCTTGTCCACCTGTTGGAGCACACGCTGCGTGGAATAATGGACAGGGCACTTGAGGCAGAACAGAGGCAGGAAGAGGAGGACTTCCTTGCCTCTCAAGGCCCCCTTTACCCAGACAGTGTTACTTCTGTCCCACCCATCGCACAGGAAGAGGAGGAGGAGGAGGAGGAGGAGGAGGAGGAGGATTGTGTCAGCATGGAGGTGGAGGCTGGCACTCAGCATCATCAGCAGCAGTCTTTTAGGGATGATTTACAGTCCCAAGAAACCAGTGGACTTGTACGTGGCTGGGAGGAGGTGGCTGCGGATCATGTCGTCCTTAGTGACCCAGAGGACTCCGGAGCGAATGCCTCAGCAAACCTACGCTGCATGGCCTCCCTGATCCTGCAAAGTCTGCGGAAGGATCCTCGTATTCTTCGGATCAAGGAGAGGGACCATTACTGGCTGGCCACTCTCCTTGATCCACGGTACAAGGGTAAGGTTGCGGACCTTATGTTACCGTCGCAGAGGGAGCAGAGGATGAGACAACTCCGGGAGGCCTTGCAGAAAGGTCTGTGCAACGCGTTCCCAGAGACTGGGAGGTTGCAAACTCCTGGTCCTGGACAACGAGTTGCTGAGGCTTCGGCCAGTCAAAGAAGGAGCGGTGGGGAAGGTGGCCGTCTGACCGATGCGTTCAGACAATTCTTTAGTCCGCAGCCCCAAAGTATGATCGGTTCCAGCAACCATCGCCAGCGTCTGATAAACATGGTGCAGGAATATCTAGGGGCAAGGTCAGACTTGGACACCTTCCCCACCGAAAATCCTCTGGCTTACTGGGTCTTGAGGATGGATCACTGGCCAGAGCTTGCACAGTATGCAATTGAGCTACTGGCCTGTCCTGCATCCAGCGTTCTTTCGGAACGCACATTCAGTGCTGCTGGAGGATTTGTCACGGATCACAGGGTGCGCCTGTCCACCGACTCGGTTGATCGACTGACTTTCATCAAGATGAACCAGTCTTGGATCACCACCAGCTACCACACACCTGATGCTGATATAACAGACTAATTGATTTTAACATGTCACATCCCTTCAAGACTGATGCTGATGCTGAGTGCCTGTGCTGTTATGTTGACTGGCTATCCTCCTCCTCCGAGTCCTCAATGATACGATTGATGATGATAGCTTGGAAGATCATTTTTGTTTATGGGTGCCGCCACCAGTGCCTAACGCCCAATTTTTCAGCCCCTGTTTAACAGGGGCGTGTAATTACAATTTTTGAAGCAATACTTTGCAACAGGGCTCATTGCTGTACTCCAAGTACAGTATCTGTGAGGAGTTGCAGTGTTGTGCCACCAGTGCCTAAGGCCCAATTTTTCAGCCCCTGTTTAACAGGGGCGTGTCATTACAATTTTTGAAGCAATACTTTGCAACAGGGCTCATTGCTGTGCTCCAAGTACAGTATCTGTGAGGGGTTGCAGTGTTGTGCCACCAGTGCCTAAGGCCCAATTTTTCAGCCCCTGTTCAACAGGGGCATGTAATTACAATTCTTGATCTAATAATTCACAGCAGGGCCCATTGCTGCACCCACCAAGAGTAACTGTCAGGGCTTACAGTGTTGTGGCACCAGCACCACCATCAAAGGCCCAATTTTTACTACCACTGTTCAACAATTATATGTAATTAAAATTCCTGATATAATAGTTGACAGCAGGGCGTTCCAGCACCAACCAAGAGTAACTGTGAGTGCTTACAGTGTTGTGCCAACACCAACAACTAAGGGGCCTATTTCTGCAGAGTATATACGGCAGGTCCCTACTTTCAAACATCCAACTTACAAACGACTCCTACTTGCAAACGCAAGAAGACAACAGGAAGTGAGAGGAAATCTACCACTAGGAAGGAAAATTCTCTCCTGTAAGAATAAATATGGGAGAAAGGTGTCTCCTCTGTACTGATGCTTTATCAGCAATCCTTGTTTCAAGAAAAACACCACATTTCAAAAACAGTTGTCATTGGGACGGAAAGTGAGGTGAAATGTTCTGAACAGGGGCACAGACAGCAAAACAAATGTTACAGGGGTGATAACCCTTACCTATGTTTTCCAAAAAGTTTAAAAATAGATTTTTGGTCTGGAGCTACACTTCAACAATGTACCTGTTCAAAATTACAAACAGATTCTACATAAGAACAAACCTACAGTCCCTGTCTTGTATGCACCGCCTGTATAGGGCTGTTCAGAGTATATAGGGCCTTTTTTATTTTATGTGCGGGGTTCCCCTTAATATCCATACAAGACCCAAAGGGGCTGGTAATGGGCTGGGGTAGGGGGGGGGGGGTCATGGGGTAGCTATGCCATTTTTCTTAAAGAATTTCATCCATATTACCGGGACCAGACATTACATTAAAGCCGCAAGCAGTTTTAAATGGCTTTTTTTTCCTTTAGAAGTGTCATTTTGTGCAGGGACAGTTCTAAACACGGGAAACACGTGGCACTTCACAGGCATACTTTAGACACCCCCCAGGTACGATCTTTAAAGGAATATTTGACTTTTTTTTTTCACTTTATGCATCATTAAAATGACTGCTCCCGAAAAACCACCGTTTTTAAAACTTCTTTTTGCATTGATACATGTCCCCTGGTGCAGAACCCGGGTTCCCAAACCCTTTTTAGGACAATAACATGCATAATAGTTGTTATAATTAGCACTTTAGAATTCGAACGTTCGCATCCATTCTATTTAATAGGGTTCTAATGTTCGTTCGAACTTTCGGTCCGTTCGCGGGTTCTGGTGCGAACCGAACAGGGGGGTGTTCGGCTCATCACTATTCCCCACCAATGCACCTGTTAGGCAGCACAGTGGCAGGAAGTTTTGTACCTACAGGGTGGAGTCTGATGAGGATTCATAGACAATAGTTCCCCAACAGGTCCACTCCCCTTGTGATTGACAGCAGTGCCTGCTCTTGGCTATAGCATTTCCCACTGCCTGCTGTCAATTTCAGGGTGACAGTGAACTTGATGGGGAACTAGTGTCCCTGATTTTCCATCAGGCTTTACCCACTGCCACGTCACAGTTTGTTGGGCCTTTACAATCAGTAACAGAAAGAGGGTAGTGGCAGCAAATATACCACTCTGCTACACTGAGTACAAGGACAGGCACTCTTCCTTTCTCTGTACGTCAAGTAATAGTAGGTCTTTATCACCTCCAGTTTTGTTAACTATGAACTGAAGGGAATACATTTTTTTAATTTGGTGCAGCAGAAGCTAAGAACTACCCGAATATGTTGAACATGTCAGTAAAGTTACCAAAATGAGTGGTAGGGATTTTTTTAGTCTGGTGCATGCCATTTTAAAGGGTTATAACACTAGAAAAATGTTGTTAATTCTTTATTGATTTCCCCTGATGTTGTTCTCCTTCTATGAAACCTAATCAGGCCATAACCTCCATTAAAGTGCAACTAAAGCCAAACTTTTTTTTGGATAGCGCAAGGTATGTTTAAAACCCCTTTCAGGTTTTTCCCCATCCGTATCGAAGGTAATGCAACTGTTTTTAAAACCGTTAAATCAATGGGGTTCAGTTCTGCTTTAATGTTGACTTGCTCCTAATGCAGCCAGTTTGTCCCCATATACAGCCAGTTTGTCCCCAAATACAGCCAGTTTCCCCCAAATACAGCCAGTTTGTCCCCAAATGCAGCCAGTTTCCCCCAAATGCAGCCAGTTTGTCCCCAAATGCAGCCAGTTTGTCCCCATATACAGCCAGTTTGTCTCCAAATGCAGCCAGTTTGTCCCCAAATGCAACCAGTTTGTCCCCAAATGCAGCCAGTTTGTCCCCAAATACAGCCAGTTTGTCCCCATATACAGCCAGTTTGTCCCCAAATGCAGCCAGTTTGTCCCCATATACAGCCAGTGTGTCCCCAAATACAGCCAGTTTCCCCCCAAATGCAGCCAGTTTGTCCCCAAATGCAGACAGTTTCCCCCCAGACCTGCACTTACCTTCCTCGGGTCAGCGCCGTCCTTCTTCCATCCTCGATGTCTTCTCCCGCCCTCGATGTCGCTTCAGCCAATCAGGTTACCGCTAACCAGACCCAATGAACCTGATTGGCTGAAACGCCTATCAGTGTTAACCAAGGAATGCACCCCCCGTGCGTCCTCTGATTAACTATTTGGAAGCCGATTACAGCCCTCAGGCTGTAATCGGGAAACCAACCAGCCACTGTTATTTAGATGGCCGGAGCTCAACAGGGGGCCGGCCATCTGAATAGTGGGCGGCAGCGGCGGCGACAATACATAGGTTCATGCAATGCATGAACCTATGTATTGTTGTGAGTGATGAGCGCAGGAGCGAGAGGGGGCGTCGCTCCTGTGCCAACTATGGACACACCGCCACTGATATATCCTGATTCCCACTTTTTGTGTCTGTCTCACAAATAGTAGTTTTATGTGAGATGAAATGTACTATATATTTTTAGGGGAACTAAGTTTATCCCCCCCCCTCCAATTCCATAGTCCCCTAACCTACTCTATTTTTCTTAACATTTCACTAAACTTTTGTGTATCAGTACTGCTCCCCGAATGCTTGCTCTGAAAATGTTACTGTTAGTGCAAAAAATAAATAAAAAGTACCACAGACAGCAACTATGTTGATATTGTGATATTTCACAGAACTTTGTGTGAATATACCTCTTGCTCGAAGGTGATCACCATAGTGCACACCCATTGTATGCATGAACGCATGTTGGTGTCTAGCAGGGGGAGCTTACTTTCTTTTCAATTGTTTTTTATTGAAGTTTAGATCATGAAAAATGACAACAATACAGTAGCATTATAATAAACAATTGATTACAGAAGCTAGTACCCCAGTGGATACGTTTTGTTAGAAGAGCACGCACAGCCTACTACACTTATGTGGATGACATGTACAACCTGTGTAGACTAAAAAATATACTAATTGTCTAATGCCCTATACACACGATCGGATTTCCGATGTAATAAAATCCGATGGAATTTTCCGTCGTAATTCCGATGAAGCTGACTTCCATCAGTCTTGCATACACATCATCAGACAAAATTTGGACCGTCCAAAACGCGGTGACGTAAAACACTCAGTCGAGCCGAGAAAAATTAAGTTCAATGCTTCTGAGCATGCGTCGACTTGATTCTGAACATGCGTGGGTTTTTTCTCCGTTGGAGTTCCACACAGACGTTTGGAATTTCCTATCATTTTTTTTTCCATCGGAAAAATTTAAAACATGTTCTATTTTTTTACACCGATGGAAAAAAGTCCAATGGGGCCCACACACACGATCGTTTTTTCCGATTAAAAAGTCCATCTGACTTTTTTCTTCAGAAAAAACAATCGTGTGTACAGGGCATAAGAGTAACAGAGAGTATTGAACATATACCTGAACTTAAACAGAAAAAGAAAATTGTACCATAACATAGGAAATGCTCTTTTATCCACCTACATGTAGACATTATCACAATTAAGATTAGTCTTCATCTGGAAAACATGAAGTCCATGGGGCCCACTGTGGTATAAAAGTACCTAAATTGCTAAAGTAGACTGCAAAGTGTTTTTCATAAGAGTATTATGTCTTAACCTTTTGAACTACTTCAGTAACATTAGGGGACGTAGTGGATTTCAACTTCACTGTTCTAGTTAGGCGTGCAGCAATAAGTATATGTGTTATCAGACTTCTAAATTCTATTGATAGAGAGGTTGAGTAGTGCAAGGGGAGGAGTAGGTCTAGCAATAAGGCCAGTTATTGAAGAGATGAGATTGAAAACTGCTTTCCATAAGCTTTGTATGTTCTTACAGTCCCATAGAATGTGTAATATGCTATCTTTTGCTCCACAATGTCTCCAACAGGTACCAAATTCTGTTGGAAAAATGTGCGATAGTCTCACTGGTGTTACGTAGCTCTTTGTATTATTTTCAGCATGAGTTCCCAATGATTGATGCAATGGGAATGGCGATAATATAACTGAAAAGCGTATTGCCACTCTTTAGGGGTAAAGGTGGAACCAAGCTCCTTTTCCCAGTTAAAGTGGATGTAAAACCCTCACACATACCCAATGAAGTGAACAGCCTCAGATGATACACAGAGATGAAACAAATCTCCCTACATAAGTTTTACATGTATATCTGCTGTCTTCAGCTTTATATACTGTTTAGAAAGTGCACATCGTGTTAGTAGATTTTCTCTTCCTGGTTACCACTGCAGTGAAGTCTGGGCATACAGCCAAGACAGCAGATTGGAGGAAAGGCACACACCCCCTCTCCTCATTGGTAGAGATTTTGAGAGATTTTGAGAGCTGACTGTTGAATAGTTCAGGGCTCTTCTAATCTATTTATAGCATCCTCCCCAACACAAAACTCAGGCTGCTTTTATCACATGTGATGGAGAACTTGTCAGGAGTTATCAGGCTGATAACAGAAGAATGGAGCAGGAGACAGCTACGAGACATTGCGCTTTGAAGAGAGATAAGAAAACACTGCAGTTTTTTGTGCCCAGCTTAAATTTCATGAATTTTATGAATTTTATTAAAACATCCACTCTAAGCATATTGGATGTTTTAGTGAAATTTCCTTTATGTTGAATAAGGGAATAAACCCAGGATAGGCCTTGGTTTTGTCAAAACTGTTTAAAAAGTAATCCCACATTTCTTTGTGGATCTTGTAGTGTACCTCTGAGTGTGTGGCATGAAAGTGCTACAGTTGGATACGTGCATAGGAAAAGGGCCCTAGCTGTTTATATAGTAGTTCCCTGTAAGTCAGTATGTTGCTTTGCAACCATTGGAGGGCCCTTAACCACTTAACGACCGCTCACTGTATATATACGTCGGCAGAATGGCACCGACAGGCACAATCACGTAGAGTGTACGTGATTGCCTTTGTACAGTTGGGGGGTCCAATCGGACCCCCCTTCTATACAGTGAGCGGTGGCTAAGTGTCCGGGAGCGTTCCGGGATGAGGGGGCAGCCATTCGTTTCTGACCACCCCCTCGCGATCGCTCCCGGCGAATAGAAATGCCCCCTCTGTCTGTGTCAGACAGAGGGAGCAGGAGGAAGTGATGTCATCTCTGGTGCGGCGCTCACATATACCGAGCGCCGTACAAGAGAAGATATCAGGTCAGTGCACACAACACTACACTGACACCAGGACACATAGGGACATAAATCGCCCCCCCAGACACCCCAGATCACCCCCCAGATCACCCCCCCAGCCCCCAGTCACAGTGTCACTGATTGCAGTGACCATTTATTTAGTGATCACTGCAATCAGTGACATTTGTGACTGTAAAAGTGTCACCAAAGTTTAGTCTTAGGTCCAGTGTAGCCCCCTAACCCCCCCTAATAAAGGTTTAACCCCCTGATCACCCCCCAGATAACCCTTTCACCCCCTATCACCACTGTCGCTAAGCAATTGTTTTTCTAAACGCTGTCTTAGTGTCGGTGATGCAGATCGTAGCCAGTAATTTTTTTTAGGTTCGCCGCATGTTTTTATAGCGTCAGGTACCCCAATATATTATCTAATAAAGGTTTAACCCCCTTGATCGCCCCCCAGGTAACCCTTTCACCCCCTATCACCACTGTCACTAAGCGATCGTTTTTCTAAACGCTGTCTTAGTGTCTGTGATGCAGATCGGTAGCCGGTAATTTTTTTTTAGGTTCGCCGCAGGTTTTTATAGCGTCAGGTACCCCAATATATTATCTAATAAAGGTTTAACCCCCTTGATCGCCCCCCAGGTAACCCTTTCACCCCCTATCACCACTGTCGCTAAGCAATTGTTTTTCTAAACGCTGTCTTAGTGTCAGTGATGCAGATCGTAGCCAGAATTTTTTTTTAGGTTCACCGCATGTTTTTATAGCGTCAGGTACCCCAATATATTATCTAATAAAGGTTTAACCCCCTTGATCGCCCCCCCAGGTAACCCTTTCACCCCCATCACCACTGTCGCTAAGCAATCGTTTTTCTAAACGCTGTCTTAGTGTCGGTGATGCAGATCGGTAGCTGGTAATTTTTTTTAGGTTCGCCGCAGGTTTTTATAGCGTCAGGTACCCCCATATATTATCTAATAAAGGTTTTAACCCCCTGATTGCCCCTAGTTAACCCTTTCACCAGTGATCACCATATAAGTGTTACGGGTGACGCTGGTTAGTTAGTTTGCTTTTTATAGTGTCAGGGCACCCGCCGTGTATATAACCCAATAAAGGTTTAACCCCCTGATCGCCCGGCGGGTGATATCAATTAGGTTTTAGCGTCAGAGAGGGTCTGAGTCACACCCCAGGCAGCGTCAGGTTAGTGCCAGTAACGCTAACACCCACGCGTGAAGCATACACCCCCCTTAGTGGTATAGTATCTGAACAGATCAATATCTGATCTGATCAGATCTATACTAGCGTCCCCAGCAGTTTAGGGTTCCCAAAAACGCAGTGTTAGCGGGATCAGCCCAGATACCTGCTGGCACCTGCATTTTGCCCCTCCGTCCAGCCCAGGCCACCCAAGTGCAGTATCGATCGATCACTGTCACTTACAAAACAAAAACACACATAACTGCAGCGTTCGCAGAGACAGGCCTGATCCCTGCGACTCCAGTGCTGTAGGAGGTGATTTCACCACCACAGTTAAAAAAAAAAGCAAATATGCCGAAGCATTGGGGCAGCAGGGGTGGAGGAGCGATTTTGCTCCTAATGCCGCGTACATACGGTCGAAATTCCGACGGAGGCTTGCCCGTGGAAAAGTCCGACCATGTGTGTGCGGCATAACTTTTTTGCGGGAGGATGCCCCCATGCTTCGGCATATATAAATGGTGCGTGTATGCCCATCATTGGAAGTGGGTGGATGAAGGGCGGTATTCTAATGGTGGGCATACCCACCGATCAATCTCTTTTTTCGTTCAGCCAACTGGCTGCATGAAATAAAAAGATTACAAAACATGTCCAACAAGGACCAGCAACGTACTGGTATGTTGCTGGACTTTGAATGTTTATACCAGAATGATGCCTGCGGGTTTAGGTATCATCTTAGTATCATTCTTTTCAGCCTGCGGCCGGCTTTCATGTAAAAGCAATCCTAGCGGCTAATTAGCCTCTGGACTGCTTTTACAAGCAGTGGGAGGGAATGCCCCCCCCGGATATAAAAAGCACCATTGGGAAATTGGGAAAGCATTTTATCACACCGATCTTGGTGTGGTCAGATGCTTTGAGGGCAGAGGAAAAATCTAGGGTCTAGAAGACCCCAGTTTTTTCAAAAAAACAGTACCTGTCACTACCTATTGCTATCATAGGGGATATTTACATTCCCTGAGATAACAATAAAAATGATTAAAAAAAAAATACTTGGAAGGAACAATTTAAAAATAAAATAAAAAAGCAAAATTAATAATAAAAAAAAAAAAAAAAAAAAGCACCCCTGTCCTGCCCTGCTCTTGCCCAATGGCGAACGCAAGCGTCGGTCTGGCGTCATATGTAAACAGCAATTGCACCATGCATGTGAGGTATCACCGCGAAGGTCAGATCGAGGGCAATCATTTTAGCAGTAGACCTCCTCTGTAAATCTACTGGGGTAACCTGTAAAGGCTTTTAAAGGCTTTTAAAAATGTATGTAGTTTGTCGCCAATGCGCGTTTGTGCGAAATTTTAAAGCATGTCGTGTTTGGTATCTATGTACTCGGCCTAAGATCATCTTTTTTATTTCATCAAACATTTGGGCAATATAGTGTGTTTTAGTGCATTAAAATTAAAAAAAGTGTATTTTTTAACCAAAAAAATGCGTTTGAAAAATCGCTGCGCAAATACTGTGTAGAAAAAAAAATGCAACACCCACCATTTTAATCTGTAGGGCCTTTGCTTTAAAAATATATATATATAATGTTTGGGGGTTCAACATAATTTTCTTGCAAAAAAAAAATGTTTTCATGTAAACAAAAAGTGTCAAAAAGGGCTTTGTCTTCAAGTGGTTAGAAGAGTGGATGTAAGCTTCCTAATGTTGTGTATAAAATGCCAGAACAGTTCAAAACCCCCCCAAATGACCCCATTTTGGAAAGTAGACACCCCAAGCTATATACTGAGAGGCATGTCGAGTCCATGGAAT
Source organism: Rana muscosa (assembly GCA_029206835.1). NCBI lineage: Eukaryota > Metazoa > Chordata > Amphibia > Anura > Ranidae > Rana > Rana muscosa. Next base: position 58,306,234 of record CM055119.1, read on the forward strand.
ATTTTATATGTTGACACAAGTTGCGGAAAAACGACAATTTTTTATTTATTTTTTTGCACAAAGTTGTCACTAAATGATATATTGCTCAAACATGCCATGGGCATATGTGGAATTACACCCCAAAATACATTCTGTTGCTTCTCCTGAGTACGGGGATACCACATGTGTGAGACTTTTTGGGAGCCTAGCCATGTACGGGACCCCAAAAACCAAGCACCGCCTTAAGGCTTTCTAAGGGTGTAAATTTTTGATTTCACTTCTCACTGCCTATCACAGTTTCGGAGGCCATGGAATGCCCAGATAGCACAAAACCCCCCCAAATGACCCCATTTTGGAAAGTAGACACCCCAAGCTATTTGCTGAGAGGTATTGTGAGTATTTTGCAGATCTCGCTTTTTGTCACAAAGTTTTGAAAATTGAAAAAAAAAAATATATATATATATATATATTTTCTTTCTTCATTTTCAAAAACAAATGAGAGCTGTAAAATACTCGCCATTCCTCTCAGCAAATAGCTTGGGGTGTCTATATTCCAAAATGGGGTCATTTGGGGGGGTTTTGTGCGATTTTGGCATTTTATGGCCTTCAAAACTGTGATAGGTAGTGAGGAGTGAAATCAAAAATTTGTGCCTAGAAATCCTGAAGGCGGTGCTTGGTTTTTGGGGTCCCGTACGCGGCTAGGCTCCTAAAAAGTCCCACACATGTGGTATCCCCGTACTCAGGAGAAGCAGAAAAATGTATTTTGGGGTGTAATTCCACATATAACCATGGCATGTGTGAGCAATATATCATTTAGTGACAACTTTTTGTAATTTTTTTTTTTTTGTCATTATTCAATCACTTGGGACAAAAAAAATTATATTCAATGGGCTCAACATGCCTCTCAGCAATTTCCTTGGGGTGTCTACTTTCCAAAATGGGGTCATTTGGGGGGGGGGTTTGTACTGCCCTGTCATTTTAGCACCTCAAGAAATGAGATAGGCAGTCATAAATTTAAAGCTGTGTAAATTTCAGAAAATGTACCCTAGTTTGTAAACTCTATAACTTTTGCGCAAACCAATAAATATACGCTTATTGACATTTTTTTTTACTAAAAACATGTGGCTGAATACATTTTGGCCTAAATGTATGACTACAATTGAGTTTATTCGATTTTTCTTATAACAAAAATTAGAAAATATCATTTTTTTTCAAAATTTTCGGTCTTTTTCCATTTATATCGCAAAAAATAAAAATCGCAGAGGCAATCAAATACCATTAAAAGAAAGCTCTATTTGTGGGAAGAAAAGGACGCAAATTTCGTTTGGGTACAACATTGCATGTCCGCACAATTTACAGTTAAAGCAGCGCAGTGCAAAATTCTGAATTCACCTCTGGTCCTCTAGCTACCAAATGGTCCGGGGCTTAAGTGGTTAAAGGGGAGCTTACTTTCAATGTCCATGAATTTGCATCACTGGCTTACCTGGTGTGAAAATAGATATGACTCAATACACTGATTGACACAAGTACATGTACACCTGACTAGACTGTTTTATGGTTGACCTCTATACTTGCACTGTTAGCAAGTGAACTTTACTTTTACTATGAGTGTCTTCCATATATTCTTTGCCATGTGGAATTGAACTCAGTTCAATTATTGTTTTCTTGTTTTGAAAATGAGAAATTCGTGTGAAATGTGTACACATCTGGATACCAAGTATGATGACAATGAGGATCTATCTAGATTACACTTGCAGTCATGGCAGCAGTCTGGAACCTTTTATTATACTCAGGAATTTGTTACTGACAGCAAGATGATGTACAGGTATTTGTGGACTTAATCCTGGAAGTTCTGTAGCATTAGGTCAATACCTATGTTGGCTATGCTGGGATCTGACTCTGATGACCCCCTAACCTTTACTTACTGATTTCAGGCCCTCCAACATGGCCAACTTCAAATACTGTACATCAGTGGTTCTCAATCTCAGTCCTCAAGTACCTGCAACAGGCCATGTTGGCAGGTTTTCATTTATCGTGCACAGGTGCGTTAAATCAGAGTCAATAGCTTGGTATTTTGGACACCTGTTTTATCTAAAAGAAATTCCCAAAACATGGCCAGTTGGGGGTACTTAAGGACTGAGGTTGAGGACCACTGCTGTACATGATACGAAACCCACTGCTTTTGGACTTCTCTACATTTTATTAATCACCTGAAATTTGTATTCAGTGCAAAAAGTTCAGAAGCATCCATATTGGATGGTCTGTGTTTATTTTTTGTGAGAAGTAGAGGAATTTTCCAGTGTGCTATGGAAAGTTCCTGCTGGGCTTCTCCATGAGTGTCTGGCATGTGTGTGGTAAGCCGATTAATTCTCCCAAGCCAATCACAAAAGCTCACATTAGGGGAAACACTAATATATTATGCCTATATAAAGTACTTATTTAGCAATTGGAGTTCCCCAGCCAATACCGGCTCCTCCCATCTCCGGCTCCCAATGCCCCAAGCTCTTTTTAAAAGGCAACTAAAAACCCACCTTTTTAAAAACGCTTTTTCCTAACTACGGATGTAGAGACATCTAATTCTGTAATAATTAACGTCAACTTTGTTTTTCGACTCCCCTTGTGAGCCTTCCTTTTTTTTTTTTTCTCCCCTCCCTTTTTCTCAAATACCGTATATACTCGAGTATAAGCCGAGATTTTCAGCCCTTTTTTTTGGGCTGAAAGTCCCCCCCTCGGCTTATACTCGAGTCAGTGAAATTGAACATTGTAAATTGTACCTGAAAAAAAATTGAGAGGCTGCGGCGTCCATCGTTTAAATCTCGCGGTCTCCTCCTGGTCCCTTCCGTGATAGGCGGAACTGTGTTTGCTGAGAATCGCCTATCATGAACGTTCTCTCATCCTCACCCATCCCAGCAGACACTGTGTTCAGTGTTCCGCCAATCACGGACGTCTGCTGGGAAACTGAGGATGAGAGAACGTTCGTGATAGGCGGAACTGTGTCTGCTTAGAAAATGCCTATCACGGAAGGAAAGAGGAAGAGACCGCAAGTTTTAAACGATGGACGCCGCAGTCTCTCAATTTTGTTTCAGGTACAATTTACAATGTTCAATTTAAATTTTAGGGGAACAGTGAGGATGGGAACAGTGACTTAGTGAAGTTGCAATGGGCACAGTGAGGTGTGCAAATGGGCATTGCTGACCCTCGGCTTATACTCGAGTCAGTAAGTTTTCCCAGTTTTTTGTGGTAACATTAGGTACCTCGGCTTATACTCTGGTCGGCTTATACTCAAGTATATACGGTAGTTTTTTTCTTTCCCAAGGCTGATTGGTGAATTTATGGTACAGCGCGCTTAGTTGCAGTCCTCCAAGACAGTATTTGGCACGATATAAATTTACATATCATCATCATCATCATCAATACCAGTCTGTTGGCCATTTCTCTGCTGCTGTGTGGGCCAAAAATAAGTAGGGAAAAATCTACTCAGATAGCCTAAAGAATCATTGCATCACAACCCTCTCATTCCCCTATTCTGCTGTTCATAGACAGCAACAAGTTATTGACCTGAGAGCCAATGAGAAATGTTATACTAAAATTACTGGTATCAGCAAGCAGGGAGAGCGTCAGTCCCTTAGTCATGTGACAGTAACTAAGCACTGTCACATGGGAGGAGGTCACTAGCTTCTATATACAGTACCTGTAAGTAACTAGTGTTGTAATCAGCTATGGAGGAGGAAAAGGCAGTATCAAGGGAGCACTGGTAAGGCAAGTATAAGTGGTTTGGAAGGGGGCCTTGCAGAGACACTTCCGCTTTGCCCTGTAGATCTTTTTAAATAAAATGCAAAAGTACATTTTGAAAGTGTCCAGTGTACCTCTGGTTATAGAATCAATACTGCCTGAGAACATGCTCTAAATAAAATAAACTGAAATCTATAATGGATGGGTAAACTGCAATTTGTCATTAGCATTAACACATCAATTTTTGTTTTTCTGAGTTTCCCCAGTAACATTTTTTTACTTGTTGATCCTGCCATCAGATCTGTTATTTTTCTACTTCCATTAATAGAGTAACAATGCATTCTGTATAAAATAGTAGTTTTGGATGCCTACAACACAAAACGACAATTTGATTGGCATTCCTCATGAATTATGCTTAGGAACTTGTTTAATATGTGATGGAAGTGATAAGACATACATACCTTCTGTTTTAGGAATACAGGGGTGGGAATACTGGAAATGCTTGAGCTTTTTTCAAGGCCTTCCTTTTTGGGATGTTGATATCACCATCTAAAGTGTTACAATGGCCACAAATACTAGGATCCAGTCATGCAGAATGATCTATGAGCTTTGGATATGTGTCCAGTCTGACACCTTTCTTTTCCTGTGGACACAGCTTCTATTTCACTTTGTTTTTTCTAAGCCAAACTGTTAACAAATAGATACACACATTTTATATGAATTTAAGCTGGAAGTGCTGCAATAAATATCTGTCAACATATAATCCAACACAACTGAGTTTTTCAGAAGTTTAATGCTGGCCATAGAGGGATACTATCTTTCAAGAATTTCCAATTAACATTATTTAAATTAAATAAGAATTGGGTTTAAATGAAGGAAGGACGGGAACATTACAGTCACTACTTTGTGTGATTCATACAATCATTTGCATTTTGCACAGTAGCAGATATCTATTTAACCCATCAGTTTGATTGGAATTTTAGAAGTAGCTTTTAGACTGTATCTGCCATATTTGTGAAACAGTCATTTGTAATAACATTTCCCCCAAAAATTATTTTCACCAAAATGTCCTAACATACATTTATATTGTACGCTCTCATGAGCTATTAAATTGTATTCCAACTGTACTGTCTCCCGCATTTTCTAAAGCAGCATGCAAACTGTTGATGCTATATAAAATAATATTACATGTAATAAATGTTATCATTGATCTCTTTGAACATAAAAAATGCTGCATTATCACCTTTGTTGGATAAATATTTACAGAAACAAACAAAAAAGAAAAAAGATGTGTCTATGGCCATTCCAATAAATGTTTTTAACTACGGTGAAATTGGTCAACATAACAGCATGCTTTTTAAAATGAATTGGCAAACATACAAACTTCATGGAAAAAGTGTCAGCAATATAAAATTAACCCAGGACTGCAGTTCTGCAAGGCCAAAGTGCTAATCAATAAATGCAGTGCTTGTATGAAATTGAACAGATCACTTTTATTTTTATTTTTGTAGCTCAGCAAAAGTAAAGTTACATTTTGGGGTATAACTTTAGGAAAAGCTTTTCTTTTTGTTTTAGCTTTGGATAAAATGTGGCAAGCAGGGGTCCTTTAGATCAAGTATCTTGGGGGGAAAGTACTGCCCGTAAGGGCTGTGACACTCAAGACATGGCCTTACGGCCCTGTGCAAACCTTTCCCTGCCAGCAGGATCCTTTGAGGGTTTTGCAATTAATGCCCTAGAGCAGTAGTCATCAACCCTGTCCTCAGGGCCCACTAACAGGCCAGGTTTGCAAGATAACGTAAATACATCACAGGTGATATCATTTGCTGCTCAGTGATTGCAGTATTCTAGTCTGCATCTCCCCAAGGTAATACATAAAACCTGGCCTGTTAGTGGGCCCTGAGGACAGGGTTGATGACCACTGCCCTAGAGGATTATGGAGCAAAGATCCCCACCATATGTGATAATATTGGATTATTAAGGAAGTCACATATTTCCAATTAGACTCTATCCTAATAATAAAAAGTATAGTATTTCCTTTGTAGGGTACTGATGTCACCTGTGGAGCAAAACCTTTTCTCTCAAAAGGACCATTTTAGTACTTTAAGAAATCTTCCTGAAACAGCTGTATATAGCAGTACAAACAGTGGTTTTCTTTTAGTCTTTGTTTTTTTTTCTGTATGCCACTAACACTTTTAGAGCTAAGGTTTTTCTTTATGTAGAGGGGTGTTATATTTAAGGGAAGTATCTGAGTGGTAATAAGGCTCAGATACACAAATTGTTAGGGTCCGTGGACCATTTCTGTCCTTGGGAGATAGTACTGATGTGCAGTTCCCTGGGGCCTATAGGTGGCCCGGGTTGAACCACGGTACAGGGTTGTGCCTTTTCTTGTCCCCTCTTGACAGCAGTGCGGCGGGGAACCTGCGGTGCCTGTCGGGAGAGGGTATAAAAAGGGGCGGCCATCTTCCAGTGTGGTCGTCGTCGTTCCGCACCCAGGCACCTTAGGCCTGGGTGTGGGTGTTGCCTCCGGGTGCCTTAGGCCCGGAGGCCTGGGTGTGCTGCCCCCGGGTGCCCTAGGCCCGGGGGCGGAGTTGCTGCTCCATCCCAGACACCTTCAGTCTGTGGTGAGGTACTAAATAGGAGGCCCGGAGCCCAGCAACCTTCAGCTGGGGTCCGCTAAGGATTGAGAGCTCCCAGGGTACCGCCTTGTGAGGGGACCCATATCTTGGATCGAGGAGGCCAGGGATGTGGCCCTTTCTGAAGACCCAGCGCAGAGTCGTGGTGACAGTGAGGGCCTCTGGTAACTCTCCGGAGGGATGTTTTTCTCTTTGACATGGGCCAAGTTCTCCAAGAAGGCTGTGCATGTTCTGTAGGTCATAGTGGCAGTGACTCTACGCACACCAGGTCAGTGACAGTGACCATCTTCAACAAGTCAGTGGCAGTGACTTTCATATTCATTGGGTCTGTGATAAAGATCGCACGCCAAACCTGTTCGTGCATATCAGAACAGTAAAGAGAACCAAGATTTGAGTTTGTGCCTGGACCTCTCTCCCACCTTATCTGACCTGTGTCTCGTCTCAACCTGTCTGCTCTTAAAGGGACTATTTATCCATGTGAAATAAATACAGAAGTTGGACTTTCAGTTGGTATGGACAGTGGCTTTACTGGGGAGGATTAAGGACTTGTTTCTGGCCAAGCCAGAAGTGAGATCCGCTCGGGAGGACTCAAACACCAGCCGAAGGCAGGCCCGAGAAAACAAACACCGCTCAACCTCCCCATCCAGGAGGGTACTGGCATGTAGTGCGGTGTGCCTCAGTCTTTCCTGCGGAGGAGCCAAGTTAAGAAAAGCAGGTAAAGTCTGGGGTGGGTGTGCTATATTTATATTACAATTGAAACATATAGAGTGAAAAAAAAATGTATGCTGTCCTGGTGTCTTTCTCAGGTAACAAGTGAAGAAATTTGTAGTTGTGCCCATGTGTTTAGTTAACCATTTTTACTATGTCCATTCTGAGCAAGTAAGATCCAGGAAATCAACACTATACTCCTATCACACTCTGGAAGTTTGTAAACCTTAATCTGAATAAGATATTCTGAGTTCTGCTCAGCACAGTAGAGGAAGAGGACACCGAGATAAACATATCAAAGTTGTCAGGTGCTAAGTTAGATTAGTTCAATTCACAAAGTTTTAAGACCAGAACAAGGATCTTTATTTTACTTATATGGCTGTAATTTCTAAAGGATAACACAACTTTTGTGGAAAAAAAAATAGCAAATTAAAATAAATATATACAATTGCTACACTAGCCATATAGTAATTTAATGTTATTAAAAGTTACATTTCCCACCTTCGCAAACCTTAAGCAGAAATTTGGCCTCCCCAATAGAGATTTTTATAAAAAGAACAAAACAAATTTAACAAAAAGAATGCTTTAATGGGAGGAGGTACTTTCAACTTAAGTTTAGAATGAACACAGGAAAAGAAAATCACTGTGGATCAACGATTAAAATATGTCCCTTTCAGAAATTAAATACATTTCAAACATTCATGGATATTCATAAGTATCTTAGGAGATGTAATGTAAAAATATACCTTATTTCAAGTCTAGTTAAAATAAATAGGAGATCAGGAGCGTGGCTTAGTGATGGCAGAGTGGGATTGCACTTTATCAGAGATCTGTCCCTGATCCCTCTGCAGTTTAGCCTTGCAGGACAAGCAGCCGTGTTCGAAAATACCTAAAGGTGCCAAGAAGCCTCTGGGTCCCGCACCGACCATTCGAAACACCTTGATTGTGGATTTTTCTGCCCAACAAGAACTTGGATTGCATGAACTAACTGAAGCTAATATGGCACCTTCACTTCCCCATTTAGAGAGTCTTTTCCCTAGTACATCGGGTGACTGCCCAGGGGACTTTTTTGCTACCAGTACTGGGAGTGAATGTTCAAGCTCCATGTTCGACCAATCTCCCATTTGGCCTCAGCTTCCCAGTTCTGACTAAGGATCCACTCAGCCCTCTTTCTTGCCTTCCTTACCACAAAACCCGACCTTCAGGCTTTTGTGATATGACTCTAATAAATGCTCTGATTTCAGGGGGATGCAGGACTCTGTGCACCAGCTCTCTACAAAAGTGGATATACTGGATTTGGATCCCGCCTTTATGAAAGACCACCTCTCTCACTTGGAAACCAAATGTGCCCTACAGGAACAACACCTCAAAGCACTATTCCTCCATCAAGACAGCTTGGAAAACTGGAGCCGTAAAAACAATTTGAAATTGCTTGGAAACCCAGAGGCTATCTTGGACAATGACCTGAAATCCACTGTGTCCGCCATTCTAACCAAGTTCTGGACAGGGCCCAAGAGAACATATTGAGCTGGACAATGACCAGGATCAAGGGATAGTGGCCCCTATCTGTGAACAGCCCTAGGGACACTTCTCTGTAGGGTCAAATTTTTCACAGTAAAGGGGAAGATCCTCCATAAGGTCTGGCGTGCGGAACTGATTGACTTTGATGGGGCTTCCATCCACATCTTACCTGACTTGTCCCACAGGACACTATAGATAAGACAGTGTCTTAAATGGGTTGAAAAGATTTGTGTTTTTTCACCTTAATGCATCCTATGCGCTTCTCCTAAGGGGTTATATAATGCAGGTAGGAGCCGCGAGAGCCGTCGAGGGACCCCAGAAGAAGATGTTCGGGGGCCACTCTGTGCAAAATGAGCTGCACAGTGGAGGTAAGTATGACATGTTTGTTATTTAAAAAACAAAAAAAACAAAGCTTTAGTATCACTTTAAGCCTCTCTTGTATCTACTTACAGGTAATGGAATTACCTACCCCTGGAACTATCCATTTCATCTTGTCATCCAGAAAGCCAGTACCACCTTTTGCCCGCACTCCCTCCCAACTCCCAGACCTCTTTAATTTCTAGCAAGTAATCACATTCACAAAGCCATGTGATTACTATGAATGTAGGATAGCCTTTACATACAGTATATACCTGCTTTAGCTTGGTTGTGAATAATAGTGAAACCATTTGCCCAGTTTCAATCTGTTTTTAGATTTATTGCAAGCACGTGCAGTTCAAGTCCCAAGATGGTCTGCTTTGGAGGTTCCACAATCCTTGTCTCCACCGCCAAGGCTTCAGCGTGCCCTATCCCATTCTGCCCGCCAAACTGCCCAGCAAGGTAACCGGCAGACTCCATGACACCATGAGCATTGACATGCCTTGTGGCTATGATCTTTCTTAGGAGTCCCTGCCCCACCTGGACTCAAACTTTTTATACAGCACTTGTGTTCCTTGTTAACTTCTTTATTGCTTTATGATTCCCTATGCTACAAAATGTTAGATAATAGTAGCATAGGGAATCACAGAATGCCAAAAAGCTCTTATAAAAAATGTAAGGTGAGAACCAGACCTAGACTAGAGGTGGTAAAGAGTACGAAGAGAGGGGGCCCAGAGGAGGAGAAAAATTAGAGACAACATTAGAACCTAGCAACACTGGTGGAAACTGTGTGCTCAACAGGTCCACCTTCATGTCACACATAATGAACAGATCAAGCTGTCTTGCGTACACACTGTCAGACCAAATTCCGACCGTCCAAAACGCGGTGACGTAAAACACTACGACGAGCCGAGAAAAATAAAGTTCAATGCTTCCGAGCATGCTTGATTCTGAGCATGCATGTTTTTTTTTCTCCGTCGGAGTTCCACACAGACGATCGGAATTTCCATCAATCGGAAAAAAATCAAACATGTTCTATTTCTAAACTTCGACAGAAAAAAAGTCAGATGGAGCCAACACACGGTCGGAATATCCGATGAAAAAATTCCGTCTGACTTTTTTCATCGGAAATTACGATCGTGTGTACAAGGCATACGTTTGCACACAGGTGGACATCATTTCACTAATTATGTGACTTCTGAAGGTAATTGGTTGCACCAGAGCTTTTTATGGGCATCATAACAAAGGGGGTGAATACATACGCACATGACAATTATCAATTTTTAGTATTTCTGAAAAATTGTTTCATGTATATATTTTTCTAATTTTACTTCACCAACTTAGACTATTGTGTTTTGATCCATCACATATAATTCAGATTAAGTTTAAAAAAACATTGAACTAAAAGGCTGTAATGTAACAAAATAGGTAAAAAAGCCAAGGGGGGTGAATAAAAGCCACTGCGTGTGTGTGTGTGTATATATATATATATATATATATATAAAATATAGACCATAGGCCCTTTTGGAGGTATAGTGGCTCCTTCCCAGGCCCTGTGGGGCCATTTCTCATGTAGTTGTTGTTTGTGGCTTTGCCCGGATTTCACTTCTGTTTATGTGTTTATGTCAATTTGTTTCCCTGTGGCTGTCTCCGGTTTGGTTTTCTTGTTTTCCACTTTAGTGATGGTTCCCATTCCCTCAGGGATTGACTTGTGACTCCCTCCCCTTCTGGTTGTTGTGTGGGTGGAGGGGGTGGGGGGGTGGCAGACACTTTTCTGCAGCAGGCTCTTAGTGGGTGGAGCTTATTATGAGCACAGCAACAAATTAGGTAGGATGTTGGCCAATTCCCATAGGGAACTGACTTTTAAATTTTTCATTCCTCAACTTATGAATGTGAGAAGGAGATGCCCCACCCACTGTCCCTGGGTGTGGGCATCAGGGGGAGAAGAGGCAGGAGCATGTTACATGTTCCACCCTAAATACGAGTGTAACATGTCCCAAAGGTGAACCTATAATTTAAGTGAATAGAGAAGCACTGCAACTGTGTGTATTACGCCGCATTGGTGCAGCAATTATGGGGTTAAAAGAGGTGGTGAAGGGGCATCACATTACCTTTTCACTGCTTGTCAAATGCCTTTAAAAAGCAATATGAACGTGGATTTTCAAAGGTGCGGCAATTTAGACACAAGTCTAAACGTAGACTTTATCTCATTAAGCTGAATATAACGTCTCTGTTTTTGAAAATAAGTATCCTAAATTGCCTGGGCTGATGGGCTTTTGTTTGCTGTAAGCACGCTTTGCATTCTTATACAAGCCTGTGGGAAAGCGAAGCAGCTTGAAGCAAGTCAAATGCAGGTCAGAAGGAGGCCAACTGCATGTGAAATGCATCTGTCAATGAATTCTAAATGACAAAAGCATCTCAAACTGATGTAAAACTGATGCCATCAACACAAGTCTAAACCCCTTATTCTGGCATATTAGCTTTGTGAATTGAGACTTATACATTATATCCTATTTATAATGCAGGAAGAGCAAGCAAAAGTGTGCACTGAATTTAATGATTTGTGCAGCTTCTATTTTTAAAAAAACATAACCTGATTTTCGAATGGAGATTTCCTTTTGAAGCAGCTGAAGCCTTTGCTATATAAGATAACATTTATGATTGCTGTTCCTTTGCCAAATAATTCTGGTTTGTAGAGCCTTTAATCTAATGGGTAAATCGCTCTTCTAGAGCAGAAAGAAAAGTCTCTTTAAATCCACCTACTGTACAGTGTTGTAAGATGTTTCAAGCTGAGCCAAAATACTTCTCTTCTTGTTGTGTATCACTTTGTGAAGTCATTATTTCCCGCTGCTGCAGATGGATCAGCTCTCAGTCGAAATGCAAAAGTTCAATTTTTTTCTTTTTCTTCTCTGTCCTTTAATTACTAGCTGGAGGGAACACACAATAATTATCAGCCTATAATACATTAAGGGGGCGAGTGTAGAGAGTCACAAGGCTGTGTCACTGCACAGCTCAGAAGTTAGAACAATGCCTAAGAATGCCATAAGGCTGAAGAGGAGTGGGACAGTTACATTAACCCTTATTCTTAGCCTAGATGCTAAGGGGTTAAGCATTGGCAAAAATAATCATTTCAGAATATTGATTTTTAAAGAATGGCATTTTTTTAAAATACACACATTATTCGATTCCTTAAAAATACATTGTAAAAATACATTATATAGTGAGTCAGCATGGGGATAATTGATTAGAACTCTTGTGTTGTGTTAATAGTGGGCTGCCCCTTTCAATAGTGACTAAACAAAAAAAAAAAATGAATACCTAGTGCTCATATATCCAATTATATAAAGTGAAAAAACAATTTATATGTATAATAATTAATGCATATACACAATGACTGTATTAATAGTGCACTGTCCCTTTAAATGGTGACTGAACACACCATTTGATCACCCATTGCTCACACCTAAATACATACAATGCGATAAAACAATTCATACGTAAATAAATAATGCATATACACAATACATCAAAAAAAATAAAAAAAAATAAGATTGAAATAAATATAAAGTCTATATTAAATTCCAAGTGCTCTGTGCTCATAAACATCCTTATAAGGTGCTCCAGTGCAAACAAAGTGCACCTTAGACTGAAAAAATCAGACAGACAGAGATGATCTTAAATTATAGAGATCAAAAGTGCTTGTTTAATCCAAGATAGAAATTGGCCCTACCAGACCCACAGATGAGACCATCTCCTCCATAGAAAATACTCCATATACAGCAAACCTGCCACTACCTTCGTGTCGAATGCCGCTCACCCACAGTTATATACTATATTACCAAAAATATTGGGACACCTGCCTTTACACGCACATGAACTTTAATGGCATCCCAGTCTTAGTCCGTAGGATTCAATATTGAGTTGGCCCACCCTTTGCAGCTATTACAGCTTCAACTCTTCTGGGAAGGCTGTCCACAAGGTTTAGGAGTGTGTCTATGTGAATGTTTGACCATTCTTCCAGAAGCGCATTTGTGAGGTCAGGCACTGATGTGGACGAAAAGGCCTGGCTCACAGGCACCACTCTAATCCATCCCAAAGGTGTTCTATCGGGTTGAGGTCAGGACTGTGCAGGCCAGTCAAGTTCCTCCACCCCAAAACTTGCTCATCCATGTCTTTATGGACCTTGCTTTGTGCACTGGTACAAATCATTTAGTGGATGGGGGGGGGGGGTTATGGTGTGGGGTTGTTTTTCAGGGTTCGGGCTTGACCCCTTAGTTTCAGTGATGGGAACTCTTAAGGTTTCAGCATACTAAGACATTTTGGACACTTGCATGCTCCCAACTTTATGAGAACAGTTTGGGGATGGCCCCTTTCTGTTCCAACATGTCTGAGCACCAGTGCTAAAAGCAAGGTCCATAAAGACATGGATGACCGAGTTTTGGGTGGAGGAACTTAACTGGCCTGCACAGACAACCCGATAGAACACCTTTGGGGTGAATTAGAGTGGAGACTGCGAGCCAGGCCTTCTCATCCACATCAGTGCCTGACGTCACAAATGAGCTCCTGGAAGAATGGACAAACATTCCCATAGACACACTCCTAAACCTTGTGGACAACCTTCCCAGAAGATTTGAAGATATTATAGCGGCAAAGGGTGGGCCAACTCAATATTGAACCCTACGGACTAAGACTGGGATGCCATTAAAGTTTATGTTTTTGTAAAAGCAGGTGTCCCAATACTTTTGGTAGTATAGTGTATATGAAAAGCACAAACAGGGAGAAGCATCATGGTGCAATATGGCAAAAACTCTTATTAAACAAATGAATCACACTTACATGTAAACAGATGAATAATGTGGTAAAACAATGAAAAAATGTCAGGCCGCGGTGATCAGCCAACACGCCAGTACGTGGAGATGTCACGTTCCAACACCTGGTTGAAGGAAAGAAATTTGCATCATCTATGCCTAATGCCTCGTACACACGACCGTTTTTTCCAACAGGAAAACTACTATGAGAGCTTTTCTTCGGGAATCCCAGCCATGTGTATGCTCCATCGTAGTTTTTCCGACGGAAAAACTGCCGGACAAAAAAAAAAAAAAGAGAGCAGGATCTCTTTTTTCCCGTCAGGAAAAAATCCTGCCGGGAAAACTGTTCGTCTGTATGGTTTTCCGACAGGCAAAAAAACGAGCATGCTCAGAATCAAGTATGAGACGAGAGCGCTCTTTCTGGTAAAACTAGCGTTCGTAATGGAGATATCACATTCATCACACTGTAACGGACTGAAAAGCACAAGGCTGAAAAGCGTGAATCGTCCCTCACCAAACTTTTACTAACACAAGGATCAGCAAAAGCAGCCCAAAGGGTGGCGCCGTTGGAATGGAACTTCCCCTTTATAGTGCCATCGTACGTGTTGTACGTCACCGCGCTTTGGACAAGTGGACTTTTGTCTGAGCGTGTGCACGCAAGGCAGGCTGAGAGGAATTCTGTTGGGAAAACCGTTTATTATCCGACGGAAAAACCAGTCGTGTGTACTAGGCATTAGTCAGTAAATCTAGCTATCCTCGTCAACCACTCCCTTTCTTTCTACCTTATTTGTTTGGACATTTTTATCCTTTTATTAACACCGGTGAAATATAACTGAGATTAGGGATGCAATTTCTGTAAAACATTTTTAGGAAATAGTAAGATCACCTTTCATTTTTGAAAAACATTTGTATGAATCTTTGTCACGTGTCACAGTTTGGGAAAGGACTCATAGTCCATGTGTTTATATGCTTGTTTTGTTCCATGTTCATTGGTGAGATAGCTCTAATTAGGTAGCTTTGCTTTGAAACTGGCAGTGATAATGTTCCATTCACAGTGGAGCCATATGGCAAACAGAATAGAGAGCAGTTCAATAATACTCTCAGCGTTATTCAATTACACCCCTATGAACATCATTTCCCATAAAACTGCAATATCGTATCATGATGACACTACAAGAAACCTAAGCTAAAATTCAACTGCCATATGTTACACCCCTAACAAAAGATGGCATCTCTATTTCTCGAGGACAAGTTTCAGAGCGGACAGCTAATGTCTGCAAGATGATTTGTCAGCTGAGCTTAACACTCTCTGACTCGGCACCGATTTAAAAGTTTCGCTCTACATTACAAAGACAGACATAAACATATTCACAGATTTTCAGCTCACAATCAAAAGCCACCCTGCACAGATGTGACTTTACACATGACTACAATTATTATACTAATGGCAGTCTACATTGTAAAACCAATTCAACAATTCAGCTTGAAGTCCTATGTTTTGCAGCCATGTTTATTGGGCACACACCTTTTTTGAAAATCCCCATTGTTTTACAAAAAGGAAAAAACGGGGGAAAGAAAAGAAAAACTTCCTGTCTGGAGATATTGACAATGTATATTGTGCAAAATGCCTCAACCAATTATTGCCCAGCTCTGAAATCCATCATTCTGGAAGTGCATTTTAAGTTATTGCTGTTTATTTTCCTGTTGCTATTTGATTTTCAAAGTACTACTAAATTCTAAAAGCCTGTGATATTCTGAGAATGAAAAAGAAATTGGTTTGTATTGTAGCAGCTAAACAATAAATTAAGTTTCAGTTTCAGCTTAGTGACTGTAGACATCACATGCAACTAATGTGCGTAGTATAGTATAATATTATTGTATCACATGGTTATAAGAAATGTGTTTGCTCATAAATACATTTGTCTACAGCGAGGAAGCTGTACATAAGTAGAAAAATCAGTTTTAAAGTGTTTTTGAATTTCAGTCATCAATGCTTTTGCCTAACTCCAGGTTTTAATAAATTTAAAAAAATTAGTTTGGACCAAGTTGTCCCAAACAATGTAATTCTTTCACTAAGCCCTGGTTCACACTGGTGCGATTTGAAATGCGATTTGACATGTCAAATCGCATGTCAAATCGGCGATATTTGCCGCAAATTGCGGGCAATGGCACCGTCCTAATCAGTGCGATGCCGCATCTGCGGCGCTGCACTGATTTCAAAAAGTAGTTTCTGTACTACTTTTTGCGATTTCGGCCACGATTTACATTGACATCTGTGTCAGATGTCTTTGTAATCGTGGCTGAAATCGGGACTGCCAGCGGGAGTGAAATCGTGCGAGTTCAGCTGAACTCGCACGGCTTCACTCCAGAAGCCCAGTGTGAACCTGGGCTTACACATGCAGAGGCTGGGAGCGCTGTATAAGCAGTATGCAGCATCACCTTGTATTTTATGAATAATTGATTGACTGAGGTGGAAACCCAGCCAAATTATGTCACGCTCTCGACCTCAGCCAGTCAGAGGAATCCTTGTACATATTCATAAAATACAATACAAAATACGTGTATAGAAGTGCTATAGATATAGACAAATTTAAATTGATGCCTTCGTCCCTTCAAAATATTGTAATGGAAGAAGAGGCTAGGGTGGACTTTGATGCCACCATATGTAGAACTGATAGTCAGTCAAGGGTATAGTATAAAAAAGTTTTTTATTACAAAATATATCAAAAAGTTCATGTACATATTTAAAGAATAAAAAAAAGTATTGATTCTGACAATCGTGTATTAACTCATTGTAGACATTCTATTTGTTACCAATGAAATATCTAATCATCCACAGTGCATAGTATAGAGGCTCTACATGTTTTGCGGTTTATTCCGTAATATCGGCTTCCTCAGGAGCTATATACAGGCATATATTTGTCAGAAGATATACATGGATTTTGTCACATAACTATAAATAAGAATAACATTATTAGTATTATTGTACATTGTGGATATATAATATTACAATTATATATAAAAGAAGATATTCATCCATCACATGAACCAAACCCAAGCCACCCAGATCTCACCGTGGATGCTGCGCCACAAAAATGGCGAGAACTTGAGCAAGTGGGTGACCCACCCTGGAGGACATAGGAACTCACGAGGTGACACACAATTGGTAGGTTCTAAAATGATTTTTCATACATCAGTATATTGATATGTTTTATCACTAATATTTTTTATCACTATTATTATTTTTAATTCTATCCATCTACTTTCATTATTTTTTTCACATATATAACAAATATGTACATGAACTTTTTGATATATTTGTAAAAAACACTTTTTTATACTATACCCTTGACTGACTATCAGTTCTACATACGGTGCCATCAAAGTCCACCCTAGCCTCTTCTTCCATTACAATACAATACAAAATACAATTCACTATAACCTGAAGTTAGGCTTTAAAGCGGAGGTCCACACAAAAATGGAACCTCCGCTTTTCGGGACCCTCCCACCCTCCGGTGTCACATTTGGCACCTTTAAGGGGGGAGGGGGTGCAGATACCTGTATAATACAGGTATTTTCACCGACTTCCGGCCATAGACTCCCACGGGAGCTACGCCCCTTCCTGCGCCCCCCTGTCTTCACACACGGGTCCCAGAAGACAGGAGGGACCATTTCGCTTGCGCAGCGCGAATCACGCATGCGCAGTAGGGAACCGGGAAGAGAAGCCACAAGGCTTAATTTCCTAATTCCCTTACCGAAGATGGCGGTGGCAGCACCCGAGGACTGAGGCACGGGTGCCGTCATCGCAGGCGCGCTGGACAGGTAAGTGTCCATATTTTAAAAGTCAACAGCTGCAGTATTTGTAGCTGTTGACTTTAAAAAAAAAAACATTTCGGCGGACCTCCGCTTTAAGCTGGATATGGAAAATTAAATAAGCTACACTGTACTTAAAGCAGCTTTCTGGTCACATAATATAGATTGTTTGGACCAGCTTGGTTAACCTCTTGCTGCCAATGCAACACCTATGTGCAGTGGCAAAAGGATGGGCTTTAATGGCTACATGTTACACATATGCATCACTGGGCAGCCAATGTTTCTGTTCTTAAAGCGCGCTCACTGCGTGCTCCGAGTTCAGAGACCAAGCTGTGAAGGGCAGCACTTGGCCACGGCTAATGATCAGTAGCTGACAGGACCAGCTCCTGATCACGTGACCACTGTGACAGTCAATCACAATGGTCACCTGATTGTTTTCTCAGCCCCAGCATTCAGAACTTATTAAAGGGATGTCAGGGCAGGCAGTTAAAATGAATGCTTACCTTTGTAAAAGGGTCTGATTGCTGGGGATGCTGTAATACTGTAAATAGCACAAGCTACTACAGTGTAAGTGTCACTGTCTTCCTGTGTAATTACCAGACACTTCCTTTCTGCTGCCACAAGGAAACTGAATCAGTTACATGACACTTTGACCACTCAGGAGCAGCCTTATATTTTTATCAAGGAATACAAGGTGTTCTCTTATTGGCTATGGTGGGCATTATTACACCATCCACCCACCTCTCCACTTTGGTCAATCAGAGAATGCTTTCTATTCATTGACAAACATACAAGGCTGTTCCTGGTTTAGATGTCGTGTAAACAACTGGCTGACAGGAAAGTTTGAGTTCTGGTGTAAAGTAGAAGTATACTTAAAACATTTCTAGGATATATAATTTATTTTGAAAGAAGAGTTTTAGCATGTGTCTTTTGCCCAAAAAAACTTTCTCCTGCTCCTAGCAATTTTCATTTTAGTGTACACCTTCTGCTGCACATGCACAGTGCAGTGTACATTCCCAGGACCTTTATGATGCTAAGAAAGGAGTTGGGTGTCGGGACAATGTTTGGTGTCCATGCGCAGGTGCTACACCATCAATGGCCACCCAATGGTCAAAGAGGAGCAACATGATGGCAGCAGTGGACAGAGTGGCAAGGAACAGCTCTGACCTCTGAACTGTCAGAGCTGGGAGAGGGCAGACAGACAAATGAGTCTGCCATAATGTGCAAGTATGCTGTGCATATTTTCACATTATGAAAAAGATCAGCAAACCTTTATTTTCACTTTACCATACATGTAAACCCAATCTCTAAAATCTTACCTAAGATTTTACTTGTTAATGTAATTTTAAAACAGTTTTTATCATTTTTAAATCTGTAGCATTCATTAAAATATTATCTGGTGCTCCTGCCAGGAAGATACTTGTTCAAGCTCTTCCTGTTTTAGGGTGACAAAGCTTATTTCCTGTCTCCCTATTTTACTCCTATGGTGTGGCAAGTAAAAAACACATTACATTGGATGGAAAGGGCAGTTGGTGGTGTCCCCACCCCCTGCCCATTCTTTGCATTCTATTTTACGCTTCCCCTCTCCCTTTCTTCTCCTCCACCTCTACCCCCAACCCCCTTGTATTTTATTTTATTATTTCTCTCCTATACCCCCCCTGTGGCTCGGCGAGAGTAGCAGAGTTGAGAGAGACCCGAGAAGACTACTTATTTTATATAAATATGCGGTGGTCGTATCTGGCTATCTCTGGTATTGCACTCAGGAACACCGGTCAAATGCTCATTAGAATTTGTCTATGTTTGCCATACTCTTATGCCGTGTACACACGGTCGGAATTTACGATGAAAAAAGTCAGACGGAATTTTGCCCCATCTGACTTTTTTCGTCGGAAATTCCGTTTGTCTGTATGGAACTCCGACGGAGAAAAAAAACACGCATGCTCAGAATCAAGTCGACGCATGCTCGGAAGTATTGAACTTTTCTCGGCTCGTTGTATTGTTGTACGTCACCGCGTTCTTGACGGTCGGAATTTGGTGTGACAGTGTGTATGCAAGACAGCTTGAACGGAATTCCGTCAGAAAAATCCGTCTGAGTTTATCCCGACGGAAAATTTGACCGTGTGTACAAGGCATAACTGTGCGGTCTTCATGACATGAGACCCTATTCTTACCCATTGGAAGATATAGCTAATAACTTGTCTTTTCTAATATATCGTTCTCCATTTACATGACTGTACAATGTATGTGGCATTTCTCTTGTGTTTATTGTGCCATTTTCAAAAACATTCAATAAAATGTTTATGCAAAAAAAAAAAAAAAACACATTACACTGGCACAGTCTATTGTCACCATTAAAAAACCTACCCTGTAAAATGCCATGTAGCCATCACTAGAGTGAATGCGTATAGCTCCCAACTGTTCCTTATTTGCAGGAACTGTCCCTTTTCTAAGGACAGAAAACTCTACTATGACAATGATTGACACAAACTACAGGCAGTAGCAATGTCTATTTTTTGTGCAGCACATTTTACAGACATTTACTTCAACTGTGTACTTAGCTGTTTGCCTACACTCTTATTGTAATAATATTCTGAATCATCTGCATAAACTAACATTTTAATAACTGGTCTGGTTTAGCTTTTCTGGTTATCCCATAAAGTGTACTTTGATTATAACATTCTTGACTACTTCCATATGTTTCCATATGTCCTTTGTGGTTGTGCATAACCACCCACAGACTGAAGAGTTATAAGCTACCTTAGTTCCCAGACTGAATAAAAAAAAAATTGGTTATCATAATAAATGGAAAACCTGATTGTGTTTCATTGTGCTCATTATAACTAAGGGCAATTTTGCACTAGTGATCATGTTGCTGTTGGAATATTACCAGTGACACGATCGCTAAAAGAACAAAAAACACCTGTTGGCTGAACCAGTGAGATCTCACTCCAGCATTGTTCCTGCTAGTAAGCAAGATTCTGCAGTTTCATCCAGTGAAGGAGTGATGCCATAGGAACATGTAGCACACAGATCCCCTCCTTTACCTGTCTTGTTCGGCTCCTCGCAGGAAGAAGGGGGCACACCATGCCACAAGCCCGTACCCTCCTGTATAAAGAGGTTGAGCGGTGTTGTTGGCGGGTCTCCACAGCCAGAAACCAGAATCCTCCAGAGAATGATTCTCACCTCTACAATTGACAGAGACTTGAATGTCCACACCAGCTGCAACTCCAACGTAGAGTTTATTTTCTCTTTGCAAATAACAGTCTGATATGTAAAGATTGGAGTAAGAAGACAGGACAGCATAAGGTGTGGGAGAGGTCCAGGCACAAACGAAATCACTTCACTGCCCCGATTCTCAAGCAGACTCAGCCCAGATGGATAGTCTCCCTAGGTAGGGACTAGCAGCCAAATGGTACTCTAACTTGACCGCTAGGGGTGCAACGGATCAAAAAACTCACGGATCGGATCGATCCTCGGATCAGAGCCACGGATCGGATCATTTTCAGATCGGCAAAAAAAAAAATTACTAATATCCACGTCACCCCCCCCCCCCCCCACTGTAATATCCACAATCTCCCCCAGTAATATCCACAATCTTCCCCCAGTAATATCCACAATCTTCCCCAGTATGTAATATCCACAATCTTCCCCCTGTATGTAATATCCACAATCTTCCCCCTGTATGTAATATCCACAATCTTCCCCCTGTATGTAATATCCACAATCTTCCCCTGTATGTAATATCCACAATCTTCCCCCTGTATGTAATATCCACAATCTTCCCCCTGTATGTAATATCCACAATCTTCCCCCTGTATGTAATATCCACAATCTCCCCCTGTATGTAATATCCACAATCTTCCCCCTGTATGTAATATCCACACTCTCCCCCTGTATGTAATATCCACACTCTCCCCCTGTATGTAATATCCACAATCTCCCCCAGTAATGGGCATCTCCACCACTTACCAGTCTCTCCCGCCGGCCAGTTCAAATCCACGAGCAGCGAGGGGTGATGACGTCACAAGGCGGCCGCCGCCCCCGGGTGTACCAAGATGGCCGCGGCTCCGGAGCTAGGCCGAAGCCACGGCCTTTCCTAAGGCCGAGGCCGCGGATCGCGGTGTGTGCCGATCCGAACGGGGTGACCCGTTCGGATCACGGATCGTCACCGATCCGTTGCACCACTATTAACCGCACAGTCTCTGCCACAGACTGGATGAACTCGGTCTCTGCCACAGAGCTGGTAAACTTGGTCTCTGCCACAGACCTGGTGAACTTAGTGCTTCAAAACTTGACCTCTTTGTAAGGAGAAGACATCCCTCCAGAGAGTTACCGGGACCCTTCCTTCACCGTGACTTCTCACCGGTCCCTCGGAACAGTTCCTCCCCCAGCCTCCTCGTCTAAGATACGGGTCCCCTCGCAAGGCAGCACCCTGGGATTCCTTGATCCTTGATGGGCCCCAGCCGAAGGTGCTGGGCCCAAGGCCTCTGCCGCAGTCCCAGGGCTAAAGGTGCCTGGGACCTATTCACCGACCTCCGCCCCTGGGCCAAAGGTGCCCAGGGTGGACAAGAACACAACTCCTGGGAGTAGGACTCCCGACGACCGAAGAACACCGAACAGGCAGCGTCTGCCCCTTTTATATCCTCTCCCAGCATGCACAGCAGGCCTGCCACACCCACGGTACGGCTGCTGAGAGGGAACACACAAGGCACAGCACTGTATCAGCGGTTCAACCCTGGCCCACCATGGCAGCGCCACCTGCAGGCCACAGGGAACCACACACCGATGATCTCCCTGCAGACAAAAGTGGTTGATAGAATCCTGAAAATTGGGGTGTTTGAGCATAACTACCACTCAAACACTTCCCCTAAATTTAGGACCCCGCTACAAACAGATGAGAGTTCTTTTCAGTGATGTTGTTGTTGGTGAGTTGCCTTCAGCATCAGGGTTGCTAGTGTGTAAAAAGTACTGTTTAGCAGAGAGAGGGTTGTCTTTCGTATGCAACTTTGAGGCTGAAATTGTAAAAACCCCAATCCTTTCAATTAAATGTCTGGGAGATGCATTTAAGCTATATGTGGTGTTGCAGAACAGTACGAATCTCACAGACAATGACAGTAACACCACATGATGGCATGAACTAAATTGCACGTTTAACCACTTCAATACTGGGCACTTTCACCCTTTTCCTTCCCAGGCCAATTTTCAGCTTTCAGCGGTCTCGCACTTTCAATGAGAATTACGCGGTCATGCAACACTGTACCCAAATGAATTTTTTTGAATTTTGTTCACACAAATGCAGCTTTCTTTTGGTTGTATTTATTCACGACTCGTTTTTTTATTTTTTTGCGATATAAGCAAAAACAAGAGCGAAAATTTTGAAAAAAAACCCAATATTTTCTACTTTCTATTTTAAAAGAAATCCAATCAAATCGAATTTTGTCATAAATTTAAGCCAAAATGTATTCTGCTACATGTCTTTGGTAAAAAAAAATGCAGTTAAGTATATAAACACAATCAGAAGGAGGAAGCGCCCACCCGGGTGGGAGGTGGTTAACAATCTGACAATGGAAGGGGGAGGCTGTGATACAGTATATAGTATCTAGAGAGAAACCCACTACTATAAATAATGTTCTGCTCTTTATAATATTTACAACAATGAATCAAATTGAGTTGCTGCTGCTATATTAAAGCCAAACAATAATGTAAAAACTGAAAAAATTTATTAAGGAAGCAAATCTACATTATAGTGTATTAAATTTACTGTAAAAAAAAGTCTCCAAAATATTGTTTCACTTTTGTATGCATTATTCGATTAGTTGTACTAGACCCCATTCTAAATAGGACCCCCATCAGCCATTCTAAATTCAAGAAATCAGCATTAGAATGTAAATTATCTCCATGATGCCCCCAAAATAATGTAGTACCCATTTGCACAGTACTAATTCATCTCTACTAGGCCCCATTTTGAACAGGACCTATACCATCCAGACTTTAAGCTAGAAAGCAACTGTATAGTATAATTATTTCACAGAAAAAAAAAATATATATATATTGCACTGCCTATGTGCCTATGTGCTCAGTATTTAATCATTTATACCAGGCCTCATTTTGAACAGGACCCCCAATCAGCCATGTTAACAAGATATCAACATTAAAGTGTAGTTTATCTCCATAAAATAAAGAAGTGGCCATTTGCACAGTACTGAATAACAGGCTCCATATTGAACAAGACCTTCACCATCAAATAATAATCTAGACCTCATGTTTTAGAGTGTAATTCTTTTACAAAGAAAGCCCAAAATAGCCCCCCCCCCCAAAATAGTTAGCAGTTAAAATTAGTTAATTACTTATGCAGCACTTACCCCCATTTAAGGGACCGGCTGATTTTGTTTTGGGTCATGCAAACTACCTCCAAGGCTTCCGTTGTCAGGGTATAGAAAGTCTTTAGAAAAAGTTAATGTCCACACTCCACACAAATGTAAAACCTAAACAGGAAGGCTTTATTTTCCTTTTCTTGCTGTGGGAACTTGTAGAGAAAGTAGGAAACGAGAGAAGAATAGGGGAAGGTTCAGGCACGCAACACTAAAGGCACAACGTCGCCACTCAAGCCCGAGTGGGTATTGCTCATCCGGATAGTCCTGTTCACTGGTCCTAGCAGCCGGGATGATGCACGGATCAACTTTATCTGAGAATTTAGGGATGCGATCAGGAATCCTCTGCCACAGGATTATCAAAGTCCCGAACCTCCCAGCCAAGCAATAGACAGAACCTTTATGCCAGATCGGCGTATTGCAGGGCTTGTAGTAATGGATCCCTTCTTAGGTGAGTCTCCAGGCCTCCTCCCGAGACAGCAGTACCATCGCCAGTCTCCTTTGGGGCAGATCCTCCCCTGGCCTCCTTCCCTAAGAGTGGGCTTCCCGCAGGTGGGTAGCTTGGGATCCCTTCCAAAGGGCATAGGCCCCAGCCAGCAGAGCTGGGCCTACCAGGCAGCGATGCAGCCTCGGGCTGAAGGTGCCCGGGGCTGGAAAACACTCACTCACCCCGTGCCACACGGGCCACGAGGCACACACACAGGACGAACCCCAATTAATGGTGTCTGCCCCTTATGTACCCTCTCCCAGCATGCACAGCGGGTCAACCACACCCTCTGCATGGCTGCCGAGAGAGGACACCCAAGTTGTTGTGATACCCCTGTATTCCTGCCTGGGCTGTTGGTGGCAGTGCCACCTACAGGTGAACAGGGAATATAACTGCCAGGCAGTATCACACCCGGAGCAGAAGCAAATTTCAACACAATTATCCAGGTCTGAGCCTAACTACTGGCTCAGACTACCCCTAAATTTACACATAGCGTCCCAACCATTTACACACCCCCCTCTAGAAAGGACACTGTCCCCAGTGGCTGAGGAGAACAAAATCCTTCAATCCTGAAGGTTTTGAGAAAAACACAAACATTTCCATGCGCCTGAACCAAAATTTTTTTGGGAAGGGGAAAGGAAAGAAGAAATTACTCAAGATAACATTACAATAATTAACGTAGCTCTCCAGATATGACAATTCAATTTCCATATGCAAAAATACACACCACCCATTACTGACTATCTACCCCACCCCATTCTCTGGTGGTCTTGATAGTAGCTCTGGTACCTGCAAGAAACCACAGACAACATGCATAGAAAATGCAAACATCCTAACCACTAATCATATTCTATGTACAGAGAAGCAAACTGTTTCCCCGAGAGGAAGCAGTTCCCTTCTTTTAAAGTTTTAAATTGCTAAGCCTAGCATAAAAGTTTTCCTAATCCTAAGTGCTGTAATGGACAAAAAGTCTCTATTTCTGCAGACCACTGCCACCTAGTGTCTGCAGAGTCACAACGTCCTTTTACTGGTTACGCAGGGGTTGCAACACAAACACAAAGAAACATCCCATTGTTTACCACGTGTACTCTCACCACAATATCCTGACTGACTAATCCCCAGAGTTCTTTCAGAGGAAAAAACAAACAAACACGCTCTCCGTCTTTTCCTCTTCAAGAGCAATGAACCTCTTTTCAGTAGAGGACAAAGTCACCTCGATCCAAGGTACGGTTCACCTGTGAAGGGAAAGGAAATAAAACAGCAAAGTCAGGTCCCTGTTCAAAATAGTCACAGGTAAAAGCTTGGTTCGGGTAAAGTTACCGATTTCCACTGCTTGTCCAGGGTAGTAACAGAATATACAATGTCCTTTCTCCCCGGGCAGCAAATTACAACTCGGTCAGCGTGGATATGCCGGCCATAGTTCCAGTCCCGGCGGCAACTCCTGAACCGGTCAGTCATGGCAGCTGAGTGATCCAAGTCCCTGTATGGCTTGGGCACTTGAAGATAGTCCCAGATTGCATCCCTGTACCACTGTTCACGGCAAGACTCAATTTCAAACATTAGTTCCTTGGGCACATAAGGGAACTCCGAGCCGTACTCAGTGGCCAACCTTTTCATAAGGATCCACTGCAGGCGAGCAAGTTTAGGCAGAGATGCAGGGGTTCCCGTTCCAGGCATCACATATGAATCCGGGGACTTCCGGACCAAAGCCGTAGCAGGCTCCGTCAAAAGTCTTTCACTCAACACAGGTACAGCCTTCTCTGTTAAAGCAGGGACTTCCACCCTGGGTGTGGTGTCCCCAGAGCTCATGGGCGATCCCTCTCGAAGGCTGCGGGTCGGGATAACACTTTTCACATTGTCCCATCCCTTTCTGAGGAAGATCTTGTCAATCTCCACATCATCCCCAACATCGAATAAAGAGTCAATGTCCGAAGAATCCACCTCCTCAGCAGGCAGGTAATTCCTCACATTGACAGTCACTTTTCCCCCAGCCTCCTTACCATCTCCTGACGCGGACTTCTTGGGCACCTTCCCGCTCTTGAAGTCCGGTTCCAGCAGGCGCTGGGGCAGGCTTTTACTGCGGCCGTGGGAGGCCTTGACATAGCCCACCTTCCGCTTTGCTGGCAGGATGAAGACTTCAGTGGTGGTGGAGGCAGCGTCCACCGCAGTATCCGCCGATGGCTCTGCAGCGGCATCTTCTCCGGATACATCCGTAGCAGCTGATGCGATGCGTGTGGGCCTGGCTGTAAGGGTATAGGCAACTTCCTCCGAAGTAACAGCGCCTGTAACCCAGTTGACCCGGTAAGCTCGGGGTGCTGCGGTGGGCTTGTCCACCTCGAAAAGTAACTCCCCGCAGAACAAGCATCGTCCGAACGGGTGCAGCTGCACAGCCAGTCCATCACATTTAGGGCAGAGCATGCCCAGGGCCTCCGCATCTCGACACATGCACAACGCAAAGCGGCCCCAGGGCTTGAGCCAGATCCCTGTATCAGTCAGCGGGGCTGCAAGCTGAGCAGCGTCCACGGTAGTAGTCGCAGGAAACATCCGGGGTCCCGACATGGCTGAGGCCCATGGAAGTAAAGACATGTCGCTCCTCTTGCTCGATCCAAACTCTCTCTGCTCCTTGGCACCAAATGCACCCACGTGTATCAAGCAGGTGGTCGGGAACTCCTCCCCCTTTTCTCTTCCTGCACGCAGCTCACAGGCTTTTCTTCCTCCGGATCCGCCCACGAACTACGCAGTTAGAAAAAGAGAACAGTTCTGTGCCCCTTAACCCCTTCTTCTCGTGCAAAGCACAACAACACAGTCCAACTTCCTCAATGGCCGACTTTTTCCAAACCGTAGAAAGCAATCCAATTGCGAGAGGTAGCTGCAAATCCCGGACTCGATCCCCCACGTGTAGCACTTACCCCCATTTAAGGGACCGGCTGGTTTTGTTTTGGGTGATGCAAACTACCTCCAAGGCTTCCGTTGTCAGAGTATAGAAAGTCTTTAGAAAATGTCAATGTCCACACAAATGTAAAACCTAAACAGGAAGGCTTTATTTTCCTTTTCTTGCTGATGGGAACTTGTAGAGAAAGTAGGAAACGAGAGAAGAATAGGGGAAGGTTCAGGCACAACGTCGCCACTCAAGCCTGAGTGGGTATTGCTCACCCGGATAGTCCCATTTACTGGTCCTAGCAGCCGGGATGATGCACGGATCAACTTTATCTGAGAATTTAGGGATGCGATCAGGAATCCTCTGCCACAGGATTATCAAAGTCCCGAACCTCACAGCCAAGCAATAGAGAGAACCTTTATGCCAGATCGGCGTATTGCAGGGCTTGTAGTAATGGATCCCTTCTAGGTGAGTCTCCAGGCCTCCTCCCGAGACAGCAGTACCGTCGCCAGTCTCCTCTGGGGCAGATCCTCCCCTGGCCTCCTTCCCGATGCAGCCTCGGGCTGAAGGTGCCCGGGGTTGGAACATACACACGCAGCCCGTGCCATGCGGGCCACGAGGCGCGCACACAAGACGAACCCCAATTAATGGCGTCTGCCCCTTATGTACCCTCTCCCGGCATGCACAGTGGGTCAACCACGCCCACTGCATGGCTGCCGAGAGAGGACACCCAAGGTGTTGTGATACCCCTGTATTCCAGCCTGGGCCATTGGTGGCAGTATCACCTAGAGGCGAACAGGGAATATAACTGCCAGGCAGTATCACACCCGGAGCAGAAGCAAATTTCAACACAATTATCCAGGTCTGAGCCTAACTACTGGCTCAGACTACCCCTAAATTTACACATAGCGTCCCAACCATTTGGGAAGGGCGCTACACTTATACTAGGCCCTGATCTGAACGGGACACCCAACAGCCATTTTAAAATCATTACAGTGTAATTTATTTGCTTATGTCCAGAGTATTGATTTACCTGTACTAGGTCCCATTCCAAACAGGACCCACACCAAACAAACAGATTTAAAATGGAGTAACAAATCCCCCTAAATTGTAGTACCTACATGCATATTGTTTATTCATTTGTACTAGCCACTTTAAAAAAGCATACCCCCCACCCCTAGAAAAACACTTGTCTACTAAATCTGCAATAGGAATGAGCAAAACACAAGTGAAGCTATGACTCAACTTGAATAGGGAAGTTCTCAGTTAGTGATGAGCCGAACACCCCCGGGTTCGGTTCGCACCAGAACCCGCGAAAGGACCGAAAGTTCGTACGAACATTAGAACCCTATTAAATACAATGGATGCGAACGTTCGAATTCTAAAGTGCTAATTATAACGACTATTATGCATGTTATTGTCCTAAAAAGGGTTTGGGAACCCGGGTTCTGCACCAGGGGACATGTATCAATGCAAAAAGAAGTTTTAAAAACGGTCGTTTTTCGGGAGCAGTCATTTTAATGATGCATAAAGTGAAAAAAAAGTCAAATATTCCTTTAAATATCGTACCTGGGGGGTGTCTAAAGTATGCCTGTGAAGTGCCACGTGTTTCCCGTGTTTAGAACTGTCCCTGCACAAAATGACACTTCTAAAGGAAAAAAAAGCCATTTAAAACTGCTTGCGGCTTTAATGTAATGTCTGGTCCCGGTAATATGGATGAAAATCTTTAAGAAAAATGGCATAGCTACCCCATGACCCCCCCCCTACCCCAGCCCATTACCAGCCCCTTTGGGTCTTGTATGGATATTAAGGGGAACACCGCACACAAAATAAAAAAGGCCCTATATACTCTGAACAGCCGTATACAGGCGGTGCATACAAGACAGGGACTGTAGGTTTGTTCTTATGTAGAATCTGTTTGTAATTTTGAACAGCTACATTGTTTAAGTGCAGCTCCAGCCCAAAAATCTATTTTTAAACTTTTTGGAAAACATAGGTAAGGGTTATCACCCCTGTAACATTTGTTTTGCTGTCTGTGCCCCTGTTCAGAACATTTCACCTCACTTTCCGTCCCAATGACAACTGTTTTTGAAATGTGGTGTTTTTCTTGAAACAAGGATTGGTGATAAAGCATCAGTACAGAGGAGACACCTTTCTCCCATATTAATTCTTACAGGAGAGAATTTTCCTTCCTAGGGGTAGATTTCCTCTCACTTCCTGTTGTCTTCTTGCGTTTGCAAGTAGGAGTCGTTTGTAAGTTGGATGTTTGAAAGTAGGGACCTGCCGTATATACTCTGCAGAAATAGGCCCCTTAGTTGTTGGTGTTGGCACAACACTGTAAGCACTCACAGTTACTCTCGGTTGGTGCTGGAACGCCCTGCTGTCAACTATTATATCAGGAATTGTAATTACATATAATTGTTGAACAGTGGTAGTAAAAATTGGGCCTTTGATGGTGGTGCTGGTGCCACAACACTGTAAGCCCTGACAGTTACTCTTGGTGGGTGCAGCAATGGGCCCTGCTGTGAATTATTAGATCAAGAATTGTAATTGCATGCCCCTGTTGAACAGGGGCTGAAAAATTGGGCCTTTCGTGGTGGTGGTGGTGGTGGTGGTGTTGCCACAACACTGTAAGCCCTCAGAGTTACTCTTGGTGGGTGCAGGAATGGGCCCTGCTGTGAATTATTAGATCAAGAATTGTAATTACATTTCCCTTTTGAACAGGGGCTAAAAAATTGGGCCTTTCGTGGTGGTGGTGGTGGTGGCGTTGCCACAACACTGTAAGCCCTCAGAGTTACTCTTGGTGGGTGCAGCAATGGGCCCTGCTGTGAATTATTAGATCAAGAATTGTAATTACATGCCCCTGTTGAACAGGGGCTGAAAAATTGGGCCTTAGGCACTGGTGGCACAACACTGCAACCCCTCACAGATACTGTACTTGGAGCACAGCAATGAGCCCTGTTGCAAAGTATTGCTTCAAAAATTGTAATTACACGCCCCTGTTAAACAGGGGCTGAAAAATTGGGCGTTAGGCACTGGTGGCGGCACCCATAAACAAAAATTATCTTCCAAGCTATCATCATCAATCGTATCATTGAGGACTCGGAGGAGGAGGATAGCCAGTCAACATAACAGCACAGGCACTCAGCATCAGCATCAGTCTTGAAGGGATGTGACATGTTAAAATCAATTAGTCTGTTATATCAGCATCAGGTGTGTGGTAGCTGGTGGTGATCCAAGACTGGTTCATCTTGATGAAAGTCAGTCGATCAACCGAGTCGGTGGACAGGCGCACCCTGTGATCCGTGACAAATCCTCCAGCAGCACTGAATGTGCGTTCCGAAAGAACGCTGGATGTAGGACAGCCCAGTAGCTCAATTGCATACTGTGCAAGCTCTGGCCAGTGATCCATCCTCAAGACTAGGGATGAGCTCGATGTTCGAGTCGAACATACGTTCGACTCGAACATCGGCTGTTCGATCGTTCGACGAAGATCGAACGATTTGGGCCGTTCGCGCCTAATTCGAGTGGCGCGAACGGCCCACAATGCACTACGCCATCGCAGTGTCATCCAGGCGCTGTGATTGGCCAAGCATGCACTGTGACCCCGCATGCTTGGCCAATCACAGCGCCGGCAGCGAGGAGAGCAATGATTGGCCACAGGCAGGATGCCTGTGGCCAATTATTGCTGAGGGTGTTTAGTACACGCCCCACACTATAAAAGGCCGCCAGCACGGCGGCCTAGTGTAGTGTGTTCCGGAGCAGGGAAAGAGAAGCATAGGCAGGGACAGTGACATTTATTTTTTCTTGCTTAACCTGGATTCCTTTAGTTTAGGGAAAGAGAAGGATAGGTAGGGAGAGTGTCAGTGTGTTTTACTGTGCGAATCCTTGTTTCTAGGGACAGGGAAGGACAGTGAGGGAAATTCTCCTTGTGCTATAGTGTGCTAAAGCATTGATCATCAATCAGCTTTAAAAAAACATTTTTTCTAGGGACAGAAAACTATAGGTAGGAAGAGTGTCAGTTTCTTTCACTGTGATAATCCTTGTTTCTAGGGACAGGGAAGGACAGTGAGGGAAATTCTCCTTGTGCTATAGTGTGCTAAAGCATTCCTCATCAACCATCTTTGAAATCCTTGTTTTTTTGGACAGTCAGGGAAATTGTCGTTGTGCTATTCTGTGCAAAAACAATCATCCTCAACCATATTTAGAAATCCTTAAGTAAAGGGACAGAGAAGGACACCTGAAGGTAGCCCTTATTGCTTTTTTCCCATCTCCCTGCAGGCCATCTATTAGAATGTCTGGAAGGCAAACAAGGAGAGGCAGACAGTCAGGAGGCAATAAAAGAGGGCAAGCAGGCTCTGTGTCTGGGGGCAACAGTGCTGGTCGTGGACGCGGTGCATTGTCATCAGCACATGGCCATGGGACACGCTTGTCCTTTTCGGCAGCTGGACATGTTGAGCCACATCATGCCGAAGACTTGGTAGAGTGGATGACCAAGCCCTCCTCCTCCTCCTCATCCTCTCTCACCCAGGCTCAGGGTACTGGCAAAGCAGCTGCCAAAGCGTCCTCTTCCCTGGTATCAATGTCAGACTCATCATCAGTCACTCCTTCCCTAGACCCACCATGTCCTCCTCCTGAGGAGTCCCCCGAACTGTTTGAGCACAGTGTTGGGTACATGCTCCAGGAGGATGCCCAGCGTTTTGAAGGGTCTGATGATGAAACCCAGCTAGAGGAAGGCAGTAGCGTGAGAGCAGACAGAGGGGATGCTCAAGAAGGACACCAATCTGGCAGTCATGTTCCAGCAGCTGCAGCATACTGCCAGATTGGCTCCAGTGATGAGGAGGGAGGGGATGATGAGGTCACTGACTCCACGTGGGTGCCTAATAGGAGAGAGGAGGAGGAGGAGGAGGATGAGGAGGAGGCACATCTCCAACGAGGCAGGATGCCCTTTGGTGGCCAGCGTAAGGGCAGTACACCGACGGAATCACACCGCAGAGCTCCGCCTGTGCAGGGCGCTGCCTCTGCCCGTCATTCAAAAAGTTCTTTGGTGTGGGCCTTTTTTGAGGCTAGTGCATCAGATCGCACAGCTGCTGTTTGCAACATATGTCTCAAGCGTATATCGCGTGGCCAAAACATCAGCCGCTTGGGTACCACATGCCTGACCAGACATATGTTGACCTGCCATGCAGCTCGTTGGTAAGCCTACCTCAAAGACCCACACCAAAGAACAAAGCGGACCTCTCCTTGCACCGCATCAGCTGGGATCTCCAACCCCACTATAACTTCAGTCCTCTCTGAAACATGCACTGAGAGGAATGAAGGTGTAGAATTAGGTGTGTCACAGCCAAGTACTTGCGGCCACTCTGCTAGCAGTACACCGACGTCCGATTCTAGCAGGCAAATTTCCCTGCCCCAGCTGCTGGACCGTCGAAAGAAGTTCACTCCCAGCCATCCACATGCCCAGCGGTTGAATGCTAGCTTGACTAAATTGCTAGCGCTTCAACTGCTGCCTTTTCAGTTGGTAGACTCGGCCCCCTTCCGTGAGTTTGTGCAATGTGCGGTTCCTCAGTGGCAGGTTCCCAAACGCCACTTTTTCTCACGGAAGGCTATTCCGGCTCTCTACCGGCATGTGGAAGGCAATGTCTTGGCCTCGCTGGACAGGGCGGTCAGCGGTAAGGTGCATATTACCGCTGACTCATGGTCCAGCAGGCATGGACAGGGACGTTACCTTTCTTTCACGGCCCATTGGGTCACTCTTTTGGCAGCTGGGAAGGATGCAGGACAAGGTGCAGTAGTGTTGGAGGTTGTTCCACCGCCACGCCTCCAAAATGCTACTACTGGTTGTGACACACCTCTCTCCTCCACCCCCTCCTCTTCTTCTTCCTCCATGGCCTCTTCCTGTGGTTTGTCCTCGGAACCAGCGGTGCTCCGTAGCCGTTCAAGGGGCTACGCAAGTACGCAGGCAAAAAGATGCCATGCCGTGCTTGCGCTGGTGTGTTTGGGGGACAGAAGCCACACTGGGGCAGAGGTCCTGTCTGCTCTGCAGGGCCAGGCCGAGAGGTGGTTGACGCCACGCCAGCTTAAGCCAGGAATGGTGGTTTGCGACAATGGCACCAACCTCCTCTCCGCCCTCCGACAGGGACAACTGACCCATGTGCCCTGTGTGGCTCACGTCCTTAACCTGGTGGTGCAGCGGTTCTTGGGCAGGTACCCGGGCTTACAGGATGTCCTGAGGCAGGCCAGGAAAGTCTGTGTGCATTTCCGCAGATCTTATAATGCCAGTGCTCGCCTGGCTGAGCTGCAAAAGGAGTTGAACCTGCCCAAGAACCGCCTTATATGTGACATGCCCACCAGGTGGAACTCAACGTTGGCCATGCTGCAGCGGCTGCACACGCAGCAGAGGGTCATCAATGAGTACCTGTGCGACTACGGCACCAGGACAGGGTCAGGGGAGCTTGGTTTTTTTTCTCCACGCCAGTGGGGCATGATCAGGGATGCATGCACTGTCCTGGCACCATTTGAGGAGGCCACGAGGATGGTGAGCAGTGACAGTGCATGCATCAGTGACACTGTACCTCTTGTCCACCTGTTGGAGCACACGCTGCGTGGAATAATGGACAGGGCACTTGAGGCAGAACAGAGGCAGGAAGAGGAGGACTTCCTTGCCTCTCAAGGCCCCCTTTACCCAGACAGTGTTCCTTCTGTCCCACCCATCGCACAGGAAGAGGAGGAGGAGGAGGAGGAGGAGGAGGAGGAGGATTGTGTCAGCATGGAGGTGGAGGCTGGCACTCAGCATCATCAGCAGCAGTCTTTTAGGGATGATTTACAGTCCCAAGAAACCAGTGGACTTGTACGTGGCTGGGAGGAGGTGGCTGCGGATCATGTCGTCCTTAGTGACCCAGAGGACTCCGGAGCGAATGCCTCAGCAAACCTACGCTGCATGGCCTCCCTGATCCTGCAAAGTCTGCGGAAGGATCCTCGTATTCTTCGGATCAAGGAGAGGGACCATTACTGGCTGGCCACTCTCCTTGATCCACGGGACAAGGGTAAGGTTGCGGACCTTATGTTACCGTCGCAGAGGGAGCAGAGGATGAGACAACTCCGGGAGGCCTTGCAGAAAGGTCTGTGCAACGCGTTCCCAGAGACTGGGAGGTTACAAACTCCTGGTCCTGGACAACGAGTTGCTGAGGCTTCGGCCAGTCAAAGAAGGAGCGGTGGGGAAGGTGGCCGTCTGACCGCTGCGTTCAGACAATTCTTTAGTCCGCAGCCCCAAAGTATGATCGGTTCCAGCAACCATCGCCAGCGTCTGATAAACATGGTGCAGGAATATCTAGGGGCAAGGTCAGACTTGGACACCTTCCCCACCGAAAATCCTCTGGCTTACTGGGTCTTGAGGATGGATCACTGGCCAGAGCTTGCACAGTATGCAATTGAGCTACTGGCCTGTCCTGCATCCAGCGTTCTTTCGGAACGCACATTCAGTGCTGCTGGAGGATTTGTCACGGATCACAGGGTGCGCCTGTCCACCGACTCGGTTGATCGACTGACTTTCATCAAGATGAACCAGTCTTGGATCATCACCAGCTACCACACACCTGATGCTGATATAACAGACTAATTGATTTTAACATGTCACATCCCTTCAAGACTGATGCTGATGCTGAGTGCCTGTGCTGTTATGTTGACTGGCTATCCTCCTCCTCCGAGTCCTCAATGATACGATTGATGATGATAGCATGGAAGATCATTTTTGTTTATGGGTGCCGCCACCAGTGGCTAAGGCCCAATTTTTCAGCCCCTGTTTTACAGGGGCGTGTAATTACAATTTTTTTAGCAATAATTTGCCATAGGGCTCATTGCTGTGCTCCAAGTACAGTATCTGTGAGGGGTTGGAGTGTTGTGGCACCAGTGCCTAAGGCCCAATTTTTCAGCCCCTGTTTAACAGGGGCGTGTCATTACAATTTTTGAAGCAATACTTTGCAACAGGGCTCATTGCTGTGCTCCAAGTACAGTATCTGTGAGGGGTTGTAGTGTTGTGCCACCAGTGCCTAAGGCCCAATTTTTCAGCCCCTGTTCAACAGGGGCATGTAATTACAATTCTTGATCTAATAATTCACAGCAGGGCCCATTCCTGCACCCACCAAGAGTAACTCTGAGGGCTTACAGTGTTGTGGCAACACCACCACCACCACCACGAAAGGCCCAATTTTTCAGCCCCTGTTCAACAGGGGCATGCAATTACAATTCTTGATCTAATAATTCACAGCAGGGCCCATTCCTGCACCCACCAAGAGTAACTCTGAGGGCTTACAGTGTTGTGGCAACACCACCACCACCACCACCACCACGACGAAAGGCCCAATTTTTCAGCCCCTGTTCAACAGGGGCATGCAATTACAATTCTTGATCTAATAATTCACAGCAGGGCCCATTCCTGCACCCACCAAGAGTAACTCTGAGGGCTTACAGTGTTGTGGCACCAGCACCACCATCAAAGGCCCAATTTTTACTACCACTGTTCAACAATTATATGTAATTAAAATTCCTGATATAATAGTTGACAGCAGGGCGTTCCAGCACCAACCAAGAGTAACTGTGAGTGCTTACAGTGTTGTGCCAACACCAACAACTAAGGGGCCTATTTCTGCAGAGTATATACGGCAGGTCCCTACTTTCAAACATCCAACTTACAAACGACTCCTACTTGCAAACGCAAGAAGACAACAGGAAGTGAGAGGAAATCTACCCCTTGGAAGGAAAATTCTCTCCTGTAAGAATTAATATGGGAGAAAGGTGTCTCCTCTGTACTGATGCTTTATCAGCAATCCTTGTTTCAAGAAAAACACCACATTTCAAAAACAGTTGTCATTGGGACGGAAAGTGAGGTGAAATGTTCTGAACAGGGGCACAGACAGCAAAACAAATGTTACAGGGGTGATAACCCTTACCTATGTTTTCCAAAAAGTTTAAAAATAGATTTTTGGGCTGGAGCTACACTTCAACAATGTACCTGTTCAAAATTACAAACAGATTCTACATAAGAACAAACCTACAGTCCCTGTCTTGTATGCACCGCCTGTATACGGCTGTTCAGAGTATATAGGGCCTTTTTTATTTTATGTGCGGGGTTCCCCTTAATATCCATACAAGACCCAAAGGGGCTGGTAATGGGCTGTGGTAGGGGGGGGGGGGGTCATGGGGTAGCTATGCCATTTTTCTTAAAGATTTTCATCCATATTACCGGGACCAGACATTACATTAAAGCCGCAAGCAGTTTTAAATGGCTTTTTTTTCCTTTAGAAGTGTCATTTTGTGCAGGGACAGTTCTAAACACGGGAAACACGTGGCACTTCACAGGCATACTTTAGACACCCCCCAGGTACGATATTTAAAGGAATATTTGACTTTTTTTTTTTCACTTTATGCATCATTAAAATGACTGCTCCCGAAAAACGACCGTTTTTAAAACTTCTTTTTGCATTAATACATGTCCCCTGGTGCAGAACCCGGGTTCCCAAACCCTTTTTAGGACAATAACATGCATAATAGTCGTTATAATTAGCACTTTAGAATTCGAACGTTCGCATCCATTGTATTTAATAGGGTTCTAATGTTCGTACGAACTTTCGGTCCGTTCGCGGGTTCTGGTGCGAACCGAACCCGGGGGTGTTCGGCTCATCACTACTCAAGACCCAGTAAGCCAGAGGATTTTCGGTGGGGAAGGTGTCCAAGTCTGACCTTGCCCCTAGATATTCCTGCACCATGTTTATCAGACGCTGGCGATGGTTGCTGGAACCGATCATACTTTGGGGCTGCGGACTAAAGAATTGTCTGAACGCATCGGTCAGACGGCCACCTTCCCCACCGCTCCTTCTTTGACTGGCCGAAGCCTCAGCAACTCGTTGTCCAGGACCAGGAGTTTGTAACCTCCCAGTCTCTGGGAACGCGTTGCACAGACCTTTCTGCAAGGCCTCCCGGAGTTGTCTCATCCTCTGCTCCCTCTGCGACGGTAACATAAGGTCCGCAACCTTACCCTTGTACCGTGGATCAAGGAGAGTGGCCAGCCAGTAATGGTCCCTCTCCTTGATCCGAAGAATACGAGGATCCTTCCGCAGACTTTGCAGGATCAGGGAGGCCATGCAGCGTAGGTTAGCTGAGGCATTCGGTCCGGAGTCCTCTGGGTCACTAAGGACGACATGATCCGCAGCCACCTCTTCCCAGCCACGTACAAGTCCACTGGTTTCTTGGGACTGTAAATCATCCCTAAAAGACTGCTGCTGATGATGCTGAGTGCCAGCCTCCACCTCCATGCTGACACAATCCTCCTCCTCCTCCTCCTCCTCCTCCTCCTCGTCCTCTTCCTGTGCGATGGGTGGGACAGAAGGAACACTGTCTGGGTAAAGGGGGCCTTGAGAGGCAAGGAAGTCCTCCTCTTCCTGCCTCTGTTCTGCCTCAAGTGCCCTGTCCATTATTCCACGCAGCGTGTGCTCCAACAGGTGGACAAGAGGTACAGTGTCACTGATGCATGCACTGTCACTGCTCACCATCCTCGTGGCCTCCTCAAATGGTGCCAGGACAGTGCATGCATCCCTGATCATGCCCCACTGGCGTGGAGAAAAAAACCAAGCTCCCCTGACCCTGTCCTGGTGCCGTAGTCACACAGGTACTCATTGATGGCCCTCTGCTGCGTGTGCAGCCGCTGCAGCATGGCCAACGTTGAGTTCCACCTGGTGGGCATGTCACATATAAGGCGGTTCTTGGGCAGGTTCAACTCCTTTTGCAGCTCAGCCAGGCGAGCACTGGCATTATAAGATCTGCGGAAATGCACACAGACTTTCCTGGCCTGCCTCAGGACATCCTGTAAGCCCGGGTACCTGCCCAAGAACCGCTGCACCACCAGGTTAAGGACGTGAGCCACACAGGGCACATGGGTCAGTTGTCCCTGTCGGAGGGCGGAGAGGAGGTTGGTGCCATTGTCGCAAACCACCATTCCTGGCTTAAGTTGGCGTGGCGTCAACCACCTCTCGGCCTGGCCCTGCAGAGCAGACAGGACCTCTGCCCCAGTGTGGCTTCTGTCCCCCAAACACACCAGCGCAAGCACGGCATGGCATCTTTTTGCCTGTGTACTTGCGTAGCCCCTTGAACGCCTACGGAGCACCGCTGGTTCTGAGGACAAATAACAGGAAGAGGCCATGGAGGAAGAAGAAGAGGAGGGGGTGGAGGAGAGAGGTGTGTCACAACCAGTAGTAGCATTTTGGAGGCGTGGCGGTGGAACAACCTCCAACACTACTGCACCTTGTCCTGCATCCTTCCCAGCTGCCAAAAGAGTGACCCAATGGGCCGTGAAAGAAAGGTAACGTCCCTGTCCATGCCTGCTGGACCATGAGTCAGCGGTAATAT
Source organism: Rana muscosa (assembly GCA_029206835.1). Classification (NCBI taxonomy): domain Eukaryota; kingdom Metazoa; phylum Chordata; class Amphibia; order Anura; family Ranidae; genus Rana; species Rana muscosa. The sequence continues at coordinate 58,344,921 of CM055119.1, forward strand.
GCACCTTACCGCTGACCGCCCTGTCCAGCGAGGCCAAGACATTGCCTTCCACATGCCGGTAGAGAGCCGGAATAGCCTTCCGTGAGAAAAAGTGGCGTTTGGGAACCTGCCACTGAGGAACCGCACATTGCACAAACTCACGGAAGGGGGCCGAGTCTACCAACTGAAAAGGCAGCAGTTGAAGCGCTAGCAATTTAGCCAAGCTAGCATTCAACCGCTGGGCATGTGGATGGCTGGGAGTGAACTTCTTTCGACGGTCCAGCAGCTGGGGCAGGGAAATTTGCCTGCTAGAATCGGACGTCGGTGTACTGCTAGCAGAGTGGCCGCAAGTACTTGGCTGTGAGACACCTAATTCTACACCTTCATTCCTCTCAGTGCATGTTTCAGAGAGGACTGAAGTTATAGTGGGGTTGGAGATCCCAGCTGATGCGGTGCAAGGAGAGGTCCGCTTTGTTCTTTGGTGTGGGTCTTTGAGGTAGGCTTGCCAACGAGCTGCATGGCAGGTCAACATATGTCTGGTCAGGCATGTGGTACCCAAGCGGCTGATGTTTTGGCCACGCGATATACGCTTGAGACATATGTTGCAAACAGCAGCTGTGCGATCTGATGCACTAGCCTCAAAAAAGGCCCACACCAAAGAACTTTTTGAATGACGGGCAGAGGCAGCGCCCTGCACAGGCGGAGCTCTGCGGTGTGATTCCGTCGGTGTACTGCCCTTACGCTGGCCACCAAAGGGCATCCTGCCTCGTTGGAGATGTGCCTCCTCCTCATTCTCCTCCTCCTCCTCTCTCCTATTAGGCACCCACGTGGAGTCAGTGACCTCATCATCCCCTCCCTCCTCATCACTGGAGCCAATCTGGCAGTATGCTGCAGCTGCTGGAACATGACTGCCAGATTGGTGTCCTTCTTGAGCATCCCCTCTGTCTGCTCTCACGTTACTGCCTTCCTGTAGCTGGGTTTCATCATCAGACCCTTCGAAACACTGGGCATCCTCCTGGAGCATGTACCCAACACTGTGCTCAAACAGTTCGGGGGACTCCTCAGGAGGAGGACATGGTGGGTCTAGGGAAGGAGTGACTGATGATGAGTCTGACATTGATACCAGGGAAGAGGACGCTTTGGCAGCTGCTTTGCCAGTACCCTGAGCCTGGGTGAGAGAGGATGAGGAGGAGGAGGAGGGCTTGGTCATCCACTCTACCAAGTCTTCGGCATGATGTGGCTCAACATGTCCAGCTGCCGAAAAGAAGGACAAGCGTGTCCCATGGCCATGTGCTGATGACAATGCACCGCGTCCACGACCAGCACTGTTGCCCCCAGACACAGAGCCTGCTTGCCCTCTTTTATTGCCTCCTGACTGTCTGCCTCTCCTTGTTTGCCTTCCAGACATTCTAATGGATGGCCTGCAGGGAGATGGGAAAAAAGCAATAAGGGCTACCTTCAGGTGTCCTTCTCTGTCCCTTTACTTAAGGATTTCTAAATATGGTTGAGGATGATTGCTTTCGCACAGAATAGCACAATGACAATTTCCCTGACTGTCCAAAAAACAAGGATTTCAAAGATGGTTGATGAGGAATGCTTTAGCACAGTATAGCACAAGGAGAATTTCCCTCACTGTCCTTCCCTATCCCTACAAACAAGGATTAGCACAGTAAAACACACTGACACTCTCCCTACCTATAGTTTTCTGTCCCTATAAAAAATGTTTTTTTAAAGATGGTTGATGATGAATGCTTTAGCACAGTATAGCACAAGGAGAATTTCCCTCACTGTCCTTCCCTGTCCCTACAAACAAGGATTAGCACAGTAAAACACACTGACACTCTCCCTACCTATAGTTTTCTGTCCCTATAAAAAATGTTTTTTTAAAGATGGTTGATGAGGAATGCTTTAGCACAGTATAGCACAAGGAGAATTTCCCTCACTGTCCTTCCCTGTCCCTACAAACAATGATTAGCACAGTAAAACACACTGACACTCTCCCTACCTATAGTTTTCTGTCCCTATAAAAAATGTTTTTTTAAAGATGGTTGATGATGAATGCTTTAGCACAGTATAGCACAAGGAGAATTTCCCTCACTGTCCTTCCCTGTCCCTACAAACAAGGATTAGCACAGTAAAACACACTGACACTCTCCCTACCTATCCTTCTCTTTCCCTAAACTAAAGGAATCCAGGTTAAGCAAGAAACTGCTGGCGGCCTTTTATAGTGTGGGGTGTGTACTAAACACCCTCAGCAATAATTGGCCACATCCTGCCTGTGGCCAATCATTGCTCTCTTCGCTGCCGGCGCTGTGATTGGCCAAGCATGCGGGGTCACAGTGCATGCTTGGCCAATCACAGCGCCTGGATGACACTGCGATGGCGTAGTGCATTGTGGGCCGCGAATTAGGCACGAACGGCCCAAATCGTTCGTTGTTCGGCGAACGATCGAACAGCCGATGTTCAAATCGAACGTATGTTCGACTCGAACACCGAGCTCATCCCTATTCTCAGTATTGACCACCAACCTCTAACTCTGGAGACACTCTAAAATCTCTCCCTAAACTGCTATACCATTGCTCAACACAATGTGAATGTGTCTGTGTAATGATAGATACTGTTTTCAGTAATCAGCACCAGCAGCTAACTCTCCCTGGAAACAATCTAAAATATTTCCATGATTTGCTATAGCAATGGTTTCCAAACTCATTCCTTAAATACCCCCAACATGTCACACTTTCAAGATTTCCTTTACTTTGCTTTAAATTAATGCCAATAGTTTAGATTTTATAACAGCTATTTTATCTACTGTAAGAGAAATTCCCAAAACATGGCCTGCTGGGGGTACTTGAGGACTGAGGTTTGGAACCAATGTCATATAACACTGTTCAACATGCGGTTAGTGTATCTGTGACTAAGTGTAAGTGTGGATGTTTTCAGCAATGATCATCGATCTACTGTAACTTTCCATGGTAACACTGAAAAAAATCTTTCCCTAATCTGCTTTACCACTGTATAACACACTGCTAGTGTATCTGTGACTCCATGTGAATGCAAACAGATGTTCTCAGCACCTAGATTTCCCTGCAGACGGTGATCTTTATCTGACCACATCATGTCTTCTCCAACATACAGTAAACAGGTTTGTAGAAAACCTGCCTTTTATAGGGAAGATAATGGCACATAGGGAACCCCCATGGTTATCTCTTCTAAGCCTCCTGACCACAGTTCAGAGGCCAAGAAGTGTAGTGTTGATAGCGGCATTGCTTTATAATTTCCTCTAAATTACAAATGGCTTGAGCTCAGGTCATACTCATGGTTGATCTGAACCCTAAGCTTATCCCTAAAGGTAAGGAGAGAGGCCATGAGAATGATGCTGTTAGTGCCATACAGGAAATTGGGAGTTTTTGCCCCCAAACTTCAGTTATTGAGCTTCATAACCAGTTATTGAGCTTTATGAACAATCTATACAGTAGATAGCCTGAAAACGTGAAATGGAGCATACTGTATGTGCAATACTTAATGATTTTATTTTTAGAATTTCTTTAAAATAACAAACATGTCATACCTACCTCCTCTGTGCAATCGTTTTCCACAGAGTAGCCCTGATCCTCCTCTTCTTGGGTCCCCCCACTCAGTAGTACCCCAATAGCAAGCTGCTTGCTATGGGGGCACTCGTGCAGTCTTGATCTAGAGCCTTCCTGTCTGCGTCTATTGACACAGACAGCTGGCCTCGGCCTCACCCTCCACTCCCTTATCAATGGCTGTGATTGACAGCAGCGGGAGCCAATGTGTCTGAGCCAATGAGGAGGGAGAGAGCAGACAGAGCCTTTGCTCTTTGCTCTTAGAACATCACTGGATTGAGATCAGGCTCAGGTGAGGGGGGCAGCTACATGCAGAATGTTTTTTTACCTTAATGCAGAGAATGCATTAAAGTAAAAACACTGTTGTCTTTAGAACTACTTTAATGTTTACTGGGCTATGGTTTACATATTAATGATTCTGAACAGCATTTAGTCCCCTCTTGATTAAAAAAAAAGGTTCATAAATGTACAGTAGATCTATTCCACCAAACATATGTGAGAAGCAGGAATCAGTGAAGCTGTTTTATCAAGTGATACATAGTAACACACTGCCTAAACATATTCATCTTTGTACTGAAGTGTTCTGCAGGTTGTTACACGGAGGGATATGAGTACACATTTGTGCTACATGGAAATCCCAATATAGCATGTAGGTGTGCAGGGTCATTTGTTCTTATTTAAGTATACCTCATGCCTCATTTAATCTGTTTGTTCACTCACACCCTGGAGCTTAGTTGGCTAATTTGTCAATATTTCACTGACTACATATTTCTATGTTTGTACTGCACAATGTTTTCCTGTCTAAATAAATCAAACCGGGTAAAGCGTAATATACTTATCTAATATAAGCATTATTTTTGTGATTCCGGTAACTGTCTGACATCATTTGTTTAGGACAAAAAAAAGAGCTGGATTTTTATACACAAGACCAGCCTTTCTCCACATTTTTACGCTGGAAGAACCCTTGAAATATTTTTCAGTTGTCAGGGAACTCCTGCTAAATATTAATTTTATCTACAGCTGATGACACATTAGCATGATCAGTAGGCTGTGTAAAGTTTTAAGCAAAAGAATAAAGAATGTAACATAGCTTTTTGACACCCAGCATAAAACACTTTTAACACCCCCCTGCTCTGTACTACAATACTTGGCGATACATCATTACTTTGACGTTTAATACCGCGGTTATTGCTGCAGCTAGATGCCATAACCTTGGTATTACATTTTCTGCCACTCTCTGATAAAAGTGAGCAGAGTGGCTGATTAGCCGCTGGATTTTAGAAGTGGGCGGGAGGGGTCGCCACCCCCTCCCACCACTTTCCGGTTGTTTTCGGACATACCTGGCTCATCAGAAAGCCCGAGAACTTATACAGCGGTTGTGGCAGCTAGCCATAGAGATAAGCAGAGGAAATATGCCCTCCGCTCACCTCTATGGCCTAGGAGACCCGAAGCGACGTCCGTCATTTCTGGTTCATGGTCGATGTAAGCAAGGCCATTTTTTTGTTTTAAGCATCAGTTCAATGTTTTTTTTTTATCTGATGCTTTTCATTTTAGAGGAAAGATGTGGGGTCTTATTGACCCCACATCAATCCAAAAAGAGGACCTGTCATGTCTTTTTCTATTAAAAGTAAAAAGTGTAGCGCTGTGTGAATCAACAAATGTAATGACGATCCTGTAAAGGGGTGACAAATAAAATAGTGGGTGTCAATGTGTATAGTGACAAAGTGTAAACAATGATAGTATACTGTATGTGCATAAATTGTAAGTGGACAGTGATAAAGTGCCAGCATGCTGGTACTACATAATACATGCACTAAAAAACACTTATTTAACAGTATGTAGATCCAAAAATATATGTTACAATCAAAAAGTTCATCCACATTCAAGCATGGTGTTTCACCCCACCAGGGTGAAAAAATGGATGTCTGGGGTAAATAGTCTATAAATGAAGAGAGTGGTAAACCATCATCTGTTAAGGGGTCACCGAAGATGTACCTCCATCACCCAGGGAAGGTAGGAGGGGTAGGTACTCTTACCGGAATGTGTGGACTCTAATGCCAGTGGCAGAGAGTCAAACATGCATGAAAGCCAGAAATCCATGAGACAGTCATGACATCAAATTCAGATAATCCAAGCAGAGGAACGAGCATGGAAGCCAGAACTCCAAGATAATATACCAATGTCTCATCCACCATGAATGTTCATGGAATGATTATAAGAAAAAAAAGTCTCTCCATAGTATAGATCAAAAGTGACTGGATATTTAATTAAAATAAGTACAAACACCAATGCTGATGTGTACAAGGGTATATAAAGATAAAATCAATGTGATCACATAAATGAGCAGAAAATGCACAATGTGTGGCAAGCAGACCCGCTGAAGTTGACACGTTTCATCCAATGGGACTTCAACTTGGTCCCATTGGCGCAACATACTTTTTCATATTTTACAAAAAACTGGGTTATAATTCCTTGTCAAAATATTTTTATTAAAGTTTAATGTTGCAGTGTACAAATAGTCTTAAATACTTATATTTTAACAAGTGACACTATACAGATGAGCTTATTTGAGAACATGTTGTTATTCATCAGAAAGTTATTATTCACTTATCTGAATATGTGATATAGTGATGATAATACTACATTTATAACATACTAGAACTTTATATGTTCCATATAAACATTTAACTTGCTTGTGATTTTATACAACCTGTTAGAGTAATGCTTAAATAATAAAAAATATGGATGTGTAACTCAGGAAATATATTTTTATAAAACAATTGAAGCAAAATAAAGGAATGTGTGAGGCAAAATTTTAAAAAATAAAGGAAAATAGGAAATGGAAATGAGAGAGAAATGAGGGAAGAAGAAGAAAAAAGAGAAGAGAAGTCCGCGTGGTCAGGTCCGGATCCACCGCTGCAACTGAAAAAATAATGTTTTGGGTTGTCTGTCACAAAAAACTGGGTTATAATTCATTAAAGTGTATCTTTTCCAAAAGAAATTTCTGTGCAAATACTGTGTGACATAAAAAATTGCAATGACCACCATTTTATTCTCTAGGGCCTCTGCTAAAATATATAATATGTTTGGGGATTCTAAGTGATTTTCTAACAAAAAACTCTGCTTGTAAACAAAAAGTGTCAGACAAAAAAATAAGAAGTAGACCTTGAAAAGTTTAGTGTTATTTTACAATAGTGGTCAGTGGATAAGTGCCTCTTACATTGGTGGGGAGGATAAAAGCCTCTTTACATTGGCAGTCAGTGTAGAGGCATTCCCTTACATTGAATGTCAGTGGAAAAATTGCCAACTCACATTGGTGGTCACTGAAAAAAAGGAGATGGATTATATCTGAATTTGCCCACAACCACATTCCTTTTTCTCCTGACCAGGCATTATTGAATTTGAATATAGCATCCATTGATCCATCTGCCAGACACTCTGTTATGCACACCTTACTGGCAGCTAAGCTAGACCTGGTATCGTGAGACTTTGTAAGAACTTCTACCCCCCACTCTGCTAGATACCCTAGACGTAGTCCACAAGCACTGTTCATACAAACTTATGATTGTCTCTGGTAGAGGTCTCTACGAAAAGACATTGCTCCTTTGGTAGAAATGGCTCCAAACCAACTGCCACTCATTACCGCCTTGATGTATGTATGGTATATCTGAATCCTTAGAGAAGCCCCAAGTCTTTTCCTTTATCAGAGGCTCTCCCTGATACTTTTGTACTTATGCGGGGTCCTCCCACTGCAATTCATCTTTGTTACTTTTAAGCGATATGCATTACCTTATGACAAATGGGTCTCTGCTTATCATGTTGGGTAACTATGACCTGTTATTTGCAAATTTGAACTCCACATCTACTGTTATTAATGGAATAGGTCTTCTATTACTTGCTATCCTTTTGTTCATTCTTTGTTAACTTGCGAACATTCTCAATAAAAAAGAAAAAAATGTGAAAAAGAAAAAAGGAGATGAGTTGGCCACTACCCATGGAATCCCTAGCAACCTCTGAAGGAATCCTAGGGGACAATTTCATGCTCCCAACTTTGTGGGAACAGTTTGGAGTTGGCCCTTTCTGTTCCAACATGACTGCGCACCAGTTCACAAAGCAAGGTCCATAAAGACATGGATGAGCAAGTTTTGTTTAGACACACTCCTAAACCTTGTGGACAGCCTTCCCAGAATAGTTGAAACTGTTATAGCTGCAAAGGATGGGCCAACTCAATATTGAACCCTACGGACTAAGACTGGGATGCCATTAAAGTTCATGTGCGTGTAAAGGTAGGTGTTCCAATACTTTTGGTAATAAAGGTATAATGGTGCCAAATACATCAGTTCAAAACGTCTATATAAACAATGCTGTTTCCAACATCATGTGAAATATGTATCAAAGCCTTTCTATGATCTTCTTTGATAAAGTGCTTGACAAGTGCAGAAGTTCAGAATATGTGTGCAAATACACAATAAAGGGACACTAAATGATATCCTTAGTCTCCAAAAATAATTTATACAAATCCACTAGTTAGTGGCCCTGTAAGCTATTTTTCATAAAATAATTTGCTACTGTGTTTTTCTGCCCTTTTGTAACATCCTCTCTTATCTCCCGAACCACTCCTTTTTCCCATTCACTTCTGTTTGTTTGGAATGAGCAGTGCAAGTTAGTTGAGGTCATGTGCATGCTACAAATCCCATGGTCCATACTCCATCTTGGAGCAAACAAGAGAGGGTAATTTCATTCCTATATACATTGGGACCATGGACAATGAACATAGCCACCCTCTAACAGAAAGTCAGATCACAGCAGCAAAAAAAAAAAAAAAAAAAAAAAGGAGATATGGAGGAGGCTGAGAATAATAGAAGGGACTTTTTGGGGTTTCTTTTTTTTTTTTTAAACTAGAGTTTAGTATCACTTTAACATTATATAAGGTCTTAACTTATGTTTCTTCTACAACTAGGATAAGTATCTTTCAATGTAAGGAGATTGCAGCCCTGAGTATGGTATTTCTATTTTTATGATATTTTTAAATCTAAAACAATATAGAAAAGACAAAAAACAGACTGACTCATCTGTGCTTAAAAGTGTATAAAAAATCATCATTTAAAAAAAAAGAGTTAAGAAGTTAAGAGGTAAAACTCTATAGTGCGCCAGTATTGTGTACCAGATAATAACAACCTCCAGTGATGTTAGATATAAAGCAAAGAGAAGCATCCTTAACCTCACCCACCACTTACATAACCTTGCTCTGATCTACGCGCTATGTCAGAACCTCATCAGGTCTGATTTAATGTGGCATGAACAGCTTTTCTGAATTGATTTGACTAGGAGTTTGAGTTTTTTGCGGAATTTGAAGATGAAACAAAGGGTTGGAGTAAGGTACACAAGCAGCATGAAGAACAATGCTCCAACTGTGTATGATTGTTATCTACAGGATGGTACCACATGCTTCTGTATAGCTTACACCATAGGGATCATTTGTATACACATAGGTGTGCGCAGCCTATTGCATTAGGGTGTGCACCCCAAAGCTCAAACTGTGTGTGTATACACAAACATACACACACACACACACACACACACACACACACACACACACACATAGACCCGTAGGACAGAGATTGTCCCCAGTAGGACAGCAGATGCTGTAAGTCAGTAGAGCAGTGGACATAGCCAGTAGGGTAGTGGATGATGTCAGTAGGGCAGAGAACTGTGTCAGTAGGGCAGAAGGGGGAATCTGCGCTACACATAGTGATTATGGTGGGCCCAGACACATCTGGCACACCCTGTGCGCACGCCTGTTTGTATATAATTACAGGCAATAAAATAAAACCTGTATTGTCTAATTTTCTCAGAGAACACAAATATTCATCTGGTCATCGGCAATGCAACCTATGTGATGGTGGCCATAGATGGATCAAAATTCGACATGGACCAGCTTAATTCGATCCATGTGAGGCCACTGCAGTTGAACAGATGTCAATTTACTGAAGAAACCAGTAATTTCCTGCTACAGAGATTTGCTCCGTGGCTAAACATCTATGCAAATGAAGCCTTATAGCTCAACTATAGAAATACAGAAAGGAGCGTCAGACCAAAATTGGATAAAAGAATCCAAGATAATTGTAATTGATAAAAAGTCATATAAATATCAACAATTAACGAATGTATCCAATTTTGGTCTAGCGCTCCTTTCTGTATTTCTGTGGTTTGAGTTACTGTTGGTTGTCTATCAAGGAACATCTTGTTGTGTGGGAGCTGTATCACTGTTGAGCTTGTTTTAAGTTTTCCTTCATCTGACTACACTTGGATGTCTAAGGCCCCTTTCACACTGGGGCGGGAGGTGTGGTGGCGGTATAGCGCCGTTATTTTTTTCAACAGTAAAGAGCACCGCTATTTTTAGCGACGCTATACCGTCGGAATTGCCGCGGAATTGCGGCGGTATACGGCAGCTAGCGGTGTGGTTTTAACCCCCGCTAGCGGCCGAAAAAAAGGTTAATACCGCAGGCAATGCGCCTCTGCAGTATTACCGCGGTTTCCCATTGCTTTCAATGGGAAGGAGCGGTGTAGGTGCAGTAAACACACCGCTCCTCTCACCGCTCCAAAGATGCTGCTAGCAGCACTTTTGGAGCGGTCCCGCCAGCGCATCGCCTCAATGTGAAAGCACTCTGGCTTTTACATTGAGACTGCAGGGCAGGAGTTTTCTGTGGTGCACTAGCGGTTTAGAGTCTGGCAGCTGTCCATTCCTGTTGCAGTGAACTGGTGGTAGAGAGCGTTGTGGTACGTGTTACAGCGCATCACAAAGCTCTCTTTTTTCTTTTTTTTTTTTGTATACTTTATTTGAATTGTACAAAGTGACATCTCATGGTGTGTTGCACTGCTTTACAATGACATGTGATTCTGTACAGTAATCTGCAATAAAATTCAGCTCCCGGCTGTGTTGCAGTGTGAATAGGGCACACAGAATACTATTGTTTTCTGTGTCCTAGCAAATACATGCATTCTTCGGGTAAGGGAAAAGGCTGGTTACCCCACTATGTGTAAATTGGCCCTAAGAGTTCTCAGCGCCTCTTCAAGTATGCTGCTCTTATAACCCAACTAGTTAGGTTGAGTTCAAGGTGGGCAAGAGGAAAAAAAAGCCCTATAATAGCATAAAAAAAAATACATATTGTATTGTATGTAGACTGTGTTTTTGTTTTAGACTATACACTTCATTGTGGTAAGGATGATTGTGGTTGGCTTATACTTTATATTTTATGTAAATAATGTAATTAAAGAATACCTGCAAGAAAAATAATTCTAAACCAATGGCTATTTGTTGCAGACTACATGAAACTTTTGCAAGGTAACAGTGCAATTTGAGACTTATAGGGAAAAAAAAATAAAAAGATACATAATGACATAAAAAATCTACATATGGCAGATCATATGAACACAAACTAAATGTATAAATTACCGGTATTTCCAATTTTGGCAGCAACAGTCCTTTAAAATGTCAAATGAACATTTGTATAGATGAATTGAGTGATAAAAAGCAGGTAAACTTTCAGAGTACTATATAAATCAGGTAAGAACACACTTAAAAAATGCCCTTAATCAGAAAGGTGGATTAATCTCTCTCTGATGCTGAAATAGTCTTTTATAATTGGGCTTTTCAAATAATCCTGATTAAAAAGGATTTTGAGCATAATCAATTTGCACAAGGCCATCTTAATAACAAGCTCTATCGGCTTAGCTATGAGAATTTACCCGCCCCGCTCATGAAATTACTTGTCGTAAGAGGTCCAAAAATATGTAGTGCGGATTTATAAGACTAGCAAACTAATACAAATAATTAATTAGAAAAAGCTCTAATCATGCTTGTAATACATTAATTGGCTGCCATCTGTTTAGTCATTTATGCATGGAGGAAAAACAAGAGGGTCAAGAATGTGTTACTGTACCATTCTACATAAGAAATCTGTCTTAGTGACATCAGTAATGCATTCATATTAGCTTGGCTGTAAAACAGATTAGCGAAACAAACCAAAAACAATATAAAATTGTTGGTACAAGAACTACAGAGGTGGATTTGCCCCAATACAACATAAAAGTGGAGTGTCCGTGAAAAACTCAGTTTAAAATGAACCCAATAGCAAATGTTATGAACCCTAATTAGAGTTATTACAAAATAAAAAAAAACATAATTTAACTGTATACAAAGGCTGAAATTTTATCCCAGGCTTATATTTGAGTTATTTGTACGGGCTGCTGAAATGAGAAAAAAAAAATGAAGAGGTCAGCTTTGTGTGTTAAACCTATAATAATGACCTTTCTTAGGTTCAGATCCAGAATTCCAGGCTAATGCCGTGTACACACGATCGGAAATTCCGACAACAAATCCGTGGATTGTTTTTTCATCGGAATGTTGGCTCAAACTTGTGTTGCATACACACGGTCACACAAATCTTGTCGGAAATTCCGAACGTCAAGAACGTGGTGACGTACGACGAGCCGAGATCAATGAAGTTCAATAGGCAGTTTGGCTCTTCTGCTTGATTCTGAGCATGCGTGTTTTTTTGTGCGTCGGAATTGCATACAGGCGATCGGAATTTCCGACAAGAACTTTTCTTGTCAGAAAATTTAAGAACCAGCTCTCAAATTTTTCAGGTCGGAAATTCCGACAGCAAATGTCCAATGGAGCCTACACACGGTCGGAATTTCCGTCAAAAAGCTCACATTGGACACTTGTTGTCAAAATTTCTGATCGTGTGTACGCGGCATAAATCTATATTGTCTAAAAACTGCTCCCACTTCCCTTCTAACACCTATACTAACTACTCTGTAGAAGAAAGATGCATATACTTACCTATTCTCAGGATGCTCCAGTCTGGTCACATGATCTGCTCTCCCGTGTCAGCTAGCAGCAGCTTCAGGGGAGAGGAGGGACCACCAACAACAGATGGCCCATAGTAAGCCTGCACACAACAAAAAACAAGCCTATGGGTGATGTCACCATTCAGCCATTCCAGTCGTGTTGGAGTGCTGTCTCCTCTCCCCTGTAGCTGGCTCTGGCTAACACAGCGGAGTTCACGTGACCAGACTGGAGCGGCCTGATAAGTATTTAGTAAAAGTGTTAGGAAGGGAGTGGGAACAGTTTTAAGTGTAGCGGGGTCTTTAAATTTAGTTGGGGTACACCTGGGGGTAGTGTGACTCAGGTGTGTAATTGTGAAGGTTCTGGACCCCTTTTGTAATTCGTGGAGGATTGGGTGGTGTATTATTCTCCTTGGCCTGTGGGTGGCGGGGTACTGACAGGCTCAAGGTAGAATCACTGCCGCAGTGCTACCCTTTTTGTCCCTTTCCGGAGATGGTACGGCTGGGGCGGGGAACCCGCTGTGGTGTTGAAGGGAGGATATAAAAGGGGGAGACGCCCTCGCCACGAGGTCTTCGAGGATTTTCTCTTCACGCACCCAGGCACCTTAGGCCTGGGTGCGGGCAGTTAAAGGTTCCGGCCCAGGCGCCCTAGGCCTGACCAGAATGAAGTTCGGGTCCATCCCAGGCACCTTCAGCCTGGGGTGAGGTACTATATCGTAGGCCTGGGGCCCAGTAACTTCGACTGGGTCCCGCGAGGGCGAAGTGATCCGAGGGTGCCGCCTTGCGAGGGGACCCGCATCTGAGGTGAGGAGGCCGGGGAGGTCACCCGTCCGGAGATTCCGGAGCAGCATCAACCCGGTGACGGATGGGCCTCTGGTAACTCCCTTGGAGGGACATCTTCCCCTGATAGGGGCCGCAACGCAGCGAAGGTACTCCCATCTGTGTTCTATGGAGTTGCTGGTAGAGACTCACAAGTTCTATGTTCTGTGCTAAGCAAAGCTGCTATAACCCCTGGTGAAACCACAGGGGTTTAGATTGAAATCAGGATAGTGCCTCGGCCTGCTCATCCCACCATTTGCATTATGTTATGGGTCGCAACTAAACGGCTGTGAAAGAACTGTTTGTTGTGGAAGTATAACAAACAAGTGTTGGACCCTGCATCGGTGTATGGACTCTGGTTAATGGGAGCAAGGGAGGCTTCAGCATAGCAGGACTGAGCTTCATAACTAACACACATTGGCCCGAGGAATGTACTGATACTGGCCTTCACCTCACCCACAGCTATGGGGAGGACATGGGCCGTAGCGCATCTCACCCTGTCATGTGACATACCCCTAGAAAAAGGAGATGGGGTGAGGCCGCTACATAAGATTACATAGCTTAAGCCTAGAATTTTGCTTTAAACGTGTTTAATAAGTATAAAAAAATACAAGTTGATTCTGCCAGAAATTTTATGAGCTGATAGATTTCTGTGCATTCGTCCTATGCCGATTGTTATCAATTATATTGTCAGCTCTTTCTGGGACTACAGAATACCTTCCCCTGTATTATAGAGAAAAAGGAGGGAGATGAGTTCTGTTGTCCCATCCTAGAGTAAAAATGATACTCTTCCATAGATACAGCACGATAGCGGTGTGTTGTCACCCTAGAACTGAAAGTATGTTACTGGCAGGATCATAAGATAAAACAGTCTGAAAAAAACTGAAAAAGTATTCAGCCACAACATCTAAGGACTGATATGTATAGCCTTATGCCGCGTACACACGACCGTTTTTCATGACGAGAAAAATGCAATTTTTTTATTTGGTCATTAAAAACAATCGTGTGTGGGCTCCAGAGCATTTTTCACGACGTGAAAAATGGGCATTAAAAATTTGGAACATGCTCTAATTTTTCTCGTCGTTTTTCACGTTGCCGCTTTTCTCGTCATGAAAAACGGCCGTGTGTAGGCTTTAACGACGTGAAAAAAACGTGCATGCTCAAAAGCAAGCAATGAGATGGGATCGCTCGTTCTGGTAAAACTAGCATTCGTAATGGAGATTGCACATTCATCACGCTGTAATGGACTGAAGAGCACGAGGCTGAAAAGCGCGAATCGTCTCTCACCAAACTTTACTAACACAAGGATCAGCAAAAGCAGCCCAAAGGGTGGCGCCATCCGAATAGAACTTCCCCTTTATAGTGCCGTCATACATTTCGTACATCACCGCGCTTTGCTCGAGCATTTTTTTTCATGATCGTGTGTAGGCAAGGCAGGCTTGAGAAGAATCACGTAGAGAAAAACGTTTTTTTTAAATGACATTAAAAACGGTCGTGTGTACGCGGCATTAAAGTGGCTGCACTTTTTACCAGGGCATAGTAGTTAAAACATTCAGGCTTTGTTGACATCTATGCAGGTGTTATTGTGTTCACTGCTGCATGTTTTAATGCATCACATTAAGGCCCCTTTCACACTGGGGTGGGCAGGTGCGGTGGCGGTATAGCAGCACGATTTTCAGCGCTGCTATACCGTCGTTCTTACCGCGGTATGCGGCCGCTAGGGGGGTGAATTTAACCCCCGCTAGTGGCCGAAAAAGGGTTAATACTGCCCGCAAACCGCGGCTATTGCCGCGGTTTGCGGGCGGTATTACCGCGGTGTCCCATTGATTTCAATGAGCAGCCGCGGTAAAGGAGCGGTGAACACACCGCTCCTCCACCGCTGTAAAGAAGCGGCTAGCAAGACTTTTGGAGCGGTCCTGCTAGCGCACCGCTTCAGTGTGAAAGCCTTCGGGCTTTCACATTGAGGGCTACAGGCACAAATTTTTCATGCGGTATAATAGCGCTAATATTAGCGCTAAACCGCATGAAAAACGCCCCAGTGTGAAAGGGGCCTTAGGGCGGCCTAATTTCAGTAGGTGCAGCAGCATATTGCTATGGCCATATACACACTGGGCAATTAGCTGTGGCCAGTTTGTATGCTCCTAGAAACACCATCTCTGGATGCAAACTGTGTGCCTCCAGGGCAGTCAGAGTCCCTAGTGGCATTTAACAACTCAGATGAGCAAAATAAATTTGTGCCACTGCTGGCCACGGCTGTTTGCACATACTGTGTACATGGGGATAGTTTTTCCACCAGCAAAAATCACTGATTCTCATCTGCAACTATCTTTGTGAAAGAGGACTTTCACAAAATGTCTCTCTTGGAATTTTGTTAACATGGCAGGATCCCTTTAAGTGTCAAAGACATTGTGAATAAGGCAATTAAATCATGGCCTCTACAGTTGAATAAGAATGTGTATAGCTAAAACTTTTCTAGTTTAATTTTTATGGCCCATTTGTAAAATTTACTTTAACTTCCTGTCCAAAAGTCGCAAAAGGAAGTTAGTGGAAATCTCCAAAGTGAAGGAAATTCCCCTTTTAGAGAGCTGTGTCCCTGGAATAGGTGTCCCCATTGAAAGAGTTCCACTTACCTTTTGTTCTGGGGGCAGTACAAAAGGGGTGGTAAAATCACAGCTCTGCTGCCTGTTTTTACTGCCCCCTGACCGTCCGTCTTAAAGAGCCCAATAAGTTTGAATTTCCCCTCAAGTCATTAGGACAGAATCATGATTCTCCCCAATAATGACATAGTTATAAATAAAAACTTGAGGGAAAACTTGAGGGTGACCCTGCCCCCCTCTGATGTAAAGCAGGTTTCCGTTGCATCAGAGGGGGGCGGGGTCACCCGCACGTAACTGGGTAAGCCCGGGTTTCCCCTTGCGTCAGAGGGGGGCGGGGTCACGTGACCGGTGACCCCATCCTCAGCTACATACGAGACCTGTCAGGCTGCCGTAACGTTATTCCCGGGGTGTCTCCGGTAGAGACAGGATGCTGTTCCTCGCTGCTCTGGACATCTCATCGCTGGAGCCTGGACCTGGAGAGGAGATCATCCATCGCAGGATACCGCCAGCGTTGGAGTGGAGACCGAGAGTGGATTACCACCGCTGGAATCTTTTTTTTATTTTTATCTTTTTTATTTTTAATAAAGGACTTATCCCAACGGTGTCTGTGTTTTTTTACACTTTCTTTGTGAAATGGTAGGGGTACAATGTACCCCTTACCAATTCACATAGGGGGAGCCGGGATCTTGGGGATCTTGGGGCCCCCCACCCGCAGACCCCCAAAACCATCGGGCAAGGGTTGTGGGGATGAGGCCCTTGTCTCCATCAACATGGGGACATGGTGCTTTGAGGGGGTCACGGACCCCCAAAGCATCCTCCCCATGTTGAGGGCATGTGGCCTGGTACGGTTTAGGAGGGGGGGGGCACTCTCTCGTTCCCCCCTCTTTTCCTACGGCCTGCCAGGTTGTGTGCTCGGATAAAGGGTCTGGTATGGATTTTTGGGGGGAGCGCCACGCCATTTTTTTTTATTTTGCACGGAGTTCCCCTTAAAATCCATACCAGACATAAAATCACTGCTCCCGAAAAAACGTCCGTTTTTAAAACTTTTTTTTTTGCATTGATACATGTCCCCTGGGGCAGGACCCGGGTTCCCAAACACTATATATTACAATAACTTGCATATAAGCCTTTAAAATTAGTAGGGCTGTGGAAATTAACTATTAATTCCTCGATTAATCGATTAATTGCTTTGATTGAGCAAAATTATTTTGATCAATCAAAATTCTTTGGGCTTGCCGTGTCCATCTGAATGGCTCCTTTGCTGTGCCTTCATATCTGCATGCCGGCAGGACCTTACTATCTGCCACACACAAGGGCTGTTACATTTCCCTCTATCACTTCCCTCTATCAACCTGGGATTCTACAGCCATCCACTGGGAGTTGTGATAGTTCCCTTCACAGGACATCTACATGCCGACAGACTGATGTTAGCCCCTTCTCATCTGGATTCAGCAGTGGTATCGTTGTACACATTTTTATACCAGTATCATACTTAGAGACATGTTTTTATGACTGCTTTTGCTACCATAGATTTTATCTCCAGTGCAATATTTATTTTGTTACCTACTTGAAGACTATAAAAGTTTTAATGCTATTCCCATCGAGCGCTGCCTTTGTGTGTTTTTTGTATCCTGCTATCGATTTTTCCAGTGGTTGGTAGCTGCACTGGGAATCCACCTGCAAGGAGATCAGCTAAAAGTAGTTGGATATCTATGTGCGTTATAATTAATCAAAATTAGTCGATTAATCGATTTAAAAAAAATTGATTAATCGAACACGAAAATTTTAATCAGTAACAGCCCTAAAAATTAGCACTTTAGATTTTTCATGTTTGAGTCCCAGAGACTTTAACGGTGTTCGGATGTTTGAACAAATTTATTACCTGTTTGCATGTTCTGATGCGAACCGAACTGGGGGGTGTTCGGATCATCCCTACTGTAGAGCATTGAGAGTTTGCTTGTAGTTTAACGCACAGGAAAGAGTAATGATGCAGCAGCCTCATTTACAAAACAAAAATGTTTCAGTTACTGCAAGAATACAAGGGATTCCTGTGGTTGGATGTATAGGTGGATGTAAACAGTGGCTTTTGGGTCTGCTCATAGCAATGACAGGTTGAAAGCAGTTGCAGCTCTCTGCTGTTTGGATGCAATTGCATTATCTGTGGTTGTGGACAGATGACCACCCCTCGACACAAACAGTTTGCATCTAAAGCCTCATACACAATATTAGATTTTCTGCAGATTTTTGTCTTCAGATTTACCAAAACCATGTAGTGCAAGAGCCTGCCTGATTGCATAGAAATTGAAACTCTTATGCCGTGTACACACGGCCGGAATTTCCGACAGAAAAAGACAGATGGGAGCTTTTGGTCGGATATTCCGACCATGTGTATGCCCCATCGGACTATTTCTGATTTCTGTCGGAATTTCCGACAGACTTAGATAGAGAGCAGGTTCTCGATTTTTCCGACGGAGGTTTTCCTGCTGGAATGTCCGGCCGTGTGTACGCGGCATAAAGGTTTGACCTCATATTACCGTATTTATCGGCGTATAACACGCGCCAGCGTATAACACGCACCCCAAGTTTAGGAGGAAATTTTAGGGAAAAAACCTTTTAGGAGGGAAGTTTAAGGAAAAATAACTTACATTTAAATGCAGCCTTGTCAGTGTCTATTGCAGCCTTGCCCCAGAGTCCATTTCAGCCTTGCCCCAGTGTAGCCGTGCAGCCTTGCCCCAGTGTCGCCGTGCAGCCTTGCCCCAGTGTCGCCGTGCCGGATTTTAAAATTGGCGCCGAGACTGTGCGGGGCGGACGCCGCCGAGAACGCAGGGACGCAGGGACTGGGCGGAGCCGCCGCCGAGATACACATAGCCGAGTGTACTCGGCTATACTCGGCTTTTCTCGGCTCCGATCACAGTCACGCCGGGACTGGGCGTGACTGTGAGCGGAGCCGAGAAAAGCCGAGTATAGCCGAGTACATTCGGCTATGTGTATCTCGCTCCGCTCCGCTCACAGTCACGCCGAGTCCCGCCCTATGATGGACATAACACAGGTCCAATGGCGGGACTGGGCGTGACTGTGAGCGGAGCCGAGAAAAGCCGAGTACATTCGGCTATGTGTATCTCGCTCCGCTCACAGTCAGCGGAGACAGCCCAGGGATGTGGGTATCGGCGTATAACACGCACCCACGATTTTCCCCTGATTTTCAGGGGAAAAAAGTGCGTGTTATACGCCGATAAATACGGTATATGGTTTTGGTAAATCTGAAGACAAAAATCTGCAAAAAAAATCGAATAGTGTGTTTGGGGTCTAAGAGCAATCATCTGTCCCTAACCACAGGTAATCGCAGTCTGTGCAATTACATCCAAACTGCAGCAGACAGCTGAGACTGCTGTCAGCCTGTCATTGCTTTATATGGGCTCAGGTGCTCCAACTGTCCTCAGCCACCTGTATATTCCAGCCACAGAAATCTGCTGGATTGTTTTTTGCCATGTAAATGAGGCCTAATTCTTTGGCACTCTAGGAAACCATGTGCCTGTCATATGTATAAAAATAGTAATAGAAATGTGTACGCTACTCATAGCTAGAGATGAGCTCAGGCATCCTCCAATCTCCGCTCCAAGCCTCAAAACTGCACTTTTATTAGTCCAATCAGCTGTGGGCTAGACCCGCCCTGCAGCACACATACACATGGTGATGTCAGTGTGTATATATATATATATATATATATATATATATATATATACACATACATACATTACACACACACACACGTGTCGTGTCCAAGTAGTGATAAGCTTGGGTGTGTTTGGGTTAGGATCTGACCCCACCTGTGCAAGTCAACTAGAAAAATGTCACCTGTACAGACCAATGATCTGCGAACATGGCACTCCCCACCCTGCAGCTACATTTATACAAGGGAAATGCATTTGTGCGGCTGCAAATTGGGAATGCCCAGCCACAGATGATTACCCCGTACAGGTGGCAGTTTTCTGCCTGTGGGTTCAGATCTTTATATAAACATACCCAAGCTCATGACAGGTCAGCTGTGTATGTGTGCTGCAGGGCAGAGAATGACCTAGCCTGCAGCTGATCCAGCGCCCATCTCATTCTCATGACTCAAGATATGCCCCTTCCTAACCAATGACACCACAAAGCTTCTAATTCACTCCCTGGTCATCTTCCTCCTTGACTACTGCAACTTGCTCCTCATTGGCTTACCTTTACATAGGCTATCCCCCCTAGGGTGACAACATGTCCCGGATTGCCCGGGACAGTCCCGCATTTTGCAGGTCTGTCCCGGGCACATTCATTCCAGGACAATACAGTGTCCTGGAATGAAACTGACACAGCCACCCCCCGGGCCAATCTGATGCCCCCAAAAAAGGCCGCCACATCACCGCTTTACTCACTGACAGTACTTGGAGGAGCACAATCCCGCCCCCTGCTTGTGATTGGAGAAATCATAAATCCCGCCTCTTGTGTCCATTTACTGTGCTGTGATTCGTTACAGCACAGGCTGATTTTTGGGAAGGGATGGTGTCCCTGAATGATAGTTTGGAAACGTGGTCACCCTAATCCCCCCCCTTCAGTCCATCGTGAATGCTGCTCTCAGGGTCATGCACCTTACAAACCACTCAGTGTCTGCTACTCCTCTCTGCCAACCCCTCCACTGGCTTCCACTCACCCTATACTCACATATACCTTTTGCATTTCTTGACCCTCCCTCTTAGAGTGTAAACGATCAGGGCTCTCTGATTCCTACTGTATTAACTACTTCCGGACCACCCACATACTTCCACAGACGTACCTGTATATCGGTCCGTGCATAATATACAGCGGACTCAATGTCCACCGGTCAGCCGCGATCGCAGTAAAGTGAGGCAGAACGGGGATCTGCTTATGTAAACAAGGCAGATCCCTGTTCTGACAGGGGAGGAGAGAGAGATCAGTAACAGCGATCTCTCTCTACTCCCAGTCAGTCCATCCCACTGACAGTTAGAAAGCACCTCTAGGGAACACTTAACCCTTTTATCACCCCTAGTGTTAACCCCTTCCATGCCAGTGCCATTTATACAGTGATCAGTGCATTTTTATAGCACTGATCACTGTATTGTGATCAGTGCATTTCTATAGCACTGATCACTGTATTGGTGTCACTGGTTACCAAAAAGTGTCACTTAGGGTCAGATTTGTCCGCCGCAATGTCGCAGCCCCGCTAAAAAAGCTGATTCCGCCATTACTAGTAAAAAGAATTACAAAAAATAAAAAGTCCTTAAATCTTTCCCCTATTTTGTAGACGCTATAACTTTTGCGCAAAGCAATCAATATACGCTTATTGAATTTTTTTTTAATAATATGTAGCAGAATACATATTGGCCTAAACTGATGAATAAATTAGTTTTTTTATATACCCGTGTAGCGCTACCACCATTTAAGAGAGCCGCTGGATTTGTTTTCGGGCCCTGTGTACAGCACCACCAACCCCCGGCAATCTGCTCGACCCACCCTGGCACAGTTAGTCTAGGGCAGGGGTCTGAAACTGGTGGCCCTCCAGCTGTTGCAGAACTACAATTCCCATGAGGCATTGCAAGGCTAAACAGTTACAAGCATGACTCCCATAGGCAGAGGCATGATGGGACTTGTAGTTCCGCAACAGCTGGAGGGCCGCAGGTTTGAGACAAAAAACTGGGAAAACTTGACTCCGGAAGATCAGGCGCAAACAGGTGACTTGAGTATAAGCCGAGGGGGGCATTTTCATCACAAAAAAAAATATGCTGAAAAACTCGGCTTATACTTGAGTATATAAGGTATTTTTTTTTTACATGAATAATAGCAGAAAGTAAAAAAAACATTTATTTTTTTTCAAAATTGTCGGCCTTTTTTTAATAGTGCAAAAAAAGAAAGCTCTATTTGTGGGGAAAAAGGGACATCAATTTTGTTTGGGTACAATGTTGCACAACCGCGTAATTATCAGTTAAAGCGACGCAGTGCCTTAGCCCAAAAAATGGCCTGGTCATTAGGGATGAGCTTCGAGTTCGAGTCGAACCCATGTTCAACTCGAACATCGCCTGTTTGGTTGTTCGCCGAATTGTGAACATTATGGGCCGTTCGCGCCAAATTCAAGTGGCGCGTCACGGCCCATAATTCAGTGCGGCATCGCAGTGCATTGCCGGCTGATGATTGGCCAAGCATGCACTATGACCCGCATGCTTGGCCAATCACAGTGCCGTCTGTACAGAGCCGTAATTGGCCAAAGCCAGGGTGGATTTGGCCAATTATGGCTATGGGGGTTTAGTACACGCCCCACACTATATAAGGCTGCCTGCGTGGCGGCCTTGTGTAGTGTGTTGCAGCAATGGAGAGAGATAGACAGAGAGACAGTGTCATTTGATTTAAAGGGGGATTCCACCCGTGATTTTTAATAAGGACACTTACCTGTCCTACTCGCCCGCAATGTCAGCCAACCCGAGGCCAATCCCTTGAACCTGGCAGCTCTCGGCGCCGCCAACCTCAGTAAGGGAAACAAGCAGTGAAGCCGTGCGGCTTCACTGCCCGTTTCCTACTGCGCATGCGCGAGCCGCGCGGTGCTTTGTGAATGGGCCGGCTGCTCTCTGGGATACACACAGTTCCCAGAAGGCAGCGCGAGTAGGCCGGCGGAAGAAGACCACCCGCGGACGATGAAGAGGCAGATTAGGGACTTCCGCATAGCAACCGCTATTTCTAGGAAGTAGTTTTTTTTTTTTCCTATTTTTTTTCCAA
The DNA here is from genome assembly GCA_029206835.1 of Rana muscosa. Lineage (NCBI taxonomy): Eukaryota > Metazoa > Chordata > Amphibia > Anura > Ranidae > Rana > Rana muscosa. Next base: position 58,367,512 of record CM055119.1, read on the forward strand.
TTTTTTGGGGGATTTTTAAAAAAAAATAGGATTTTTTTGTACTCACCGTAAAATCCTTTTCTCTGACATCCATGGACTGACACGGTGTCTCTTTACACTTTACACATGGGTTATGTCCCTGCTTGCAGGAGAAGACCTAGGCAGAATGTGAAATGTTATACATACATTCTAAAAGCCAGAGCTGAACAGCCCCACCCAGGGGGCGGTCCCTCCGGACATAACCCTCCCACTACAGTCAGCAGACTTCAGTTCGTAGCAAAGCAGTACAAACTTAAAAAGGAAGGGTGGGTGCCGTGTCAGTCCATGGATGTCAGAGAAAAGGATTTTACGGTGAGCACAAAAAAATCCTATTTTCTCTTACCATCCATGGACTGACACGGTGTCTCTTTACACTTTACACGTGGGATGTCCCAAAGCAGTGTCAAGAGGGATGGGAGCAGTATAAATGGAAAAACCAAAACTTCACTCCAATAAGGCAGAGCTCCTCAACGGAGGAGTCGCAACTTTAAACAGCGGCCTGCAGCACCCTGCAGCCGAAGGAAGCATCCGAAGATGCAGCCACATTAACTTTATAAAACTTAAAAGGCATGAACAGACGACCAGGTCGCCGCCTTGCACAATTGTGCAACCGACGCTTGATGTCGGGAAACCCAGAAAGCACCAATTGCCCTGGTGGAATGCGCCGTAACCGGAAAAGGAGGCGCCCGCCCTTTGAGAGCATAGGCTTGAATGACGGTTTGTCTGATTCCCCTAAAAATGATGGCAGACGAAACCGCTTGGCCCTGTTATGGACCAGAGACAGTCACAAACAGTGAGTCGGACTTCCGAATAGAAGCAGTAGCAGACAGGTACACCCGTAAGGCTCGTACCACCTCCAATATGTGCAGCGCAAACTCTCTAGGATGCGATGGGTGAGGACACAAGGACGGGAGGGCAATGTCCTCATGTAGGTGAAAGGTCGACACCACCTTTGGCAAAAAAGGAAGGTCGCGGATGCAACACCGCCTTATCCTTATGGATGACTAAATATGGCGACTTGCAGGACAAAGCCGCCAACTCAGACACTCGTAAAACAGAAGTGATTGCCACTAAAAAGGCCACCTTCTGAGACAAGACAAGAGGGGAATATCCCGGATATTCCCAAAAGGAGGTTCCTGGAGGACCGAGAGCACCAAATTCAGATCCCACGGTGGGAGAGGAGGCTTGACAGGAGGGAGCACATGGCGAACCCCCAACAAAAGGTGCTAACCAAGAAAATGACCCGCTAGAGGTCGCTGAAAGAAGACGGCCAAGGCCGAAATCTGATCCTTTATGGTACTCAAAGCAAGCTTTTGGGTCACTCCACACTGCAGAGGACGCAGGATTCTGGGGACGGAATACGTCCGAGGACGCCAGTCCAGCGCTTCGCACATGGCGATATAAGCTTTCCAGGCACGGTGATAGATCTGCCTGGAGGAAGACTTCCGTGTCCTTAACATGGTCAAAATGACCGAGTCCGAGAGACCTCGGTCCCTCAACACCTGGCTTTTAACAGCCCTGCCGTTAAAGCCAGAGACTGTAAGCCGGATGAAACATAGGACCTTGAGACTGAAGGTCCTCCCTCATCGGCAACCGCCAGGGAACGTCCGCGACGAGACGTACCAGATCAGCGTACCAGTGATGCTGAGGCCAATCCGGAACAATTAGGATCGCCGGAGTTTATATCAGGCGATAAGGACCCTATGGGGCCACCAACGCATCTGAGGCATCGCCCAAGGATCCCTGGATCTGGCCACAACCTCGACCCTTGCGATTGAGTCGAGAGGCCATCAGGTCCACATCCGGCGTGCCCCACCGTCGGTAAAGGAGTTGAAATATGCAAGGACCACTCTTCTTGGTCTGGTGTCTGGCGATTGGCGACTCAGATAGTCCGCCTGCCCATTGTCTATGCCCAGAATGTAAAATGGCCTACAGAGCCGGCACGTTTCTTCCGGCCCACTTCAGGATACGGACTACCTCGGAAGCCGCAGCTGAGCTCCGAGTTCCCCCTTGATGGTTTACATACGCCACCGCCGTGGCGGTGTCCGACTGGCTCCTGATGGAGCGACCCCGTACTCTCTCCGACCTGAGGAGAGACACAGTCCAATGGCCCGTATTTCCAGAACAGTGATTGGTAAGCGGGCTCGTCTGGAGTCCAAGGCCTGAGCCGACAGGACTCCCCAGACTCCACCCCAGCCCGTCAGGCTGGTGTCCGTCGTGAGTACCGTCCATTGGATGGGAGGGGACCGACTTTCCGGACCGAAGAGCCGAGGATCCCAACCACCATGTCAGGGGTGCCCTGACCAGGTGAATCACCTGGATCTGAAGATCCAAGGACAACGAGGATTTGTCCCAGGTGGACAAGATCTCCTTCTGCAATGCCCTGGTGTGTGATTGGGCATACGGAACGGCCGCGAAGGAGGCCACCACGAGTCTCGGGACTCTCATGCAAAAAAAACGGATTGACAACCATTTTTGGGATGTCAGCACCCGCACCGCAGACTGAAGTGTCAGCAACTTCTTCAGAGGTAGGATACCTTTGCCTCCAAGGAGTCCAGAATCAGAACTAGATACTCCAGACACTGAGTCGGGACCAGGACTGACTCCTGAATGTTCAGGAACCACCCGAGTCCCTGAGGGTCTAATTGACGATAGTCACCTTTCCTCTAAGTCTGATCCACTTTCTGCTCTTAGCAGAAGATCGTCCAGATAGCCCACGACAGCAATACCTCGCTGTAACAGAAGGCTAGAACCGGAGCAAGCACCTTGGTAAACACCCTTGGTGCCGAGGCTAGGCCGAAAGGAAGAGCCACAATCGATAGTGGACTTCGCTGATCGCAAAGCGCAGAAACTTCTGGTGACTTGCGCAGATTGGAACATGCAAATAGGCGTCCTTGAAGTCCAAGGATGCCAGAAGAAAATCCCTTTGGTGGAGTGTAGCGATCACCGTGCGAATGGATTCCATGTGGAATTTCTGCACCTTCTCGAAGGCATTCAGGGCCTTGAGGTCCATTATAGGTCGAACCACGTCCTATTTTTGGGACGACAAACAGATTCGAGTAGAATCCTTGAAAACTCTCCTGTGACGGAACCGGCACAATCACTCCGGACCTGATCAAATCCTGTACAGCCCCCAAGAGGGCTGCCCGACAGGTAGGAAGGAGAGGAAGATTTGAGGGAAAGAATCTGTCTGGGGGCCAGGATCGGAATACTATCCTGTATCCTGAGGTGACCACCTCGCACACCCACCAGTCGGAGATTCGGGAGGACCACCGATTCGTGACCTGCGAAGTCGTCCCCCCACCCCAGAGTCGGGCGGAGGCAAGCCTTCACGCGGAGGCAGGCTTGGGAGCCGCTTGTTCGGCTTACGCACCCAGGGGCACTTGTGCCCACCAGCCGCACTGCCGTCAGTCTGAGAGAGAGCCTACCCGTGGACTCTGACTGACGAAAAAACCCTGTTTTGCTGGAAAGGAAGGCCCCTGTTTGCAGCGGGCCTCCTCACCCTTGCTAGTCTAAAGGAAGAAGAGTGCTTTTACCTCCCATGACATCCATGACGATGTCATCCAGAGCAGCACTGAAAGGTCTACCACCTTTAAATGGTAGATCCGTCAGGAGCTTCCTAAGGCTAGGTCAGCAGACCAGCACTTCAACCAGATAAGACGACGCAATACCACCGCCGAGACAGAGGCCCTGGATATTAAAGGGGCCGCGTCCAACGTGGCGTCGCACACATAAACCAGGCCCTGAACCAGTTGGTGGGCCAAAGCAACTGTGTCTGGAGGAAGATTATGCTCCTGTACAGCTAGGTGCAACATTTTTGCCCAACCTGTAAGTGTTTAAGACACAAGGGTCGCCGCTACCACAGGTCATAGGGCGGATCCCAACAAGGCAAACATGGCTCTGCTCACCACTTCTGACCTCCTGTCAGTGGGGTCCTCAAATGCAGGAGTCCCCTCCATCGGGAGAGTGATGGCCTTGTTCAACCGGGCGACTGGAGGGTCGACCCTGGGGGAGAAGCCCACTTTTTAAGTAGGGCATCTTCAAGGGGTATCTGATAGAAAAATGCCGCGGGACCATAAAAAAATTCTTCTGCGGCTTTTCCCAGACCTTATCAATGAGCTGGTCAAAGAAAATACATATGGAAAAACCTCTTTAGAAGGCCTGGCCTTAAAAGAACCAAATGAGACTGCATCCGCCTGAGGTTCTGCATCCGCAGCATTTTAGCTTGAGAGTGTCCCTCACCGCAGTCATGAGTACACTAACAAGCGCCCTGTCATTTACTGACTCAGAACTGGAGTTTTCCTCATAAGGAATGTCCTGTTCAAAACCATCCAATACATTCAGAACTAGGGTCCTGAGCGGTAGTGGCTAGGCCCATATCTGAATCAGCGCACTGCCCTCATGAAGTAAAGTGGGGAGAGGGCGCTTTTTTGCTCCCTTGCACTTGCACACAGCTCCCATCCTGGTCAGAAATGATTCCAGGACTGCCCACAACTGGTCCCTAGGGACCGCAGGTGCTGAAGCACTGCCTGTTGTCCACTGACATTTAGGGGAAGCTGGTGACAGAGACTCCATATTGCCCCCCTCTGAGACTCCTCAGATAAAAAGTCCACCCACAGGCTGTGCTGACTGCGGACCAGGGACCACTCAGTTCCGCTGTCTGTACCGCGCTGTGTCAGCGCTGGTGAGCTGTGAGGAGATTGTGAGGAGATTTGCGCTGTTACAGCAGCGCTAGAGGCCAAAACTAGTGCTGAAGAGCGCGCGGGCTACAAGAAAATGGCCGCCGCACTTCACTGAGGCGATCCGCGGCAAGATGGCCGCCATGACTCAGCAAAAGTGAAAAAAAAAACAGCACACACACAGCGCCACTCGGCGCTTAGGCCCCAAAACACACAAAAAAAGGCCCCAAGCATATCTGCAGACCAGCATTAGCCCCTCCAAGAACAGTGTGACCCCCAGGCACCCCACACAGCACAGCGCCAGCAATGGTGACAGAGAGTGACAATAAAATACAGGGGGAGACAGGGAAAGCCCCCACAGAGAAACACACAGCCTTTTGTACTCACCTGCAGGCAGGAGAGACTACTTACCCGTCCCCTGAGGGACCCACTGGTGTGTTTCTGACAGGACTATCACAGTGCAGTACTGAGTAGCTGTCGGCCCGGTCCACCGCGAAAGATACAGTCAGTCAGGAACTGTTCAGTCTTGAGAGGACCGTGGGAGCATGAAAGCAAACCCGGCCACCCCTGGAGTCATGGGGCCTGTCGTGAACTGAGTCTCACGCACACAAGGCGAGGATCAGCACGCTCGATGGTCGGACAGGGAAGACTACGAGGATATCTTGTACCCAACCTGTTGCCCAGCCGACAGTTGATAGAAAATTCTCAAAAATAAAATAAAAAAGAATTCCAGAAAAGGAATAAATATAGGTCAGGAGACTGGCTCCTGAGAGAGCCACGTCTTCTCCTTCTGCTAGGCAGAAAAAAACTGAAGTCTGCTGACTGTAGTGGGAGGGTTATGTCTGGAGGGACCGCCCCCTGGGTGGGGCTGTTCAGCTCTGGCTTTTAGAATGTATGTATAACATTTCACATTCTGCCTAGGTCTTCTCCTGCAAGCAGGGACATAACCCACGTGTAAAGTGTAAAGAGACACCGTGTCAGTCCATGGATGGTAAGAGAAAAAAAAATTGAGGGTGGAACTCCACTTTAAGTTAGATAGAGCAGGCAGGCGAGTCAGTTAGCTGCAGTTACAGTGTACGGCAGATATATGTGCATCCTAGGTATACACATACACATACATACACACATATACACACACACTGTATTCAGTTTAGCTAGATTCATTACTGTTATTCTCTTCCTAATATACTGACAGGCAGGCAGGTGATTGTGGTAGCTGCAGTATTTACAGTTAGTGTACTGTGTCCTTTGCACAGTGTGCACCTAAAGCTACCTGAAGTCAATTGCTGGTGTTCTTCTGATCCTATTAATACCACAGGCAGGCAGCTGCAGTATTTACAGTTAGTGTACTGTGCAGTGGCGGCTGGTGCTCAAAATTTTTGGGGGGGCGCAAGCAAACGAAAAAAAACCCCCATCAATTGCCGCCACTGTGCCCATCAAACGCAGCCACTGTGCCCATCAAACGCAGCCACTGTGCCATAAAATTGTCCCCACTGTGCCATGAAATTGTCACCACTGTGCCATCAAACGCAGCCACTGTGCCCATCAATTGTCGCCACTGTTCCATGCCATAAATGCAGCCACCGTGCCATCAGTTGTCACCACTGTGCCTATCAATTGTCGCCACTGTGCCATGCCATCAATTGTCGCCATGCCAAACGCAGCCACTGTGCCATCAATTGTCGCCACTGTGCCATGTCAAACGCAGCCACTGTGCCATGCCATTGTCGCCACTGTGCCCATCAATTGTCACCACTGTGCCATGCCAAACGCAGCCACTGAGCCATGCCATTGTCGCCACTGTGCCCATCAAACGCAGCCACTGTGCCCATCAAACGCAGCCACTGTGCCCATCAAACGCAGCCACTGTGCCATGCCATTGTCGCCACTGTGCCCATCAATTGTCGCCACTGTGCCATGCCAAATGCAGCCACTGTGCCCATCAATTGTCGCCACTGTGCCATACCAAACGCAGCCACTGTGCCATGCCATTGTTGCCACTGTGCCCATCAATTGCCGCCAGTTTGCCCCTAAAATGCTGCCAGATTGCCCCCCCCCCCCGCCTGTCACCTTTCTCGGTCAGCCATCCTCAGATCTTCCTCCACGATCCCTCAATGTATTCCCGCCCTCGATTTCACTTCAGCTAATCAGGTTACCGGTAACCAGATCCGGTGAACCTGATTGGCTGAGATGCGTGTCAGTGTTAACCAAGGAACGCACCCCCCCGTACGTCCCCTGGTTAACTATTTGGGAGCTGATTACAGCCCTCAGGCTGTAATCGGAAAGCCTATCAGAGCCGCTGCTCTGATAGACACTTCCACAGCCAACCAGCTGCCGTTATTCAGATGGCCGGCGCTCGCCAGGGGGCCGGCCATCTGAATAGTGGGCGGCAGCGGCGACAATACATAGATTCATGCAATGCATGAATCTATGTATTGTTTTTCAGTGGCGGTGCAGGAGCGAGAGGGGGCGGCGCTCCTGCGCCCTCTATGGATGCACCGCCACTGGTACTGTGTCCTTTGCACAGTGTGCACCTAAAACTACCTGAAGACAATTACTGATGTTCTGATCATATTAATACCACAGGCAGACAGCTGCAGTATTTACGGTTAGTGTACTGTGTCCTTTGTCATGGCTTCATAGGCCACACAATATTTTTTGCTTTTTGATTGACATATTTTCACGGCGCCGCATTTATTTTGTTTCTATTTTTTGTTTGCAATATGTCTGATTGCTGATGCTGGCAGCCATTATGTAGTTTCTTCTTCACATATAGTAGAGCAACCTTTTCCTTTATATTTTTCACCTAAAGCTACCTGAAGACAATTGCTGGTGTTCTTCTGATCATAATACCACAGGCATGCAGCTGCAGTATTTACAGTTAGTGTACTGTGTCCTTTGCACAGTGTGCACCTAAAGCTACCTAAAGACAATTGCTGGTGTTCTCATACTAATAATACTACAGACAGGCAGTTGATTCTGCTAGCAGTATAATCAGTATATATATACACATCCCAGCTTTGTGCAGCTACATCTCACTGCAGGCCATTAGTATGTCTGGAAGGCCAACAAGGAGAGGCAGACAGTCACAAGCCAATAAAAGAGAGCAAGTGGGCTCTGTGTCTAGAGGCAACAGTGCTGGTCGTGGACACGGTGCATCCTCATCAGCACGTGGCCGTGGGACACGCTTGTCCCTTTTCTCGGCAGCTGGCCGTGTTGAGCCGCAACATGTCGAAGACTTGGTAGAGTGGATGACCAAGACGTCCTCATTCTCTCTCACCCAGGCTCAGGGTACTTTGTCTGGCAAAGCAGCTGCCAATGCTGCCTCTTCCCTCGGCTCAATGGCATCAGTCACTCCTTCCCTAGCCCCACCATGTCCTCCTGAAGAGTCCCCCAAACTGTTTGACCACAGTGTTGGGTACATGTTCCAGGAGGATGCTCAGCATTTTAAAGACTCCGATAATGGTACCCAGCTAGGGGAAGGCAGTAACGTGAGCCCAGAGAGAGGGGGTGCCCAAGAAGGACAGCAATCTGGCAGTCATGTTCCCCCAGCTGCAGCATACTGCCAGGTTTGCTCCAGTGATGAGGAGGGAGGGGATGATGAGGTCACTGACTCCACGTGGGTGCCTGAGAGGAGGCGGCACATCTCCAACGAGGCAGGATGCCTTCCAGGGGCTAGCTTAAGGGCAGCACACCAACTGCATCACACCGTAGAGCTCCGCATGTGCAGGGCGCTGCTGTCTGCACGTTATTCCAAAAGTTCTTTGGTGTGGGCCTTTTTTGAGACGAGTGCATCAGATTGCACCGCTGCTATTTGCAACATATGTCTCAAGCATATCTCGCATGGCCAAAACATCACCCGCTTGGGCACCACATGCTTGACCAGACATATGTCGACCTGCCATGCAGTTTGTTGGCAAGCGTACTCAAAAGACCCACACCAAAGAACAAAGCGGACCTCTCCTTGCTCCTCCTCAGCTGGAATATCCAACCCCACTATACCTTCAGTCCTCTCTGAAACCTGCACTGAGAGAAATGAAGGTGTAGAATTAGGTGTGTCACAGCCAAGTACTTGCGGGCAATCTGCTATCGGTACACCAACGTCAGATTGTACCAGGCACATTTCCCTGCCCCAGCTGCTGCACCGCCAAAAGAAGTTCACTCCCAGCCATCTACATGCCCAATGGTTGAATGCTAGCTTGGCTAAATTGCTAGCACTTCAACTGCTGCTGTAACGTACCTTAGGTGTGAGCCTGACGTGCGGAGAGGGACCTCCCGTACAACCCCGACTCTGAGACCACTGGAGTGGGGACAGTGGTGGTAAGAGCATGGTGAGGTGAGGGTGCCTGTCTGATCCTCACTGCTTGGAGTGGTGGAGCCGAGTGTAGACTGGAACATCTGGTTCCGGAAGCAGCGGGTGCAGGTCAGCAGGTGCAGGTTTGCAGAGCAGGGATGCAGGTCAGCAGGTGCAGGTTTGCATTGCAAAGGATGCAGGTCGGCGTGTGCAGCTCGCAGAGCAGAGGATGCAGGTCAGCTGGTGCAGGTTTGCAGAGTCAGACAAGCCGGGTCATACACATCAAGGTAAACATCATAAGTGGCAGGCAGAGAGTAGTCAAAGTCCAGGCCGAATTTTGGCAACAGGCAGACTGGCAGATAACTGAGCAGGGTCAAACGAGCCAAGGTCAGGACTGGAGACAGAAGCGTGGTCAGGAAGCCGGGTCAAACACAGGAACAGGCACAGAACCAGGCACTCAGGGAACAGAAGCAGATCAAACCACAAGGGGCAACATCTCTGAAACGTCTTTTATAGGAAGTTCATGGGAGGAGCAAGGGGTTCAGAGTTCAACAGTAATCAAGACACCAAGCAGAGTAGTCTAATGGATCAGATAGGTTATCCAGCAGATCAGGCAGGGAACTGTCCAGCATCCCAGATAGCTCAGTGGGAAGAGTCAATGCCAGACACAGAAGAGGTCCCAGGTTCAAGCCCAGTACGTCCCTGACAGCTGCCTTTTCAGTTGGTAGACTCTGCCCCCTTCTGTGAGTTTGTGGAATGTGCGGTTCCTCAGTGGCAGGTTCCCAAACGCCACTTTTTCTCACGGAAGGCAATTCCGGCTCTCTACCGGCATGTGTAAGGCAATGTCTTGGCCTCACTGGACAGGGTAGTCAGTGGTAAGGTGCATATTACCGCTGACTCATGGTCCAGCAGGCATGGACAGGGGCGTTACTTATCTTTCACGGCACATTGGGTGACTCTGCTGGCAGCTGGGAAGGATGCAGGACAAGGTGCAGTAGTGTTGGAGGTTTTTCCATCACCACACCTTCAAAATGCTACTACTAGTGATTCTGACACACCTCTCTCCTCCACCCCCTCCTCTTCTTCTTCCTCCATGGCCTCTTCCTGTGCTTTGTCCTCGGAACCAGCTGTGCTCCGTAGGCGTTCAAGGGGCTACGCAAGTACGCAGGCAAAAATATGCCATGCGGTGCTTGAGCTGGTGTGCTTGGGGGACAGGAGCCACACTGGGGCAGAGATTCTGTCAGCTCTCCAGGGGCAGGCTCAGGAGGTGGTTGACGCCACGCCAGCTTAAGCCAGGAATGGTGGTTTGCGACAATGGCACCAACCTCCTCTCCGTCCTCCGACAGGGACACCTGACCCAGGTGCCCTATTTGGCTCACGTCCTTAACTTGGTGGTGCAGTGGTTCTTGGGCAGGTACCCGGGCTTACAGGAGGTCCTGAGGCAGGCCAGTAAACTCTGTGTGCATTTCCGCCGGTCATATAATGCCAGTGCTCGGCTGGCTGACCTCCAAAAGGAATACAACCTGCCCAAGAACCGCCTAATCTGTGACATGCCCACCAGGTGGAACTCAACGTTGGCCATGCTGCAGCGGCTGCACACGCAGCAGAGGGCCATCAATGAGTATCTGTGCCAATATGGCACCAGGACAGGGTCAGGGGAGCTTGTTTTTTTTTGCCACCCCAGTGGGTCATGATCAGGGATGCATGCACTGTCCTGTCACCATTTGAAGAGGCCACGAGGATGGTGAGCAGTAACAGTGCATGCATCAGTGACACTGTCCCTCTAGTCCACCTGTTGGAGCACACGCTGCATGAAATAATGGACAGGGCACTTGAGGCAGAACAGAGGGAGGAAGAGGAGGACTTCCTTACCTCTCAAGGCCCCCTTTATCCAAACAGTGTTCCTGCTGGGCCGCCTATCACACAGGAAGAGGAGGAGGAGGAGGATTGTGTCAGCATGGAGGTTGAGCCTAGCACTCAGCATCAGCAGCAGTCTTCAAGGGATCAATTACAGTCCCAAGAAACCCATGGACTTGTACGTGGCTGGGAGGAGGTGACTGCGGATCATGTCGTCCTAAGTGACCCAGAGGACTCCGGACCCAATGCCTCAGCAAACCTACGCTGCATGGCCTCCCTGATCCTGCAAAGCCTGTGGAAGGATCCTCGTATTCGTGCTATCAATGAGAGGGATCATTAATGGCTGGCAACCCTCCTTGATCCATGTTACAAGGGTAAGGTTGTGGACCTTATCTTGCCGTCGCAGAGGGAGCAGAGGATGAAACATCTTCGGGAGGCCTTGCAGAAAGGTCTGTGTAACGCGTTCCCAGAGACTGGGAGGTTACAAATTCCTGGTCCTGGACAATGTGTTGCTGAGGCTTCGGTCAGTCAAAGAAGGAGCGGTGGAGAAGGTGGCCGTCTGACCAATGCACTGAGACAATTTTTTAGTCCGCAGCCCCAAGGTATGATCGGTTCCAGCAACCATCGCCAGTGTCTGGTTTACATGGTGCAGGAATACCTAGGGGCAAGATCAGACTTGGACACCTTTCCCACCGAAAATCCTCTGGGTTACTGGACCTTGAGGATGGGTCACTGGCCAGAGCTTGCACAGTATGCAATTGAGCTACTGGCCTGTCCTGTATCCAGCGTTCTTTCAGAACGCACATTCAGTGCTGCTGGAGGCTTTGTAACCGATCACAGGGTGCACCTGTACACCGACTCGGTCGATCGACTGACCTTCATAAAAATGAATCAGTCTTGGATCACCACCAGCTACCAAGCACCTGATGCTGATGTAACCGAATATTTTTTTTTTTAAATGTCAGATCCCTTCAAGGCTGCCTATGCCGATGCTGCATGACTATCCTGTTATGCTGAGTGACTATCCTCTTCCTCCTCAATGATCATGCTGATAGCTTGTAAGAAAATTTTTGGTTCTGGGCGCCGCTACCAGTGGCTAAGGCCCAATTTTTCAGCCCCTGTTTAACAGGGGCGTGTAATTAAAATTTTTGATGCAATACTTTGCAGCAGGGCTCATTCCTGCCCTCCAACTAGAGTATCTGTGAGGGGTTGCAGTGTTGTGGCACCAGCACCAGTGCCTAAGGCCCATTTTTTCAGCCCCTGTTTAACCTGGGTGTGTAATTACAATTTTTGATGCAATACTTTGCAGCAGGGCTCATTCCCGAGCTCCAACTAGAGTATCTGTGAGGGGTTGCAGTGTTGTGGCACCAGCACCAGTGCCTAAGGCCCATTTTTTCAGCCCCTGTTTAACAGGGGCGTGTAATTACAATATTTGATGCAATACTTTGCAGCAGGGCTCATTCCTGCGCTCCAACTAGAGTATCTGTTTGGGGTTGCAGTGTTGTGGCACCAGCACCAGTGCCTAAGGTCCAAATTTTCTGCCCCTTTTCAACAGGGGCGTGTAATTACAATATTTGATGTAATATTTCACAGCATGGCCCATTCCTGCACCCACCAAGAGTAACTGTGAGGGCTTACAGTGTTGTGGCAACACCACCACCACCACGACCAAAGGCCCAATTTTTCTGCCCCTGTTCAACAGGTGCATTAAATTACAATTCTTGATATAATATTTCACAGCAGGGCCCGTTCCAGCGCACACCAAGAGTAACTTTGAGGACTTACAGTGTTGTGGCACAGGCACCACCACCACCACCAAAGGCCCAATTTTTCTACCACTGTTCAACAATGGCATGTAATTACAATTCTTAATATAATAGTTCACAACAGGGCGTTCCAGCTCCCATCAAGAGTAACTGTGAGGGCTTACAGTGTTGTGGCAACACCAACACCTAAGGCCCAAATTTCTGCAGAGTATATAGGGCAGGCCCCTACTTTCAAACATCCAACTTACAAATGACTCCTACTTGCAAACGGAAGGAGACAACAGGAAGTGAGAGGAAATCTACCCCTAGGAAGGGAAATTCTCTCCTGTAAGAGTTAATATGGGAAAAACCTGTCTCCTCTCCACTGATGCTTTATCACCAGTCCTTGTTTCACTAAAAAAACTTTCAAAAAACATTTGTCATTGGGACAGAAAGTGAGGTGAAATCTTCTGAAGAGGTTCACAGACAGCAAAACAAATGTTACAGGGGTGATAACCCTTCCCTATGTTTTCCAAAAAGCTTAAAACAGATTTTTTGGCTGGAGCTACACTTTAAAAATGTACCAGTTCAAAATTACAAACAGATTCTACTTAACAACAAACCTACAGTCCCTGTCTTGTTTGCACCGCCTGTATACTGCTGTTCAGAGTATATAGGGCCTGGGGGCCCCACGCCTTTCCTTTTTTTAATTTGGGTGCAGGGTTCCCCTTAACATCCATACAAGACCCAAAGGGGCTGGTAATGGGCTGGAGGGGGGAGGGGAGGGTACCCATGCCATTTTTCTCAATGATTTTCATCCATATTGCCAGGATCAGACATTAAATTAAAGGCGCAAGCAGTTTTAAATGACTTTTTTTCCTTTAGAAATGTCATTTTGTGCAGGGACAGTTCTAAACACGGGAAACACGTGCCACTTTACAGGCATACTATAGACACCCCCCAGGTACGATATTTAAAGGAATATCTCACTTTTTTTTGACTTTATGCATCATTAAAATCACTGCTCCCGAAAAAACTGCGGTTTTTAAAACTTTTTTTTTCATTGATACATGTCCCCTGGGGCAGGACCCGGGTCACCAAACCCTTTTTAGGACAATAACTTGCATATTACCCTTTAAAATTAGCACTTTTGATTTCGAACGCTCGAGTCCCATAGACTTTAACAGGGTTCTAAAGTTTGCACAAACTTTTGGTCCGTTCGCAGGTTCTGGTGCAAACCGAACCGGGGGGTGTTCGGCTCATCCCTACTGGTCATTAAGGGGGTAAAACCTTGCAGGGCTGAAGTGGTTAAACTGAATTGTAATTGTACTGTCTGCTGCTGCATAAACTGTTGGCACTATATAAATCCTGTATAATAATAATAATGGACAATCAATCAGATATTAGCTGACTTTCTACTGCAGACTAGAAAAATGAAAGGCAGCATTTGATTGGTTGGGGTGGATACTCCCGATTTCATGTGGGAGACCCAGTGGAGATTCCAGATGATTAGCTGCAGGTGGCATCTCCATTAAAAGTAATGGGAGGCTGACAGCTCCAGATGCTTGTAATTACTCACGGAGGGATTAACTGCGAATGATCGGTCCTGAATTCAGAACCAAGATTACATGCGTTCCACCACAACTAACCGTGGGGCTGTCAGCCTCCCATTGCTTCCAATGGAGCCACCAACCACAGCTAATGGCAAGTAAGCAATCGCTGGGTCTCCCGCATGTAGTCGCTAACCGCCCTATTTGCAAGTGTGCTTGTGGCTTTAGACACTTTTATGCTTCTGTATTTTATACATTTTCACATTTGCAGCAGTTCTGATTGAGAAATTCATAAGCACATTCCTGACAGCGGAGTAGCAAACCCTTACACAAAGTTTACGTAATCACGATAAAAGTAAGCAAGAGAAATTTTCAAAAAAAGAGCCAATAACAGCGTGTTTTCTTCTTCACACCTTTGTTTCCTGTGTGCCTTGTGTAATCAGGGCAAGAAGATGTAATTGGTGAGCAGAGGCTAAGCCTGCGGCCTGCTGTGCTGCTGACAATTAGGTTAGAGAGCAGCGATCTATAAATTTAAGAGGATTTGGTAGGTCTACTAATGAAAAAATGTCACACTGCAAGGGGACCCTGTGTGTTATGAAAGCAACTTAATATCATCTGCTAGCGATTTGTACTCGCTGATAATCTATTGAGATCTGGAGATGGGGAGGAGGCCATAGTTCAGTGTTTATGAGACTAGTGAAGTGATAGTTGCCATCTGCACAATTCCCACTAATCTGGCTAGTGTCTCTCCGGCAAATGGCTGGATGTGGCGGCTGGGAGGGGACTGATGGCTATTTATTGTTTGTAAAAACAAACAAGGAGGACTTAGTTGTATGCAAGGAATTTATATCGAACAGCTGCAAAAGCAAGCAGTGTGCATGGGGGAGGGAATGATATCTATAGGGGGTAAGTCATATTCCAGTTTAGAATGTCTCGGGGCCTGTCAGACCACACCATAGGATGAAGTTATCTGAGGCCAGGTGACAATCCCATACAAACAGGAATGTGGCAAAGAACACGCTGCAATGTAAACATACAAACACCTCTCTGCTTTGTTTTTCTGTCTGTGAATGGTGTATGCAGTCTGAAATGACTTTTTTTTAATTGCTTTTTTTTACCTTTAGGCTGGGTTCACACCTCCGACGGACGCGGCTCGCAGCAGGCGTCTGGTGCGTCCCTGTTCTCCGTTTCAGGGACGAATCAGGGCCGAATTTTTGCCTCAATTCGACCCTGAAATGGAACAAAAGACGCACAGCTTTCCTGTGCAGGCCGCTCCATAGCGGCAACGGAGATATGTGAACCGGCTCCATAGAGAGCTGGTCACAATCTCCTGTCACGCGAATTGGATGCGATGAAAACCCACATCCAATTCACATAGGTGTGAACCCAGCTTTAAAGTAACACTAAACTTTGGTTTAAAAAACTAAATTTATAACAAAGAATTACAGATATGGATATTTTATACATGAATTAGTCCTGCTTGGGCCAAGGTAAATAGGTATAAACCACACCTGGCTGATGCCCCTGGAAGCTGAAAATCACTGAAGTAGACACCGCTACTCCAATGATCTCCACTTGCTTCCAGGTCCTGTGCCAAGCGGCTGCCCTGCTGCACTGTGAATACAGGAGAATGGGCACTTGGCACTGGTGCCATTCAAAGAATGCTTTGCAGTCTCTGAATGCAAAGCATTCTCTGATTGGATGAAGTTGAGATTGTGATGCCACTGGCATGCCTCTCCACCTGGTCCAATCAGAGGACACTTTGCATTTATTCAGAAAATGCAAAGCATTCTCTGAGTGGTGCCCAAGCCAAGTGGCTGACCTCCTAAAGCAGCATTGCAGCTGCTCAGCACAGGACCTGGAAGCAAGTGAATGTTACTGGAATAGCAGTGTCTACTTCAGTGATTTCCAGCTTCCAGGAGGATTATAAAATATGCAAAGTGGTTGGAGGGAAGCTTCAGAATGGCAAAGATATTTTTATTACACATTATGTGAGCAGACTGCAGTTCCTCTTTCAGTCTAGGCAAAAAAAAAAAAAAGTCAGCAGCTACAAATAATGTAGCTGCTGACTTTTAATATAAGGACACAGGTGTCCAGGGATCAGCCAGACTAGTTCTTTACTAGCCTTCGGGTTCCTGGCACCGCCATTCTAACTGTGGGCAGCCAGCTATGCAGCTCTTTTCAACTTTTCATCTATTAAGTCTTCTGCCCTTGTTTGTTTTAACTTTCGATAATAAAACATTTTTTTTCTGCCAGTAAATAACTTATACAGCTCAGTTCATGTCTCTTGTGTGGCGAAAAGCCTTATGACATCATGCCCAACTCTCTCTCTCACTCTTGTGAAAGTTTGCCACAAAAGGAGGGGGGATGAGTCATAAGAGGGCCAATTAGAGCTGCAGAGCTGGAGGTGTGCCTTTGTGTGTCTGTGTAAATGCAGGAAGTGAACAGGCAGCAGCTTCAGCTGCCCACAGTTAAAATGGCTGCAGCCAGACTCAGTGGAGGGAGATTTCTGCATTATATTTGGCAAGTACAGAATCACAGTATACAGTATATAAAATATGCAAAGTGGTTGGAGGGAAGCTTCAGAATGGCAAAGATGTTTTTATTACAAGCTATGTGAGCAGACTGCAGTTCCTCTTTCAGTCTGGACAAAAAAAAAATACTGTAGCTGCTGACTTTTAATATAAGGACACTTACCTGTCCAGGAATCAACCAGACTAGTTCTTCACTAGCCTTCGGATTCCTGGCACAGCCATTCTAACTGTGGGCAGCCAGCTATGCAGCTCTCGGCTTCCCAGCTGGCTGCCCACTGTGCATATGCGAGCCATGCTGCGGTTTGTGAATGGTCCCGTAGTCTTCTGGAATCTGTGACATATCCCTGAAGACTGCGGGGATAGAGGGGGGAGGAGAACGTATGCTTAGATCGCCTTGACGATCCGAGTGGAAGTGGTAGCGGGATCCTGTCAAAACTAGGTACCTCCCCAAAAAAAATAAAAAATAACATGCCAGATATGGGAGATGTGTGTGGGGGACTTAAAACAGAGCTTACCTTTTTGTTTGGAGTTCAGCTTTAAAGTGAAATTAAAGTGGTTGAAAACCCTTAAATATACCCAATGAAGTGACTGTCCTCAGGTGATACACAGAGATGAAACAAATCCCCCTGTATAAGTTGTACATGTTTATCTGCGGTCTTCTCTTGTCTGTTTAAAGTCCAGAATTTATAAAACTTGTCTGAGCTGTCAGAACAAAGGGGGCGGAGAGCAGAAATTATACTCTGAAGAGCTCAGTGAGGAGTGCTCTGAGAGCTGATTGTGTGTTTCACACAGCACACAGGAACAGAACTTATGCCGCGTACACACGACCATTTTTCTCGTCGGGAAAAATGAATTTTTTTCTCTTTGACGAGAAAAACAACCGTGTGTGGGCTTTTGGTCATTTTTCCCGATGAGAAAAACGGCATTAATCACGACGAGAAAAATTAGAACATGCTCTAATTTTTCTCGTCGTGATTCACTGCATTTTTTTCCGCGGCAGTTTTCCCATAGGGAAACGCTGCCGGGGAGCCTACACACGGTCGTTTTTCTCGACCAAGAGAAAAAATGACGGGAAAAACGGCCGTGTGTAGGGAAACAAGCCGTTCCTCGTTGTTCCCGTCGATTTTCTCGACTGTGTTTTCACCGTTGAGAAAATCGATCGTGTGTACGCGGCATTAGGCTGTCAATCAGCAGGAGATCCCACCCCTGTCACCTTTTTCTCTAATGCCCCATACACACGGTCGGGATTTCCGATGGGAAAAAGTCTGTCGGGAATCCCGACGGGAAAAAAAGAGAACCAGCTCTCTATCTTTTGCTGGCCGTTTTTGGCCGTTTGCCTGTTGGAAAAAGTCTGATGGAGCATACACATGGTCGGGATTCCCAACCAAAAGCACTCATCTGACTTTTTCTGTCAGGAAAACCGATCGTGTGTGCGGGGCATTAGTGTCAGGATAGCTTGTCAAAATCGATTCATACTGATAGTAGAGGAAAAAGGAAGATGACAGAAATGACACTTACCTGTCAGCATTAACTTACACCGAACTGCACATTCTGAGTTCAGAACACATTCACAACACCTCTCTGTGCAGTGATTTTACTCCGGTACAGGAATGACATAATTGTGACCCAGCCAACCAAGCAGCCAAAGAGTCTGAACCCAGAAAGAGACTGGTAGAAGATGGAAGTGACTGTGCCAGCCAAAAGCACTGACAGATAAGTCAGCCATAAGGTGCTAATATGCGGTGTATACTAGTAAATAATGGCATAAAGCTCATGGCCTCCATTTTTTTTTAATGGCAAGATTTAATTCTGTTGAGAAAAAGAGCAGAATGAGGGATGACTCATATCTGTGCTGTTTAAACAGGTTAGGAGGCTAACATGTGAAGTAATTGTATTGCTAGTGTGACATAGGGGATTGTTCAGCTCAGTGAGAGATGTATTTTTCTGTAGTGAGTCCCACATCAGACAGGCATTTATAGTTAAGTGCCTGGTAGCCCACGTTTATTAAATGAAAAAAACAAACAAAACAAAAGTCCACTTAGGAATCCCAGGCAGGGGTTTAGATGTCCTTCAAACATAACTGAAAATGCAAGCCCACCTGGCTACTCTTCAACAGCACTGCTGCTATAGGTAATGGTCCCTCAAACCACCAGCTCTTCCAGGCCCACAGTTTCGGATGCATACAGTCTTTTGGCTCCTTAGACGCACACAACTTCTGGCTCCTTGGACACACACACACAGCTTGAAGCCCTTCAACGCACACAGCTTTGAGCTTCTTAATGCACACAGCTTCTATCTTCACACAGAGACACTCACTAGCAGCCACTGCTTCAACTCCACCTTCTGCTCTTACCAGCCCCTCGTTATATGGGCTGTGTGCACCTGGGCACACACCCTGCTGGCTATCCTCAAGACCCTGACACAGGGTGTTAGGGATCTCGTAACTACAGAGTCCCATTCGGAACTAGCAAATCCTGGAGAAAACTGCCAAAGTAGTTTTCTCAATTTCGAATTTACCTTCTGTAGCAATACGCAGATATGCAAACTCTGTGTCCCTTTTATATCCAATTTCATTGGGACAGAGCCTCGCTCTGCCATATTAGAGTGTAGTAGAGAAAAGCTAGGTCACCAACCTGGATATGCTGTCTGGTAGGGCTGTGTATATTGCAGGAATTGCTAAGGAAATTTAGGGGTAGTCTGAGCCAATATTCGGGCTCAGACCAATTGATGGTTCATTATTGCTTCTGCTCTGGGTGTGATACTGCCTGGCAGTAGTGTTCTCTGTTGCCTGTAGGTGGCACTGTCATCACCGACATAGGTGAACAAGGATCACAGCACCTTGGGTGTTCTCTCTCGGCAGCCGTGCAGTGGGCGTGGTTGACGCATGCTGGGAGAGGGTACATAAGGGGCAGATGCCATTGGCGTTGGGGGCGTTCCGGGGGACCCTTTGGTCCTGTATGTGTGTCTCGTGGCCCGTATGGCACGAGGTGCGCGACTGTGTTTGGGCCTCGGGCACCTTCAGCCCGAGGCTGCGTTGCTGCATGGTAGGCCCAGCTATGCTGGCAGGGGCCTACACCTCAAAGAAGGATCCCAGGCTGCCCATCTGTAGGGAGCCCACCTTTAGGAAAGGAGACCAGGGGAGGATCAGTCCCTGAGGAGATTAGCGACGGTACTGCTGTCTCGGGAAGAGGCCTGGAAACTCGCCTAAAGAGGGATCCACTGTATTGATTATCCATGCTCCATCCCGGTTGCTAGGACCACTCTCAAAGGGACTATCCGGGTGAGAAATACCCACTCAGGCTTGAGTGGCGACAAAATACTAACACTGTGCTCTAGGTGTTGCGTGCCTGAACCTTTTCTTTCCCTTATTTCTCTCATCTTCCTACTCCCTATTCAAGTTCACTGAAATGACAAAAGAATAAACCTTGCTGCTTGGGTTTACTCCTGTGTGGACATTGGCCTTATTCTGAGGAACTTCTACCTAGACAACGGAGAGAGAGAGGATTCACTCAAGAGAGGTATTTGCTGCAAGACCCAAACAATAACACTGCTCGCTACTCTCTATACACAGGGAGGGGATACCGGGCAAGAAGCAGGTGTGCCCCGCTGCAGGTGGAGGAAGGTGTTATATCCCTTAGACACGGGGTCTCTCAGGGTGTTGCTAGCAATGCTGCCAGTATCTGCTCAGCAAGTTACACACAGGCCGGATCAACTTCTTAACCATGGAGAGGGTTTATTACTCACTCAGAACATGATGACTTGTTACATGGAGGAGTCTTAATACAACAGGCTTCTGTCATTACCAGATCTATGCATCCATGCTGCTGCTGCTTCCAGTCTCACACACACACTGTCTTACTTCCTTGTACAGCCCCTCCCCCAGCATGCATCAGGAGAAAAGGGTGAAGGGTCACAGTGTTCCAGCACAAACATCACATCTCCTCTTTTTGTCATAACAAATAAATAAATATATAAACATAACAAGAGAACAAAATACTCAACACATAAAATAACAAGGCAAGCAGGATCAGTTCAGCAAATAGTATCTCCAACTCAGTTCTGTGGCTCCCGCATCACGTTATGAGCCCTTTGTCTCCGTTTCCTGACCTCCAAAGTGTCCCGTAAGATTTCAGTGCTCTGCCAAAGAGGAGTTTGATGTCTTTGGCGGGCAGACTTATGAAGTGGCACAGCACTAGGAGGGGTAGAGGCCGTTAAAGGTTCTGGAGGTGTCAGTAAGTGTCCAACGAACAAATCAGTCTCTGCAACTCCAGGCACATGTCCGGGCTCCTCAGGAATATGGTCACCAACCGCTTCAGGGGTTGGTTGTAAACTTGTGGGATCATGCCAGATACCATGCCATATGTCAGCAGTAGAGCCCTGAGTAGACTCTGGTGGTTGGGTAGAAAGAGAGGTCGGGTTTGTTTCTACTGGCAGGCAAATGCGCTTTCTCAATTGTGAAAGGTGTCTTTGAACACAAACGCCAGTCTCCAGGTGAACAAGGTACATTCGTTGTCCAAGAGGTCCATCAATAATGCCAGGAAGCCAATGAGGCAAAACTCTGTAATTCCGAAACCATACAAGATCACCAGCACGGAATCCAGGACAGCCTGGCGGAGGAGGTGTTGGTGACTGTTCCTGTGGACGAACTAAATCCAGTTTGGTGCGGAGATGCCTGCCAAACATAAGAAAAGCTGGGGACAGCCCAGTAGTAGCGTGTTTTGTGTTTCGGGAAAATGGTCAAGAACTCTAGCAGTTTCTCCTCCGACAGTCCAACCTGGTCCAGAGTGGACAGTAAGTGCTTCTTAAACGTCTGCACAAACCGTTCTGCCAGCCCATTCGAGGCTGGATGATAAGTAGCTGTTTTGTAGTGTTGAATGCCCAAGCCACTGAGGAAGGATTGAAACTCATGCGATGTAAATTGAGTCCCATTGTCCGAGACTATGGCTGTTGGCAAGCCATATGGAGCAAAGAGCTTCCTTAAGACTAGAATGGTGGCAGCTGAGGTAACAGAAGGCATTTGAAAAACGTCCGGCCATTTTGAATGTGCATCTACAACAATCAAATACATTTTACCCTGGATTGGGCCAGCAAAATCGAAATGGAGTCTTGACTAGGGTTCTGTCGGCCATGGCCAAGGTAGCAGGGTTCCTTTCTTTTGGGGTTGCTGAGCTTGACAGCACCCAGGACATTGAGCCACATAATCTTCAATTGCTGTGTCCATTTGTGGCCACCAAACATAGCTCTGGGCTCGCTGCTTCATGCGCACCACGCCAGGATGGCCTCCATGCAGTATCATTAGCATGGTTGGTTGCAAATTCTGAGGTATAATCACTCTGTTGCCCCACTGTAGGCAACCAGCATTAGTCACAAGCTCACATTTTCTGACAGGCGCAATCGGTGATGCCCATTCTATCAACTTTAGTTATGATCTTTTCAGCCAATAGGTGGTCCAGTTCTGCTTCCACTTTCTTTCTCAAGGCAAAAGGTACTGATCTTGCCTTACAAAAACGTGTAGCACCAGGCTTCAAGAGGAGGTGGGCCATTTTTCCTTTTACTGTGCCCAAAGAGTCCTCAAAAACCCCTTAAAGCGTGACTTCAGGGATTCCACCCAATGGTCTACCTCAGAAAGCAATTTACATTGGGCAATGGCAAGAGGAGGCATGCTCAGGGCTTTGATCCAGTCCCTACCGTACAGCGGAGGACCTCCTTTATTGACAACATAAAGGCGTAGAGTTTGACTGCGGTTGCCTAATGTAATGTTTCACATAACCCAAGGGCTGTAGTTGTTCCTTGCTGTAGGTTTGTAGTGTGAGATTTATAGGTTGGAGCGGTAGGGACAGACCCGATGGCTTTAACCACTTCCATACCGGGCCATTGTAAAATGACGCCGGCAGGAACCCTCTCTCCCTCCGGGTGGGCATCATATGACGTCCTGGGCTTTGTGGTGGGATATCTGAATGATGCCTGCAGCTAGAGGCATCATTCAGATATCCTTCTCTTCTGCTGGCGATTCTGAGCACAATAAGGATGATCATAGCAGCGGTTCCACCGCTTGATCATTCTTATAGGCGGCGGGAGGTGACATCCCCCCCCTCCTGCTGCCATCCGGTGCTTCTCCGGGCTCTCCCATGCCATTGGGGGCCCGGTGAAAGAATCGTCCGGCGCCGGTGTCTGGTCACATGACGAGCACCAGTCATCTCTTTGACCATCAGAGGCCCGGGCGCAATGTGATGACTAGAGTTGAGCGGACACCTGTATGTCCTGTATGAACTTGACCCCGAACCCTATTGAAGTAAACGGGGACCCGAACTTTTGAGGACTAAAATGGCTCTAAAAAAGTAATGGAAAGGGCTAGAGGGCTGCAAATGGCAGCAAAATGTTGTTAAGAGCATGGAAAGTGCTCTGAAAACAAATGTGAATAGGGAAATAACTTAAAATAATATAAAATACATAAAAATAAAAAATAAAATAATATTGACCTAGGAGGACGAGGTCCATATGGAGTAGGAGGTTGAGGTGGCGGTGGATGTGGCGGTGTAGGTGGAAGCGTCGGTGGAGGAGGACGAGGTAGCCAACACTGGTTTTTAATTTTTTTTTTTAATTAGGGTACACCCCAAAAGAGTGAGAAAGATCAAAAATACAACAATGGAGGGGCGTGGCCTGGACGGGACCCGAGATGGCAGCTTAAGGCAAGAGCTCCCGCACAACGAGGACGAAAACGAAGCTCAGATACGGGTACATCAGCCTACAAACATGGGGAAATCGACCAGGAGCTCGTCAACACCCCGCACGCTGAAAGATACCGGGTCCCAGCCAAACAATAACATCCCGGAGATGTTCCGGAACAGGCCGCAGGGACAACACGCGGACGCGCAGGCCGCATCCCCGGCCTCAATTAATACTGCGGAGGAACCGCTGACAGACGACGACGGCGCCGCAGCTCCCAACCCGACCCTGCTGGACCTCCAGAGGGACCTACAAAAGGTGGCGCTGGACATCAAATCCACCATGATGTCCTCCATATCAGAGCTCAAATCGGAGCTCCTGGGGATCAATCGCCGCGTGGCTGAAGTGGAGGACACGTCGCATCTGCAAGCAGCTGCAATCAGGCAAGTGCAGAAGGCCTACGACGTACAACTGCCACACATGTTCGAACTCCACAGGCATGTGGAAGATTTGGACAATAGGGGGCGTAGACACAATATCAGGGTGAGGGGGGTCCCTGAAAACGTAGACCAGACAACCCTGATGCAGACTATATGCGCTATTTTTAATGACCTGCTCGGCCGGCCGGCAGACACTCCAATTGAAATGGAGAGGCTCCACCGTGCCTTAAGACCCCTACCCCGGGACTCCGAGCCCCCCAGAGACATTGTGTGCTGCATCGTGAACTACCCCCTTAAAGAGGAGATCCTCAGGAAGGCCAGAGACAGGGGACGTATTGTGCTCAATGGAGCTGACATTAAACTTTTTCAGGATCTATCGCAGATCACCCTGCAGAATAGACGTTCACTTCGCCCCCTGCTGGACGTCTTGCGGTCACGCAACATACAATATAGATGGAAGTTCCCATTTTGTTTATCTGCTACCTACAGAGGGCGCACAGCTCTTCTCAGAACGCCTGAAGACCTACCGACATTTTGTGAGCAGGTAGACATTCCACCGATCGAGCTGCCCGACTGGTATTCCTTCTACTTCCCCGCGGAACCGTGGAAACCGGTTTCTCACAGCTCCTCTCCAAAGGCTCAACGACAACGATCCAGACGCCGCAGGCTGGATCCCACTTCACCGAACGATCGCAACGTGAGACGGGATCACCCCTCACACGACCGGGAGAGGGCGGACACCCCCCGAAGGAGTTGCCAGGAGGATTGAATGTCACTCTCTCCATGCTATTATACAAGAGTAGCTGAGAGACGCTTTTGTCTCCCCCCCCCCCTTTTTTTTTTTCCCCCAGGAAACTCCTCTCTACCTCACAAGTATATCAGCATCTACTCTGCTCCTCAATCGTTATCGGACCTGCGGATTCTTTGTTTTGAGGGTCCTGACCGAAGTTCGTTCTTGGTGACTTGTAGGACGCTCTGATCGATTCACCCCAGGTACCAATAGTTTCTCGTTGAACTTCCTTTGCAGGCAATCCCTCATGGATATTCCAAGTCACGCGGGTCACTTAGCTTTCTTCCTTCCCCCTGGATCCCATTCTTTCCTCCTAAACCCACGCTATACACAGCATTCAGGTGATATTGTCTTCTAACTTGTGAATGCTGCTAACAAGCTTATATGAAGTGGTTGACTAGTGTTTGGGTACTTAGAGTTTAAAATACCCCTCTGTAACATTTGCTTATGTTGTTCCTCATCTGGGAGGGTTTGTGCCAATATAGCAGAGGACCGGAGCAGTGGTCCAGAGGCTCCTCTCTTCTCCCCCTCTGCCCTACTATTCATGGGCGGGAGGGGTAGCGGATGCCCAAAGTCTCGTGTAGGTACTAACCTCCCTAGATGCTGGTAACCTTAGGCTATCAGACGGATGACTATTCTATCTGTCAATTCTTGCAATTCAACTGGCAGACGCATTGAGAAGGTGATAGTTGTAGTTTAAGACAGCCCTGAATTTCATCTAGCCTTGGGTGCAAGTATTCCACAACTACAACTTGTTATACGCGAATACAGACTGAATACGAGTACCTGCCTGGACACAATTGGGATCTGTAATCGCACCTGATATGGTTCTCTTTGTCTTTATTAGATATATCTTCCATACGTCTGCTAATTTCTGGTCGTGACCCACTAAGTTAATTGTTCACAGTTACCCGTAAAAGGTTTTTTTCTGTTTATAACCTTTTTCGTCCTCCTTGTTGCGTATTCTCGAGTTGTAGTCCTAGTTTATTGTCCCCCATCAGCTGCCCTATTGGGTAATTGCTGAACCTCCGGAACCCCCCCCCCCCTCAGGTGGCTGGGAGTGTTCTCAGCCACCTCAGGTACAACCCTTGTACTAGTGGCCAAAGAACCCCACGTACGTACAAGACCTATATACCTCATCTACACCCCCTCC
The DNA here is from genome assembly GCA_029206835.1 of Rana muscosa. Classification (NCBI taxonomy): domain Eukaryota; kingdom Metazoa; phylum Chordata; class Amphibia; order Anura; family Ranidae; genus Rana; species Rana muscosa. The sequence continues at coordinate 58,393,238 of CM055119.1, forward strand.
GCCCCTCTGGGAGCGGAATACTGTACCCCTGACCTCTTCCCCCCTCTTTTCTCTTAGACTCCTTTCCCTACCCCCTACCCTCCCCTTCTCTTTCCCTATCCCTCATCACACCCCCCCTTCTTTTACCCCTATATTGGTGGGGGTCACTCCTCGCTCTCTCCCCTAAGGGGAGCCTTTCGGTACTCCGCCGGATTCCCAACAATTTTCTGGAACCCCCACGAATACCTCTTACACTTGTTCACGTTTCTTGACCCCCACACACGTGTAAGATGCAGAAAGACTCAACGACCAGGCAACAGGTTTCTCTAAAATGTCTTTCTCTTAATGTTAAGGGTCTGAACCTGCCAGAGAAAAGAGCCCAGGTGCTTTCGGCACTAATCAAACACAAGGCTCACTTCCTTCTGCTGCAAGAGACCCATTTTCGGTCTGACGCTATCCCGAGAATGGGGAACCATGTATACAAAAAGGCAGTGCACTCCACGAACCCAGAATCCAAAACTAAGGGTGTGTCTATACTCATCTCTAAGCACGCAGACTTTACCATGACAGATTCACTGATCGACCCCAAAGGCAGATATGTTTTGAATTAAGGGCACATATGCGGCCAAGCCGATTACACTGGCAAATGTATACTGCCCCAATGAACGCCAAGTATCCTTCTTTAGATCTACCTGTATGGAGTTGGCATCCTTCCAGGAAGGAATAGTAATCCTGGGAGGAGATTTTAACGTCCCGCTGAACCCGCCTCTTGATTCCTCCACAGGTGCATCGACTCTCCCGTATCGTGCCTTGCGTCAGATCAAAAAAGAACTACAAAATCTAACACTCCATGACACGTGGCGTACTATGTTCCCTACGGTTAGGGATTACACCTTCTTCTCTCCCCCTCATAATAAATATTCCAGACTAGATTACTTATTTCTTTCGCAACCTGACCTAGCCCTCCTCACTCATGCTACCATCGAACCAATGTTTCTCTCTGACCATCACCCCATAACAACTACCCTCACGTTCCCAGATTCGAACAAAAGGACAAAATCCTGGAGACTGAACCCCTCCCTACTGAAAGACCCAGAAAACCTCAGGCAGATAAGAGAACAAATTAAGTTATACTTTCAAGAAAATTCCACCCCAGATGTGACACCTGTCACAATTTGGGAAGCGCACAAATGTGTGCTACGAGGGAAGCTGATTTCTTTGGCAACGATGGCCAAGAAGAGACAGCAAGAACTCATCAAATCCCTTATTGTAACAATTAATAAGCTGGAACTAGCTCATAAACGCTCGACCTTGCAATCCACCTTACAGGATCTTTTACAAGCTCGTTCCGCCCTAAGGGAGGAACTGGGAAAACACGTTAGGAGACGGTACGTACTTGGTCAGAAAGTATTCTACGAACACGGGAACAAGAGTGGGAGACTACTAGCACGGACGATACAAGCAGCTAAGACCACATCAGTGATACACCATATTAGAGACGGACAGGGTGTACTCCACACTAAAAATGAAGACATAGCCAAACAATTTGAAAACTTCTACAGGAGACTCTATAACCTATCGCCTGAGACGGTAGGACCGTTGACCCCGGTCAACCGTTCTTCCCAATTAGCAGAATTTTTAACAGAATATTGCCCCAAACCTCTCACCATTCAGCAGGCCGAAACCTTGGAGAGCCCGCTCTCCATGGATGAACTCAGCGTAGCAATTAAACAAATGCCTGTTGGTAAGAGCCCGGGACCCGACGGCCTCCCGCTGGTGTATTACAAATGCTTTCGGGAGGAACTGACACCTCAGATGCTTCAAACCTTTAACTCACTTGCAAGCCCTCGCACGTCCCCTGGCAGGCTTTTAGAGGCACATATAACTGTTATCCCTAAGACAGATAAAGACCCCTCATTGGTATCCAGTTACAGACCGATATCCCTCCTCAATGTAGACATCAAGCTCTATGCAAAAATGTTAGCTAATAGACTAGTACCTCTGATACCCGAACTTATATCATACGACCAGGTGGGCTTTATCTCGGGAAGGGAGGCAAGGGACAATACCATACGCACATTGAACATACATCATTGGCTATCCTCTTCAAATACCCAGGGCTTTCTCCTCTCCCTTGACGCTGAGAAGGCGTTCGACAGGGTAGCTTGGGACTATATGCAGGGGGTTTTGAAGGGCATAGGCCTATTACCCCGGATGTTAACGCTCATAAACGCCCTTTATGCCAACCCAGAGGCAAGGGTGAAAGCCAATGGCCTCCTGTCGGACGCCTTCTCCATAAGCAATGGGACGCGCCAGGGCTGCCCACTCTCTCCATTGATTTTCGTCTTGTCTCTTGAACCGTTATTAAATAGATTGCGCGCCAATCCCAACATTAAAGGGATTCCCATACAACATAGGGAGTACAAAGTCGCGGCGTTCGAGGACGATATTTTGTTGACCCTACAGTCCCCTCGAGTATCCTTGCCTAACCTTTTGAGCGACATTAAATATTTCGGCGAGCTGTCGTACCTTAAAATTAACTTCTCCAAGTCCCACGCCTTGAACATATCTCTAACTCCGCAGGAAGTTTCTCACTGCCAAGACACTTTTCCATTCCTATGGAAAAAAGACGCTATCACATATCTAGGGATTCAGATACCTACGAAACTTTCAGATCTGTATAGCCTTAATTTCCTTCGCGCACTCTCCAGAATACAAGCGTATTTGAAGGAGTGGGCTAGCCTGAATGTGTCCTGGTTTGGCCGAGCGGCACTTATTAAGATGGTTGTCCTCCCGCGCCTACTGTATCTAATGCAAGCGATCCCTACACACCTTCCCCCCTCCTTCTTCTCGTCATATAAGAAAGCATGCACAATCTTTCTCTGGAAAGGCTTAGCCCCACGTATTAAATACTCGAGCCTGACCTGCTCCAAGAGGACTGGAGGTATTGGTCTACCGGACCTCCAAAAGTATCACCTGGCCTGTCACTTGACTAGAGTGGTGGACTGGAATATTCACAAAGCGGGGAAAGCCTGGGTCACATTGGAAAACGCACTTACATCAACACCGACTTGCACACTTCCGTGGCTAGTTCCACGATCTTACCCCCAGGATATTAAACTGCATCCTCTGATCATGCCCTCGCTGTTGGCCTTTGGGAAGGCGGTTGCCCTCTTTCACATCTCCTCTCGACTGGGCCCCCTGACCACATTGCGGGGTAACCCTGAGTTCCCTCCGGGAGAATCCGAAACCTTCTTACGCAGGGAATGGCCATGAGAGGAGATCCAGGCACGTCACTTCTTCCGCGGAGGCCGACGGCAATTGTATGAGGAGCTGGTGGAGGATTCTCGCACCAACTCCTTCCCTTTTTGGTCATATAGACAGTTGTCACATTTTTTATCTCTAATGGCCCCACAGATATTTGGAGTAGACAACTTACTCCCTTTGAAACCCTATGCTCACGCAACTCCCCGCAACGACACCTTATTTCCGCTATATATGCTATGTTACTGGAGTTCCCTGGTATATCAGCGACACAGGCGGTCCGATCGTCTTGGGAGAGAGATTTGCAAATCTCTTTCACAGACAAGGAGTGGGAGTCTGTCTACACTATGGCGCACACGGATTCGTTGAATGTGGCGATCCAAGAAAACGGATATAAAATCATTACAAAATGGTATAGAACCCCAGCCCGTTTACACAGATTTGCACCCCAGATTCCGAACATTTGCTGGCGATGTAACATAGGCGACGGATCCATGATCCACATCTGGTGGGAGTGTGCCTTGCTCCGTTCCTTTTGGAGCACGGTTCACTCCATTATAGAGCAGGTTACCACCCTTACCTTAGACTTTGGACCAGGACAATTTCTCTTACATCACTCTACCTTAGCGAAGCGCACCTACCATAGGTCGCTAGCCATGCATATGGTGAATGCTGCCAGACTGTGCATCCCTGCCCACTGGTGCTCGACGAATATCCCCTCCATTAGGGAATGGTTACTTAGAATAGTCAGAATAGAGGAGATGGAGGAATTAATCTCGGTCGCACAAGACCGCATTCAGAAATTTACACTAACCTGGGCCTGTTGGATTCATTTTAAAACCACTGACCAGTTTAAATCCCATTTTTCTTCTCAACACTGAGATCCTAAACCCACCCAATACCCAAACCCGGTGTCCCGGTGGGGGATCGGGGGCCCTGAGAGGTGGAGTGACCCCCCCTCCCTGCTCCCTCCTCCCCCCTCTCTCTAACACCCAGACCCCTTACCCCCTCCTTCTTCCTTCTACCCTGACTACCTATCCCCCCTCCCCTCTTCCTTTTCTCGTCCACCCCATAGGTTCATCACCACACGGCCGCAACTCACCTAATACTTGCCGGGGTCCCGGCTGGGGCTCCATGTATCACATCTACCCTCCGAGCCACCAGGTATATTATAACCTTATTGGCCGCGATTAGACCGGTTGATAGGGGTCTACGGGGCCTATGCTTTCATGAACAGGGTGCCCGCGGGGCATCCAGATACCTGACCCTGCTAGAAGGAGATGCGGTCGGTCTTCAATATTACATAGGCTTTGTCGTGAATAAACTTGTACTATTCCCTGTTGTCTTACTTTTTGCTACCTAATGCTGTATTACCGCATAAAATGTTCGTTGCATGTTGAAGTGCGATGGTTCCATTTGCAGATGGAGTATTTTACATAATGTTTGTACAACCATATTCTTTTTTCTTGCTAATAAAACTAATTGTGTAAAAAAAAAAAAAAAAAAATACAACAATGGCTGGGTAAGGCCGGTATACATGTCTATTCTGCACAAGGTACGGACAAGTCCTGTGGGATCCATGCCTGGTTAATTTTAATGAACGTGAGCTTGTCCACATTGGCTCTGGACAGGCGGCTGCGCTTGTCTGTGAAAACGCCCCCTGCCGTGCTAAATACACATTCAGATAATACACTGGCTGCAGGGCAGGCCAGCACCTCCAAGGCGTAAAGGGCAAGCTCAGGCCATGTGCCCAATTTGGAGACCCAGAAGTTGAAGGGGGCAGACCTGTCATTCAGTACGTGTAGGCGTATGCACACATACTGCTCCACCATGTTGGTGAAATGCTGCCTCCTGCTAAGACGTTCCATATCAGCTGGTGGTGCTGGTTGTTGTGGCGTGCTGACAAAGCTTTTCCACATTTCGGCCATGCTAACCCTGCCTTCTGAGGTGCTGACGACCTCTTCCTCCTCCTCTGCCTTCGCCTTGTGCTTCCACTGTGCCCCCGCTGTCAGGTGGGAATGCCACCAGCAGCGCGTCTACCAGCGTGCGCTAGTACTCGCGCATCTTACGATCACACTCCAGTGAGGGAATTAAGGATGGTACTTTGTCCTTGTAATGGGGATCCAGCAGCGTGGCCACCCAGTAATCAGCACCAGTTAGAATGTGGGCAACTCGGCGGTCGTTGCGGAGACACTGCAGCATGTAATCGCTCATGTGTGTCAGGCTGCCCAGAAGCAACGAAAAGCTGTCCTCTGTGGGAGGTGTATCATCTGTGTCCTCTGTATCCCCCCATCCATGCACCAGTGATGGCCATGAGCTGGTCTGGGTGCCACCCTGCTGTGAACATGGTTCCTCCTCCTCCATCTCCTCCTCCACCTCGTCATCCTCCAGAACTGTGCCATTGCTGGACAATTGTGTACCTGGCGTTTGTTGGTGCAGGAACCCACCCTCAGAGCCACTTGTGAATGACTGCTCTGAAAGCCTTGGAAATTATCCCTCTTCCTCCTCCTCCTCCTCCTCCTCCTGTGCCACATCCTCTTCCATCATCGCCCGAAGCGTTTTTTCAAGGAGGCATAGAACTGGGATAGTAACGCTGAGAACGGCGTCATCAGCACTAGCCATTTTGGTGGAGCACTCGAAACAGCGCAACAAGGCACACAGGTCTCGCATGGAGGCCCAGTTATTGGTGGTGAAGTGGTGCTGTTCCGCAGAGCAACTCACGAGTGCGTGCTGCAGCTGAAACTCCACTATCGCCTGCTGCTGCTCGCACAGTCTCTGCACCACCAAATTCAGCACATGCGCCAGGCAAGGGATGTGCGGCAAACCGGCTAGGCCCAGAGCTGCTACGAGATTTCGCCCATTATCGCACACCACCAGGCCAGGCTTGAGGCTCACTGCCACCAACCACTAATCGGTCTGTTGTTCCATGTCCCTCCACAACTCCTGCGCGGTGTGGGGTTTTTCCCCCAAACAGGAAAGTTTTAAAACTGCCTGCTGTCGTTTACCCCTGGCTGTGCTGAAGTTGGTGGTGAAGGTGTTACGCTGACCAGATGAGGAGGCGGTAGAGGATGAGGAAGTGGAGTAGGAGGAGTTAGCAACAGGAGGCAAACTGAAGCGCCCTGCAATCCTCGGTTGTGGAAGGAAATGTGCCAAACTGCTATCCGCCTTAGGCCCAGCCGCCACTGCATTTACCCAGTGTGCTGTTAGGGAGATATAACGTCCCTGACCGTGCTTACTGGTCCACGTATCCGTAGTTAGGTGGACCTTGCCACAGATGGTGTTGCGCAGTGCACACCTGATTTTGTCCCCCACTTGGTTGTGCAGGGAAGGGATGGCTCGCCTGGAAAAGTAGTGGCGGCTGGGCACGACCTACTGTGGGACAGCCAATGCCATCAGGCTTTTAAAACTCTGCATCTCCACCAGACGGAATGACAGCATTTCAAAGGCCAGGAATTTTGAAATGCTGGCATTCAGGGCCAGGGATCGCGGGTGGGTAGTGGGGTACTTCCTCTTCCGCTCCAGTGTTTGGGAGATAGAGAGCTGAATGCTTCCATGGGACATTGTGGAGATGGTTGGTGACCCAGGTGGTAGTATTGCTGGCAGATCCTCTGTTTGCGGGGTGGCAGGTGCCACTGTCACTACAGAGGTGGATGAAGACGCCGAGACTGCAGCAGAAGAGGAAGCAGGAGGAGCCAGAGACCTTTCTTGGTTTTTGATGTGTCTACTCCACTGCAGCTCGTGCTTTGCACTTAGATGCCTGGTCATGCAGGTTGTGCTCAGGTTGAGAACGTTTATGCCTCGCTTCAGGCTCTGATTGCACAGCAAACCACTCGTGTCTTGTCATCAGCACATTGTCTGAAGAACTGCCACGCTAGGGAACCCCTTGGACCTGGCTTTGGAGTGCTCGGTCCCTTGCTGAATTGGGCAGTAGCAGGCGTACTGTCTAGGGGACAGACGCTCCGCTTTTGCACCCTGCTCCCTCTTCTGCTGTGCTGGTGGCACTGTGCGACCACCGCCTCTTCCTCTGAACTACACAGGTCACCTGCATCACATTGATTCCATGTGGGGTCCAGGACCTCATCGTCCTCCACATCATCTTCCACCCAGTCTTCATCCCTGCCCTCCTTGTCGGTCTGCACAATTGCGAAAGCAGCAGCAGTTGGCACCTGTGTTTCTTCATCATCCGAGATGTGCTGCGATGGTCCTCCCATGTACTCATCTTGAAACATAAGTGGTTAGGCATCGGTGCACTCAATCTCTTCCACTTCTGGGGCAGGGCTAGGTGGATGGCCCTGGGAAACCCTGCTAACAGAGTCATCAAAAAGCAGAAGAGACTGCTGCATGACTTGGGGCTCAGACTGCTTGGCTGATTTGCAAGGGGGTGAGGTGAAAGACTGATAAACATCGGCTGCAGGTGCCAACTTTGATCTTTCAGCAGTAGACTGGGTGGGAGACAATGTGAAGGAACTGGAGGCACTGTCAGCAACCCAATCTACTATCGCCTGTACGTGTCCTGGCCTCAACATTCGTAGAGCTGCATTAGGCCTAACCAAATACCGCTGCAGGCTCTGTCGCCTACTCGCACCTGAGGAAGGTGTTTAACTTGTGCGTGTAGCTGGCACAGATCGACCACGTCCTCTCCCTGCAACAAGAGCTCCACCAGCAGCACCACGACCGGGGTCACGTCCCTTATTTGACGTTCCCCTCATATTTTTCAAATTTAGGATCTTGTGCTAAATGGGTGTTTTTTGAATAGCAGATGTGAGGGGGTTAGCTCGGCAGCGGGTGTGTGTGACCCCCGGGATGGGCTCCCCACACAAAACAGGCCCAGCAAACGGAGGTTGTGGTTTTCAAAATCAAAAAAGGTGCGGTTTATTTTCTATTTACAGTGACAAAACACAGCAAAGCAAAAGAAACATAACCAAAATAAATCCTGGTCAAGTTGACCTCTGACTAAACATACAGGTTTCCTAACTAACAACTGGGATCAGCCTAGTGCTGTCCTAGTCCCTAAGTCCCTGGTTTAGTTAAAGTCCAAACAAATAGCCACACAGGCTTTGCCTCACCGCACAGGGGTTCACTCTCCCTAGACAGTCCACACAGGTCTGGTTCCAGGCATGAGCTAACACCTAATGAATCTGGGATTTTTTATAGAGGCCTAAATGAGCTGACAAGCTTCACCTGGCCTCATCAACTCCCTGTCTGTACGACGCCCCACACTCTCCCTAGAGGTATGAGTCATCCATGAGCCCACTAGCCTTATACAACTCTCCACCTAGTTGTATAAGTCGGCGTAAAGCCTGAATCTGGGCGAAATATATCTACCCCCCTGGATGCAACCAGGTGACTTTACCTTCCTGCTGTCACATACCCCCCCCTCTTGTTTTAACCTCGGGGTTGGAACACCAGCAATCAGGCATTCATGTACTCGAGACAAAGCATCCACATTCCCCATTTGAACGCCAGGGCGATGCTTTACTGTGAAGTTGAATTCCTGGAGGGCCAGGAACCACCTATTCACTCTTCTATTTGTTTCCTTGTTTTGAGCCATCCACTTTAACGGAGCGTGATCCGTAACCATGTCAAAGTGCCTACCTAGCAGGTAGTACCGAAGGGAATCTAGAGCCCACTTCACCGCTAAACACTCCTTTTCAACGGTGGCGTAATTTACCTCATGGGACTTCAACTTCCTGCTGAGGTAAATGACTGGGTGCTCTTCCCCGTTCCAGACCTGGGACAATACTGCTCCTAACCCCACATCTGACGCATCACTTTGTACGACAAAGTCTTTAGAGAAGTCGGGTGAGTACAACACTGGCTGGCTACATAAGGCTTGTTTCAAGAATTGGAATGCTGCCTCAGCCTCGGGGGTCCATTTAATCATGACCGACCCTTTCCCCTTCGTCAGGTTGGTTAGGGGCACAGCCTTAGAAGCAAAGTGGGGAATGAATCGCCGATAATACCCAGCGATTCCCAGAAAGGCTCGTACCTGCTTCTTGCTGTTGGGACGTGGCCAACTCTGGATGGCCTCGACTTTGTTGAGTTGGGGTTTTATTACTCCCCTCCCAATGGTGTACCCAAGATATTTGGCCTCCTCCTGCCCAATGGTACACTTCTTGGGGTTAGCCGTAAACCCCGCTTCCCGAACAGAGTCCAGGACTGCTTGCACTTTTGGCAGATGTGAGGCCCAGTCTGTGCTATGGACAATTACGTCATCCAGGTAAGCCGCAGCATACTTCCGATGGGGCCTCAGCATCTGGTCCATTTTCCGCTGGAATGTGGCCGGCGCATTCTGTAACCCGAACGGCATTCTTTTATATTGGAACGCCCCGTCTGGGGTTACAAAATGCGGTTTTCTCTTTGGCCGACTTGGCCAGGGGGATTTGCCAATACCCTTTTGTGAGGTCAAGAGTCGTCATGTATCGGGCTGTTCCCAGCCGGTCGATCAACTCATCTATACGTGGCATGGGGTAGGTGTCAAATTTTGTAACTTTGTTCAACTGACGAAAATCGTTACAAAATTGCCAGCTCCCATCCGGTTTAGGCACCAACACGATGGGACTAGACCAATCACTTTGGGACTCCTCTATCACCCCTAAGTTCAGCATTTTCTGTACTTCCTCCCGTATTGCCTCCCGTCGAGCCTCTGGGATCCGATAGGGTTTTAACTTCACCCTTTCACCGGGCGGGGTAATGATGTCATGCTCTACCCCAGATGTTTGTCCCGGCAGCTCAGAGAATACCTCCTTGTTGCGAAGCACAAACTCCTTAACCTCCTGTTGTTGGGGTTGTGACAAGGTGGCTGCTATTCCAACCTCAGGAATCACGCAACCAGTTTGAGCTGGTGACCAAGTGTCTGCGACTAGGGACTCTCTATCCCTCCAGGCTTTCAACAGATTAACGTGATAGATCTGTTCGGGCTTTCGCCTTCCTGGTTGTCTGACCTTGTAATTCACTTCGCTCACTTTTTCCATTATCTCGTAGGGGCCTTGCCATTTGGCAAGGAATTTACTTTCAACCGTAGGGACAAGTACCAATATCCTATCCCCCGGGGAAAAGGTACGGGTCTTGGCTCCACGGTTGTACACTCTCTGCTGTGCCAACTGCGCTTGGGCCAAATGTTCCTTCACGATGGGCATTACCTGTGCAATTCGATCTTGCATCAGGGCGACATGCTCAATCACACTCCTGTGGGGAGAACTCTCACTTTCCCAAGTTTCCTTGGCAATATCCAACAGCCCTCTTGGGTGTCTCCCATACAGTAACTCAAAGGGGGAGAATCCCGTAGAGGATTGGGGCACCTCCCTAATAGCAAACATCAAATAAGGAAGTAAACAGTCCCAATCCTTTCCATCTCTATCCACCACTTTCTTCAACATTTGTTTTAGGGTTTTGTTGAATCTTTCAACCAGCCCATCGGTTTGGGGGTGATACACAGACGTACGCAATTGCGTCACTTTGAACAATTTACACAGCTCTTTCATAACCCGGGACATAAAGGGTGTACCTTGGTCCGTAAGCAGTTCTTTACAAATACCCACCCGGCTAAAAACAAGAGATAGCTCTTTGGCTATGGTTTTGGCCGAGGTATTTCGGAGAGGGATCGCTTCTGGATAACGGGTGGCATAGTCCATTATAACTAATATGTACTGGTGCCCCCTAGCGGACTTGATTATAGGACCTACCAAATCCATGGCGATCCTCTCAAACGGGACCTCAATGATGGGTAGAGGGACCAGCGGGCTACGGAAATGTGGCATCGGGGCCAACCTCTGACACACAGGGCAGGAGGAACAATAATTTTCTACGTCCTTCATCACCCCCGGCCAATAGAATCTCTGTAATACCCTCTCTCGGGTTTTCTCTGTCCCCAGATGACCTCCAAGAATGTGCCCATGGGCCAACTCCAACACCAACTTCCTGTAAGGTTTGGGCACCACAAGCTGCTCAACGGTTTCTTCTGCCCTTTTTGCCACCCGATACAGTAGGTCCTTCTCTACGCTGAAGTATGGGTAAGTGCAGGTATTATCTGGGTTCACTAACTCGCCATCTATTTTCACAACGTTTTCCCGTGCCTTTATTAGGGCGGGGTCTTTCAACTGTTCTGTGGCAAAGTTTTCCCTGTGAACCTCAAGATCAGAAAACTCCACAGACGGTAGGTTTTCGTCTGAGGAGGTGGGCTCCTCTCCAGTTTCTTGAGTCTCCCCTGCCAATACTGATAAGGGAAATTCCGGAGAGTCCTCACCACTCTCAGGGGGGTTCTGGCTATCACATTCCTGGTACATAGGGGCACCAGTGAGGGGCTCAGGATCATCCCACAGTTCCCAGAACTTCGGAAAATCCCTTCCCACAATGGCGTCATGCGGTAACTGAGATACTAAGCCCACTGGATGAGAGAGGGTACCTTTGGGGGTCTCGAAACACACTGTAGTCACTGGATACTCTCGGGTGTCCCCATGCACACAAATAACAGCTACCTTGCTATTCCCAGAGACCTCTGTTTTAACTAACTCAGCCTTTATCAGGGTCACAAGGCTACCTGAATCCAGCAATACCACAACATTTCTACCATTAACACACATTTTGCATAAATGTTTCTCAGTTCCTCGAATGGCAGTGCATGCGACTGTCGCACACAGCGACTGACGTCTGCCCGTCAGAAAGTCACACTGCATGGGTTCCTCCACAACCGGGCAATTGGCTGCAATATGTCCCGCTTGCCGGCAGCGGTAGCAAACGATCCTTCTTGCCGCCTCTTGAGTCGCTGATTTCCCAGGCTGTTCTCGCCAAACTTGGGGTAGAGCTCCCACCCTCTCACTCTCTCCACCCTCACCCCTTGGAATCCTCTTATCCGCCCCTGGGGATGGTCTGGTCTTAGGGTGGAAAGTCCGAGTGTCTCTGGAAGAGGCCGTCAGGTTCTCTGTAGCCAAGTATTTCTCCACACGATCCACAAGACCATCGGCCGTCTCTGGGTCTCCATGGCTTACCCACTTTTGGATGGCAGTAGGAAGAGCTCTCAAAAACCGATCCATTACAACACGTTCCACAATCTTTGGTGCGGACAAAGTCTCTGGCTGTAGCCACTTTCTGCTCAGGTGAATGAGATCATACATTTGAGACCTGGGGGGTTTTCCAAGCTGGAAAGTCCAGTTATGCACACGCTGAGCCCGGACAGCCTGGGTGACACCCAGCCTTGCCAATATTTCAGCTTTTAGCATCACATAGTCTTTTGCTTGGTTAGGCTCTAGGTCATAGTAAGCTTTCTGCGATTCACCAGTTAACAGAGGAGCCACCAGTCCAGCCCACTGCTCCTCAGGCCACTTTTCTCTTTCAGCGGTCCTTTCAAATGTGGTCAAAAATACCTCTGGATCATCCTCTCCAGTCATTTTTGTCAATAAACGACTCACCCCAAAGGACGCGGTATTAGTGGGACGGCTTTCCTCACTGGTCTGCGGACGTTGCTGCATTACTGCTTCCATCTGTTGTTGTAGTCTCTGCTCTTGCTTCTGCAACAGGTCTATGAAGCGGGCCTCAGATTGCTGCTGGGCTCGTTGCTGAGCCTCCAGACTCTGTTGCAAAGTTGCGTTTGTCTGCTGCTGGGCTGCAAGGCTCCTTTGCAAACCTGCATTTGTCTGCTGTTGATTGGCATTTGCTAGAGCCAGCTGCTTCAGTATCTCCTCCATGCTGGCTTAAAAAAAACTGCCACTGGTTCTCCACCAACTGTGAGGGGGTTAGCTCGGCAGCGGGTGTGTGTGACCCCCGGGATGGGCTCCCCACACAAAACAGGCCCAGCAAACGGAGGTTGTGGTTTTCAAAATCAAAAAAGGTGCGGTTTATTTTCTATTTACAGTGACAAAACACAGCAAAGCAAAAGAAACATAACCAAAATAAATCCTGGTCAAGTTGACCTCTGACTAAACATACAGGTTTCCTAACTAACAACTGGGATCAGCCTAGTGCTGTCCTAGTCCCTAAGTCCCTGGTTTAGTTAAAGTCCAAACAAATAGCCACACAGGCTTTGCCTCACCGCACAGGGGTTCACTCTCCCTAGACAGTCCACACAGGTCTGGTTCCAGGCATGAGCTAACACCTAATGAATCTGGGATTTTTTATAGAGGCCTAAATGAGCTGACAAGCTTCACCTGGCCTCATCAACTCCCTGTCTGTACGACGCCCCACACTCTCCCTAGAGGTATGAGTCATCCATGAGCCCACTAGCCTTATACAACTCTCCACCTAGTTGTATAAGTCGGCGTAAAGCCTGAATCTGGGCGAAATATATCTACCCCCCTGGATGCAACCAGGTGACTTTACCTTCCTGCTGTCACACAGAATAGAGCAACAGTATCTAAAGGGTGTATCTCACAGGTACAGATATGCAGAAAATGCAACAAAATTATTATTTTTTGCCCTAAATAGTTTTTTTTTTTGAATAGCAGAATAGGAGAACAGTATCTAATGTGTGTATCTCACACGTACAGATGTGCAGAAAACGCACCAAATATTTTTTTTTTGCCCTAAATTATTATTTTTTTGAATAGCAGAATAAGAGAGCAGTATCTAAAGTGTGTATCTCACATGTACAGATATGCAGAAAATGCAGCAAAAACATTTTTTTGGGCAGAAAACTCAGCAAAAAAAATGTTTTGCCCTAAATTATTCTTTTTTGAATAGCAGAATAGGAGAACAGTTTCTAAAGTGTGTATCTCACACGTACAGATATGCATAAAATGCAGCAAAAAAACATTTTTGCCCAGAAAACGCACCAACATTTTTTTTTTTGCCCTAAATTATTCTTTTTGGGAATAGCAGAATAGGAGAACAGTATCTAAAGTGTGTATCTCACACGTACAGATATGTAGAAAATGCAGCAAAATTTTTTTTTTTGCCCTAATTTATTTATTTTTTTATAGCAGAATAGGAGAACAGTATCTAAAGTGTGTATCTCACACATACAGATATGCAGAAATAGCACCAAAATTTTTTTTTTTTGCCCTAAATTATTCTTTTTTTGAAGAGCAGAATAGGAGAACAGTATCTAAAGTGTGTATCTCACATGTACAGATATGCAGAAAATGCACCAAAATAAATTTTTATTGCAGAAAACGCACCAAAAAATGTTTTTTGCCCGAAATTATTATTTTTTTGAATAGCAGAATAGGAGAACAGTATCTAAAGTGTGTATCTCACAGTAACTTATGCAGTGCTGGTGCACTGAGCTTGCATAAAATGCCCGCCGACGCCAACCTAACTAACAGACGGATACAAGTTATCTTTTCTCTGGCACTGGGTGCAGTGCAGGATATAAAGATTGTGCACTGCACCCACACAACAAAAGCAAGGTAGATCGCTGAGTAATTTGATTTCTGAATCAGGACTCCTATCTAATTCTCTCCCTCAAAGCAGCAGCAGCAGCAACCTTTCCCTACACTATCTAAAGCAGAGTGACGTGCTGTGCTATGTGCCTCTAGCTTACACAGAGGCTGGGTCACATGCTGCACTGGCCAATCACAGGCATGCCATTAGTAGGCATGGCTGTGATGGCTTCTAAGGCCACACGAGTTAAACGAATGTTGATTGGCTGTCCTTCAGCTTTTTAAAATGCGCCATTACATTGCCGAACACCGAACCCGAACCCGAACATACAGTAAATTGTTCAGGTCCGGGTACCAAAAACCCAAAAGTCCGGTATGAACTCGAACTTTACAGTTCGGATTTGCTTAACCCTAGTGATGACGTCACGCCCGGGTTCCCAAAAGTAAACAAAGCCGCGATTGTGACTGAAAGCATGAGATCGGTTATTTCTTTTGTTATTTTTTAATTTATGAAACCATTTTTTTTCCAAAACAAAAGGCATTTGAAAAATTATTGAAAAATTACTGCGCAAAGACTGTGCAAGATAAAAAGTTGCAATTCGTCATTTTATTCCCTAGGGTGTCTGCTAAAAAAAAACATATATAATGTTTGGGGGTTCTGAATAATTTTCTAGCAAAAGAATGATGATTTGTACATGTAGGAGAGAAGTGCCAGAATAGGCCCGGTATGGAAGTGGTATAAAACCCTGTATTGAAAGGGTTAAATCAGTCCATGAAATGACAGACACAGCCGCCCCTGTATCAACATCCATGGAGACAGGACAGCCATTGAGTGTGACATCCACTTTTATCGCAGGAGTACTCCCAGCTACCCGAAACAGTCCAACATGCTGGACACAGGTTTCCTCATCAGAGCTGGAGCCGTTATTGTCAGTATCCATATGAAACGTCTGTTTACGTTTAACTTTTGTGGTAGTGTTCGGGGAGCGTGAGCTGCGGCAAACGCGCACAATATGGCCAGTCTTTCCACAAAGAAAACAAACGACATCCTTGAACTTGCAAGCAGGTGCACTGTGAGTAGTGTTACCACAACGGTAGCAAGTCACTGTCCTAGAGACAGAAGAATTAGGGTGGCGAGGTATAGGCTGATTTGGGGACAGCCGTCTTGGGTGTCGGGTGATAGCAGAGTGGAATATTTTCTCTCCCTGGCTTGAAGGAGTTTCAGGTGGTGCCCTCAGTAGGGTGGTGTCCCGTGTAGCCAACTCCATGACCGCAGCAAGGTCAGTGGCTTTCATCAGAGTCAAGTCGGGTTCTGTAAGTAAATATTTCTGTATGGCTGGGTCGCAGAGTCCCATAACAAATATGTCACGGAGAGCCGTCTGCAGGTAGTCTGCAAAGTGACAGCTAGTTTACGTAAAGCAATGATATTAGTCTTTATGTCCTCCCCGGCATGCTGCCTTCTACTGTAGAATTTAAACCGCTCTGCAATTTCTAATGGCTTTGGGTTGTAGTGCTCATGTAGCTTCTGAATTAACTCAGGCAGGGGCTTAGAGGCTGGCTTGTCTGAAGAAATGAGGTCTCTGAGAGTGCCATATGCAGCTTGACCCAATGTTGTGAGGAAAACTGCAACTTTCTTTTCTGCAGCCACACTATTTTCTTCCATATACTGCTCCAGCCTCTCCACCCAGGAGCTCCATAATTCAGCAGCAGGATCAAATGGTTGAATAAACCCTATGAAGGCCATGTGTGCTAAAATCCCCAATCCTCGTCGCCACTGTTATGTCCCTCAGGTTCTTGGGTCTCTCAGGGTGTTGCTAGCAATGCTGCCAGTATCTGCTCAGCAAGTTACACACAGGCCGGATCAACTTCTTAACCATGGAGAGGGTTTATTACTCACTCAGAACATGATGACTTGTTACATGGAGGAGTCTTAATACAGCAGGCTTCTGTCATTACCAGATCTATGCATCCATGCTGCTGCTGCTTCCAGTCTCACACACACTGTCTTACTTCCTGGTAAAGCCCCTCCCCCAGCATGCATCAGGAGAAAAGGGTGAAGGGTCACAGTGTTCCAGCACAAACATCACAGAAGGCAGTAGAGAGAAAAAGCGGGTCTGTGTGCTACACGTGGGGGCTCGAGTCCGGGATTTGTGGCTACCTCTGGCATGAGTGGACTGTTTTTATATATGCGATTGAAAAGTCGGCCATTAAGGGAGTTGGATTGTGTTGCTGAACTTTGAACGAGAAGAAGGGATTAAGGGGCACAGAACTGTGATTTTTTTTCAACTGCGTAGTTCGTGGGCATGTCCAGAAAAAGAAAAGCAGGAAGAGAAAAAGGGGAGGAGTTCCCACAACTTGCGTGTTGCACGTGGATGCAGTTGGCGCCAAGGGACAGAGAGAGAGTTTGGATTGAGCAAGAAGGAGCAATATGTCTGTACTTCCATGGACTTCAGCTTTACCAGGACCCCAGATGTTCTCAATACCCACTTCCATGGACATTGCTCCACTTGCAGCCCGATCACTGATACGGGGATCCGGCTCAAACCCCAGGGGGCCTTTTTGGAATGTACACATGTTGGGATGCTGAGGCCCTGGGCATGCTTTGCCCCAAGTGTGATGGACTGGCTGTGCAGTTACACCCGTTCGGAAGATGTTTAACTTGCGGGGAGTTCCTCTTCAAGGTGGACCAGCCCACCGAATCGCCCCGAGCATACCGGGTTAACTGGGTCACAGGGGCTGAGACCCCTACAGCCAGGCCCACATGCATCGCTTCTCCTATTGCGGATGTATTCAGGAGGGATGCCCCTAAGACTGCAGAGCTATCGGCGGACAACGCAGCGGACGCTGCCTCTGCCACTACTGAAGTACATGTCCCGCCAGAGAAACGGAAGGTGGGATATGTCAAGGCCTCCTGCGGCCTCGGTCGAATCCTGCCCCAGTGCCTGCCGAAGCCGGATCTCAAGAGTGGGAGGACGCCCGAGAAGTTTGCGTCAGGTGACGGTAAGGTGGCTGGGGAAAATATGTCAAGTTCTACCCGTAACTACCTGGCAGCTGAAGAGTATGATACATCAGACCTTGACTCATCATCTGATGTTGGGGATGATGTTGAGATTGATGAGATCTTTCTTAAGAAGGGATGAGACAAGGCTAGAACTGTTGCCCCGAGAAGGATCACCCATGAGTTCGGGGGAACACTACACCCCCGTGTGGAGGTCCCGGCCATAGAGGAGAAAGTTGTATCTACCCCAAGTGAGAAACTTTTTCCAGGGCCTGTTACGGTTTTGGTCTGGAAGTCCCCGGACTCTTATGTGTTGCCTGGAGCAGGAAACCCTGCGACCTTGCCTAAATTGGTTCGCCTGAAGCAGATCCTCATGAAGAGAGTGGCTGAGGAGTATGGCTTGGATTATCCCTATGTACCCAAAGAACTGTTTGAGATAGAGGCCTGTCGTAAAAGGTGGTACGCGGAAGCTATCTGGGACTACCTCCAAGTGTCCAAGCCATACAGGTACTTTTCCCACTCAGCTGCCATGACTGACCGTTTCAAATGTTGCCGAAAAGAGTTATGGTCGGCATATTCACGCAGACCGAATTGTAATCTGTTGCCCAGGGAGAGATGACGTTACTTTTTCTATAGAGGCTCTGGACAAGCAATGGAAGCCAATTACCCTTCCGGATCCAACGTTTTATCTCTAAACATTTAAAGACAGGAGTTTGTTCTGCTATTATATCCTGTCTCTGCACAGATAAACCATGCCCAAGATCAAGGTGACTTTGCCCTCTGTTAAAAAGAGGATGTCTGCTTCAAGGAGGAAAAGAACAGTTTTCTTCCTTCAAGTGAACTATGGGGTAGTCAGTCAGAATGTTGTGGTGAAGAGACGCCGTGGTCAAGAGTGGGAATTTCAATGTTTTTTTTTTCTTTATCACAAACCCATGCTTAACCACACAGGACGTTGTGACCCTGCTGACACTAGGTGGCAGTGGTCTGCAGGGACAGAGACTGCACAGTACTTATGATTAGAATTTAAATACTTTTTGTTTTATGCTAGGCTTAGCACATCAAAACTTTTTAGAAGGAAACTGCTACCTCTCTGGGAAACAGTCTGCTTCTAGGTAGTATAGATATTAGTGATAGGATGTTTGCTTTTCTATGCATGTTTTTGTGATTTCTTGCAGGTACCAGGAGCTGCTGTTGAGACCACCGGAGAATGGGGTGGGTTAGATAGTTAGTAAATGGGAGAAGTGTATATTTGAAATGTCAGTATCTGGAGAATGCAATGTTATCTTGTGTGCTTTCTTTCTTTCCATTTTTCCCCAAAATTTGGTTCAGGCACCAGTTCAGTTTTTGTTGTTTGGAAAAAAAAAATCAACAGCCTTCAGGACTGAAGGATCTTTATTTCCCCAGCCACTGGGGACAGTGTCTCTTCTAGGAGGGGGTGTGTGTAGCCCCCCCAATATTTGGGGGCGCTATGTGGAAATTTAGGGGTAGTCTGAGCCAGTAGTTGGGCTCAGACCAATTGATGGTTCATTATTGCTTCTACTCTGAGTGTAATACTGCCTGGCAGTAGTGTTCTCTGTTGCCTGTAGGTGGCATTGTCACCACCGGCATAGGTGAACAAAGAGGGGTATCACAGCACCTTGGGTGTTCTCTCTCGGCAGCCATGCAGTGGGCGTAGTTGACCCGCTGTGCATGCTGGGAGAGGGTACATAAGGGGCAGACGCCATTGGCATTGGGGGCATTCCAGGGGACCCTTTGGTCCTGTATGTGTGCATCATGGCCCGTATGGCACGAGGTGCGCAAGTGTATTTGGGCCTCGGGCACCTTCAGCCCGAGGCTGCGTTGCTGCATGGTAGGCCCAGCTCTGCTGGCAGGGGCCTACACCTCAAAGAAGGATCCCAGGCTGCCCATCTGTAGGGAGCCCACCTTTAGGAAAGGAGACATGGGGAGGATCAGTCATCAGTCCCTGAGGAGATTAGCGACGGTACTGCTGTCTCGGGAAGAGGCCTGGAAACTCGCCAAAAGAGGGATCCACTGTCTTGATTATCCGCGTTCCATCCCTTTTGCTAGGACCACTCTCAAAGGGACTATCCGGGTGAGCAATACCCACTCAGGCTTGAGTGGCGACGAAAGACTAACACTGTGCTCTAGGTGTTGCATACCTGAGCCTTTTCTTTCCCTTACTTCTCTCATCTTCCTACTCCCTATTCAAGTTCACTGAAATGACAAAAGAATAAACCTTGCTGCTTGGGTTTACTCCTGTGTGGACATTGGCCTTATTCTGAGGAACTTCTACCTAGACAACGGAGAGAGAGGATCCACTCAAGAGAGGTATTTGCTGCAAGACCCAAACAATAACACTGCTCGCTCCTCTCTATACACAGGGAGGGGATACCGGGCAAGTAGTAGGTGTGCCCCGCTGCAGGTGGAGGAAGGCAGTAGAGAGAAAAAGGGGGTCTGTGTGCTACATTTAATACAAACACAAAACTTTTCGCAAGAACACTCCCATATATGCATTTTGAAAGTGTATTCAGCTGCTTGCCTGGACATACAATATGAAAAGTTGAAAATAAAATGAAATTATAATCAAAATAAAGAGGCATAAATATGTGGTCATCTTTACTATCTCCTTAAAATAAATTCAAACTTTCCATCTTATTCCTACATTTTTTTATGCAACCCTATCCAGATCTTGTGACTATGAGGAATCTTTTGTGAGTCCACAAAAGTAAAAAAATAAAATAAATGAAAAAGTCAAAAAAAAAATGCAGCCCTCTTGTACTAAACAGGGGCTACGATGTCAATTCAGCTTTGTGCTGGGCTGTAGTTAGCCTAGACTGATTGTATTGTTTTTCACCTGGTATTTCCCTGAGCTTAAGTTGGCTTAAGTTGGCTTAAATGTCAGTGGTATCACTGGTAATAAAATAATATTTCACAAACAAATCTAAGTTTGAATGAATATATAGTGCATTTGGCACCCGGGGCGGATCCTATATCTGGCACCCCCCTTAAAATTTAAAAACACCCCACCTGCATACCTCTGCATCCCCCAATATATCTTTGTCACTACTGTGTACATTACACAGCACCGCACCTTTGGACCCCTTTACATTACACGGCACCTTGCACCTAAGGATCTCTTTACATTACACAACCCTTGTACCTCTGGACCCCCTTACATTACACTGCACCTCTGGACCCCTTTACATTACACTGCACCTCTGGACCCCTTTACATTACACTGCACCCTGCACCTCTGGACCCCTTTACATTACACTGCACCTCTGGACCCCTTTACATTACACAGCACCCTGCACCTCTGAACCCCTTTACATTACACTGCACCTCTGGACCCCTTTACATTACACAGCACCCTGCACCCCTTTACATTACACAGCACCCTGCACCGCTGGACCCCTTTACATTACACAGCTCTCTGGACCCCTTTATATTACACTGCACCCTGCACATCTAGACCCCTTTACATTACACTGCGTCCTGCACCTCTAGACCCCTTTACATTACACAGCACCCTGCACCTCTAGACCCCTTTACATTAAACAGCACCCTGCACCTTTGGACCCCTTTACATTACGCTGCACCCTGCACCCTTTAACATTACACTGCACCCTTCACCTCTAGACTCCTTTACATTACACAGCACCCTGCACCCCTGGACCCCTTTACATTACACTGCACCCTGCACCTCTGGACCCCTTTGCATTACACAGCACACTGCACCTCTGGACTCCTTTACATTACACAGCACCCTGCACCTCTGGACCCCTTTACATTACACTGCACCCTGCACCTGTGGACCCCTTTACATTACACTACACCCTGCACCTCTGGACCCCTTTACATTACACTGCACCCTGCACCTCTGGACCCCTTTACATTACACAGCACCCTGCACCTCTGGGCCCGTTTACATTACACAGCAACCTGCACCTCTGGACCCCTTTACATTACACAGCACCCTGAACCTCTGGACCCCTTTACATTACATAGCCCTTGTACCTCTGTACCTCTGTACCCCTTTACATTACACTGCACCCTGCACCTCTGGACCCCTTTACATTACACAGCACACCCCAAATAAAAATGCACTGAGTACTGTATAAATGTCACTGGCAGGGAAGGGGTGAACACTAGGGGCGATCAAAGGGGTTAATTGTGTTCCCTAGGGGAATAGAGAGATTGGTGTTCATATATTGTATGAACACACGATTAGTCTCCTCTCTCTTGAGAGAACCGGGATCTGTGTGTTTACGCACACAGATCCCAGTTCTCGCTCTGTCACGAGCGATTGCGGGTGCCCGGCAGTCATTGGGCACTCACATCGGCTCCATGTACACGCTGCGGGCTCATGCCCCTAGTGGCCAAAAGGCGAAGTGACATAAGGTAACATTGTTTCGCCCAGCCGTGCCTTTCTGCGGCGGCTGGTTGGCAAGTGATTAAGGACCTTAGATTGTCAGCTCCTTGAGGACAGGGACTGATGTGAAAGTACAATATATATTTAGAGCACTGTGTAAATTGACGATGATATACAAGTACTTGTAATAATTAACACAATGGGTTTCCCATAGGTGTGTGCAGCCTATTGCATTAGGGTGTACACCCCAAATGTATTAAAACATGGATGGTGTCAGTAGAGCAGTGGACTTGTCAGTAGACCAGAGGTTGGTGTCAGTAGGGACGTGGACAGTGTCAGTTCTTTTTATTTTTATTATTTTTATCTTTTTATTTTTTAAACATTTTTTAGGAGCCCCATTTGGGGGCATTGGTGCAATATCAGCAGGGGGAATCTGCACCTCAAGCGGTGATTAGGGTGTGCCTAGGGTGTCCCTGCACACGCCTGTGGTGTTTCCCTTTTGCTGCTGGCTCTTGCTCCCATGCTCCCAACTAGGGATGAGCTTCGAGTTCGAGTCGAACTCATGTTCGACTCGAACATTGCCTGTTCGCCCGTTCGCCGAAAAGCGAACAAATTGGGGTGTTCGCGGCAAATTCGAAAAGTCTATGGTAGAAATCCAAAGTGCTAATTATAAAGGCTTATATGCAAGTTATTGTCCTAAAAAGTGTTTGGGGACATGTAACAATGCAAAAAAAAGTTTTAAAAACTGCAGTTTTTTCGGGAGCAGTGATTTTAATAATGCTTAAAGTGAAACAATAAAAGTGAAATATTCCTTTAAATTTCGTAACTGGGGGGTGTGTATAATATGCCTGTAAAGTGGCGCTTGTTTCCCGGGCTTAGAACTGGCCCTGCACAAAGTGTAATTTCTGAAGGAAAAAAAGTAATTTAAAACTCACTCGCAGCTATTAATGAATTGTCGGCTCCCGGCAATACATAGAAAAGTCATTGATAAAAATAAATAAAAAATCGTGGGGGTCCCCCCAAATATCCATACCAGGCCCTTCAGATCTGGCATGGATTTTAAGGGGAACTCCACCCCAAATTAAAAAAAAAATGGTGTGGAGTCCCCCCAAAAATCCATACCAGACCCATATCCGAGCACGCAACCTGTCAGGCCGCAGGAAAAGAGGGGGGGGGGGGGGGCAAGAGAGCGCCCCCCCCCTCCTGAACCGTACCAGGCCACATGCCCTCAACATGGGGAGGATGTCCCCATGTTGATGGGGACAAGGGCCTCATCCCCACAACCCTTGCCCGATGGTTGTGGGGGTCTGCGGGCAGGGGACTTATCGGAATCTGGAAGACCCCTTTAACAAAGGGGACCCCCAGATCCCGGCCCCCCCCTATGTGAATTGGTAAGGGGTACCTTGTACCCCTACCATTTCACGAAGAAAGTGTAAAAAAATTGAAAAAAAAAACACACACCGACACCTTGGAAAAGTCCTTTATTAAAAAATAAATACATTTTAAAAAAAAAAAACATTCCAGCGATGAAATCCAGTGTCCCGCGGCGATCCGATGTCCAGCGCTGTCCGTCATTGGCTGAGCCTGAGCGGACCTGATGGGGAACTTCCTCCGCAGTCTATTAAATGTATAGACCCGCCCCTTCTAAAGTTCCCCATCAGGTCCGCTCAGCCAATGACTAGGTGTAAATTACACAGTGAAGGAAGTTCCCCATTAGGTCCGCTCAGGCCAATGACGTAGGCGGGGTCTGACATACCGAGGGGGCGGACCTGATGTGGGATCTCCTTCACTGTGTAATTCATGAATAGACCCGCCCCTTCTCATGTAAATTACACAGTGAAGGAAGTTCCCCATCAGGTCCGCTCAGGCCAATGACGTAGGCGGGGTCTGACATACCGAGGGGGCGGACCTGATGTGGAATCTCCTTCACTGTGTAATTTATGAATAGACCCGCCCCTTCTCATGTTCCGCATCAGTTCCTCAGCCTTACACCTAGTCATTGGCTGAGCGGACCTGATGGGGAACTTTAGAAGGGGCGGGTCTATACATTTAATAGACTGCGGAGGAAGTTCCCCATCAGGTCCGCTCAGGCTCAGCCAATGAGGGACAGCGCTGACCATCGGATCGCCGCGGGACACTGGATTTCATCGCTGTAATGTTTTTTTTTTATATTTATTTATTTAGTTTTTTTTTACACTTTCTTCGTGAAATGGTAGGGGTACAATGTACCCCTTACCAATTCACATGGGGGGGCCAGGATCTGGGGTCCCCTTTGTTAAAGGGGTCTTCCAGATTCTGATAAGCCCCCTGCCCGCAGACCCCCACAACCACCGGGCAAGGGTTGTGGGGATGAGGCCCTTGTCCCCATCAACATGGGGACATCCTCCCCATGTTGAGGGCATGTGGCCTGGTACGGTTCAGGAGGGGGGGCGCTCTCTCATCCCCCCCTCTTTTCCTGTGGCCTGCCAGGTTGCGTGCTCGGATAAGGGTCTGGTATGGATTTCTGGGGGGACTCCACGTCATTTTTTTTTTAAATTTGGGGTGGAGTTCCCCTTAAAATCCATGCCAGATCTGAAGGACCTGGTATGGATATTTGGGGGGAACCGCACGCATTTTTTTTTTAAATTTGCGGCGGGGTTCCCCTTAATATCTATACCAGACCTGAAGGGCCTGGTAATTGAATTTTGGGGGACCCCCACGCTTTTTTTTTTTTATCAGTGACTTTTCTATGTATTGCCGGGAGCCGACAATTCATTAATAGCCGCGAGTGAGTTTTAAATGACTTTTTTTCCTTCAAAAATGACATTTTGTGCAGGGACAGTTCTAAGCACGGGAAACATGCGCGACTTTACATGCATATCATACACACCCCCTAGGTACGAAATTTTAAGGAATATTTCACTTTTATTGTTTCACTTTAAGCATTATTAAAATCACTGCTCCCGTAAAAATAGGATTTTTATAACAGCTTACCTGTAAAATCCTTTTCTTGGAGTACATCACGGGACACAGAGCGACATAGTCATTACTAATGGGTTATATAGTTACCGTCAGGTGCTGGCACTGGCAACTTCCAAAACCGGAAGTACCCTCCCCTATATAAGCCCCTCCCATCCGGGAGCACCTCAGTTTTGTAGCAAAGCAATAAGTGTCCCCAAAGAGGGGCGGGAGCTCTGTGTCCCGTGATGTACTCCAAGAAAAGGATTTTACAGGTAAGCTGTTATAAAAATCCTATTTTCTTTCTCGTATATCACGGGACACAGAGCGACATAGTCATTACTAATGGGATGTCCTAAAGCAATGCCAAATGAGGGGGGGGATACACCATATATAAGCTGAGCGCTATCAGACATGAGGATCTTTTGCGGCCTGCAACACACTGCGCCCAAAGGCGACATCCTCCTGACTTCTAACGTCCACCTGGTAGAACCTAGTAAACGTGTGTACTGAAGACCATGTTGCGGCCTTACAGACTTGAGCCAGGGAGGCCTGGTGATGCACTGCCCATGAAGTTCCAACTGCTCTCGTGGAGTGCGCCCTAACTTTGAACGGAGGCGGTCTACTTCTCAAGCTATAGGCTTGTATTATGACCTGTCGAATCCACTTGGCTAAAGTAGATTTTGACGCTGCCTGACCCTTTCTGGGGCCTTCCGGCAGAATAAACAAAGTATCTGTTCTGCGAATCTGAGCAGTGGCTTTTAGATAAGCTTTAACTGCTCTTACTACATCCAAAGAATGCAATAACTTTTCCTCTACCGAAGTAGGCTTGGGGAAAAAAGAAGGAAGAACCACATCTTGGTTCAAATGAAAACTCGATACCACCTTAGGAAGAAAGGCTGGATGAGGACGTAACACTACTCTGTCCTTATGGATAACCAGATATGGCTCCTTACAGGACATAGCTGCTAATTCCGATACTCTTTTAGCCGAACAAATGGCTACTAGAAAAAACAATTTCCTGGTGAGAAGCACTAAGGAAATATGCTGTAATGGTTCAAATGGTTGTTTCTGTAGAACCGACAGAACCAAGTTTAGATCCCATGGACATATGGGAATATTAACCGGAGGACTAATACGCATCACTCCTTGTATAAAGGCTTTGACTAGTGAATGCGAAGCCAAGGGCCTTTGAAAAAATATTGACAAGGCCGAAATCTGACCTTTGATAGTACTCAAGGCAAGCTTCCTATCTACAGCCCATTGTAGGAAGTCCAGAATTCTACCTATTACGTATTTACGTGGATGCCATTTCCTGGCCTCACACCAGGCGATGTACGCCTTCCAGATTCTATAGTAGATCTGCCTGGATACCGGTTTCCTGGCATTGATCATGGTAGACACCACAGCATTAGAGAGCCCTCTCCTTTTTAGAATGTGGGCTTCAATAGCCAGGCCGTCAAACCTAGGGCTGGTAAGGAAGGGTGGTATATCGGTCCCTGCGAAAGCAGGTCCGGACGATGTGGGAGGGTCCAAGGACTCCCCACAGACATTTTTACAATCTCCGCGTACCATGCTCTTCGGGGCCACGCTGGAGCCACCAGAATCACTGGTTTCTTTTCTACCCTGATTCTGCGGAGTAATCGAGGTAACAATTGTGGCGGTGGGAATGCATATATCAGCTTGAACTGATCCCAAGGGAACACTAGGGCATCCGAGCCGCACGCTAGGGGATCCCTTGTCCAAGAGACAAACCTGTCCACTTTCGTGTTGAACCTGGATGCTAGCAGATCTACATCCGGTGTTCCCCACCGCTGACATATTGTCCGGAAAACCTCGGGATGAAGGGACCATTCCCCTGGGCATAATTGTTGGCGACTTAGAAAGTCCGCCTTCCAATTCTCCACCCCTGGAATGAATACCGCAGATATGGCTGGGACATATCTTTCTGCCCATCTCAGGATGTAATTTACTTCCCTTTGGGCTGCACGACTCCTGGTGCCCCCCTGACGATTGATATATGCCACTGCTGTGGCATTGTCTGACTGAACTCTGACAGGGGACCCTTGGAGTTTGGATGTCCATGCTACTAGGGCATACCGGGCTGCTCGTATCTCTAAGAGATTGATGGGCAGGGCCTTTTCCGCATCCGACCATCTGCCCTGGAGAGACCATTGCTCCAGTACTGCTCCCCAGCCTAAAAGGCTGGCATCTGTAGTGACCACCTTC
Source organism: Rana muscosa (assembly GCA_029206835.1). Taxonomy (NCBI): domain Eukaryota; kingdom Metazoa; phylum Chordata; class Amphibia; order Anura; family Ranidae; genus Rana; species Rana muscosa. The sequence continues at coordinate 58,420,332 of CM055119.1, forward strand.
CAAGAAATCGGACTGAAGGATTTCCCTCTTTCCAGATTCCGGGGAACCAACCACCAATGGAGGCTTCTGCGAACGGAAGGGGACAAGGACATTGGTACGTCCAGAGCCTGAACTTTTTTGTTCCAGGCTGACAGTATGGCCCTTTGCAACTTCCTTGAATGGAATTGACCGTAGGGTACTGCTTCGAATGATGCCACCATTTTTCCCAGCAGCCTCATGCACAGGCGTATGGATGGCTGTCTTTTTGAACCCACTAAGTGGATCAAATCTCTCAAAGACGACCCCTTTTCTCGAGACAAGAAAATTTTTCTCTGGTCTGAATCCAGCCTTAGCCCCAAGTATTCCAGACTTTTGACTGGTTTTAGGGCTGACTTGTCTCGGTTGATAATCCAACCGTGATATTCCAGATACTTGATTGTCTCGTGAACAACCACTTCTAGTTTTTCCACTGAGTGGTCTATCAGCAACAAGTCGTCTAGATATGCCATTATCGTTACACCTCGTGTTCTTAGATTGGCCAATAATGGGGCCAGAATTTTTGTGAACACTCTTGGTGCTGTGGCCAGACCGAAGGGTAAGGCTCTGAACTGAAAATGGCGCCCTTCTACTGCAAAGCGTAGAAATTTTTGGTGGACTGGAAAGATGGGAATGTGCAAATAAGCATCTTTGATGTCGATCGTGGCTAACCAATCCTCCCCTTGTAGGGCAGTGGCCACCGATCGGATCGACTCCATCGGCCCTTTTTGAATTAATATGGGCCTCCCGTCCGTTTGCTTCGGGACTGTAAAGAGGTTTGAGTAAAACCCGAACCCTCATTCTTCCAGGGGAACCTCCATAATTACTCCTTGGAGCAATAGTTGTTCTAGTGCCAACAGGAGGGACTCTCTCTTCCGGGGATCCCTTGGCACGTTTGACCTCAAAAATGGGAAGGAGGAGAGTCTTTTAACTCCAAACTGTATCCCAAACCTACTGCGGAGAGCACCTATCTGTCTTGATCGTGTCCCGCCAGGTCTCTTTGCGAACAACTGGAGTCCTCCCCCCACCCGACTGAGTGGGGGCTTCAATGAATTTTACTTTGGGGGAGGTTTTGTACCTCCCCTGACCCAGGGTTTCTCATTACCCTGCTACTGTCCCTGTTTTTTACCCCCGGGATTTGACCGAGGAGGCCGTCGGAACTGTTACACAGCCGATGCCCCAGGGACTGGAGAAGCAGGCCCCTTAAAGAGGGACCTCTAACTCTGCTTTTAACCGGCAAGAGCGTATTTTTACCGCTGGAAATTTTCTGGATATATTTGTCCAGGTTTTCCCTGAATAAGCGTTCACCATGAAATGGGACGCTAACCAGCCATTCTTTACAGGGAGCTTCAGCAGACCAGTTTCTGAGCCATAGGAGCCTACGCATATGTACTATAGACAGCGTAAGGCGGGAGGCCTGATGGACTGAATCCTCTATGGCGTCAACCGCAAAGCCTAAGGCTCTAGGTAGATCAGCTAGGGCAAAGCCTGCTGATCTGTCAAGTCCCTCAAGACCTGTTTCAACTGATCCTTCACTGCTTAGCAGACCCCAATAGCTGCTACTGCTGGTTGTATCACCAAGCAGATTTTCATAAGGACTCCAATCTTTTATCTATTGGGTTCTTGAACATTTGGACATTATCCACTGGACATGTCAGTGATTTATACATACAAGAGATGGCTGCGTCCACTGTAGGGACCTTCCATTTTTTTTTTTTTTTTTTTTTTTATGAACTTATCCTCCATGGGATAGACCACCGGAAATCTCTTGGGGGAATAAATATTTTCTCAGGACGTTCCCAATCCTGGTAAATGAGCCCTTTCAGTAAAGGGTGAAGTGGAAAAGAACAAACAGTCTGGGGGCTTCTAGCGACCCCAACGAGGATACAGTAGTGGTTGATGGTTCCGCAAGGTGCATTTTTAAATGCTGATCGGACCATGTTAGTCAGAGACTGAACCCATAATCTTTCAGCTTGAGATGCTGAGAAAAGGTTCCCCCACTGTTGATTCCTCTATAACAGAATCAACCTTATCCTGATCCCCTTCAGGCAGGTCGATCCCTGTATGGGACTGTTGCTCTGCTAACAGGCACTCTGAAGGAGGAGACGGAGATCGGGCGTGCTTTCCCTGACAGGGAGGCAGCGATAAATTTTGACAATCTCTCTCTAATCCTCCCAGAGCTGAGGAAAAAACCTCCTCTGTTACATACACAGGAGCAGGTGACTGAGGACAGCCACAGTACCAAGTACCCCTGCGGGGTCTCTACGGTCACTTACCTCTGAACTTCAGGGGAGACTGGTGCAGCAGGAGTATGCCCAAGATCCTCAGAGCCCGATGAGACCCCCTTCGCTTCCTGGAAGATTCAGTTCCGGAGCTACTGGACGGCATATTCCTAAGCCTAAAGCTGAGGTATTCCAGCCGTAATACACCACTTTTACTGAGAATAGTCTAGCACAATTGCTGCTATATCACAGTTGGTGTCTACTAATGTGCCTTTCTAGGGGATGCCTGTATCAACCGCTTGCTGTATGCCTTTAAATGTTGCCAGCTCTGTCTCTGTACTTCATAGCCAGCTTACTGCAATAATGTGGCTTTTTAAAAACCTGCTGGGACGCCCGCACATGCGCAGAAGCGCTGCGGCGCGCACAGAGCGTCATCCCCCAGGCCCCGCCCCTTTTTCCGGCCACCTCTATATATAGAGGCGCGTGCACGCGCACGCGCGCGGCCACGTGCGCCTCGGCGCTAATTTTCAAACATGGAAACCAGGGACAGGAGCCAGGGCCCCCTTTGCCGCAGGCCGGGGGATAGACGAACACTGCAACATGGCAGAGGAAACAGTTTCCTGTAGGAGAACTCACCAGCTGCCTGGACTTTGCTCTCTGAGAAGAAACTAGTCCATATGACAAGAAAAACATTCCACAGCGGCCTCTAGTGGACAAACACAGGTACCGCAGTTTAATATACTAAACATATATAAAAAAACATTCTTTTTTTTTTTTTTCTTGACCACCATTAAAAATTATTACATTTTTTTTTAGTAGTTACAGGCATGCACAATTATTAGCGGGAATACCGTTAGGTAACAGACAGAAAGACAAATTAGGCTTGGGGGTCCCCCAATAGAACCAAGTTCCTGGGGGCCCCCACTTACCTGTTCCCCGCCGCAGGACTTTGTTTGGTCCACAAAAGCCCAAACTTCACCTATCACGGCAGGCATTGTAATCAAACCTTCAGGGACCGGGTTCCCAAGGATTCCACTCCCCTGGACCTGTATAGCACCCTGCACAGAAAACATCTTGGTCGTGGGTATGACCAGAGCTCTGGATCCCAGGGTCCAGCTCTCCTAAGAGAAGCATTACAGGCAGAACCTTGCTCTTCTCTGCAAGGCCCGGGTACCGACCGTTTAGCTATGAAGCTTTTTTGGTCGGATCCGGAATAGCTTACTGAGGCCCAAAAGAACCTGTACGCAAGCTCAGTGAAAAACACATGTTTCTTCTTGGCCAACACCTTAGACACTGGCAAAAAACTGAGGTGCTCCCGGATGGGAGGGGCTTATATAGGGGAGGGTACTTCCGGTTTTGGAAGTTGCCAGTGCCAGCACCTGACGGTAACTATATAACCCATTAGTAATGACTATGTCGCTCTGTGTCCCGTGATGTACGAGAAAGAAAACGTAATTTAAAAAAAAAAACATTTGCATTGATACATGTCCCCTGGGGCAGGACCCGGGTCCCCAAACACTTTTTAGGACAATAACTTGCATATAAGCCTTTATAATTAGCACTTTAGATTTCGAACGTTCGTGTCCATTGTATTTAATAGGGTTCTAAAGTTCACGCGAACATTCTGTCTGTTCGCAGGTTCTGGTGCGAACCGAACAGGGGGGTGTTCGGCTCATCCCTGCTCCCAACCCCCACCACTGTAATCTTCCAGTGCAGTGGGGGTTAATAGAGCTGAGGAACCTGTCATATGATGCAATCATCAATAGTGCTGACTATGCCTGCCCTTTACACCCACTTCCCCACTCATAGAAGCTGTACTCAGGGCCGGATTAACATAGGGGCTATTGGAGCTGCAGCTCCAGGCCCCTTCCCCAAGATAGGCCCATTTGCCCAAAAAAATAAAATAAAATAAAAAATCTAAAAAAAAAAGATCGACTTCGAGGCTTGTAGCTCGGCGACCAGGGCCCACAGAGACCCCATATTTGGGGGGTATTTAGACGAAGACCCTTCCCACCACTGATCAAAATATGGGGCTGCTATCATTTATGGTTCCGGAGATACGAGGATGCTTGCGCAGCCTGTCAGAAGCTATATACAGAAAGGCCAGTTTAAATACAAACTGACACACTCTGCAGCAGAGAGGATGAGCTCACAGTGCTTATCATAATTATTTGTATGTTACTAAGACTGCTTTCACACTATGCCGCTCCGAGCGTTGGCGGTAAAATAGCGGTAAAGCGCTGCTATTTTACCGTCGGATTTGTGACACATTTCGGCCGCTAGCGGGGCGCTTTTAACCCCCGCTAGCGACCGAGAAAGGGTAAAAACCGCCCGAGATGCGCCGCTACAGCGGCGTATTGCCGGCGGTATGGCGGTGCTGCCCATTGATTTCACTGCTCCTAATGCGCTCCAAAGAAGTTGCTGGCAGGACTTTTTCTGACACCCTGCCAGCGCACCGCTCTAGTGTGAAAGCCCTCGGGCTTTCACACTGGAGTGAATAGAGCAGCTGTTTAAGGGCAGATTGCAGGCGCCATTTTTAACGCTATAGCGCCTGCAAAACGCCCTCAGTGTGAAAGGGGTCTTACAGTAATTAACCCCTTGCCACCCAGGCCAATTCTGACACTTCTCTCCTACATGTAAAAATCATCATTTGTTTTTTGCTAGAAAATTACTCAGAACCCTCAAACATTATATATATTGTTTTAGCAGACACCCTATGGAATAAAATGGTGGTCTTTGCAACTTTTTATGTTACACGGTATTTGCGCAGAAAATTTTCAAACATGTTTTTTTTGGAAAGAAACTGTTTCATTCATAAAAAAAAACACTAAAGTTAGCACAATTTTTTTTGTATACTAAGCGATGCTTTCATTTTTTTTACAGGTTACATGTTTAGAGTTACAGAGGAGGTCTAGTGCTAGAATTATTGTTCTCGCTCTAACGATCGTGGCGTATGTAACCTGTGTGTATCTGGCTCTGATACTAGCCAGGGCCTACCCAGCCACTGACAAGTATCTCTCCCCAGCCTGTCCCCACACACCCTCTCACCTGCTGACCTGTGGATGGGGGAATCACTCCTGCAGTGTTATTGTGTTCTGCCAGTGAATACAATGATCAGTGTTGCTAACTATAGCTGGCAGCACTGATTGTTTTGGGAAAAACCTGACAGGCTGGTTGTACTCAAGTCAGATAATAGATTGACTTGTGAAAAACCAGCTAGCCCATACATAGATCGACTATGGCTGGTCTCTGCTTAATTGGCGTAATTTCAATCCATGTATGGCTCGCTTAACCACTACGCAGTCCCTAAACATCCTTCCACAAACCTTTACATTTTACCTTCCCAGATTCCCTTCATCTTCCTCACCTGTACATACTCTCCACACTTCTCTCCTGTACATACTGCTCACTGTCATACCCTCCACACTTCTCTCCTATACATAGTGCCCACTGTCATACCCTACACACTCCTCTCCTGTACATTGTGCTTGTTGTCATACACGTCTCTCCTGTACATAGTGCCCACTGTCGTACTTTCCACACTCCTCTCCTGTACATACAGCTCACTGTCATACCCTCCACAATCCTCTCCTATACATAGTGCCCACTGTCATACCCTCCACACTCTTCTCCTGTACATACTGCTCACTGTCTTACCCTCCACACTCATTTAATGTACCTACTGCTCAGTATCATACTGTCTACACTCCTCTCCTGTACATACTTCTCACTGTCATACCCTCCACACTCCTCTCCTGTACATACTGCCCACATTCATAAACTCCTCTATTGTACATAGTGCCGACTGTCATACCCTCCACACTCCTCTCCTGTACATACTGCCCACTATCATACCCTCCACACTCCTCTCCTGTACATACTGCCCCCATTATACCCTCCACACCCCTCTCCTGTACATACTGCCCACTATCATACCATCCACACTCCTCTCCTGTACATACTGTAACCCAACCTTACCCTCCACACTCCTCTCCTGTACATACTGTAACCTACCTTACCCTTCACATTCCTCTCCTGTACATACTGCCAACTATCTTTCGCTCCACATTCCTCTCCTCTACATACCACCCCCATCATACCCTCCACATTCCTTTCCTGTACATACTGCCCACTTTCATACCCTCCACACTCCTCTCTGGTACATACCACCCTCTGTCATACCCTCCACACTCCTCTGCTGTGCATGCTGCCCACTGCCATACCCTCCACACTCCTCTCCTGTACATAGTGCCCACTGCTAGACCCTCCACATTCCTCTCCATTACCTGCACATACTTCCCAGGTTTATACCGTCCGATCACTGCACTGTGATCAATCCGGTGGGTCCTGGGTGCTTCCATTTTCACCCGGTCTTCCTTCTGGGTTCTGTGCCTTCGGTTACTTACCTTGGCTGGGCTGCGTTGATGTCATTTCCACGCATGCTCATGCGCATCCTCTCTCTCTCATCCCCCCCTTTCTCTCTCATCCCCTCTCTCTCTCTCTCTCTCTCTCCCTCTCTCTCATCCTCCCTCTCTCTCTTTAATTTAATTTGTTATAACAAAAAATTGTTTGCATATTTATTTATTTATTATTTATAAAAGGCCCACCAAAATCCTCAGCACCAGGCCCATGATGTTCTTAATCTGGCCCTGGCTGTACTATAGCTAAAAAATTATCTATGAATGGAGGGTGGATGAATGAAAGGTCTATCTACTCCATTCATAGATAATTTTTCTTTCATGGAACCCATAGTACAGTTTCCATGAATGGAGAAGAGGTGTGGAAAAGGTAGACATAGTCAGCACTTTTCATGAGTGTATATGACGGGTCACCTGGCTCTATAACCCCCCCTCTGTACCACAACATTTCAGTGACTGGTGTGGGTGGTGAACGGTGATTGGAGGAGGAAGATTTTAACTAAAGCATTAGAAGCAGCACAAGGGACATATCACATTAATAGAATGTAATGTCCCTTGTGCTGATTTTGTTAAAGGTTTGGTTAATCATTAGGCTTTAAAATTTCTGTACATTCCTGTAATATGCAACTAAACAATCACACTGTAATTATTTTGGGAATTTTATTGAGATGTAGATGTTAATTACACATCAGGGCCCTCCTCACGGGTTCAATGGCTTTTGCCATAAAGAGAGGAGGCATGGAGAGAACCAGGGAGATAAACAGCAAAAACATTCTGGCTCAGGAACAGACTAGCACAGAGGTAACAAAAGTACAAAAAGACGACATTAAACAACAAAGCATTTTTACTGGAATGAGGAACTAATATTAGAGAATCATTTATAAGAAAACAAGCAATATTTTAGGCTACCTAAAAGTTCTATGACAGTTGCTTCACCTCCACTTGATCAAATAAACCTCTTTCCATAGCTTCCAACTGTCCCTGATTTCAAGGGACTGTCCTTGATTTGGAACAAAGTCCCTCTGTTCCTCTTTCCTCCCAATTTGTCCCTCATTTTGGGCTGATCTACAGTATATAGTTGTATATAAAGTGCACTATTTATCTTTCAAAAAGTGTTTCCCAGAGCTAAAAACCTTTCATCCAGTTTCTAAATTGCTGCATTTGTAAATTTCAAAAACCAGTATAAAGGAATAGTAGTGGTAAAAAATTAAAAAATAAAAAAGCACTTGTGGATTTAACTAATCATTGTTTTTTTTGTATAATTTTTCTTTAACCACTTGCCGACCGCCTCCTGTACATAAACAGTACGTCGGCAGAATGGCACGGACAGGCATATCAACATACCTGTACGTCCCCTTTAAATGTCTGTACGTGCGACCCTGCAGCCATCTCCGTGAGTCGGACCGTGGGTCCCGCGGACTCGATCGCCACAGGGATCCCCGCAATCGTCTTACGGAGATATAGAGCGGGGGGATGCGTAAACAAGCATCTCCCCGCTCTGACTAGTGACAATGACACTGATCTCGGCTCCGTGTACTCGGAGCGGAGATCGGTGTCATGTGACACAGAGCCCATCCCCCCTACAGTAAGAAACACTATGCAGGGAACACCTAACCCCTACAGCACCACCTAGTGGTTAACCCCTTCACTGCCAGTGTCATTTTCACAGTAATCAGTGCATTTTTATAGCACTGATCGCTGTGAAAATGACAATGGTCCCAAAAATGTGTCAAAAGTGTCCGATGTGTCCGCCATAATGTCGCAGTCACAAAAAAAATCACTGATCGCCACCATTACTAGTAAAAATATATATATAAAAAATATAAATAATTAATAAAAATGCCATAAAACTATCCCCTATTTTGTAAACGCTATAACTTTTGCGCAAACCAATCAATAAACGCTTATTGCAATTTTTTTACCAAAAATATGTAGAAGAATACGTATCAGCCTAAACTGAGGAAAAGTAATGATTTTTTTATATATTTTTGGGGATATTTATTATAGCAAAAAGTAAAAAATATTGCATTTGTTTCAAAATTGTCGTTCTATTTTTGTTTATAGCGCAAAAAATAAAAACCGCAGAGGTGATCAAATACCACCAAAAGAAAGCTCTATTCGTGGGAAAAAAAGGACGTCAATTTTGTTTGGGAGCCACATCGCACGACCGAGCAATTTTCAGTTAAAGCGACGCAGTGCCGAATCGCAAAAAGTGGCCTGGTCCTTTAGCTGCAAAATGGTCCGGGGCTTAAGTGGTTAAGGGTTGTGGCAGGGGGTGTGTCCTATGCCTAAATACTTTTGCTAATAGGTGTCCCTTGTTCCCATCTCAAAATGTTGGGAGGTATGTCTTGCACAAATCAAATATAAATATTGGTTGACTAACAAGTAATATTAGTAAATGCACTACAGTGCAATAATATTATCAGACTGATCACCAGGACATTTGGAATATGTTAATTATGTATTGAACCAACAGTGGAGATTCATCCATCTGCGCTGTTGCAGCGTATATGAAGAAATCTGTTAGAATGGGCAGTAGAGCAGTTGAACGACAGGATTCCACTGCCCATTCACAGAATGCAATGCATTGTGGGATTGTAGCAAGATGAGTTCTACTAATGGAGGAGAGAACAGAAAGGGAGGAACACACAGTTTTTCTGCATAGCCAAGGCACAGCGCCGGGAGACAGTTTTGTGGGAATAAGTTGGTAGCTCAAGCAGAAACCTTGAGGTAATGTGATACACACCATTACATGCTGTATAACTGTTGTGTATCATGGCATATCCCAACAAACTAAGGTGACCAGATTTTTAAAATGAAATCCGGGGACATATTTTTTTTTACTAGTAATGGCGGCAATCAGCGGCTCTCTGCCCGTATCCGCTGCCATCCGCCTCACAGCCTGTCAGGTATTACTCTTCGGGCCCCGGCTATTACTGGGTGGGGAGCGGAGAAAGATCACTCCACCACGGAAGGCAAGGAGATAAGCAGGCAGGCGGCTGACCGGGACTTGAGCCAAGGCAGAAGAACATGCGAGCGGAGCTGAATGGGCATGCACCCGAACCAGCACATGATCATCAGAAAGGGGCACAGATAATGGAAACCCCCCCCCCCTAAGCTAGTAGGAGTGGCGGAGCGGGGGTGTGTAATTCAGAATTTTTCTTTTAAATTCTGCACTGATTGTCTTTGAAATTGTCCCAGCCCCTGTTCAAATCCAATCTGGGGACAAAACCGGGGACAGACTTGGTCCGGGGACAGTGTCCCCAATCCGGGGACTGTCCCCTAAAACCGGGGATGTCTGGTCACCCTACCCTAGGCTTATACTCGAGTCAATACGTTTTCCCAGTTTTTTGTGGTAAAATTGGGTGCCTCGGCTTATATTCAGGTCGGCTTATACTTGAGTTTATACAGTATATGCTTTTCCAGTTTTTTAGATCTAAATCAGACAGATCAAAGGTGCATTCATTTACATCTACCTGTCTATAGGTCTATAGGTCTGTTATGCTCCAGTCTCAGGCTGGAGGAGAAATCTGAATGGACATGAATCTCACAAAATGTGGCATCCATTCCATTCTGCTCCTATCCAGCAGAGAATCTATTCAAAGATCCCCTGCCAACTGAAATGGACACTATCCATGTGAATAAACCCTTTAATGTGAAAATGTAAATAAAGGATTGTTGCAAAAAAGAATGTAGATGATTTGTACAAATCAGGCCACACCTTTTTGTATACATTTAAATGTTAGAAAAGCCCGGAGCAAAAAGACAGAATGCCATAGGCGCAGGGCTGGGCATGACTGAGTGAACAGAGTATGTAATAAGAGGGTATTAACCATTGGCTAATGGAAATATAGAAGGGAGGGGAGAAGGCTAGATAAAAGGAAGACCCCGCCCCTCTGAGTTAACACAGCGCGGGGGAAAGTTTCCCACCCACCCTCCCTTATAAGCAATGTAGGAAGGAGGAATTTTAATGTGGTCACAGTATGGGTTTCTGTTGTCAATTTTTATTTGCAGGTGGACGGATTGTCGTGGCAGTGGCGGGTGTTTGGTCTTTGCGGGAGAAGAAAGTACCTCGAAAAAGGAAGTGGTCAGGAACCATCGGTGGTATGGGTTCTGAGGATGGATTACAGCTAACAGGAGTTTAGCTGGATGAGTTGGATAATGGGGCACTGCGGTCAGTGGTCGTCTCTGAGTAGCTGATCGGCTTGAGGCCTATGACCATTAGTAAGGTACCGCAGTGTCACGGGATAATAAGAATTTAATATGATGAGGAATATCGGGTTAATATGATTATGGCGAATTTGAGGTTCCTGCAAAGACCAACACTAGGGGGCAATATTTCTGTTATGTTTCTGGGTTTATGTGTTTTGATGGTAAAGTTTTTGATAACTGATGGAACAGTTATAAAAAATAAAGGAGGCTGCTACGGCCATGTTTACTCCAAAACAGCAATGTGTGGTCTCTTTGATTAAGATAAGTAAGGTATGGGGTATAATGTGGTGGGCAGTACTGGAATACATTGGTTATACAATAGTCAAGGTTGTGACTGTTATGTTAGCAAGTGATCATTAATATCAAACCACTTTGGCTGCATGCTACCAGGCTGTGAAACACATACAATGCAAGATCCATGCACCACTGTCTGCGTCCATTTTACTGAGCCCATACAGGACACACTGAGCATGTCATTTTGAAATCAGGCCAGCAATTCTTTTGGCACTGGATAGTTTGATGGCAGCTTACCAGCTGCAAGTAGTTTTAAAGACATTTCTTCTTATTTAGTGCTTAGCAGGCAGATTTATTTTAAACACAACTTTAGGGAAATCCCATTTTTTTCATCAGGATCTCTTTCCTTTTAGTGTTAAGTCATCGGTTTCCAAAACCGTTTTAACAGCCTATCACTGTGCTTTTAGTTGGGATTTTTCAATAGAAAAGAAGGTCTGTGGATATGTAAGGGAAACCTGTACTGAAAGAAATATGGGGTTTGTTCTTTCTGATTGTTTCCGTCTGCAAATACTAGTTATCTGGCTAGGATATTGATCCGAGAAGTCTGAACTTTACTTACTTTATGACTTCCTTTTAATTCTTTCAAATAGTAAAATGCATCTCTAGTTAAAACTTTTTCTTTTAGTTTTGGATAGAGGCGGGAAAGGCTAGAGCCTCAGAAATGTTTACTGTCTGTGTCCTCACTGGAAACATTCACCATCTCCAGGGCTGGCCCTACCATCGGTCCCGCTGGTTATATTGAACCCAGGCGGCACTTTGAGAGGGACGGCAAATTGAATCCTGATCCCTGCGTTCTGAGCGCAACGCACTCCGGATCCCTGCGTTCTGAGCGCAGCGCACTCCTGATCCCTGTGTTCTGAGCGCAATGCACACCTGATCCCTGCGTTCTAAGCGCAACGCACTCCTGATCCCTGCGTTCTGAGCGCAACGCACTCCTGATCCCTGAGCTCTGAGCGCAACGCACTCCTAATCCCTGCTTTCTGAGCACAACGCACTCATAATCCCTACGTTCTGAGCGCAACGCACTTCTGATCCCTGCGTTCTGAGCACAACGCAGTCATGATCCCTAAGTTCTGAGCGCAATACTCTTCTGATCCCTGCGTTCTGAGCGCAACGCACTTCTGATCCCTGTGTTCTGAGCGCAACGTACTCCTGATCCCTGCGTACTGAGCGCAACACACTCCTGATCCCTTCGTACTGAGTGCAACGCACTCCTGATCCCTGCATACTGAGCGCAACACACTCCTGATCCCTGCTTTCTGAGCGCAATGCACTCCTGATCCCTGCTTTCTGAGCGCAACGCACTCCTGATCCCTGCTTTCTGAGCGCAATGCACTCCCGATCCCTGCTTTCTGAGCGCAACGCACTCCTGATCCCTGCTTTCTGAGCGCAACACACTCCTGATCCCTGCGTTCTGAGCACAGTGTTTAAAATTTTATTTTAGTTTTAATTATCATGATATAAAATAATAAATGTGGAGGGCCTTTTGATGGGCGTATTTTTTTTTTTTTTTTGGGGGGGGGGGGGGGCATTATTTTAATTTTGGACCCAGGCAGCACAATGTCTTGGGCCAGCCCCGACCATCTCTATTTGTTTTTCCTTACCATTGTCCCTGAGACAAACAGTGGCAAGAAATCCAAAATTGTAAGATTGTCACTGTAACAAGAGATATAGGGAAATCTTCCCATATGTTCTGGTGACAACAGTCTAAAAGGGGTTTTCCCTTCACTTTGGATGCATAACTGAGAGAATATTAGACTTTTTTAGATTATTTTCTACTTTGCTGGTGATCTTTTCTCTTCTCCATTCCGGTCACCACTTCATACTCTCAAATACTCACATACCTGTTTTTTTTTTTCAAAAATTCCCTTTTGTTTGCCTTTCAGTACTATCTACTCTTAGGGCTCATTTGCATGTGTGTCAATATCCTGTGTTTAGGGCATTTATGCAGAGTTTTTAACCTCTTGCCATCTGCGCTATAGCCAAATGACAGCTACAGCACGGACCTAAATTGCTGGGTCACTAAGGACGACATGATCCGCAGCCACCTCCTCCCAGCCACGTACAAGTCCATGGGTTTCTTGGGACTGTATATGATTCTTTGAAGACTGCTGCTGATGCCGAGTGCTGGCTCCACCTCCATGCTGACACAATCCTCCTCCTCCTCCTCGTACTCTTCCTGTGTGATCGGCGGGCCAGCCGGAACACTGTCTTGATAAAGGGGGCCTTGAGAGGTAAGGAAGTCCTCCTCTTCCTCCCTCTGTTCTGCCTCAAGTGCCCTGTCCATTATTCCAACAGGTGCATGTGCTCCAACAGGTGGACAAGAGGGACAGTGTCACTGATGCATGCACTGTCACTGCTCACCATCCTCGTGACCTCCTCAAATGGTGACAGGACAGTGCATGCATCCCCGATCATGACCCACTGGCGTGGAAAAAAATCACAAGCTCCCCTGACCCTGTCCTGGTGCCATATTGGCACAGATACTCATTGATGGCCCTCTAGTGCATGTTCAGCCACTGCAGCATGGCCATTGGCCAACGTTGAGTTCCACCTGGTGGGCATGTCACAGATTAGGCGGTTCTTGGGCAGGTTAAATTCCTTTTGCAGGTCAGCTAGCCAAACACTGGCATTATATGACCGGCGGAAATGCACACAGACTTTCCTGGCCTGCCTCTGGACATCCTGTAAGCCCGGGTGCCTGCCCAAGAACCGCTGCACCACCAAGTTAAGGACGTGAGCCAAAAAGGGCACATGGGTCAGCTGTCCCTGTCGGAGGGCGGAGAGGAGGTTGGTGCCATTGTCGCAAACCACCACTCCTGGCTGAAGCTGGTATGGTGTCAACCACCTCTGAGCCTGCCTCTGCAGAGCTGACAGAATCTATGCCCCAGTGTGGCTCCTGTCCCCCAATAACACCAGCTCAAGCACTGCGTGGCATCTTTCTTTCTCGTACATCACGGGACACAGAGCGACATAGTCATTACTAATGGGTTATATAGTTACCGTCAGGTGCTGGCACTGGCAACTTCCAAAACCGGAAGTACCCTCCCCTATATAAGCCCCTCCCATCCGGGAGCACCTCAGTTTTTTGCCAGTGTCTAAGGTGTTGGCCAAGAAGAAACATGTGTTTTTCACTGAGCTTGCGTACAGGTTCTTTTGGGCCTCAGTAAGCTATTCCGGATCCGACCAAAAAAGCTTCATAGCTAAACGGTCGGTACCCGGGCCTTGCAGAGAAGAGCAAGGTTCTGCCTGTAATGCTTCTCTTAGGAGAGCTGGACCCTGGGATCCAGAGCTCTGGTCATACCCACGACCAAGATGTTTTCTGTGCAGGGTGCTATACAGGTCCAGGGGAGTGGAATCCTTGGGAACCCGGTCCCTGAAGGTTTGATTACAATGCCTGCCGTGATAGGTGAAGTTTGGGCTTTTGTGGACCAAACAAAGTCCTGCGGCGGGGAACAGGTAAGTGGGGGCCCCCAGGAACTTGGTTCTATTGGGGGACCCCCAAGCCTAATTTGTCTTTCTGTCTGTTACCTAACGGTATTCCCGCTAATATCTGTGCATGCCTGTAACTACTAAAAAAATGTAATAATTTTTAATGGTGGTCAAGAAAAAAAAAAAAAAAAAAGAATGTTTTTTCTATATATGTTTAGTATATTAAACTGCGGTACCTGTGTTTGTCCACTAGAGGCCGCTGTGGAATGTTTTTCTTGTCATATGGACTAGTTTCTTCTCAGAGAGCAAAGTCCAGGCAGCTGGTGAGTTCTCCTACAGGAAACTGTTTCCTCTGCCATGTTGCAGTGTTCGTCTATCCCCCGGCCTGCGGCAAAGGGGGCCCTGGCTCCTGTCCCTGGTTTCCATGTTTGAAAATTAGCGCCGAGGCGCACGTGGCCGCGCGCATGCGCGTGCACGCGCCTCTATATATAGAGGTGGCCGGAAAAAGGGGCGGGGCCTGGGGGATGACGCTCTGTGCGCGCCGCAGCGCTTCTGCGCATGTGCGGGCGTCCCAGCAGGTTTTTAAAAAGCCACATTATTGCAGTAAGCTGGCTATGAAGTACAGAGACAGAGCTGGCAACATTTAAAGGCATACAGCAAGCGGTTGATACAGGCATCCCCTAGAAAGGCACATTAGTAGACACCAACTGTGATATAGCAGCAATTGTGCTAGACTATTCTCAGTAAAAGTGGTGTATTACGGCTGGAATACCTCAGCTTTAGGCTTAGGAATATGCCGTCCAGTAGCTCCGGAACTGAATCTTCCAGGAAGCGAAGGGGGTCTCATCGGGCTCTGAGGATCTTGGGCATACTCCTGCTGCACCAGTCTCCCCTGAAGTTCAGAGGTAAGTGACCGTAGAGACCCCGCAGGGGTACTTGGTACTGTGGCTGTCCTCAGTCACCTGCTCCTGTGTATGTAACAGAAGAGGTTTTTTCCTCAGCTCTGGGAGGATTAGAGAGAGATTGTCAAAATTTATCGCTGCCTCCCTGTCAGGGAAAGCACGCCCGATCTCCGTCTCCTCCTTCAGAGTGCCTGTTAGCAGAGCAACAGTCCCATACAGGGATCGACCTGCCTGAAGGGGATCAGGATAAGGTTGATTCTGTTATAGAGGAATCAACAGTGGGGGAACCTTTTCTCAGCATCTCAAGCTGAAAGATTATGGGTTCAGTCTCTGACTAACAGGGTCCGATCAGCATTTAAAAATGCACCTTGCGGAACCATCAACCACTACTGTATCCTCGTTGGGGTCGCTAGAAGCCCCCAGACTGTTTGTTCTTTTCCACTTCACCCTTTACTGAAAGGGCTCATTTACCAGGATTGGGAACGTCCTGAGAAAATATTTATTCCCCCAAGAGATTTCCGGTGGTCTATCCCATGGAGGATAAGTTCATCAAAAAAAAAAAAAAAAAAATGGAAGGTCCCTACAATGGACGCAGCCATCTCTTGTATGTATAAATCACTGACATGTCCAGTGGATAATGTCCAAATGTTCAAGAACCCAATAGATAAAAGATTGGAGTCCTTATGAAAATCTGCTTGGTGATACAACCAGCAGTAGCAGCTATTGGGGTCTGCTAAGCAGTGAAGGATCAGTTGAAACAGGTCTTGAGGGACTTGACAGATCAGCAGGCTTTGCCCTAGCTGATCTACCTAGAGCCTTAGGCTTTGCGGTTGATGCCATAGAGGATTCAGTCCATCAGGCCTCCCGCCTTACGCTGTCTATAGTACATATGCGTAGGCTCCTATGGCTCAAAAACTGGTCTGCTGAAGCTCCCTGTAAAGAATGGCTGGTTAGCGTCCCATTTCATGGTGAACGCTTATTCTGGGAAAACCTGGACAAATATATCCAGAAAATTTCCAGCGGTAAAAATACGCTCTTGCCGGTTAAAAGCAGAGTTAGAGGTCCCTCTTTAAGAGGCCTGCTTCTCCAGTCCCTGGGGCATCGGCTGTGTAACAGTTCCGACGGCCTCCTCGGTCAAATCCCGGGGGTAAAAAACAGGGACAGTAGCAGGGTAATGAGAAACCCTGGGTTAGGGGAGGTACAAAACCTCCCCCAAAGTTAAATTCATGAAGCCCCCACTCAGTCGGGTGGGGGGAGGACTCCAGTTGTTCGCAAGAGACCTGGCGGGACACGATCAAGACAGATAGGTGCTCTCCGCAGTAGGTTTGGGATACAGTTTGGAGTTAAAAGACTCTCCTCCTTCCCATTTTTGAGGTCAAACGTGCCAAGGGATCCCCGGAAGAGAGAGTCCCTCCTGTTGGCACTAGAACAACTATTGCTCCAAGGAGTAATTATGGAGGTTCCCCTGGAAGAATGAGGGTTCGGGTTTTACTCAAACCTCTTTACAGTCCCGAAGCAAACGCGGACGGGAGGCCCATATTAATTCTAAAAGGGCTATACAAATTCCTGTATATCAGGACTTTCCGATGGAGTCGATCCGATCGGTGGCCACTGCCCTACAAGGGGAGGATTGGTTAGCCACGATCGACATCAAAGATGCTTATTTGCACATTCCCATCTTTCCAGTCCACCAAAAATTTCTACGCTTTGCAGTAGAAGGGCGCCATTTTCAGTTCAGAGCCTTACCCTTCGGTTTGGCCACAGCACCACGAGTGTTTACAAAAATTCTGGCCCTTTATTGGCCAATCTAAGAACACAAGGTGTAATGATAATGGCATATCTGGATGACTTGTTGCTGATAGACCACTCAGTGAAAAAACTAGACGTGGTCGTTCACAAGACGATCAAGTATCTGGAATCTCACGGTTGGATTATCAACCGAGACAAGTCAGCCCTAAAAACCAGTCAAAGGTCTGGAATACTTGGGGCTAAGGTTGGATTCAGGCCAGAGAAAAATATTCTTGCCTCGAGGAAAGATGTTGTCTTTGAAAGATTTGATCCACTTAGTGGGTACAAAAAAGACAGCCGTCCATACGCCTGTATATGAGGCTGCTGGGAAAAATGGTGGCATCATTCGAAGCAGTACCCTACGGTCAATTCCATTCAAGGAATTTGCAAGGGGCCATACTGTCAGCCTGGAACAAAAAAGTTCAGGCCCTAGACTTACAATGTCCTTGTCCCCTTCCGTTCGCAAGAGCCTCCGTTGGTGGTTGGTTCCCCAGAATCTGGAAAAAAGGAAATCCTTCAGTCCGATTTCTTGGAAGGTGGTCACTACAGATGCCAGCCTTATAGGCTGGGGAGCAGTACTGGAGCAATAGTCTCTCCAGGGCAGATGGTCGGATGCAGAAAAGGCCCTGCCCATCAATCTCTTAGAGATACGAGCAGCCCGGTATGCCCTAGTAGCATGGACATCCAAACTCCAAGGGTCCCCTGTCAGAATTCAATCAGACAATGCCACAGCAGTGGCATATATCAATCATCAGGGGGGCACCAGGAGTCGTGCAGCCCAGAGGGAAGTAAATTACATCCTGAAATGGGCAGAAAAATATGTCCCAGCCATATCTGCGGTATTCATTCCAGGAGTGGAGAATTGGAAGGCGGACTTTCTAAGTCGCCAACAATTATGCCCAGGGGAATGGTCCCTTCATCCCGAGGTTTTCCGGACAATATGTCAGCGGTGGGGAACACCGGATGTAGATCTGCTAGCATCCAGGTTCAACACGAAAGTGGACAGGTTTGTCTCTTGGACAAGGGATCCCCTAGCGTGCGGCTCGGATGCCCTAGTGTTCCCTTGGGATCAGTTCAAGCTGATATATGCATTCCCACCGCCACAATTGTTACCTCGATTACTCCGCAGAATCAGGGTAGAAAAGAAACCAGTGATTCTGGTGGCTCCAGCGTGGCCCCGAAGAGCATGGTACGCGGAGATTGTAAAAATGTCTGTGGGGAGTCCTTGGACCCTCCCACATCGTCCGGACCTGCTTTCGCAGGGACCGATATACCACCCTTCCTTACCAGCCCTAGGTTTGACGGCCTGGCTATTGAAGCCCACATTCTAAAAAGGAGAGGGCTCTCTAATGCTGTGGTGTCTACCATGATCAATGCCAGGAAACCGGTATCCAGGCAGATCTACTATAGAATCTGGAAGGCGTACATCGCCTGGTGTGAGGCCAGGAAATGGCATCCACGTAAATATGTAATAGGTAGAATTCTGGACTTCCTACAATGGGCTGTAGATAGGAAGCTTGCCTTGAGTACTATCAAAGGTCAGATTTCGGCCTTGTCAATATTTTTTCAAAGGCCCTTGGCTTCGCATTCACTAGTCAAAGCCTTTATACAAGGAGTGATGCGTATTAGTCCTCCGGTTAATATTCCCATATGTCCATGGGATCTAAACTTGGTTCTGTCGGTTCTATAGAAACAACCATTTGAACCATTACAGCATATTTCCTTAGTGCTTCTCACCAGGAAATTGATTTTTCTAGTAGCCATTTGTTCGGCTAAAAGAGTATCGGAATTAGCAGCTATGTCCTGTAAGGAGCCATATCTGGTTATCCATAAGGACAGAGTAGTGTTACGTCCTCATCCAGCCTTTCTTCCTAAGGTGGTATCGAGTTTTCATTTGAACCAAGATGTGGTTCTTCCTTCTTTTTTCCCCAAGCCTACTTCGGTAGAGGAAAAGTTATTGCATTCTTTGGATGTAGTAAGAGCAGTTAAAGCTTATCTAAAAGCCACTGCTCAGATTCGCAGAACGGATACTTTGTTTATTCTGCCGGAAGGCCCCAGAAGGGGTCAGGCAGCGTCAAAATCTACTTTAGCCAAGTGGATTCGACAGGTCATAATACAAGCCTATAGCTTGAGAAGTAGACCGCCTCCGTTCAAAGTTAGGGCGCACTCCACGAGAGCAGTTGGAACTTCATGGGCAGTGCATCACCAGGCCTCCCTGGCTCAAGTCTGTAAGGCCGCAACATGGTCTTCAGTACACACGTTTACTAGGTTCTACCAGGTGGACGTTAGAAGTCAGGAGGATGTCGCCTTTGGGCGCAGTGTGTTGCAGGCCGCAAAAGATCCTCATGTCTGATAGCGCTCAGCTTATATATGGTGTATCCCCCCCCTCATTTGGCATTGCTTTAGGACATCCCATTAGTAATGACTATGTCGCTCTGTGTCCCGTGATGTACGAGAAAGAAAATAGGATTTTTATAACAGCTTACCTGTAAAATCCTTTTCTTGGAGTACATCACGGGACACAGAGCTCCCGCCCCTCTTTGGGGACACTTATTGCTTTGCTACAAAACTGAGGTGCTCCCGGATGGGAGGGGCTTATATAGGGGAGGGTACTTCCGGTTTTGGAAGTTGCCAGTGCCAGCACCTGACGGTAACTATATAACCCATTAGTAATGACTATGTCGCTCTGTGTCCCGTGATGTACTCCAAGAAAAGGATTTTACAGGTAAGCTGTTATAAAAATCCTATTTTTTGCCTGCGTACTTGCGTAGCCCCTTGAACGCCTACGGAGCACCGCTGGTTCCGAGAGAAAAAGCAGAGGATGAGGCCAGGGAGCCATTAATACCACAGGCAGGCAACTGCAGTAAGAGAACACCAGCAATTGTCTTCAGTTAGCTTTAGTTGCACACTGTGCAGAGGACACAGTAAACTGACTGAAAATACTGCAGTTGCCTGCCTGTGGTATTAATAGTACGAGAACACCAGCAATTGTCTTCAGTTAGCTTTAGGTGCACACTGTGCAGAGGACACAGTAAGCTGACTGAAAATACTGCAATTGCCTGCCCGTGGTATTAAACTGACTGAAAATACTGCAGTTGCCTGCCTGTGGTATTAATAGTACGAGAACACCAGCAATTGTCTTCAGTTAGCTTTAGTTGCACACTGTGCAGAGGACACAGTACACTGACTGAAAATACTGCAGCTACCACAATCTCCTGCCTTCTTGTCAGTATATTAGGAAAAAATAACAGGAACGGATCTAGCTAAACTGAATACAGTGTATATATATATATATAGATATATATATATATCTATATACAGTATATATACACACACACACAACACCTAGGATGCATATATATACTAAATACACTGACTGCAGCTAACTGACTCGCCTGCCTGCCTGCTCTATCTAACTCAAATGAAATGACACTCTCTCTCTCTCTCTCTCTCTATCTCTCTCCGCCGCGGCAACACACTACACAAGGCCGCCACACAGACGACCTTATATAGTGTTGGGCGTGTACTAAACCCCCACAGAGATAATTGGCCAAAGCCACCCTGGCTTTGGCCAATTATGGCTCTCCGTTCTTACCGCGCTGTGATTTGCCAAAGCATGCGGGTCATAGTGCATGCTTGGCCAATCATCAGCCAGCAATGCACTGCGATGCCGCAGTGAATTATAGGCCGTGACGCGCCACTCGAATTTGGCGTGAACGGCCCACAATGTTTGAAATTCGCTGAACGGCCTAACAGACGATGTTCGAGTCGAACATGAGTTCGACTCGAACTCGGAAGCTCTATAGGCTATACCAGAGGTATGGAATCAATCTCGTTTGAAATATGTAAGCACATCCAATAAATGTGTAGCCATCTCTCCTCCAAAGGCCATCACTCAAATGGTGTTATATCAATCAACTCTCTAAAACAGATTGCCCTCCTAACATTCAGAATGGCTCACGGTTCAACAACACCATCCATGTGCACGAAAGAGATGACAATTTCACATAGTGTAAAACCGTAACATTGTATTTATTAAAAAATTGCATGTTAAAAAAACACTTGCATGTTAAAAGAATATAAGCGCTTGTAACTATCAATCGATCCCAGGATTTAGGAGATATCGCTTCCGGGTTTAAAAAACATGATGACGCGTTTCAGCATAGATCATCTATCAGTGCTGTTTTACCCCTACCTTGGTGATCGTGCACATTGATGGGAAACTTTCTCTGAAGATTGTCTTACGACAATCTATATAAAGAAAATGAATTTTCCCTGTCCTCACTGGAGTGTTCACATTTTGTTCACTAGTATAATTACAGACTGTTCTAGCCCTTTTTTTTTTCCACATATGATCTATTTTTTGTACTGCATTTCATCCTTGAATTTATTTGAAGTGCCGCACTTATGTTTTTATATGATCACATCGTACTACACTGGTAACAGTATGTAAAAAAAAAATTGCGAAAAAATTACAAATTTTATTAAATTTCTTAATTTTTTTTAAAAATTTACAAAAAAAATTACAACTTCAAAAAACTTACCATGCCTCTTATTATTACCTCAGTCTGTCTACTTTCCATAAATGGGGTCATTTTAGGTGTATTTGTGCTATCCTGGCATTTTAAAGGCCTCAAGAAATTAGATAGGCCATCAATATAGCAGAATACGTTTTGCCCTAAATTTATGAAAACATTTGATTTTGTTGGATCTGTTTTATACCAGAAAGTAGAAAAAAAAATCCAGTGGAACGAATACCACATAATGAAAGCTTTATTTGTGTGAAAAAAATAAAATATTATACATTTCATTTTTGTACAGTGTTGCATGACTGAGCAATTGCCAATTAAATTAGCACAGTGCTGAATAGCAAAGAATGGCCTGGTCAGAAAGGGGGCAAAACCTTCCAGAGGTCAAGTGGTTAACAAGAATTCTTGATGCTCTTTTAATGCTTCAAAAACAACAAAAACATGTCATAAATGCTATGGGCATGTTAATGAGCATTGCTTTGTCCTTCATTATAATCAACACACATGTGAACGAGCCCTTTCACACCTCTTCAGTACAGTGCATTGCAGGAACATGTTAGTTGTGTTATCACATTGAGGTGCCATTTATTGTCAATGGCACCCAAACACATTAACTCTAAGTACCCCAGATGAACATGTGCTGCAGTGCACCCTAATATTTGGTAACTCATGTCAGGGTTGCTTTAACACAATGAATGTAAAAACGTGACAACACCCAATACCGTGTGTTAACATAATACACTTGAAGGCTTAATACTCACTTCATAGCATGATCCTATAATTTGGCCAAAGAACTCTTTTCACTCAACTGTACTGTATACTGCTGCAGTGCTTACCACTCCATTAGCTGTTAAGGCACAAACTACCATATGCTAAATACAGTAGTTTACTTGTTCTCTTACCCACTTCTATCCTTAATTTCTATATAAGCTTGTAAGGGAGGGCTCACTTAACATATCTTGTTTATACTGTAAATTTTTTTAATTTTATATTTGTATTCTACATTTATTATTCTTATGGAATATGGAATATGGGAGATGGCAACAAGAAGAATATGTTAAAATAAATGAATAACATTGATAAAAGGATTTATCCCCTTCTTGACCAGGCCATTTTTTGCGATACTGCACTGCGTTGCTTTAACTGACAATTGCGCGGTCGTGCGCTGCTGTACCCAAATTAAATTGATGTAATTTTTCCCCACAAATAGAGCTTTCTTTTGGTGGTATTTTATCACCTCTGCGGTTTTATTTTTTTTTTGCTATAAACTAAAAAAGAGCGACAATTTTGAAAAAAACTATATTTTTTACTTTCTGCTATAAAACATACCCAATAAAAAAAGTAAAGAATCAAATTGCTTCATAATTTTTAGGCCAATATGTATTCTGCTACATATTTTTGGTAAAAAACAAAACAAAAAAACAATAAGTGTATATTAATTGGTTTGCGCAAAAGTTATAGCGTCTACAAAATAGGGAAAAGATTCATGGCATTTTTATTATTTATTTATTTTTTACTAGTAATAGGGGTAATCAGTGATTTTTAGCGGGACTGCTATAATTGCGGCGGATAGATCGGACACCTAGCTGACATTTTTTACATTTTTTTGGGAACCAGTGACATTATTACAGTGACCAGTGCTAAAAATATGCACTGACATTGTACTAAATACACTGTCAGGGAAGGGGTTAACATCAGCGGCGATCAAAGGGTTAAATGTGTTCCCTCTGTGTGTTTTTAACTGTATGGGGGGATGGGCTGCCTGGGACAACACACAGATCCGTCTTCCTGCATACAAGAAAGACAGGATCTCTGTGTGATCCCCTGTCAGAACTGAGATCTGCCTTGTTTACTATGGAAGATCCCAGTTCCGTCTCTGCGGGGAACGATTACGGGCGGGTAGCGGACATCGAATCCGCCGGATCCGCTGATTGGCTCCTCCCGCTGGCAAATGGGGGCACGCGCCCACAGAACCTCGTTCACGAACCGACATACACCTACGGCGATTTGCGCAGGCGAGCCAACCTGCTGCAGTATAACTGCGGCGGCTTGTCGGCAAGAGGTTAATAAACCACATGCATGCAAGCACACACAAACTTTTAGAAAAACTTTTTGCAAACTCCTCTTTATTATTAACTAGGTAGACCAACCAAGAGCATGATTAACTAAATGTAGAGAAAAGAAAATGAAAACAAAACTGAAGTTGTTGCCAATAGTCCCCAATCCCAGGTTCACGTTTTATTTTATATATATATAAAAAAAAAAGAATTTGGAATTATGGGCAGCAACTTCAATTTTGTGTTTATTTATTTTGTCCAATTGTAATAAATGAGACCTGTGTCTGCCTAAAAAGTTAAAAAAGTAAAACGATAAGATCATTGACAAAGACAACCATTACCTTTCACTTTAACTGCTTACTTATGTATGAGCTGACCCCTTGGGGTTAACTAGCAATTGTTGTTGCTGTAAATCATAACTGTGAAAAGTAGGAGGGCATAGAAGGGCTTTAGGAAAATGTAGATCAATTTCAGTCTGCTCCTTACAGTGAGGGGACACATTTATTCTGGCATAAATTTGCTTGAACGAACACCAAGGAAAATAGCAGAAAGTTAACAGCGGATGGAAAGGAATAGTTCACTCCAACGCAGTGCAAAATGTTGTGGTTTAGATATAAAGTTCTAACATCTGTCTATTGTAAGGCAATAAAACCAATACGTGTACATGTGAGATTAGTTGCTGAAATTCAATAAAATGTATAATATGACATTAACTGATTGCCTTACAGATTGTTTGTCTGTGTCAGAATTGAGCAGAACAGTGAATGTAAAAATGTCACTTTCCAATTCTTGCTTGCAAATATGGCTTGCCTTCAAAGAATAAGTAGAAACAAAAACACATATACAGTACAGTATATAAAAGGACCATCAGTAGTATTTGCACAAGTGTGAAAAAGTTCTTGCACCAACATGGAGCATGAATGGCTGTATTTTAGTTTTTCTCTACAATTGAAGGTATTATACATTGACTATTTCTCCTAACTAGGGATAAGTGAATGTGTCTGGGTTCGGTTCATGGGGCATACATCAAAACCATTGCAAATTCCAAAAATTGCAAACTTAAATCTGAATTCCAGTCTATAAGGTGTTGAATCTTGAAGATCATTTTCGGCCATTTTCCATGGGCTAGCACAAAGGTATACAAAATAAAAGAGACAACACAACAATATAATCCAACACATATTTATTTTAACTTGGAATTTATATGGCCACGGTGTTATCCATAACCATAAGGGGTTAACATAAATCTTTTAAATAAAAATTAAATAAGCCATCATGGCCAAATTATATTATCAAAATTTAACTGGTGTCCATCCAGTCAAAGTTGGACGACTACTCCCCCGTTTGGACAACAACATGACTCCGAAGATAGGGAGGGAGGGCGGTCGTCGCTGTCTGGTCAGGAATGGTCTGAGGTACACTGCTCCCGGTCCTTTGCTAGCTTTACCCGCGCGGGCTAGTCACCGCCAAAACTGCCCAAACAGCTTCTTGCCTGCATCCACCAATCCCATGGCTGTTGCTGCCCAGGGATCCTGCAGCAACCTCCAACAACCTGCGGGAATAAAATAAAGCAGAAGAACTGCAAGTTTTCTCCCTTTGAGCTAACCCATGGTGGCCCAGCTTAATGCTGTGACCTTTCATTATATTAGGCAAGGGATTGTCAAAAAAAGGAAATAGGGAGCTGGGCATTGACATGAGGGTGTTTAGCAATTTAAAACATTCAGTACAGTGGGGAAAAGGTCCTGATTTTAACAACTTGCAAGATTTTAACCACCGTCTGCAACGTGGCACGTTCCCGCAAAACGATGTATGGGTACCTTGTCCCCTTTAAAAACCGCCAGGGGCACGCACGCTCACTGCACGGTGGGGAACCCGATGCATGTGCCCAGCGGGCGTGATCCCTGCCGGCCACCCGCAAAGGTGGGCACGAGAGCCAGAACGGGGATTTGTGTGTGCAAACACACAAATCCCTGTTCTGTCAAGGGAGAGGAGAATGATTGTTTGTTCTTAGTAAGTAGGAACAGCGATATGTCTCCTCCCCAGTCATTCAACACATTTAAACCCTTGATCGGCCATTAGTGTTAGCCCCTTCCCTACCAGTGACATTTATACAGTAATCAGTTTATTTTTATAGCACTGATCGCTGTTTAAATGTCAATGGTCCCAAAAATGTGTCAAAAGTGTCTGATCTGTCCGCTGCAATGTCGCAGTACCTCAAAAAAAATCGCAGATCACCGCCATTACTAGTAAAAGAAAAAAAAATGCCATAAAACTTTCCTATAATTTGTAGACGCTATGACTTTTGTGCAAACCATTCAATATACGCTTATTGTGATATATTTTTTTTCACCAAAAATATGTAGAAGAATATATATTGGCCAAACTGAAAAAAATTGGGATATTTATTATAGCAAAAAGTAAACAATCTTTTTTTTCAAAATGGTGGCTCATTTTTGGTTTATAGCGCAAATCGTTGAAACCGCAGAGGTGATCAAATACCACCAAAAGAAAGCTCTATTTGTGAGAAAAAAAGAACTTCAATTTTGTTTGGGTACAGCATCGCACGACCACGCAAAATTGGCAGTTAAAGCGACGCAGTGCCGTATCGCAAAAAATTACCTGGTCATTAAGAAGGGAAATCTTGACATGGGAAAAACACCAAATCTTTAACTTAGATGCATGGGAGATGCCTTTAACCTGTGGTGTTACAGAACAGAATGATTCTCACAGAAAACATAGGAACACTGTATTCTGACATCACACATTTTGCATGTTTTTTCGATTTTTTACTTTCGCATTTTTACTTGGATAAATACAGTAAAGATTAGTCAAACAGATCTAAAAACTATAGGAAAGTGTATGTTTAAATAAATAAAGCCAAAGCCTTCAACTTTGTACACATTGGCCAGTGGTACAGTTTAATAGAATAGTTTTTGTGCTTCTTTTTTGACTGTACCACAGTGCATTACCCTAAAGATTTATTAAATTATCAAAACAGAGTGCACAAAAACACTTTAAAACCACAGCTGCCTATGAACCTCCTCCCACTCCCATCCCTGTATCCCCAATTATTTCCCAAATATTAAAAATATAGGATTCCAGTATGTCTTAGATAGAAACTGGCTAGCATCAGAACAGTATGCATGTACTTGAATAAGGAGGAAATAGAAATAGCTCTAAAGTGTGGGCCTTTTTAATAAGCATTCTGCAGACAGTACCATGATAGCCTGCAGCTTCTGTCTGCAGCATATCAGCCATGGTAATATTAACAGAAATGTGCATACCACATGCATGGGGAAACACATAACTATGCACAAAAGAACTTGCTGGGAGAGACATCTCTATGAGACAAGCTGTCAGCAAAAGGGACACACTCCTCTTACTGAAGGGTACCATTGCATCCTATTTCTCCTCCTTATGGGTGGCCATTTTTGTTGGGCCTGATAATGTGCTTCTTTCCTCCTATTTAAGGGTGTATAGCAGCTTTGTTTTTATATGTTGCTCATTTAATCTAGTGTGAAGCTCCCAGCCCTTTTTCTCCTTCACCTCCTCCTCAAGGGTGCACAGCAGCCAATTCTTTTTGGAATTGCTAATTTTCTACCCCCCCCCCCCACACCCTCCTCCTTGAGGACGCATAGCGGCCATTTTTTTTTTACTGTTGCTGTTCATGTGCCCTTTTCTTCCTCCTCCTCAAGGATCCAGAGCAGCCAAGTTTTTAATGTGCTGGTCATGTGTCTTTTTACTCCTTCTCTTCCTCAAGGGTTCAGGGTAGGTACTTTTTACTGTGCTGCTCATGTGCCCTTTTCCCTTTTTCTTTTCTATAGCTGATCCAGCCAACTGCCTGAGAAGTTGGTAGATTTTTTATGCTATTTCTAGGGCTGATCCACAGACCTCTGCAGTGCTGCTGCAGAAGTGAAAGAAGAAAACTTTACCAAATCACATCTATGCCCAGCGTCTTCATGCCAGCTGTCATGGGCTCAGAGACCACTGTCAATAGCTATAGCAGTAGAGGGGCTCCTACTGACCAGAAGCATAAGTACAAGAGCAGGTCACCCTGGTGGATGACACAGACTCTACTGAGGCTGAAGCCTCGTACACACGGACTAGAATCTCGTCGCCAAAAAAGCATTGTTTTTCTCGATGGGTTTCTTGTCAAGCTTGACAAGATTCTTGTCAAGCTTTCCTTGCATACACACTGTCAATCCAAAATCTCGTTGTTGTAAAGTGCGGTCACGTACAACACGTACGACGGCAGTATAAAGGGGAAGTTCTATTCCAATGGCGCCACCCCTTGGGCTGCTTTTGCTGATCTCGTGTTACCGCGTGTTAGTAAAAGTTTGGGGAGAGACAATTCGCTCTTTTCAGTCTTCGTGCTTACAGTTCGTTACAGCATGACAAATGTGCTATCTCCATTACGAACGCTAGTTTTACAAGAAGGTGCGCTCCCGTCTCATACTTGAGTCTGACCATGCGCGGTTTTTGAAGACTTGGAAAAGCATACACACAAACGCTTTTCTCGTCCAAAAACAGTCTGACGAGAATCACGCCGAGAAAAAATGAGACTCCGACGAGAAAAAAGACCGCAGGTCTTCTTTTTTCTCGTCGAGATTTTGGCCAGTTTTCTCGACGAGAAAGCATACACACGAACGGTTTTCTCGGCAAGAAAGCTCTCCCAACAGTTTTCTTGCCGTTTCTTGCTGAGAAAACCGGTGGTGTGTACGTGGCTACAGAGTCTAAGCACTAATAGTCTTCACCAGAGCTCATGATGGTAGAGATGGGTTCCGCTCAATGCTAGTGACAGGATGCGGTCCTCAGAATCACCCAAGCAGAAGTGAGAAAGCCAGAGTTCAGTAGCAGGGGTAGCAGTTAGAGATCAAGCAGAGATGTAGTCAGTAAACATGCCAAAAGTCAGTAACAAGTGGTTACAGGTTGAGATCAAGCAGTAGCATAGTCGAGGAACAAGCCAAAGGTCGATAAAAAATGGTTGCAGGTTGAGCTAAAGCAGAAGCATAGCTGAGGAACAAGCCAAAGATTGGTAATGAGTGGTAGTTAACATACAGACAGTAGCAGGAGTTAAAAGAGCAAGATATTGGCTGGTGAAGAGCACAATAATCTGGCAAAGTGCAGACACATGACTTAAATCAGTAAGTTCATGGGAGGAGCAAAGAGTTCAAGGTTCATTAGAAACAAGGTACAAGGCAAGACTGTCCAAGGAATCAGACAGGGTGCTATCCAGCATCTCAGGTGGCCCAGCTTGAATAGTTGCAACCAGACACTGCAGAAGTCACAGGTTTAGATTAAGACCCTGACACCAGCTTTGCCTAACGCCCAGTTTATGCTTTTTGCCCTTTTGTGACCTGTGCTACACATAGGGGGTTATTTACTAAAGGCAAATCCACTTTGCACTACAAGTGCAAAGTGCACTTGAAATTGCACTGAAAAGGCACTTGGAAGTGCAGTCGCTGTAGATCCCAGGGGTACATGCAAGGAAAATAAAAAACAGCATTTTAGCTTGCTCATGATTGGGTGATAAAATCAGCAGAGCTTCTCCTCATATCAGATATACGCCTCAGATTTTAGCGACTGCACTTCCAAGTGCACTTTCAGTGCAATTTCAAGTACACTTTGCACTTGTAGTTTGCACTTGTAGTGCAAAGTGGATTTGCCTTTCGTAAATAACCCCCATATTGTCATGTAATCAGCTGCCATTATTTTGCCCAAAAGGCCATATGTCAGCCATCATTATATTGTAGAGAAGGCTGACCATGCCCTGCACCAGTATGTGGAATACATGAAGCAGCAGCAGGCAAACAAATAAAAAATATGAGGAGGAAGAGGGTTGGGATGTTTGCTTTAAGGAGGAGGAGTTGGTTTGGGGTGCTGATGGTGAGAAGGAGTGTAGATGTGACGTCACGAGACTCCGGCCAGTCACAGAGCCAGAGTTTGCGGCCCCCGGAAGAAGAGGGGTGAAGATGGACGCTCGCTGCCATGGAGGAAGACGGCGACATTGCAGGCTTCTACTGCAGGTAAGTGTCACATAATGTGCTACAATGCGATGCATAGTGGCCCATTATGCCTTACCTTTGCAGGGAAACAAAGAGGAAGTAAACCCATCAGGGTTTACTTCCTCTTTAATACAAAAATGTATTTCAACTAATTATAATAGGAATGTCTATAAGCTTTCTCTAAATGGATATCAAAAGAATGGGCTAGAGGTTGTTTTCATTTGCTTGGAATTCTTCTTTGAAGGAAAATTACTGAAACACAGTTTTATATCCCTGGTGAAAAGTGAAACAGGAAATGACTCATACATCATCCATACGTTTTTCTTTACTACAATAACCACAGGACAAGACAAACATTTTCAGATGAGAAACAAAATAATGTTTACTTATTAAACTAATCTGCAGGTGCTGTAGAGCGATTCTTTTTCTGTGTTCCAGCTTATAATAATCACAATATATGGTTTGTTATGTCCGTTGGTTTTAGTATCTATGCACTACTGGATTCATTTATTTTATTTATCTATTACTTTATGATGTTTTTATGCCATTAGCTATTTTGTACACAGTTAGCATATTTATCAGAAACAGCGCAGCACCACCTCCTCTTTAACCACTTGACCACTGGGCACTTAAACCCCCTTAATAACCAGACCAATTTTCAGCTTTCGGTGCTCTCACATTTTGAATGACAATTACTCAGTCATACAACACTGTACCCATATGAAATTTTTGTCCTTTTTTTCACACAAATAGAGCTTTCTTTTGGTGGTATTTAATCACTGTTGGGTTTTTTATTTTTTGCACTATAAGAGAAAAAAGACTGAAAATTTTGTAAAAAAATGATTTTTTTTTCGTTTCTGTTATAAAATTTTGCAAATTACTATTTTTTCTTCATAAATTTTGGCCAAAATTTATACTGCTACATATCTTTGGTAAAAATAAGTACAAATTGGTGTATATTATTTGGTCTTTGTGAAAGTTATAGAGTCCACAAGCTATGGTGCCAATATCTGAAAATTGATCACACCTGAAGTACTGACGGCCTATCTCAATTCTTGAGACCCTAACATGCCAGAAAAGTACAAATACCCCCCAAATGACCCCTTTTTGGAAAGAAGACATTCCAAGGTATTCAGAAAGAGGCATTGTGAGTTTTTTGAAGTTGTCATTTTTTCCCACAATTCTTTGCAAAATCAAGATTTTTTTTTTCTCTTTTTTTTTTTTCACAAAATTGTCATATTAGCAGGTTATTTCTCACACACAGCATATGCATACCACAAATTACACCCCAAAACACATTCTGCTATTACTCCCGAGTATGGCGATACCACATGTGTGAGACTTTTACACAGCGTGGCCACATACAGAGGCCCAACATGCAGGGAGCACCTTCAGGCGTTCTGGAGCACCCAGGCCAATTCTGACATTTCTCTCCTACATGTAAAAATCATCATTTGTTTGCTAGAAAATTACATAGAACCCCAAAACATTATATATGTTTTTTTAGCAAAGACCTTAGAGAATATAATGGTGGTTGTTGCAACTTTTTATCTCGCACGATATTTGCGCAGCAATTTTTTAACGCGTTTTTTACGGAAAAAAAATGTTTTGTGCTTAAAAAAAAAAAAACCAGTAAAGTTAGCCCAATGTTTTTGCATAATGTGAAAGATGAAGTTACGCCGAGTAAATAGATACCTAACATGTCGCCCTTAAAAATTGCACACACTCGTGGAATGGCGCCAAACTTCGCTACTTAAAAAATCCCCATAGG
This sequence comes from Rana muscosa, assembly GCA_029206835.1. Taxonomy (NCBI): domain Eukaryota; kingdom Metazoa; phylum Chordata; class Amphibia; order Anura; family Ranidae; genus Rana; species Rana muscosa. The sequence continues at coordinate 58,451,977 of CM055119.1, forward strand.
CGACGCTTTAAATATTTTTACTGGTTACATGTTTTGAGTTACAGAGGAGGTCTAGGGCCAAAATGATTGCTCTCGCTCTAACGTTCGCAGAGATACCTCACATGTGTGGTTTGAAAACCGTTTTCATATGTGGGCGGGACTTACGTATGCGTTCGCTTCTGTATGCGAGCTCACGGGGACAGGGGCGCTTTAAAAAATAAACAAAAATGTATTCTTCATTTTACTTTATTTATTTTAGTTTGACAGGTTTTTCCGCCCTAAACATTTTTTTGATCACTTTTATACCTATTACAAGGAACGTAAACATCCCTTGTAATAGGAATATGGCATGACAGGTCCTCTTTACAGTGAGATATGGGGGGGGGGTGTCAATAAGACCCCACATCTCACCTCTAGGCTGGGAAGCCTGAAAAAAATACAAAAAAAAAAACAACAATCCTGGCTTTGATCGTAGCGGTGAGTCGGTAGAAGCACCGGAGGGCGGCGGGGGGGGGGACGACATCCCCTCTCGCCTCCCGTAAGAATGATCAAGCGGCGGAACAGCCGCTATGATTGTTCTTATGGTGTAGGGAATCGCCGGCTGAAAAAGCTAATATCTGAATGATGCCTGTAGCTGCTCCCATCATTCAGATATCCCCGCACAAAGTCAAGGACGTCATATGACGGCCGGAGGGCGGGAAGTGGTTATTGCAGAGTATTGCCGGGCATTGCGGAGTATTGCTGGGCATTGCGGAGTATTGCCGGGCATTGCGGAGTATTGCAGGGCATTGCGGAGTATTGCGGACTATGGCAGGGTATTGCGGTGTATGGCAGGGTATTGCGGTGTATGGCAGGGTATTGCACGGGTATTGCACAGGGTATTGTGGAGGGTATTGCACAGGGTATTGTGGAGGGTATTGCAGAGTATTGTGGAGGGTATTGCAGAGTATTGTGGAGGGTATTGCAGAGTATTGTGGCGGGTATTGCAGAGTATTGTGGCGGGTATTGCAGAGTATTGTGCAGGGTATTGCAGAGTATTGTGCAGGGTATTGCAGAGTATTGTGCAGGGTATTGCAGAGTATTTTGCAGAGTATTGCGCAGGGTATTGCAGAGTATTTTGCAGGGTATTGCAGAGTATTTTGCAGGGTATTGCAGAGTATTGTGCAGGGTATTGCAGAGTATTGCACCAGGGTATTGCAGAGTATTGCACCAGGGTATTGCAGAGTATTGCACCAGGGTATTGCAGAGTATTGCACCAGGGTATTGCAGAGTATTTCGCAGGGTATTGCAGAGTATTTCGCAGGGTATTGCAGAGTATTTCGCAGGGTATTGCAGAGTATTGCACCAGGGTATTGCAGAGTATTGCACCAGGGTATTGCAGAGTATTGCACCAGGGTATTGCAGAGTATTGCACCAGGGTATTGGCAGGGTATTGCAGAGTATTGCACCAGGGTATTGCAGAGTATTGCACCAGGGTATTGGCAGGGTATTTTGCAGAGTATTGGCAGGGTGTATTGCAGAGTATTGGCAGGGTATAGCACAGGGATGGCTGAGCAGGGATGGATGGATGGCTGGATCTGTGACTGCAATTGTCACAGATCCAGCCCACAGTGCTGCTGCTGCCATCCGCTCCCTCCCCCTCCCCTCTCACACTGTACCGATCGGTACAGAGAGGGGAGGGAGGAACCGGCGTCATCAAATGACGCCGGTCTGTTTACAAGTGATTGCTCCGTCATTTGACGGAGCGATCACGTGGTAAACGGCCGCTATCAGCGGCGATTTACCGCGATTCGTGATCCGCCGGGTCCTCTGGACCCGGCGGTCACGGAGTTTCCCGTGTGCGCGCCCCAGGGGGCGCGCGGGAGCGCGATTCTGGGAGGACGTTATATAACGTCCTCCCAGAGTTAAGCAACCACCTTGTCGACGTTATTTGTCGGCAGGTGGTTGTTAAGTGGTTAATAAATTGTGTGTACGTGTCTACACACACATATAAAATGACGTGTGCTCACACAACTCATTATGACATTTTATTCCTACATAAGACAATAAGACAAATTTCTGATATGATGTCCATTGGGATTGTTCAACACTAGTCTATTCTATGTAATGGACTTTCGTTTTTTGTGTTATAACAAGAAAGATCTCCCCAGGGATAGCTGATCTCCATGTGTAAGCAGGTTAAAATAGCCAGATCGGTGCTGTCCCGGCCAGGAGGGTAGGATTTAATGCCTTTCCTGGTTCTTTGGTCTTTTGGCGGGTTCTTCTCTGGGTCTAGACCAATAATCCTGTGGTATATAACTATGGAACAGTGGTCTGGTAGGTAGAGAACACCCCAGAGAGATAGTTGGGGAGGGTTCATGGATTTTTCTCCATGGAGACCCCAAGAAAGAGGGAAAGCTGAAACCGGGGCCTGTATGGGAGGAGAAGGAGGCCATCTATCACCATTGGGATGTAAAGTCATTGGAACCTGGGGTTGGCCCCAAAGACACCAGCACTGAAGCATTTCTCTGAAGAATGAGAGTGTCTCTGAATGACTATAATTGCTTGGACTTCACCTTTGCAGGTATGCACAGCCTGTAGTTAGGAGAACGGATGTAGGAAAATCCTGTTCTTGTATGCTGAACTTTGAAATGTTCATTGTGCACTTTTCTTAAAGCGGAGTTCCACCCAAAAGTGGAACTTCCGCTTTAAGCACTCCTCGCCCCATGACATGCCACATTTGGCATGTAATTTTTTTGGGGGGGGAGTGTGTACCCTCTTTTAAGTGGGACTTCCTGTCCCACTTCCTCCTTCCTTTTGTCGGCTGCCTAGGCGACTCCTCCTCTCACCCTAGGCAGCCCCTCACTGCCAGCGATCTTCTGGGACACAAATCAGATCCCAGAAGATCGTCTGGCCAATAGGAGAGTGCAGCGCAACTCACCCATGCGCTGTGCGCGCCCGGCTGTGAAGCCGTAAGCTGTCACAGTTATGATGACGGCGCCGAGGGGAGGAGGGGGAGAGGAGCGAGCCTCCGGGCACCGCATCGCTGGGCCGTGGGGTCGGTAAGTGTCGGTTTATTAAAAGTCAGCAGCTATGCTTTTTGTAGCTGCTGACTTTAAATAAACTAAAACACGGGTGGAACTCCGCTTTCAGTAATGTAATGAAACATTGTCCTTGCCTGGTCTGAAGTTACTGAAAGGGGTGTAATGCAAGTAACCAGCACACATAATTTATCAAATGGGTCTTAACACACTGGGGGAATAATGATATCATTGAGGATTGGAGTAGTGTGAAGACACAAGTGGTTACCTGGGGTAATAGAGGTTTAGCCAGCAGCCTGTCGATAGCGTGTCCCTTCTGCCAGCAATCTGTTTACCAGAGCAACAGGAGTGGATTCGCACCACAGAGATTCCCATTCTGTACAGAGGTATGGAGGTCCAATAGTTAAGTTAAATGCACATGTGAAGCCCGCGCAGAGTACATAGTGGGGCCCACTCTGCTACTGGGGAGTAGTAGTGGAAAACGCTGGGCAGATAAGGTATACATTGTCACGGGGAACAGAGAGTTAATTGGAGAACAGTTGCAGTGCAAGTGTTCATGGTATATGTTCATCTCTAAGAGTAGAGGCCCACCTTAAGGTTGAGTATCCCCCTGTCAGCCTCAGCCTTGTCCCAGGTAATGGATTAAAACAACACACAGCAAATTTTCCCTGTATGAGTAGAGTAAAGTTACTCGACATGTATGAGTAGAGTACAAGGTGTCTAGTGTAGCCCAGAAGAACCCACCCTGGGATGGGCATCTCATGTGACCCTTGTTTGGCGCCCAATGAGAAGGGGAAACATGAAGGACGTGACAAACAATAACCATCCTACCTACCCACCCCACCTTACACATGCCCAGAGCTTGTCTGGATGATTTAATTTCACATATACTGTACTGTATATCAAGGACATGCATTGTTTATATCTTGGTTATGCATCTGTCTTTGACTGCTAACTATAGGTACTACTGTTTCATTATGACATAGAAATCAACAATCCTTATGTCAGGTCTACTTTCCCTCTCTGAATCTCTTGTCTCTACACAGATGAGTACAATAACCATGTGCATCAGTCTTGAGAGTGTTGATGCATTTAATAGACCAAAACAGATACCTGAGGAAACTTCTCTGTGTGACATATCAAGGGTCAGGAAGGGTTAAAACCCACATCCAGTTAAATTTTTGATGTCTATGTACAATTGGGGAAAAAAACCTTCACATCCTGTCCCAGGGGTTCAACAGGAAGTTAAAGCTGCAGTGTTCCCTGGCAGGTGATGCAGGCTCACCCAAGGCATGGAATCTAAGCTGCAGTTGATCCTCACCATAGCTCCTGATGGTGGAGATGGGCCAGGCCTTTAGTGTTCCCAGCTTACTTTTCTGCAAACTGGCACCAGGTTCCAGCCTTCAGGATCGACCCACCAAAGGAATGGTCAGGCTTCAGAGTGGAGAGTGTTCTCAGGTCTGCCAAAATGAGGTCCAGGCAGGGGTTGAGGCAGGTGATAAGGTAGTCAGATCCAAGTAGAGGTCAACGCTGGCAGCAAGAAAGATGCATAGCTTAGTCTGAGCAGAGGCCTAAGCAGGCAGGAAGAAAGAGAGTGGTCAGGTCATCCGGGGTCAGCAACAAAAAGGCAAATGGCAGACAAGTATTATAGCTCTTTAGCTCTTAGGTATCTGGTAATAAGACACAGCACCATCCACTTGAAAGGCTAGTGCTTAAATACCCTTCCAATTAGAGGACACACCCACCATCATTACTGGGAGCTTTGGAAATCCTGACTAGCAAGGATCCTAGGAATCCTGGAAAAGCCAGCATAGATCCTGTGAGTACTTGAAATCCTAGGTGTACTTGAGTCTCCCCATTGGATTATTTCCCCTTATCACGTGTTTTGGGACAACTCTAAAAGGATGGATTCCTCTCATTTTCTTTTTTGGTGTCAATAATCATCATTACGAACGGAGAAATTAATCTCCCACCCCCAGTGGAAACAAAGACAGCATTAAAACCTTGACAGAGGGTCTAACCCTCCTCCAAAACAAAACAAAAAACAAAAAATGATCTAGAGATGCAGCAAATGACCGCTATATAGAAATTAAAGAGGTGTGTTGTTGAATACTAGATAAGGATACACCAATTGGTAGCCAGCCGACTATGTATTCTATTGGTATACTATTAGGAGACCCCAATGTAGGTCCATTGCCTGATCGTTATCTATTTCTCCAGCAAAGCCTGTGTTCTTGCTTGACTGCAACCAATGTTGGAACACCGGGGTGGTTATGCTTTTTTGATACCCAGCTATGTTCATGTAATACTACATATTATGGCACCTTTAAAGGCGAATGAAGAATTACAGATTTAATGAGTGATTTAACATTCCATGTATAATAATATTTTGCAATACAGTATCATGCACAGAAAGCAAAAAGCATTTGACAGGCAAGCATCTTAAATCTAGAAGGTGTTTTCAGCAATTTAGGAGGAAATGAATGAAAGTTTTTCACAACACGAGTTGAGAATCTACAGGCCTGAACTACTTAAAAAGTGGTAGGGGTGAAGAGTGCTTTGTAAATATACAGAAAGATTAGGGATTAGCACAGCCAGTTGTGAGATGGACAGGCAGGGTGGGCCTGGCTTCCTTCTTTTACCTCCGTCGCTTAGCCTTCAACATTAGCCTAACAACATCCCGTGAATTCTGGATTAAACAGCAGACATCCAACTGCTGTTTGCACTAGACCACAACATGGTACGACTCTTTAGGTTGCCTGGTAGCTACAAGAAATATGAGAAAAGACATTACACTGCTGGTGCCAAAGCTTTGAACAAAATTACTTCCTTTAACACACCACCTTAATTATGTGCTGGGGAACATAAAACAGGTCAGACAATTTGTACTGGGAAATCATAATTCCATCAGACCAAAGCAGGTAGTGCCAATGATTTATGAATGAGGTGTCATAATTATTTTTTTAGTAAACAGATCAGGTTTCCTTAATAGGACGGGACTCAAAGTACTAATTAGCTTTTTGTAGGAGAATGTCACCAACCAGTCACGACAAAAGTCGTTTTTTACATTGTATTTTTGGCCCGGTAATTCAAGCAGATGTTCTCTGTAATAACTGGGAGGATTAAAGTCCTGCTGCATATAACTTTGCAAACTGCTATTTATCTTCCCTTTTACCTTTCATAACTTGATGGCTATTTAGAAAGTATTTTCATCCTTTGAAAGTACAATTATATTAACCTAAAAAGAGCTCTAAAAGATTATATATTTCTAAGGAGGGAAACTTGCCCTTTTAATAAATTGTTTTTATCCTATTTATCATAAATATAATATGAGGATACAAATTACTTAGTATCAGCTATATTGTCTCCAAAAGTTTTTAAAGAAAATATTTTTTTTCAGACAATTTGACCTGTATATTCAAATCTTGTCGATTTCTTTCAGGAAAAAATAATAGATTTTGCCAGTTTATTACATTTTTTCATCAATTATTTTGCTGAAAATTTACAGTACACAGCGGTGAAAAGCTAGAAAACACTTGAAGGTTGAATCATTGTTTTTTTTTTAATTAATTTATCTTTATTTTGTCACGGCTTTATATCATCGTGCGTTTATCAGTTATTCTACCTTTCACCATTTTTTTTACTTTAGCATCACAGTAAAACAGGCGAAGATGTGGCAAAGCAGAAACAATGCTTGCTTTCATAAATTTTGTACAGCGCTGTGCTAACTGTTGCCACTATGTAAAATGATGTATTATATTAATAGTATTAATAATGAAGCTTCTATTTAACCTACCACATACAAAACTAAGAATTTATGCAAAACTGTTTTATTTGGCCTTGGCAACTCAATGCAGCTGCTTCTGGTGTAGGTGAGGTAACAGTTGAAGAGAATAGAGGTTTATTATTGATAGAGCTTAGGTTTTAATTTGATATAATGTCAGGCTGGAGGATTCAGTGCTTTTGAGGTAAGTGTCAGAATTGGGTGAGTCAAGTGTTAAAGAGACTCTGTCATGAGAGATGCATGTGGCTGACATTGCTTACCTATTTCTGAAAAATACTATATGCCTGTTTGTTATGCTGATGTATAGGCTTCAGTGCTTTCTGAGTGACTAACCTGAAACAAGGATCTAGATAAGGAATTAAACATTTTTTGACACTCATGACAGATTAGGTTAAGTTTTAAGTCAGCAGTGGAGGGGGAGTAGGTTCAAAGTAAACCTAAAAGGCCTCTACACAATCAAAACGCCTGTTTCCTACACTAACTACACTCAGGGCCACAATCTTTGTCAATGTTTTTAGTATTCAACACTTCTGGGCATGTCAGACTCCAGTGTTCCCTGCCACATGCCATGGTTCAATCTTCTGACTCCTCTATCATTTCTGAGACCTGTTTTGACTTTCACACTGGGGCGGTTTTCAAGCGCTTTAGCACTGGAAATAGCCTCTGCTAAGCGCCTGAAAACCGCCTCCCATTCATTCAAGTGTGACTTTTCACACTCGGGCAGTGCGCTTGCGGGATGTTCCGAAAAGTCCTGCAAGCAGCATCTTTGGGGCGGGTTGGGAGTGCCGTATTTAGCGCTCCCAAAATGCCCTGCCCATTGGAGTGAATGGGCAGCGCTTCCAAAGTGCCTGAAAAAATCGATTCGGAAGCACCGCAACGCGGGAGTTTTTTAACCCCTTCTTTGGGGTTAAAGCATCCCTCTAGCAACCGAAAAGCACAGCTTAAAGAGCGGTAAAGCGCTGCTACAAGGAGCTGCGCTTTACCGTGAATGCGACCGCGACCCCATTGTGAAAATGGTCATAGGGTTCATAGGAATGAACCATAGTGTGTGGTAGGGGAAGCAGGCATCTGACACTCCCAGAATGTTGGAATGGCAAATAAATTGGTATAGGCTCCAGCTCTGGAACACAGGGAAGGTAGGGCTCAGACATGGGATGCTAGAGAGGTGAGTATGCTACCCAGTAGTGTATTTAGGTTTTGTGCTGCCCTAGGCCTGACTAAACTTGTGCACCCCCTAATTTAAATATGACCCACCCCTTCCTGTCAAGGCCACACCCCATACTGTTTAAGACCCGCCCTGAAAATTTTGAGTGGGGACACTAGTTCTGAGGGCCTGGGGGGGGGGAATGGAGTCCCTTAATTTGCATAGATTTCCTCTCACTTCCTGTTTGGCTATGGGGCTCTCTGCAATGTGACAGGGATGGTAAAAAATAAACTGACAGGGGCTATAACCCTCCCTTACTCTATCCAAAATGAAAAAAAAAGTGTTGCCTATAGTTCTACTTTAAGCACACATTTCTGATAATTTTATGGAGAGGACTAAGAAGATATAACCATGCCAATGGTGCAGCAGAAAACATATAGCACAATGAGGAAGTTTTGTGGTCGAGGATGATTGGACAGTCAAAATTACAAGCATCGCCCCTCCCCCCCAGTTGCGGAATGCCGGCCGCCCAAAGACCGGAAGCAGTGCGGCCGCTTTATGGGGGCGCTAAACTAATTTGCCTCACTGCCCAGTCCGCCCCATAAGACTGCCGCTACACTAACAATGTAGCGCAAGCCGGCGGGGACTCTTTCCGTGCTGCCCCCCCCCTGAAAAGTGCTGCCCTAGGCCTGGACCTTGTTGGCCTAGGCCAGGATACAGCGTTGATGCTACCTCTGCTATTGCAAAAAACTGTCATTTTGTTTGTTTGGAAACCTGACAGGGTCCCTTTCAGGGCTCATTTTAGGAATTTGGTTAGGTGCTCAAGTAAGGAAGTGTCAGGCATTATTGTAGAGAATGCTTTTTAGTGAGGTACGCTGGATCCTTGGTGCAGATGTATTGTGTAGTGTCCATATTCCCTGAACAAGGGCAATATGGTGGGCAACACAGTGGCACAGTGGTTGGCACTACCTCCTAGCAGAACTAGGGTTGTCAGTTTTAATCCTAACCATGGCACTAACTGCCTGGAGTTTGCAAGTACTCTCTGTGCCTGCAAAGACATGCTGGTAGGTAAATTGTCTCTAGTATGAATGTGAGTTAGAGACCTTAGATTGTAACCTCCCTGAGGGCAGGGACTGATGTGAATGTACAATATATATGTGTAAAGTGCAGTGTAAATTGACAGCACTATATAAGTACCTGTAATAAATATGGTGAGACACCTTTTTATTACTTTGTCTTTTCTGTGCAGCACAGTTAAGGCACAGCAATTACAGTAACTCTACTGAAGATTCTGAATAAAAATGTGCTGAAATACACAAAATGCCATTGCTGAACTCTGTTTCTGAAAATGCTTGTTGTCTGGCTCCAATGCTTTCTGGGTCACCACCCCAGAACAAAAATGCTGATCAAGGTTTCTTATTTCACTTACGGGTCCTAGAAAGTAAAAACGTCAGATAATCAACACAGCAGCCAGGAAACTGTTCATTTCAAAAGGCAAAAAATCAATAGCTGTTCTGGTATTTTTCTCACTACAGGTTTCCTCTAAGTTGATGTGCTGTACAGACCAGTGGAAGCTCTCCAATGAAAAATACATAACTTATTGACGTCAACAGCACACTGTTCCCATTTTCTGTTTAATAATTAAAGTGGTTCTAAAGCCTCAAGGATTTTCACCTTAATGCATTCTATGCTATCTTCTGTGCTGCAGCTCCCCCCAGACCCCCCCCCTTTTCTTATCTGAGCCTGATTAATCCAGCGATTTGCACAAGCACAGTGACTCCAGCCTCTGTCTCTCTCCTCATTGGACAGATTGATAGCAGCGGGAGCCATTGGCTCCCACTGCTGTCAATCAAATCCAGTGACACAGGAGTGGGGGGCGGGGCCGAGTCCCACGGTCTGTGTCAATAGACACAGCAGTGGGACTCGGTAGCGGGCTTGCACAGGTGCCCCCAGGGAAAGCCGCTTGCCCTGGGGGCACCTGATGCAGAGGAGGGGACTGGGGCGTCGGCAGGTCACCCTAGAAGAAGAGGATCAGGGCTGCTCTGTGCAAAACGATTGCACAAAGCAGGTAAGTATAAGCATGTTTGTTTATTTTTATTTATTTTTAAAACGAGGGCTTACAACCCCTTTAAAGGGCATACGTGTATCTAGTGGCCATCTGGTTTAGGCAAAGACTTGTTTGAGCCTTTGCAAGGCACTGGACCCCTTCCCTGGGTTCACATGACAATTCTGGGCCATTTACAATATACCTAGCACAGTTACATTGGAGAGGAGTAGTGAGTCACTCATACTCACTCATACTCTGAAGAGCTGGGTATGCAGGAAACAGGGCTGTGTTTAATGGTCTTTTTTACCCTGCAATCAGTAGATCAGTACAAAAATACCACATCATTCACATATACAGTACTTTGAGTAGCAAGAATACTGAACAAAGCTTTTCCCCCCACCCCCTGCACTTTTGTCTTTATTATTAATATTATACAAGATTTATATAGCGCCAATAGTTTGCGCAGTGCTTTACAACATCAGGGAAGACAGTACAGTCACAATACAATTCAATAGAAAGGGATCAGTGGGCCCTGCTCGTTAGAGCTTACAGTCTAGAAGCTTTATCATACAATACTTCAGTAACTGTATGGCAATTATCCTTGCATTTTGGCTGGTCCTGTTGCCATGGCCTGATCTTTGCATAGCCAACACAGGCCATGGCCTTGGGGCAGCAGGGCTGTCATTAAGGGGGCATAGCCACCTGCATATCATAATCAATGTCTTTTATTGTCATGCAAAATAAAAGGTTACAGACTGCTGCTCTGCCTCCCAGGGTAACTCAAATGGGTCCTTGCTGTCCCTGCATGGTTTATGTGTATTTGTCGGCTTAATAGTGTTGTTTCAGTTCACTTGTTCTGGATCTGTAGACCTCAGACCCAATTACTAGCAGAGTAGGGTGATAGGTTACCTCCTTCTCTTAGTATATAGTTCTAGGTGAACTTATGCAGAGTAGGCAATTTGCCTGTTTTAGCTTCTCTGTCCCCATACTTGCCTTGTGTGATTATGATCTCATTAGTGTGACACCAACATTAGCCATTTAACCAAGACAGGAGGAAAGCAGCACAGGACAGTTGGCCTACGGGGCAGGAAACATCAATCTGGCCATAACTGTTTATTTTGTATATCAATAATTTTCCTCTAAGGACTTTTATATAAGAAACAAGACCTAAACCTGACTTTCAGAAGTGACACGAGTATCTTATTTTGCATCACACATCCTTGTGTTCAGTTGTAGCTGACCTGATGTATACGAGGCGTCAAACTTATTAAGGGTTAAAGTGACTCACATGTGATTTCTGTTTTGTGTTCTGAGGCCAATGAGTCCCCAGAATATTTAGCTCACACACAGTGACAGCCCTTAACCTCTAATGGGCCTTTTTTTGGGCTCCTGTGATGCAAAGCTTTAATTAGGAAGTTTACAATCTATCTTTAAATGCAAGTCATTGTCGATGATTAGCATGAGGAGCTGAGTAATTCTAGGGCCTCAAAGTAGAGATTTCAAATAAAAGGAAGGAAGAAAACCTATTACAGTCAACAATTAAAGAAACACAAAATGAGTGTAATTATTATGGTTATTTTTACATTATCTGCATGAAATGATAACTAAGAATAAGTTGAGAAGGTTTAAGAGTTGATGTGGTGAAAAAAAAAAAAAAAGTCCATAGTAAAATACTAGGAAGCATAACTGTAAAATGTCTGATGTCTCTGAAATTATATTCTGGTAAAAAAAAAAAAAAAAAAAACGGTAATAATTAGGTATATCCTCAAAAACGTTCATGCCAGTTCTTAGGACAAATCTTCAGGAAAATGGATAGGGTGGTCTTTACTTTAGGGGATCTGTAAGCAGGTAAGGAAATGTTAATAATTCAGTATTAATATGTATTCAATCTAATTACATTTTTAGTATTTCTGTTAGTTATATAAGTAGCAAAATGATTCTGCTTTCATATCTGATAGACAAAATTAATACAAATAAATATACTCAAACAGGCAAATAAAATGTTGTCATCATTATCTGTTTAAACAAAAAGTATTCACATACTGTAGAACCAGTACAGCATAGGTATACAGCAAATTACTGAGTTTTCAAGCAGCCGTTTAAATTTAAAGTTGGCCATACACGGAGCAAATTTCAGACAGTCTATCAAAATTTGAGCCGCGAGTGTCCCTGTCGATCCCCCCACCACCTAACATTCTTCAAACTAAAAATGAAAGGAGCCAAACAGAAAATTATCTGCGGGAACAGCAGTGTATCCGCTCAGATACAGCCACTTGTTTTGCCATTCTGATAGTCGCAGGTGCTGGTTGTAAGAATGCACACAGTTAAGCAGATATGATCAGTGTATGATCAGCTTAAAGGGGTTGTAAACATTTTGTGCTGCAGCAACCCCCCCCCCCCAGACGTCCCTCTTTTCTTACCTGAGCCCGATCGTTTCAGCGACGGTGATGAGCACAGCAGCTCCAGCTGCTGTCTCAGGTCCTCATTGGATCGATTGATAGCAGCGGGAGCCATTGGCTCCCGCTGCTGTCAATCAAATCCAGTGACATGGGAGCCGGGGGCGGGGGCGGGGCGGGGCCGAGTCCTACTGTCTGTGTCAATGGACGCAGCAGCAGGATTCGGGAGCATTCCGGCACGAGTGCCCCTATGGAAAGTGGCTCTCCATGGGGGCACTCGAGAAGGAGGAGCCAGGAGCGCCATGGGGGGACCCCAGAAAAGGAGGATTGGGGCCACTCTGTGCAAAACCCTTGCACAAAGGAGGTATGTATAACATGTTTGGTATTTAAAAAAAAAAAAAAAAAACTAAGCTTTACAATCACTTTAAAGAACTATCAGCATCTAATTTCAACCTTTTCTGAGACAAGGCTACCCTAGCAACTTCTCATTCTACAAATGCTAGTTTGCTGGCTGTAATTTTTGCCCTCTGGCACAGGGACGTGCAGTCATGGGAGGCAGGTAAGGCAGAGCTCACCTGCCATGAACATAAAAAAAAACAAAAAACGATCGACTTTGAGGGTCGTAGCTCCGTGACCTGGGTTCACAGAGACCCAAAATTTGGATATGTAGCTGAAGTCCTGCCCCCCCCCCCCACTGGTCAATTTGGGGCTCCTATGACCTATGGTTCCGGAATTTCGGGGCTTCTTGCGCAGCCTGTCAGAAGCTACATACAGAGCAGCCAGTTTAAATACAAGCTGGCACACTCTGTTTGCAGCAGACTGAGAGGATGAGCTCACGGTGCCTCTCCTTACTCCTTGTCAGAGGCACTGAGCTCAATGAACAGCTTGGAGTCTTGGACCAATGGTAAAGTACCATAAGCCCAAGCTATCCAATAAAAATGCTGCAGTGGAAGCTTGCCTCTCACTGCAGTGTCATAGAAGGGGGAATGTGTCTGAAAGACACATGATCCCTTCCAGCCCAGTCCTCATAACTACAAGGAAAAAACATGTGTTTATGGGTATAAGGTTTACCGATAGTCCCATGTTTTTCTCACACAGTTAAGAGGGAGAATGAGAATCTGCTGCTGAAAAGGTACAAGCTAAATCATATATTATGCTATATGTTATAACTAGAGTTGAGCGGACACCTGGATGTTCGGGTTCGACGGGTTCGGCCGAACTTCGGAAAAAAGTTTGAGTTCGGGACCGAACTTGACCCCGAACCCGAACCCCATTGAAGTCAATGGGGACCCGAACTTCTGAGGACTATTTGCGCTTGTTTCCCGTGCTTAGAACTGTCCCTGCACAAAGTGTCATTTCTGAAGGAAAAAAAGTAATTTAAAACTCACTCGCGGCTATAATGAATTGTCGGCTCCCGGCAATACATAGAAAAGTCATAGTAAAAATGCGTGGGGGTTCCCCCAAATTCAATTACCAGGCCTTCCAGGTCTGGTAAGGATTTTAAGGGGAACTCCACCCCAAATTAAAAAAAAAATGGCTTGGAGTTTGTCCAAAAATCCAGACCAGACCTTTTATCCGAGCATGCAACCTGGCAGGCCGCAGGAAAAGGGGGGGGACGAGAAAGCGCCCCCCCACCTGAACCGTACCAGGCCACATGCCCTCAACATGGGGAGGATGTCCCCATGTTGATGGGGACAAGGGCCTCATCCCCACAACCCTTGCCCGGTGGTTGTGGGGGTCTGCGGGCGGGGGGCTTATCGGAATCTGGAAGACCCCTTGAGATCCCAGCTGATGAGAAGCAAGGAGAGGTCCGCCTTGTTCTTTGGTGTGGGTCTTTTAGGTGTGCTTCCCAAAGGATTGCATGGCATGTCGACATATGTCTGGTCAAGCACGTGGTACCCAAGCGTCTGATGTTTTGGCCACACAAGATACGCTTTAGACATATGTTGCAAATGGCAATGGTGCGATCTGCTGCACACGTCTGAAAAAAGGCCCACACCAAAGAACTTTTGGAATAACGCGCAGAGACAGCAGCGCCCTGCATATGCGGAGCTCTGCGGTGTGATGCAGTCGGTGTGCTGCCCTTAAGCTGGCCCCTGGAGGGCATCCTGCCTCGTTGGAGATGTGCCTCCTCCTCCTCTCTCCTATCAGGAGCCCACGTGGAGTCAGTGACCTCATCATCCCCTCCCTCCTCATCACTGGAATCTGGCAGTATGCTGCAGCTGGAGGAACATGACTGCCAGATAGCTGACCTTGTTGGGCACCCCCTCTCTCTGGGCTCACGTTACTACCCGCTCTCTCTGAGCTCACGTTACTGCCTTCCTCCAGCTGGGTTCCATCATCGGAGTCTTCAAAAAGCTGGCCATCCTCCTGGAGCATGTACCCAACACTGTGGTCAAACAGTTCGGGGGACTCCTCAGGAGGACATGGTGGGGCTAGGGAAGGAGTGACTGATGCCATTGAGAAGAGGGAAGAGGCCGCTTTGGCAGCTGCTTTGCCAGACAAGATACCCTAGGCCTGGGTGAGAGAGGATGAGGAGGAGGAGGACGGCTTGGTCATCCACTCTACCAAGTCTTGGGCATGTTGCGGCTCAACATGGCCAGCTGCCGAAAAGAAGGACAAGCGTTTCCCACGGCCACGTGTTGAGGAGGATGCACCGTGTCCACGACCAGCAGCACTGTTGCCTTTAGACACAGAGCCTGCTTGCCCTCTTTTATTGCGTCGTGACTGTCTGCCTCTCATTGTTTGCCTTCCAGACATACTAATGGCCTGCTGTGGTGTTAGTATGGGAAAAGCAGCAATTGTTTTCAGTTAGTTTTAGGTGAAAACTGTGCAGAGGACACAGTACACTGAAAATACTTGCAGCTCTCTGCTTGTGGTTTTATTATGAGAACACCACTATAATAGTCACTAACTGTATTCAGGTGAGCTTTAGGAGAATGCTATGCAATGCACACAGTAGTACACTTAAGTGAAACACTGACTGTCTGCAGCTAGCACAATTGCCGGCCTGCCTGTCACAGTATAGAGACTAACTGTTGTCAGGTTACGCTTTAGGTGAATGCTATGCAAAGCACACAGTACACTAAGTGAAACACTGACTGTCTGCAGCTAGCACAATCACCTGCCTGCCTGTCACAGTATAGAGACTAACAGGAACGGATCTAGCTAAGCTCATTACAGTGTATACATATTGTGACAGCAGGAAGGTAAAGTCACCTGGTTGCATCCAGGGGGGTAGATATATTTCGCCCAGATTCAGGCTTTACGCCGACTTATACAACTAGGTGGAGAGTTGTATAAGGCTAGTGGGCTCATGGATGACTCATACCTCTAGGGAGAGTGTGGGGCGTCGTACAGACAGGGAGTTGATGAGACCAGCTGAAGCTTGTCAGCTCATTTAGGCCTCTATAAGAACTCCCAGCTTCATTAGATGTTAGCTCATGCCTGGAACCAGACCTGTGTGGACTGTCTAGGGAGAGTGAACCCCTGTGCGGTGAGACAAAGCCTGTGTGGCTATTTGCTTGGACATTTAAAACCAGGGACTTAGGGACTAGGACAGCACTAGGCTGATCCCAGTTGTTAGTTAGGAAACCTGTATGTTTAGTCAGAGGTCAAGTTGACCAGGATTTATTTTGTTTATGTTTCTTTTGCTTTGCTGTGTTTTGTCACTGTAAATAGAAAATAAACCGCACCTTTTTGATTTTGAAAACCACAACCACCGTTTGCTGGGCCTGTTTTTGTGTGGGGAGCCCATCTCGGGGGTCACACACACCCGCTGCCGAGCTAACCCCCTCACAGTTGGTGGAGAACCAGTGGCAGTTTTTTTTTAAGCCAGCATGGAGGAGATACTGAAGCAGCTGGCTCTAGCAAATGCCAATCAACAGCAGACAAATGCAGGTTTGCAAAAGTGCCTTGCAGCTCAACAACAGAACTTCGCAGCCCAGCAGCAAGCTCATCAACAGAGCCTTGCAGCCCAGCAGCAAGCTCATCAACAGAGCCTTGCAGCCCAGCAGCAGACAAACGCAACTTTGCAACAGAGTCTGGAGGCTCAGCAACAAGCCCAGCAGCAATCTGAGGCCCGCTTCATAGACCTGTTACAGAAGCAAGAGCAGAGACTACAACAACAGATGGAAGCAGCAATGCAGCAACGTCCGCAGACCAGTGAGGAAAGCCGTCCCACTAATACCGCGTCCTTTGGGGTGAGTCGTTTATTGACAAAAATGACTGGAGAGGATGATCCAGAGGTAATTTTGACCACATTTGAAAGGACCGCTGAAAGAGAAAAGTGGCCTGAGGAGCAGTGGGCTGGACTGGTGGCTCCTCTGTTAACTGGTGAATCGCAGAAAGCTTACTATGACCTAGAGCCTAACCAAGCAAAAGACTATGCGATGCTAAAAGCTGAAATATTGGCAAGGCTGGGTGTCACCCAGGCTGTCCGGGCTCAGCGTGTGCATAACTGGACTTTCCAGCTTGGAAAACCCCCCAGGTCTCAAATGTATGATCTCATTCACCTGAGCAGAAAGTGGCTACAGCCAGAGACTTTGTCCGCACCAAAGATTGTGGAACGTGTTGTAATGGATCGGTTTTTGAGAGCTCTTCCTACTGCCATCCAAAAGTGGGTAAGCCATGGAGACCCAGAGACGGCCGATGGTCTTGTGGATCGTGTGGAGAAATACTTGGCTACAGAGAACCTGACGGCCTCTTCCAGAGACACTCGGACTTTCCACCCTAAGACCAGACCATCCCCAGGGGCGGATAAGAGGATTCCAAGGGGTGAGGGTGGAGAGAGTGAGAGGGTGGGAGCTCTACCCCAAGTTTGGCGAGAACAGCCTGGGAAATCAGCGGCTCAAGAGGCCGCAAGAAGGATCGTTTGCTACCGCTGCCGGCAAGCGGGACATATTGCAGCCAATTGCCCGGTTGTGGAGGAACCCATGCAGTGTGACTTTCTGACGGGCAGACGTCAGTCGCTGTGTGCGACAGTCGCATGCACTGCCATTCGAGGAACTGAGAAACATTTATGCAAAATGTGTGTTAATGGTAGAAATGTTGTGGTATTGCTGGATTCAGGTAGCCTTGTGACCCTGATAAAGGCTGAGTTAGTTAAAACAGAGGTCTCTGGGAATAGCAAGGTAGCTGTTATTTGTGTGTATGGGAGACACCCAAGAGGGCTGTTGGATATTGCCAAGGAAACTTGGGAAAGTGAGAGTTCTCCCCACAGGAGTGTGATTGAGCATGTCGCCCTGATGCAAGACCGAATTGCACAGGTAATGCCCATCGTGAAGGAACATTTGGCCCAAGCGCAGTTAGCACAGCAGAGAGTGTACAACCGTGGAGCCAAGACCCGTACCTTTTCCCAGGGGGATAGGATACTGGTACTTGTCCCTACGGTTGAAAGTAAATTCCTTGCCAAATGGCAAGGCCCCTACGAGATAATGGAAAAAGTGAGCGAAGTGAATTACAAGGTCAGACAACCAGGAAGGCGAAAGCCCGAACAGATCTATCACGTTAATCTGTTGAAAGCCTGGAGGGATAGAGAGTCCCTAGTCGCAGACACTTGGTCACCAGCTCAAACTGGTTGCGTGATTCCGGAGGTTGGAATAGCAGCCACCTTGTCACAACCCCAACAACAGGAGGTTAAGGAGTTTGTGCTTCGCAACAAGGAGGTATTCTCTGAGCTGCCGGGACAAACATCTGGGGTAGAGCATGACATCATTACCCCGCCCGGTGAAAGGGTGAAGTTAAAACCCTATCGGATCCCAGAGGCCCGACGGGAGGCAATACGGGAGGAAGTACAGAAAATGCTGAACTTAGGGGTGATAGAGGAGTCCCAAAGTGATTGGTCTAGTCCCATTGTGTTGGTGCCTAAACCGGATGGGAGCTGGCGATTTTGTAACGATTTTCGACAGTTGAACAAAGTTACAAAATTTGACACCTACCCCATGCCACGTATAGATGAGTTGATCGACCGGCTGGGAACAGCCCGATACATGACGACTCTTGACCTCACAAAAGGGTATTGGCAAATCCCCCTGGCCAAGTCGGCCAAAGAGAAAAACGCATTTGTAACCCCAGACGGGGCGTTCCAATATAAAAGAATGCCGTTCGGGTTACAGAATGCGCCGGCCACATTCCAGCGGAAAATGGACCAGATGCTGAGGCCCCATCGGAAGTATGCTGCGGCTTACCTGGATGACATAATTGTCCATAGCACAGATTGGGCCTCACATCTGCCAAAAGTGCAAGCAGTCCTGGACTCTGTTCGGGAAGCGGGGTTTACGGCTAACCCCAAGAAGTGTACCATTGGGCAGGAGGAGGCCAAATATCTTGGGTACACCATTGGGAGGGGAGTAATAAAACCCCAACTCAACAAAGTCGAGGCCATCCAGAGTTGGCCACGTCCCAACAGCAAGAAGCAGGTACGAGCCTTTCTGGGAATCGCTGGGTATTATCGGCGATTCATTCCCCACTTTGCTTCTAAGGCTGTGCCCCTAACCAACCTGACGAAGGGGAAAGGGTCGGTCATGATTAAATGGACCCCCGAGGCTGAGGCAGCATTCCAATTCTTGAAACAAGCCTTATGTAGCCAGCCAGTGTTGTACTCACCCGACTTCTCTAAAGACTTTGTCGTACAAAGTGATGCGTCAGATGTGGGGTTAGGAGCAGTATTGTCCCAGGTCTGGAACGGAGAAGAGCACCCAGTCATTTACCTCAGCAGGAAGTTGAAGTCCCATGAGGTAAATTACGCCACCGTTGAAAAGGAGTGTTTAGCGGTGAAGTGGGCTCTAGATTCCCTTCGGTACTACCTGCTAGGTAGGCACTTTGACATGGTTACGGATCACGCTCCGTTAAAGTGGATGGCTCAAAACAAAGAAACAAATAGAAGAGTGAATAGGTGGTTCCTGGCCCTCCAGGAATTCAACTTCACAGTAAAGCATCGCCCTGGCGTTCAAATGGGGAATGTGGATGCTTTGTCTCGAGTACATGAATGCCTGATTGCTGGTGTTCCAACCCCGAGGTTAAAACAAGAGGGGGGGGTATGTGACAGCAGGAAGGTAAAGTCACCTGGTTGCATCCAGGGGGGTAGATATATTTCGCCCAGATTCAGGCTTTACGCCGACTTATACAACTAGGTGGAGAGTTGTATAAGGCTAGTGGGCTCATGGATGACTCATACCTCTAGGGAGAGTGTGGGGCGTCGTACAGACAGGGAGTTGATGAGACCAGCTGAAGCTTGTCAGCTCATTTAGGCCTCTATAAGAACTCCCAGCTTCATTAGATGTTAGCTCATGCCTGGAACCAGACCTGTGTGGACTGTCTAGGGAGAGTGAACCCCTGTGCGGTGAGACAAAGCCTGTGTGGCTATTTGCTTGGACATTTAAAACCAGGGACTTAGGGACTAGGACAGCACTAGGCTGATCCCAGTTGTTAGTTAGGAAACCTGTATGTTTAGTCAGAGGTCAAGTTGACCAGGATTTATTTTGTTTATGTTTCTTTTGCTTTGCTGTGTTTTGTCACTGTAAATAGAAAATAAACCGCACCTTTTTGATTTTGAAAACCACAACCACCGTTTGCTGGGCCTGTTTTTGTGTGGGGAGCCCATCTCGGGGGTCACACACACCCGCTGCCGAGCTAACCCCCTCACAATATATATACAACACCTAGGATGCATATATATCCTCTACACACTGTAACTAGGGATGAGCTTCGAGTTCGAGTCGAACTCATGTTCGACTCGAACATTGCCTGTTCGCCGAACAGCGAACAAATTGGGGTGTTCGCGGCAAATTCGAAAAATCTATGGGAGAAATCTAAAGTGTTAATTATAAAGGCTAATATGCAAGTTATTGTCCTAAAAAGTGTTTGGGGACAGGGGTCCTGCCCCAGGGGACATGTATCAATGCAAAAAGAAGTTTTAAAAACGGCCGTTTTTTCGGGAGCAGTGATTTTAATAATGCTTAAAATGAAAAAATAAAAGTGAAATATTCCTTTAAATTTCGTACCTGGGGGGTGTGTATGATATGCATGTGAAGTGGTGCATGTTTCCCGTGCTTAGAACTGTCCCTGCAAAAAATGTCATTTTTGAAAGAAAAAAAGTCTTTTAAAACTGACTCGCGGCTATTAATGAATTGTCGGCTCCCGGCAATACATACAAAAGTCATTGATAAAAAAAAAAAAAGCGTGGGGGTTCCCCAGAATTCAATTACCAGGCCCTTCAGGTCTGGAATGGATATTAAGGGGAACCCCGCCGCAAATTAAAAAAAAATTGACGTGGGGTTCCCCCAAATATCCATTCCAGGCCCTTCAGATCTGGCATGGATTTTAAGGGGAACTCCACCCCAAATTTAAAAAAAAAATGGCGTGGAGTCCCCCTAAAAATCCATACCAGACCCCTTATCCGAGCACGCAACCTGGCCGGCCGCAGGGGAAAAGGGGGGGACGAGAGAGCGGCCCCCCTCCCTCCTGAACCGTACCAAGCCACATGCCCTCAACATGGGGAGGATGTCCCCATGTTGATGGGGACAAGGGCCTCATCCCCACAACCCTTGCCCGGTAGTTGTGGGGGTCTGCGGGCGGGGGGCTTATCGGAATCTGGAAGACCCCTTTAACAAAGGGGACCCCCAGATCCCGGCCCCCCCATGTGAATTGGTAAGGGGTACGTTGTACCCCTACCATTTCACGAAGAAAGCGTAATTTTTTTTAAAAAAAAACACACAAACACCTTGAAAAAGTCCTTTATTAAAAAAAAAACAAAAAAAAAAACATTCCAGCGGTGAAATCCAGTGTCCCGCGGCGATCCCGATGTCCAGCGCTGTCCTTCATTGGTTGTGCCTGAGCGGACCTGATGGGAAACTCCCTCTCAGTATTTTAAATGTATAGACCCGCCCCTTCTAAAGTTCCCCATCAGGTCCGCTCCCTCGGTATGTCGGACCCGCCTACGTCATTGGCTTGAGCGGGGAACTTCCTTCACTGTGTAATTTAAATTTACATAGTGAAGGAAGTTCCCCGCTCAAGCCAATGACGTAGGCGGGTCTGACATACCGAGGGGGCGGACCTGATGGGGGACTGCTCTCACTTTGGTAATACATGTATAGACCCGCCCCTTCTCATGTTCCGCATCTGGTCCGCTGAGCGGACCTGATGGGGAACTTTAGAAGGGGCGGGTCTATACATTTAAAATACTGAGAGGGAGTTCCCCATCAGGTCCGCTCAGGCACAACCAATGAAGGACAGCGCTGGACATCGGGATCGCCGCGGGACACTGGATTTCACCGCTGGAATGTTTTTTTTTTTTTTTAAATAAAGGACTTTTTCAAGGTGTTTGTGAGTTTTTTTAAACATTTTTTTACGCTTTCTTCGTGAAATGGTAGGGGTACAATGTACCCCTTACCAATTCACATAGGGGGGGGGCCGGGATCTGGGGGTCCCCTTTGTTAAAGGGGTCTTCCAGATTCCGATAAGCCCCCCGCCCGCAGACCCCCACAACCACCGGGCAAGGGTTGTGGGGATGAGGCCCTTGTCCCCATCAACATGGGGACATCCTCCCCATGTTGAGGGCATGTGGCCTGGTACGGTTCAGGAGGGAGGGGGGGCCGCTCTCTCGTCCCCCCCTTTTCCCCTGCGGCCGGCCAGGTTGCGTGCTCGGATAAGGGGTCTGGTATGGATTTTTAGGGGGACTCCACGCCATTTTTTTTTTAATTTGGGGTGGAGTTCCCCTTAAAATCCATGCCAGATCTGAAGGGCCTGGAATGGATATTTGGGGGAACCCCACGTCAATTTTTTTTTTAATTTGCGGCAGGGTTCCCCTTAATATCCATTCCAGACCTGAAGGGCCTGGTAATTGAATTCTGAGGAACACCCACACTTTTTTTTTTTTTTTTATCAATGACTTTTGTATGTATTGCCGGGAGCCGACAATTCATTAATAGCCGCGAGTCAGTTTTAAATGCATTTTTTTCTTTCAAAAATGACATTTTTTGCAGGGACAGTTCTAAGCACGGGAAACATGCGCCACTTCACATGCATATCATACACACCCCCCAGGTACGAAATTTAAAGGAATATTTCACTTTTATTTTTTCATTTTAAGCATTATTAAAATCACTGCTCCCAAAAAAACGGCCGTTTTTAAAACTTCTTTTTGCATTGATACATGTCCCCTGGGGCAGGACCCGGGTCCCCAAACACTTTTTAGGACAATAACTTGCATATTAGCCTTTATAATTAACACTTTAGATTTCGAATGTTCGAGTCCATTGTATTTAATAGGGTTCTAAAGTTCACGCAAACATTCTGTCTGTTCGCAGGTTCTGGTGCAAACCGAACAGGGGGGTGTTCGGCTCATCCCTGACTGTAACTACAGCTAACTGACTCGCCTTCCTGCTCTATCTAACTCAATATAAATGACACTGTCTGTCTCTGTAAACTCTTGTTTCACAACTCCAACACACTACACAAGGCCGTCAAAAACCCCTGAGCCATAATTGGCCAAAGCCACCCTGGGTCATAGTGCATGCTTGGCCAATCATCAGCCAGCAATGCACTGCGATGCCGCAGTGAATTATTGGCCGTGACGCGCCACTCGAATTTGTCGCGAACGGCCCATAATGTTTGATCTGCGTCGAACGATCGAACAGCCGATGTTCGAGTCGAACATGGGTTTGATTCGAACACGAAGCTCATCCCTAGTCTCCACCATCCAGCTTCTAGAAGTTTCTCCAAATTCCAAGAACCAGGGGGAGGCACCAGAGACCTGCCTGTATGAGTCATTCAGCCCTGACCTTTAACTATTGACCCAGATTTAAGACTCATCAGTTAACCATGAGCCAAAACATAAATTTACCTACACTTACACTAACACTAGTAACACAATAGAGGGTGCTACACACACACACACATTATCACATTATCACAACAGGCCTTTAATGTCTATCTCCACCTTTACAGCAACCCTAAATTGTAAATGTTTCTCTTAAACTTTGAATGAACCTCCCTTTATAGGTTCCAGCTTCATAAGATGGTGACATAGAAATCTAAGGACCAACTGCACAGGCATTGCCACCAGCAAATAAAGCCTGGTACACACTATCAGGTTTTTTTCCCTCGCCAGAACACATCAGTCAGCCGCAGCCATTGGCTGCCAGCACTGCTCGGATGCTGATCGGATGCTGATTTTCCAGCATGCCCATTCGACAGCAGCTGTCCCACAGGTTGAAGTACACACGGGCCGAATCGCCCAGTTTCTGTTGAATCAGCTGATTACGGCCGATATTCTGCAGGCTTAATATCTTTTTCATAGGCTGTAAACATTGTGGAAGGCTGCAACTGCCACATTCAGGCATGTATGTATCTTGGAAAATGTGAGATGCTTTAGATTACGGGACTAAGAAGGCAGGATAAGAACTCTTTATATTCCTTAACCACTTGCCAGCCGCCCACCATTGTTATACGTTGGCTGTTTGAAGTGGAATATCGTTGTTATGGCAGCAGCTAGCTGCCATAACCCCGGTATCCACTTCTTCAGCGCGCGGTCTTATTTCAGATAAAAGTGGTCTCTGCGGCGGATTCGCCGCAAGATCACTTTTATCGGTAGCAGGAGAGGGCCCCTACTCTTGCCACGCTCCGGTGCCCTCTGCTGATTACCGGAGCCACCGGCAGTGGCAATCAGGCCCTTTCCCCTGCTTGGCATGGAGCTGAGTGAGGGGAAGATGGCCCCCATCCCCGACTCGATACCATTGCAGGGGGGAAGCAAAACGTAATTTCCACCCATAGCTCTGTATTTTATTTACAATTTTTTACACTTTCTTTGTGAAATGGTACCCCATTACCAATTCACATGGGGGGGGGGGGCCGGGATCTGGGGGCCTTTGTTAAAAGTGGCCTTCCAGATTCCGATAAGCCCCCCGCCCGCAGACCCCCACAACCACCGGGCAAGGGTTGTGGGGATGAGGCCCTTGTCCCCATCAACATGGGGACATCCTCCCCATGTTGAGGGCATGTGGCCTGGTACGGTTCAGGAGGGGGGGGGGGGCGCTCTCTCGTCTTTTCCTGCGGCCTGCCAGGTTGTGTCCTCGGATAAAGGGTCTGGTCTGAATTTTTGGGGGTACTCCCCGCCATTTTTTTTTATTTGGGGTGGAGTTCCCCTTAAAATCCATCCCAGACCCCCACGCTTTTTTTTTTTTTTTTTTATCAATGACTTTTCTATGTATTGCCGGGAGTGACAATTCATTATAGCCGCAAGTGAGTTTTAAATTACTTTTTTTCCTTCAGAAATGACACTTTGTGCAGGGACAGTTCTAAGCATGGGAAACAAGCGCAACTTTACATGCATATTGCCGAACACCGGACCCGAACCCGAACATACAGTCAATTGTTCGGGTTCGGGTCCGGGACCCAAAAACCCGAAAGTTCAGTACGGTCCCGAACTTTACAGTTCGGGTCCGCTCAACCCTATCGGTAAGTTGAGCTTGGAATTTTCCTTGGTTTTGTTTTACTGGTGCTGCCCTCCCCTCTGTAAACTGACCAAGTTTATCATGGCTGCTGAGCCCCTGATACCCTGATCAGTTTAAGTTCCTTCTTCATCCACTGTCTCTCCTCTGCCCTTTCTCTCCCCCACCTGTCAGCTAGTGTCAGTGCCTAGTGCCTACCCCTTCCCTCCTGCTGCTTAAACAATTTGGCTATTTTAATACAATCCCCAGTGTTAGATAACATTATATGTCCCAGTGTATGTGCTTTATAAAAAAAAATGCAGTTTTATATTTTATTTTAGAGCGCCACTCGGCGCTCACGTAACCGCCTGCCGCTCTCCTCTCCTCCACTGTCAGATTGAGAAGGAGAGCGGTGGCCAGCCACGTGAGCGCTGAGCGGCACAATGAAATAAGGTATAAGCATACACTGGGACAAATAATGCTGCTAATGGTATACAGGGGATTTATATGAAAAGAACAAAGTGGCTTTACAACCACTTTACGTTTTAAAGTACTAATGCAGTATGTTTAGGAGCTCATGTGTAAATTTAACTGTTGACAAAAATTCCTTGCCTAATTGTTAGCATGAGAAAATAATGCACCCCATGCAAACACACAGAAAACATGCACTCATATCCCTAGTGGGAATACAATCCAGCACCCCAGAGCTAAAAGGTAAAACTGGCTACAAATCCAGTGCCATTTAAAAATGAAATTACATATCTTTTTTTTTTGTGGCTGTTTTCCTTTAATAAAAACAAGATAAACACCACTGTATTATGGGGCACATCACTATAAAAACATCAAAAAGTAGCAAACATGCTGATTTCCAAACAACTCTATTAATATTAACCTTTGCTAAGATCTCTGTAAACATGGCAGTTGATTTCTGCAATAAAGACACAATATAGGGACTTTTTTTCTACAATGCACAGAAAGAAATCTCCATAATTAGAGGGAGTGTTACAAGTTCATTTCCGTGAGGGGGAAAAGAGAAGGGAGCTTAAAGACTAGATGTTTAGACATCCCAGCAAGTCCCCTTGTGACCTTCCTCTGATATGTAGCAAAACATTAATCTTCTTGCCAGCAATTATAAAGAATACACAGTGATGCAGCTACAGATCAGCCAGTGCCTAATAGTAATTGTATTGTTCTCCTTTATTTATGCCTAGGCTGTACCAGTTAGATGAGGTAAGTCAAGGCTTTTTATAAGTTCTTATTCTCAACTGGCAATACCGAAAGTGCGACTATACAAATATCTGTCTATTTCTGAAACCCTGTTTCACACCTCTTCACGTCTGCTATCAAAGTGCTTCAACATTTTATTATAAAATGGAAAAATGTGCCTTTCTGCTTTGCATATGAATTATAGCCTTTTCTTTTTGCTCAAATGACAGCACCTTTTGAACTGAAGAACAACACAAGGTGTTACGTTTTCTTTTCCAGAATCCCAGTCGCTAAATAAACTTTTCTTGGGGGGACTTTTTGCTCCTCAGCTGCTAAATGTGAAAAAAAAAAACACTTTGATTTTATTATCCGATCGTTGTGTGGTTTGATCAAAATCCACAAACAATTGAAAAGCCATAACTTCCTTTCCAATCATTTTAGACTAAATTTAGATCTGTTTCAATCAAACTGTTTCACTTAGCCTAAGCAGAAATCTATTAATTGTTTACATCAATCAGCATCAGATGAGTACAATAGATTTTTAATTGATACAGTAGAGACTACATGGTGGAAATAGATGTGATTAATAATTTATGATCATAGGTGTGCGCACAGGGTGTGCCGGATGTGTCCTGCATATCTAATCACCTCCTGCATATCGCTGTGTCCAGCCCTGCTAATTCAGCAGGGCAGCCCAGCAGTTGAGAAAAGAGTCCCACTGACAAATTCTGGGCACCCCTGCTCTGAAGCTATTTAAAAAAGAAAAAAAAACTTCCCAGGTCCTGTTGTTCTGTTAATGACCTTGTGGCAGAAAAGAGACTATTTAACTATTTTTGGGTGCAGGCGGAGTGATCTACTGCACTGCAGTTCTGAAGTCCCGGCCTCCTCTATATCAATCTGTCGGGCAGGCCAGGGCTTTAATTTACTTAACCACAGTGCAGTAGATCACTCCGCCTAAACACGAAAGTGCTTAAATAGTCCTCGTTCTGCCATGGACCTGCAGCTTGGTCCCTGGCTCTCATCTCAGGAGGATCTTCCAGAAAAAGCGCTGCGCCCAGTCCCTGGGCCCCAGGTAAAAAACGCCAACTGGACCTGGTGCGGGGGGGGGGGGACAGCTACCCATCCAGCATTTACCCATCATGGCTCCTCACAGTGCCGCTGTCTTATCTCCTCTTCCGCCAGCTGCTGCATAGTTTCAGGATGGAGAGTGGGGAAGGGGCCAGTAAATAATAGGATTTTTGTACTCACTATAAAATCTTTTTCTCTAACGTCCATGGACTGACACAGCTCTAATACTGAAACACGTGGGTATATGTCCCTGCTCGCAGGAGAAGATCTAGGCAGAATGTTAGATGTTAGAAACATACATTCTAGAAAAAAACAGAGCTGAACAGCCTCGCCCAGGGGGGCGGTCCCTCCAGACATAACCCTCCTACCTGCAGCTAGCAGCCTCAGTTCTTAACAAAGCAGTACAAACCTTAAAGAAGGGTGGGTGCTGTGTCAGTCCATGGACGTCAGGGAAAAGGATTTTACGGTGAGTACAAAAATCCTATTTTCTCTTATCGTCCATGGACTGACACAGCTCTAATACTGAAACACGTGGGACGTCCCAAAGCAGTATCAGAAAAGGGTGGGAGCAGTAGTAAAGGAAAAACCAAACTCCACTCCAAACAAGCAGAACTCCTCAACGGAGGAGTTGCAACTTTAAACAGCGGCCTGCAACCCTTGCGGCCGAAGGAAGCATCCGAAGATGCAGCCACATCAACCTTATAGAACTTAGAAAAGGTATGAACAGACGACCAGGTCGCCACCTTGCACACTTGTGCAACCAACGCTTGATGTTGGAAAGCCCAGAAAGCACCAATTGCCCTGGTGGAATGCGCCGTAACCGGAAAGGGAGGCGCCCGCCCCTTAAGGGCATAGGCCTGAATGACGGTCTGTCTGATCCACCTAGAAAAGGTGGCAGACGACACCGCTTTGCCCTGTTTTGGACCAGGAGACAGACACAAACAGTGAGTCAGACTTCCGAATGGAAACAGTAGCAGACAGGTACACCCGTAAAGCTCGTACCACATCCAATGTATGAAGCGCAAACTCTCAGGGATGCGATGGGTGAGGACACAAAGGACGGAAGAACAATGTCCTCATTAAGGTGAAAGGCCCAGACCACCTTTGAAAGAAAAGACGGTCGTGAGCGCAACACTGCCTTATCCTTATGAAGGACCAAGTAAGGCGACTTGCGGGGCAAGGCCGCCAACTCAGACAACCGTCGAACAGAAATAATGGCCACTAAGAAAGCCACCTTCTGGGACAAGGTCAAGAGAGGAATCTCCCTGATATTTTCAAAGGGATGTTCTTGGAGAACCGAGAGCACCAAATTCAGATCCCAAGGAGAGGGAGGAGGCTTGACAGGGGGGATCACATGGCGAACCCACTGCACAAAGGTGCTAATCAAGGAATGGCCCGCTAGCGGTCATTGAAAAAGATAGCCCGGGCCAAAATCCGACCCTCGATGGTACGCAAGGCTAGCTTTTGGGTCACACCACGCTGTAAGAACAGCAAAATCTTGGGAACAGAATACATCCGTCTACGCCATCAAGCTCCTCGCACATAGCGATGTAAGCCTTCCAGGTACGGTGACAGATCTTTCTGGAGGAAGATTTCCGTGCCCACAACATAGATGAGATGACCGAATCTGAGAGACCTCGGTCCCTCAGCACCTGGCTTTAACAGCCGTGCCAAAGCCAAGGACTGTAAAGCAGGATGAAGTATGGGACCATGAAACAGAAGGTCCACCCAAATAGGCAGTCACCAAGGAACGTCTGCGACTAGCCGAACTACATCGGCGTACCAATGTCGCCGTCCCGGAGCAATAAGGATCACCGGAATGGCCTCGACCACTACTCTGCGAAGCAGGCGAGGCAACAACAGCAGCGGAGGGTAAGCATACATCAGGTGATACTGCCCCCATGGGCCACCAAGGCGTCTGACGCGTCTGCCCAGGGATCCCTGGACCTGGCCATGAATCTCTACATCTTCTGAGTGAGTCGAGAGGCCAAAAGGTCCACATCGGGTGCCCCACCTCTGGTAAAGGAGGTAAAAAACACCTCCGGATGTAAGGACCCTTCCCCTGGAATGCACACAGCAGACAGGACCGTCCTGCAGTGGGATAGGTATGATAAACCCCAGGAGACGCCGCAATGTATCGGAGAAGGGAGGCCCTGGCTTACGGGGTGCCTCAATTGTTGGCCAAGAAAGGCAACCTGACAGAGCTTCCCTAGAAACTCGGTCAGTGGACCAGTAACTCAGCCTCTACAGGTGGCGCAGACCCATCCCGGACACAGAAACCCTAGAGGCTAAAGCAGTTGCAGTGCACCTGCTGGTCAACTGATAGATGAAGCAGAGGCTTTTGCCCAGTCATTGAGCTTCAGGAACGCCAGAGACGCAGCCACTACCGAGCGTAACGCTAACCTCAGCATGGCGAACACAGTCCAAGCCAGCGCTTCTGCTCCATTGATAAGTGCTGATTGTACAAACACATAGTTTATACTGTGTATTGCGTCAAAACGCGCAATTAGAGCGTGGGAGGAAACCCCCTCAGCCACAAAGAGCATAGTACAACCACATATGGCATATGTAGTTTAGTATGTGTGGATAAACATATTAAACACGTTTATACTGTGCCAGCGACGAAGGCGCGCATATCATTGGGGCATAGGCGGAAACCAGCCACGCAGACTGTGTACACAACCGTGTAGGCATGTTAGCATGCGAATAAACAAATTGCACATGTTTATGCTGTGCATAGCGCTGAAAATGCGCACACCATTGGAGCGCGGGGGAAAAACCGGAGCACCCGGATGAAACACACGCAGACCGCATACGCATGCCGTGTAGGTACTATAGTATGTGTGATAAACATTTTGAACATGTCTATGTGTGCATAGCGCCGAAGGCGCGCACACCGTTGGCGCGTGGGAGGAAACCGGAGTACCCACGCAGACCCAGAGAATACAATACATACATCTACTGTGAATGTATTTAGTGTTGTGTATAAACATAATGTGTATGTTTATACTGTGTATGGCACCGAAGGCGCGCATGTCATGGAGCGTGGGAGAAAACCGGAGTACCCGGGAGGAAACCCACGCAGACAGCATACACATACTGTAAGTATTTATAGCAGGTGCAATAAACATATTGAACATGTTTATACTGTGCAGAGAGCCGAAGCGCACATACCGTGAGAGCGTAAGTGGACACCGGAGCACCCGGAGGACACCCACGCCGACCCAGAGAGTATAATACATACATTTACTGTGAATGTATTTAGAGTCGTGTATAAACATATTGTGTATGTTTATATCGTGTATGGCACTGAAGACACAGCATTGGAACGTGGGAGGAAACCCACGCAGACACAGAGATCAATAACACATACATACCCTGTGAATGTATCCAGTGTAGAGTTATAAGATACGTTTTAATTATGGCACAGAGGCGCATAATCTTCTCTGTATCATTCCAACCTGCTTAAATGTGCTGCCGAAGCAGCATGCAGGTAAAAGGTAACCTCTGACACCGCAGACCGTGGTCCTGTCAGAGCGTTCCCCAGGAAATGGCGGGAAACCACAGGTGCAGAGACCCTGTTGTTGCCTCAGAGACATCACACAGAAGGCTCACAGGGACTATAGAAATAAATGAATAAAGTGCCCCCCCATCATGCTGCACTGACCAGGGGGGCACTGTGTACTACTGTATCATCCATGCTGCTCTCGACGCAGCGTGTGAGAAAACAGTGAGGAAGCTGTGTAAAAGAAAAGCTTGAAAAGAACCAAAGGAGAAAGTGTCCACCTGAGGTACCTCAGCCACAGCATCCAGCTTGAGAGTGTCCCTCACGTCATCAATGAGTTCACTTACAAGCGCCCTGTCATTTACTGACTCAGAACTGGAGTCTTCCTCACAAAGAATGTCATGTTCAAAAACATTAAAATATTCAGAGCTAGGGTCCTGAGCAGCAGCAGCTAGGCCCATATCTGAATCAGAGCACTCCCCATGTGTGAAATTGTGTGGGGAGAGGGCGCTTTATAGCTCCCTTGTGCTCGCACACCGCTTCCATCCTGATAAGAAATTTTTTCAGGACTGCCGTCAACTGGTCCATAGGGACCGCAGGTGGTGGAGCACTGCCAATTGCCTCTGACAAGAGTGGGGAAGCAGGTGAACCAGACTCTATATTTGCCACCCTCTGAGACCTTATACACTATAAAGTGAATAATACAGTCCACCCACTGGCTTTGCTGAGGAGTGGATACCCAGAGGACTCAACAACCCTTGTAAGGACCGCTCAGCTCTGCTGTATGTCAACGCGCTGCCAGAGCAAGTGAAGTATGAGGAGAGTGTGAGGAGATTCGCGCAGCAGCAGCGGCGATAGAGGCCAAAACCGAAAGTGAAAGCACCACGGCTTCAAGAAAATGGCCGCCGGCCACGTGTAAGCAGCGCCATTGATCCACGGCAAGATGGCCGCCGAGCGCAGCTTAAACAGTAATAGCCTTGCCAGCTAGTGGCTTCTCCAAACACTCAAACCTCACAGCCCCAGCACACAGACATGAGTGTCCCCCACCAGGCCAGAGTGACCCCCAAGTACCCCCACACAGCACAGCGCCAGTACAGGGTGCAGAGAGCAGCATAACAGGGGGGAGACAGGGAGAAACCCCCCAGACAGAGAAACACAGCCAGCATGTACTCACCTGAAGCAGGAGAGACTACTTACCCGTCCCATAGGGACCCACTAGCTTGTTTCAGACAGAACTATCACAGAGTAGTACTGAGTAGCTGTCGGCCCTGTCCACCGCGAAAGATACAGCAGGTACTGTTCAATCTTGTGAGGACCGCGGGAGCATAACACTCGATGGTCGGACAGGGAAGACTACAAGGATACTAGTGTACCCAACCTGTTGCCTAGCCGACAGTTGATTGAAGGTCTCAAAAATAAAATAATAAAATTCCCAAAGAAATAAAAATAAAATCTTCCAGGAGACTGGCTCCTGAGAGAGCCATGTCTTCTCCTTCTGCTAGGCAGAAAAAAACTGAGGCTGCTAGCTGCAGGTAGGAGGGACCGCCCCCCTGGGCGGGCCTGTTCAGCTCTGGTTTTTTCTAGAATGTATGTTTCTAACATCTAACATTCTGCCTAGATCTTCTCCTGTGAGCAGGGACATATACCCATGTGTTTCAGTATTAGAGCTGTGTCAGTCCATGGATGATAAGAGAAATGTCATTTTCCGGCCCCTTTCCTTTACTGAAAGAACAGAGTAAGTGATCGGAACCTAAACTGTGTTTTACTATGCTTCCGTTTATGAATGGACAGGAGCCTCTGTCTCCTGTTCATTAATCTACAGAGGCTACAGAGAAAGGGACTGAAACAGCAAAGGTGAAACATCACAGGGTCTGTTTAGACCCCTGAAATTTTACCAAAGCCCCCCAACAGGGCTCCTTTTTTTGGCTTTAGCCAATCATGGCTCAGAGGAGTAGGTACACGCCCCACACTATATAAGGCCGCCTGGAAGACGGCCTTGTGTAGTGTGTTGGCATTTGTGAAAGAGAGAGTTACAGAGAGAGAGACAGTGTCATTTATATTGAGTTAGATAGAGCAGGCAGGCGAGTCAGTTAGCTGCTGTTACAGTGTGTAGAGGATATATATGCATCCTATGTGTTGTATATATATTTATACACTGTATTTAGTTTAGCTAGATCCGTTACTGCTATTCTCTATACTGTGACAGGCAGACAGGTGATTGTGCTAGCTGCAGCAGAGTTTCACTAAGAGCCGGTTCTCACTGGGGCGGCACGACTTTGGGGGCGACTCGGCAAGGCGATCTCAAGACGCCGAGTTGTCACCAAAGTCGTACAAGAACCTTTTTCTGTCCTTTGCAGAGTGTTCACTTAAAGGAACCTGAATAAAATTTGTGGTGTTCTCGTAATAAAACCACAGGCAGAGAGCTGCTAGTATTTTCAGTTAGTGTACTGTGTCCTCTGCACAGTGTTCACCTAAAACTAACTGAAGGCCTTTGCTGCTTTTCTCATACCACAGCAGGCAGTGGAGTCTGATAGCTGCATTATATATATATATATATATATATATATATATATACACAGATATATATATTAGGGTTGTCCCGATACCACTACACTACTACAAGTACCGATACTTTTTTTCAAGTACTCGCCGATACCGAATACCGATACTTTTTTTTAATCTCACGTGTCAGTATTTTTTATTTTTTTTACAATTTTTTAAATGTATTTATTTATTTTTTACAATGCTTTATTTTTTTAAGGGGGGGGGGGGGGGGGGTGGACAGTGCCAGTGTGTGTGTGTTTATTCTTTTTTTTATCAGCCCTGTTGGGGGGCTTTGGTGAGATATCAGGGGTCTTAACAGACCTCTGACATCTCCCCTTTGAGACAGGGAAAGGGACTAGGGACACAGATTCCCCAGTCCCTTTCTCAGCAGCCTCAGCTGTGCTGAAAATGAATGGAGAGAAGACAGCGGCTCCTTTCCATTCATAAACTGAAACATTGTAAACACAGTTTACGATGTTTCAGTTATGAGAATGGACAGAGTCAGTGATCACTGACTCTGTACATTCCGACAAGTAAGGAGCCGGATTTACCGGCTCCTACTTCCGCTCTCCATCCTGACAGATCGAGGGGGTGGAGGAGGAGCACGGAGGGGGGCGGCAGCACGGAGGGGGACACAGAGGGGGGCGGCAGCATGGAGGGGGAGGGCAGCATGGATGGGGACGGCAGCATGAAGGGGGACGGCAGCATGAAGGGGAATGGCGGCATGGAGGGGGCCACGGAGGGGGGCGGCGGCATGAAGGGGAATGGCGGCATGAAGGGGAATGGCGGCATGGAGGGGAATGGCGGCATGGAGGGGAACGGCGGCATGGAGGGCAACGGCGGCATGGAGGGGAACGGCGGCATGGAGGGGGACACGGAGGGAGACAGCAGCAAAATGGAGGGGGCTGGAGGAGGATACGGGGACAATCAGCAGTGATCGTGTGTGGGGGAGTTACAAGCACCGATCACTGCTGATTTTAAAGCAACTGAAAGCCGCGCGGGGGGTTGGAGAGAGAAGCGGAGAAACAGCTGTCAAACTTTTAAATCTATACAGCAGTGATCGGTGCTTGTAACACCCCCACACACGATCACCGCTGACTGTACAAGTATCGGATCAGGCATTGGAAACATTTGCCCGAGTACAAGTACTCAGGCAAATGCTCGGTATCGGTACCGATACCGATACTAGTATCGGTATCGGGACAACCCTAATATATATATATATATATATATAT
Source organism: Rana muscosa (assembly GCA_029206835.1). NCBI lineage: Eukaryota > Metazoa > Chordata > Amphibia > Anura > Ranidae > Rana > Rana muscosa. Next base: position 58,486,333 of record CM055119.1, read on the forward strand.
ATATATATATATATATATATATATATATATAAATATATATACACATCCCAAATTGGGGAAGCTACATCTCACTGCAGGCCGTTAGTATGTCCGGAAGGCAAACAAAGAGAGGCAGACAGTCACGAGGCAATAAAGGAGGGCAAGCAGGCTCTGTGTCTAGAGGCAACAGTGCTGCTGGTCGTGGACACGGTGCATCCTCATCAGCACGTGGCCGTGGGACACGCTTGTCCTTTTCAGCAGCTGGCCATGTTGAGCCGCAACATGCCCTTGATTTGGTAGAGTGGATGGCCAAGCCGTCCTCCTCCGCCTCATCCTATCTCACCCAGGCTCAGGGTACTTTGTCTGCCAAAGCGGCCTCTTCCCTTGGCTCAGTGGCATCAGTCACTCCTTCCCTAGCCCCACCATTTCCTCCTGAGGAGTCCCCCGAACTGTTTGACCACAGTGTTGTGTACATGCTCCAGGAGGATGCCCAGCGGTTTATAGGGTCCGATGATGGAACCCAGCTAGAGGAAGTCAGTAACGTGAGCCCAGAGAGAGGGGGTAGTAACGTGAGCCCAGAGAGAGGGGGTTCCCAACAAGGACAGCTATCTGGCAGTCATGTTCCCCCAGCTGCAGCATACTGCCAGATTGGCTCCAGTGATGAGGAGGGAGGGGATGATGAGGTCACTGACTTCACGTGGGTGCCTGATAGGAGAGAGGAGGAGGAGGCACATCTCCAACGAGGCAGGATGCCCTCCAGGGGCCATCTTAAGGGCAGCACACTGACCGCATCACACTGCAGAGCTCCGCATGTGCAGGACGCTGCTGTCTGCGCGTTATTCCAAAAGTTCTTTGGTGTGGGCCTTTTTTCAGATCGCAGCGTTGCTATTTGCAACATATGTCTCAGGCGTATCTCGCATGGCCAAAACATCACCCACTTGGGCACCACATGCTTGATCAGACATATGTCGACCTGCCATGCAGTTCGTTGGCCAGCACACCTAAAAGAACCACACCAAAGAACAAAGCGGACCTCTCCTTGCACCTCATCAGCTGGGATCTCCAACCACACTATACCTTCAGTCCTCTCTGAAACCTGTACTGAGAGGAATGAAGGTGTAGAATTCGGTGTGTCACAGCCAAGTACTTGCGGACAATCTGCTATCGGTACACTGACGTCCGATTGTACCAGGAAAATTTCCCTGCCCCAGCTACTGCACCGCCGAAAGAAGTTCGCTCCCAGCCATCCACATGCCCAGCGGTTGAATGCTATCTTGGCTAAATTACTAGCACTTCAACTGCTGCCTTTTCAGTTGGCAGACTCTGCAACCTTCCGTGAGTTTGTGGAATGTGTGGTTCCTCAGTGGCAGGTTCCCAAACGCCACTTTTTCTCACGGAAGGTGATTCCGGCTCTCTACCGGCATGTGGAAGGCAGTGTCTTGGCCTCGCTGGACAGGGCGGTCAGTGGTAAGGTGCATATTACCACTGACTCACGGTCCAGCAGGCATGGACAGGGACGTTACCTATCTTTCATGGCGCATTGGGTGACTCTGCTGGCAGCTGGGAAGGATGCAGGACAAGGTGCAGTAGTGTTGGAGGTTGTTCCGCCACCACGCCTCCAAAATGTTACTACTGGTGATTCTGACACACCTCTCTCCTCCACCCCCTCCTCTTCTTCTTCCTCCATGGCCTCTACCTGTGCTTTGTACTCAGAACCAGCGGTGCTCCGTAGTCGTTCAAGGGGCTACGCAAGTACGCAGGCAAAAAGATGCCATGCGGTGCTTGAGCTGGTGTGCTTGGGGGACAGGAGCCACACTGGGGCAGAGATTCTGTCAGCTCTGCAGGGGCAGGCTCAGAGGTGGTTGATGCCACACCAGCTTAAGCCAGGAAAAGTGGTTTCCGACAATGGCACCAACCTCCTCTCCGCCCTCCGACGGGGACAACTGACCCATGTGCCCTGTTTGGCTCACGTCCTTAACTTGGTGGTGCAGCAGTTCTTGGGCAGGTACTCTGGCTTACAGGAGGTCCTGAAGCAGGCCAGGAAACTCTGTGGACATTTCTGCCGGTCATATAATGCCAGTGCTCAGCTGGCTGACCTGCAAAAGGATTACAACCTGCCCAAGAACCGCCTAATCTGTGACATGCCCACCAGGTGGAACTCTACGTTGGCCATGCTGCAGCGGCTGCACGCGCAGCAGAGGGCCATCAATGAGTATCTGTTGCAATATTGCACTAGGACAGGGTCAGGGGAGCTTGGATTTTTTTCCCCACGCCAGTGGGCCATAATCAGGGATGCATGCACTGTCCTGTCACCATTTGAGGAGGCCACGAGGATGGTGAGCAGTGACAGTGTATGCATCAGTGACACTGTCCCTCTTGTCCACCTGTTGGAGCAAACGCTGTGTGGAATAATGGACAGGGCACTTGAGGCAGAACAGAGGTAGGAAGAGGAGGACTTCCTTACCTCTCAAGGCGCCCTTTATCCAGTGTTCCTGCTGGCCTGTCTATCACACAGGAAGAGGACGAGGAGGAGGAGGATTATTGTGTCAGCATGGAGGTGGAGCCTAGCACTCAGCATCAGCAGCAGTCTTCAAGGGATCAATTACAGTTCCAAGACACCCATGAACTTGTATGTGGCTGGGAGGAGGTGGCTGCGGATCATGTTGTCCTCAGTGACCCAGAGGACTCCGCACCGAATGCCTCAGCAAACCTACGCTACATGGCCTCCCTGATCCTGCAAAGCCTGCGTAAGGATACTCGTATTCGTGCGATCAAGGAGAGGGATCATTACTGGCTGGCAACCCTCCTTAATCCACGGTACAAGGGTAACATTGCGGACCTTATCTTGGCACCGCAGAGGGAGCAGAGGATGAAGCATCTTCGGGAGGCCTTGCAGAAAGGTCTGTGCAACGCATTCCCAGAGACTGGGAGGTTACAAATTCCTGGTCCTGGACAACATGTTGCTGAGGCTCCAGTCACTCAAAGAAGGAGCGGTGGAGAAGGTGGCCGTCTGACCGATGCGTTCAGACAATTTTTCAGTACGCAGCCCCAAGGTATGATCGCTTCTAGCAACCATCGCCAGCGTCTGGTTTACATGGTGCAGGAATACCTAGAGGCAAGATCAGACTTGGACACTTTCCCACCGAAAATCCTCTGGGTTACAGGGTCTTGAGGATAGACCACTGGCCAGAGCTTGCACAGTAAGCAATTGAGGTACTGGCCTGTCCTGCATCCAGCGTTCTTTCGGAACGCACATTCAGTGCTGCTGGAGGCTTTGTAACCGATCACAGGGTGCGCCTGTCCACCGCAATGGTCGATCGACTGACCTTCATAATAATGAATCAGTCTTGGATCACCACCAGCTACCAAGCACCTGATGCTGATGTAACCAAATAATTTTTTTGGAAATGTCAGATCCCTTCAAGACTGCCTATGCTGATGCTGAGTGACTATCCTGTTATGCTGAGTGACTATCCTCTTCCTCCTCAATAATCATGCTGATAGCTTGAAAGAACATTTTTGGTTCTGGGCACCGCCACCAGTGGCTAAGGCCCAATTTTTCAGCCCCTGTTTAACAGGGGCGTGTATTTACAACTTTTGATGCAATGCTTTGCAGCAGGGCTCATTGCTGTGCTCCAACTACAGTATCTGTGAGGATATATAAAAAAAAAAATTGGGGATATTTGCCAGAAACAAAACTGTAAGATCTCCCAGTCCCAAATAGAAACTAAAAAGAAAAAAAACAAAGAGAGACAAACTCTCACAGAACGGGATTTTGAGGGGAGATACCAGTTTTGTTATAGGCGAGTACACTTGAGACAGAGGATATAGAAAAAATATAAAATTTATTCATAACATTTTAAAATTACAATAATACAAATTCATAAAAGCTTGGAAGCAAAGAACTAGAATGTGCAATTAGCCGACATGTTTCGCACGATTGTGCTTCGTCAGGGCTTAGCACTTCTCTGTTACTTCATCAAGTCTGTATAAGACATAAAGATTTAAAATTAGTATCAAACAATGAATGATAAGATATCAGTATATATATACTTTTGTTACAATATGCAGATTTGTTGTATAATAACAAACTTGCAGAGAAGTTTTAACATGCTCACCTAGTTCACTCCAAATAAACTGAATGGAAACGCACTCCACCGAACACGTGCATCAAGAACCGACAACTGACCCAACTCCTATCATGGCATACCCGGTGGATGCCAGATCCAGCAGGATGAAATATGGGGTTTTTTGACCATGTAATCTGACCAATTGTTAATAGTAGTGTATGCAGGTCTAAAACAAAAGTAAAATGAAAATATGATAATAAATATGTATATCCCATTAAGCTACAGGGGCTTTTGCTAGATGAATCAAGATAAATGAACACCTAGAGCCTGATGTATTTTTATAATCTTTATATGAAAATATATATATATATAACTGCGACAGACTCAAATTTTAACAAGGGGACTCATTGCCAGGGAAGTAAGAAATGTAAATAGAGTGGAAAGTTAGTTGTGCTTTGGGATGTAATCAGTGTGTAAACAGTCTGACTTTCAACTGTTCTTTTGGCAGTTTCAAAAATGAACAGTTCAGCACCACCTCCTGAAAGTGGGCAGTATGCCACATCGCAGCAGAGGCCCTTCTTTTATGCACAACAAACGGCACAACTACCTTTCCCAAACCCTTGGTACCTTGCCCAACTTTACAATCCATACTGCATCTCTGGACCAGGTTACCGGGGGGGTAATCCATATATGCCCTATTATTCGGTCCCACTTCATGAGTATCCTGGATTTTATGTCCCTCAACAGCAAATGAACTTGAGAATGAACCGGAGACCTTATTTTAATCCTCATCCACCATCCCCTATGTTTTACCATGCCACACGATTTAGGCACTACGCCAGTCCAGGGAGAAGAACTGAAACAAAAGAAACCCAGACAGATCCAAGGTAGCCTGAATATGTACCCAAAAAGCACCCAGGTACAGAAAGGGAAGACTGTGATAAAGGAAATGCAGTTTCCCATTCATCTGGCATCAGCACAGAGAATGAACGCATCCCGGAGATTGCTGAAACGACAATGTCTCCAGTGACGGCAATGCCATAAAGAGACTCACAAAAATGCCTGCAATTCAGCACAGTATCGAAATATGCCTCCAGGAAGCTTTGCATATGAGAAAGAGGAGGTAAGAATAGAGTATGGAAGTGGTTCTCCTGCAGCCATACAGATGTGGAAGTCTTATAAAGAAACTATACCAATATATGATGTGGCAGTAGTTAAAGAGATACCAGAAAATGTAGTGCAGCGTGATCTATTTTGTGAGGGTGTATTGCATGGCCCCCACACTGAAGAAAATATTGCAGTGCAGAGCATATCCTTCACAAACACAGAGGAGCGTAAGCAGTTGCCACCTCCTAAAATCTGCCTTGATGAAGTGCATGAAACTGAAACCCAGACTTCTCTCCTGCAAGATGGCAAACCAAGGCCAGAATCGACTAAGCAAGATAAACAAAACTCAAGACCAAAAATTCCACTAAAAGGAGAACCTCAGTAGACATGGGAGCCGTCAAAAAATTTGTTTCGTTCCGTTCCGTTGCGTATTAAAAAAAAAAATCGTACTTCGTAATTCGTGTACGGAATTCAATTCGGATTCGTACGAAATATGAATTTCGTACGATGCGTATAACGAATGATTCTACCGGAACGAACAAATAATTCAACCGGAAATGTACTTCCCCCACCCAATTCCAGCAGCAATCTTCTCTCTATAATGTCAAATCTTTTCTCTCTATAATGTCGAATCTTTTCTCTCTATGTCGAATCTTTTCTCTCTATAATGTCGAATCTTTTCTCTCTATGTCGAATCTTTTCTCTCTATAATGTCAAATCTTTTCAATTTGGAGCCGAAATTCGTAAACGAAACTTCGTAAACGAAACTTTGTATTTCGTACAGAATTCGTATCCATAAAAATTCGTAATTCGGATTTGTACAAATGTACGAATTTCGAAAAATTCGTACGAAATCGCACATGTCTAAACCTCAGTCTATTCTTGCTGAACACGTTGATGCTGCACGTACTGTTTATGATGTCCACCAAGCAACTCACGATTCAGAGGAAACTGATGCATCTGAAGAAGCAAGTAAAGAGCTTCTAGTTGGACTGGATATATGTCCAGAAAAAGTGACTCCAAGCCAGTCTGTATGTAATGGAGAAATAAAGGTGGCAAATGCAAGTGTATGGGTAGAGGACTCTGTACAAAAGTTTATTCCCTCACCATCCTGGGTGGCCTGGACTGAAAATCAAGAAAAAAATTGTGACTATGATGTATATATGTCTCAGAGAAGGCAAAAGCGCCCCAGTATATTAAGCATTACATCTGATGAGCTTTCGTCTAGAGATGAGGGCTCGTCCATGGATAATGGTTCAGTTTCCTATTTTGTGCCAGATTACATGCTTCGGAAAGGCTTTTACGCTTTCCGATGAAGTGCAGAGAGCTCAGAAAAGGAGAAAATTCAAAGTGGTGGCTCTCTGAAAGAAGATGACTTTCCAGTAAAGCATGCCAGCAGCCGATATGAAAAAAGCTGCGGCCCTTCTATTGGGCAAAATGTTAAAGGTGTTTTTAGCAGGAGCCAAAAAATTGGAGTACCCATAAGAGGCTTAAACAAGAGAAAACTCTACTCTGTAAAAAAGAAACCAAGAAAGAGTCAATCTGTGTCTGAACCTGAAGATTCTGAAGAATATTGGGTACTGGGGGAAGAAAACTTGCACAAACTTGAGAAAGACGAGACCGATGAAGAATATTATTTTGAGGAAGATCTACCAAATGTGCAGCAGGACTTTTGTAAAACAAACTTTTTTAAGCAGATTGCTCAGCAAAGGATTTTGTGGAAACCACCAACCTTTCCGGCCCATCTTGTTGGGTGGCCTGCCAGAGAAAAGCTTAAAGTAAAGAAAAAGAGTTTAACTGAAGCTCTTGAGCAGGTGCATAAACTTAAAGCATGTGACTATGCAAAGTATGAGAAGCCTGAGAGAGGATACAGAGAGGTGACCGAACTAAAGAAACCTCAGCAGAAAACAGGTGGAAAATCCAAAAAGAAAACCTCTGGGGCAACTGTTGAAGAGTACTGGGTTGGAAGAGGTGCTAAGCCCAAATTCGCAGAACCTGCATTTTATCTGCAAGATACAACCAAAAGCCAAGAGCAAGACAAGCCTCCAAAAAAGAAAGGAACGCGCAAGTCTTCTTCTAAAAGAAAACAAGCAAGAACTGATACAGAGGAGATAGAAACATGGGAAATCCCCAGATCCTTCTTGTATAGAGGTCATGGCTTAAGGAAGGGTGGCACCAGGAAGAAGTAGCTCATCTGCTTTATATTATGTAATTAAAAAATAATGTAAATGTTTATTTATTTCTTTATATGTGTGAGTGAGTGTTGCATGAAACAATGTTTTACTCCTGAGAGGGAGTCCTACCTACTGTGAGGGGGTTAGCTCGGCAGCGGGTGTGTGTGACCCCCGGGATGGGCTCCCCACACAAAAACAGGCCCAGCAGACGGAGGTTGTGGTTTTCAAAATCAAAAAGGTGCCGTTTATTTTCTATTTACAGTGACAAAACACAGCAAAGCAAAAGAAACAAACAAAATAAATCCTGGTCAACTTGACCTCTGACTAAACATACAGGTTTCCTAACTAACAACTGGGATCAGCCTAGTGCTGTCCTAGTCCCTGGTTTTAAATGTCCAAGCAAAATATAGCCACACAGGCTTTCTCTCACCGCACAGGGGTTCACTCTCCCTAGACAGTCCACACAGGTCTGCTTCCAGGCATGAGCTAACATCTAATGAATCTGGGAGTTTTTTATAGAGGCCTAAATGAGCTGACAAGCTTCAGCTGGCCTCATCAACTCCCTGTCTGTACGACGCCCAGCCCTCTCCCTAGAGGTATGAGTCATCCATGAGCCCACTAGTCTCAGCTGGGCTTATACAACTCTCCACCTAGCTGTATAAATCGGCGTAAAGCCTGAATCTGGGCGAAATATATCTACCACCCTGGATGCAACCAGGTGACTTTACCTTCCTGCTGTCACATACCCCCCCCTCTTGTTTTAACCTCGGGGTTGGAACACCAGCAATCAGGCATTCATGTACTCGAGACAAAGCATCCACATTCCCCATTTGAACGCCAGGGCGATGCTTTACTGTGAAGTTGAATTCCTGGAGGGCCAGGAACCACCTATTCACTCTTCTATTTGTTTCCTTGTTTTGAGCCATCCACTTTAACGGAGCGTGATCCGTAACCATGTCAAAGTGCCTACCTAGCAGGTAGTACCGAAGGGAATCTAGAGCCCACTTCACCGCTAAACACTCCTTTTCAACGGTGGCGTAATTTACCTCATGGGACTTCAACTTCCTGCTGAGGTAAATGACTGGGTGCTCTTCCCCGTTCCAGACCTGGGACAATACTGCTCCTAACCCCACATCTGACGCATCACTTTGTACGACAAAGTCTTTAGAGAAGTCGGGTGAGTACAACACTGGCTGGCTACATAAGGCTTGTTTCAAGAATTGGAATGCTGCCTCAGCCTCGGGGGTCCATTTAATCATGACCGACCCTTTCCCCTTCGTCAGGTTGGTTAGGGGCACAGCCTTAGAAGCAAAGTGGGGAATGAATCGCCGATAATACCCAGCGATTCCCAGAAAGGCTCGTACCTGCTTCTTGCTGTTGGGACGTGGCCAACTCTGGATGGCCTCGACTTTGTTGAGTTGGGGTTTTATTACTCCCCTCCCAATGGTGTACCCAAGATATTTGGCCTCCTCCTGCCCAATGGTACACTTCTTGGGGTTAGCCGTAAACCCTGCTTCCCGAACAGAGTCCAGGACTGCTTGCACTTTTGGCAGATGTGAGGCCCAATCTGTGCTATGGACAATTACGTCATCCAGGTAAGCCGCAGCATACTTCCGATGGGGCCTCAGCATCTGGTCCATTTTCCGCTGGAATGTGGCCGGCGCATTCTGTAACCCGAACGGCATTCTTTTATATTGGAACGCCCCGTCTGGGGTTACAAATGCGGTTTTCTCTTTGGCTGACTTGGCCAGGGGGATTTGCCAATACCCTTTTGTGAGGTCAAGAGTCGTCATGTATCGGGCTGTTCCCAGCCGGTCGATCAACTCATCTATACGTGGCATGGGGTAGGTGTCAAATTTTGTAACTTTGTTCAACTGACGAAAATCGTTACAAAATCGCCAGCTCCCATCCGGTTTAGGCACCAACACAATGGGACTAGACCAATCACTTTGGGACTCCTCTATCACCCCTAAGTTCAGCATTTTCTGTACTTCCTCCCGTATTGCCTCCCGTCGGGCCTCTGGGATCCGATAGGGTTTTAACTTCACCCTTTCACCGGGCGGGGTAATAATGTCATGCTCTACCCCAGATGTTTGTCCCGGCAGCTCAGAGAATACCTCCTTGTTGCGAAGCACAAACTCCTTAACCTCCTGTTGTTGGGGTTGTGACAAGGTGGCTGCGATTCCAACCTCAGGAATCACGCAACCAGTTTGAGCTGGTGACCAAGTGTCTGCGACTAGGGACTCTCTATCCCTCCAGGCTTTCAACAGATTAACGTGATAGATCTGTTCGGGCTTTCGCCTTCCTGGTTGTCTGACCTTGTAATTCACTTCGCTCACTTTTTCCATTATCTCGTAGGGGCCTTGCCATTTGGCAAGGAATTTACTTTCAACCGTAGGGACAAGTACCAATATCCTATCCCCCGGGGAAAAGGTACGGGTCTTGGCTCCACGGTTGTACACTCTCTGCTGTGCCAACTGCGCTTGGGCCAAATGTTCCTTCACGATGGGCATTACCTGTGCAATTCGATCTTGCATCAGGGCGACATGCTCAATCACACTCCTGTGGGGAGAACTCTCACTTTCCCAAGTTTCCTTGGCAATATCCAACAGCCCTCTTGGGTGTCTCCCATACAGTAACTCAAAGGGGGAGAATCCCGTAGAGGATTGGGGCACCTCCCTAATAGCAAACATCAAATAAGGAAGTAGACAGTCCCAATCCTTTCCATCCCTATCCACCACTTTCTTCAACATTTGTTTTAGGGTTTTGTTGAATCTTTCAACCAGCCCATCGGTTTGGGGGTGATACACAGATGTACGTAATTGCGTCACTTTGAACAATTTACACAGCTCCTTCATAACCCGGGACATAAAGGGTGTACCTTGGTCCGTAAGCAGTTCTTTACAAATACCCACCCGGCTAAAAACAAGAGATAGCTCTTTGGCTATGGTTTTGGCCGAGGTATTTCTGAGAGGGATCGCTTCTGGATAACGGGTGGCATAGTCCATTATAACCAATATGTACTGGTGCCCCCTAGCGGACTTGATTATAGGACCTACCAAATCCATTGCGATTCTCTCAAACGGGACCTCAATGATGGGTAGAGGGACCAGCGGGCTACGGAAGTGTGGCATCGGGGCCGACCTCTGACACACAGGGCAGGAGGAACAATAATTTTCTATGTCCTTCATCACCCCAGGCCAATAGAATCTCTGTAATACCCTCTCTCGGGTTTTCTCTGTCCCCAGATGACCTCCAAGAATGTGCCCATGGGCCAACTCCAACACCAACTTCCTGTAAGGTTTGGGCACCACAAGCTGCTCAACGGTTTCTTCTGCCCTTTTTGCCACCCGATACAGTAGGTCCTTCTCTACGCTGAAGTATGGGTAAGTGCAGGTATTATCTGGGTTCACTAACTCGCCATCTATTTTCACTACGTTTTCCCGTGCCTTTATTAGGGCGGGGTCTTTCAACTGTTCTGTGGCAAAGTTTTCCCTGTGAACCTCAAGATCAGAAAACTCCACAGACGGTAGGTTTTCGTCTGAGGAGGTGGGCTCCTCTCCAGTTTCTTGAGTCTCCCCTGCCAATACTGACAAGGGAAATTCGGGAGAGTCCTCACCACTCTCAGAGGAGTTCTGGCTATCATATTCCTGGTACATAGGGGCACCAGTGGGGGGCTCAGGATCATCCCACAGTTCCCAGAACTTCGGAAAATCCCTTCCCACAATGGCGTCATGCGGTAACTGAGACACTAAGCCCACTGGATGAGAAAGGGTACCTTTGGGGGTCTCGAAACACACTGTAGTCACTGGATACTCTCGGGTGTCCCCATGCACACAAATAACAGCTACCTTGCTATTCCCAGAGACCTCTGTTTTAACTAATTCAGCCTTTATCAGGGTCACAAGGCTACCTGAATCCAGCAATACCACAACATTTCTACCATTAATACACATTTTGCATAAATGTTTCTCAGTTCCCCGAATGGCAGTGCATGCGACTGTCGCACACAGCGACTGACGTCTGCCCGTCAGAAAGTCACACTGCATGGGTTCCTCCAAAACCGGGCAATTTGCTGCAATATGTCCCGCTTGCCGGCAGCGGTAGCAAATGATCCTTCTTGCCGCCTCTTGAGCCGCTGATTTCCCAGGCTGTTCTCGCCAAACTTGGGGTAGAGCTCCCACCCTCTCACTCTCTCCACCCTTACCCCTTGGAATCATCTTATCCGCCCCTGGGGATGGTCTGGTCTTAGGGTGGAAAGTCCGAGTGTCTCTGGAAGAGGCCGTCAGGTTCTCTGTAGCCAAGTATTTCTCCACACGATCCACAAGACCATCGGCCGTCTCTGGGTCTCCATGGCTTACCCACTTTTGGATGGCAGTAGGAAGAGCTCTCAAAAACCGATCCATTACAACACGTTCCACAATCTTTGGTGCGGACAAAGTCTCTGGCTGTAGCCACTTTCTGCTCAGGTGAATGAGATCATACATTTGAGACCTGGGGGGTTTTCCAAGCTGGAAAGTCCAGTTATGCACACGCTGAGCCCGGACAGCCAGGGTGACACCCAGCCTTGCCAATATTTCAGCTTTTAGCATCACATAGTCTTTTGCTTGGTCAGGCTCTAGGTCATAGTAAGCTTTCTGCGATTCACCCGTTAACAGAGGAGCCACCAGTCCAGCCCACTGCTCCTCAGGCCACTTTTCTCTTTCAGCAGTCCTTTCAAACGTGGTCAAAAATACCTCTGGATCATCCTCTCCAGTCATTTTTGTCAATAAACGACTCACCCCAAAGGACGCGGTATTAGTGGGACGGCTTTCCTCACTGGTCTGCGGACGTTGCTGCATTACTGCTTCCATTTGTTGTAGTCTCTGCTCTTGCTTCTGTAATAGGTCTATGAAGCGGGCCTCAGATCGTTGCTGGGCTTGTTGCTGAGCTTCCAGACTCTGTTGGTGAGCTTGCTGCTGGGCTGCAAGGCTCTGTTGATGAGCTTGCTGCTGGGCTGCGAAGTTCTGTTGTTGAGCTGCAAGGCTCTTTTGCAAACCTGCATTTGTCTGCTGTTGATTGGCATTTGCTAGAGCCAGCTGTTTCAGTATCTCCTCCATGCTGGCTTAAAAAAAAACTGCCACTGGTTCTCCACCAACTGTGAGGGGGTTAGCTCGGCAGCGGGTGTGTGTGACCCCCGGGATGGGCTCCCCACACAAAAACAGGCCCAGCAGACGGAGGTTGTGGTTTTCAAAATCAAAAAGGTGCCGTTTATTTTCTATTTACAGTGACAAAACACAGCAAAGCAAAAGAAACAAACAAAATAAATCCTGGTCAACTTGACCTCTGACTAAACATACAGGTTTCCTAACTAACAACTGGGATCAGCCTAGTGCTGTCCTAGTCCCTGGTTTTAAATGTCCAAGCAAAATATAGCCACACAGGCTTTCTCTCACCGCACAGGGGTTCACTCTCCCTAGACAGTCCACACAGGTCTGCTTCCAGGCATGAGCTAACATCTAATGAATCTGGGAGTTTTTTATAGAGGCCTAAATGAGCTGACAAGCTTCAGCTGGCCTCATCAACTCCCTGTCTGTACGACGCCCAGCCCTCTCCCTAGAGGTATGAGTCATCCATGAGCCCACTAGTCTCAGCTGGGCTTATACAACTCTCCACCTAGCTGTATAAATCGGCGTAAAGCCTGAATCTGGGCGAAATATATCTACCACCCTGGATGCAACCAGGTGACTTTACCTTCCTGCTGTCACACTACCCACAAATTCTTTGTACCTTGTTATGCACTGGAGAAGGAAACTGATGGCAAATAGTCTGAAGGAACAGGCACATTTAAGTAATGAATTATTATAAAGGATTGTCAAATTTGAAAAGGAAATATTGTCACACAAGTAAAATTGCACTTATAAAATGTAAAAAACACAATTCACAAATTTAATAGCGAAAATAAAGGTTGATAATAGACTTGTAAAAAAAAAAAAAAAAAAAAAGAACTGTAAATCACTTAACCACTTCGAGCCCAAGGACGTCATATGACGTCCTGGACTTTCAGTGGGGATATCTGAATGATGCCTGCAGCTACAGGCATCATTCAGATATCCATCTGTTCAGCCGGCGATTCTGTGTACCATAAGAAAGATCATAGCGGCGGTTCCACCGCTTGATCGTTCTTATACGCGGCGGGAGGGGATCCCCCCCTCCCGCAGCCATCCAGTGCTTCTCCGGGCTCTCCCATGCAATCGGGGACCCGGAGAAACGATCTGCTGGCGCCGGATGGAAGGCATAGAGATGACTGGTGACCAGATGGTCACCAGTCATCTCTATGACCGTCGGAGGCCCGGGCGCGATGTGATGACGTCACGCCTGGGTCCTCAAATGTAAACAAAGCCGCCATTGCGGCTGTAAGTATGAGATCAGTGAAATTTTTTTCACCGATCTCATGCTTTCTAGCCTGGAGGAGAGATGTGGGGTCTTATTGACCCTGCATCTCTCCCTAAAGAGGACCTGTCACACACATTCCTATTACAAGGGATGTTTACACAAGGGCAGCCAAAGAGGATAATATTATATATGCAGGTTGTGTTTCCTAATTATCAGTACAGCACAGCAGTTGTTTTGTCCATTTTCAACCTTCTCGGTTTATGTCTATCAGACTGTACAATTACAGTCTTTCAACATTGACCATGTTTTATCCCAGAAGATGTTCAGTAAGGGGTCCAATATAAAGAGCTTCTGTAAGAATGTCTAATGATTTAGAGAAAGAAAAAAGGTTTAGAAGACAAAAAAATGGGAGATACCATTCTACAGCATGCATTGAGTTATTAGAACAATCAAGAGAAAACTTGTGTCAGTACTAATTTCTGCAGTCACATCTGTGGAGTTGCTGAGTGTCAGATTATTGGTTCAGCAACCGGTTGTAGCACTTGTTTAGAGTATTTATGCCCTGTGAGGGGGTTAGCTCGGCAGCGGGTGTGTGTGACCCCCGAGATGGGCTCCCCACACAAAAACAGGCCCAGCAAACGGAGGTTGTGGTTTTCAAAATCAAAAAGGTGCGGTTTATTTTCTATTTACAGTGACAAAACACAGCAAAGCAAAAGAAACAAACAAAATAAATCCTGGTCAACTTGACCTCTGACTAAACATACAGGTTTCCTAACTAACAACTGGGATCAGCCTAGTGCTGTCCTAGTCCCTAAGTCCCTGGTTTTAAATGTCCAAGCAAATAGCCACACAGGCTTTGTCTCACCGCACAGGGGTTCACTCTCCCTAGACAGTCCACACAGGTCTGGTTCCAGGCATGAGCTAACATCTAATGAAGCTGGGAGTTCTTATAGAGGCCTAAATGAGCTGACAAGCTTCAGCTGGTCTCATCAACTCCCTGTCTGCACGACGCCCCACACTCTCCCTAGAGGTATGAGTCATCCATGAGCCCACTAGCCTTATACAACTCTCCACCTAGTTGTATAAGTCGGCGTAAAGCCTGAATCTGGGCGAAATATATCTACCCCCCTGGATGCAACCAGGTGACTTTACCTTCCTGCTGTCACATACCCCCCCCCTCTTGTTTTAACCTCGGGGTTGGAACACCAGCAATCAGGCATTCATGTACTCGAGACAAAGCATCCACATTCCCCATTTGAACGCCAGGGCGATGCTTTACTGTGAAGTTGAATTCCTGGAGGGCCAGGAACCACCTATTCACTCTTCTATTTGTTTCCTTGTTTTGAGCCATCCACTTTAACGGAGCGTGATCCGTAACCATGTCAAAGTGCCTACCTAGCAGGTAGTACCGAAGGGAATCTAGAGCCCACTTCACCGCTAAACACTCCTTTTCAACGGTGGCGTAATTTACCTCATGGGACTTCAACTTCCTGCTGAGGTAAATGACTGGGTGCTCTTCCCCGTTCCAGACCTGGGACAATACTGCTCCTAACCCCACATCTGACGCATCACTTTGTACGACAAAGTCTTTAGAGAAGTCGGGTGAGTACAACACTGGCTGGCTACATAAGGCTTGTTTCAAGAATTGGAATGCTGCCTCAGCCTCGGGGGTCCATTTAATCATGACCGACCCTTTCCCCTTCGTCAGGTTGGTTAGGGGCACAGCCTTAGAAGCAAAGTGGGGAATGAATCGCCGATAATACCCAGCGATTCCCAGAAAGGCTCGTACCTGCTTCTTGCTGTTGGGACGTGGCCAACTCTGGATGGCCTCGACTTTGTTGAGTTGGGGTTTTATTACTCCCCTCCCAATGGTGTACCCAAGATATTTGGCCTCCTCCTGCCCAATGGTACACTTCTTGGGGTTAGCCGTAAACCCCGCTTCCCGAACAGAGTCCAGGACTGCTTGCACTTTTGGCAGATGTGAGGCCCAATCTGTGCTATGGACAATTATGTCATCCAGGTAAGCCGCAGCATACTTCCGATGGGGCCTCAGCATCTGGTCCATTTTCCGCTGGAATGTGGCCGGCGCATTCTGTAACCCGAACGGCATTCTTTTATATTGGAACGCCCCGTCTGGGGTTACAAATGCGGTTTTCTCTTTGGCCGACTTGGCCAGGGGGATTTGCCAATACCCTTTTGTGAGGTCAAGAGTCGTCATGTATCGGGCTGTTCCCAGCCGGTCGATCAACTCATCTATACGTGGCATGGGGTAGGTGTCAAATTTTGTAACTTTGTTCAACTGTCGAAAATCGTTACAAAATCGCCAGCTCCCATCCGGTTTAGGCACCAACACAATGGGACTAGACCAATCACTTTGGGACTCCTCTATCACCCCTAAGTTCAGCATTTTCTGTACTTCCTCCCGTATTGCCTCCCGTCGGGCCTCTGGGATCCGATAGGGTTTTAACTTCACCCTTTCACCGGGCGGGGTAATGATGTCATGCTCTACCCCAGATGTTTGTCCCGGCAGCTCAGAGAATACCTCCTTGTTGCGAAGCACAAACTCCTTAACCTCCTGTTGTTGGGGTTGTGACAAGGTGGCTGCTATTCCAACCTCCGGAATCACGCAACCAGTTTGAGCTGGTGACCAAGTGTCTGCGACTAGGGACTCTCTATCCCTCCAGGCTTTCAACAGATTAACGTGATAGATCTGTTCGGGCTTTCGCCTTCCTGGTTGTCTGACCTTGTAATTCACTTCGCTCACTTTTTCCATTATCTCGTAGGGGCCTTGCCATTTGGCAAGGAATTTACTTTCAACCGTAGGGACAAGTACCAGTATCCTATCCCCCGGGGAAAAGGTACGGGTCTTGGCTGCATGGTTGTACACTCTCTGCTGTGCTAACTGCGCTTGGGCCAAATGTTCCTTCACGATGGGCATTACCTGTGCAATTCGGTCTTGCATCAGGGCGACATGCTCAATCACACTCCTGTGGGGAGAACTCTCACTTTCCCAAGTTTCCTTGGCAATATCCAACAGCCCTCTTGGGTGTCTCCCATACAGTAACTCAAAGGGGGAGAATCCCGTAGAGGATTGGGGCACCTCCCTAATAGCAAACATCAGATAAGGAAGTAGACAGTCCCAATCCTTTCCATCTCTATCCACCACTTTCTTCAACATTTGTTTTAGGGTTTTGTTGAACCTTTCAACCAGCCCATCGGTTTGGGGATGATACACAGATGTACGTAATTGCGTCACTTTGAACAATTTACACAGCTCCTTCATAACCCGGGACATAAAGGGTGTACCTTGGTCCGTAAGCAGTTCTTTACAAATACCCACCCGGCTAAACACAAGAGATAGCTCTTTGGCTATGGTTTTGGCCGAGGTATTTCGGAGAGGGATCGCTTCTGGATAACGGGTGGCATAGTCCATTATAACTAATATGTACTGGTGCCCCCTAGCGGACTTGATTATAGGACCTACCAAATCCATGGCGATCCTCTCAAACGGGACCTCAATGATGGGTAGAGGGACCAGCGGGCTATGGAAATGTGGCATCGGGGCCGACCTCTGACACACAGGGCAGGAGGAACAATAATTTTCTATGTCCATCATCACCCCCGGCCAATAGAATCTCTGTAATACCCTCTCTCGGGTTTTCTCTGTCCCCAGATGACCTCCAAGAATGTGCCCATGGGCCAACTCCAACACCAACTTCCTGTAAGGTTTGGGCACCACAAGCTGCTCAACGGTTTCTTCTGCCCTTTTTGCCACCCGATACAGTAGGTCCTTCTCTACGCTGAAGTATGGGTAAGTGCAGGTATTATCTGGGTTCACTAACTCGCCATCTATTTTCACTACGTTTTCCCGTGCCTTTATTAGGGCGGGGTCTTTCAACTGTTCTGTGGCAAAGTTTTCCCTGTGAACCTCAAGATCAGAAAACTCCACAGACGGTAGGTTTTCGTCTGAGGAGGTGGGCTCCTCTCCAGTTTCTTGAGTCTCCCCTGCCAATACTGATAAGGGAAATTCCGGAGAGTCCTCACCACTCTCAGGGGAGTTCTGCTATCACATTCCTGGTACATAGGGGCACCAGTGGGGGGCTCAGGATCATCCCACAGTTCCCAGAACTTCGGAAAATCCCTTCCCACAATGGCGTCATGCGGTAACTGAGATACTAAGCCCACTGGATGAGAGAGGGTACCTTTGGGGGTCTCGAAACACACTGTAGTCACTGGATACTCTCGGGTGTCCCCATGCACACAAATAACAGCTACCTTGCTATTCCCAGAGACCTCTGTTTTAACTAACTCAGCCTTTATCAGGGTCACAAGGCTACCTGAATCCAGCAATACCACAACATTTCTACCATTAACACACATTTTGCATAAATGTTTCTCAGTTCCTCGAATGGCAGTGCATGCGACTGTCGCACACAGCGACTGACGTCTGCCCGTCAGAAAGTCACACTGCATGGGTTCCTCCACAACCGGGCAATTGTCTGCAATATGTCCCGCTTGCCGGCAGCGGTAGCAAACGATCCTTCTTGCGGCCTCTTGAGCCGCTGATTTCCCAGGCTGTTCTCGCCAAACTTGGGGTAGAGCTCCCACCCTCTCACTCTCTCCACCCTCACCCCTTGGAATCCTCTTATCTGCCCCTGGGGATGGTCTGGTCTTAGGGTGGAAAGTCCGAGTGTCTCTGGAAGAGGCCGTCAGGTTCTCTGTAGCCAAGTATTTCTCCACACGATCCACAAGACCATCGGCCGTCTCTGGGTCTCCATGGCTTACCCACTTTTGGATGGCAGTAGGAAGAGCTCTCAAAAACCGATCCATTACAACACGTTCCACAATCTTTGGTGCGGACAAAGTCTCTGGCTGTAGCCACTTTCTGCTCAGGTGAATGAGATCATACATTTGAGACCTGGGGGGTTTTCCAAGCTGGAAAGTCCAGTTATGCACACGCTGAGCCCGGACAGCCTGGGTGACACCCAGCCTTGCCAATATTTCAGCTTTTAGCATCGCATAGTCTTTTGCTTGGTTAGGCTCTAGGTCATAGTAAGCTTTCTGCGATTCACCAGTTAACAGAGGAGCCACCAGTCCAGCCCACTGCTCCTCAGGCCACTTTTCTCTTTCAGCGGTCCTTTCAAATGTGGTCAAAAATACCTCTGGATCATCCTCTCCAGTCATTTTTGTCAATAAACGACTCACCCCAAAGGACGCGGTATTAGTGGGACGGCTTTCCTCACTGGTCTGTGGACGTTGCTGCATTGCTGCTTCCATCTGTTGTTGTAGTCTCTGCTCTTGCTTCTGTAACAGGTCTATGAAGCGGGCCTCAGATTGCTGCTGGGCTTGTTGCTGAGCCTCCAGACTCTGTTGCAAAGTTGCGTTTGTCTGCTGCTGGGCTGCAAGGCTCTGTTGATGAGCTTGCTGCTGGGCTGCAAGGCTCTGTTGATGAGCTTGCTGCTGGGCTGCGAAGTTCTGTTGTTGAGCTGCAAGGCTCTTTTGCAAACCTGCATTTGTCTGCTGTTGATTGGCATTTGCTAGAGCCAGCTGCTTCAGTATCTCCTCCATGCTGGCTTAAAAAAAAACTGCCACTGGTTCTCCACCAACTGTGAGGGGGTTAGCTCGGCAGCGGGTGTGTGTGACCCCCGAGATGGGCTCCCCACACAAAAACAGGCCCAGCAAACGGAGGTTGTGGTTTTCAAAATCAAAAAGGTGCGGTTTATTTTCTATTTACAGTGACAAAACACAGCAAAGCAAAAGAAACATAAACAAAATAAATCCTGGTCAACTTGACCTCTGACTAAACATACAGGTTTCCTAACTAACAACTGGGATCAGCCTAGTGCTGTCCTAGTCCCTAAGTCCCTGGTTTTAAATGTCCAAGCAAATAGCCACACAGGCTTTGTCTCACCGCACAGGGGTTCACTCTCCCTAGACAGTCCACACAGGTCTGGTTCCAGGCATGAGCTAACATCTAATGAAGCTGGGAGTTCTTATAGAGGCCTAAATGAGCTGACAAGCTTCAGCTGGTCTCATCAACTCCCTGTCTGCACGACGCCCCACACTCTCCCTAGAGGTATGAGTCATCCATGAGCCCACTAGCCTTATACAACTCTCCACCTAGTTGTATAAGTCGGCGTAAAGCCTGAATCTGGGCGAAATATATCTACCCCCCTGGATGCAACCAGGTGACTTTACCTTCCTGCTGTCACAGCCCCCATGGAAATCATTTGTGATGGCTCTTAGATATGGATTGCTCTCTAGACTGGGGAGCTTTGAAACGTTCTCACATAGTGGCCAAAAAAAAAAACAGTCCTGGTGGCAATTTACATTTTATATCAAGAAAAAATATATTATTTTTATAGTGTTGCCCAGGTGTCTTTGTAGTAGACATGTGCGATTAGTTTCGTACGAATTTAAAATTCGTACGAATTTCCGGAAATTCGTACATTCGTACGAATCCGAAATACAAATTTTTATGCATACGAATTCTGTACGGAATACAATTTTTTTTTTACGAATTTCGGATCCAAAAGTGAAAAATTCCTTTAAATTTCGTACCTGGGGGGTGTGTATGATATGCATGTAAAGTGGCGCATGTTTCCCGTGCTTAGAACTGTCTCTGCACAAATTTTTTTAAATTTTTTTTTTACACTTTCTTCGTGAAATGGTAGGGGTACAATGTAATCATAGGGGGGGGCGGGATCTGGGGGTCCCCTTTGTTAAAGGGGTCTTCCATATTCCGATAAGCCCCCTGCCCGCAGACCCCCACAACCACCGGGAAAGGGTTGTGGGGATGAGGCCCTTGTCCCCATCAACATGGGGACATCCTCCCCATGTTGAGGGCATGTGGCCTGGTACGGTTCAGGAGGGGGGGGCGCTCTCTTAT
This sequence comes from Rana muscosa, assembly GCA_029206835.1. Classification (NCBI taxonomy): domain Eukaryota; kingdom Metazoa; phylum Chordata; class Amphibia; order Anura; family Ranidae; genus Rana; species Rana muscosa. The sequence goes on from CM055119.1 coordinate 58,506,927, forward strand.
CCCCCCTCTTCCCCTGCGGCCTGCCAGGTTGCGTGCTCGGATAAGGGTCTGGTATGGATTTTTGGGGGGACTCCGCGCCATTTTTTTTTAAATTTGGGGTGGAGTTCCCCTTAAAATCCATGCCAGATCTGAAGGGCCTGGTATGGATATTTAGGGGAAACCGCACGCCATTTTTTTTTTTTTTTTTGCGGCGGGGTTCCCCTTAGTATCCATTCCAGACCTGAAGGGCCTGGTAATTGAATTTGGGGGAACCCCCACGCTTTTTTATTTAATTTTTATCAATGACTTTTCTATGTATTGATAAAAGCCGACAATTCAATAATGCCCGCGAGTTTTAAATGACTTTTTTTCCGTCAAAAATGACATTTAGTGCAGAGACAGTTCTAAGCACGGGAAAAATTTACGATTCGTACGAAATTCGTATTTCGTACGAATCCGAACTACATTTCGTACACGAATTACGAAATACAATTTTTTTTTTTATACGAAACGGAACGGAACGAAACAAATTTTTGGACGGCGCCCATGTCTACTTTGTATTTGTTTTTCAAGTGGAAAACAAGTTTTCAAGCAATTGTAAGGTTAGCAGACATTATTGGAGAACTTAAATTAAAACACCTTTATTAACTAATTGGAACCCGCACTATAGCCGAATGACGGCCACAGCACGGACCCCAAATGCCAGGAGGCCGTCAATAAACGTCCTCCCCTTTGTGCGCTCCCCGCGTGCCCATGCAGGGCGCGCCGCGCCGGCTGTGATCACCCGAGTCACTGAGATGTGGGTGTTTACAGATCCGAGTAAGGGGCCGGTGACAGCCAATGACAGCTGATCATGTGATGTAAACAAAAGCCGATAATCGTTTTGTTTTTCTCCTCACAGCGTGAGGAGAAAAAAAAGCTGATCACCGGCTTATGTGTAAGGGACATCGGTCCCGAAGAGGAAGAGGCAATTCTGCCTCATCTGTGCCCACCAGTACCCCCTGCCAGTGCCACCTGCCATTTCCACCTGCAAGTGCCCACAGTGCCCACCAGTGCCACCTATCAATGCCCACGAGTGCCACTCATCAATGCCCACAAGTGCCACCTATCAATGCCCACAAGTGGTGCCAATCAGTCCCTCATCAGTGCCACCTAGCAGTGCTGCCTATCAGAGTAACTTACCAGTGCCGATCAGTGCCCATTAATGCCACCCATCAGTGCCCATCACTGCCAGCTATCAGTTCCACCTATCAATGCCACCTATTAGTGCCACTTAGTGCCCACCAGTGCCACCTATCAATGCTCTTCAGTGCCACCTATCAGTGCCACCTCTCAGTGTCACCTCTCAGTGCCCACCAGTGCCGCCTATCAGTGCCCACCAGTACCACCTTATCGGTGCCCACCAGTGCCGCCTTATCGGTGCCCATCAGTGCATCCCATCGTTGCCCATCAGTGCAGCCCATCAGTGCCCATCAGTGCAGCCTCATCAGCGTACATCAATGAAGGAGAAAAATTACCCGTTTGCAAAATTTTATAACAAAATATAAAATATATATATATATATAAAAAAAATCTGTATTTTTTTTTTTAACAAAAAAAAAACAAAAACGCAGAGGTAATCAAATACCACCAAAAGAAAGCTCTATTTGTGGGAAAAATTTTTATAAAAATTTCATTTGGGTACAGTGTTGTATGACCGTACAATTGTCATTCAAAGTGCATAAGGGCTGAAAGCTGAAAATGGGTCTGGGCAAGAGGGGGGTTTTAGTGCCCAGTAGGCAAGTGGTTAAACAACCCAAATTGAAATACCTTTAATGTACCACTTTAAAATACTATTTTTGTTCAACCTTATATTTTGTGGCTAAATCATTAGTCTTTGAAATTCTAGAGAACTTCTCCTACAAGTATCTGAAAATAATGTGCCTTCCATTGATCTCTATGAGGAAGTGCCTGACTGTAGAAATTAATTAGATCTTTCTAATTTAAGTGGACACACACTGCTACAAACACAGCAAGGGCATGTTTCTCCCTTTGAAGCTGACCTGGTCAGTAATGGTCCCATTAATTTACACTGTGGATGCTCTTTTGTAAGAAATTGCATTGTTTTCTTTTTAAACGTGACATTCCAGAAACAAATGAAAAAAGCTTCAAATAGTTGCATTTTAAACAGTTTCTGGTTTTAAATAGTTGATGTTACAGTTGTCACAAAAGTGTTTCTTGCACAGTGTATTTTCAAGGTTAATTTAAGAGTAGATATTCATTTTCAGGTGGATTTAGGGTGTCCCTAATTTAAACTTTTTGTTGTTTTAACATTTTGATATGACAGCGTAATCCCCCTTGGTGATAGGAAAGTTGTAGCAGATTACTTCAGTTCACCTGTCAAATAAAAAATGTAATTCACTTTATATTATACCATACTAATAAATCGGGAAAAAAGCTTTGATTTATATTTGTAACTGGTTTATTAGGCAAAATATTGTAATAAATATGATTACTACTACTACTACTACTACCAACTACATAATAGTAATAGCAACATAAATAATATCAATAAATATGTGCAAACAAGTTTGGTTGGGATTGGCTTTGACACAGAATGTGTGTTTATGCCATCATGTCAAATACCGGTACATGATATGAATAAAGTATAACTAACCTAAGCACAAATGTGTAATTTATAGCATGTAATATTTAGCAAGAACAGAAAATATCTGTTGATCTTGCCGTAAATGCACTTCTTATGCACTTCTTGTAGAATGAAAAACAATTGTATCTTTCTTGTGTTACCTTTTAATCCCCCCCGCCTTCCCATTTAACAAAGATGAAGAAATTACAACTATAGCTCCCTCTATAGATATAGAGGAGGAATAAAAGTAGCCACCCAAGGACAGAAAGGACGTTATTCACAGGATTACCAGGTGAATAAGGCCTGCTTCACACCTATGCATTTTTTGTGTTTTTTGCATTTTGCAGATTTGCACTACAGTACATTTAACATGGTTTCCTATGGAACACACTCTGTAACGCAAATATGCGAAATGCAAAAAACACTAAAAAGGCATTGGTGCGAATCAGACCTAAAGGTGAAAAAGCCAGAAAAAAGGAAAGAAAACAAATGCAGGCACCTCATAACAAACATATTTATGTTTAGGTCAGATTCACCCAGTTGCGACAAGGGGATAAAGACTGGCTGAAAAGAGGAACAAAATTTCAAAATTTTCCATGTCCATTCACAAAAAGGTAACACACAGTGAAAGTTCGATATTCATGGAATTAGTTGTGCTTTTATTATTATTATTATTATTATAATTATTATTAGCAGTAGTAGTAATGATAATTATTATTAATACTACTACTGCTAATATTAATAATATTTATATTTATTTATATTATTAGTATATGTTTTCTAAACCTATTTTAGTTAAAAACTGCTTAACCATGCCCCTTTCCTTTTGTTATCATTCCATCACCATATAAAAAAACACTCTCTGGAAAATAGAATTATCAAAACCCAAGACATGGGTGGATGGAATGTTTAACAACTCAATGTATTTTCAAGCATCATCCATGGTCAAATTTGTACGAAGCAGGAGGCTGCTCTCAAATGTTCAACCTCTAGGCAAAAGATAACTCTTTTAAGCCGCCTGTCCTGAGATATGTCCAAGAACCACTGTTACAGAATGTAAAAGCACAGAGCATGCTGATTTGGTGGTGTGCCCCTTTTCTACAACCATTTGTACTTTTGGAGGCATAATCAGTCTCCTGTTGCTATCAGTGGGGGAGCAAAGTTTTTCTCTTTCGTGCTTGAAATAAAAATAGTTTTGTGCAAATTCTCCTTTTTTTTTTTTTTTTTTTTTTAAGCTACTCTATGCTTTGATTTGCATGTCAGAATTCGGAAAAGAAGTTTGTTTGATTTATGTTGCATAAGGTTTTGTGTGTGTTTGTGTGTGTGTGTGTTTGCATATTTTCTGTATCTGTTAAGGAACAGACTTCATTTATATGTTAATATCTGCTGGCACCCTGACTTAACATACAGAACTATCTCATGGGAAGCTGATTTTTTGTCAGTTTGGCTATACTTCAACATCTCAATGGTTGCAATAATCTTGATTAGCAAAACAATTGGAGGCCTGAAGGACCCTGCCGATCTTATGCAAAAAGATCTCAGGTTACAGTTTATTAATGTGACACATTTAGCAGCTTGACAACCATCTAAAAAAAAAAAAAGAAAAAACGCCTAATTTTCTCAGACCCTTTTTCCCAAATGGGACAAAAGAAGTTAATTTCAGAAATAATTTAACTAAGAGAAGGAGATGACTGAAAACTTAACAAAGAACTATGTCAAGGTTTTGGTAGCCAAACGGAATAAAATAAAAACTGTCAATTTTTTTAAGCTGGAAATCACAGTTAGAAAAAAATGAAACATGAAATAAATAGAATCTTAATTTTCCTATGATACTAATATAATAATAGTTTTTGTAAATAATCTCAAATAGTACTTTTGTTAATCATTACATTATTAAATAATAATAATAAAATTATATATATATATATATATATATATATATATATATATATATATATATATATATATATATATATATATATACACACAGTACAAATATATATATATATATATATATATATATATATATATATATCTAGCGCACTCACCCCAGACTTTACCTGCTTTTCTTTTCTTGGCTCCGCCTTAGGGAAGAATGAGGCACACCGCACTAGCAGCCCGTACCCTCCTGGATGAGGAGGTTGAGCGGTGTTAGTTTTCGGGTCTGCCTGCGGCTAGTGTTAGAATCCTCCCGAGCTGATCTCGTCTCTGCATTAGCCAGAGACAAGTCCTTAATTCTCCCCAGCAAAGTAACTGTCCACACCAACTGAAAGTCCAACCTTAGTATTTATTTCACCACGGATAACAAATAGTCTCTATGAGAGCAGACAGGTTGATACGAGACACAGGTCAGATAAGGTGGGAGGAGGTCCAGGCACAAACTCAATTTAGGCTTCTCTTACTGTTCTGCTTTCATGAACAGGCTTGGGCGCACGGTCTCTGCCACAGACCGGGTGAATATGAAAAGTCACTGCCACTGACTTGTTGAAGTTGGTCACTGCCACTGACCTGGTGAATAGGGCCTTGCCCTATTTGGTCACTGCCACTGACCTGGTGTGGGTAGAGTCACTGCCACTATGACCTACAGAACATGCACTTCCTTCTTGAAGAAACTTGGCCCTTGTTAAGGAGAAGAACCTCCCTCTGGAGAATACCAGAGGCCCCCACTGTCACCATGACTCTGCGCTGGGTCTTCAGAAGGGGTCACCTCCCTGGCCTCCTCGATCCTGGATACGGGTCCCCTCGCAAGGCGGCACCCTGGGAGCCCTCAATCCTGGGCGGAACCCAGCCGAAGCCGCTGGGCCCCGGGCCTCCAAACTAGTACCTCACCCCAGACTGAAGGTGTCAGCCCCGCCGTACTGCTGCCAAGAGGGGACAAGAAAAGGCACAACCTTGTATCAGTGGTTCAACCCTGGCCCACGGCAACAGCGCCACCTGCAGGCCACAGGAATCAGCACACCAATACCATCTCCCAAGGACAGAAATAGTCCAAGAAACCTAACAATTAGTGTATCTGAGCCTAACTACCACTCAGATACTCCCCTTAAATATAGCACCCCGCTACATATATATATATATATATATATCTGTTTTTATTATTTTGTTAATAAAGCATTACAAACATGTGTCAAGGCATCAGTCATTAGTATAGCAACACAATATGCATACAGAGCAAACATGTTATTATATAGGATATATACATGTCAAGAATGATTAAAATGATAACAGATTCAGTATCCTTGTAAAAAAGCTCAGCTAATACATGTCATCTTAAAAATACCAAGATGCCCCACTGACACACAAATAAAAAGTCACAAAGTAAAAAAAGGAAAATGATAAAAAGCGGAAAAAAAGAACAAAAATGAACATGTAGGCAGAGCGTAAATATTAGGAAAAGGTACCAGTACATAAATAACACTGCCTCTGTCTAAAAGGGCTAATACAGAAAATGTATATAGAGATGCTCGACACATGAGAATTTTACCCAATGCTTAAAAACAGCATGATGACAAATCTACCAGAAAACAGTCAGAATCAGTGAATTCATGTTGGGAGAACTAAGACAAGCCATACAGTACATGGTTTAAATTCCTGCTGAACCGGCCAGGATTCGAACTGTTAGGCTGGGTTCACATATATGCAAATTGTATGCGTTTTAAACCACGTCCAATTCGCATGACATGTGAGTGTGACCTGCTCTCAATGGAGCTGATTCACGCATCACACGGCCGCGGTTAGATTTAAAAAAGGGTCCTGTGCATTTTTGGGTCCGGTTCAGGTGCGAATTCAAGTAAAAATGTGCACCTGAATTGCACCCGAATCAGTGAACAGAAATGCACTGGACTGCAAACCACAGCCGCAGATATGTGAACCCGACCCTAATGGGCAGGCTGAATGTATCAGGTTGATCCATTGATCAACTTGGGTACAACCAGCCTGCCGGGTTCTCTTGCGATTATCGTTTGCTGCTTCTGTAGCCGCTAGCAATAATCACTGTCTTCTCCCACCCACCTGCCGAGAGAAGACAATTGGCGATTCTACTGGCAGCACTGTCTGCCGTGGTTGCAGGAAAGAAATTTACACCTTGTATGGCTAGCCTAAGAGTGGTGTTTTCTAACAATAAAATAATACATCCATCTAGACCAAAAATCTCAAAATGTATCTTGTTTAACATCTACCTTTCTGCCTTCATTATCTTATCCACCTCCATCTCCCAATCAAGAATATGGTAGGACACCTGCCATTGGCTCCCACTCCTGTCAATCAAAAGCTGTGGCACAGGAGTCGGGGGCGGGGCAGAGCCCTGCTGTTTGTGTCCATGAATGCAGCAGTGGGACTTGGGAGCAAGCACGCATGGGTGCCCCCAGAAGAAGAGGATCGGGGCTGCTCTGTGCAAAAGCATTGCACAGAGCAGGTAAGTATAGGCATGTTTGTTATATTAATTGAAAATAAACAAGGGTATATTATCACTTTAAACTGAAGATAGTTCTTAATGACATTGGCTATATATTTAGGGTCAGTGTCCTGCTGCAGAAAAAATTTGGTATGGGCTATGGCATGATGGATACGTATCTGCCCATATTTCCCAGAATTGAGGACACTATTAATCCTAACCAAATCTCCAGCTCCATTTGCAGAAATGCAGCCCCAAACTTGCATTGGAACCTCCACCATGCTTCACTGTTGCCTGCAGACACTGATTATTGTACCGCTCTCCTATCCTTCGGTGAACAACCGGCCTCTTGCTACAGCCAAATATTTCAAATTTTGACTCATCAGTCCAGAGCACCAGTTGCCATTTTTCTGCAACCCAATTCCTACAGTATGTTTTGTGCATAGCTGAGTCACTTAGCCTTGTTTCCACATCAGAGGTATGGCTTTTTGACTGCAATTATTCCATGAAGACCACTTCTGGCAACACTTCTCCAGACAGTGGATGGATTTTCCTGGGCCCCACTGGCTTCTGCCAGTTCCGTGCTGATGGCACTGCTGGAGATCTTCCAACGCTGAAGAGAAGAAAGCCTGATGTGACTTGACTTTCATCTGCTGCATCTTTGGCCCTTCGCATTGCCCATTTCTTTGTGCTTCTTCAAAAGAGCTTGCCTGGGAGAGACATTGCTGATGAAGTATAAATACCTTGTGTCTTGTTGCTGTGCTCAGTTTTGCCACCTGTAACATGAAGCTGTCTTCCACAACCTCAACTTAGTAGCAGAGTTTGTAGCAGAGTTTGTCTGTTCCTCATCCAGTTTTAAGCATCCTACACAGTTGTTTCTGTTTTAGCTAATGACTTTGCTTTAACCATCATATACAATTGATGATAATTAGCACCTGCCTGGTATAGTTGATTAATCATACATCTGAATCTGATCCTACAAAATCCCTGACAGGTTGCAAGTATAATGCCATGTACACACGATCGGAATTTCCGACAACAAAACCATGGTATTTTTTCCGACGGATGTTGGCTCAAACTTGTCTTGCCTATATACAGTTGCACAAATGTTGCTTGGAAATTCTGATGGTCAAGAACGCAGAGACGTACAAAACTACGACGAGCCGAGAAAAACGAAATACAATGATTCCGAGCATGCGTCAAATTGATTCCGAGCATGCGCAGCACTTTTGTGTGTCGGAAATGGCTACACACGGTCGGAATTTCCGCAAGAACTTTTCTTGTCGGAAAAATTGAGAACCTGCACTGAAACATTTGTTGTCGCAAATTTCCCACAGCAAATATCCGATGGAGCCTACATACGGTCAGAATATCTGACCAAAAGCTCACATCGAACATTTGTTGTCGGAAATTCTGATCGTGTGTACGCGGCATAAGAATTAATGCTGGTTAGGAGCCAACGGGTAGTCACACCAAATGCTGATTTGATTAAAAATTTTCTTCTGTTTACTCACTTTGCATTTTATAAATGGATAAAAAATAAACAATTAAAATATACAGTATATTTTTAAAAGTATTCTTAAGTTACAGCATTTCTTCACACCTGCCTAAAACTTTTGCACAGTACTGTATGTGGTTTTGGTACTATTAATGAAAAAAAAAAAAAAATACACCGTTTGTTTTACAAATTTTCAGAAATTTTATGCAATTGTAAATAAATAAAAATGATGGTTTTGCAGTTTGGGTACACAACATTTACTGTGGTAAATGATGTGACACCTTCAGGCCCCTTTCACACGGGACGGATCAGTCATGATCTGCCCCGTGAACCTCCGCTTGCTCAGCGGGGATCGCTCCGTTGATCCCCGCTGAGCCTGCGGATGACTGGGCGGTCCCCGCACACTGTGCAGGGACCGCCCTGTCAGATCTCCGCTATCCCCTATGGGGGATCGGATGAACACGGACCGTTTGTCCGTGTTCATCTGATCCGCTCCGCAGACAGATAGAAAAATAGAAAATTTTCTATCCTGAAAAACGGAGCATAGCGGACACGGGTGAGATCGGGTGTCAGCGGATGTTCATCCGCTGACATCCGATATCCCATAGGTATACATGTATGTCCGTTTTTCATCCGAAAACGGATGGGTGAAAAACTGACATACGGTCCGCCCGTGTGAAAGGGGCCTAAAAGTCCTGATTTGGTGCAATTGTCATAATTATCAAACTTACAAATTTATTTCCCAGAGGTCTCTGGGACCTGATAATAAACAAGGGTTGTTATAAGGCTTATGAAAAAAAGCAATAAACATAATTGTATCCAGGTACAGTATGTAGGACAGTCATTGCCCAATCTGACCAATTTTTGGCCAAACTGATAAACTATAGATTATTGTTATAAGTACTGTTAGAAACCCATGACTCCGTATTGTCAGAGTATGAAGTTGTTTTTCTTTTTTATCAGATTTCACTGTTTAAACCCAAATAACAAATCATCTTCTTCAATGTCAGAAACTCGTCAGAAAATTAAGGGCTTTTGGTGCTGATTTAGGTCAAGGAAAGATTGATGCAGATAAAGCATGAAATGTAATGTCCCATTTTAGGTTAAGCACTAGGCAGTGGCCTGTAGGGGCATTTCCATGCTCATTTATGATTGAGGAAAGACAGATGCAGTTGAAGCATTTAAAATGTTAAAAGAGAAGTTCTGGATTTTTTAAGAAGCATACTTACCTAGGTGGATGCATCATCGATCGCTCTAAGACTGAGAACCAAGCGATCAAACACCACTGATCGCTCAGTTTTCAGAGCTCTGTGAGCAGAGAGAGCTGGTGACTGACAGTCACTGAAGCGCAGGGCTGTGGAGGGGGCAGAAATGGGTGGCCCAGGCTCCCAGCGGCTACGCCAGGTGCTGGTCCAAGGTTCTATGCAGATCCTGAACATAAGGACATGATCTTTCTCCAGCCTGGACCGTCTCTGTGACATCGGTCGACAGTGGGCTTCAGCCGCTGTCTGCTGGAAGTACAGCCAAACAAGCTTTGGCTGTACCTTTGATTTAAGTTCCATTTTAGGCTAAGCACTAAGCATCTCTCTCACTAGCCTAAAAACATAAAACACAGCTGAGGCTTATAATCATGTAAAAACAATCACAGTTCAAAGAAGCTAGTATAGAGTTATAAAGTATTTTTGTATAGGTACACAGGCGATTTTGCTATTATGTAAAATATCATTATGGCTATCGTTACAACTCTTTTTTTAATGACTAATGCCTGCTAATCTCATATTAAAAATAACGAGTTTACTAAAGTTACGAAAATACTCGTACGACAGAATAAATATTCGTAAGTGATGTAATGTGTTGTAGTGTATTAGTATAGTACTTTCGAACAACAACTGTACTGATTAGATAAAAATCATACGATCTGGTATGTGTATTTTTGTGCTTGTCCCATCGGATAATATATAATATAAATAACTGTGATGATATCATTACATGGTGCATGCACTGCAGCATTTAAGAACACCTGCAGCTAGAGGAAAAAGCATAAAGCCTCGTATACACGATCGGATATCCTATGGATTCTAATCCGATGGTTTTGTCCATCGGAAATCCGATGAAGCTGACTTCCATCAGTCTTGCTTACACACCATCAGTCAAAAAACCGACCGTTCCAAACGCTGTGACATAAAACACTCAGATGAGCCAAGAAAAATTAAGTTTAATGCTTCTGAGCATGCGTCGACTTGATTCTGAGCATGCGTGGGTTTTTTATCCGATGGACTTGCCCATAGACGATCGGAATTTGCTATCGGTTTTTGATCCATCGGAAAAATTTAAAACATGTTCTATTTTTTAAAACCGATGGAAAAAAGACCGATGAGTCCCATACACGATCGGTTTGCCCGATGAAAAAAATCCATCGGACTGTTTTCATCGGTAAAACCGATCGTGTGTACAGGGCTTAAGAGTCCATTTGACCTTGGTTGATTGGACAAAAGACCTCAGGATATTTTTTCCGTAAAGTGGTTGTAAACGATTAAAATGTAACCTATTGCCAACCGCCCGACGTACATTTACTGCAGGGCGGCGGCTCCTCTTTGCAGAATCACGTATGGGTATGTGATCCTGCACTTCTGGATCTGGGGCACGCATGCCCAATCACAGTGGGAGCCAATCAGCAGTTCCGGCGGACTCTATGTCCACCAGCACCCAGCGATCATTCAGAAGAGGCGCAGATCGCCGTTTTGTTAGTAGGGGAGGTAGAGATGCTGTGTTTCTGATAAGCAGGAGCACGGATCTCTGCCTTCTCACAGCAAAAAAAAAACAAACACAGTTAGTAATCACTCCCTAGAGACATATTTAACCCTTTGATTGCCCCTGATGATAACCCCTTCCCTGCCAGTGTTATTAGTACAGTGACAGTGCATATTTTTAGCACTGATCACTGTATTAGTGTCACCGGTCCCCAAAAAAGTGTCACTCAGGGGCTGATTTACTATAACTCCAGGAAGTACTGAGCACATCGCAAAAAATAGCTCCAATTTTTGACAATTAAAAATTCCATGCGCGAATTTGCGAATGAAAAAGAGCGCTATTAGCAGCAAACAAGTGTTAGTAAATGTGAAATCAGCGCTAATTAGCGAATCCGCGTACGCGCAAATGCCAATTTCCACTAAGTTTTTGTATAGCACTGCACTGTAACCATGATCCATGTATGTGAAAGAAACATTTTTATATGAGATGTGCTCTATCTATTGATGTATATTGCAATTACTATTCCTAGTTTTTTTTCTTCTTTTGCTAACGAATGCAGTTATGAAGGATTATTACATAGTAATGTCTGCTATTATGTAAAATTACATGTATTAAACATTTAGGTTACCTATTTGTTGTATGTTGTTTTTTTTTTCATGTTTTTATTTTTTCATTTAGCTGGCTATAAAGCGGTAATTATTTATGTTCATTCTTTAATCATACTTTACTATTATGCAGGTCTTGTACTTAGCACAGTGGCTTAGTGGTCTGCTCCCATGTCTATACAGCTCTCATGTTACAAGTTCAAATACCAGCCAACCTACCATCCAACAGCTATGTTTATTATTTGCACAAGCAAATTAAAATAAACAAACAAAGAAATGTAAATGGCCCGTTAGCTAGTGTGTGACGTTTGGAAGTCCACATCATAATATTATTGAATAAAAGTGCACTGGCTAATTGGCATTCACCTATTTTCAGCATATGCTGCTTTGGCTAATTGGCTAATTGGCATTTGCCCTTTTTCACCAATACAATCTTTTAGTATCTCTCTGTGGGATTTGAACCCATGAGTGCTTCGAAGCCTGAGTTTTTCAAGGTAGAAGTGCTGACCACTAGCCTATTGAGCGTAGCACAAACATCTACTAGTGTGTGTGTGTAGGTTAAGGAGATATTTCTTGAACCTACAGGTAAGCCTTAATCTAGGCTTACCTGTAGATGCAAGTTGTCTAAGTGGGTTTACAACCACTTTAATATTATCGTAACAACCATGCTCATGCTGATGTGGCATTGGCTTTTAGGCATTCGCCTCTTTTCAGCATATGCTGCTGAGTGTTTGATGGTGGGACTACTTTATATTCTAGGTATAATAGTACTCAGCACAGTGACTTAGGCCCCTTTCACACTTGTGCGACCTGAAAGTTGTGTCATTTTGATGCGACTTTAAGCAATGCCTGTGTAATCTTGAGGTCTATGGACACAGGAGTCGCAGGGAAAGGCACGCAAAATTCCATCTGCATTTTTTCTGCGATCCCAGGGAATGCCTGTGTAAACTTAAGGTCTATGAACCTCAACTCGTAACAAAGTCGGACCAAAGTAGTACAGGGACTACTTTGAACTCAGTGTGACTTGAAGTTTCACAGATATAAATGGTACACATTGAAAATCATGGGGTATGACTTGTCATGCAACTCTGATGACCAAAGTCGCAGGAAAAGTTGCTCAAGTGTGAAAGGGGCCTCAGCCCGACTTTGTGAGCGATTTCAGAGACATCAGTGCACTTTCCTGCACAGATGTCTAGTGAAATCACATAGGTCTCAACTGTCCCTGATTTGGAACAAAGTCCCTCTGTCCCTCTTTCCTCCTCATTTGTCCCTCATTTTGTTCGGATCTGTATAGTTTTATATAAAATGCAATTTTTATCTTTCAAAAAGGGTTTCCCAGCGCTAAACCTTTCATCTAATTTCTAAATTGCTTTTTTTGTAAATTCCCAAAGCCAATCTAAAGGGATATTATTGTTAAAAAAAAAAAAAGCACTTGGGGTTTAACTAATATATATATATATATTTAATAATTCTCCTTTAAGAAGGTGTTTTAGGAGGTGTGTACTATGCCTACATACTTTTGCTAATAGTTGTCCCTTATACAAATCTCAAAAAGTTGGGAGGTAAGAAATCGCCTCCTGAAGTCGCCCAAAGTAGTGTAGGAACTACTTTTGGGAATCTGTGTGGCGTCGCACCAATTCGGACAGTTCTATTGCCGTCAATAGGCGCCGATTTGGCCTGCAATTTGACATGTCAATTCAGAGCTATGTGAACATGGGTGAAGTTGCATAGATATGAATGGAACTTATAAAGGGGGGGGGGGATACTTTTAATGCAACTCTGAGGTCCAAAGCTGCATGAAAAGTCACATACGTGTGAAAGTAACCTAATGAGATTAAATGATAACACCTTTGAATAAAGCCCCATTTGCACTTGTGCGACCTTAAAATTGCACAGCTTTGCCATGACTTGAAGCAATGTCTGTGTTATCTTGTGGTGTATGGACCTCAAATCGCATCAAAGTCAAACCAAGGTAGTGCAGGGATGAATTTTCCCCACTTTCAGGATGCACAAGTGACAATAGGGCCAAATTCAAAGATATCCTTGAATCTCTTTCACACTGCTGCGACCTGAAAGTCACCCTAATTTGCTGCCACTTTGTCGCTGCAACTTGGCCCCAACTTCTGGGAATGCCTGTGTAATATTGCGCCCTATGTACCTCAAGTCACATGAGGCTCTGTTTCCACTATTGCAACCCTAAATTTGCATGATTTTGCCACGATTTTGATGCGACTTGGAGCAATGCCTGTATATTCTTGAGGTCTATGGACCTCAAGTCGTATCAAAGTGGGACCAAAGTAGTGCAGGGACTACTTTGAAGTCGCTGCGACTTGATGTCGCACAGATATGAACCATACTCATTGGAAATCATGGAGTATGACATGTCATGCGACTTTGCAGTCCCAAGTTGCATGACAAGTGGCACTAGTGGAAACCGAGCCTGAAAGTCACACCAAAGTAGTACAAGGACTACTTTGAAGTTGGTCTGACTTAAAGTAGCACAGACATGAATGCTTATCATTGAGAATCATGAAAAGTCGCCCAACTGTGAATCAAGTCATATATATTTTAATAGAAAGGAGCTCTCATTTATACTTGCATAGTCCTTACTGATTTACATCAGCAGAACAAATGCAGGAAGTAGTGATGTGTGCACATGGGCCAGAAGCAAATGTGTAGTGATACCAAACAAATCAATGAAGCCCACCCACACCAAATCCACCCCCACCTTGAGTAAGCACAAGTACATATCCTACACTTACCCGGCAAATCAGCAGCACTTCCTCTATGCTAAAGAGGGAGCTCGCCATGTCCACCTAGATGGAGATCCTGACCAGCACAGGAACTTACGGGTGATTACAATGACTAATTTCCGGGTCAGGAGGTGAAACCACGCTCTGTTGATTGCAGCTTTGAATATTTGATCTCAATCACACTTGGAATTTATTATTTTTGATTTGCAGATATGCAAATCTGTATTTCTACATATGATATTTGAAGGTAAACTTAAGGGAGTTTGAAAAGAAATGGTGTCTCTGCCATAGCAGCAGGTGAATTACAAAGGCAAAAGGCCCGGTTTGAGCTCTGCTTCACACTGACAGCGGGAGGAAATTGTTCAGCTGAACTCATACGATTTTCATTCCCGCATGTCAGTCCCGACTGCAGGAGGAGGGGGGGGGGGGGGGACATCAGAGACATCTGTGCAGGTTTCTGCACTTATATCAATACAAATCACACCAATTAGAACAGCGCAATTGCCACCGATCTGACATGTCAAATCGCACCAATGCGAACCAGAGCTGACACATACAACACTGCCTATCCTTCAGCTGAATTCATTACCTGCAATTCTCCACAGCTGTTATAAAGATTCCACCTTTATCATTTACTTGCAGGTGTGCTGAAGCCTAGGTTTACATTGGGGCGATTTGTCATGCAATTTCAGAAATCAAATCGCATGACTATTGGTGGCAATGGCACTGTTCCAATCGATGCAACCCCAATTTTTTGGCGCCGCACCAATTTTCAAAAGTAGTTCCTGCACTACTTTTGCCGATTTCAGGTTGCGACTTCAATAGACATTTGTGTATGAAGCCACACAGATGTCTATCAAGTAGTACCTAAAATCGCGCTAGCTTAAGTGAAGTAGCGTGATTTCAAAGTAGCATCAATATGAACAAGGGCAAAGATTCATTTTTTTGATGCACAAATCCATATAGAAATAAAATTAAGGATTTTGCCCTTTGCCAAAAAAAAAAAAAAGCACACACCAAAGCTCAATAACGTACTTTTATTTTGCCAGCAGAAACAAAATTCGGTACATTCATTTACTAGCTTCAAAAAAATTGGGACAGGATACACGGTACTCAATTTAGCAATTGGATTTTAAGGGCCTGCTCATAGGAGCTTACAATCTAAAATTTGTCAAAACCTTAGAGTGCACACAGCTTTACTTTTAGTGTATAACGGGCAACACATCACATTTTTATCTGCAAGAATATAGAAACATACTCAAGTCATTATTCTTACAAAGCATTCCAACATAATATTAAAAAAGACATGTTCAAAACCCCCACCCCCACCCCACAATCCACAAATACATACATTGGTGACCATGTTCTGCTGGAAGCTGCATTTCTGTGTACATGATTAAGCAATGAGATCCAAGGGTAGAAGGTCAGCAGATGCTTCCAAACGATTTTGCATGGTCAGACAGGAACAATACACACACAATTTTTGATTGAAAAAATGCACAAGAATTTCAGCAAATACACTAGTTAGAGGTTTGTCAATCTGCACAATATCATTCCTTCTCTCCCCCCACAAATCACAGCAAAAAACCTGGCCTTCTCAGACCAAACAATCCCCCATACTGCAGGCCTTTATATAAGAGAGGTTGTATTGTTAGCAAACTGATACACGCCCAATAGAAGTACACGCCCACCAGTATCTTTCAATCTGTCCCTTTGTGTATGTCTAAAGTGATTGCACCTGATGGGCATAATACATATAATAATACATAATACTATTTACAACTGTGTTAGCCCTTGGCTATGTGCATCAAATCTCCAACTACAGGCCAAAGATCCAAGCCCATTTGCATGCACATAAACAAAGCAACAGTTTTCTAAGCATATGTACCTGTGCAGTGTAAACCCTACAATTTTAAATGTTCAAGTCCCTGGGCATGATTAGTGCTAACAAATAGACATGTGCATTCGTTTTCGTCCGAATGCATTTTCGTCCGAATTTCAGCTATTTTCGTTATCGTTTTAACAAACGAAAACGAAAGCACAGAATCCGAAAACCGAAAGATCCGACATAAACAAATGCTTTTTTTTCGTTTTCGTTGCTACAACAGTTCGATATAGATAGGAGATTCGACGTGACGCTGACAATAACAATCTGTGTCTATCGAACCTGTGGTCGAATGTGCCTAACCTTAACTCTATTAGTCCAAGATTATTCTACATAGGAGAGAAAAGATTCGACATTATAGAGAGAAAAGATTCGACATAGGAGAGAAAGATTCGACATAGGAGAGAAAAGATTCGACATAGGAGAGAAAAGATTCGACATAGGAGAGAAAAGATTCGACATAGGAGAGAAAAGATTCGACATAGGAGAGAAAAGATTCGACATAGGAGAGAAAAGATTCGACATTATAGAGAGAAAAGATTTGACATTATAGAGAGAAAAGATTCGACATAGGAGAGAAAAGATTCGACATAGGAGAGAAAAGATTCGACATAGGAGAGAAAAGATTCGACATAGGAGAGAAAAGATTCGACATAGGAGAGAAAAGATTCGACATTATAGAGAGAAAAGATTCGACATTATAGAGAGAAAAGATTCGACATAGGAGAGAAAAGATTCGACATAGGAGAGAAAAGATTTGTTATTATAGAGAGAAAAGATTTGACATAGAGAGAAAAGATCACTGCTGGAATTGGGTGGGGGAAGTAAAATAAAAATAAAGTTGATAATGAATGTTATTGGCTGATTGTAACCAAAGAGGAGGAGCAGTAAAATAGCTAGAATGACGAAGATTCGACAAAGCATCGAAAGTTAGAAGATTCGACGGTGCAGCAAAACTGTACGACGCTGCAATCGTACATTTCCGGTCAAATGCATCCGCCCATAGGCTATAGAAGAATTCTAATGTTGGTTGACTAGTAATAGTAATGAATAAATATAATTATTACTAGTCATACAACATTAGAATTCTTCTATAGCTTGTGGGCGGAACATTCGACCGGAAATGTATGATTGCAGCGTCGTACAGTTTCACTGCTCCGTCGAATCTTCTTTGAACATTCGACAGACACCATAAGCCTTCAATGACAGATTTGACCTTAATTAATTCAGATTTTCGGACGAATGCAATTTCTAACGAAAAACGAAATAAATAAAAACCAATTTCGGGAGTAACTAAATAAATTTATTTTTCGGACGAAAACGAAATTCCGAAACGAAATATTTCAGTGTGCACATGTCAACTAACAAACATTAACATCGGGCCCTGGCTCCAATGAGCTTCCAATCTAAAGTCCAAAATAAACTTTTTTACATTAGAGACTATTTTGACCAGAGACAAATAAAATGCCAGCATGTCTTTGGATTGTGGTGAGAAACCCACACATGGAAAACATATAAACTTCAACATAAGCATTAGCATGTTGGGGAATTGAACCAGCAACCCCAGTGTTGCTAGACGGAATTAGCCACCAGGCAGCCTCACACATGCTCTCTGCATCTTTGTGGTGTGAACCAGCCCTAAGTCCATAGCCAAGTTCCGTGTCTCCAAGAAATATACAATATATTGTCCAAAGTATTGGGACACCTGCCTTTAAACGCACATGAACTGTAATTGCATCCCAGTCTTAGTCCGTAGGGTTCAATATTGAGTTGGCCCACCCTTTGCAGCTATAACAGCTTCAACTCTTCTGGGAAGGCTGTCCACAAGGTTTAGGAGTGTGTCTATGGGAATGTTTGACCATTCTTCCAAGTGCATTTGTGAGGTCAGGCACTGATGTTGGACGAGAAGGCCTGGCCTGCAGTCTCCGCTCTAATTCATCCCCAAGGTGTTCTGTTGTGTTGAGATCAGGACTCTGTCCAGGCCAGTCAAGTTCCTCCACCCCGAACCCACTCATCTATGTCTTTATGGACCTTGCTTTGTGCACTGGTCCAAATCATTTGGTGGAGGGGAATTATGGTGTTGGGTTGTTTTTCAGGGGTTGGGCTTGGCCCCTTAGTTCCAGTGAAGGGAACTCTTAAGGCATCAGCATACTGAGACATTTTGGACAATTTCATGCTCCCAACTTTGTGGGAACAGTTTGGGGGTGGCCCCTTCCTGTTTCAAGATGAATGCACACCAGTGCACGAAGCAAGGTCCATAAAGACATGGATGAGGGAGTTTGGGATGGAGAAACTTGACTGGCCTGCACAGAGTCCTGACCTCAACCCAATAGAACTCCCTTTGGCTGAATTAGAGCAGAGACTGCGAGCCAGGCCTTCTCATCCAACATCAGTGCCTGGCCTCACAAATGCACTTCTGGAAGAATGATCAAACATTCCCATAGACACACTAAACCTTGTGGACAACCTTCCCAGCCTTCCCAGAAGCTGTTCTAGCTGAAAAGGGTGGGCCAAATCAAATTGTAACCCTACGGACTAAGACTGGGCTGCCATTAAAGTTCATGTGTGTGTAAAGGCAGGCGTCCCAATACTTTGGGCTAAATTGTGTATCTGGCAAGATTTACAATGGTGGTGGAACCCTCCTACACATAAATACAACATTTAGACATAGTTTTAGGACCTGGGAGATGAGACAACTTCTCTACATGAAGCAGCATGTTTGGGATTTGAACCCAGGCACTAAAGGACGCTAAGCAGAAGTTCTAACCTCTAAGCCACAGATAAGTACACATAAACACTGCATTTCTTTGGACATACAGGTGATGGAATTACATTACTCAAGAGTTATTCTTCTTGATTTATTCTGTGATATTTGGTGTTTTTTTGGGGGGTGAGTTTAGAATAGTGATATTACCCTCAAATTTTGGGGAATTACATTTTGATTTCTGATGTTGGAACACATATCAAATTTTTGGGGCTCAAATTATGATTATTTAGAAATAATAAAAAGCACAAAAAAAGTGACTAATTTTAAATTTGCATGAGCAATAGTATTGATTGTGCTTTGTAAAGACACCTGTGTGAGTTGGGTAAATATTGTTGTGAGATGGAGAGTAACTAGTGAAAGTGACAGAGAAAAAAATATTTTATCAAAACATTTCACATTCTAGCATTCTTTAAAAACAAAATATTTTAATTAGAAGCAACATTGTTGCAAAGAAAAATTTATTTCAGAGAAAGATACATTTCATCTCAACATTAAAAGAATTTATTTGTGAAAGTTACAATTGTATCATTAGAATCAATGGCTAAAACTTGCATTGGACTAAAATAGCTCAGATTTTCATTTCCAAAACATGCTCTTTAATTAGCTCTCATTTCGGTATTTACTATAACTCTTGTGAAAAAAGTCACTTGAGTTAAAATTTGAGTTATATTAGCTCTGGGCATGCTCAGTTTAGCTTGCAAATAGTTGTCCAAAAACGGGCATTTTTTTACTTTTCAGACTTTTAAAGATATTTCAGTGTAGAAATCACTTTTTCACACAGTTTAAAAGCAGATTATGTTTAAATAATATACCGCATATTTCAGTACCATTTAGGCAATTATATCATGCTCCAAACATTATTTCCATGTGCACAACTCCAGCTTTTAGTAGAGTAAGGATTTGGGCGCTATTTGGATTCTGGGAGCTATAGTAAATTCGATTTTGGTAAGTATTTTTTCTCCAGCGCTATAGTGAATACCGTTTCCGCGCTAATTAGCGCGAATTGCCGCGATTTGCGCAAATTCGCGGCAATTTGCGCTAATTAGCGTGAATTCGCGGCAATTTGCGCTAATTAGCGCCGCGGCGCTATAGTAAATTACCCCCTCAGTGTCCAATTAGTCCACCTCAATGTCGCAGTCCTGCTATAAGTCGCTGATCACCACCATTACTAGTAAAAAAATAAAAAAAATCGATAAAACTGTCCCATAGTTTGTAGACGCTATTACATTTGTGCAAACCAATCAATATGCGCTTATTGGGATTTTTTTTTACCAAAAACATGTATAAGAATGCATATTGACCTAAGTTGATGAAGAAATTAGATTTTTTTCATTTTTTAGTAGATTTGTTTTATAGCAGAAGGTAAGAAATATTGATTTTTTATCAAAATTGGCGATCTTTTTTTGTTTATAGCGCAAAAAATAAAAACTGCAGAGGTGATAAAATACCACCAAAATAAATCTCTAACAAAGCACATCCCACTATAGTGATTACTAACCTGAATCCAAAGCACCAAGTCTGCCTTCTCTCTGATCTTTCTGTTCTCTGCTATCTGCATGAGACATTGATAGAACTCTAATGCCGCGTACACACGACCGTTTTTCATAGCGTGAAAAATGCCATTTTTTAAATTGGTCATTAAAAACGATCATGTGTAGGCTCCAGAGCATTTTTAACAACGTGAAAAATGGGCTAAAAAAAAAATTAGAACCTGCTCTATTTTTTCACGTCATTTTTCACGTCGTTCTTTTTAACGTTGTGAAAAACGGTAGTGTGTATGCTTTTACGAGGGTAAAAAAATGCGCATGCTCAGAATCAAGTATGAGATGGGAGTGCTCCTTCTGGTAAAACTAAGGTTCGTAATGGAGATAGCGCATTCGTCACGCTATAACGGACTGAAGAGCATGAGGCTGAAAAGCGCGAATCGGCTCTCACCAAACTTTACTAATACAAGGATCAGCAAAAGCAGCCCAAAGGGTGGCGCCATCCAAAAAGAACTTCCCCTTTATAGTGCCGTCGTACGTGTTGTAAGTCACCACGCTTTGCTCGAGCATTTTTTTTCCCGATAGTGTGTAGGCAAGGCAGGCTTGAGAGGAAACAAGAAAAATTACGTAGAGAAAAACGTTGTTTTTTTCAATGACATTAAAAACGGCCGTGTGTACGCGGCATTAGCCGAAACAACAGCCTGCAGGGAGACAGCCCCCCCCCATTTTAGCACACAGCAGGTGATATGGACTCAGCTCTGTATGTTTCTTCGATGAGCATGCGTAGAGGTTGGATGTGTCCCTTCCCTGCACTCAGCTATCAGATTACACTACTGCTCTATGCTCTAGCTCTGCATTGGGTGTGACATCAGTTCCCCACCCTCTACTTTCTTTTGCTGTGAAAATTCTGCAGTTGAACAAAAGCAATTTATGTAGGACAACATGTTTCATCTCTGTGTATCAACTGAGGTTAGTCACTTTGCGGAGTATATGTAAGGGTTTGCAGCCACTTTAAAATTAAGATGTGTGGTCTCCATGATGGAAAGGGGAAAGACACAGTGGAAGGGGTGCAAAGGTTTGAGTTGGGCTTTTAAGATCCAATATTTGTTCCCTTAACTAATTATTTAAAGTAAGCATAAAACAAAAACAAAAAATCAAATCCAGTTGTTGAAAGATTTATTGATAAATATGCAAGATCGTTTCTACATGCACACCCAGTTGTCCACTCTCAACAGAGAACTGTGTTTGCCTCTAGGGATGAGCTCGGTGTTCGAGTCGAACATACGTTCGACTCGAACATCGGCTGTTCGATCGTTCGACGAAGATCGAACGATTTGGGCCGTTCGCGCCTAATTCGAGTGACGCGAACGGCCCACAATGCACTACGCCATCGCAGTGTCATCCAGGCGCTGTGATTGGCCAAGCATGCACTGTGACCCCGCATGCTTGGCCAATCACAGCGCCGGCAGCGAGGAGAGCAATGATTGGCCACAGGCAGGATGCCTGTGGCCAATTATTGTTGAGGGTGTTTAGTACACGCCCCACACTATAAAAGGCCGCCAGCACGGCGGCCTAGTGTAGTGTGTTCCAGAGCAGGGAAAGAGAAGCATAGGCAGGGACAGTGACATTTTTTTTCTTGCTTAACCTGGATTCCTTTAGTTTAGGGAAAGAGAAGGATAGGTAGGGAGAGTGTCAGTGTGTTTTAGTGTGCTAATCCTTGTTTGTAGGGACAGGGAAGGACAGTGAGGGAAATTCTCCTTGTGCTATACTGTGCTAAAGCATTGATCATCAACCATCTTTAAAAAAACATTTTTTCTAGGGACAGAAAACTATAGGTAGGGTGAGTGTCAGTGTGTTTTACTGTGCTAATCCTTGTTTCTAGGGACAGGGAAGGACAGTGAGGGAAATTCTCCTTGTGCTATACTGTGCTAAAGCATTGATCATCAACCATCTTTAAAAAAACATTTTTTCTAGGGACAGAAAACTATAGGTAGGGAGAGTGTCAGTGTGTTTCACTGTGCTAATCCTTGTTTCTAGGGACAGGGAAGGACAGTGAGGGAAATTCTCCTTGTGCTATACTGTGCTAAAGCATTGATCATCAAGCATCTTTAAAAAAACATTTTTTCTAGGGACAGAAAACTATAGGTAGGGAGAGTGTCAGTGTGTTTCACTGTGCTAATCCTTGTTTCTAGGGACAGGGAAGGACAGTGAGGGAAATTCTCCTTGTGCTATACTGTGCTAAAGCATTGATCATCAACCATCTTTAAAAAAACATTTTTTCTAGGGACAGAAAACTATAGGTAGGGAGAGTGTCAGTGTGTTTTACTGTGCTAATCCTTGTTTCTAGGGACAGGGAAGGACAGTGAGGGAAATTCTCCTTGTGCTATACTGTGCTAAAGCATTGATCATCAACCATCTTTAAAAAAACATTTTTTCTAGGGACAGAAAACTATAGGTAGGGAGAGTGTCAGTGTGTTTTACTGTGCTAATCCTTGTTTCTAGGGACAGGGAAGGACAGTGAGGGAAATTCTCCTTGTGCTATACTGTGCTAAAGCATTGATCATCAACCATCTTTAAAAAAACATTTTTTCTAGGGACAGAAAACTATAGGTAGGGAGAGTGTCAGTGTGTTTCACTGTGCTAATCCTTGTTTCTAGGGACAGGGAAGGACAGTGAGGGAAATTCTCCTTGTGCTATACTGTGCTAAAGCATTGATCATCAACCATCTTTAAAAAAACATTTTTTCTAGGGACAGAAAACTATAGGTAGGGAGAGTGTCAGTGTGTTTTACTGTGCTAATCCTTGTTTCTAGGGACAGGGAAGGACAGTGAGGGAAATTCTCCTTGTGCTATACTGTGCTAAAGCATTGATCATCAACCATCTTTAAAAAAACATTTTTTCTAGGGACAGAAAACTATAGGTAGGGAGAGTGTCAGTGTGTTTCACTGTGCTAATCCTTGTTTCTAGGGACAGAGAAGGACAGTGAGGGAAATTCTCCTTGTGCTATACTGTGCTAAAGCATTGATCATCAACCATCTTTAAAAAAACATTTTTTCTAGGGACAGAAAACTATAGGTAGGGAGAGTGTCAGTGTGTTTCACTGTGCTAATCCTTGTTTCTAGGGACAGGGAAGGACAGTGAGGGAAATTCTCCTTGTGCTATACTGTGCTAAAGCATTGGTCATCAACCATCTTTAAAAAAACATTTTTTCTAGGGACAGAAAACTATAGGTAGGGAGAGTGTCAGTGTGTTTTACTGTGCTAATCCTTGTTTCTAGGGACAGGGAAGGACAGTGAGGGAAATTCTCCTTGTGCTATACTGTGCTAAAGCATTGATCATCAACCATCTTTAAAAAAACATTTTTTCTAGGGACAGAAAACTATAGGTAGGGAGAGTGTCAGTGTGTTTCACTGTGCTAATCCTTGTTTCTAGGGACAGGGAAGGACAGTGAGGGAAATTCTCCTTATGCTATACTGTGCTAAAGCATTGATCATCAACCATCTTTAAAAAAACATTTTTTCTAGGGACAGAAAACTATAGGTAGGGAGAGTGTCAGTGTGTTTCACTGTGCTAATCCTTGTTTCTAGGGACAGGGAAGGACAGTGAGGGAAATTCTCCTTGTGCTATACTGTGCTAAAGCATTGATCATCAACCATCTTTAAAAAAACATTTTTTCTAGGGACAGAAAACTATAGGTAGGGAGAGTGTCAGTGTGTTTTACTGTGCTAATCCTTGTTTCTAGGGACAGGGAAGGACAGTGAGGGAAATTCTCCTTGTGCTATACTGTGCTAAAGCATTGATCATCAACCATCTTTAAAAAAAACATTTTTTCTAGGGACAGAAAACTATAGGTAGGGAGAGTGTCAGTGTGTTTCACTGTGCTAATCCTTGTTTCTAGGGACAGGGAAGGACAGTGAGGGAAATTCTCCTTGTGCTATACTGTGCTAAAGCATTGATCATCAACCATCTTTAAAAAAACATTTTTTCTAGGGACAGAAAACTATAGGTAGGGAGAGTGTCAGTGTGTTTTACTGTGCTAATCCTTGTTTCTAGGGACAGGGAAGGACAGTGAGGGAAATTCTCCTTGTGCTATACTGTGCTAAAGCATTGATCATCAACCATCTTTAAAAAAACATTTTTTCTAGGGACAGAAAACTATAGGTAGGGAGAGTGTCAGTGTGTTTCACTGTGCTAATCCTTGTTTCTAGGGACAGAGAAGGACAGTGAGGGAAATTCTCCTTGTGCTATACTGTGCTAAAGCATTGATCATCAACCATCTTTAAAAAAACATTTTTTCTAGGGACAGAAAACTATAGGTAGGGAGAGTGTCAGTGTGTTTCACTGTGCTAATCCTTGTTTCTAGGGACAGGGAAGGACAGTGAGGGAAATTCTCCTTGTGCTATACTGTGCTAAAGCATTGGTCATCAACCATCTTTAAAAAAACATTTTTTCTAGGGACAGAAAACTATAGGTAGGGAGAGTGTCAGTGTGTTTTACTGTGCTAATCCTTGTTTCTAGGGACAGGGAAGGACAGTGAGGGAAATTCTCCTTGTGCTATACTGTGCTAAAGCATTGATCATCAACCATCTTTAAAAAAACATTTTTTCTAGGGACAGAAAACTATAGGTAGGGAGAGTGTCAGTGTGTTTCACTGTGCTAATCCTTGTTTCTAGGGACAGGGAAGGACAGTGAGGGAAATTCTCCTTATGCTATACTGTGCTAAAGCATTGATCATCAACCATCTTTAAAAAAACATTTTTTCTAGGGACAGAAAACTATAGGTAGGGAGAGTGTCAGTGTGTTTCACTGTGCTAATCCTTGTTTCTAGGGACAGGGAAGGACAGTGAGGGAAATTCTCCTTGTGCTATACTGTGCTAAAGCATTGATCATCAACCATCTTTAAAAAAACATTTTTTCTAGGGACAGAAAACTATAGGTAGGGAGAGTGTCAGTGTGTTTTACTGTGCTAATCCTTGTTTCTAGGGACAGGGAAGGACAGTGAGGGAAATTCTCCTTGTGCTATACTGTGCTAAAGCATTGATCATCAACCATCTTTAAAAAAACATTTTTTCTAGGGACAGAAAACTATAGGTAGGGAGAGTGTCAGTGTGTTTCACTGTGCTAATCCTTGTTTCTAGGGACAGGGAAGGACAGTGAGGGAAATTCTCCTTGTGCTATACTGTGCTAAAGCATTCCTCATCAACCATCTTTGAAATCCTTGTTTTTTGGACAGTCAGGGAAATTGTCATTGTGCTATTCTGTGCGAAAGCAATCATCCTCGACCATATTTAGAAATCCTTAAGTAAAGGGACAGAGAAGGACACCTGAAGGTAGCCCTTATTGCTTTTTTCCCATCTCCCTGCAGGCCATCCATTAGAATGTCTGGAAGGCAAACAAGGAGAGGCAGACAGTCAGGAGGCAATAAAAGAGGGCAAGCAGGCTCTGTGTCTGGGGGCAACAGTGCTGGTCGTGGACGCGGTGCATTGTCATCAGCACATGGCCATGGGACACGCTTGTCCTTCTTTTCGGCAGCTGGACATGTTGAGCCACATCATGCCGAAGACTTGGTAGAGTGGATGACCAAGCCCTCCTCCTCCTCCTCATCCTCTCTCACCCAGGCTCAGGGTACTGGCAAAGCAGCTGCCAAAGCGTCCTCTTCCCTGGTATCAATGTCAGACTCATCATCAGTCACTCCTTCCCTAGACCCACCATGTCCTCCTCCTGAGGAGTCCCCCGAACTGTTTGAGCACAGTGTTGGGTACATGCTCCAGGAGGATGCCCAGCGTTTCAAAGGGTCTGATGATGAAACCCAGCTACAGGAAGGCAGTAGCGTGAGAGCAGACAGAGGGGATGCTCAAGAAGGACACCAATCTGGCAGTCATGTTCCAGCAGCTGCAGCATACTGCCAGATTGGCTCCAGTGATGAGGAGGGAGGGGATGATGAGGTCACTGACTCCACGTGGGTGCCTAATAGGAGAGAGGAGGAGGAGGAGGATGAGGAGGAGGCACATCTCCAACGAGGCAGGATGCCCTTTGGTGGCCAGCGTAAGGGCAGTACACCGACGGAATCACACCGCAGAGCTCCGCCTGTGCAGGGCGCTGCCACTGCCCGTCATTCTAAAAGTTCTTTGGTGTGGGCCTTTTTTGAGGCTAGTGCATCAGATCGCACAGCTGCTGTTTGCAACATATGTCTCAAGCGTATATCGCGTGGCCAAAACATCAGCCGCTTGGGTACCACATGCCTGACCAGACATATGTTGACCTGCCATGCAGCTCGTTGGCAAGCCTACCTCAAAGACCCACACCAAAGAACAAAGCGGACCTCTCCTTGCACCGCATCAGCTGGGATCTCCAACCCCACTATAACTTCAGTCCTCTCTGAAACATGCACTGAGAGGAATGAAGGTGTAGAATTAGGTGTGTCACAGCCAAGTACTTGCGGCCACTCTGCTAGCAGTACACCGACGTCCGATTCTAGCAGGCAAATTTCCCTGCCCCAGCTGCTGGACCATCGAAAGAAGTTCACTCCCAGCCATCCACATGCCCAGCGGTTAAATGCTAGCTTGGCTAAATTGCTAGCGCTTCAACTGCTGCCTTTTCAGTTGGTAGACTCGGCCCCCTTCCGTGAGTTTGTGCAATGTGCGGTTCCTCAGTGGCAGGTTCCCAAACGCCACTTTTTCTCACGGAAGGTTATTCCGGCTCTCTACCGGCATGTGGAAGGCAATGTCTTGGCCT
Organism: Rana muscosa; assembly: GCA_029206835.1. NCBI lineage: Eukaryota > Metazoa > Chordata > Amphibia > Anura > Ranidae > Rana > Rana muscosa. The sequence goes on from CM055119.1 coordinate 58,534,403, forward strand.
CGCTGGACAGGGCGGTCAGCGGTAAGGTGCATATTACCGCTGACTCATGGTCCAGCAGGCATGGACAGGGACGTTACCTTTCTTTCACGGCCCATTGGGTCACTCTTTTGGCAGCTGGGAAGGATGCAGGACAAGGTGCAGTAGTGTTGGAGGTTGTTCCACCGCCACGCCTACAAAATGCTACTAGTGGTTGTGACACACCTCTCTCCTCCACCCCCTCCTCTTCTTCTTCCTCCATGGCCTCTTCCTGTGCTTTGTCCTCTGAACCAGCGGTGCTCCGTAGCCGTTCAAGGGGCTACGCAAGTACGCAGGCAAAAAGATGCCATGCCGTGCTTGCGCTGGTGTGTTTGGGGGACAGAAGCCACACTGGGGCAGAGGTCCTGTCTGCTCTGCAGGGCCAGGCCGAGAGGTGGTTGATGCCACGCCAGCTTAAGCCAGGAATGGTGGTTTGCGACAATGGCACCAACCTCCTCACCGCCCTCCGACAGGGACAACTGACCCATGTGCCCTGTGTGGCTCACGTCCTTAACCTGGTGGTGCAGCGGTTCTTGGGCAGGTACCCGGGCTTACAGGATGTCCTGAGGCAGGCCAGGAAAGTCTGTGTGCATTTCCGCAGATCTTATAATGCCAGTGCTCGCCTGGCTGAGCTGCAAAAGGAGTTGAACCTGCCCAAGAACCGCCTTATATGTGACATGCCCACCAGGTGGAACTCAACGTTGGCCATGCTGCAGCGGCTGCACACGCAGCAGAGGGCCATCAATGAGTACCTGTGCGACTACGGCACCAGGACAGGGTCAGGGGAGCTTGGTTTTTTTTCTCCACGCCAGTGGGGCATGATCAGGGATGCATGCACTGTCCTGGCACCATTTGAGGAGGCCACGAGGATGGTGAGCAGTGACAGTGCATGCATCAGTGACACTGTACCTCTTGTCCACCTGTTGGAGCACACGCTGCGTGGAATAATGGACAGGGCACTTGAGGCAGAACAGAGGCAGGAAGAGGAGGACTTCCTTGCCTCTCAAGGCCCCCTTTACCCAGACAGTGTTCCTTCTGTCCCACCCATCGCACAGGAAGAGGAGGAGTAGGAGGAGGAGGATTGTGTCAGCATGGAGGTGGAGGCTGGCACTCAGCATCATCAGCAGCAGTCTTTTAGGGATGATTTACAGTCCCAAGAAACCAGTGGACTTGTACGTGGCTGGGAGGAGGTGGCTGCAGATCATGTCGTCCTTAGTGACCCAGAGGACTCCGGACCGAATGCCTCAGCTAACCTACGCTGCATGGCCTCCCTGATCCTGCAAAGTCTGCGGAAGGATCCTCGTATTCTTCGGATCAAGGAGAGGGACCATTACTGGCTGGCCACTCTCCTTGATCCACGGTACAAGGGTAAGGTTGCGGACCTTATGTTACCGTCGCAGAGGGAGCAGAGGATGAGACAACTCCGGGAGGCCTTGCAGAAAGGTCTGTGCAACGCGTTCCCAGAGACTGGGAGGTTACAAACTCCTGGTCCTGGACAACGAGTTGCTGAGGCTTCGGCCAGTCAAAGAAGGAGCGGTGGGGAAGGTGGCCGTCTGACCGATGCGTTCAGACAATTCTTTAGTCCGCAGCCCCAAAGTATGATCGGTTCCAGCAACCATCGCCAGCGTCTGATAAACATGGTGCAGGAATATCTAGGGGCAAGGTCAGACTTGGACACCTTCCCCACCGAAAATCCTCTGGCTTACTGGGTCTTGAGGATGGATCACTGGCCAGAGCTTGCACAGTATGCAATTGAGCTACTGGCCTGTCCTGCATCCAGCGTTCTTTCGGAACGCACATTCAGTGCTGCTGGAGGATTTGTCACGGATCACAGGGTGCGCCTGTCCACCGACTCGGTTGATCGACTGACTTTCATCAAGATGAACCAGTCTTGGATCACCACCAGCTACCACACACCTGATGCTGATATAACAGACTAATTGATTTTAACATGTCACATCCCTTCAAGACTGATGCTGATGCTGAGTGCCTGTGCTGTTATGTTGACTGGCTATCCTCCTCCTCCGAGTCCTCAATGATACGATTGATGATGATAGCTTGGAAGATCATTTTTGTTTATGGGTGCCGCCACCAGTGCCTAAGGCCCAATTTTTCAGCCCCTGTTTAACAGGGGCGTGTAATTACAATTTTTGAAGCAATACTTTGCAACAGGGCTCATTGCTGTGCTCCAAGTACAGTATCTGTGAGGGGTTGCAGTGTTGTGCCACCAGTGCCTAAGGCCCAATTTTTCAGCCCCTGTTCAACAGGGGCATGTAATTACAATTCTTGATCTAATAATTCACAGCAGGGCCCATTGCTGCACCCACCAAGAGTAACTGTCAGGGCTTACAGTGTTGTGGCACCAGCACCACCATCAAAGGCCCAATTTTTACTACCACTGTTCAACAATTATATGTAATTACAATTCCTGATATAATAGTTGACAGCAGGGCGTTCCAGCACCAACCAAGAGTAACTGTGAGTGCTTACAGTGTTGTGCCAACACCAACAACTAAGGGGCCTATTTCTGCAGCGTATATACGGCAGGTCCCTACTTTCAAACATCCAACTTACAAACGACTCCTACTTGCAAACGCAAGAAGACAGCAGGAAGTGAGAGGAAATCTACCCCTAGGAAGGAAAATTCTCTCCTGTAAGAATTAATATGGGAGAAAGGTGTCTCCTCTGTACTGATGCTTTATCACCAATCCTTGTTTCAAGAAAAACACCACATTTCAAAAACAGTTGTCATTGGGACGTAAAGTGAGGTGAAATGTTCTGAACAGGGGCACAGACAGCAAAACAAATGTTACAGGGGTGATAAGCCTTACCTATGTTTTCCAAAAAGTTTAAAAATAGATTTTTGGGCTGGAGCTACACTTAAACAATGTACCTGTTCAAAATTACAAACAGATTCTACATAAGAACAAACCTACAGTCCCTGTCGTGTATGCACCGCCTGTATACGGCTGTTCAGAGTATATAGGGCCTTTTTTATTTTATGTGCGGGGTTCCCCTTAATATCCATACAAGACCCAAAGGGGCTGGTAATGGGCTGGGGTGGGGGGGGGTCATGGGGTAGCTATGCCATTTTTCTTAAAGATTTTCATCCATATTACCGGGACCAGACATTACATTAAAGCCGCAAGCAGTTTTAAATGGCTTTTGTTTCCTTTAGAAGTGTCATTTTGTGCAGGGACAGTTCTAAACACGGGAAACACGTGGCACTTCACAGGCATACTTTAGACACCCCCCAGGTACGATATTTAAAGGAATATTTGACTTTTTTTTTTTCACTTTATGCATCATTAACCACTTAACGACCGCTCACTGTATATATACGTCGGCAGAATGGCACCGACAGGCACAATCACGTAGAGTGTACGTGATTGCCTTTGTACAGTTGGGGGGTCCAATCGGACCCCCCTTCTATACAGTGAGCGGTGGCTAAGTGTCCGGGAGCGTTCCGGGATGAGGGGGCAGCCATTCGTTTCTGGCCACCCCCTCGCGATCGCTCCCGGCGAATGGAAATGCCCCCTCTGTCTGTGTCAGACAGAGGGAGCAGGAGGAAGTGATGTCATCTCTGGTGCGGCGCTCACATATACCGAGCGCCGTACAAGAGAAGATATCAGGTCAGTGCACACAACACTACACTGACACCAGGACACATAGGGACATAAATCGCCCCCCCAGGCCCCCCCAGACACCCCAGATCACCCCCCAGATCACCCCCCCAGCCCCCAGTCACAATGTCACTGATTGCAGTGACCATTTATTTAGTGATCACTGCAATCAGTGACATTTGTGACTGTAAAAGTGTCACCAAAGTTTAGTCTTAGGTCCAGTGTAGCCCCCTAACCCCCCCTAATAAAGGTTTAACCCCCTGATCACCCCCCAGATAACCCTTTCACCCCCTATCACCACTGTCGCTTAGCGATCATTTTTCTGACCGCTGTCTTAGCGTCAGTGATGCCGATCGGCAGCCAGTAATTTTTTTTAGGTTCTCCGCAGGTTTTTATAGCGTCAGGTACCCCAATATATTATCTAATAAAGGTTTAACCCCCTTGATCGCCCTCCAGGTAACCCTTTCACCCCCTATCACCACTATCACTAAGCGATCGTTTTTCTAAACGCTGTCTTAGTGTCTGTGATGCAGATCGGTAGCCGGTAATTTTTTTTAGGTTCGCCGCAGGTTTTTATAGCGTCAGGTACCCCAATATATTATCTAATAAAGGTTTAACCCCCTTGATCACCCCCCAGGTAACCCTTTCACCCCCTATCACCACTGTCGCTAAGCAATTGTTTTTCTAAACGCTGTCTTAGTGTCGGTGATGCAGATCGTAGCCAGTAATTTTTTTTAGGTTCGCCGCATGTTTTTATAGCGTCAGGTACCCCAATATATTATCTAATAAAGGTTTAACCCCCTTGATCGCCCCCCCAGGTAACCCTTTCACCCCCTATCACCACTGTCACTAAGCGATCGTTTTTCTAAACGCTGTCTTAGCGTCGGTGATGCAGATCGGTAGCCGGTAATTTTTTTTAGGTTCGCCGCAGGTTTTTATAGCATCAGGTACCCCAATATATTATCTAATAAAGGTTTAACCCCCTTGATCGCCCCCCAGGTAACCCTTTCACCCCCTATCACCACTGTCGCTAAGCAATTGTTTTTCTAAACGCTGTCTTAGTGTCGGTGATGCAGATCGGTAGCTGGTAATTTTTTTTAGGTTCGCCGCAGGTTTTTATAGCGTCAGGTACCCCCATATATTATCTAATAAAGGTTTTAACCCCCTGATTGCCCCTAGTTAACCCTTTCACCAGTGATCACCATATAAGTGTTACGGGTGACGCTGGTTAGTTAGTTTGCTTTTTATAGTGTCAGGGCACCCGTCGTGTATATAACCCAATAAAGGTTTAACCCCCTGATCGCCCGGCAGGTGATATCAATTAGGTTTTAGCGTCAGAGAGGGTCTGAGTCACACCCCAGGCAGCGTCAGGTTAGTGCCAGTAACGCTAACACCCACGCGTGAAGCATACACCCCCCTTAGTGGTATAGTATCTGAACAGATCAATATCTGATCTGATCAGATCTATACTAGCGTCCCCAGCAGTTTAGGGTTCCCAAAAACGCAGTGTTAGCGGGATCAGCCCAGATACCTGCTGGCACCTGCGTTTTGCCCCTCCGTCCAGCCCAGGCCACCCAAGTGCAGTATCGATCGATCACTGTCACTTACAAAACACAACACACATAACTGCAGCGTTCGCAGAGACAGGCCTGATCCCTGCGACTCCAGTGCTGTAGGAGGTGATTTCACCACCACAGTTAAAAAAAAAAAGCAAATATGCCGAAGCATTGGGGCAGCAGGGGCGGAGGAGCGGAGGAGCGATTTTGCTCCTAATGCCGCGTACATACGGTCGAAATTCCGACGGAGGCTTGCCCGTGGAAAAGTCCGACCATGTGTGTGCGGCATTAACTTTTTTGCGGGAGGATGCCCCCATGCTTCGGCATATATAAATTGTGCGTGTATGCCCATCATTGGAAGTGGGAGGATGAAGGGCGGTATTCTAATGGTGGGCATACCCACCGATCAATCTCTTTTTTCGTTCAGCCAACTGGCTGCATGAAATAAAAAGATTACAATACATGTCCAACAAGGACCAGCAACGTACTGGTATGTTGCTGGACTTTGAATGTTTATACCAGAATGATGCCTGCGGGTTTAGGTATCATCTTGGTATCATTCTTTTCAGCCTGCGGCCGGCTTTCATGTAAAAGCAATCCTAGCGGCTAATTAGCCTCTGGACTGCTTTTACAAGCAGTGGGAGGGAATGCCCCCCCCCGGATATAAAAAGCGCCATTGGGAAATTGGGAAAGCATTTTATCACACCGATCGTGGTGTGGTCAGATGCTTTGAGGGCAGAGGAAAAATCTAGTGTCTAGAAGACCCCAGTTTTTCAAAAAAAGAGTACCTGTCACTACCTATTGCTATCATAGGGGATATTTACATTCCCTGAGATAACAATAAAAATGATAAAAAAAAAATACTTGGAAGGAACAATTTAAAAATAAAATAAAAAAGCAAAATTAATAATAAAAAAAAAAAAAAAGCACCCCTGTCCTGCCCTGCTCTTGCCCAATGGCGAACGCAAGCCTCGGTCTGGCGTCATATGTAAACAGCAATTGCACCATGCATGTGAGGTATCACCGCGAAGGTCAGATCGAGGGCAATCATTTTAGCAGTAGACCTCCTCTGTAAATCTACTGGGGTAACCTGTAAAGGCTTTTAAAGGCTTTTAAAAATGTATGTAATTTGTCGCCAATGCGCGTTTGTGCGAAATTTTAAAGCATGTCGTGTTTGGTATCTATGTACTCGGCCTAAGATCATCTTTTTTATTTCATCAAACATTTGGGCTATATAGTGTGTTTTAGTGCATTAAAATTAAAAAAGTGTATTTTTTAACCCAAAAAATGCGTTTGAAAAATCGCTGAGCAAATACTGTGTAGAAAAAAAAAATGCAACACCCACCATTTTAATCTGTAGGGCCTTTGCTTTAAAAATATATATATAATGTTTGGGGGTTCAACATAATTTTCTTGCAAAAAAAAAATGTTTTCATGTAAACAAAAAGTGTCAAAAAGGGCTTTGTCTTCAAGTGGTTAGAAGAGTGGATGTAAGCTTCCTAATGTTGTGTATAAAATGCCAGAACAGTTCAAAACCCCCCCAAATTACCCCATTTTGGAAAGTAGACACCCCAAGCTATATACTGAGAGGCATGTCGAGTCCATGGAATATTTTATATGTTGACACAAGTTGCGGAAAAACGACAATTTTTTTTTTTTTTTTTGCACAAAGTTGTCACTAAATGATATATTGCTCAAACATGCCATGGGCATATGTGGAATTACACCCCAAAATACATTCTGTTGCTTCTCCTGAGTACGGGGATACCACATGTGTGAGACTTTTTGGGAGCCTAGCCATGTACGGGACCCCAAAAACCAAGCACCGCCTTCAGGCTTTCTAAGGGTGTAAATTTTTGATTTCACTTCTCACTGCCTATCACAGTTTCGGAGGCCATGGAATGCCCAGATAGCACAAAACCCCCCCAAATGACCCCATTTTGGAAAGTAGACACCCCAAGCTATTTGCTGAGAGGTATTGTGAGTATTTTGCAGATCTCGCTTTTTGTCACAAAGTTTTGAAAATTGAAAAAAAAAAAATATATATATTTTCTTTCTTCATTTTCAAAAACAAATGAGAGCTGTAAAATACTCGCCATTCCTCTCAGCAAATAGCTTGGGGTGTCTATATTCCAAAATGGGGTCATTTGGGGGGGTTTTGTGCGATTTTGGCATTTTATGGCCTTCGAAACTGTGATAGGTAGTGAGGAGTGAAATCAAAAATTTGTGCCTAGAAATCCTGAAGGCGGTGCTTGGTTTTCGGGGTCCCGTATGCGGCTAGGCTCCTAAAAAGTCCCCCACATGTGGTATCCCCGTACTCAGGAGAAGCAGAAAAATGTATTTTGGGGTGTAATTCCACATATAACCATGGCATGTGTGAGCAATATATCATTTAGTGACAACTTTTTGTAATTTTTTTTTTTTTTTGTCATTATTCAATCACTTGGGACAAAAAAAATTATATTCAATGGGCTCAACAGGCCTCTCAGCAATTTCCTTGGGGTGTCTACTTTCTAAAATGGGGTCATTTGGGGGGGTTTTGTGCTATTTTGGCATTTTATGGCCTTCGAAACTGTGATAGGTAGTGAGGAGTGAAATCAAAAATTTGCGCCCTTAGAAATCCTGAAGGCGGTGCTTGGTTTCCGGGGTCCCGTACGCGGCTAGGCTCCCAAAAAGTCCCACACATGTGGTATCCCCGTACTCAGGAGAAGCAGCAAAATGTATTTTGGGGTGAAATTCCACATATAACCATGGCATGTGTGAGCAATATATCATTTAGTGACAACTTTTTGTAATTTTTTTTTTTTTTTTTTTTTTTTTTAGTCATTATTCAATCACTTGGGACAAAAAAATAAAAAAATCATTGGGCTCAACATGCCTCTCAGCAATTTCCTTGGGGTGTCTACTTTCCAAAATGGGGTCATTTGGGGGGGTTTTGTACTGCCCTGTCATTTTAGCACCTCAAGAAATGAGATAGGCAGTCATAAATTTAAAGCTGTGTAAATTTCAGAAAATGTACCCTAGTTTGTAAACTCTATAACTTTTGCGCAAACCAATAAATATACGCTTATTGACATTTTTTTTACTAAAAACATGTGGCTGAATACATTTTGGCCTAAATGTATGACTACAATTGAGTTTATTCGATTTTTCTTATAACAAAAAGTAGAAAATATCATTTTTTTTCAACATTTTCGGTCTTTTTCCGTTTATATCGCAAAAAATAAACATCGCAGAGGCAATCAAATACCATTAAAAGAAAGCTCTATTTGTGGGAAGAAAAGGACGCAAATTTCGTTTGGGTACAACATTGCATGTCCGCACAATTTACAGTTAAAGCAGCGCAGTGCAAAATTCTGAATTCACCTCTGGTCCTCTAGCTACCAAATGGTCCGGGGCTTAAGTGGTTAAAATGACTGCTCCCGAAAAACAACCGTTTTTAAAACTTCTTTTTGCATTGATACATGTCCCCTGGTGCAGAACCCGGGTTCCCAAACCCTTTTTAGGACAATAACATGCATAATAGTCGTTATAATTAGCACTTTAGAATTCGAACGTTCGCATCCATTGTATTTAATAGGGTTCTAATGTTCGTACGAACTTTCGGTCCGTTCGCGGGTTCTGGTGCAAACCGAACCCGGGGGTGTTCGGCTCATCACTATTTGCCTCAGTTATCCCTTCTAACTTATGCCAGATTCAGAGGTGCTTATTAATTCCTAGCCATATAAAAAAAGGGACAGGTATAAAAATGAATATCATTGCCAAATATGGCCAAATGGCCATATTTGGACTATTACATTGAATGAATATTGCCATGGCTGTATTTAACCCCTTCCATACTGGGTCATTGTAAAATGACACCGGCATGAACCCTTTCTCCCTCCGGACGGACGTCATGTGACGTCCATTCCTTTTCGCCGCTACTGCGGCGATCGGTGACATCCCATCCCAGATCAGATCAGATCAGGGTAAAGAGCCAATAAAATTGTCTCTTTACCATGTGACCGGCTGTTTCCAATCACAGCCGGTCACTTTGCATAGGTCCGGCATGCACGCCGCTCGTGCGCGCCCCCGAGGCTCGTCCCTTGGACAAAGCCCAGCCCCGATCAGGGTAAAGAGCAAATGAAATTTGTCTCTTTACCACGTGACCGGCTGTGTCCAATCACAGCCGGTCACAAGTGTAAACAAAGAGGACTGTAACGGCTGTCTCTGGGTTCTCCTCCACACACACCGATCCTGTGTGAGAAGGAGAAATCAGAACAGTGAGTTACAGTTACAGTGTCTGTCAGTACTGTGCCCAGATTGCCCCCCTCAAATAAAGAGTACCTGTCACCCCCCCATCAAAAGTACCTGAGTACCTGTCACCCCCCATCAAGAGTACCGGAGTACCTGTCACCCCCCATCAAAAGTACCTGAGTACCTGTCACCCCCCCATGAAGAGTACCTGAGTACCTGTCACCCCCCATCAAAAGTACCTGAGTACCCGCCACCCCCCCATCAAGAGTACCTGAGTACCCGTCACCCCCCCATCAAGAGTACCCGAGTACCCGTCACCCCCCCATCAAGAGTACCTGAGTACCCATCACCCCCATCAGGAGTACCAGTCACCTCCATCAAGAGTACCTGAGTAACCGTTACCCCCCATAAAGAGTACCTGAGTACCCGTCACCCCCATCAGGAGTACCTGTCACCCCCCATCAAGAGTACCTGAGTACCCATCACCACCCATCAAGAGTACATGAGTACCCGTTACCTCCATCAGGAGTACCCGTCACCTCCATCAGGAGTACCCGTAACCTCCATCAGGATTACCCGTCACCTCCATTAGGAGTACCTGTCCCGTGAGCCCAGCAGTACCTGACATGCAGCCAATTTCTAGCTGACCTACAGCCAATTAGTCCCTGTCGTGCAGCCCTGTCATACAGCCACCATGTCCAAAAGATTATACACCCCAGAAGAGGCATACCAAATGCTAACCCAGAGCGATGAGAGCAGCGGGGAGCTCTCACCGCCCCCAGTACAGTTATGATTCCGATTCTGGTTTGCAATACGGGCCCCCCAAAATCAGTACATCCGAATCAGAGGAGGAAGTAGTCCGGCCAAAAAGAAGATGGTCTGAACTCCAGGCAGCTACCAGCAGTGCGAACACCCCAATGGCCAATCAGAAAATGGCAACGGCGCTAGACCCCAGGAGGAGAGGCCCAGTACAAGCGCTGCTAGACCCCAGGAGGAAAGGCCCAGTACAAGCTCTGGAATTCCATGCTGAGGAAGTAGGGCCCAAACGCATCTTCCGGATGGCTTGGCCAACCCATTGTGGCCACCTTCTAGCACAGGGTCAGCCACAATCCCCCCTTTCACAGCACAGCCAGGTGTGCAGGCCAACACCGAAGGTTTCTCTGAAATCGTTTTTTTTTATTTTTTTTTCCCTGATGAGTTACTTCAAAGCATCTTAGACCAAATAAATCTGTTTGTCCATCATTACATACAAAACAACCCCAACTCATGCTATGCCCGCCCTTTTGAATGGAGACCCCTAACAATGGAGGAGCTTAGATTGTTTTTAGGCCTTACGCTGAACATGGGGCTTACAAAAAAAATTTTACTTCATTCATATTGGTCTAAAATATCCATCCTCCATATGCCAATTTTTTCAGCTGTGATGTCCAGGTCCCGCTATGACATGATCATGTGGTTCCTGCATTTCAGTGACAACTCGCAATGCCCCCCCCCCAAATCATCCGGACTTTGATAAATTGTTTAAAATTCGCCCCTAATAGATTTTTTTAATAAGAGGTTTGCCAAACTTTACATCCCGGAACAGAACATCTCTGTGGACGAATCTCTGGTCCATTTCACAGGCCGGCTGGGAATCAAGCAGTATATTCCCTGTAAGAGGGCGAGGTACGGCTTGAAGCTCAACAAGCTCTGTGAGAGCTCCTCCGGATATGTGAATGCCTTTCGTGTGTACGAAGGCAATGACTCCCAGCTCCAGCCCCCTGAGTGTCCATCGTATATGGGAATAAGCGGGAAAATTGTATGGGAGTTGGCATTCCCACTCCTCCAAAAGGGGTATCATATATACATGGACAATTATTACACTAGTTTGCCCCTTTTTTGTCACCTATTCCTGAAAGACACTTTGGCCTGTGGCACTTCAAGAAAAAACAGGAAAGGCTTCCCACAGAGTTTAGTCACCGCAAGGCTACAAAGGGGGGAATCGACAAGCCTGAGGAACGAGGAAGTGTTGGCCGTGAAGTGGAGGGTTAAGAAAGATGTTTACATCATGTCCAGTATCCACAATGACACCTCATGGAACTTCACAGAAGATGCGGTACCGTTCAAAAGCCTTGCTGTATCAACGAATACAATAAGTTCATGGGGGGGTAGATTTAAACTATCAAATTCTGCAGCCCTATCTTTCAACACGAAAGTCTGTCTTTTGGTACAAAAAAGTTGCAATATACTTCTTCCATTTGGCCCTTTATAATGCATACGTGACTTAGCAAAAATCAACGGAAATACCCATCCCCTTTATCAGATTTATCGAAAATATTGTCACTGACCTAATCTATCAGCAAGGCTCTGCCCCACAAAGCATTCGCTCTGATTATGTCAGCAGACTGCATGAGCGCCATTTTCTTGACCATATTCCACCATCAGCAACCGGAAGAAGACGCCAAAAAAGATGTCGGGTGTGCAGCAAAAATGGAATTAGGAAAGACACCAGTTACCATTGTCCCGACTTTCTCTCCCAACCTGGCCTATGTATCGGACAATTCTTCAAGCGATATCACACTCTCGAAAATTATTAGCCCAAATTTCTATAAGACTGCCACTTCCCCGATTTCAATTTCTGTGCTGATTATTTCCCTGATGCCTCAACCAACCAACCTAATGCCTCAACTCAACTGACCCTGGACTGTTTATCGACTATGCCTCTGCCTGCCGTCTGCATTGTTTATCCGCCATGTTTCTGCCTTTCACGTGAACTGACCCTGGACTGTATCGACTATGCTTTTGCCTGCCGTCTGCATTGTTTATCCGCCATGTTTCTGCCTTTCACGTGAACTGACCCTGGACTGTATCGACTATGCCTCTGCCTACTGTCTATTTCTGCCTTTTACCTGCACTGACCACGGCTTGTTGACCATGTTTTTGCCTGCCCCTTGGACTGATCTTTCACCCTGCTACACAGGGGTCTCACATATGTGAGGGGCACCAGAATAGTGTTCTGAGTTGAGAAAACCAGTTTTTGGTTTTCTGTGTTCCCAGAACAGGGTCTGGTTGCCTGGAGGCTTCAAAGCGATTTGGGTGGGAGAAGCCTCTACCCCTGTCCCCATTCTTTTCTGACCGAGGCCCTAAACTTGATGGTCCTGCCTGCTGCTTGGACCAATACTTTGGCTGCACTAACCATATCTATGCCTGCTGCATGTACTATGGACAGTATTCCTGCCTGCTGCATGTACTATGGACAGTATTCCTGCCTGCTGCATGGACGATCCTTTCGCTGCTGCTGACCTCCTGGACCGATGCTCTCCTCTGTGGACCACTGCACTACTAAAACCGCAGTTTCTTTACTCTTTGCTCAGAAGAATGTATTTTGGTTTGTAATTGGTATGTACAGTACATGCTATGAGTTAGAAATATGAAGGGCCTTCAACAATGTGATAGGTTGGCAGGAAATTTGCGTGTGAAATTTATGCTCCTAGAACGCTTGGAGGTTCTACTTGGATGTTGGACTTCTATGTGGCCAGGCTGTGTAAAAGTCTCACACATGTGGTATTGCCATACTCAGGAGGAGTAGCCAAATGTATTTTGGGGTGTCTTTTTTGCTATGTACATGCTATGTGTTAGAAATATCTTATAAATGGACAATTTTGTGTAAAAAAAATGTGTTTTCATTTTTTTTCCACATTTTCCAAAAACTTCTGGAAAAAAAATGAACCATTCAAAAGACTCATTATGCCTCATAGATTATACGTTGGGGTGTTAGTTTTCCAAAATGGGCTCATTTTGTGGCGGTTTCCATTGTCCTGGTGCTCCAGGGCCTTCAAAAGTGTCATAGGTTGTCATCTAATGAGATGTGTAATTTCTGCTCCTAGAATGCCTGGAGGTGCTACTTACATGTTGGGCCTCTGTATGTAGCCAGGCTGTGTAAAAGTCTCACAAATGTGGTATCGCCATACTCAGAAGGAGCAGCAGAATGTATTTTGGGGTGTCATTGTAAGTATTTATGTGCTGTGTGAAAGAACTAACTTGTTATTATGACAATTTTGTGTAAAAAGAAAAAAATAATTCTTAATTTTCCCAAGAATTGTGGGAAAAAATTACAATTTCCAAAAATTCACTATGCCTCTTACTAAATGCGTTGGTATGTCTACTTTCCAAAAAGGGATCATTTGTGGGGTATTTGTACTTTCCTGGCTTGTTAGGGTCTCAAGAAATGAGATAGGCCGTCAGTACATCAGGTGTGATCAGATGTGATCAATTTTCAATGATTGGCACCATAGCCTTTAGACTCTATAAAGTTCACAGAGACCAAATAATATACACTAATTTGGGTTATTTTTAATAAAGATATGTAGCAGTATACATTTTGGCCCAAATTTATGAAGAAAAATGATTTCTTTGCAAAATTTTAAGATAGAAACTAAAAAAAAGTGTTTTTTTTTTCAAAATTTGCTCTTTTTTTGCTTATATTGCAAAAACTTAAAAACCTAGCAGTGATTAAATACCATCAAAAGAAAGCTCTGTTTGTGAGAACAAAATTATAAAAATTTTGTTTGGATACAATGTAGCATGACTGAGTAATTGTCCTTCAAAATGTGAGTGTGCTGAAAGCTGAAAATTGGTCTGGGCAGGAAGGGTGTATACCGTATATACTCGAGTATAAGCCGACCCGAATATAAGCCGAGGCACCTAATTTTACCACAAAAAAATGGGAAAACGTATTGACTCGAGTATAAGCCTAGGGTGTCCATCTGCATGCCTCACTGTGCCTCACTTTGCCTCACTGTGTCCATGTGCATGCCTCACTGTGTCCATGCCTCACTATGTCCATGCCTCACTGTGTCCATGCCTCACTGTGCCCATGCCTCACTGTGCCCATGCCTCACTGTGTCCATGACTAGACTCACGTTTAACATGGGAGTCTATGGAAGGGGTGCCCGGATTTGAAAAATTGGTGATCCCCGGCCATAGGTCCCCCAGACAAAACATTTTGTACACTTATAGAAGAGAAATGGGGCTTCATGAGTGCCAAGTTTCAGGTCCAGGGGACCTACTAATGGCCGATACCGGGTCCCCAAAGTCACCGGAGAAATGACCGTTTAACATGGGAGTCTATGGAAGGGGTGACCGGCTTTGAAAAATCGGTGCTCCCCGGCCGTAGGTCCCCCGGACAACAAACTTTGCACACTTGTATAGAAAGAGTGAGGCTACATGTGTGCCGGGTCCCCAAAGTCCGGGAGATCAGGTGCAAAAAGGTGACTCGAGTAAAAGCCGAAGGGGGCATTTTCAGCACAAAAAAATTTTGCTGAAAAACTCAGCTCATACTAGAGTATATACGGTAAATGCCCTGTATGGAAGTGGTAAATGTCTGCCACTATTCTCCCTTCTTTTTGACATTCAAGGTGAAATGTTGTATATATTCTATTCTGCTAATACACTGCCTCTTTTTTCTTTCCATGCAGCTGTGGTAACCATTAGAGACATCACTACGTGTATCATGACATCCAGATATACGCACTTTAATGCAAACTCCATCAAAGTCAAGGGAAAGTGAATGTTGAAAATCGATTTTCACAATTTTCAAGGCTAATAGGCAAGGGATTGTCAATCACAGGGTGTGAAAAGCTGGGCACTGCCAGGGGAGACATCTACCAATGTAAAAATAACTTTTTAAAATTAACATTCAGTGGGGGGGGGCAGCTCTTTAGTATAGTTTAAGGTAAAACATTAAAAATGCACAATTCTTTTAAGAAACATGCTTTGTGGGTGTCTTAAACCTGCCTGTAGAATAGTGAATCTATACAATGTGTACAAGCAAAAGTGCCATTTGCTATTAAATGACATTTCCCTGCCACTTCATTCTATATGTAAACAAAGTGGCCAAGGATTGCCTTCATCTATATTAGATCCTTATCTCAGATAAGGTCCTAGACGATCCCAATATCTCTAGAGGTAAAGATATAAGGAATAACACACATTTTTTCTGTTTTAAAAATATATTTTTTTATTCTCCAATTCTTTTTTTTTTAAATTTCTTTTATTCAGTTTTTCCCTTTTTTTTTGTTTTGTTGTGTTTTAATTTTTCTAGATTGTAAACTCTAACGGGTAGGGCCCTCTGATCCCTCCTGTATTGAATTGTATTGTAACTGTACTGTCTTCCCTGATGTTGTAAAGTGCTGCACAAACTGTTGGCGCTATATAAATCCTGTATAATAATAATAATTTACTCTTCTGCCTTAATCCCAGTCATCCTGCCTTTTAGGACTCAAATATCTTCCAGTAACACCTTCTTTCAGACTTGACAAAGGGGCATAAAGTCCAATAACATGTTGTCTGGTGTTCCCAATCTGGTCCACTTGTGTGCCTTCTGTCCTCTGCAAACTGGGGAAGTAGGATATTTTTCAGTAGTCCTCCAGAGCGGGGTTTAATTTTTTTTGCGTGATACTACTAAATTCTGGCTTTATGCTGAGACTGCACAGCTCTGCGCTTCTCCTGGAGCTCTCCCCAGACCCGTTTAAACACTTCTGTTGACTGTGTGATCTCTTTGCTGACGCTAGATACTTCATTCTTATGTGTAAGTGGATATTTTTATTTTATCAATGAAATGTTTCTTGATAGTGACACTTCCTTGTGCTCTGTCTATATTTAACCATTTTAAATCCAGATCTTTTCCCATACAAATACAGTATGAATGTTGAAGCTGTGGTTGGTGCACAGCCTTCTTCTGGATTAAGAACTCATTAAACTTGCCACTACCCTTTCTACTTTCCAGATGAATGCCCAGTGAATGAGTGGCAGTGCATGATTCCTATCCCCCTTTTTTCTGGCAAACCAGGCTGCATGCTATAAAGAGGGTCTGGTGTAGTTCTTGGGGGGCATACTTTTTCTTGTGCTTTGTGTGAGGTCCCCCCTTTATATCCACACTAGGCCACAAGGGTCTGATAGGAGTAAACCCATATGCCTTTTCTTTGCAAAATCCATACTAGGCGCACATCGTGGATTTTCTCATTAAAATCAGTACTAGGATAAGGGTCTTACATTGATATTTTTTGGGGGGTGCATGCTGTTTTTTGGGGTATTGATTGATTTTAAGTGGAATCCATGCACAAAAAATCCATATCAGGCCCCCTATCGGAGCATGCAGCCTCACGGGCCAGAAAAGGATGGATGCACCATGCATCCCAGCAAGTCTCCCCATCTGAAACATACCAGACTACATTCCTTCAACATGGGGAGGGTATCTTGCCAGGTGTCCCCTGGAAAAGCGACCTGTCCCCATGTTGATGAAATCCTCTTCCCTAGAATATTTACCCTGTGGATATGGGGGTCTGCGAGGGACCGCACCATGACAGGTTTGTGGAGGCCCTTTTCCTTGTCAACATGGGTGATTT
Organism: Rana muscosa; assembly: GCA_029206835.1. Classification (NCBI taxonomy): domain Eukaryota; kingdom Metazoa; phylum Chordata; class Amphibia; order Anura; family Ranidae; genus Rana; species Rana muscosa. The sequence goes on from CM055119.1 coordinate 58,551,218, forward strand.
AGAAGGGGTACTCCCTGGGAAAGTACCATCTCCATGTTGCAGGCATGTGGGCTGGTATGGTTCAGGGCATGCAGGCGCACTGCCCTCCACTTTCCTGCATGTTTGAATAAGGGTTTTGGGTGAATTTTAGGGAGAACCCACACTATTTTTCTTGATTTTTTTCATTGGGTTCCCCTTTAAAATCCATATGAAATTTGGTGGGCAGCCAAGTCTTTTCTTCAGAATGGGTTTTCCCCTAAAATCCATGCCAGACTTTCATTAAGGATAAGGGTCTGATATTGGAGGCTAATCCCAGGGATTGCCTCACTTAAAATCCCACCCTAGTTAGTTCTATCTCAAGGTTCTGATATTGACTTTTGGGGGATCCCATGCTTTTAGTAAATCAACCTCTTTCAGTTTCCAAAATAGTAGCAAAGTGTGCTGGATGACAAAATTATCAGCTTTTGAAAGCTTAATATTGTGACTCCAACTGTTGTAATAGTGACTTATCCCTTGCTGAGACCTCTAGGCCCGGCCTGTATAAGCAGATGTAATCACAGATGTAATAACAGCGGACAGTCTTTATCAGATAGCTTGAACTCACCAGACACCGTTTCTTCCATAAATGTGGGTTTTATTGCAAGCAGCAGATATAGCAGACAACAAAATGTGGCAGATAATTGAAAGACGGTATCTGCAGGTCAAAACATGGTAATGTGTTCCATAATGCAAGAAGATTGCATGTGGCCTATACATATATGGTCACCTCTGATCTCCCAAGACAGCGAAGGAACCGGAAAAGGAAGTACATCATAATGTGGGAGGGGACACAGATAATAAACAGAAAAGGATGGTGCTACAACCAAAGTAACCACAAGATGGCAGTATAATAACCAATTTTATAAACAGTAACATTACTATGCATAGCATTACATTTTACACGGCTAGTGTAACAGCACACTCCCCGTCTGGTATTGTAAATATCACTATGCTACATTACAATGGTAGTTATGCAATGCAAATAAACAATGGTGCAATTTGCAGTTGTCTTAAAGACCGAAAGACAAAAAAGAACATGCATATATATGCAACAATAATACAGTGGAACCTCGGATTGCGAGTAACGCAGTTAACGAGCGTTTCGCAATACGAGTGTTGTCTCACAAAACGAGCAGGATTCAGGCAGGCCGGTGGGGGGGGGGGCGTCGGAGCCGATCGCCGCCGTTCGGAAATGCACGGAAAGGCCCGAGGACAGCTTGGCTGACCTCGGCAAACCTCGGAAAGGCTCGGGAACAAAGTCTTTCCGAGGTTTGCCGAGTTTAGAGGAACTGTCCTTGGGACTTTCCGGCTGTTTCTGAGGATCTCCGGTGGCCCCCGCCTCTGGCCGCATGCGGTATTGCATGCCATTGAAGTCAACGCGGAACAAATTATTTTCGTTTCCATTGACTTCAATGGGGAAACTTGCTTTGATATGCGAGTACTTTGGATTACGAGCATTATTCTGGAACGGATTATGCTTGTAACCTGAGGTTCCACTGTAACTGCAATAAGGCATCAAGAAGTGTCATTTAAAGTTTAAGGCACATTCTTCTAGTGGTAGAAACTGGATCCAACAAACCCAGGTAAGCATGTTCAGTATCGGAAAGGCAAGAGTAGAACAAGTTCTGTGATGGGTTTGAGGAAAGTCTTTACAGTTCCTTGTCTGGAAACCTTCATCTCTACCTTATGTACCATACCATCATCACCAGGAATGGTCTTTACAATGAGCTCCATTTGATTCTTTTGGCTTGCTGGTCTTTGAGGTGAACAAGATCTACAACTTGAAGATTAGGATGAGGATTTGGATTTTGTGGGAATTTCAGAGACCTGGTTCAACAGCTCTCATGATTGGCTGGCAACCTTTGAAGGGTATACCCTTTATCGCAAGGATAGAGAGGGTAAAAAAGGGGGAGGGGTATGCCTATATATATCAAGAATAATGTACAAGTGAATGTGAGAGATGACATCACTAAGGGAGCTAGGGAGGAGGGGGAATCAGTGTCGGTAGAGCTCCAAAGGGATAAAGCTAAGGGGAAAATAATACTGGGAGTATGCTATAGGCCCCCTAACCTGAGGGAGGAGGGGGAGACAGATCTTCTATCACAATTTGGATTAGCAGCAAGGATGGGAAGTGTTATCATAATGGGGGATTTTAATTATCCAGATATAGACTGGGCGGAGGGAACCACACATTTATCTAAGGCTTCTCTCACTGCAAATGACAACCAAGCTTCAATGATGTAATTCACAGCAAGATAGTGGTTGCTAGGACCCCAGCATCTGGTTTGAAGCGAAGGTCCCACTAAAAAATAAATAAATAAAAGCCAGCAGCTACAAATACAGCAGCTGCTGACTTTTAATAAATGGACACTTACCTGTCCAGGTCGCCCGCGATGTCAGCAGCTGAAGCCGATCTGTCGCTCGAGGATCGGCTGCTGCCACCGCCATGCTCGGAAAGGGAATCAGGAAGTGAAGCATTGCGGCTTCACTTCCCAGTTCCCTACTGCGCATGCGCGAGTCGCGCTGCGTGTCTTCACTGGTCCCCACTGTGTTCTGGGAGCTGTGCGTCTCCCAGAAGACAGCGGTGGTACAGAGTAGGCACAGGAAGTGGCGTAGATCACGGAGGTGATCTATGCCAGGAAGTGGGAGCAAATACCTGTATTAGACAGGTATCTGCTCCCCCCTCCCCCCTGAAAGGTGCCAAATGTGACACCGGAGGGGGGAGGGTTCCAAAAAGTGTAAGTTCCATTTTTGGGTGGAACTCCACTTTAATCATGTATATGATGTTATAAAAGACTACTTATTAAAAGAAAACATTGAATAATGTATTATTAATGTATTCATAGCATTTCAAGCTATAGTTACTGTTCTAGCCATAAAAAATACACATGCTGTATATACAGTATATTTATTATGCAAACATTTTATTTTATTTTTTACATCACTATGATAAGCCTTAAAGGGTTACATAGTAAGTATGAACATGAAAAGACAACAAACATTGATCCAGTGAAAAATATCACCAGATGAGCATCAGGGACAGAGTTTAGTCATAGATTAATAATCCAAAGTACAAACAGCTCTTACCAAATTGGGAAAAACATACCTAGCATTATTAACAAACAGAGGGTCAAAGTTTCAATAGAATTTGTTGCTTACATTTTTCTGCAGTGATACAGGACAGTGAACTTTGGATTATTCATGTGTGCTCAGCACAACTATGAAAAACAAAATGTACAATTAATACATTAAAAATATTAACAGACCAGGACAAGTGGGGGTAGGGGAAGAAGAGTCAATATCACGCTTTTCCCACTAGATTATTAATACAGAAGGCTTGAATGTTATTTGCATTGTTTTTTTTAATAGTATACACTATTAGTTTTGACATACAAATACATTTACATATACACCTATTCACCAATTCTGACTTCAGTCTGACTTTCCTCATCTGCATGGTTGTTCCAGGCCAGTGTTTCAGAAGTTATTGAAAACCAAAAGATTTATGCTTTCTTCACCACTAACCCAACTGCATTAAATGTCTTATTCTTATCCCAGTTAATGGCTAGCCTAAAGCTGGCCATACAGAGATTTAATTTTGACTGTTTCCTGCTGAATTTACCAAAATTTGATCAGTAAGTAGCCCAGCTGACACCACCTGGCCCAACAAACTTTAATTTGATGATTGAAGGAGCCAGGCGTAAAAATGTCAGCCAAACAGTTCCTGTAGCCAATCAGCTTTAGTCTGTTTGGCTATTCCGACAGTAATATATGCTAGTTGTCGGAATACAACAGAACACAACAGCTGATGAGGGTATTTTCAATCTATAGCACTGATGGAGGAATCCTCCTCCTCCAGCCCCCCCCCCCCCCAGCCTGTGTAATCTTCTGGTGTAGTGTGGGTTATAAAAAGGAAGGAAGCTTGTCACAGGCACTCACCAAGAGTGCCCAACTTTACCCACCCTTTTAGTCTACCTCCTTAATTCATAGAAGCCGGTATTACAGCTTCTATGAGTAAAACATGATTTATAAATTGAGGACAAGCTAAAGATTGAAATGTCCACCCTCTCCATTCATAAATCGGGTTTCATTCATAGAAGGTGTTGTACCAGCTTCAATAAATAGAGTAGCTCTTGATAAGTACTTGTCATAGCTCCCCTAGTTCTATTAACCCCCACCACACTGGAGGATTACAGCATGGGGGGTGGGAGTTGTTCAAGGGCATTGGAGGAGGAATCTTTCTGCTAATCAAGGACACAGCCGCACAAGGGATACATCTGGAAGAAGATAAGTAATGTCCCTTGCGCTTATTCTTTTTTTTAAACTAAGCTTAGGCTTTCAAAGTATATGCAGTTAAAAATTTTACACAGTATCTAAAGTCTTGTAGGAAATTGCCTATAACGATGTATGTATTGCCCATAGCAACCATTCAGAATGTATTTTCATTCCTTTTTCTATCCTACACTATAAAAATCTCAGCTTGAATATGTTAGTTATTGCAAGAAAAATGCTATCTGAACTTAAACAATCCTGTGTCCAGTATGTGCAGTAGATCATGCATGCACTTGGGCCCCAGATATTGAAAGTAAATGTGGTCAACTTTCTCCATAATGCAGCCAAACATAAGAAGATGCTATAAATTTATCTACTAAGCACAGCTGTGTTCTTGCAGACACCAAACAGGGTGAGTAGCCCAATAAGAAATATTACACAGTAGATTAAGTGCTCACTGGGTGACAAATTTCATGTAAGAGAGTGAAAAGCTAACAACATTACTCAAAGGCAATGGAAAGATTAAAGAGATTGTAAAAAAAAAGTATTATTTTTTCACTTGGCTTGGTCTACTAAGTAGCAATGATATATCGCTGTGCATTGGAGAAATACACAGAAAAATATTGCACTGGCCAGTAGAAAAAGACCCTGAAGGAACAAATCCATCTAAATAATGCATGTTATCTAAAGGCTAAGTTGAATTGTTGTAAACAGCAATTCCTCCTAGCTTGTCCTGTTAATCTGTCCTTCTCCCTCACACACAAACACATGAAATAACTGTATTGGGTTAGAATTAGTTTGGTTGATAAATGCAAAGAATGATGTGCTCAAAAATTGTCAAACCAAGGCCGAAAGAAGACAATGCCCAAGTAAAGTCTAAATGTTGTAAACACATAGGGTGCTTTTTCAGTTTAAAAAGACCTCAATGACTGTCTGACATTGTATGAAGGGAAAGACAGTCTTCCCTCCCCCACCACCCTTGTAATTTAAATATTGAGCTGAATAAAATGTGCTCATACTACAGTGCTTCATATGCAAAGATTTCCTCTTCTGATAACTGCTTACTGGTATTATGACATGAACATAGGGAGATAAAGAAGTTAACAATGGGCAGGGAAATGCCTTCAATCTCTTACATATCATTTGGATGGAGTGACATTCCATTGCCTACATATTACACTAGGCTATGCTATGATAATAATTACTAAGGGTCCTTAGTCACTAATTATGGTCAATGGGGGGGTATAAACAGAGAAAATATGTGACAGTTATTTTGCCTAAATTATCACCTGGTGTGCACTTATTTTACCCCAATGAAGCCAATGTATTGATGAAACTTGTTGGGATTTGGGTTATGATGTGCACAATATTAGTAGCTTATGTTTGAAGGTGAAAATGGGGGGCGTGGCCTGGAGCTGCATGCGGTGAGATGTATCTGAGCTGAGCTGAGCCGGCGGTGACTTTTCTCTTTAATCCTGACCCCGGAAAACAGACCCACCAACCTGCTATCACACCGCCGAAGCCACGGTACTCAGTGTAGCCATGTCACCACCCTGCAGAACGGCTGATGCAGCCGCCAAACTAGTGCAATTCCGCCATCAGGATGGACAGGCACAGGCCCAAGATGGTGGCTCCCCGTCCTTAGCATCTGCGACACGTGCAGCTGACAAACGTGGAGGCCATCGCTGCATGACAAACATCCCTTACCACACGGATTGAGGAGGTAAAGATTGACATCTTCCTGATCTCCCTGATCAGACAGGACATACAGCAACTGAGGGACCATGTGGGTGAATCAGAGCAGCGTCTGAGCCGGGCTGAGGATGCCATCCCTCCATTACAGGAGGCATCTGACTAGGGATAAGCCGAACACCCCCCGGTTCGGTTCACACAAGAACCTGAGAATGGACTGAAAGTTTGCGCGAACTTTAGAACCCCATTAAAGTCTATGGGACTCGAACGTTCGAAATCAAAAGTGCTAATTATAAAGGCTAATATGCAAGTTATTGTCCTAAAAAGGGTTTGGGGACCCGGGTCCTGCCCCAGGGTACATGCAGTGATTTTAATGATGCTTAAAGTGAAAAAAAAGTAAAATATTCCCTTAAATATCGTACCTGGGGGGTGTCTATAGTATGCCTGTGAAGTGGCAGGTGTTTCCCGTGTTTAGAACGGTCCCTGCACAAAATGAAATTTCTAAAGGTAAAAAAGTCATTTAAAACTGCTTGCGGCTTTAATGTAATGTCTGGTCCCGACAATACGGATGAAAATCATTGAGAAAAATGGCATGGGTACCCAACCCCAGCCCATTACCAGCCCCTTTGGGTCTTGTATGGATATTAAAGGGAACGCCAAATTATAAAAAGGAAAGACGTGGGGCCCCCAGGCCCTATATACTCTGAACAGCAGTATACAGGCGGTGCAAACAAGACAGGGACTGTAGGTTTGTTGTTAAGTAGAATCTGTTTGTATTTTTGAACTGGTACATTTTTAAAGTGTAGCTCCAGCCAAAAAATCTATTTTTGGAAAACATAGGGAAGTGTTATCACCCCTGTAACAATTGTTTTGCTGGCTGTGCACCTCCTCAGAACATTTCACCTCACTTTCTGTCCCAATGACAAAATTATTTAGAAAATTTGGGGTTTTTAGTGAAACAAGGATTGGTGATAAAGCATCAGTGGAGAGGAGACATGTTTTTCCCATATTAACTCTTACATGAGAGAATTTCCCATCCTAGGGGTAGATTTCCTCTCACTTCCTGTTGTCTCCTTCCGATTGCAAGTAGGAGTCGTTTGTAAGTTAGATGTTTGAAAGTACTGTAGGGGCCTGCCGTATATACTCTGCAGAAATTTGGCCCTTAGGTGTTAGTGTTGCCACAACACTGTAAGCCCTCACAGTTACTCTTGGTGGGCGCTGGAACGGGCCCTGCTGTGAACTATTATGTCAAGAATTGTAATTACATGCCATTGTTGAACAGTGGTAGAAAAATTGGGCCTTTGGTGGTGGTGGTGGTGGTGGTGTTGCCACAACACTGTAAGCCCTCACAGTTACTCTTGGTGGGCGCAGGAATGGGTCCTGCTGTGAAATATTAGATCAAGAATTGTAATTACATGCCCCTGTTGAACAGGGTCAGAAAAATTGGGCCTTAGGCACTGGTGCCACAGCACTGCAACACCTCACAGATACTCTAGTTGGAGAGCAGGATTGAGCACGGCTGCAAAGTATTGCATCAAAAATTGTAATTACACACCCCTGTTAATCAGGGGCTGAAAAATTGGGCCTTAGGCACTGGTGCTGGTGCCATAACACTGCAACCCCTCACAGATACTGTAGTTGGAGCACAGGAATGAGCCTTGCTGCAAAGTATTGCATCAAAAATTGAAATTACATGCCCCTGTTAAACAGGGGCTGAAAAATTGGGCCTTAGCCATTGGTGCTGGTGCCACAAAACTGCAATTCCTCACAGATACTCTAGTTGGAGCGCAGGAATGGGCCCTGCTGCAAAGTATTGCATCAAAAATTGTAATTACACGCCCCTGTTAAACAGGGGCTGAAAAATTGGGCCTTAGCCACTGGTGGCGGTGTCCAGAACCAAAAATGTTCTTATAAGCTATCAGCATGATCATTGAGGAGGAAGAGGATAATCACTCAGCATAACAGGATAGTCACTCAGCATCAGCATAGGCAGTCTTTAAGGGATCGACCGAGTCACAGGGTGGACAGGCACACCCTGTGATCCGTTAAAAAGCCTCCAGCAGCACTGAATGTGCGTTCCGAAAGAAGGCTGGATGCAGGACAGGCCAGTAACTCAATTGCATACTGTGCAAGCTCTGGCGAGTGATCCATCCTCAAGACCCAGTAACCCAGAGGATTTTCGGTGGGAAAGGTGTCCAAGTCTGATCTTGCCCCTAGGTATTCCTGCACCATGTAAAACAGACGGTGGCGACGGTTGCTGGAACCGATCATACCTTGGGGCTGCGGACTAAAAAATTGTCTGAATGCATCGGTCAGATGGCCACCTTCTCCACCGCTCCTTCTTTGACTGACCAAAGCCTCAGCAACACGTTGTCCAGGACTAGGGATGAGCCGAACACCCCGCATCAGAACCTGTGAACGGACCGAAAGTTTGCACGAACGTTAGAACCCTATTAAATACAATGCACGCGAGCGTTCGAAATCGAAAGTGCTAATTATAACGGCTAATATGCATGTTATTGTCCTAAAAAGGGTTTGGGGACCCGGGTTCTGCCCCAGGGGACATGTATCAATGCAAAAAGAAGTTTTAAAAACGGCTGTTTTTTCGGGAGCAGTCATTTTAATGATGCATAAAGTGAAAAAAAAAAAGTGAAATATTAATTTAAATATCGTACCTGGGGGGTGTCTAAAGTATGCCCGTGAAGTGGCATGTGTTTCCCGTGTTTAGAACTGTCCCTGCACAAAATGACATTTCTAAAGGAAAAAAAGCCATTTAAAACTGCTTGCGACTTTAATGTCATGTCTTGTCCTGGCAATATGGATGAAAATCTTTGAGAAAAATGTCATGGCTACCCCATCACCCCCCCCCCCCTACCCCAGCCCATTACCAGCCCCTTTGGGTCTTGTATGGATATTAAGGGGAACCCCGCACCAAAAATAAAAGAAGGCCCTATATACTCTGAACAGCAGTATACAGGCGGTGCAAACAAGACAGGGACTGTAGGTTTGTTCTTAAGTAGAATCTGTTTGTAATTTTGAACAGGTACATTGTTTAAGTGTAGCTCCAGCTCAAAAATATATTTTTAAGCTTTTTGGAAAACATAGGGAAGCGTGATCACCCCTGTAACATTTGTTTTGCTGTCTGTGCACCTGTTCAGAAGATTTCACCTCACTTTCCGTCCTAATGACAAATGTTTTTGGAAAAGTGGGGTTTTTATTGAAACAAGGATTGATGATAAAGCATCAGTAGAAAGGAGACACCTTTTTCCCATATTAACTCTTACAGGAGAGAATTTCCTTTCCTCTCACTTCCTTTTGTCTCCTTCCGTTTGCAAGTAGGAGTCGTTTGTAAGTTGGATGTTTGAAAGTAGGGGCCTGCCGTATATACTCTGCTGAAATTTGCCCCTTAGATGTTGGTATTGCCACAACACTGTGAGCCCTCACAGTTACTCTTGGTGGGTTCTGGAACGCCCTGCTGTGAACTATTATATCAGGAATTGTAATTACATGCCATTGTTTAACAGTGGTAGGAAAAATTGGGCCTTTGGTGGTGGTGCTGGTGCTACAACACTGTCAGCCCTCACAGTTACTCTTAATGGGCGCATGAATGGGCCCTAATGTTAATTATTAGATCAAGAATTGTAATTGCATGCCCCTGTTGAAGAGGGGCAGAAAAATGGGGCCTTTGGTGGTGGTGGTGGTGTTGCCACAACACTGTAAGCCCTCACAGTTACTCTTGGTGGGCGCAGGAATGGGCCCTGCTGTGAATTATTCGATCAAGAATTGTAATTACATGCCCCTGTTGAACAGGGGCAGAAAAATTGGGCCTTAGGCACTGGTGCCACAACACTGCAACCCCTCACAGATACTGTACTTGGAGCACAGCAATGAGCCCTGTTGCAAAGTTATGCATCAAAAATTGTAATTACACACCCCTTTTAAACAGGGGCTGAAAAATTGGGCCTTAGGCACTGGTGCTGGTGCCACGACACTGCAACCTCTCCCAGATACTCTAGTTGGAGTGCAGGAATGAGCCCTGCTGCAAAGCATTGCATAAAAAATTGTAATTACATGCCCCTGTTAAACAGGGGCTGAAAAATTGGGCCTTAGCCACTGGTGGCGGCACCCAGAAACAAAAATGTTCTTCCAAGCTATCATCAGGAATCAGATCATTGAGGAGGAGGAGGATAGTCAGTCAACATAACAGGACAGTCACTCAGCATCAGCATAGGCAGTCTTGAAGGGATGTGACATTTCAAAATAAATTATTCTGTTATATCAGCTTCAGGTGCTTGGTAGCTGGTGGTGATCCAAGACTGGTTCATCTTTATGAAGGTCAGTCGATCAACCGAGTCGGTGAACAGGCGCACCCTGTGATCCGTGACAAAGCCTCCAGCAGCACTGAATGTGCGTTCCGAAAGAACGCTGGATGCAGGACAGGCCAGTAGCTCAATTGCATACTGTGCAAGCTCTGGCTAGTGATCCATCCTCAAGACCCAGTAAGCCAGAGGATTTTCGGTGGGAAAGGTGTCCAAGTCTGACCTTGCCCCTAGGTATTCCTGCACCATGTATATCAGACGCTGGTGATGGTTGCTGGAACCGATCATACCTTGGGGCTGCGGACTAAAAAATTGTCTGAACGCATCGGTCAGACGGCCACCTTCCCCACCGCTCCTTCTTTGACTGACAGAAGCCTCAGCAACTCGTTGTCCAGGACCAGGAGTTTGTAACCTCCCAGTCTCTGGGAACGCGTTGCACAGACCTTTCTGCAAGGCCTCCCGGAGATGTCTCATCCTCTGCTCCCTCTGCGACGGTAAGATAAGGTCCGCAACCTTACCCTTGTACTGTGGATCAAGGAGAGTGGCCAGCCAGTAATGGTCCCTCTCCTTGATCTGAAGAATACGAGGATCCTTCCACAGACTTTGCAGGATCAGGGAGGCCATGCAGCGTAGGTTAGCTGAGGCATTTGGTCCGGAGTCCTCTGGGTCACTAAGGACGTCATTTTCCGCAGCCACCTCCTCCCAGCCACGTACAAGTCCACGGATTTCTTGGGACTGTAAATCATCCCTAAAAGACTTCTGCTGTTGATGCAGAGTGCCAGGCTCCACCTCCACGCTGACATAATCCTCCTCCTCCTCCTCCTCTACCTGTGCGATGGGTGGGACAGAAGGAACACTGTCTGGGTAAAGGGGGCCTTGTGAGCCAAGGAAGTCCTCCTCTTCCTGCCTCTGTTCTGCCTCAAGTGCCCTGTCCATTATTCCATGCAGCGTATGCTCCAACAGGTGGACAAGAGGTACAGTGTCACTGATGCATGCACTGTCACTGCTCACCATCCTCGTGGCCTCCTCAAATGGTGCCAGGACAGTGCATGCATCCCTGATCATGCCCCACTGGCGCGGTGAAAAAAACCTGAGCTCCCCCGACCCTGTCCTGGTGCCGTAGTCGCACAGGTACTCATTGATGGCCCTCTGCTGCGTGTGCAGCCGCTGCAGCATGGCCAACATTGAGTTCCACCTGGTGGGCATGTCACAGATTAGGCGGTTCTTGGGCAGGTTCAACTCCTTTTGCAGCTCAGCCAGCTGAGCACTGGCATTATATGATCTGCAGAAATGCACACAGACTTTCCTGGCCTGCCTCAGGACATCCTGTAAGCCCGGGTACCTGCCCAAGAACCGCTGCACTACCAGGTTAAGGACGTGAGCAACACAGGGCACATGGGTCAGTTGTCCCTGTCGGAGGGCAGAGAGGAGGTTGGTGGCATTGTCGCAAACCACCATTCCTGGCTTAAGCTGGTGTGGCGTCAACCACCTCTCGGCCTGCCCCTGCAGAGCTGACAGAACCTCTGCCCCAGTGTGGCTCCTGTCCCCCAAACACACCAGCGCAAGCACGGCATGGCATCTTTTTGCCTGCGTACTTGCGTAGCCCCTTGAACGCCTACGGAGCACCGCTGGTTCCGAGGACAAAGCACAGGAAGAGGCCATGGAGGAAGAAGAAGAGGAGGGGGTGGAGGAGAGAGGTGTGTCACAACCAGTAGTAGCATTTTGGAGGAGTGGCGGCGGAACAACCTCCAACACTACTGCACCTTGTCCTGCATCCTTCCCAGCAAAAGAGTGACCCAATGGGCCGTGAAAGAAAGGCATCGTCCCTGTCCATGCCTGCTGGACCGTGAGTCAGCGGTAATATGCACCTTACCGCTGAGCATCCTGTCCAGCGAGGCATGGACATTGCCTTCCACATGCCGGTAGAGAGCCAGAATCGCCTTCCGTGGGAAAAAGTGGCGTTTGGGAATCTGCCACTGAGGAACCGCACATTGCACAAACTCACAGAATGGGCCCGAGTCTACTAAATGAAAAGGCAGCAGTTAAAGTGCTAGCAATTTAGCCAATCTAGCATTCAACCGCTGGCCATGTGGATGGCTGGGAGTGAACTTCTTTCAACGGTCCAGCAGCTGGGGCAGGGAAATTTGCCTACTACAATTGGACGTCGGTGTACTGCTAGCAGAGTGCCTGCAAGTATTTGGCTGTGACACACCTAATTCTACACCTTCATTCCTCTCAGTGCAGGTTTAAGAGAGGACTAATGGTATAGTGCGGTTGGAGATCCCAGCTGATGAGGAGCAAGGAGAGGTCCGCTTTGTTCTTTGGTGTGGGTTTTTAAGGTACGCTTGCCAACGAGCTGCATGGCAGGTCAACATATGTCTGGTCAAGCATGTGGTGCCCAAGCGGCTGATGTTTTGGTCACGCGGGATACGCTTGAGACATATATTGCAAATAGCAGCGATGCGATCTGATGCACTCGACTCAAAAAAGGCCCACACCAAAGAACTTTTGGAATAACGAGCAGAGGCAGCGCCCTGCATAGGCGGAGCTCTGCGGTGTGATTCAGTTGGTGTGCTGCCCTTACGCTGGCCCCCAGAGGGCATCCTGCCTCGTTGGAGATGTGCCTCCTCCTCATCCTCCTCCTCCTCCTCTCTCCTATCAGGCACCCACGTGGAGTCAGTGACCTCATCATCCCCTCCCTCCTCATCACTGGAGCCAATCTGGCTGTATGCTGCAGCTGCTGGAACATGACTGCCAGATTGTTGTACTTCTTGAGCATCCCCTCTCTCTGCGCTCACGCTACTGCCTTCCGCTAGCTGGGTATCATCATCAGACCCTTCAAAACGCTGGGCATCCTCCTGGAGCATGTACCCAACACTGTGTTCAAACAGTTCGGGGGACTCCTCAGGAGGACATGGTGGGTCTAGGGAAGGAGTGACTGATGATGACATTGATACGAGGGAAGAGAACGCTTTGGCAGCTGCTTTGCCAGTACCCTGAGCCTGGGTGAGAGAGGATGAGGGGGATGAGGAGGGCTTGGTCATCCACTCTACCAAGTCTTCGGCATGATGCGGCTCAACACGTCCAGCTGCCGAAAATAAGGACAAGCGTGTCCCGTGGCCACGTGCTGATGACGATGCACCGCGTCCACGACCAGCACTGTTGTCTCTAGACACAGAGCCTGCTTGCCCTCTTTTATTGGCTCCTGACTGTCTGCCTCTTCTTGTTGGCCTTCCAGACATAGTAATGGACTGCAGGGAGATGGGAAAACCAGGAATTGGAGTAGTGTATATTGTGCTGGAGGCACACAACACCCACTAACTCCTGCAGATGCCTTTATTCGACTCGAACAATGCCTGTTAGCCCGTTCGCCGAACAACGAAAAATTTGGGGTGTTCGCGGCAAATTTGAAAAGTCTATGGGAGAAATCTAAAGTGCTAATTATAAGGCTTATATGCAAGTTATTGTCCTAAAAAGTGTTTGGGGACTTGGGTCCTGCCCCAGGGGACATGTATCAATGCAAAAAAAAGTTTTAAAAACTGACGTTTTTTTTAGGAGCAGTGATTTTAATAATGCTTAAAATGAAAAAATAAAAGTGAAATATTCCTTTAAATTTCGCACCTGGGGGGTGTATATTATTGCTGGTGTTCTCTAAAAAAGGCAACTGCAGGAGTTAGTGCGTGTTGTGTCCCTCCAGCACAGTATACACCTGTATCTACCCTTTTTTTTTTTGTTTACAAAAGTTTTATTTGGAAGATTTGAAAGAAAAATACGTTACAGAGTTGCGAGGATACTCTTCAGAAGAAGATATAAAGCAGTACAAGATAAACAATGGTGATTAAGTGATGGTTCAAGTAAGAGCAGAAGGTAAGATAAAATGTCAATATGTGGAAAGGGTGCCAGTTGGAGTTGATACCATTCAGAGTAGGAGGTGTCATGGGGAGTGTGGGAACCCAGAAAAGGTCAGCACATAAAAATATACAAAAGATCCGGGAGGCATATGGATCATTCATTGGACCAGAACATCCATTTCGAATTAAAGGTGGGGATGCTATCAAATAGTGTGTGATGAATTCTTTCGGATAACTGAATATTTCTCATTCTGGATATTACCTGGGACCAGGGGAGATTGTTGGATCTCCAGTTGAGGGCAATCATCCATTGGATTGAGCTTACTAATGAGTGAATCAGTCTAACACAGGGAGGGGGGATATCAGGGATATTAGCATAAAGAATACATATTTGTGGGGAGAGGGAGATTTTTTTTTTAATCATGGATTCTATTTTCAGTTCTGCCTGTCGCCACACTGCCTCCAGGCATCTACAGCTCCAGAAAATATGAGTGTATGTACCAATTTCTGAGCAACCCCTGAAGCAGTATGGAGAAGCAGATGAATAGAAAGAGTGGATCTTATCAGGGGTTAGATATAGTCTAGAAAATAGTTTCATAGGGGATTCTCTGTATGCTGGAGCTATATTACATTTGTGGAGATTCTCAGACATAGTGTTCCATGTATCTATGGCAATGTTGCAGCCTAGTTCAGATTCCCAGTGTAGCATTTGGGTTGATTTTTCAGGCAATGAGGTACTGTTAAGGTCTTTGTAAAGCGTGGAGATTAAGCCTTTATCTCTTGAGGAGTGTATGCAGATGTGTTCAAAAATCGTCGTAGGAGGACGTATAGTTAAAGAATAATGCTCATTGAAGAAGTTTTTAATTTGAATATAGTTTGTGAGTTCCGAGGAAGGAAGATTGTATTTAGATTGGAGTGCAGAGAACGTGAGGAAAGTATTGTTAGAGGACAATGCTTTTAGGGAGGACAGATTGTTATTTCGCCATAGGGGGAACGAATGCATGTTGTTCAAGTTCTGTATAAGCCTAGGGTCCCCCAAGAAGGAAGCAAGAGGGGGTGTGTCAGAAGAGAGTTTGAGCGTTTTAGTGAGGACGAGCCATAATCGAAGGAGATGGGCCACTATAAGATTAGATTTGAGAAGTTTTTGGTGGAGAATAAAATTAGACCAAATAATTCCTTGGAGATGGTATGGGGTAATAGAAAAAGATTCGAAAATAAGCCAAGGGAGGTTTAAGGTGGGAGCATGCCATTGGGCTATCTGTGAGAGCTTAGTAGCAATGAAATAGTGCCAGATATTGGGGATGCCTAGGCCGCCCTTATTTTGGGGTCTGAACATGAGTGGGTAGCCACATCTTAGTTTTTTTGAAGACCAGATGAATTTGTTGATCTCCCTTTGAAGAGATTCAATTCTTGTTTTAGGGACATTGATAGGTAAAGCTCTAAAAAAATATAATAATTTTGGAAGGAGGGTCATTTTAAAGGCGCAAATCCTTCCAAGGAGGGAAATGTGGTATGTGGACCATATTTTGAGTAGAGAGCTTATCTGTTGGAATAGAGGGGTGAAGTTGGTAGTATATAAGGTTTTATGATGGGAGGTGATGTGGACCCCAAGGTACCTAAAAGATTTATAGCACCATATGAAGTTGAAGTTTTTTTGTAGAGTAGTGGTAAGGTTAGGGTCGAGGTTGATAGGGAGAGCAGAGCACTTATTAATGTTGATACCCAAACCAGAGATGATGTGGAAAGATTTAAGTTCAGAGATGAGGTTTGGTAAAGACGTTAAGGGACTTGATAAAAACACCAGAGCATCATCAGCATAAAGGCTAATTTTGGATTCGTACTGGCCCTTGATATACCCTTTGATATTTGGGTTGTTTCTAATAGCTTGTGCTAGAGGTTCAATAGCCAGGGCGAATAAAAGAGGGGAGAGGGGGCAGCCTTGTCTGGTACCTCTACTTAAGGGAAAAAAATCAGAGTTATGGCCTGGGATTTTAATTCTGGTATGGGGGAGGTGATAGAGGGCATTAAATCCATGGATAAATCTGTCTGTGATGCCAAATTTAGGGAGAAGATAATTAAGATAGGACCAGTTCACACTATCAAATGCCTTATGGATGTCAAGGCTAAGAAGGCATAGTGGGTTAGAGAAAAGATTAGCATCTTGAATGATGTTAGTAACAAGTCGGATGTTATCTGTGATTTGACGGCCAGGGATAAACCCAGATTGGTCGATATGGATAAGGGAAGTGATAACAGATGCCAATCTATCAGCTAAAAGTCGGCCAAAGATTTTCAGATCGTTATTAAGAACCGAAATTGGGCGAAAATTTTGGGGAAGGGAATGATCTTTAAGAGGTTTAGGAATCGGAGACAGATTCGCAAGGAGCATGTCCTCAGGGAAATGTCCGCCAGTGAGGATATGATTGAATAATTTAGTTAGTCTAGGAGCTAAGAGGGGTGCAAATTTTTGGTAGTACAATGTGGAGAAGCCTTCAGGGCCTGGCGCTGTCGAAGTTTTAAGTGATTTAATGATGTTCGTAATCTCTAGATCTGTGCAAGGATTGTTGATAATGGAAGTTTGTTGATCATTGAGGGAGGGAAGGTGTAAATTATCTAGCCAATTAAGGGCGGAGGAAGAAGGATGCGTCTGAGGCCCTGAAAGGAGATTTTTATAGAAGGAGGAGAAAATGTCTAAAACATCACAGGGATGTGTAACCAGGTTGCCCTTATGATTACGCAGTTTGTATGTGTGGGGGGGGGGGGGGTTATGTTCCTGGTTGAGTTTACGAGCAAACATTTTAGATGTGGTGTTGCTCTGTAACAAGAATTTAGCTTTAGAAAATCTAAGGGATTTCTCAGTGTCTGATGAGAGGATCGTGTCTAAGGATTGGCGTTTAGAGAGGATTTGTTTGGTGATATCAGGGGATGGAGATGAAGATTGGCTAAGTTTGTTGTATAAGAGATCCAAGTCTCTAGTTAGCGATTTAATTTCTGTAAGTTTAGCTTTATTCTTGGCTGCAGCAATGCTAATCAGGTGTCCTCTCAGGACTGCCTTGTGTGCAGACCAGAGTGTAGTAGGAGCAATGTCTTCGGTATAGTTATTAGCAAAATAATCTTCAATGTGAAAGTTTATGTCTTGAAGTATGTGTGGGTCCGATAGAAGTGAGTCATTGAGACGCCAATTAAATGCAGAGGGGACGAGCCCCACATGAGAAGTGTCAAATTCAACCATGTCATGGTCAGACCAGGGACAAGGGTGAATTAGAGCTCTTGAAGAGTTCGCAAGAAGAATAGGGGTGCAGAATATATAATCGAGTCTGGCATAACTGTCATGTGGGTGGGAATAGTGGGTGTAGGCCTTTATGCCAGCGTTGTGGGATCTCCACGAGTCAATCAGTTGGAGTTTATTAAGTGTGCGGTTCATTGATCTGGAGAATGCTTTTGTGGAGGGAGTCACTTTGCTCCTATCTAGGAAGGGGTGTGCCGCTAAATTGAAGTCGCCCCCAAGCACCATGTGAGGGGAGCTATATTGGTCGAGAGTGTCAAAAAAAGAATTAAAAAAAGTAGAGTGTGCTTCATTAGGTGCGTAGATGGAGGCGATCGTGATCGATCGTTTGTTTTTAGTGCCTTTTAGGATGATGAAGCGGCTTTCTGTGTCTCTATATATCCTTTGTATGTCAAAGATGATAGAGTTACGGATGAAGACTGCAACCCCTTTCGATTTATTAGAGAAAGTGGTAAAGAAGTGTTGACTATATGTTTTGTCAAAGTAATTAGGGTGGTTTTCTGCGGAGAAATGGGTTTCTTGGAGAAGGATGATGTCAGCACCTAATCTTTTATAGTGCTTGAAAGCTTTTTTGCGTTTGTGTGGAGAGTTAAACCCATGGACGTTGTGGGAAAGGATTTTAGGACCCATTGGCAGAGGGGGTGTGTGTGCTGAGTGCTGGGGAGAATATAAAAATAGTGCTGTATGAGAATTGGATAGTGGAAGTAGGTATTGTAGGGAAGTGTATGACATCACAGTGTATAACAACATACAGAGCAAGGTTATGAAGGGCATAGTTATGAAATGTAAAAGGAAGGCATACATATAGCAGTAATACGAATATCTTCAAGTGTCTTGCAACAGTAACGAAACTGTAGAGAATTTCGATGAAAGATCTAGTACAAAAAAGTGCTATTTGAGCAATACAACATACTCTGAAAAATTTAAAAGAAGGGTCAGGTAGCGGTATGATAACCGACCATTTGCGATTGAATCTTCCATAGCGTTTTCTAGAAACATAGTAAGCAATGTGAATAACTAATAACATATAGAGAAAAAATAAAAGGGGGTCAGAGGACCGGAGGCCCAATGACCAAAAAATTTGTGAAGAGGGACAATAAAGTCCAAAACTCACAACCAAGGCCCAGCACCGCCATCCACGCAAGGGGGAGGCCACATCGGGCCACGGACGAGAGCGTGGGGACAAACCAGCAGCAGTGGATGAGCCAGGATATGAAAAATTTCCTATATCTGCTGTGTGCAAAATAAGGGTTAGAGATCGAGGGCAAACAAAGCGTAAAAATAAAACCGTAATAATAAGTAGGCCCAAAGCCAAACAAGATGGAAGGGACACGCTATTACCTATAGACTGCTCCCAAAACATGGGAAGAGCCCTATTACATGTTTAAATACGCCGTCATCATCCTTTCGGAAGAGGAGGTGGAGAGGGAGAGACAACACAAAAAAAAAGGGGGGGAAGGGAGGGGGGGGGGGGAAGGGGAAAGGGGGAAAGAACCATGATGAACATATATATTGGTTGTCTGCGAGACAGGTAATCTTGAATATAGAGTTATTGCTCAAAATTTAAAATTTTAGGTCTGGGAGGTAAAAATATGGCAAAAAAAAAAAAAAGGGGGGGGGAGATGGTGGGATAATACAGGATGATGAGAAGAGGAATCAACTTATAGTCTATTAATCTTGGTCTTGAAGGGAATTTCGCCATCTTCTCTGATCTCTTGGGTTACGACGGGTAGAAGGGGTGGTCCAAATAGGCGAAGAGCGAGGAGTCGCAGGAGGACGGTTGGGGGGTTCAGGGTCTAGCAGGCCTAGCTTGACCAGAAGTTATTTTCCTTCAATGACATTGTATATTGTATGTGTAGCACCATTATGCATCACAGACAGTTTGAATGGGAAGCCCCAGCGGTATTTAATTCTGGCTGTTTGTAGGATTGTGGTAACTTCTTTCATCCTGCGTCTGCGATCCAGGGTAGCAGGAGATATGTCAGGATAAATTTGTAGTCTGGAGCCATCTAGTTCAATATTAGGTGTGTTTCTGGAGGCCCTCATTATGTCCTCTTTGATGAGGAAGTCCTTAAGGCACAAAATTATGTCACGTGGAGGTTTGTCAGGAGGAGGTTTGGGGCGAAGAGCTCTATGAATCCTGTCGCAGACAAAAGCTGAGGCAGGTTTGTCAGGCAGGAGCATATTAAACACTCTAGAAACTGCGGGAAGTAATTCAGTGATGGATTCAGGAATGCCGCGCAGTCTAATATTATTCCTGCGATTTCGATTGTCCAAATCCTCTATGTGTGCCTGCATATAGGAGAAGCTATCCGCTAATGTCTCATAATCCCTTCTAAGGTCATTGTGAGCAAGGGAGAGTTCATCGTGCTTGGTCTCTAGGACATCAGTGCGCCCCCCAATACTGGCAATCTCCTGTGATAAGGCATGAGTGGATTTATGTAGTTCCTGCTGAAATTTATCTGATAATTTATCATACATAGCATCAAGATCAGCCTTAGATAGAGAGGAGTATTCACAGTCTTTTGCAGGCTGGTGTTGTTTCTGTGTAGAGTTGTGAGAGGCAGCTCTCGTTCCGGCGCCATTTTGGGACATCTTCCCTGCTTGTTCCTCCAGGCTCAGGAGATAGCCAGTAAGGGAGTAGTTGTAGCGGCGTTTACCCTTATTTTTATGAAAATTCATGCACCGATATGTTTCCCAGGGGTGCTGGGGAAATGTTGCTCGATGATAGTCGAGTTTAGCCCCGGGAATCAGGCCTGGCAGAGCCGGTCAGACGGAGCTTTCAGCAAACACGTCCGCTCCGCATCGCGCCGCGCATGCGCCCTGTATCTACCCTTTATTGCTGGTGTTCTCTAATAAAGGCATCTGCAGGAGTTAGTGGGTGTTGTGTCCCTCCAGCACAGCACAGTATACACCTGTATCTACCCTTTATTGCTGGTGTTCTCTAATAAAGGCATCTGCAGGAGTTAGTGGATGTTGTGTGCCCCAGCACAGTATACACCTGTATCTACACTTTTTTGCTGTTCTGTAATACAGGCATCTGCAGGAGTTAGTGTGTGTTGTGTGCCCCAGCACAGTATACACCTGTATCTACATTTTTTTGCTGTTCTATAATACAGGCATCTGCAGGAGTTAGTGGGTGTTGTGTGCCCCAGCACAGTATACACCTGTATCTACCCTTTATTGCTGGTGTTCTCTAATAAAGGCATCTTCAGGAGTTAGTGGGTGCTGTGTCCCTCCAGCACAGCACAGTATACACCTGTATCTACCCTTTATTGCTGGTGTTCTCTAATAAAGGCATCTGCAGGAGTTAGTGGGTCCGCACAGGCACAACCAATGACGGACAGCGCTGGACATCGGGATCGCCGCGGGACACTGGATTTCATCGCTGGAATGTTTTATTTTTTTTTAATAAAGGACTTTTTCAAGGTGTTTGTGTGTTTTTATTAAAATTTTTTGACACTTTCTTCGTGAAATGGTAGGGGTACAATGTACCCCTTACCAATTCACATAGGGGGGGCCGGGATCTGGGGGTCCCCTTTGTTAAAGGGGTCTTCCAGATTCCGATAAGCCCCCCGCCCGCAGACCCCCACAACCACCGGGCAAGGGTTGTGGGGATGAGGCCCTTGTCCCCATCAACATGGGGACAACCTCCCTATGTTGAGGGCATGTGGCCTGGTACGGTTCAGGAGGGAGGGGGGGCCGCTCTCTCATCCCCCCTCTTCCCCTGCGGCCGGCCAGGTTGCGTGCTCGGATAAGGGTCTGGTATGGATTTTTGGCCGGACTCCACGCCATTTTTTTTTTTATTTGGGGTGGAGTTCCCCTTAAAATCCATTCCAGATCTCAAGGGCCTGGTATGGATATTTAGGGGGAACCCCACGCCATTTTTTTTTAATTTGCGGCGGGGTTCCCCTTAATATCCATTCCAGACCTAAAGGGCCTGGTAATTGAATTTGGGGGAACCCCCACGCTTTTCTTTTATTTTTTATCAATGACTTTTCTATGTATTGATAAAAGCCGACAATTCATTAATAGCCGCGAGTGAGTTTTAAATGACTTTTTTTCCTTCAAAAATGACACTTTGTGCAGGGACAGTTCTAAGTACGGGAAACATGCGCCACTTTACATGCATATCATATACACCCCCCAGGTACGAAATTTAAAGGAATATTTCACTTTTATTTTTTCATTTTAGGCATTATTAAAATCACCGCTCCCGTAAAAACGTCTATTTTATAAACCTTTTTTTGCATTGATACATGTCCCCTGGGGCAGGACCCGGGTCCCCAAACACTTTTTAGGACAATAAATTGCATATTAGCCTTTATAATTAGCACTTTAGATTTCAAACGGTCGAGTCCATTGTATTTAATAGGGTTCTAAAGTTCACACGAACATTCTGTCTGTTCGCAGGTTCTGGTGCGAACTGAACAGGGGGGTGTTCGGCTCATCCCTGACCAGCAATAAAGGGTAGATACAGGTGTGTACTGTGCTGGAGGGACACAACACCCACAAACTCCTGCAGATGCCTTTATTAGAGAACACCAGCAATAAAGGGTAGATACAGGTGTATACTGTGCTGTGCTGGAGGGACACAACACCCACTAACTCCTGCAGATACCTTTATTAGAGAACACCAGCAATAAAGGGTAGATACAGGTGTATATTGTGCTGTGCTGGAGGGACACAACACCCACTAACTCCTGCAGATGCCTTTATTAGAGAACACCAGCAATAAAATGTAGATACAGGTGTATACTGTGCTGGGGCACACAACACACACTAACTCCTGCAGATGCCTGTATTACAGAACAGCAAAAAAGTGTAGATACAGGTGTATACTGTGCTGGGGCACACAACATCCACTAACTCTTGCAGATGCCTTTATTAGAGAACACCAGCAATAAAGGGTAGATACAGGTGTATACTGTGCTGTGCTGGAGAGATACAACACCCACTAACTCCTGCAGATGCCTTTATTAGAGAACACCAGCAATAAAGTGTAGATACAGGTGTATACTGTGCTGTGCTGGAGGGACACAACACGCACTAACTCCTGCAGATGCCTTTATTAGAGAACACCAGCAATAAAGGGTAGATACAGGTGTATACTGTGCTGGGGCACACAACACCCACTAACTCCTGCAGATGCCTCTATTATAGAACAGCAAAAAAGTGTAGATACAGGTGTATACTGTGCTGGGGCACACAACACCCACTAACTCCTGCAGATGCCTGTATTATAGAACAGCAAAAAAGTGTAGATACAGGTGTATACTGTGCTGGGGCACACAACACCCACTAACTCCTGCAGATGCCTGTATTATAGAACAGCAACAAAGTGTAGATACAGGTGTATACTTTGCTGGGACACACAACACCCACTAACTCCTGCAGATGCCTTTATTAGATAACACCAGCAATAAAGGGTTGATACAGGTGTATACTTTGCTGGGGCACACAACACCCACTAACTCCTGCAGATGCCTGTATTATAGAACAGCAAAAAATGTAGATACAGGTGTATACTGTGCTGGGGCACACAACACCCACTAACTCCTGCAGATGCCTGAGAAAAGAACACACTGTCCCTGCCTATCTAGCTTAGAGAACAGCAATAAAGGGTAGATACAGGTGTATACTGTGCTAGAGGCACACAACACCCACTAACTCCTACAGATGCCTGAGAAAAGAACACACTGTCCCTGCCTGCCTATCTAGCTTAGAGAACAGCAATAAAGGGTAGATACAGGTGTATACTGCGCTGGAGGCACACAACACCCACTAACTCCTGCAGATGCCTGAGAAAAGAACACACTGTCCCTGCCTGCCTATCTAGCTTAGAGAACAGCAATAAAGGGTAGATACAGGTGTATACTGCACTGGAGGCACACACCACCCACTAACTCCTGCAGATGCCGGAGAAAAGAACACACTGTAGATCACACTGTCCCTGCCTATGTAGCTCTTTCCCTGCACGCCGGAACACACTACACAAGGCCGCCGCGCTGGCGGCCTTTTATAGTGTGGGGAGTGTACTAAAACCCCCTGAGCTATGATTGGCCACAGGCATCCTGCCTGTGGCCAATTATGTCTCTCCTCGCTGCCGGCGCTGTGATTGGCCAAGCATGCGGGGTCACAGTGCATGCTTGGCCAATCACAGCGCAGGCAATGCAGTGCAATGGCGCAGTGCATTGTGGGCCGTTCGCGTCACACGAATTTGGCGCGAACGGCCCACAAAGTTCTGGTTTCACTCGAACACCGAGCTCATCCCTATCCAGGACCAGGAATTTGTATTTGCTCCCTCTGCGACGCCAAGATAAGGTCCGCAACCTTACCCTTGTAACGTGGATCAAGGAGGGTTGCCAGCCAGTAATGATCCCTCTCCTTGATAGCACAAATACGAGGATACTTCTGTAGGCTTTGCAGGATCAGGGAGGCCACGCAGCTCAGGTTTGCTGAGCCATTCGGTCCGGAGTCCTCTCAGGACGACTTGATCCGCAGCCACCTCCTCCCAGCCACGTACAAGTCCATGGGTTTCTTGAGACTGTAATTGATCCCTTGGAGACTGCTGCTGATGCTGAGTGCTAGGCTCCACCTCCATGCTGACACAATCCTCCTCCTTGTCCTCTTCCTGTGTGATAGGCGGGCCAACAGGAATGCTGTCTGGCTATAGGAGGCATTGAGAGGTAAGGAAGTCCTCCTCTTCCTCCCTCTGTTCTGCCTCAAGTGCCCTGTCCATTATTCCACACAGCGTGTGCTCCAACAGTTGGACAAGAGGGACAGTGTCACTGATGCATGCACTGTCACTGCTCATCATCCTTGTGGCCTCCTCAAATGGTGACAGGAAAGTGCATGCATCCTTGATCATGGCCCACTGGCGTGGGGAAAAAAAAACAAGCTCCCCTGACCCTGTCCTGGTGCCATATTGCAACAGATACTCATTGATCGCCCTCTGCTGCGTGTGCAGCCACTGCAGCATGGCCAACGTAGAGTTCCACCTGGTGGGCATGTCACAGATTAGGCGGTTCTTGGGCAGGTTGTATTCCTTTTGGAGGTCAGCCAGCCGAGCACTGGCATTATATGACCGGCGGAAATGCCCACAGAGTTTCCTGGCCTGCTTCAGGACATCCTGTAAGCCTGGGTACCTGCCCAAGAACCGCTGCACCACCAAGTTAAGGACGTGAGCCAAATAGGGCACATGGGTCAGTTGTCCCTGTCGGAGGGCGGAGAGGAGGTTGGTGCCATTGTCGCAAACCACCTTTCCTGGCTTAAGCTGGTGTGGCGTCAACCACCTCTGAGCCTGCCCCTGCAAAGCTGACAGAATCTCTGCCCCAGTGTGGCTCCTGTTTCCCAAACACACCAGCTCAAACACTGCATGGCATCTTTTGGCCTGCGTACTTGCGTAGCCCCTTGAACGCCTACGGAGCACCGCTGGTTCTGAGGACAAAGCACAGGAAAAGATCATGGAGGAAGAAGAAGAGGAGGGGGTGGAGTAGAGAGGTGTGTCAGAATCATCAGTAGTAGCATTTTGGAGGCGTGGTGGCGGAAAAACCTCCAACACTACTGCACCTTGTCCTGCATCCTTCCCAGCTGCCATCAGAGTCACCCAATGCGCCGTGAAAGATAGGTAACGTCCCTGTCAATGCCTGCTGAACCATGAGTCAGCAGTAATATGCACCTTACCGCTGACCGCCCTGTCCAGCGAGGCCAAGACATTGCCTTCCACATGCCGGAAGAGAGCTGGAATCACCTTCCGTGAGAAAAAGTGGCGTTTGGGAACCTGCCACTGAGGAACCGCACATTCCACAAACTCACGGAAGAGGGCAGAGTCTACTAACTGAAAAGGCAGCAGTTGAAGTGCTAGCAATTTAGCCAAGCTAGCATTCAACGCTGGGCATGTGGATGGCTGGGAGCGAACTTCTTTTGGCGGTGCAGCAGCTGGGGCAGGGAAATTTGCCTGGTACAATCTGATGTCGGTGTACCGATAGCAGATTGCCCACAAGTACTTGGCTGTGACACACCTAATTCTACCCCTGTTTTTAACGCATACTGTTAGACAGGTTAATTGGTTGTCTGCGAGCTGGTCGATAAGTAGGCTTGGTTTTCCTGGGCATTCCCCAGGCTTTGTTGTTACCTGTTTCAGCCTTCCAATGCTGCTTACTGTGATGGCCAGCTATAGATGGGGGCGGTGGACAAGTTTGTTTTCACCTATGGTGTTTGTATTGGTCCAGCAGCGCACCAACACCTTTGCAGCCATTGTGCTACATGCTGGGTGTTTGGTGTGCTCCTGTATCTTTAAGGAGGGGTGGCTCCCCTTCTGTCCACCTGTCCTCATCTATCCATCAGAATGCATGTGCCTCCATTGTGGGGACACACATAGTTTAGTGTAGGACCACAGATTCCAGGGTGCCTTGGCGTGGCTCTGTGGCTCACGCATGCGTTTGCAAATGTGTGCGGACAAAACCCCTGTTTTTAACGCATACTGTTAGACAGGTTAATTGGTTGTCTGCGAGCTGGTCGGTAAGTAGGCTTGGTTTTTCCTAGGCATTTCCCAGCCTTTGTTGCTACCTAATTCTACACCTTCATTCCTCTCAGTGCAGGTTTTAGAGAGGACTGAAGGCATAGTGGGGTTGGAGATCCCAGCTGATGAGGAGCAAGGAGAGGTCCGCTTTGTTCTTTGGTGTGGGTCTTTTAGGTGTGCTGGCCAATGAACTGCATGGCAGGTTGACATATGTTTGATCAAGCATGTGGTGCCCAAGCAGGTGATGTTTTGGCCACGCGAGATACGCCTGAGACATATGTTGCAAATAGCAGCGCTGCGATCTGATGCACTTGTCTCAAAAAAGGCCCACACCAAAGAACTTTTGGAATAACACACAGAGACAGCAGCACCCTGCACACGTGGAGCTCTGCGGTTTGATGCAGTCAGTGTGCTGCCCTTGAGCTGGCCCCTGGAGGGCATCCTGACTCGTTGGAGATGTGCCTCCTCCTCCTCCTCTTTCCTATCAGGCACCCACGTGGAGTCAGTGACCTCATCATCGCCTCCCTCCTCATCACTGGAGCAAACCTGGCAGTATGCTGCAGCTGACTGCCAGATTGCTGTCCTTGTTGGGCACCCCCTCTCTCTGGGCTCACGTTACTACCCCCTCTCTCTGGGCTCACGTTACTGCCTTCCTCTAGCTGGGTTCCATCATCAGAGCCTTCAAAACACTGAGCATCCTCCTGGAGCATGTACCCAAAATTGTGGTCAAACAGTTCGGGGGACTGCTCAGGAGGACATGGTGGGGCTAGGGAAGGAGTGACTGATGCCATTGAGCCGAGGGAAGAGGCTGAGTTGGCAGCTGCTTTGCCAGACAAAGTACACTGAGCCTGGGTGAGAGAGGATGAGGAGGATGAGGACGGCTTGGTCATCCACTCTACCAAGTCTTCGGCATGTTGCGGCTCAACAAGGCCAGCTGCCGAAAAGAAGGAAAAGTGTGTCCCACGGCCACGTGCTGATGAGGATGCACCGTGTCCACAACCAGCACTGTTGCCTCTAGACACAGAGCCTGCTTGCCCTCTTTTATTGGCTCATGACTGTCTGCCTCTCCTTGTTTGCCTTCCAGACATACTAATGCTAATACTAATACTAATCTGCAGTGAGATGTAGCTGCACAAAGGTGGGATGTATATATATATATTGTGAGGGGGTTAACTCAGCAGCGGGTGTGTGTGACCCCCTGGATGGGTTCAACTTGACCGCTCACTACACACGTTGGTGTCCCTAACCAACAACTGGGTACAGCCTTGTGCTGTCCCAGTCCCTAGCTCCCTGCTTTTAGAAGTTCTTAGCAATAACCACACAGGCTTTGGCTTACCGCACAGAGATCACACTCCCCAGACTATCCACACAGATCTGTTTCCAGGTTGAAGCATCTCCCTTAGCATGCTGGGAGTTCTTGTAGAGGCCCTAATGAGCCCACTTACTTCAGCTGGGCTCATTAACTCTTCCCCTGCAAGACTCCCAGCACTCCCCCTAGTGGTATAAATCGGCATAAAGCCTGAATCTAGGACATATATACCTTCCATCCTGGATGCAACCTGGTGATTTTACCTGCCTGCTGTCACATACCCTCCCCTCTTGTTTTAACCTTGGGGTTGGAACACAAGCAATCAGGCATGCATGTACTCGAGACAAAGCATCCAAATTCCCCATTTGAACGCCAGGGCGATGCTTTACCGTAAAGTTGAATTCCTGTAGGGCCAGGAACCACCTATTTACTCTTCTATTTGTCTCTTTGTTTTGAGCCATCCACTTTAAAGGAGCGTGATCAGTAATCATGTCAAAGTGCCTACCTAGCAGATAGTACCGAAGGGAATCTAGAGCCCATTTCACCGCTAAACACTCCTTCTCAGTCGTGGCGTAATTTACCTCATGGGACTTCAATTTCCTGCTGAGGTAAATGACTGGGTGCTCTTCCCCGTTCCAGACCTGGGACAATACTGCTCCTAACCCAACGTCGGATGCATCACTTTGTACGACAAAGTCCCTAGAGAAGTCTGGTGAGTACAACACTGGCTGGCTACATAAGGCTTTTTTTAAGAATTGAAATGCTGCCTCAGCCTCTGGGGTCCATTTAACCGTGACAGACTCTTTCCCTTTTGTCAGGTTGGTTAGGGGCACAGCCTGAGAAGCAAAGTGGGGAATGAATCGCCGATAATAACCAGCGATTCCCAGAAAGGCTCGTACCTGCTTCTTGCTGTTGGGACGTGGCCAATTCTGTATTGCCTCGACTTTATTGACTTGGGGTTTTATTAATCCCCTCCCAATGGTGTACCCAAGATACTTGGCCTCCTCCTGTCCAATGGTACACTTCTTGGGGTTGGCCGTAAACCCAGCTTCCCGGATAGAGTCTAGGACTGCTTGCACTTTTGGCAGATGTGAGGCCCAATCTGTGCTATAGATAATTACATCATCTAGGTAAGCCGCAGCATACTTCTGATGGGGCCTCAGTATCTGATCCATTTTCCGCTGGAATGTTGCCGGCGCATTCTGTAAACCAAACGGCATTCTTTTATATTGGAACGCCCCGTCTGGGGTTATAAATGCGGTTTTCTCCTTGGCCGACTTGGCCAGGGGAATTTGCCAATACCCTTTGGTGAGATCAAGAGTCGTCATGTATCGGGCTGTTCCCAACCGGTCGACCAACTCATCTATACGTGGCATGGGGTAAGTGTCAAATTTTGTAACTTTGTTCAGTTGTCGGAAATTGTTACAAAATCGCCAGCTCCCATCCGGTTTAGGCACTAACACTATGGGACTTGACCAATCACTTTGGAATTCCTCTATCACCCCTAACTTAAGCATTTTCTGTACTTCCTCACGTATTGCCTCCCGTCGGGCCTCTGGGATCCGATAGGGTTTTAGCTTCACCCTTTCACCGGGCGGGGTAATAATATCATGCTCTACCCCATACGTTTGTCCCGGCAGCTCAGAGAAAACCTCCTTGTTGCGAAGCACAAACTCCTTAACCTCCTGTTGTTGGGGGTTTGACAAGGTGACTGCTATTCCAACCTCAGGAATCACGCAATCAGACTGAGCTGGTGACAACGTTTCTGCGACTAGGGATTCCCTATCCCTCCATGCTTTCAACAGATTAATGTGATAGATCTGTTCGGGCTTTCGCCTTCCTGGTTGTCTGACCTTGTAATTCACTTCGCTCACTTTTTCCATTATCTCATAGGGGCCTTGCCATTTGGCGAGGAATTTGCTTTCAACCGTAGGGACAAGTACCAATACCTTATCCCCCGGGGGAAAAGGTACGGGTCTTGGCTCCACGGTTGTACACTCTCTGCTGTGCCAACTGCGCTTGGGCCAAATGTTCCTTTACGATTGGCATTACCTGTGCAATTCTATCTTGCATCAGGGCGACATGCTCAATCACACTCCTGTGGGGAGAACTCTCACTTTCCCAAGTTTCCTTGGCTATATCCAACAGCCCTCTTGGGTGTCTCCCATAGAGTAACTCAAAGGGTGAGAAACCCGTAGAGGATTGCGGTACCTCCCTAATAGCAAACATTAAATAGGGAATTAGACAGTCCCAATCCTTTCCATCTTTATCCACCACCTTCTTTAATATTTGTTTTAGAGTTTTGTTGAATCTTTCAACCAACCCATCTGTTTGGGGGTGATACACAGACGTACGCAATTGTGTCACTTTGAACAACTTGCACAGCTCTTTCATAACCCGGGACATAAAGGGTGTACCTTGGTCCGTAAGCAGTTCCTTACAAATACCCACACAGCTAAAAACAAGAGATAGCTCTTTGGCTATGGTTTTGGACGAGGTATTTCGGAGAGGAATCGCTTCCGGATAATGGGTGGCATAGTCCAATATAACCAAAATGTACTGATGTCCCCTAGCGGACTTCATTATCGGACCTACCAAATCCATTGCGATCCTCTCAAAGGGAACCTCAATGATGGGAAGAGGTACCAGCGGGTTACGAAAGTGTGGCATCGGTGCCGACCTCTGACACACAGGGCAGGAGGAACAATAATTTTCTGTTTCCTTCATGACCCCAGGCCAATAGAATCTCTGCAATACTCTCTCTCTGGTTTTCTCTGTCCCCAGATGACCTCCAAGAATGTGCCCATGGGCCAAATCTAACACCAACTTCCTGTAAGGTTTGGGCACCACAAGCTGCTCAATGGTTTCTTCTGCCCTTTTAGCCACCCGATAAAGTAGGTCTTTTTCCACAATGAAGTATGGGTAAGTGTAGGTCTCATCTGGGTTCACTAACTCACCATCTATTTCCACTACGTTTTCCCATGCCTTTATTAGGGTGGGGTCTTTTAACTGTTCTGTGGCAAAATTTTCCTTGTGAACCTCGAGATCAGAAAACTCCACAGACGGCATGTTTTCGTCTGAGGATGTTGGCTCCTACCCAGTTTCTCAAGTCTCCCCGGCCAATACCGACAAGGGGAATTCTGGAGAGTCCTCACCACTCTCAGAGGAATTCTGGCTATCACATTCCTGGTATATAGGGGCACCAGTGGGGGGCTCAGGACAATCCCATAGTTCCCAGAACTTTGGAAAATCCCTTCCCACAATGGCATCATGAGGCAAGTGAGACACTAGTCCCACCCGATGAGAGAGGGTATCTTTGGGGGTCTCAAAACACACTGTAGTCACCGGATACTCTCGGGTGTCTCCATGCACACAAATAACAGCTACCTTGTTATTCCCAGAGACCTCTGTAGTAACTAATTCAGCCTTTATCAGTGTCACCAGGCTACCTGAATCCAGCAACACAACAACATTTCTACCATTAATACACATTTTGCATAAATGTTTCTCAGTTCCCCGAATGGCAGTGCATGTGACTGTCGCAAACAGCGACTGACGTCTGTCCCTTATAAAGTCACATTGCATGGGTTCATCCACAACCGGGCAATTTGCTGCAATATGTCCCTCTTGTCAGCAGCGTTAGCAAACAATCCTTTTTGCTGCCCCTTGAGCCCCTGACTTCCCAGGCTGTTCTCGCCAGACATTAGGTAGAACTCTCACCCTCTCATTCTCTCCACCCTCACCCCTTGGAATCATCTTACCCGCCACTGGGAATGGTCTGGTCTTAGGGTGGAAAGTCCGTGAGTCTCTGCAAGAGGCAGTCAGGTTCTCTGTAGCCAAGTACTTCTCTACACGATCCACAAGATTATCGGCTGTTTCTGAGTCTCCGTGGCTTACCCACTTTTGGATGGCAGTAGGAAGAGCTCTCAAGAAACGATCCATCACAACACGTTCCACAATCTTTGGTGCGGACAAAGTCTCTGGCTGTAGCCACTTCCTGCTCAGGTGAATGAGATCATACATTTGAGACCTGGGGGGTTTTCCAAGCAGGAAAGTCCAGTTATGCACACGCTGAGCCCGGACAGCCAGGGTGACACCCAGCCGTGCCAATATTTCAGTTTTTAGCATCACATAGTCTTTTGCTTGGTCAGGCTCTAGGTCATAGTAAGCTTTCTGCGATTCACCAGTTAACAGAGGAGCCACCAGTCCAGCCCACTGCTCCTTAGGCCACTTTTCTCTTTCAGCAGTCCTTTCAAATGTGGTCAAAAACACCTCTGGATCATCCTCTCCAGTCATTTTTGTCAATAAATGACTCACCCCAAAGGACGCAGTATTAGTGGAACTACTTGCCTCACTGGTCTGCGGACATTTCTGTATTAACATTTCTATTTATTGCTGTAGTCTCTGTTCTTGCTTCTGTAACAGGTCTATGAAGCGGGCCTCATATTACTGCTGGGCTTGTTGCTGAGCTTCCAGACTCTGTTGCAAAGTTGCATTTGTCTGCTGCTGGGCTGAAAGGCTCTGTTGATGAGCTTGCTGCTGGGATGCGAAGCTCTGTTGTTGAGCTAAAAGGCTCTTTTGCAAACCTGCATTTGTCTGCTGCTGATTGGCATTTGCTAGAGCCAGCTGTTTCAGTATCTCCTCCATGCTGGCCTTAAAAAAACTGCCCGCATTCTCCACAAACTGTGAGGGGGTTAACTCAGCAGCGGGTGTGTGTGACCCCCTGGATGGGTTCACCACACAAAAACAGGCACAGCAGACAGTGGTAGGAGAAAACAAAAGGGTGTGGTTTTATTTGAACTATATACAGACAAAAAAATACAGCAAAAACAGAAGAAACAGGAAAAGAAATCCTGGTCAACTTGACCGCTCACTACACACGTTGGTGTCCCTAACTAACAACTGGGTACAGCCTTGTGCTGTCCCAGTACCTAGCTCCCTGCTTTTAGAAGTTCTTAGCAATAACCACACAGGCTTTGGCTCACCGCACAGAGATCACACTCCCCAGACTATCCACACAGATCTGGTTCCAGGTTGGAGCATCTCCCTTAGCATGCTGAGATTTCTTGTAGAGGCCGTAATGAGCCCACTTACTTCAGCTGGGCTCATAAATTCTTCCCCTGCAAGACTCCCAGCACTCCCCCTAGTGGTATAAATCGGCATAAAGCCTGAATCTAGAACATATATACCTTCCATCCTGGATGCAACCTGGTGATTTTACCTGCCTGCTGTCACAATATATATATATATATATATATACTGATTATACTGCAGCTAGCAGAATCAACTACCTGCTGTGGTATTAGTATGAGAACATCAGCAATTGTCTTCAGCTAGTTTTAGGTGCACACTGTGCAGAGGACACAGTACACTAAGTGAAAATAATGCAGCTCCCTGCCTGTGGTATTAGTATGAGAACACCACCAATTGTATTCAGGTACCTTTAGGTGCACGCTGTGCAAAGGGCACAGTACACTAAATGAAAATAATGCAGTTCCCTACCTGTGGTATTAGTATGACAACACCACCTATTGTATTCAGGTACCTTTAAGTGCACGCTGTGCAAAGGACACAGTACACTAAATGAAATTAATGCAGCTCCCTGCCTGTGGTATTAGTATGAGAAAACCACCAATTGTATTCAGGTACCTTTGGGTGCACGCTGTGCAAAGGACACAGTACACTAAATGAAAATAATGCAGCTCTCTGCCTGTGGTATTAGTATGAGAACACCACCAATTGTATTCAGGTACCTTTAGGTGCACGCTGTGCAAAGGACACAGTACACTAAATTAAATGAATGCAGCTCCCTGCCTGTGGTATTAGTATGAGAACACCACCAATTGTATTCAGGTACCTTTAGGTGCACACTGTGCAAAGGACACAGTACACTAAGTGAAAATAATGCAGCTCCCTGCCTGTGGTATTAGTATGAGAACACCACCAATTGTATTCAGGTAACTTTAGGTGCACGCTGTGCAAAGGACACAGTACACTAAGTGAAAATAATGCAGCTCCCTGCCTGTGGTATTAGTATGAGAACACCACCAATTGTATTCAGGTACCTTTAGGTGTACGCTGTGCAAAGGGCACAGTACACTAAATGAAAATAATGCAGCTCCCTACCTGTGGTATTAGTATGAGAACACCACCAATTGTATTCAGGTAACTTTAGGTGCACGCTGTGCAAAGGACACAGTACACTAAATGAAATTAATGCAGCTCCCTGCCTGTGGTATTAGTATGAGAAAACCACCAATTGTATTCAGGTACCTTTAGGTGCACACTGTGCAAAGGACACAGTACACTAAATGAAAATAATGCAGCTCCCTGCCTGTGGAATTAGTATGAAAACACCACCAATTGTATTCAGGTACCTTTAGGTGCACGCTGTGCAAAGGACACAGTACACTAAATGAAATTAATGCAGCTCCCTGCCTGTGGTATTAGTATGAGAACACCACCAATTGTATTCAGGTGAAAAGTGTAAGAATACTGCGCTGTCTAAGAAAAATTTAGAAAATGGTGTGATAACTTAATATCTGTGCAGCAACCAAAAAATGTGGGACACACACAAATAACAGATATATAAAAGAACTAAGGTTGCGCAACTAAATACAAATACAAAAAACCAAAAATGTTCTGAAAACACAATATGATAATAACTGTATAAAACGTGAATAAACAATATAAATGATGGAGTAAAAATATTGCTCTATACGTCTCTGGGTAATGGATGGTACTTGAACTGTATTCCTTAATATTGGCATGCAAAAAAGGATTCAGAGATAGTCCATAAATAACAAAAAGTCCCCAGAAAGAAACAGAAGATTCCAAGGCTCTTCAAAACTGCATAAGTGACTTCAAAACGTTGGAACACCATAGAAGGAGTGATGATATGATAGAAAAGGAATCCACCACCTTATCACTTTTAGGCTGCTTACCGGAAGTTCTGATCCCTGAAAGAGATCAGTCTGAATGGGTGGCTGTTATCCCCGCCAAGGGCTATAATTGGCTCTCCCTGTGCTCTCTGTTCCTCTAGGTTCCAATCTGTTAGTTCACCAGGCAGCTCCGTGGGTCACATTTAGGGTAAAAGAGAAAACCCCATAGCGTAATCCAGTATATAAAAAGCATTTATTATAAAAAATTGCACTTACAGTGTATTGTAGTAAAAACAGCGGTGGTTTAATGTGCGGCCGGTCGGCTCTCACTACCCGTCGCTTCCGGGATTCGTATCGTGGTGACGTCAGCACGCCGCTCCTCCCTACGTCGTTTCGACAAACCTGTCGTCATCCAGGGGTTTCAGGGATCAGAACTTCCGGTAAGCAGCCTAAAAGTGATAAGGTGGTGGATTCCTTTTCTATCATATCATCACTCCTTCTATGGTGTTCCAACGTTTTGAAGTCACTTATGCAGTTTTGAAGAGCCTTGGAATCTTCTGTTTCTTTCTGGGGACTTTTTGTTATTTATGGACTATCTCTGAATCCTTTTTTGCATGCCAATATTAAGGAATACAGTTCAAGTACCATCCATTACCCAGAGACGTATAGAGCAATATTTTTACTCCATCATTTATATTGTTTATTCACGTTTTATACAGTTATTATCATATTGTGTTTTCAGAACATTTTTGGTTTTTTGTATTTGTATTTAGTTGCGCAACCTTAGTTCTTTTATATAATTGTATTCAGGTACCTTTAGGTGCATGCTGTGCAAAGGATACAGTACAGTAGGTGAAAATAATGCAGGTCCCTGTCTGTGGTATTTGTCACGCCGTGTCCACAATTAGATCCTGGGACCTGGTGTTCATAGACTGTCTTCTATGTTCTGAACCACCAGGGAATTAGTTTTAGGTTTGAATCCTGGTTACTTTCTGCTTCATGTGTTTGATGTTGGCTCAACCCTTGGACCAGCTGTTTGTAGTTATCTGATCAGCGACCCTATATATCTCTATTTCCCCTTCCCATCCATGCACTAGTATAGTTTCCTGTTTATGTTGATTGTGGATGTGCTTCGTTTTGGTTACTGACTTGGCATGTTTTTGACTTCGATACTTGGATTATCCCTTGGACTTTGCTTCTTGTTGCCGACCCCACCTGACTCATCCCTGACAGCGATACCTGGATTATCCCTTGGACTTTGCTTTTCTGGTTGCCGACCCCGCCTGGCTCAATCTAGACTTCGATACTTGGATTATCCCTTGAAGTTTGCTTCTTGTTGCCGACCACACCTGGCTCATCCCTGACAGCGATACATGGATTGTCCTTTCTCCTCCTGGGTTCCTGTCTTCAGCCTACTAACCGTGAGTTGTTGCTGGGGGTTGTGGTTAGGCTACCTGCACCATCCATTGCGGTTCCTTATTTCTTGGCTGCAGGATCTCAACCGTCCCTCCACCTGATACCAGGATAACAAGACTAATGGTCAGGAAAGCAGAGGGACGGTTGTAATTTCTTGGCAGACCTGACATTATACTAGTGCCAGATGGACCCCAGCGAGCTGGTGCAGGCAGTCTCTCTACAGGGTCAGCTGTTGGGTGAGCAGGCCAATCGTGTACAGTCATTGGAGGTGAAATTGGATGCTATCACAGCTATGTTATCCTCTTTGTCTACTGCAAATGGTACTAGTCCTACTACATCAAAAGGACATGAGTCTGGGGCTGGGAAACCTGTAGTCGTGTCTAACCCCAAAGGTACTCCTGCTCCAAAGATACCTCTCCCTGATAAGTATGATGGGAACCCCTTGGATTGCAGGGGATTTCTCAACCATTGCCTGTTGCATTTTAGAAATCAACCTCCTGTGTTTGCCTCTGCTCAAGCCAAGGTGACAGTTATTATTTCCTTGCTAAAGGGCAGAGCTCTGTCCTGGGTGACACCTCTTCTGGAGAAGGATTCCCCTATACTTACTGACTACCCCACGTTTATGAAAACCTTTGAGGGAATTTTTGATGTTCCTGGCAGAGTAACTGCAGCTGAAGCTCGTATTCTTGATCTATACCAGGGTAAACGCACGGTAGCATCTTATGCTATAGAATTCCGCTCGCTTGCGGCAGAGACTTCCTGGCATAATTGTGCCCTTAAGGCCGCCTTCCGCAGAGGTCTAGCGGAACACTTAAAGGACGAATTGACCTACCGTGAAATCCCCTGTGGCCCTGGAAGATTTCATCCATTTGTGTATCCTGGTGGACACTTGTTTCTCTGAACGCCAGTCTGAGAGAGGGCACCAGAGACCATTTCTTTCTCACGAATTGGACGCTGAATCCTCCCCTCGGCAATCTCTAGCCCCTTCTATTCCTCCTACTGGTGAGTTTGAGGGAGAGCCCATAGATATAGGGGCTGTGCATTTGTCTGATGAGGAATGTATCAAACGCAGGACTCTAGGTCTCTGTTTATACTGTGGTAAGCCGGGTCACTTCCTGCGTTCTTGTCCAGAAAACTCAGACTTAATGGGAGATCGAGGAGCCCCATTAGGCCATACTGCATTGAATACTCCTCAAGAGATATTAGTTGTACCTATATTTTTGTCCTGAAACGATAAATGCTGTTCCACAGTTGCCTTTATTGACTCTAGTGCTGGTGGGGTATTTCTCAACGCAGCGCTTGTTAAAAGTCTTCAGATTCCTACTGTTCCCAAAGATCCACCGCTGTGTGTAACTACTCTTGGTGGAGACCCTCTTGGTAATGGACTTATCACGAGTCCAAGCCCCTTTTCGTCCTGTTGGGGGCTCTGCATTCTGAAGTGTTATCGTTTGACATTATTCCATCTCCTAAGTATCCTGTAATTCTTGGGTTCCCTTGGTTAAGTAAACATAACCCATCTATTGATTGGTCCACTGGTCAAATTTCTGCCTGGAGCGCCTCTTGCCATGATCACTGTCTCCAAAAGATAGTACGTAATAATGTGTCCATTCTTGAAGTGTCTACTGACCCTGAACTACCTGAGGCCTATGCCGACTTTGCTGATGTATTTTCTGAAAAGGAAGCAGAGGGGATCCCTCCACACGGCCCTTTCGACTGTGCCATAGACCTGCTTCCCGGTTCTCCCCTTCCTAAAGGGAGAACCTACCCTCTTAATCTTGCGGAAACAAAGTCAATGGAGGAATACATTGAAGACAGTCTAAAGAAGGGTTTCATCCGGCCTTCCTCCTCCCCTGTGGGAGCTGGGTTCTTTTTTACAGAGAAAAAAGATGGAGGACTTAGACCCTGCGTTGACTACCGATCTCTCAACCGTATTACTGTAAAAAATCGGTATCCACTTCCCTTAATTACGGAGTTGTTTGACCGTGTACAGGGGTCAAACATCTACACCAAACTGGACCTTCGGTCAGCATATAACCTCATTAGAATCAAAGCGGGAGATGAATGGAAGACAGCTTTTAATACTAGAAGGGGGCATTATGAGTGTTTGGTTATGCCTTTTGGGCTTTGCAATGCTCCCGCTGTAATTCAGGAATTTGTGAATGATATTTTCAGGGATCAGCTTGACTCTTTTGTCTATTTAGATGATATACTCATTCACTCTAAAGACTTAAAGCTTCACCATTGCCATGTTCGCACTGTTCTCCAACATTTAAGAGATCATAGGCTGTACGCCAAACTTTCCAAGTGCTCCTTTGAACAATCGGAAATACCTTTCTTAGGTTATATAATTTAATCTAATGGATTCCAGATGGACTCCAAGAAACTTGATGCTATCTTACAATGGCCTAGACCTTCTACCTTAAAGGAAATACAGCATTTTATTGGATTTTGTAACTACTACCGCAAATTTTATCAAGAATTTCTGCAAAAATTTTTGCCCCCATCACTGCCCTCACAAAAAAAGGGACCAAATGCTCTCAGTGGCCTCCTGAAGCTCTGGAAGCTTTCGATCTCCTAAAATCTGCTTTTTGCTCCGCTACTGTTCTTCGCCATCCTCAGCCTTCGGCTAAATTTTTCTTGGAAGTTGATGCCTCCGAAGTAGGTGCCGGAGCAGTGTTATCCCAACAAGAACCTACTTCTAACAAGTCGCATCCGGTCGCCTTTTTATCTAAGAAATTTTCTGCTGCAGAACAAAAGTATGACATAGGGAATAGAGAACTCTTAGCTATAAAACTAGCATTTTCCGAATGGAGACATCTTTTAGAATGTACGGAACTTTCTGTTGTGGTTCAAACTTACCATAAGAACCTAATCTACTTGGAGAAGGCCCAAAGACTGAATCCCAGACAAGCCCGCTGGGCGTTATTCTTCACTCGGTTCAATTTTGTTGTAACGTACATTCCTGGTACTAAGAACACCAAGGCCGATGCCCTGTCTCGGCAATTCCCTTGCGAGAATCTTCAAACTCCTCCGGATCATATTGTTTCTCCGGAACAAATCATTGCTCAACTGGATACTATCCTACAAAAGAATTTGTTGGCTGCCCGGTCTCGGGCACCTTCTAATCTTTCGGTTCCGTCTAACACGTATGTTCCTCAAGAATTACGTAAAGAAGTCTTGCAATGGGCCCATGGACAGAGGATATCTGGACATCCTGGTGCCAAACAAACCTTCTTACGCCTGAAGTCCCTGGTTTGGTAGCCTACCCTTAGGAAGGACGTAGTAGACTTTGTTAAAACTTGTACTGTTTGTGAGGCCATCAAGATGCCTGCCTCGATCTGTTCCCCATGGTCTTCTGCAACCGTTACCTGTTCCTCATGCCCCCACATTAGTATGGATTTTATTGTGGACTTGCCTTTCTCCAGGGGGAATATGGTTATCTGGGTTGTAGTAGACATATTTTCGAAGCTGGCACACTTCATTCCCATGCCTACTCTACCTTCTGCCCCAAGCTTGGCTCAATCCTTTAGCGAACATATCATCCGTTTGCACGGTATTCTGGTCGATATTGTTAGTGACAGAGGTCCTCAGTTCATATCTTCGTTCTGGAGGGCTGTTTGCAAACATCTAGGGATCAAGAATTCCCTGTCTTCTGGATACCACCCCCAATCTAATGGCCAAACTGAAAGGGTAAATCAAGATTTAGAGATCTATCTAAGGGCCTATGTGAATGCTGAACATGACAACTGGAGCGAGATGCTAACTCTAGCTGAATTAGCACACAATTCACAATGGCATTCCTCCTTAAAATGTTCTCTGTTTCAAGCTGCCTTAGGGTATCAACCCAGAGTTTTTCCCTTCCAGTCATCTCAGGTAGAGGTACCTGCAGCAGCCAACATGGTGACCAAGTTAACTAAACATTGGAGAGACATAAAAGTTCTGCTTCTGTCGGTGCACAGATACAAAGGGTACGCGGACCATCGCAGAAAACCTGCACCCCGTTACCGTCTCAATCAACTTGTTTGGTTATCCACCAAGAATATCAAACTACGACAACCCTCTCCCAAATTAGGTCCTTGATATATTGGATTCGCATTCTTTGTCAAGTTAATTCAGTGGCCTATAAACTTCGGTTGCCCCCACACCTTCGAATTCCCAAATACTTTTCATGTATCCTTGCTAAAGCCCTTTTACAAAAATAGATTTTCTCTAACCTCTAGACGTCCTTCTCCTGTTGCAGTTGATGACCATCAGGAATACAAAATTAGTAAGATTTTGGATTCTCTACTTAAGGGTAGGCAGTTACAGTATCTGGTGGACTGGAAGGGCTACTCTATTGCAGAAAGGACTTGGGTGCCAGCTCGTGACGTTCATGCCCCACAGCTGGTCAAGTTGTTCCATGAGAAACACCCTTCCAAACCCAAATAGGTTGGGGGGCATCTTTGTGTGGGGGGTACTGTCACGCCATGTCCAGGATTAGATCCTGGGACCTGGTGTTCATAGACTGTCTTCTATGTTCTGAACCACCCTATATATCTTCACTTCCCCTTCCTGTCCATGCACTAGTATAGTTTCCTGTTTATGCTGATTGTGGATGTGCTTCGTTTTGGTTACTGACTTGGCTTGTTTTTGACTTCGATACTTGGATTATCCCTTGGACTTTGCTTCTTGTTGCCGACCCCACCTGACTCATCCCTGACAGCGATACCTGGATTGTCCTTTCTCCTCCCTGGGTTCCTGTCTTCAGCCTACTAACTGTGAGTTGTTGCTGGGGGTTGTGGTTAGGCTATCTGCATCATCCATTGCGGTTCCTTATTTCTTGGCTGCAGGATTTCAACCGTCCCTCCACCTGATACCGGGATAACAAGACTACTGGTGGAGGGACGGTTGTAATTTCCTGGCAGACCTGGCAGTATTAGTATGAGAACAGCAATTGTATTCAGGTAACTTTAGGTGCACGCTGTGCAAAGGATACAGTGCACTAAGTGAAAATACTGCAGCTAGCACAATCACCTGCTTGCCTGTCAGTATAGAGAATAACAGGAACGGATCTAGCTAAACTGAATACAGTGTGTAAATATATATACAACACCTAGGATGCATATTGTGAGGGGGTTAGCTCGGCAGCGGGTGTGTGTGACCCCCTGGATGGGCTCCCCACACAAAAACAGGCCCAGCAGACGGAGGTTGTGGTTTTCAAGATCAAAAGGGTGCGGTTTATTTCTCTATTTACAGTGACAAAAACACAGCAAAGCAAAAAGAAACATAAACAAAATAAACCCTGGTCAGCTTGACCTCTGACTAAACATGCAGGTTTCCTAAACTAACAACTGGGATCAGCCTGGTGCTGTCCTAGTCCCTAAGTCCCTGGTTTAGTAAATGTCCAAACAAATAGCCACACAGGCTTTGTCTCACCGCACAGGGGTTCACTCTCCCTAGACAGTCCACACAGGTCTGGTTCCAGGCATGAGCAAACACCTAATGAAGCTGGGAGTTTTTATAGAGGCCTTAAACGAGCTGACAAGCTTCAGCTGGTCTCATCAACTCCCTGCCTGCACGACGCCCAGCACTCTCCCTAGAGGTAGGAATCATCCATGAGCCCACTAGCCTCAGCTGGGCTTCATCAACTCTCTCCCTAGTTGTATAAGTCGGCATAAAGCCTGAATCTGGGAGAAATATACCTACCCCCCTGGATGCAACCAGGTGACTTTACCTTCCTGCTGTCACATACCCCCCCTCTTGTTTTAACCTTGGGGTTGGAACACCAGCAATCAGGCATTCATGTACTCGAGACAAAGCATGCACATTCCCCATTTGAACGCCAGGGCGATGCTTTACTGTGAAGTTGAATTCCTGTAGGGCCAGGAACCACCTATTTACTCTTCTATTTGTCTCCTTGTTTTGAGCCATCCACTTTAACGGAGCGTGATCCGTAACCATGTCAAAGTGCCTACCTAGCAGATAGTACCGAAGGGAATCTAGAGCCCACTTCACCGCTAAACACTCCTTTTCAACCGTGGCGTAATTTACCTCATGGGACTTCAACTTCCTGCTGAGGTAAATGACTGGGTGCTCTTCCCCGTTCCAGACCTGGGACAATACTGCTCCTAACCCCACATCTGACGCATCACTTTGTACGACAAAGTCTTTAGAGAAGTCGGGTGAGTACAACACTGGCTGGCTACATAAGGCTTGTTTCAAGAATTGGAATGCTGCCTCAGCCTCGGGGGTCCATTTAATCATGACCGACCCTTTCCCTTTCGTCAGGTTGGTTAGGGGCACAGCCTTAGAAGCAAAGTGGGGAATGAAGCGCCGATAATAACCCGCGATTCCCAGAAAGGCTCGTACCTGCTTCTTGCTGTTGGGACGTGGCCAACTCTGGATGGCCTCGACTTTGTTGAGTTGGGGTTTTATTACTCCCCTGCCAATGGTGTACCCAAGATATTTGGCCTCCTCCTGCCCAATGGTACACTTCTTGGGGTTAGCCGTAAACCCCGCTTCCCGGATAGAGTCTAGGACTGCTTGCACTTTTGGCAGATGTGAGGCCCAATCTGTGCTATGGACAATTACGTCATCCAGGTAAGCCGCAGCATACTTCCGATGGGGCCTCAGTATCTGGTCCATTTTCCGCTGGAATGTGGCCGGCGCATTCTGTAACCCGAACGGCATTCTCTTATATTGGAACGCCCCGTCTGGGGTTACAAATGCGGTTTTCTCTTTGGCCGACTTGGCCAGGGGAATTTGCCAATACCCTTTTGTGAGGTCAAGAGTCGTCATGTATCGGGCTGTTCCCAGCCGGTCGATCAACTCATCTATACGTGGCATGGGGTAGGTGTCAAATTTTGTAACTTTGTTCAACTGACGAAAATCGTTACAAAATCGCCAGCTCCCATCCGGTTTAGGCACCAACACAATGGGACTAGACCAATCACTTTGGGACTCCTCTATCACCCCTAAGTTCAGCATTTTCTGTACTTCCTCCCGTATTGCCTCCCGTCGGGCCTCTGGGATCCGATAGGGTTTTAACTTCACCCTTTCACCGGGCGGGGTAATAATATCATGCCCTACCCCAGATGTTTGTCCCGGCAGCTCAGAGAACACCTCCTTGTTGCGAAGCACAAACTCCTTAACCTCCTGTTGTTGGGGTTG
This sequence comes from Rana muscosa, assembly GCA_029206835.1. Classification (NCBI taxonomy): domain Eukaryota; kingdom Metazoa; phylum Chordata; class Amphibia; order Anura; family Ranidae; genus Rana; species Rana muscosa. The sequence goes on from CM055119.1 coordinate 58,593,935, forward strand.
TGACAAGGTGGCTGCTATTCCAACCTCCGGAATCACGCAACCAGTTTGAGCTGGTGACCAAGTTTCTGCGACTAGGGACTCTCTATCCCTCCAGGCTTTCAACAGATTAACGTGATAGATCTGTTCGGGCTTTCGCCTTCCTGGTTGTCTGACCTTGTAATTCACTTCGCTCACTTTTTCCATTATCTCGTAGGGGCCTTGCCATTTGGCAAGGAATTTACTTTCAACCGTAGGGACAAGTACCAATATCCTATCCCCCGGGGAAAAGGTACGGGTCTTGGCTCCACGGTTGTACACTCTCTGCTGTGCCAACTGCGCTTGGGCCAAATGTTCCTTCACGATGGGCATTACCTGTGCAATTCGATCTTGCATCAGGGCGACATGCTCAATCACACTCCTGTGGGGAGAACTCTCACTTTCCCAAGTTTCCTTGGCAATATCCAACAGCCCTCTTGGGTGTCTCCCATACAGTAACTCAAAGGGGGAGAATCCCGTAGAGGATTGGGGCACCTCCCTAATAGCAAACATCAAATAAGGAAGTAGACAGTCCCAATCCTTTCCATCTCTATCCACCACTTTCTTCAACATTTGTTTTAGGGTTTTGTTGAATCTTTCAACCAGCCCATCGGTTTGGGGGTGATACACAGACATACGCAATTGCGTCACTTTAAACAATTTACACAGCTCTTTCATAACCCGGGACATAAAGGGTGTACCTTGGTCCGTAAGCAGTTCTTTACAAATACCCACCCGGCTAAAAACAAGAGATAGCTCTTTGGCTATGGTTTTGGCCGAGGTATTTCGGAGAGGGATCGCTTCTGGATAACGGGTGGCATAGTCCATTATAACTAATATGTACTGGTGCCCCCTAGCGGACTTGATTATAGGACCTACCAAATCCATTGCGATCCTCTCAAACGGGACCTCAATGATGGGTAGAGGGACCAGCGGGCTACGGAAATGTGGCATCAGGGCCGACCTCTGACACACAGGGCAGGAGGAACAATAATTTTCTATGTCCTTCATCACCCCAGGCCAATAGAATCTCTGTAATACCCTCTCTCGGGTTTTCTCTGTCCCCAGATGACCTCCAAGAATGTGCCCATGGGCCAACTCCAACACCAACTTCCTGTAAGGTTTGGGCACCACAAGCTGCTCAACGGTTTCTTCTGCCCTTTTTGCCACCCGATACAGTAGGTCCTTCTCTACGCTGAAGTATGGGTAAGTGCAGGTATTATCTGGGTTCACTAACTCGCCATCTATTTCCACTACGTTTTCCCGTGCCTTTATTAGGGCGGGGTCTTTTAACTGTTCTGTGGCAGAATTTTCCCTGTGAACCTCAAGATCAGAAAACTCCACAGACGGTAGGTTTTCGTCTGAGGAGGTGGGCTCCTCTCCAGTTTCTTGAGTCTCGCCTGCCAATACTGACAAGGGAAATTCTGGAGAGTCCTCACCACTCTCAGAGGAGTTCTGGCTATCACCTTCCTGGTACATAGGGGCACCAGTGGGGGGCTCAGGATCATCCCACAGTTCCCAGAACTTCGGAAAATCCCTTCCCACAATGGCATCATGCGGTAATTGAGATACTAACCCCACTGGATGAGAGAGGGTACCTTTGGGGGTCTTGAAACACACTGTAGTCACTGGATACTCTCGGGTGTCCCCATGCACACAAATAACAGCTACCTTGCTATTCCCAGAGACCTCTGTTTTAACTAATTCAGCCTTTATCAGGGTCACAAGGCTACCTGAATCCAGTAATACCACAATATTTCTACCATTAATACACATTTTGCATAAATGTTTCTCAGTTCCCCGAATGGCAGTGCATGCGACTGTCGCACACAGCGACTGACGTCTGTCCGTCAGAAAGTCACATTGCATGGGTTCCTCCACAACCGGGCAATTTGCTGCAATATGTCCCGCTTGCCGGCAGCGGTAGCAAACAATCCTTTTGGCTGCCTCTTGAGCCCCCGACTTCCCAGGCTGTTCTCGCCAAACCCTGGGCAGAGCTCCCACTCTCTCACTCTCTCCACCCTCACCCCTTGGAATCATCTTATCCGCCCCTGGGGATGGTCTGGTCTTAGGGTGGAAAGTCCGAGAGTCTCTGGAAGAGGCCGTCAGGTTCTCTGCAGCCAAGTATCTCTCTACACGATCCACAAGTTTACCGGCCGTTTCTGGGTCTCCATGGCTTACCCACTTTTGAATGGCGGTAGGAAGAGCTCTCAAGAAACGATCCATCACAACACGTTCCACAATCTCCGGTGCGGACAAAGTCTCTGGCTGTAGCCACTTCCTGCTCAGGTGAATGAGATCATACATTTGAGACCTGGGGGGTTTTCCAAGCTGGAAAGTCCAGTTATGCACACGCTGAGCCCGGACAGCCAGGGTGACACCCAGCCTTGCCAATATTTCAGCTTTTAGCATCACATAGTCTTTTGCTTGGTCAGGCTCTAGGTCATAGTAAGCTTTCTGCGATTCACCAGTTAACAGAGGAGCCACCAGTCCAGCCCACTGCTCCTCAGGCCACTTTTCTCTTTCAGCAGTCTTTTCAAATGTGGTCAAAAATACCTCTGGATCATCCTCTCCAGTCATTTTTGTCAATAAACGACTCACCCCAAAGGACGCGGTATTAGTGGGACGGCTTTCCTCACTGGTCTGCGGACGTTGCTGCATTACTGCTTCCATCTGTTGTTGTAGTCTCTGCTCTTGCTTCTGCAACAGGTCTATGAAGCGGGCCTCAGATTGCTGCTGGGCTTGTTGCTGGGCTGCGAAGCTCTTTTGCAAACCTGCATTTGTCTGCTGTTGATTGGCATTTGCTAGAGCCAGCTGTTTCAGTATCTCCTCCATGCTGGCTTAAAAAAAAACTGCCACTGGTTCTCCACCAACTGTGAGGGGGTTAGCTCGGCAGCGGGTGTGTGTGACCCCCTGGATGGGCTCCCCACACAAAAACAGGCCCAGCAGACGGAGGTTGTGGTTTTCAAGATCAAAAGGGTGCGGTTTATTTCTCTATTTACAGTGACAAAAACACAGCAAAGCAAAAAGAAACATAAACAAAATAAACCCTGGTCAGCTTGACCTCTGACTAAATATGCAGGTTTCCTAAACTAACAACTGGGATCAGCCTTGTGCTGTCCTAGTCCCTAAGTCCCTGGTTTAGTAAATGTCCAAACAAATAGCCACACAGGCTTTGTCTCACCGCACAGGGGTTCACTCTCCCTAGACAGTCCACACAGGTCTGGTTCCAGGCATGAGCAAACACCTAATGAACCTGGGAGTTTTTATAGAGGCCTTAAACGAGCTGACAAGCTTCAGCTGGTCTCATCAACTCCCTGCCTGCACGACGCCCAGCACTCTCCCTAGAGGTATGAATCATCCATGAGCCCACTAGCCTCAGCTGGGCTTCATCAACTCTCTCCCTAGTTGTATAAGTCGGCATAAAGCCTGAATCTGGGAGAAATATACCTACCCCCCTGGATGCAACCAGGTGACTTTACCTTCCTGCTGTCACAATATATATCCTCTACACACTGTAACTGCAGCTAACTGACTCGCCTGCCTGCTCTATCTAACTCAAATCAAATTAAACTCTCTGTCTCTGTCTCTGTCTCTGTGTCTCTCTTTCTCTCTCTCTTCTAAGTTAACCAACATCGCAACACACTACACAAGGCCAGTGGCCTTATATAGTGTGGGGCGTGTACCTACTCCTCTGAGCCATAATTGGCCAAAGCCACCCTGGCTTTGGCCAATTATGGCTCTCTGTACTTACGGCGCTGTGATTGGCCAAGCATGCGGGTCATAGTGCATGCTTGGCCAATCATTAGCCAGCAATGCACTGCGATGCCGCAGTGAATTATGGGCCGTGACGCGCCACTCGACTTGAACTCGCAGCTCATCCCTACATCTGTCCAGGCGAGCCGCCTCATCACCCAACTCTAACAAAAGCAGGACGATCTCAAGAATCGCATGAGAAGAAACAACCTGTGATTCGTCGTCTCCCTGAGGGCACGGAGGGCAACAACCCAGCTACCTTCTTAGAAGAGCTGCTAATCACGGCCTACGGGTGCGGGCCTTCTCACAGTCATTCATGGTGGAGTGTGCGCACCGGATGCCTGCAAAGAAACCACCTCAGGGAGCGCCCCCTCGAGTCTTCATTGCCAAATTCCTTAATTACAAGGACCGGGATGCCATCCTCCGTTTATCCAGAGAAAAGGGCAACATACCCCTACATAATCACCAGGTCATGGCATTTCCTGACTTCTCTGCAGAGGTACAGCGACAGCGCGGTCAATTCACTGACATTAAGCGGCGCCTGCGAGTCCACCATCTGAAATATTCCATGCTGTTCCCTGCCCACCTCTGGGTTGTTGGAGAAGACAGGGTCCATTTCTTTGAAGAACCCAGAGCTGCCAGCGACTGGCTTGACCAGCTTCACCCTGCTTAAGCCATGAGTAACGTATGGAATATCCCCACTTTACCTGCTACCCTGCTTTGCTTTTTGGCCTGGGCCCCTGACCTACTTGGAGGGGATTGCACTTATGTGTTGACTGTTTTTTTCCCTTTCGGTTTGAGATACGTTTATGGTTTCCCTTATTAGTGCACCCCTCTTCCATATCACTGACTAATACAACTGCCCAGGCCGGATCATTGCACTATTCACTCCGGGACTGTATCTTGCCATAACACCGCCCGCGGACTAGGAGTTACACTGCGGTCAACCTTCCCACTTTTATTGGTGCACACGTCCGGTGAGCCACCGGGCTCTCACTGCAGGCAGTAATATCCAGAGGATTTTTGCCCCCCCCCTTTTTTGGGAGATCGTTGGAGGAAGCAATCCCCCCCACAATGACTGTACTTCCTTTGTCCGTAAGTAAGCTACCCCAGCCAGTGTCCTGCTGTTTGTGGGTGCTGAGCTGGTGTCCACCACGATTCTTGTACAAGTTAAGCACTTTGTTTGGGACTTATGCTCGCACGGGTTTTGTTATCACTGCTTTTTATATTTCTGGCGTCTATTACATATGTTGCTTGCATGAATATGACCATTGATATGCTGCTATATAGAAATATGAAGGTATTGGGACTTTTAAGGTGCAACAACTACACAATATTCAATATAAAAAATATAATTTTATTACAAAAAATATGAAAAATAATATGTACAAATATACATGAACCATCAAAATAAACATAATAGAGTTTCCAAAGTGCATACAGACAAAATTCTCTACATGTTTCGCCATTTTGTAGGCTTCCTCAGGAGTTTGTCATGCAAATACTGGAAACAAAGAAAGGAAAATAAATACATAATAATATTTACTCAAATTTCAAACTCAAAATTACAAAACAGAATATAAAAAAAAAAAAGGATAACTGAAATCCATAACCAGCCCAATGGTTGCTCAAAAGTTCATCTCAAAATTGGATCTATTTATTCAAGGTATAAATGACCTTATTAATATCAGTTGTGAGTACATTACCTGTAAATTTTGATGGTACAATCTAAAAGGAAGAATGACCAGATAGCCAATGAGCTATCCCACACGGGGGCACCCGTAAGGAGGGGATCATATGGTGTATCATAGAGGGGGAGAAATACTGGCACAGATAACCACCCGGATATTACTAGCACAGGAACAGAGGGCCATCTGGGGGAAATTACAAAGAAAAATCTAATGAAGTCAAATAACAATCTATATATAAGAGTAAAGGCGTCTCCATCTAATTATACGGCACATACCCCATCAGTATTTACCTGTTTATGGCTTGTTGATAGTAAAAAATATTAGAATAGGCAAAAAGGGGGGTAATATCTCCAAAGTACCCCAATCAGTGTCCACTCTAAAGGAAAAAGAATTAGTGGAAATTACTATACATATATATAATAATCCCCTCTAGTTGGTAATCAAAATTTTAGCCATATACTTGCTAGCTGATATATACCTGGTTAATCCAATTGGATAAAGTGTGTCCACATTAGGGCATCTCTGCCGAAAAACTTGTTTTACAAAACCGATCAATCAGTTTACTGAAAAAATATATATAGAATATAAAAACCATTTTAGATTAAAGACCAAGTAAACCAGACAACAGGATAAAAACCAATGTTGCCCGTAAAGAAATCTAGTGCCTAAGTAATTTACCTTTGACTGATATCTAAGAACGTCTTCTCCCCAGGATGTTGGTCATGCTACTGATTTGCAAGGCTGCGATCCGGTCTATATTTTTTTGTTTTGACAGGGGCGCAGTTTCAGTGCTTGCCATAAGTGCCATTTTCACTAGATATGCCTCTGTCTACAAAGCACGTAACACTGGGGTCCCTAGCTGAGCACCCAAGGTACTCCATCAGGGAGCCGCCCTAACAGGGGGTGGCTAGTAACGCTGAGGAGCAGTCAAAGATGGAGATGCAAGGATCGGGTATCCTAAGAGAACATATTAATCTAAACATAAATATAAAACAGCCGAAAAACAGAAAAAATATATATAAAGCAATCATAACAGCACAGGGTTGGAGCCTCAGGCAGGAGTCCAGATACAGTCCTAGGGTGTCAGCACCAAGAACAAGGAGGGGAGGAACAGTCAACTGCCCACAGCATCCTGCCTGGCAGCACCGGGCAAAAGGATATCATCAGCCTAGCACAAAAAACAGCTTATAGTAAGACCTTTCAGAGATCAGACAGTTGAGCCCAAGATCATCATACGCTACTGTACGGATCCCATAACCCTTCTAGGAAGGCCTACATCACAGTCAACTGGGGTAAAAACAAGGTGGGGGAAAAAAAAAGCCGGTAGTTCAAAAAAAAATCCCTGGCACTTTAGAGGGATGTAAGCCGAACTGGCAAAACCATCCAGCTCGACAGGCACGAAAATACGAGGGAAAAGGGATCCGTCCGCTGCCCTCTAGTCATTAATCCCATTGCATGTTCACTGATTGCCCTTTCAACAATACGGAAGTGGGCAAGCAAACATCCCAAGACCCGAGCCGGCCACGACATCCCCAGGCCCAGAGCATATGCAGCAGGTTACTTATGGTAATTTCCCCTCCAACTCATTAAACCACTGACCATCCAGGCCCTGTGAAAAACAGCGGCCGAGGAGGGGAATTGGGATCTATATAAAGCCCAGGGGTGTCACAGGTAGCAACAAGTGAGACTGAGAATGGAGTAATCTATATGGAAGACAATAAAAGGCATCCTTTATTAAGAAATTAGCCAACGTATCATGGGTAACTACATAAAAAAATGGTTATGAAGCCAAGCCGGGCATGGCAAGTCCACAAAAGAGGAAACTGGTGAGGTTAGTCTTCACTAGGTAGCTAGTGTGGATTAGTGGCTCGAGAGTGAGGGCCACGAGATCGCTGCGGTCTAGGTGCAGATCAATTGAAGGCCTCTGGGCACAGCAGAAAGTCAAACCAGTTTGCAACTGCAACCGCAGGTTTATATAGGAAGCTGAATAAGTCAGGTAGTTGGTCAGGAGTGCGCAGGTAAAACTCAGTCCCCTATTTCCGCACGATGAGATGGAAAGTTGCATCCACCTCATATATGACCTCTAGCAATGGACGTAGCATCCCCCGCATGGCCCGGGTTTATGTGGATACATCCGGGTAGACTCGGACAAGAGCCCCGTCAAAATCAATGAGACCTCTGGCCCAAAATTGGCGCAGAATTTCCTCTTTAATGGTGAAAAAGTGGACCCTGCAAAGAACATCATGGGGGAGAGCAATGGGGCCAGAAGCTTCTTGGGAAGAGGGGGGTGCACAAGGGCACTGCACCTTGTGGACACGATCTAACTCCAGCTCGGCTTTCCTAGGAACTGATTAAGGAGTGCCACCACAGTGTGGCATAGATCTGGGCCTATGGTGGCCTCTGGAATCCCCCTCGGGTGCAATTTGTTCCGCCGATTGCGGTTTTCGCCATCGTCTAAACACAGCTGGACATCTATGAATTGGCGGTGGAGTGCCTGCTGATCATCCTTTAGCTCAGTGAGGTGAGTATCTGTGGAGTTAGAGGCTTCCTCCAGATCTGTCACCCACTCCTCCACAGTATCCACTTGCTTGAGGATGCCCTGCAAATCCTTAGAGCGCATTGACTATAGGTGGCCAAGGCCTGCAGATCATGCTTAGTGGGGAAGTCTGCCATGATTTCCAGGATGGTGACCTCAGTGAAGCCATCAATGCCCTGTGTGTCAGCAGTCTTGATCAAGGAATCCGCTTGGGAACATTGGTGTCAGTATCTGGGAATCTTTCCGCAATGTAGCTGCTGCCGCGTAACCCTGAGCAGACACCTGCAGTTGTAGGGTCTCCTTTGAGGAGGCAGAGCCAGCGGGGTTGGTGCGCGGCAGCACCATCTTGGATATTGCCGCGGGAGAAGGGGCCGCGTGCTGACGAAGAAAATAGTGGGTAATATCGGCGCCCCTGGCCTCCCCAGCAGTGTCTGTCAAGCTCCGGTCTCCTTGCATGAGAGAGGGTCAAAGCGGCTTACGATTCCAGGCTGTTCCCTGCCGAGCTCCGGGTTCATCGTCTGCTCTCCGCCATTGCCAGGCCACGCCCCCTGCTGTATATACTTTTAACAAAGACAGTAGAAGCTTACATTTTAAAGGGCGAGGCTTCAACTATGAGCCTCATGTCCCATGTGGCATAAAAATTATACATCATTTCCTGGTGACAATCAAGAATTGTCTAAGCTACAGTGCTGTGAAAGTATTTGCCCCCTTCCTGATTTTTTATTTTGTTTTGCTTTATTGTCACACTTAAATAATTCAGATCATCAAACAATTGTTTAATATTACACAAAGATAACCCAAATAAATACAAAGTGCAGTTTTTAAATGATTTCATTTATTAAGGGAAAAAAGCAGTCCAAACCTGCCTGGCCCTAACAACTGATTGTGCCACCCTTGGCGACAACAACTGCAATCAAGCATTTGCGATAACTGGTAATGAGTCTTTCACATCGCTGTGGAGAAATTTTGGCCGACTCTTCTTTGCAGAATTGTTTTCATTTAGCCATATTGTAGGGTTTTCCAGAATGAACGGCCCATGTAAGGTCATGATACAGCATCTCAATCGGAATTAAGGCCGGGCTTTGACTAAGCCACTCCAAAACCTTCATTTTTTTTTTCAAGCAATTCAGAGGTGGACTTGCTGGTGTGTTTTTGGATCATTGTCTTGCTGCATAACCCAAGTGCACTTGAGCTTGAAGTCACAAACTGATGGTCGGGCATTCTCCTTCAGGATTTTCTGGTAGAGCTCAGAATTCATGGTTCCATCAATTATGGTAAGTCGTCCAGGTCCTGAAGCTACAAAGCACCCCTGGTGGTAGACCATCACGCTACCACCACCTGACTGATGTCTGACTGTTAGTATGATGTTCTTGTTATGAAATGCTGTATTAGTTTTATGCCAGACGGGACGCACACCTTCCAAAAAGTCCAACTTTTGTCTCATTAGTCCACAGAATATTTTCCGAAAAAAGTCTTGGGGATAATCAAGATTTTTTGGGCAAATGTGAGATAAGCCTTTGTGTTCTTTTTGGTAAGCAGGGGCTTTGGCCTTGGAACTGTACCATGGATGCCAATTTTGCCCAGTCTCTTTCTTATTGTTGATTAATGAACACTGATCTTACCTGAGCCAAGTGAGGCCTGCAGTGCTTTAGATGTTGTTCTGGGTTCTTTTATGACCTCCTGAAGAGTTATCTCCATTTGGGGATAATGGCTCTCCCTGTGGTTCACTGGAGTTCCAAAGCCTTAGAAATGACTGTGTAACCATCTCCAGACTGATACATGAACATTACTTTTGTTTCTAATCTGTTCTTGAATTTCTTTAGATTGCGGCATAATGTGTTGCTTTTTTAGATCTTTTAGCGTGCTTCACTTTGTCAGACAGCTTCTGTTTAAGTGATTTCTTGATTCTACAGGTTCGGCAGTAATCAGGCCTGGTTGTGGCAAGTGAAATTTAACTCGGCTTTCCAAATTTTTGTATTAATTACAGTTCATTCATAATTTAGCAAGTGGGGGGGGGATACATTTTCACATAGGGCTAAGCAGGTTTGAACAGCTTTTTTCCCTTAATAAAGGAAATTATAATTTAAAAACTTCAGTTTGTATTTACTAGGGTATGTGTAATATTAAAATTTGTTTGATGATCTGAATCATTTAAGTGTGACAAATATGCAAAAAATTTGAAAAATCAGGAAGGCGCAAGTACTTTTTCACAGCATTGTATATGACTGCATTTAGTCCGGTCCCCATCCTAGCCCTGATTAATAGTAGTGATACAGGAACAGAGACCCCTAAACATGAATGATAACCTCATCCAAGCATACATGTTTGAGTGAATGTGTAGGGAAGATTGGAAGACAAGCTTTCTCCTCCAGAGTCTTACAGTATAAAAAACAGTGGTCAAGCTATAAATTCTCTTTTCCTACTGAATGTGGTTGCCAGTGAGGTATCTTGCACTCCTATATGTTAGATTATCAATTATTTAAATGAAATTGGCTAAAGCAAAAGATGATATTTTTTTTATGTCTATGGACAGTGTCTAGCCTTATTTTAAATCAGTTCTATGTTCTTCATTCACAAGTCTTATATCTATTAACTGAGTTCTTATTATTTATCTATTTAATTTTTTTGGTCAATTAATCCCCTTTTTTCTGCTGCTTTTTATTACATATGGGTCTGGGATGTCAGAAGATTTCTCATACATTTCTCATAGAACAATAGGAAATCTCACGTCTCTAAAAGCAAGAAAGCAACAAACTGAAGCAGGACCTGAAGGAAGCGCTTGGCAAGGGAGCTTTTCAGTGCCAGATTATTACAGTGAGGGCATAAATGTGATTCATGTTTAACACAACTCCTAAATCTCGCTCCTTCTCACCCAGGCAGATAGAAAAATGTATATATAATATATTATCCCAAAGTTCAATCCTAATCGAACATAAATATATTGAATTCAGATCACAGATGATTTCTTGCGTGTTTTATGTACATTACAGTGCAAAAAACACATGTGCTTTTGCTTGAAGTATTTTACAAAATCTATGGTTTTTGCATACCATAGAAATGTATGCAAAACCCAATTTACAATAGATTATCACAGAAGGCCCCCTGAGCTTCCTTTTTAAGAAGTAAAAATGTTTCTTAAAGGAGGCTCAGGGGGCCTTTGCTTATAGGCAGCAAAAGCAAATATGTGGACTTTTTGTTGAATCGATTTTTAATAACATGAAAACTGCTATTTAAAATAACATTGTTTACAAATTGTCACAATATTGTAAGCCAGGTTAGTATCCATGAAACAAAAAATAGTATGTGTACAAAAGGAAATGCTAGCTCAGGGATGCTAGTCTGGCCACCAAATGCTGTGTGCCTAAGGGATCCACAGATGGAAATCCTACCCTGGTTAGGTTATAAAGTATTATGAGATAAAATAGTAGATTAATTAGAAATAGAAGCTTTCACAAATTAATTTCCAACAGATGCAAGACAACATATTAATTCCATTCATATGTGATCAATATGTTTGTAAACGAAACATTTTCTAGAGAAAGTTATCACAAGGTAAAATTATGAATAGATTTGAACAATATGTAATGTTTTGTAAGGAATATGGAAGGGTTAAAGGGTAAGTTCACAATTATCAAAATAACTGCCTATGCAGGTACGGGGCACCTGTGGATAAAAACAAACTGTGCAGCTTTGATTAAAGTTGAATAATGCCCTTGCTATACATGTAGGCCATTTACATACCTTCTGATGCTTAGCCAAAAAAACTCCCAGAGATGGCATCCCCCCATCCTTCCTTGCTGCTAGGATGTTGCTAAAAGACTCTCAGCTGTTGCTACTCACCCCCACTATCACAGGAGCAAGCTCAGCATTTAGAAGCTCTCTCCTGTGATGGTGGAAATTAGAATTAACAACTGGTAGCAGGACGGGGGACCCTATCTCTGGGAGTTTTTCAACCATTCTTCGGGAGGTGTGTAAATTACCTATATCTTTAGCAAAGACCTTATCCAACTTTAGTCCAATTTAGTCGCAATTTGTTTTTAACTACCGGTGCCTGTTACCTATAGGGACAGTTTTTGGCAAAGGTGAACTAACATATTAAAGCCTTTATCATGTTATTATTGCTTTCTGTGACCCCGTTGGGGAGATTCTCCTTCACTATAGGTCCAAGTGACCACTTTCACATAACAGTCTTAGTACAGAAAGTAATCGGCGACATTTTTGAGTTGCCAAAGAGCAGTAGGAGTGCAGTAATGCTCCAATGGGGAAACATTTTATAGTGACAACTGCCTTTATAATATGCTTTTACCACTTGATGCCTCTCTGAGACAGGGAAAGAAGTGGAATCACCATCAAGGGACACCAGACAGAAAAAAAAAAATTGACAGGGGACATAACTACAGTGGGGCAAAAAAGTATTTAGTCAGCCACCAATTGTGCAAGTTCTCCCACTTAAAAAGATGAGAGAGGCCTGTAATTGTCATCATAGGTAAACCTCAACTATGAGAGACAAAATGTGGAAATAAATCCAGACAATCACATTGTCTGATTTGGAAAGATTTTTTTTGCAAATTATGGTGGAAAATAAGTATTTGGTCAATATCAAAAGTTCATCTCAATACTTTGTTATATATCCTTTGTTGGCAATGACCGAGGTCAAACGTTTTCTGTAAGTCTTCACAAGGTTGTCACACACTGTTGCTGGTATGTTGGCCCATTCCTCTATGCAGATCTCCTCTAGAGAAGTGATGTTTTGGGGCTGTTGCTGGGCAACACGGACTTTCAACTCCCTCCAAAGGTTTTCTATGGGGTTGAGATCTGGAGACTGGCTAGGCCACTCCAGGACCTTGAAATGCTTCTTACGAAGCCACTCCTTTGTTGCCCGGGTGGTGTGTTTGGGATCATTGTCATGCTGAAAGACCCAACCACGTTTTATCTTCAATGCCCTTGCTGATGGAAGAAGGTTTGCACTCAAAATCTCACGATACATGGCCCGATTCATTCTTTCATGTACATGGATCAGTCGTCCTGTTCCCTTTGCAGAGAAACAGCCCCAAAGCATGATGTTGCCACCCCCATGCTTCACAGTAGGCATGGTGTTCTTTGGTTGCAACTCAGCATTCTCTCTCCTCCAAACACGATGAGTTGTGTTTCTACCAAACAGTTCTTCTTTGGTTTCATCTGACCATATGACATTCTCCCAATCCTCTTCTGGATCATCCAAATGCTCTCTAGCAAACCTCAGACGGGCCCGGACATGTCCTGGCTTAAGCAGGGGGACACGTCTGGCACTGCAGGATCTGAGTCCCTGGCGGCGTAGTGTGTTACTGATGGTAGCCTTTGTTACATTGGTCCCAGCTCTCTGCAGGTCATTCACTAGGTCCCCCCATGTGGTTCTGGGATTTTTACTCACCGTTCTTGTGATCATTTTGACCCCACGGGGTAAGATCTTGCGTGGAGCCCCAGATCGAGGAAGATTATCAGTTGTCTTGTATGTCTTCCATTTTCTAATTATTGCTCCCACAGTTAATTTCTTCACACCCAGCTGCTTGCCGATTGCAAATTCAGTCTTCCCAGCCTGGTGCAGGTCTACAATTTTGTTTCTGGTGTCCTTCGACAGCTCTTTGGTCTTCACCATAGTGGAGTTTGGAGTGTGACTGTTTGAGGTTGTGGACAGGTGTCTTTTATACTGATAACAAGTTCAAACAGGTGCCATTGATACAGGTAATGAGTGGAGGACAGAGGAGCCTCTTAAAGAATAAGATACAGGTCTGTGAGAGCCAGAAATCTTGCTTGTTTGTAGGTGACCAAATACTTATTTTCCACCATAATTTGCAAAAAAAAATCTTTCCAATTACAGGCCTCTCTCATCTTTTTAAGTGGGAGAACTTGCACAATTGGTGGCTGACTAAATACTTTTTTGCCCCACTGTATATCCTACTCTATCCAGTATTAAAAAAAAAAAGTTGGCTTTATATCTGTAGCAGGGTCCTCAATTTAAGGGAAGTGTTTGGGAGGTAGTATGCCCAAACACCTTGATTTGTCAGGGTTTACAACCATTTTATCCACAGGGAGAGTATTGGTGTACAGTTCCCTGTGGCCTACGGGTGGCGCTGCCATGGTAGGCTAGGGTTGAACCACTAGTACAGGGCTGTGCTTTTTGTGTCCCCTCTCGGCAAAGGTACGGTAGGGCGGGGTTAACCTGCTGTGCACGCTGGGAGAGGAGATAAAAGTGGCAGACGCTGCCTATTCGGGGTTAGTCCGTGGGGTCCTACCCCTGGTTCTGGTTCCAGTCCATCCTGGGCGCCCTAGGCCCAGGGGCGGGTGTTCTCTGTTCCTGTTCCATCCTGGGCACCTTTAGTCCCAGGGTGAGGTACTACTCTGCTGTTCCTGTCCGTCTTGGAGGCGTAGACTTGGGAATTGCAGTGAAGGCCTGGGCCCAGCACCTTTGACTGGGGCCCATCGGGGATCGAGGAGTCTCAGGGTGCCGCCTTGCGAGGGGACCCGTATCTGAGTAGAGGAGGCCGGGTGAGGAACTGTTCCGAGGGACTGATGCAGTAGTCACGGTGAAGGAAAGGGTCCCGGTAACTCTCTGGAGGGATGTCTTCTCCCTAGGCCAAGGCCAAGTTCACCATGTCTGTGATAGAGGCCTTGAGTAAAGCGTGAGTGTCATTTGGCTGATAGTCTTGTCCTAAGTAGACTATCCATTTGAGGCTGAGTCTGTTCAAGAAGCTGAACAGTGAGGTGACTAAGATTGTGCCTGGACCTTTCCCCACATCTTGTGCTATCCTTTTCTTGCTCCAACCTTTGTTTCTATCAAGAGACTGTAATTTGCTAAAAGAAGAAACTCTCTCTGTTGGAGTTATAGCAAGTGTGGACATTCTATTCACTGGGGGAAGCAAGTACTCAAATCTGTTATCCACAGAGGTGAGAAAACCATTCTCTGGCTCAACTGTGAAATGACCCACCAACAACACCGCTCAACCTCTTAATTCAGGAGGGTACGGGCTTATGGCATGGTGTGCCCCTTCTTCCTGCGAAGAGCCGAAGAACAAGGCAGGTAAAAGGGGGTCTGTGTGCTACATATCATTTTTAAAATAACTAAAGTATCTTAGTAAATTGAACCTTCTATGCTTGGTTAGCAGATAAGCAATTGACCTGTGGTGTTGATGAAACTGGACCTGGTCTGCAGTTTTGATAAAATGAACCATTGATTTACAATTTGTGGCAATCTTCTGCTGTGGGACTACAAGACTAAGTAAGCTTTGTCAATAAGTTCTGGAACAAGCTGGAATTTTACCAATGCTGGAGAACTATGACCTGCCTGACTGTTAAAGTTAAAAAAAAAATTGTGCCATGTGTACTTTGTCTGTCATGATTTTTTATTCTCGGCTGTCTGCTTGTCTCAATTTTCAGAATGCATGTAGAAATTGTTTTGAACAGGCTGTAGTTAATCATACATACAATATTGTGCAACCATTTACAGTTATTATGCTTTCCTTCTGATTCCTACCTGTTTTGCTTCAGATTAATGAATTACAAGCCCCAAAAAATAGATTTTGTTATTTCATACAGTGGTTAAAGATCAAACAAATCTAGGAATATATTGTCCTGAATTTTAGAAAAACCCTAATGACATAATTATATCATAACTAAACTATTCATGTAATTGATAGCATATTCAAAAAAGTCATGCTGTTATAATGCATAGTTGTACTCTTTCTGTTTCTGTGCAGTCAGACCTCTGTTCTACCATTGCTGTTAAAGTATTTAGCTGCTTTAGTTTGACTACCATAAATTGTGAATCTAATGTAGTTTTTCTGTGTGATCTGGGCTGACATGTTAGTTCACTTTTCAGTGCTTGAGTCTCAATATTGTAAATATGGGAACTCAATATTGGGTTTGAATGGGACCTGAACTCAAAAAGATGAAGATGTGCTATGATATAACATACATCAAGAAATGTTAACTGAGCCTAAGCAGTACCTGGAAAAATATACTTTTTGTCTCAAATTCCCGTAAAATATAGCAGTTCCTTTTACATTTACAGTATATTTTGTTCTACTAAAGACAAATAGGCTGTACACTTTGCAAGGTAGTTGCAGTTTACAAGGGAATTCGCCACAGTACTTTGTGAGTGTGGTGAAGTTAAGGCCTCATGCCCATGGACATTCTTACAGCCACTTTTTTGAGCGTTTTTTGCAGCTTAAAAACAGCCCTCCATGTTAGCCTATGGCCTCATGCCCACCATGACGTTTTTGAGCTGTAAATGGCATAGCCGTTTTTTAAGCTGCAAAAAAAAAACAACCAGGACCAGTGCATTCTGAAGCTCCAGCGTTAGAGCTGTAAAGACGTCAGACGCCGGCAAAGGGTGTTAAACGCGATTTAACGGGGTTTAACGCTGTGTTCCTTATGAGAGTCCATTGATTTGAATAGAGGTCGCACCAGAAGTCGGATCAAGATGATCCGACTTGCGGGGCGACTCGTGTGAGGAGAATCTTGAAGGGGAAGCCCGCGAAAAATGTAAAAAAAAATTTGCGTGAGGTTTCCCCCCCTTCGGTCTGGTATAGATCCTGAGGGGAAATCACACCAAAAAAAATGGCGTGGGGGTTCCCCCAAGATCTCTACCAGACCCTTATCCGAGCACGCAGCCTGGCAGGTCAGGTAAGGAGGGCGAGCGAGCACCCCCCCTCCTAGACCATACCAAGCCACATGCCCTCAACATGGGGGGGTTGATGCTTTGGGGCAGGGGGGCACTGCGCCCCCCCACCCCAAAGCACCTTGTCCCCATGTTGATGAGGACAAGGGCCTCTTCCCAACAATCCTGGCCGTTGGTTGTCGGGGTCTGCGGACGAGGGGCTTATCGGAATCTGGGAGCCCCCTTTAATAAGGGGGCCCCCAGATTCTGGCACACCACCCTATGTGAATGAGTATGGGGTACATTGTTCCCCTATCCATCCACCTGGGGGGGAAGTGTCAATAAAAAAAACCACACTAGACAGTTTTTTAAAGTAATTTATTAGGCACCTCCGGGGGTCTTTTTCCGAGTTCGGGGGTCTCTTCCTACTTCTCCGCTCTCTTCTCCCGCTCACCGGTTCTTCACTCTCCGGGTGATGTCACAGTCCCTTGGCATGATGGGTCTGCGACGTCATAAGGGGGCGGGGTCACGGGTGACATCACCGGTGACCATGCCCCAGGCTCGGAAGGAGAATTGAAGAGCGGGAGAAGAACTGGAGAGCCGGAGAAGTCGGAAGAGACCCCTGAGGTTGGAAGGACGGAAGAAGACCCCCCGAAGCTGCCTAATAAATTACTTTAAAAATCTGTCTAGTGTGTTTTTTTTATTTTTATTGACACTTCCCCCCCCCCAGGTGAATGGGTAGGGGTACGATGTACCCCATACTCATTCACATAGGGTGGGGGGCCGGGATCTGGGGGCCCCCTTATTAAAGGAGGCTTCCATATTACGATAAGCCCCTCGCCCGCAGACCCCGACAACCAACGGCCAGGGTTGTCGGGAAGAGGCCCTTGTCCTCATCAACATGGGGACAAGGTGCTTTGGGATGAGGGGGCGCAGTGCCCCCCCTGCCCCAAAGCACCAACCCCCCATGTTGAGGGCATGTGGCTTGGTTTGGTCTAGGAGGGGAGGCGCTCACTCGCCCCCTTTCCTGACCTGCCGGGCTGCGTGCTCGGATAAGGGTCTGGTATGGATCCTCGGGGAACCCCCACCCATTTTTTTTTTGGGGTGTGGGGTTTCCCCTCAAGATCCATACAAGACCGAAGGGTCTGGTATCGTCCTGGGGGGGAACCTCACGCAAAAAATGTTTACATTTTCGCGGGGGTTCCCCTTCAAGATTCTCCACACACGTGTCGCCCCGCAAGTCAGATCATCTTGATCCGACTAATGGTGAGACCTCTATTCAAATCAATGGGCTCCCATAGGGAACCATTGATTTGGAATAGAGAAAGAAAAACGCGGCTGAAAGCTAGCGCGGGGAAACGTGCATTGAATTCAATGCAAAACTCGGAAAAAATCGCGTTTAAAAACGCCCCTTTTTTCCTGGCGTCTGTGCTAGCTTTACAGCCGGTTTTTTAAAACGTCCGTGGGTATGAGGCCTAAACTTTGCAAATAATACTGTATTACATGCAAGGAAAAACAAAAACAAATTTTTGCTTGCACATGATTGGAAGATGGAAGTCAACAGAGCGTCATCTCATTCCCTAGACTCTGGGGAAAATTCCCTTGCAAAGTGAACAGCCTATTTGCTCTTAGTAAATCAACCCCACCGTGGCTAATCTCATTGCTGTAAATCTGCAGTGTGAGATCATCTAAAGCAGCCTTTCTCAATTAGAACTCCATGGAACCCTTGGGTTCCTTAAGAGATTGCTGGGGTTTCTTTGGGCAATAAGCAACTTCTATATGTAAATAAATGTGTAGCGCTATCCCTTTGAAAATAGTGAGTATAATACACATGCAAGAGTGAAAGCAAAACAAACCCAGTGCAAAATCCTAATAAGAAAAAAAATATATATATATATAATAAAATCTTAGTATACCAAACAAAAAACACTCATGCGCTGCCGTATACCTTAGTGTAAGTAAAGTAAATAAAACAAACAAATTATTGTGCTTATAACCATACAGATGAACAGATCAGTTACAAATTACATCCAATGTGTTCCCACATCAAGAGAAGCAGTATGTGTTGCTCTGGAGAGGGTCCAGAGAAGGGCAACAAAGCTAATAAAGGGACTGGAGGATCTCAGCTATAAGGAAAGACTGCAAGCAGTGAACTTATTCTCTCTGGAGAAGAGATGCGCCCCTGCCCATTGAAATTAATGGGCAGCGCCACTGCAGCGACGCTTTACGAAACCCTTCTAACCCTTTTTCGGGTTGAAAGCACCCCGACAGCGTCCGAAAAGCCCTGCTAAAACTATGGTAACGCGCCGATGCCCCAGCGCCTCAGTGTGAAAGTGCCCTAAATGTTAAGTATTTTCGATTTTTTTGTTTGGGTATTAGAAGTCCTTTGGGACTTAATCATGAATGGAATGTTTCAAATTTTTACGAATGAATGGACCTGTCATGCATGTACTTGTATTGTGGTTAATTTGACATTGATGATTGATTCCTGTGGTTTCCCAATGTGTAGGCATCTTTTTCATTTACTTAAAAAAAATTCATTTTTGTTGCATGTTGTTTTTTAAATGCATAATTGTTCATTGATCTGTCTTTGTACTAAGGAACACGATGGGCAGACAGCTAATGATTGACGGTTGTGTGCTAATTCTCTTGTTCTGTTTTTTTCAATTAACCACTTGTCCACTGGACACTTAAAGCGGAAGTAAACCCTGATGGGTTTTACTTCCTCTGTCATTCCCTGCAAAGTAAAAGCATAATGGTCTAGAATGCATTGCATATTAGCTCATTATGTGGCACTTACCTCCAATTGAAACCTGTGCTTTCTCCACTGGTGGAAGCATCCATTCTCTGCCCTCTTCCTTCCCGGACCGCGGCTCTGTGAGTGGCCGGAGCCGCCTGACGTCACTCAGTCACGACAAATATGAGTGTAGAAACGGCACGGTGCACGTTTAGGAGATATTTCCATTATCTATTGGTAAGCTTTATTCTAGGTTTACCTAAAGGTAAAAGTGACACAGGAGGGTTTACAACCACTTTAAACTACCTTCCTAACAGGCCAATTTTCATCTTTCAGTGCTGTCACACTTTGAATGACAATTGTGAGGTCATGCAACACTGTACCCATATGAATTTTTTATTTTTCACACAAACAGAGCTTTCTTTTGGTGGTATTGATTTATCACTGGGTTTTTTATTTTTTGCGCTATAATTAAAAAAAGACAGACATTTTTATTAAAAAATGCATTTTTCTTTGTTTCCGTTATAACATTTTGCAAATTAGTAATACTTCTTCATAAATTTTGGCCAAAATTTTATACTGCTGCATATCTTTAGTAAAAATAACTCAAATAAGTGTATATTATTTGGTCTTTGTGAAAGTTAAAGAGTCTACAAGCTATGCTGCCAATCATTGAAAATTGATCACACCTGATGTACTGAGGGCCTATCTCGTTTCTCGAGGCCCTAACAAGTCAGGAAAGTACAAATACCCCCCAAATGACCCTTTTTTTGGAAATTAGACATTCCAAGGTATTTAGTAAGAGGCATGGGGAGTTTTTGTATTTTTTTTTCCCCCACAATTCTTTGCAAAATGAAGATTTTTTTTTACAAAATTTTCATATTAACAGGTTATTTCTCTCATATGACATATTCATACTTGCAACTTCACCCCAAAACACATTCTGATACTCCTCCTGAGTATTGCGATACCACATGTGTGGGACTTTTTCACATTGTGGCCAGTGGCCACATTCAGAGGCACAACATGCAGGGAGGCTTTCTAAAAGCATAAATGACACATCTAATTTCCTGACAATCTATCACACTTTTGAAGGCCTTGGAGCACCAGGACAGTGGAAACACCCACAAAATGACCCAATTTTGGAAAGCAAACACCCCAACCTATATTCTATGAGGCACAATAAGTCTTTTGAACATGTATTTTTTTTTAACCACTTAAGCCCCGGACCATTTCGGGCCATTAGGACCAGGCCTGTTTTTGGGATTCGGCACTGCGCTGCTTTAACTGTAAATTGTGCGGACATGCAATGTTGTACCCAAATGAAATTTGCGTCCTTTTCTTCCCACAAATAGAGCTTTCTTTTAATGGTATTTGATTGCCTCTGCGATTTTTATTTTTTGCGATATAAACGGAAAAAGACCGAAAATTTTGAAAAAAAATGATATTTTCTACTTTTTGTTATAAGAAAAATCGAATAAACTCAATTTTAGTCAGACATTTAGGCCAAAATGTATTCAGCCACATGTCTTTAGTAAAAAAAATGTCAATAAACGTATATTTATTGGTTTGCGCAAAAGTTATAGCGTTTACAAACTAGGGTACATTTTCTGAAATTTACACAGCTTTAAATTTATGACTGCCTATCTCATTTCTTGAGGTGCTAAAATGGCAGGGCAGTACAAAACCCCCCCAAATGACCCCATTTTGGAAAGTAGACACCCCAAGGAAATTGCTGAGAGGCATGTTGAGCCCATTGAATATTTTTTTTTTTTGTCCCAAGTGATTGAATAATGACAAAAAAAAAAAAAAAAAAAAAAAAATTACAAAAAGTTGTCACTAAATGATATATTGCTCACACATGCCATGGTTATATGTGGAATTGCACCCCAAAATACATTTTGCTGCTTCTCCTGAGTACGGGGATACCACATGTGTGGGACTTTTTAGGAGCCTGGCCACGTACGGGACCCCGGAAACCAAGCACCGCCTTCAGGATTTCTAAGGGCTTAAATTTTTGATTTCATTCCTCACTACCTATCACAGTTTCGAAGGCCATAAAATGCCAAAATAGCACAAAACCCCCCCAAATGACCCCATTTTAGAAAGTAGACACCCCAAGGAAATTGCTGAGAGGCCTGTTGAGCCCGTTGAATATTTTTTTTTTTTGTCCCAAGTGATTGAATAATGACAAAAAATAAAAATAAAAAAAAAATTACAAAAAGTTGTCACTAAATGATATATTGCTCACACATGCCATGGTTATATGTGGAATTGCACCCCAAAATACATTTTGCTGCTTCTCCTGAGTACGGGGATACCACATGTGTGGGACTTTTTAGGAGCCTAGCCGCGTACGGGACCCCGAAAACCAAGCACCGCCTTCAGGATTTCTAGGCACAAATTTTTGATTTCACTCCTCACTACCTATCACAGTTTCTAAGGCCATAAAATGCCAAAATAGCACAAAACCCCCCCAAATGACCCCATTTTGGAAAGTAGACACCCCAAGCTATTTGCTGAGGAGGCATGGTGAGTATTTTACAGCTCTCATTTGTTTTTGAAAATGAAGAAAGAAAATTTTTTTTTTTTTTTTTTTTTTTTCAATTTTCAAAACTTTGTGACAAAAAGCGAGATCTGCAAAATACTCACAATACCTCTCAGCAAATAGCTTGGGGTGTCTACTTTCCAAAATGGGGTCATTTGGGGGGGTTTTGTGCCATCTGGGCATTCCATGGCCTCCGAAACTGTGATAGGCAGTGAGAAGTAAAATCAAAAATTTACACCCTTAGAAAGCCTGAAGGCGGTGCTTTGTTTTTGGGGTCCCGTACGCGGCTAGGCTCCCAAAAAGTCTCACACATGTGGTATCCCTGTACTCAGGAGAAGCAACAGAATTTATTTTGGGGTGTAATTCCACATATGCCCATGGCATGTTTGAGCAATATATCATTTAGTGACAACTTTGTGCAAAAAAAAAATAAAAAAAAAAAAATTGTCTATTTTCCGCAACTTGTGTCAACATATAAAATATTCCATGGACTCGACATGCCTCTCAGTATATAGCTTGGGGTGTCTACTTTCCAAAATGGGGTCATTTGGGGGGGTTTTGAACTGTTCTGGCATTTTATACACAACATTAGGAAGCTTACATCCACTCTTCTAACCACTTGAAGACAAAGCCCTTTTTGACACTTTTTGTTTACATGAAAACATTTTTTTTTTTTGCAAGAAAATTATGTTGAACCCCCAAACATTATATATATTTTTAAAGCAAAGGCCCTACAGATTAAAATGGTGGGTGTTGCATTTTTTTTTTCTACACAGTATTTGCGCAGCGATTTTTCAAACGCATTTTTTGGGGAAAAAATACACTTTTTTTAATTTTAATGCACTAAAACACACTATATTGCCCAAATGTTTGATGAAATAATAAAGATGATCTTAGGCCGAGTACATAGATACCAAACACGACATGCTTTAAAATTTCGCACAAACGCGCATTGGCGACAAACTACATACATTTTTAAAAGCCTTTAAAAGCCTTTACAGATTACCCCGTTAGATTTACAGAGGAGGTCTACTGCTAAAATGACTGCCCTCGATCTGACCTTCGCGGTGATACCTCACATGCATGGTGCAATTGCTGTTTACATATGACGCCAGACCGACGCTTGCGTTCGCCATTGGGCAAGAGCAGGGCAGGACAGGGGTGCTTTTTTTTTTTTTTTTTTTTTTTTTATTATTAATTTTGCTTTTTTATTTTATTTTTAAATTGTTCCTTACATATATTTTTTTTTTTATAATTTTTATTGTTATCTCAGGGAATGTAAATATCCCCTATGATAGCAATAGGTAGTGACAGGTACTCTTTTTTTGAAAAAACTGGGGTCTTCTAGACCCTAGATCTTTCCTCTGCCCTCAAAGCATCTGACCACACCAAGATCGGTGTGATAAAATGCTTTCCCAATTTCCCAATGGCGCTTTTTATATCCGGGGGGGGACATTCCCTCCCACTGCTTGTAAAAGCAGTCCAGAGGCTAATTAGCCGCTGTGATTGCTTTTACATGAAAGCCGGCCGCTGGCTGAAAAGAATGATACCAAGATGATGCCTAAACCCGCAGGCATCAATCTGGTATAACCATTCAAAGTCCAGCAACATACCAGTACGTTGCTGGTCCTTGTTGGACATGTATTGTAATCTTTTTTTTTCATGCAGCCTGTTGGCTGAACGAAAAAAGAGATTGATCGGTGGGTATGCCCACCATTAGAATACCGCCCTTCATCCACCCACTTCTAATGATGGGCATACATGCACCATTTATATATGCCGAAGCATGGGGGCATCCTCCCGCAAAAAAGTTATGCCGCACACACATGGTCAAACGTTTCCACGGGCAAGCCTCCGTCGGAATTTCGACCGTATGTATGCGGCATTAGGAGCAAAATTGCTCCTCCGCCCTGCTGCCCCCATGCTTCGGCATATATGCTTTTTTTTTTTTAACTGTGGTGGTGAAATCACCTCCTACAGCACTGGAGTCGCAGGGATCAGGCCTGTCTCTGCGAACGCTGCAGTTATGTGTGTTGTGTTTTGGAAGTGACAGTGATCGATCGATACTGCACTTGGGTGGCCTGGGCTGGACGGAGGGGCAAAACGCAGGTGCTAGCAGGTATCTGGGCTGATCCCGCTAACACTGCGTTTTTGGGAACCCTAAACCGCTGGTATAGATCTGATCAGATCAGATATTGATCTGTTCAGATACTATACCACTAAGGGGGGTGTATGCTTTACGCGTGGGTGTTAGCGTTACTGGCACTAACCTGACGCTTCCTGGGGTGTGACGCAGACCCTCTCTGACGCTAAAACCTAATTGATATCACCCACCGGGCGATCAGGGGGTTAAACCTTTATTGGGTTATATACGGCGGGTGCCCTGACACTATAAAAAGCAAACTAACTAACCAGCGTCACCCGTAACACTTATATGGTGATTACTGGTGAAAGGGTTAACTAGGGGCAATTAGGGGGTTAAAACCTTTATTAGATCATATTTGGGGGTACCTGACGCTATAAAAACCTGCGGCGAACCTAAAAAAAAATGACTGGCTACCGATTGGCATCACCGACACGAAGACAGCGATCAGAAAAACGATCGCTTAGTGACAGTGGTGATAGGGGGTGAAAGGGTTACCTGGGGGGCGATCAAGGGGGTTAAACCTTTATTAGATAATATATTGGGGTACCCGACGCTATAAAAACCTGCGGCGAACCTAAAAAAAATTACTGGCTACCGATCGCCATCACTGATGCTAAGACAGCCATCAGAAAAATGATCGCATAGCGACAGCGGTGATAGGGGGTGAAAGGGTTACCTGGGGGGCGATCAAGGGGGTTTAACCTTTATTAGATAATATATTGGGGTACCTGACGCTATAAAAACCTGCGGCGAACCTAAAAAAAATTACTGGCTACCGATCGCCATCACTGATGCTAAGACAGCATCAGAAAAACGATTGATTAGCGACAGCGGTGATAGGGGGTGAAAGGGTTACCTGGGGGGCGATCAAGGGGGTTAAACCTTTATTAGATAATATATCGGGGTACCCGACGCTATAAAAACCTGCGGCGAACCTAAAAAAAATTACTGGCTACCGATCGCCATCACTGATGCTAAGACAGCCATCAGAAAAATGATCGCATAGCGACAGCGGTGATAGGGGGTGAAAGGGTTACCTGGGGGGCGATCAAGGGGGTTTAACCTTTATTAGATAATATATTGGGGTACCTGACGCTATAAAAACCTGCGGCGAACCTAAAAAAAATTACTGGCTACCGATCGCCATCACTGATGCTAAGACAGCATCAGAAAAACGATCGATTAGCGACAGCGGTGATAGGGGGTGAAAGGGTTACCTGGGGGGCGATCAAGGGGGTTGAACCTTTATTAGATAATATATTGGGGTACCCGACGCTATAAAAACCTGCGGCGAACCTAAAAAAAATTACTGGCTACCGATCGCCATCACTGATGCTAAGACAGCCATCAGAAAAATGATCGCATAGCGACAGCGGTGATAGGGGGTGAAAGGGTTATCTGGGGGGTGATCAGGGGGTTAAACCTTTATTAGGGGGGGGTTAGGGGGCTACACTGGACCTAAAACTAAACTTTAGTGACACTTTCACAGTCACAAATGTCACTGATTGCAGTGATCACTAAATAAATGGTCACTGCAATCAGTGACACTGTGACTGGGGGCTGGGGGGTGATCTGGGGGGTGATCTGGGGGGGTCTGGGGGTCCTGGGGGGGGGGGCGATTAGTGTTCCTATGTGTCCTGGTGTCAGTGTAGTGTTGTGCTCACTGACCTGATGTCTTCTCTTGTACGGCGCTCGGTATATGTGAGCACCGCACCAGAGATGACATCACTTCCTCCTGCTTCCTCTGTCTGACACAGACAGAGGGGGCATTTCCATTCGCCGGGAGCGATCGCGAGGGGGGGGCCGGAATCGAAAGGCCGCCCCCTCATCTGGGATCGCTCCCGGTGTAGTAACGACCGCTCACGGCACAGAAGGGGGGTCCGGATGGACCCCCCAACTGTACAAAGGCAGTCACGTAGATCTACGTGATTCTGCCTGTCCGTGCCATTCTGCCGACGTAAATCGGCGGTGGGCGGTCGTTAAGTGGTTAATGAACGAAAACAAAATTTTCTACACATTTTTTTACGGTACTGATGGGCGCTGATGAGGATCCACTGATAGGGTGGCATTAATGAGCACTTACTGATGGGCACTGTATTGGCACCAATGTGGCACTGATTGGCACTGTAGAGCACAGATGTGGCACATGTGTGTACTGATAGGGCACTGTAGGGCACTGATGTGGCACAGATGTGAACTGATGGGGCACTGTAGAGAACTGCTGGGCACTGATGTGGCACTGATGGAGCACATATATACACTTATGTGGTACTGCTGGGCACTGATGGGGCACTGTAGAGCACTGATGTGGCACAGATGTGCACTGATGGGTCACTGTAGAGCACCGGTGGGGCACTGATGTGACACTGCTGGGGAACTATAGAGCACTGCTGGGCACAGATGTGGCACTGCTGGGTGCTGATGTGGCACTGATGAGGCACAGATGTGCACTAATGTGCACTGATATGGCACAGTTGTGCACTGATGTTGCACTGCTGGGGCACTGATGTAGCATGGATGGGGCTCTGCTTGGGCACAGATGTGGCACTTTTGGGCACAGATGGGGCACTGCTGGGCACTGTAGAGCACTTGGAATAAAAAAAAAACACAAGCACTCTCACGCTGCAGCTTCTCCCTCCTCTCCTCACACGATCGGTGTGAAGAGAGGAGAGAACCGGACATGACGTTGGTTTGTTGACAGTGATCGCTCTGTCATTGGACAGAGCAATCATGTGGTAAAGAGCCGCTGGGATTGGCCCCTTACCCTGATCCATGACGCGCTGGATCCCAAGAACCCGGCAGTCTTAGACACTGCCAGATGCACGCCCCAGGGGGCGCAAAAAATGCTTATTCATGGGAGGACGTCATTGTACGCACACCCAGAATTAGCCAGCCGTGCTGTAGCCATCATTCGGCTATGGCTGGTCGGAAAGTGGTTAAAGGAGTGTTTAGCACATTTATATGTGTATATATATATATATATATATATATATATATATATAGGACATAACTTTTGTGAGCCACTGTATGATTAAGAGTTGAATTAGCAAGAAAAGTGTTAGCTGGTTATGCTGTTCCCCTCATTTTGGTATTACGGAGTGGTTTTTAGAAGAATGCAACAATAAAGATAATTTTAATTGTATCCAGAATCTTTCTTACACCACTCTATAAAGTGTACTTTGCACTGAAATTATCCACATCCACTAACCTATCACTTATCCTTAATTTTTTTCCTCACACTACCCCATATACCTTAGTACTCTTCTTCCAACCTAGAACTGAGACGTAACCTCTAACTTTAGAAGGAAAATGAACCCTTGCCACTTATCCTAACATATAACCTAAAGCCTCGTACATACGGTCGGACTTCCATCGGACTTTTACGTGGTTTTTTGTCCGAATGGAGTTGGTTGGGAACACCCATAGCATACACACGCTCGGACTTTTCTGCAAACTTTCTTAAAAATTCTTACAACATCGCGTGTTTTTTTCTGCTCTTTTCTGCTCTTTACTGCTACTCTTTGGTCAACTTCTGCTATTGTTGGTTGATTTTAACATTAGTTGTTATGTCCATCGGACTTAAGTCCGATGGTTATCTGTACACACGGTCGGACTTTGCTCCATCGGACTTTTGTTGGGCAAAAGTTTGTCCGTTTGCAGACCCAACTTTTGTCCGATGAAATCCAAAACTAAACAAAAAAAGTTTGTCCGATGGAGCGTACACACGGTCGGATTGTTGGTCCAACTTGCTTAAAACAAAGTTTGTTGGGCAAAAGTCCGACCGTGTGTACGGGGCTTAAGCCTTACAATTAAGTCAACACGATATCTAAATATCTAATATCTAAAATAAACCATTAACATTGAACTAGTAATCATCAAATATATACTTGGGCTCAATTCACAGGGAGGTTCAAGCACATGTCCAAAAATCCACAAATTGTGAACTTTAATGCAAATCCAGTTGAACCCGTTGGGGGGAGAGTCTTGAAAAGCAATTGTCACAATTTTTAAGGATAGCAAAAGGTTTTTTTTAAACAAAGGGGGTGGGGGGGGGACTGGACACTTACCAAAAAAATTATAATAATAGTAATATGAGTTCATATTTTACAAGCTTGCTCTTCCATATTTTTGCTATTGTATTAAAAATAGAGATGGAGGGAGCTGCAATTACTCTTTCTGACTCTAAACACCCGTTGAGATATTAGCCACACAGGCAAGATATTGTTTTATTTTTTTAACTCAAAGCTCTTTATTGAATAAATTAACCACTTTGCGCCCACCGTACGAATATATACGGCCACAAGGTGGCTCTACAATGTCGGGAGGCCGTCTTTTTACGCCCTCCGCTCCTCCGGCCACTGGGGGCCGCGCGAGCGCGTGCCCGGCTCGTCACTGATATGCCGATGCGCGTGCCTGGTGGCCGCGATGTACGCCAGGTACACGCGATCGGCTGTTACACAGACAAGGACGTGGATCTCTGTCTGTAAACACAGAGATCCACGTCCTGTCAGGGAGAGGAGACCGATGCTGTGTCGCCGATTGCAATTTTTTTTTTTTTTACCCAAAATATGTAGAAGAATACGTATCAGCCTAAACTGAGGAAAATGTATTTATTTACTTTTTAAATTGGGATATTTATTATAGCAAAAATCAAAAAATATTGTGTTTTTTTTCAAAATTGTTGCTCTTTCTTTGTTTATAGCGCAAAAAATTAAAACCGCAGAGGTGATCAAATAGCCACAAAAGAAAGCTCTATTTGTGGGAAAAAAGGACGTCAATTTTGTTTGGGAGCCACATCGCACGACCGCGCAATTGTCATTCAAAGAGTGACAGTGCCGAAAGCTGAAATTTCGCCTGGACAGGAAGGGGGTATATGTGCCCAGTAAGCAAGTGGTTAACAAAAATATGTCAGATATTCATTGCAGAGAATTTACATCCAATATACATGTATAACAGTACCATATCCCAACATCTTCACAAAAGCACCTGTTAAAAAAATCAGTCATCGTTCAGTACCCCAATGAAAATACCCATCACTGGTTTCATGTTCAATTGCACAACACCTTTAACTATATTCACAAGATCCTGTCTAGAATTAAATCAACTGATGTTAACCCCGGGTGTCAAGCCAAGGAGACCAAACCACTTGATATTTATGCAAGCAACCTCTGTGTTGGCATGTATACTTTTCTAGGTGTAATGTGTCACCCATTTCCGTAACCCACTCCTTTAACGTGGTAAGTTTAGCCGATTTCCAGTGAGGAAGAATTAGCTTTCTAGGCTGAAATAAGGCCCGACTATTGCCTGTTTAGTAACATCCTATTAAACCTGTTTAATAGTGAGTTGAAATACCCTATTAAGGGTATCTAGGACTTTACCCCAGTAGAGATGTAGCTTGAGGCACCTCCTTAATAGGTGAATTAGATTCCCATGGTGCCTAACACATCTAGAAAATAGAGAATCCTCTCACTCCCATTTCAAAGAGCCTTGCTGGTATAAGATGAGCCCTAAGGAGGATGTACAACTGTGATCATCTCTGTGTAACATTAGGAGAACACATTTGTACAGCCTGCAGAGCTTCCTCCCATTGTTCTTCTTCAAATGTCCCCAGATCATGCTCCCATCTAACCTCAACCCTTGAAGGAAAATCCTTTAAGAAAATGATCAACAACATATAATAGAACCAAGATATGAAGCCCTTATAGATTTCCACCTCAGATATATAACTAAAGATAGGTGTCATAGACTGCACCCAAGTATCAGCACCAGTATGCTGTAGATGTAAATACTACAAATACATATTTTGTGCCAGCCAAAATTTGGATTGCAAAGTGGGGAAGGAATACGATTTACCATTTTCAAAAATTTGGGACAAAAGATACTGTAGTGTTGCCATTTGGCCCCATATTGCTGCAATTTGAGCTCATCATAATATGCATTATCCTATATTGGATTATATTTAATAAAACCCACAACTTCCTGCATTTGTCTTGCTTTGTTCCAGACCTTCTGCATGAGGATGTATGTGGGAAAAAGTTTATTAGACTTGCTGTATGTTAAAGCTTCCAGTCCCATAGCAACATTTTTCACCTCTGTCACATACTGCAATATATTATATATTGTCGGCCTGGGGCATGGCTCTAGCAATGTGCTGTAACTGGGATGCCAGGTAATATAGCCGCGGATTAGGTGATGCTAGGCCGCCACTCTCTTTGGGTCTTTGAAGTTATTCTAGATTCATTTTGGGGGGTTTAGTATGCCATATGAGTAAGCAGAAGATGGAGTTGATAACTATAAACATCTTTAGGGGAATAACTGTAGGAGAGTTGTGTAGTAAATAGAGAAGCTGCAGGATGAAGATTATTTTTATAGGGTTAGTTCTCCCTTTCACAGAAAGCCTGTGTCTGGTCCATATTTTAACTTTGTCCTGCATACGGGTGAACAGGGGTGACAAATTCAAAAAGATATAATCAAGGTGTTTCAGGGTGATATATATACCCAGGTACTTAAAGTTAGAGGATACAGGAATATCATGAAAAGCTGAATTTGAACCACCTGGGTCTGCATCTAGAAGCATAATGTCCAATTTATGGAGAATTTACCTTAGTCCCACTCCTTGTGCATAGGGGACCTATGGACGAGGAGGCCTGGTGAGATTGAGCAATCCTGGCTAGTAGGCGACCAGTCTGCTCTCCCTCTTCATAAAAGGCCAATTTACTAAATAACCTTTTTCTATCTGCAGCTTAAGTGTTAATGCGGACCATAGCTTCCTGTGCAGAAATCCATGCTTCTCTAGTGGAGTCAGATGGACTAGCAATAAATTCTGCTTCCAATCGACTCACCAGCTATGCAGCCTATTCTTTTTGGAAGTTAGTCGCCCTTTTATTTTTGCAATTTCAGATAGAAAACAATCCCCACAGGAAAACCTTAAAGGTATCCCATACACTATGTATATTCCGATGATCAGAATGAGTGTGCCAGAAAGCATTAAGCTTCCATGGGGCCTTAGATAGGGTTGTGAGAGGTCTAACATTTAGATTAGACTACTAAAGGTGAGAAGTCTGAAATGCCTCTCGGTGCATATGTGATATCCTGAATGATATATGAGGCAGGTGGGGTATAGAGACACAAATCAATCCTTGACAATGAACAGTAAGTTTTAGAAAAGCACGAAAATTGCTTCTGTTTGGGATATCTACAGCGCCAGGGATCTATTCAGCCTGCATCATCAGCAAATTTGAAAAGTGCTGTGCGGTGGGTACCACTTCCCGGTTGTATTGTGGGAAGTTTATCTAGGCTTGGATCCAGATAACAATTAAGGTCCCCAACCAAATACAAGGGGATCCAGGAGCTGCCCAGCTGGTAAGTCAATTTAACCCTCAACACTGCTGAGTTAAATAGAGGAGGTATATACACAAATGCTAGAATACATTTTACATGAAAAAATTAGGCATAACAATATTACGTAACGTCCTTCAGTGTCCATTGCTTATCAAACACCTGAAAGTCTAGAGTATGGTGGCCCAGCACACTCACCCCCCTAGAATAGAAGGTATAAGTGGAATGGAACACCCACCCGACCCAGGACTATCCCAGGCATGACAGCGTGTCCGTTGTGAGGTGTCTCCTGGAGAACACAAATAGTAGGTAGGTACTTCTGCCATAATGAAAAAAACATGGTGTGTTTAAGTGGGTTGTGGAGCCCCCTAACATTCCAGGAGATATTGGGCTCTGCAGTCATCATAAATCAATATGTATAGTACTAGCAAAGTGTAGAAAAAAAGCCATCCGTGGCCCACAGGCATGGTCCCCCAGGGAGGGATAAGGAGCAAGTGACTTTGGCAGGATATACAAGGGAGAACAAGGAAGCGGGACTTTGAATGAAGTAGGCAGAAGGGTCAAATGCTGTGTGGAGTTATAGTTAACATATCTATAATATGTGTAAAAAAAGTAGGACATTTGTCTCATAATTCATATTCAATAGAAAATTTATATACTACACACATAATTAAATACCTGCATAGACCCCTCCTTTTGACAGGATATGTTTTCAAGGGGCCAGGGTAGTGGTGTCAGATGGTGCAGTATCAGACAATAAGGGATATAGTGGACTTCTCTGGAACAGTAAACATAAAGAAGGCAAACCAAACTGGGTGTTTGCAACAACAAGGTAGTGTAATCCGTAATAATGTCAGCAAGCAGAGGCCATTGTGATACTGTTGGTACAGCACATGTCTCACACAGTGGTAGAGGCAATATACCGTATATAATCGAGTATAAGCCGACCCGAATATAAGCCGAGGCACCTAATTTTACCACAAAAAACTGGGAAAACGTATTGACTAGAGTATAAGCCTAGGGTGTCCATCTGCATGCCTCACTGTGCCCATGCCTCACTGTGCCCATACCTCACTGTGTCCATGACTAGACTGACGTTTAACATTGGAGTCTATGGAAGGGGTGCCTGGTTTGAAAAATCGGTGCTCCCTGGCTGTAGGTCCCCCAGACAAAAGCTTTGCACACTTGTAGAGAAGAAATGGGGCTACATGTGTGCAAAGTTTTGGGTCCAGAGGACCTACGACCGGCTGGTACCGGGTCCCCAAAATCACTGGAGAAATTACCATTTAACATGGGAGTCTATGGAAGGGGTGCACGGCTTTCAAAAAATCGGTGATCCCCGGCCGTAGGTCCACCAGACAACAAACTTTGCATACTTGTAGAGAAAGAGCGGGGCTACATGTGTGCCAAGTTTGGGGTCCAGGGGACCTACGGCTAGCCGGTAACGGGTCCCCAAAGTCCAGGAGATCAGGCGCAAAAAGGTGACTCGAGTATAAGCCGAGGGGGGCATTTTCAGCACAAAAAAAGTGCTGAAAAACTCGGCTTATACTCGAGTATATACAGTAATCACACCAAAAGTTATAAGCACAAGCTGTAACAGAAACAGGGAGGACAACAGGTCTCTCCAATCAAAGAACCTGTGGCCAGACGCCAACAGGACTAGTTTATAACACAGAGAAAAAAGCTCTTTTAAGATTGTAGCTCATGTATCAGCTCTCTATGAGACTAGGGTAATCTATTGTCGCAGCCATAGCAGAACTGCAATAAGAAGCTTGAAGTAAGGTCTTTGGTCTTTGCATTCATGAAGAAAGAACAGGTTGTCAGTCATCTTCCGCATCATCTCTCCTTGTCTGATGCAGGGTATCTGCATTCATGCACATCCATTGCAGGTTCAAAGAAGTGTGTTTGCCCATGAGCAATGATAAGAAGCGTGGCTGGAAACAGCATAGCATAAGTTAACTGGAGTTATTGGAGCCACTTTTTCAAATCAGCAAAGCACGCCCTGTTTCTTTGTACCTCCGCTGAGAAATCTGGATAAAAGGATATTCTGACTCCATTATGCTGTATGTTGCAGTTCTCTCTTGCCTTTCGAAGGATAATTTCTTTATCTTTGTAGTTCAACTGGGGTGCCAGGACAGTGAGCATTGGACGGCCTGGAGGGAGAGGTCTCAGCAGTACTCTAAGAGCCCTTTCAACCAAGCAGAAGGGAGTGAATGACTCCTTACAGAATACCTCCAGGAGCCATTGTTCCACAAGTTCTGTGGGATCTCTCCCTTCCACCCTCTCAGGGAGCCCCACAATCCTAACGTTGTTGTGCCTTAGATGGCTCTTCATATCCTCAGCTTGCATCCCCATGGCTTTTGCTAGCCTTGCTATGGATTGGGTATCTCTAATAAGTGGGGCCAATTTATCTTCTACATCACTTATCCTGCTTTCAGCTGCAGTTGTACACTCTCTCATCTTTTGTAAGCCCTGTCGTATCAGGCCCACTTCTTCCTTTAGACCCCCCAAGTACTCTTTTAGAGTGTTAACAGATGCAGTGCACTTATGCATTGCTCGAAGTATTTCAGACAGAGTGGGTTGCTTTCCCACCTCCTTTCCCTCCTCAGTGTCTGTAAGAGGCTGAGCTATGCTAGCAGTGGAGGCCTGTACTGATTGGTCATCCACAGGCTCCGTATGAAAGATAGCTGATGTGGCTGTTAGATCATCCCCTGCTGCCTGTCCTGTGGGGCTCGAAAGCTTCTATGCATAATATAACATGTCCTTGGGGGGGGGTTTCTCCTTCTGCCTTAAGGCATTTGGGTGGTTGTGAGACCGCAGGGCTTTAAAGGTTAAAGCAAGGCTTGAATCACCTGGTTTACTATTTAGAGTGGTGTCAGGATGTGATGCTCGTGCCCCAGAAGAAGTCCTTTGATGATGAAACCTGTCGGGCAGAGCTGCACAATCCTATCATCGCGCTTCCTGGATTTTGTCTTGGTGGCAGTCAGCCTTTGGTTGCTCAATGCTCGTTTTTACGTGGGAATTTGCAATGTGCAATATTCTGCTAATAAATTTTACTCGTGAGAGGTATGTACACTATCAGCGGTTTTTCTTTTTATTTGGGTTTACTATCATGTATTGGATGACCTGAGGGGAGAGTATTGGAGCCATCCCGTGGTCAAGTTGGAATTTGTCTTCTCCTATCTTTTATCTGTGACCAACGTTGGGGATTAAAACAAGTAGCCTGTATGGCCCTTCATAACAAAGGGTCCAGGCTCTCTGGTAAGAGTCCATCTTATTTGTGGTGGCAGTTTATTCACTCTGTGGTGGGATCCTGATCACAAGATTTTACAATTTGGACACGTGTGGAACCTATGGTCTTTTGAGAGATGGTTGTTATTTGGACATTTTTTTTAGATCATATTATTATTCGTTTATTTTTTTTATTTTTTTAGCGCAACACAATTCTTTTCTGTATATCATCTGTTGTGAAAATATCTCACATTAGTTGTGCAGCTTTTTTGATTTATATCACAAGCACAGTATTTTTATTGAAATTTGTTATTTTTCAGATATACAGAGGTACTAGAGATCTGAATTTCTGTCCTCCATTTGTGCTCTCTTCCCCTTTTTACTGGCCAATCCAAGCTACTATATTTCTACACATTAAACTTTATGTAGTGCATTAGGGTACTCCCTACTTTCCGCACCACTATTGTGCCTCTCCTGGCCTTCTTTACAATTGTAATCTCTACTAAACTCTTTTTCTCCCCAAGATTTTGCAATATGGTATTCCTGTTACACATGATGCCTGGTATTTTTTTCCATTTCTTTTCTCTCAAGTTAGCATTTTTTTGTTGTTTCTGGGCTCCCCCTACCTCACCAGGCACTGTACTAGATAATTTATGCTGTATTGGGCTCAACCTCTGGACCAGTGGAGGAACATCTGTCAAGGAGACCCCCTGTGGCCCCTCATTTTAGGCACCAAATGCATTGCAGGTACTAAACCTATACCGGGTTAACACCTGCCTGTTCCAGACTCAACTTTTATCTACATGGCTCCTTAACTTATCTCCATCAATATTAGAGGGCTCAATAGTCTGTATGAAAACTCCACCACTTAACCTTAAAGATTATATATATATATATATATATATATATATATATATATATATATATATATGTATGTAGCACTACCCCCGAAAGAGCTGCTGGTTTTATTTGGGTCTGCCCTCTTATTCTCAACCCCTTAACTGGCTCGAACCCTCCCTTGGCACAACTGGTAATGAAAAGAATTGTAAGACCCACTGACTATTGGGAAACACAATTCTTCATATATTACCACAGTAAATTACACATATATGTTACCTTTCTCCATTGAGGTCCTTCAGGCTAACAAAAGTGCATCACACAGGTTATATACTTAACCAAAAAATAAAGTTTACTTAATTAGAGATAAGAAAACAGGTTAAGACATGTATGTACTTTCAGTTGACTCTGCAGGGCCCTGCAAGAGTCAATAATATGAATAAGACAATAGTTTTACACAATGTTAATGCCTACTTTCTATGAATAAAAATCCTATGCTCGTGAGCTCCCCCTAGTGGGCAATACCACCCTGTGTCCCGTCACTGTTAATTCCAGTCAAGCCTGACTAAGATTAGTGTACAAATTCCTCAATGGTGGGCGTCTTCGCTAGCAAACGTTGGTGCACATACTATTTGTAATCCAATGGGTGTTAAAGGAAGAACTGAACTCCCGCAATGCTTTTGGGAGTGTGAAACTCTCAGGCGGTGCAAACGCCAACTTTAAACTGCACACTACCACACGATGCAATATGTTCCGGTGCGTGGCGCACTACTCTAATGGTGATGGGCCTCAAAAGTCACAGGCCTATACAATAGTTGATGAATATGGGCAGGTGCCCGCTCACCCAAACAGGCTCAGTCCGCCTGGCATGATCCGCTGTCGGTACCTCGATCCGCGACCTCTCCGCAACTTACAGTCTCTGGTCCCTCTCACAGCCGCTGTAGATGTCGGTTGGTGGATGACTCCGGTCTCTGGGAAGAGCGAGTTGGTCACACGGAAAGAGATCCCTCTCTGGTTTAGTGATCCTCCGAAACTACAGGCTCAGGCTTTGGGCCTAAATACTTTGGCAGCAGGCCTCACGCAGACTTCCTGCTTGGTTGAGGGCGAAGTCCAGAGAGACTGAGTGCGGCTCCGCCCCTCCTTTTTAAGTAACCTCCCCCAGCAGGCTGCGCGGTGGTTGTGATGCATTCTGGGAGTACAGCTGCACTATGGATACTGTAGTCTATTGGATATCCATGGCAAGTTCCACAATGCATCACTAAAAATAAGTAAACAAACAGTCTATAGAGTTGTAACTGGAACACCGGAGGGAGTTTTGGGGTATACTCCATATAACAATAGCCTATTACAGTAGAACCCCGCTACATGTATATACTGATATATAACAGTATGTATATAAGCAACTCTAATAAGAAAAAGGCAACAGTGCTAATTGCTGTGAAAAACTCTCTTACATTTCAACCTATCTCTACAATGATAGACAACAATAGCATATTATGAATTCATATTTGCAAGTGCAAGCTCGATAATGTTCTATACACTCTGGTCATTATTTACAGACCAAAAAACAAACAGATTGCCGCCCTCAAAAAAATCTTCAAAAATGTTAATACCTGTCACCAAGGCCTTTTGGTAATTAAAGGAGACAGTGTTAGTGATCTCTCGAATGATTCAACCGCTACTTACAAACAAGCTCTTTTAGGCTACTTTCACACTGAAGCGCTGGATGCACTGGCGGTATAGTGGCGCTATTTTTAGCGCTGCTATAATGTTGTTTTTGCCGTGATTTGTGGGCGCTCGCTGGGTGATTTTAACCCCCGCTAGCGGCCGAAAAAGGGTTAAAAACGCCTCTTTGCAGCGTTTTGCAGGCGTTTTGGAGGCGCTACCCCATTGAATTCAATGGGCAGGGGAGCTATAGGAGCGGTATGTTTACCGCTCCTATCGCGCCTCAAAGATGCGGCTTGCAGGAGTTTTTTTTACCCTCCTGCAAGCGCAACGCTCCAGTGTGAAAGCCCCCGGGCTTTCACACTGGATACAAAGTAGCAAATTTTTCAGGGCGCTTTGCAGGCGCTATTTTTAGCGCAATAGCGCCTGCAAAGCGCCTTAGTGTGAAAGGGGCCTAAGCACCTTTCTTCAAAAACACAACTTGTTTGACATTTGGAGGTTTCACCATGGATCAGAATGAGATTATACTTTTTTTCATCCTAGCACCACTTCTTTTCTAGAATAGATACAGTATGTTCATTATAGACTGATTTACCTTCCTGTATATTATCTCTTGCACTATATACCATTATTTGATTGGACCTTGCTCCTATCACAATAATGTTTTCTAGCTGTCGTGGAAATAGCCCTTCCCCTTTATGGAAAATGATTATTTACTACCTGTCCCGATCATATCCAAAAAGTGACCTATGCACTGAACACATACTTCACCATGAATATCATAGATGAAATCAATGAGTTTAGCATTCACCGGTTCATGACATAACAAGGAGGGGCAGTGCCATCGGGTGACATGCCAGGTTGCCCCACCGTTACCTATATAAGAAGTGTCAAATGGCGGAGGAGGCATTCAGCAGTCAGCCGCCAACGAGTGTGGAGAGTTTTTTAAAAAAAAAATTCAGATGCGGTGGGTGTCGTGATTGACAATGGATTTACATTGGGGAACACTGTTTCTTTATTTTTTAATAAAGGAATTGTCAAAAACTGTCTCTGTGTTTAATACTTTTTGAAACTTTTTTTGGTGAATGGGTAGGGGTACTATGTACCCCATACTCATTCACATGTGGGGGTGGGATCTGGGGGCCCTCTTGTTGAAGGGGGCTTTCCAGATTTTGGAAAGCCCCCTGCCTGCAGTTCCCCACAACCACAGCCCAGGGTTGTCAACATGGGAACAAGGTCATTGGCTCTGCCCCCCCGCCCTGCCCAAAGCACCCCCCTATGTTAAGGGCTTGGATAAGGATCTGGTTTTTGAGGGGGACCCCATGCCATTTAAAAAAAAAATTGGCATGGGGTTCCCCTTAAAATCCAAAGCCCATTGACAGCTGATGACTCATCAGTTGTTAAGGACGTCGTGGCCGGCTTCCCAACCCTGTTTTTTACCAACTATCTTTTACTACATGGAGGTTGAACGGGCACTCTCTAGCACATAGTTAGTATAGCAGGACTTTTCTGATAACCAGTCTAGGCCTGTCCTAGTAAACAGGAAAGATTGTAAAACCGTATATTGGGCAGACCAGCTCCACCCTCTCCCTTAGGAAGACAAAGTTTCTGAAGCGCAATGCAGGGCTTCTTGCCATGCCAAATAAAGGCTAGCAGGGTAGTATTTTCTGTGCATCAGAATGTTTTAGCAGAACAAGCAGAGAAAAGTAGTCTGACAAATGAACCCATTTTAAAAAGGTGGCATCTCCCACAGACAGGGCTGGTGCAATGATTTTTGACACCCTAGGCGAAACCTAATTTGGCTCTGGCCCTGATTCCACCCCCTTGCCCTGTCCAGGTAACTCCTGTAACCTACTTGACACCTACATAACCTACCTGACCCCTACTCTGACCTACCTGAACTTTATATAGACCTACCTGACCCCGACACTGACCTACCTGATCCCTACACTAACCTACCTGACCCTTACACTGATTGATCTACCTGACCTCTACACTGACCTACCTGACCATTACACTGATCTACCTGATTCCTAATACAATGTCAGTGTTCTTCACTCACCAGGGGGGCCCTACATGCATCCGATGACCCTGCCAGTGCCAGGAACAAACCCTGCCCTGGTGCCTCCAGGCTCCAGCTGTCACCAGCCCCGGATTACCCACTATTCCAATCCGATTAAGCTATAGCACACACTGCCGCTGTACAGGACAGGCCGGGAGGGAGAGCGGCCTCTACGAATAGCGGTGACACGGCGGAGGCAGGGTCAGGGAGTCACATGAGTCGGTATAGGAAGCACGTATGGGCAGAGACAGAGATTCAGAGAGGGAGAGACAGATAATAGTGCTGCACCTCTGACACTACTTATATACGGGTGGGGTGGATGCTGCCTGAGTTAGTTACATGCTGTAGACAGAGGAATTCCTGCATACAGTCACCACCGCACAGAAAACCTACATAGCGCGGAGACCAGCAGTAGATGGAGAGTAGGGAAACCAGCGGCTGGGCGCCCTAGGTGGCAGTGCACCCTAGGCGGCTGTCTAGTTTGCCTAGTGGTAGAACCGGCCCTGCCCACAGAGTGAAAGAGAGAGGGTCACACAAGATTTCAAATGGGGATTACAGGTAGTTACTCATAGCGCAGTTATCAAATTAAAGCTATTTAAATCACCATTAATGCAACTGTCGCTATTTTGAGGTGCATGCACATACTTGCAGCAACCTTTAAGTCCCTATTGCTTGAATTCCAGGCTGTTCTGATAAGAAAAGCTCCACCACTTCCAGATAGAGTTGAACTTGCCTGCTCTCAAATGTTCTTAGTGTTCAACTACTATAAGGGTTCATTCACACGTGGGTAGCCCATTACAGTGTGTTAACAAGTATGCATTATGTTGTGATTCCACCCCCTTGAATGAGCTACCAACACATGAAAATGGGCCAAAATTGGACAGGCATTATTGTTTCCAACACAGCACACTGTAACTGTAGCCTGTTACACATTGCAGTGGTCTACAACCTTTGCAATATGCTAGTGCATAACAGTGCATTCTGAAAACTGCAGTGCAACACAACCCAATATACTAATGTGAATTGGACCTGATATCCACCTTACTGGCCAATAGGAATGTGTAAGAGGCAGAGCAGAAATTCATGTTTCTATAGGAAGTGCCAACTAGGAAGTGCCAATGCTTTTCTGGTCAGAACAGCAAGGCATTTGGGCATTAAATTAATATATATTCACAGAATTAACATATTAAAAATATCTAGAGCTATTATTTGAATGCTGGACATGTTTGAATGGAAACAAAATGTGCACATCCACATGTCCAGCTGGTTATCAATTTGAAATGTAACTTTAAAAAAAATCAATCCAAACTGGCTATTCTGTTTTGGATGGTCCATAAAAGGGTCTTGTGAAATAAGGTAAAACTCCTGCATATGAATAGTTTATTTATTTATTTTTATTTATTGACTGAGTAAAAATAGGGTTATTTAATGTGACAGGAGAGTCACTTTGGACACAGGGTGAGCCAGGAAACCATAAACATTAAGAAATATATCTTGGACTACCTAAAATGTAATATTTATCCACCATATTCCCAAGGATATCTGTAAAGGACTATTTACTGATTCTGAACTCAACAGGTTAATTGAGAGATACTGATGTGTTCAGCCTCAATCACCTGTCTGCCTAGTGTAATGCTAATGAATCGCAGCTTCTAAAAGACCTGTTCATTGTTTGTGGTGATGTGGATTTGGGAAATTAAGTCTGTCCTTGTGTGTATTGTAAAGTAACAGACAGTCTGGTGAATATAAAGGTCATGCATAGTTATTTAAACATAAGGGGATTAGAACCTGTTGTCTCCTAACAGGTGTCAAAATAATGTGTATTGGGTCTGGTTATGTTGTGGGTGGAGCTGGACCATTGTTCATTTTAGGTTAATGCAGTATTGAATGTGTATAAAAAGTACAATGTTTTTCTTAATAAAGTCAGTCTATCCAGAGAAAGATACAGAGTGCGTCTCGTTCTTTCAGAAGGATTAATTCCTATGGGAAGGGGTCGCCTGAGTGTGGAGGATCGACAGTGAATTTGTGCCCAGGAGAGGGAAGTTATCTAAACGGCGTTCCCCCCTTTCGTATTTGGGGTGTCGTTACATTGGTTGGCAGCAGCGGGATTTTCCCTCCAGTTCCTGGGACACTCCAAGCCACCACAGTGAATGACCAAGCTATGCAGCCTGCAGGAAAGCCACGCTGAAAGACTTACTTGAGAGCCGAGATGGACCAGAGGGACGGTGATGCAGGACCCCGGTCAGTTGAAGATTTGTTTCAGCAACGAGTTCGAGAGCACTTGCCATTATATGGTGCTAACCCATCAGAGACCGCCATACAGGAAGCCATTAGAGGCATCCAGCTGCAGGATGAGCGACAAGAGAAAAAACTACAGCGACAAAAGAGAGAACGAGAGCGACAAAAGAGAGAACGAGAGCGACAAAAGAGAGAACTAGAGTGACAAAAGAGAGAGCTAGAGCGGCAACATGAGCAGAGAATGGCGGAAATATGGCAATCGGAGACAACACCTAAAGAAGCAGCACCAACTGAAAGGAGAGGAGAGATACAGATACCAGCCGACATGGAAAAGGAATTCAGAAGGAGGTTGCGAGAGATGCAGATACAGCATAGAGGACCAGTATCAGAGGAGGTCCTGCTGGGATGGTCTGATTCAATCCGCTGCAAACTCTGAAAGAAAGCGCTAGCTCTCGAGCAGTAACACCAGGGAAAAGTTCTCCCCTCCATCCATGTAAGGTACTGGTCGCAGTATGAAGTACAAATGCTGTTATTGGGGGAACAACCGAAGCAGGAGTGGACAGCTGAGTTAAGCAGGCTGATCCGGGCAGAGATGCGGTTGGATGAGAGCTACAGAGCCCTCCGGTGGTATGTAGCCCAAGAGTGCCAGTGGTCAGCGGATGACAGCCCCACGAAAGGCTTTGTCTATAATGGCCTGGGATTGTTGTATTGGAGGCTGTCCGAGGACCCTGACTTCGGGAGTGATCGGGAGTGGCGTTTGGAGGAAATAATGGAGCACAGAGA
Source organism: Rana muscosa (assembly GCA_029206835.1). Classification (NCBI taxonomy): domain Eukaryota; kingdom Metazoa; phylum Chordata; class Amphibia; order Anura; family Ranidae; genus Rana; species Rana muscosa. The sequence goes on from CM055119.1 coordinate 58,636,153, forward strand.
GCAAAGGCTGAATGTCTCGGAAGGGCACTGGGCACAGGAAGATTTTGAGTTTCTGGCCGTTCAGGAATGGGAGCTGGAGATTGCCTACAAACAGCTGCTAGACTCTGCTCAGCAGCAGGGTGGGGCTCCCTTTGCCTGGGACTATCAGGAAATACCAGTTGACAACTATGAAATCCTGGCTGAAGAATCGGCAGTGGAAAATCTGGAGATTGCCATCCCTAAAGCCGAAGTGGATGATATGGAGTTCCAGGGAGCTAGCCTGGCTGAAGAATCGGCAGTGGAAAATCTGGAGATTGCCATCCCTAAAGCCGAAGTAGATGATGTGAAGTTCCAGGGAGCTAGGGCAGTTGGCTCATCTCCCCAGCCACAGATTACAGAAGGTATGGACTTACTGGGCTGTTCAGAGGATGTTAGGGATTATGCATCGCCTGCCCAAGTACTGGCAGCAGGACAGAGTACTGTAGACCCCTGCTCCACACCCGTGGCAGTTTTGGAGGCCCGAGGTGAGAAGGTGATGGTTCCTCTTTCCCAGGGGATTTCAGAGATGCAGGGGGGAGAAGCAGCCCTTTTCCTTCCCCAACAGTTAGCCAGAGCAGATGGTGTGGAGTCCCCAGAAGAAGTGCTGGCAACAGGGCAGAGTGATAGCAACCTCTGCCCAGCACCGGAAACAACTGTGGAGTTTCAGGGAGCCAGGGCAGTTGGCCCATCTCTCCAGCAACAAGCTGAGGGGGTAAAGCTTTTACCCCCAGCTGAAACACTGGCAGCAGGGCAGAATGCTACTGGCCACTGCACACAACTGCCACTTGAGCGGATATCGGTGGATGGGACTGCGGTCTCCACTCACAGCAACCCAGCACAAGAGCTGGCAACAGAGCAGAGTGCCGCGGGCCTCTGCTCTCAACTAACAGAAGAGGGAGTTCCTGTGGTACTGGATGGGACTTCGGTCCTCACTGACACAACCCCAGAAAATGGTGTGACACTGGGACAGGAGGATGTCAGCCTTGCTTTGCAAGCACTGGGGGATTTTCACCTACCACAAGTGGATGGGACTTCAGTCTCCACTTGTATACCTCAGGGATGCTGGGCAACAGCATGAAAGACTGAGCCCAGTCACCCTGTCTTCTCCCCAGCGGCGGGTATGTTCTCTGAGAGAGGCAGAGGTTGGCTGGGTAAGTAATGCTCTGTTTGGAACAATTTATTTGGGGTACTGTGTGGATACCGGCATTAGAAGAATGGACCTATGGACTAACTTCGGAGTCAACCCATCTGGGGTCACCTCCTGTGTTAGTCTCCTGCCGAAAGGGGAGATGTGTGACAGGAGGGTCACTTTGGACACAGGTTGAGCCAGGAAACCATGGACATTAAGAAATATATCTTGGACTACCTAAAATGTAATATTTATCCACCATATTCCCAAGGATATCTGTAAAGGACTATTTACTGATTCTGAACTCAACAGGATAATTGAGAGATACTGATGTGTTCAGCCTCAATCACCTGTCTGCCTAGTGTAATGCTAATGAATCGCAGCTTCTAAAAGACCTGTTCATTGTTTGTGGTGATGTGGATTGGGTAAATTAAGTCTGTCCTTGTGTGTATTGTAAAGTAACAGACAGTCTGGTGAATATAAAGGTCATGCATAGTTATTTAAACATAAGGGGATTAGAACCTGTTGTCTCCTAACAGGTGTCAAAATAATGTGTATTGGGTCTGGTTATGTTGTGGGTGGAGCTGGACCATTGTTCATTTTAGGTTAATCCAGTATTGGATGTGTATAAAAAGTACAATGTTTTTCTTAATAAAGTCAGTCTATCCAGAGAAAGATACAGAGTGCGTCTCGTTCTTTCAGAAGGATTAATTCCTATGGGAAGGGGTCGCCTGAGTGTGGAGGATCGACAGTGAATTTGTGTCCAGGAGAGGGAAGTTATCTAAACGGCATTCCCCCTTTCGTATTTGGGGTGTCGTTACATTTAAAAAGGTTCTTCACTCTGGAAAAAAAATTAAAAGTCAGCAGCTACACATCCTATAGCTGCTGACTTTTAATAACAGGACACTTATCTGTCCAGGGATCCAGCGCTGTCCTCACCTGGGCTAGTTCTACATTGGCCTTCAGGTTCCCACACAGCTAGCCAGCTGCATACTGTGCATGCACAATCTGCTTTGCGCTTTGTGAATGGTCAAGCAGTCTTTTAGGGCCTGTGATGTATCCCAGAAGTGTCTCCCATAAAAATGACAGGCCAAATGTGTCAGAGGAGGGTATAAAGCAGAACTTCCCTTTTTGGGTGAAGCTCCGCTTTAAGTAAGGTGAAGAGGAGTGTGGCTTGGACCAATTTATTAAAAATGACATGTCCACAGCTGTTATTGCTGGAGCTCTAAAGGTCTACCTCTGAGAATTATAACAATTTATGTATTTGGGATTGTAGAAGAACTTTTTATGCCATACGTTGTTAAAGCTTTTAGTTTATTGTTTCATATGTACTGTATATCACTCTCTTTCTAGAAAAGATTATCTGTTTTTTTTTAGATGCTATGCCACTTTTTTAAACTTCAAAGATATTAGATATTATACATTCAGACCGCACAATAGTGGCAATAACAGTTAAACTGTCTTCTAGTTCCAAATCTAATTGCAAAATGAAACTGGAAGTTTGCAATCTATTTTCTTAGTAATGTTTGGATAACTTTCAGTCAATCTGGAATTTCCTAGAATTCAGCTAAATTACAATTAAAATAAAAATCAGTAAAATTCAGGACACGTTCAACATTTTCACAGACCTAACAAAGTTTACAGGCTGTTCCTAAACTTATTAAAAACTGCTTATAGTTAACCAAACACAATGTTAAAATTAGGAGAGGTACTTTAATTGTTATTAAATGTTTCTAGGTTTATTTTGAAACTTTAAATGGAAACCACTTGGGTGAGTTTTATAAAAGGCAGGTCCAGGGCCAAAATATAATGTGTGCTATTGGGACAGGTCTTATTACTGACATAAATACAAAAAAATTGCAATAGTGCCCATGGATACTAATAGTCTTTTGAAAAATACTGACTGGTACATATATCATCTGTTCTTGGCTTTTGCACATCATTTATTTATTTATACAGCATATATGCTACATTAAGTACTATTGTCATATCCTTATTCTAGCTTCTATTTACCAGCATCCCACGAGGCCTATAGCAGAATGACAGCCAGGTGGTGGCTTTAAGATCCTTACTGGACATCATATGACATCCTTCACGTGCACCGCTCTAGCTCGCAACACAGCTATCAGTGGTGAACTGTGTCTCTCGGTTACAGCACTAATAAGCTGCACTGATGTACACTGATATGCTGCACTGATGGGACTGCACTGACCATCAGGGCACTAATGATCAGTGCCCTGAATATCAGTGTACATGTCCCCTCTAACTGGAAAGCCGGTTAGTGTCTGAGGAAAGGAAAGCCGATAACCGGCTTGTGAGTTGGAGACATCCTGTAAGGATGTTATTCCACTGCATAGCTTGATGTCATTGCCAACACTGAAATGGTACTTTTAATCCCAAACGATATATCATTTATAAAATGGTTGAGAAGCAAGGGTCCTAACACTGAAGATTGGAGTACATCACTCATAACCTTAGACCATTCAGAATATGAATTATTAATCACTACTCTCTGAATGTGATCTTTTAGACAGTTTTCTATCCATTTACAAACTGAATTTTCTAAGCTTGTAAACTTTAACGTACACATTAGCCGTGTGTGGGGAACTGTGTGAAATGCTTTTCTAAGTATACTACTGTATATCCACAGCCACTCCCTTGTCTAAATTTCCGTTACTTCCTCATAAAAATAAATCAGTTTTGTTTAACAACTTTGATCTTCTGTGAATCTTTGCTGCCTATTGCTTAAAATATTGTTTTCTAACAAAAACTCGTCTTTGTGGTCTTTATTAAGCTGTAGTTACTTAATAAAGACTTTGATCCCTTTCTAAATATGCCAATTCAGTGGTACTATGCCAGTCATTAACCACTTAAGCCCCGGACCATTTTGCAGCTAAAAGACCAGGCCACTTTTTGCGATTCAGCACTGCGTCGCTTTAACTGACAATTGCGCGGTCGTGCGACGTGGCTCCCAAACAAAATTTACGTCCTTTTTTCCCCCACAAATAGAGCTTTCTTTTGGTGGTATTTGATCACCTCTCCGTTTTTTTTTTTTTTTTTTGCGCTATAAACAAAAATAGAGTGACAATTTTGAAAAAAAATCTATATTTTTTACTTTTTGCTATAATAAATATACATATATAAAAAAAAATGTTTCCTCAGTTTAGGCCGATACATATTCTTCTACATATTTTTGGTAAAAAAAATCGCAATAAGCGTTTATTGATTGGTTTGCACAAAAGTTATAGCGTTTACAAAATAGGGGATAATTTTATTTTTTGTGACTGCGACATTATGGCAGACACATTGGACAAGTTTGACACATTTTTGGGACCATTGTCATTTTCACAGCGATCAGTGCTATAAAATTACACTGATTACTGTGAAAATGACACCGGCAGTGAAGGGGTTAACCACTAGGTAGCGCTGTAGGGGTTAAGTGTTCCCTGCATACTGTTTCTTACTGTAGGGGGGATGGGCTCTGTGTCACATGAAATCAGTGTCATTGTCACTAGTCAGAGCGGGGAGATGCTTTTTTTACACAAGCATCTCCCCGCTCTATACCTGCGTGAGACAATCGCGGGGATCGCCACGATTGAGTCCGCGGGACCCACAGGGATGGCGGCAGGGTCGCGAGCGCTTTGCCGGTGGTGCACGCGCGACCACATGGACAGGCATTTAAAGGGGACGTACAGGTACGTTGATATGCCTGTCCGTGCCATTCTGCCAATGTATATGTGCGGGAGGCGGTCCTTAAGTGGTTAAATAATCCCTAACTTTAGAAACAATGGTTTGAAATGATAGAGCTCAATTCTTTAAGAACACCTGAGTGTAAGCCATCTGGTCTAGGTGCTCTGTTCATCTTTATTTTGTCTAAATATTTCTAGACAATATCAATTTTGAGCCATTGTGAATCATTTGGGGCTATGTGAATACTATCCCCATAATGGATTGAGCAACCCCATTTTACTTTGTGCTCCTGCTCCCTATTCCAGCAGCCGGGCGTTGGCTCTTGCATTCTCCCTGTCTGCGTTCACCTGTTAGGTGATTGATCTGCTCAGTCACCTGATATAAGCAAACCGAACACTCTATCCCTTGCTTGTGATAGAGACAGACTTACCTGCATTGTCCCAGACCAAGCCTCCTGTTAGTCTGCCTTTCTTGCTGTTGGATTCCCTGTGTATGACCCAGATTGGACTGAATTATCCCCTGAACTCAGCCTGCATTTTACCTGGAACGGATACTAGATTATCCCCTGAACTCAGTCTGCTTCTACGTGAACTGTCTATCTGTTAAACTGCAAGTACCTGTTTGCTTTGTTCAGTTCACATCTTCCCTGGCGTTGTAGCCGGACTCCATAGCATTGTTTTTAAGTCCTAGGGGCAACCAATTACTGGTAGGCCTGCTTGCCTTAAGGGAAAGGGGGCTGCTATAGGTGAAGCGCACAGTAGCCAGCTATAGAGTCTGACCACCTGTGTTGGGGTAGGCTCAACATTCGTGACACTTTGTATACACAGAGCTGAAGAAGGTAGTTAATACATTTGCCTTCTCTTTGTCTCCATCACCAACTGATTGAAGGCTTTTGGGGGATTTGCCCTACTCTCTTTTGCAACCTGTCAATCGCTTTGAATTTCTGAGACTTTGATTTCCTTTTTACATATTCTGTGTTATTCACCACTTTCTCATAGCTTAAAAAAGTATCACCACAAATAAAAAAGTTGCTGTTGAATCTCCCAGGGGACCCAATGCATATAGGACATTGCCCTGTTTTGATCTGTCACTGCTTTGTGCAATAAAAGTGCATCTATATGTCTGTGTGTGCTGACTACCAGCTCCACCCCTGGCTGAAGCATGAGCATTCCTATGGTGTAAGCTAATAGCCATTTAGTAATGTAGTGTAGTGTAGTAATGTAGTGCAACTTTAATGTGAGTCTCCATTTAATGAGGTCACAAGTTTTACTATGAGATTTGGACAGCCAGTATGGATACACAGAGGACACACCTCAATTTACAGAGCTCTGTACTCCTTTGAGGAGATCAGTTTTCTATCTGCCATGATTCTGAATCTGAGAGGAACTTCCTCATATACAAACATTCTCTGAGTTTCCAGACCACTAGCATGACTTTCAATTTTTGTTCATGTCCCTGGCAGTCTGACATGAGCTGAACTCAAAAGCCAAACAATTCCTACAGACTGTGATATCTTTTTTGTGATTCGCTCTGCTGACAACCCCTCTCCCCTATCTCTGGCAGTCTGATGTGTGCTAAACTGCAAAGTTCTACAGTTCCTACACATTGTGATAGTTGTGTTGTGATCTGCCCCACTGACAGGCATAACTTCCCTTGCTGTGGTGAATGATGGTGCTCATCTCAAGCATGTTCCTGCTGCCAGAGAAGAGCACTGTCACAAAGACCTTCATTAAAAAATAATATCTTGCTGAACAGTGTGGTCAAACAGCGATGGAACATGCTGTTGACTACACTAACTCATCAACCACAGTGGGTATCAGAACAAGAGCAAGTGCTAATTGAACTTGCCCAACTGATTCAGGAGAAGCTTTTTTAAAGGTAACTCCACTTTCGTGGGGAAAAAAATAGGAAATAAAAAAAATAATACCGTATATACTCGAGTATAAACCGACCCGAATATAAGCCGAGGCACCTAATTTTACCACCGTAAACTGGGAAAACGTATTGACTCGAGTATAAGCCTAGGGTGGGAAATGCAGCAGCTACTGAGACACTCTGAAAAAAAAAACTGACGGGGACACTCTTATAAGACACTGACGGGGACACTCTGATAAGACACTGACGGGGACACTCTGATAAGAGTGTCCCCATCAGTGTCTTATCAGTGTGTCCCCATCAGTGAAAAATCAGAGTGTCCCCATTAATGTCCAATCAGAGTGTCCCCATCAGTGTCCAATCAGAGTGTCCCCATCAGTGTCCAATCAATGTCCAATTATTATCCGTGTATTATATATTATATTATGCACTGTATTGCTTGCCTTATTAGAGCGGACTTCCGCTCTCTTTCATCTGCCGACTCCCGCCCGCTGCAGTAGGATTTTTTAATACAGACAGCGTGCGGGTAGCCGGGAGGTGCCGCGCCAATGATGTCACTGGCTGCTAGGACATGGCAGTCCCAGCAGCCAATCATAGCGCACAGCTTCACTGCATTGGCGGGAGTTACGGAAGTGGCTCTGCAGACACGAGCGAGCGGGAATATTACACGGGCGGGCGGGACGGATGCTACCTGCACACACCGGAGATGACTACCGCACACACCGGAGATTACTGCCGCACACACTGGAGATGACTGCCGGAGACAAGTAAGTGGCAACATGACTCGAGTATAAGCCGAGGGGGGCATTGTTAGCCTAAAAAAAAGGGCTGAAAAACTCGGCTTATACATGAGTATATACGGTAATATGGCATATACAATTGCGACTAAAGTCAAATTGTAATTTAATGTTATTAAAAATTACCTTTCCTTTTCAATCTGCAGTTCTGTAATGTTCTGTAAAATGCAATGCAATATAGCTACCTAGAGGTGTTCTGTACACAGAATATGTACAGAACGCCCCCCAGAAACTTAATTTCCTGCTTGTCTTATTGACTCACTTACTTTCTCAGAAGTCTACTCTAAGATACAAGTCAGGTATCAGACACCCACTGCATCAAAAATTTCATTTTGATAAGATACTCCCAATAGGAAATCACATCTAAAGGGCTGCAGACCCTGCAATTTTTCTCATTAGTGCCCTGCAGGTGAAGCAGCTAAAATAAAAAAAACAACTCCCATTAGATTCGCTTACCACATGGACACAAACAAACCCACAGGGATTTCTTCAGAAGATCAAAAGGTAGGAACCTGCAACAAAGTTTGTTAAAATCCTTGTAACGGATTTTCCAGAGGGGAATGTTTTTTTCTTAACAAAAGTGTAGTTACTCTTTAAAGCATTAGGAAAATAACTGATCCTGCTGCTGTTGCATTTCACTTTATAAGTGTGAGGCCTCGTACACACGACCGAGTTTCTCGTCCAAAACAGTCAAGAAAAGTGGCGCGAGAGTTTTTTTGTCTAGAAAAACGTTCGTGTGTATGGTTTTACGACGAGAAAATTGCCGAGAATCTCGACGAGAAAATAGAGAACCTGCTCTCTATTTTCTCGTCAGGATTCCAGATTTCCTCGTCGTGTTTCTCGTCGGCCTGTTTTGTGACGAGAAAATGGTTTGTGTGTATGCTTTTACGACTCTTCCAAAAGCGCGCATGCTCACAAGCAACTATGAGACGGGAGCGCATCTTCTGGTAAAACAAGCCTTCGTAATGGAGAGAGCATATTCGTCACGCTCAAAAATATTTCATCGTTTAAATGTTCTGCATTGAAACCTTCGTTAGAATGTTACATTAATCAAAACGAGTGACCTTCTTTTGCTGCTGATATTCACACAGAGTTATGCCTTATTTTTAACCTTTTTCATGCTGCTCTTTATAAGATTTATGTGTATTATATCGTGCAAGTTTTTAGGAATAATTTAAATGGTTAGATTTTTCAAAATGATGTTAATTATAATTTCACAATGTTTTGCTAGTGATCTCCCATTTAATTTTGGAATCTATATTATTTAAATTTCCCACCATGTTTTTGTGCTAATCAGATTTAGTTATTCTTTTGGGGGGGGGGTGATATCTGTCCCTTTTATTGTCAGTCAAATGTATCTGCTTACTCCAAAGCTTGATTTTGTTTATTTAAAAATACACATAGTCAAGTATGAACTTAAACAAAAATCACATTTATTCATGTTTATAAATTAAATAAAGAGAAGGCAGCGCTGGAGAAGCTGCTGCCATTTGTGCATCCCAGGGACCCCAGAGCACACAGCAACCCTGTGTGGACACTAAAATTGGGAGCTTGAGAAGGCCAACATTTCTGAACACAATCTGATGCTGGCCTCCCAGAGGTCAGGAACAGCAGCAGGTGATATATATGTCCCAAGTGTGTTGTACTACAACAGGCTGCCTTCTGTCCGACCACAATGAAGCAAGGCCATCACTTCCTCTTCTTCCTGGCAACCTTCCCTGCAGCCTTTCCTGAAGCCTTCCCTGCAGCCTTTCCTGAAGCCTTCCCTGCAGCCTTCCTTCTTCATTTGGCTGGAGGCTGGCCCACTGGAGGGGTACTCCTGTCAGGAGGAGGAGGTGGAGGTGTAGCAGAAGGGGGTGGGGCAGAAGAAGAAGGTGTAGCAGAAGGGGGTGGGGCAGAAGGTGGAGGTGTAGCAGAAGGGGGTGGGGCAGAAGAAGAAGGTGGAGGTGTAGCAGAAGGGGGTGGGGCAGAAGAAGAAGGTGGAGGTGTAGCAGAAGGGGGTGGGGCAGAAGAAGAAGGTGGAGGTGTAGCAGAAGGGGGTGGGGCAGAAGAAGAAGGTGGAGGTGTAGCAGAAGGGTGTGGGGCAGAAGGTGGAGGTGTAGCAGAAGGGGGTGGGGCAGAAGGTGGAGGTGTAGCAGAAGGGGGTGGGGCAGAAGAAGAAGGTGGAGGTGTAGCAGAAGGGGGTGGGGCAGAAGAAGAAGGTGGAGGTGTAGCAGAAGGGGGTGGGGCAGAAGAAGAAGGTGGAGGTGTAGCAGAAGGGGGTGGGGCAGAAGAAGAAGGTGGAGGTGTAGCAGAAGGCGGTGGGGCAGAAGAAGAAGGTGGAGGTGGAGGTTGAGTTTGGGTCAGTTGGGCCACCTCACATATGGCGGTATTGGGGGTAATTTTCTCCATCACCCCCTTGTTGAGCAAGGTGATGAGCAGGGGCTCGCATAGGAGGCGTTGCTCCATGCTCATCACCTTGAACTTAGCCTCCACTAGGCCGGCAATGGCCTCTTCAGGGGATGTGGGCTCCTGGAGGGTGGCATGGGCCTCTTTAATAAGGGCCATTGCTGCCTCACTCGTGCTCCTGTCCCTCCTGCCTCTTTTGTGAAGCTGGATGGGAGGCACCTGGGATCTGGTGCTTCTCCTTTGCCCTGCCACCTCCTGTCTGCCACTGGGCCCTGCCACCTCCTGTCTGCCACTGGGCCCTGCCACCTCCTGGCTGGCACTGGGCCCTGCCACCTCCTGGCTGCCACTGGGCCCTGCCACCTCCTGGCTGCCACTGGGCCCTTCCTCCTCCTGCCTGACAGTTTCCAGACCCTCCTCCTGGCTGATTTCATCCTGTGTATGAAAAAGGAACATAGCTTAATATGTTGGTTTAATCTTTGCATCAAACTTTGTAATCCTGATTGAAGCAATTAGAATGTAAATCCATAAATCCTTGCTTTAAATTTACCACTACATCAGATTGACTATTTAGCACCCAATTTAGTGCAGAATAATGTCTACAGATCTTGATTTCACTTGTGGAATCCAAAATAATGTATGTTTCTCATCTTGACATATTTGTCAAACATTAATTTTATCCCAATACATTTTCAGTTAATACTATACCTGGCTCCAGATGGCCAAATCAGGATCATCCAGGATGGCTGCCTCCTCTTGCTCCAGAGAAGGCTCAGGTTGGCTGCAGGGAAGTCTGTGGGGAAGAGTGGAGAGTGATGGCCTTGTCTCAATGTGGTCATCCAGGAAGGACATCCTGTTGTAGTACCACAAAATCGGGACATAAACATCATCTGCTGCTGCTCCTGACCTCTGAGAAGCCAGCACCTTAGAACGTTAAGTTCTGTAGGTACCTCTCAAGCTCCCAATTTTAGTGTCCACTTGTTTTGCTGTGGCTGTGGGCACCTTGGTATGCACAAATGGGAGCAGCTTCTCCAGCGCTGCTTTTCTCACCCCTCTTTTTTTATGGATGGGGTTTTTCGTCTCCCACAGAGCCGGCAGCTCCCTTACACGGTCAATAAATTCCGCCAGGAACTCTTTGTCGCTAATAAAGACATTCATATTGTATCTGCAAGTTAAATAAATTATATTTAACTAATGTGAGGCAAACAGTCTAACCTCCTTAACATCCTAGTCACCATATATATCCTCCAACAATCTCAAGACAGTATAGGCCAACAATTTTTACAAGTCACAAAATCACATACCTTCGTTCGCACGTCCGTCACTTGAACTCCTCTCTCCGCACACCGAACGTACTATAGTCACATGTGTGTTTGCTATATACACACCACGCATGCGTCAAAATTCGAACACGTCGCTCCGCACACGTCGCCCGCCCATGACGTTCTAACTAACATCTTTTCCCCGCCCCTTCTCTTTCGGCGCGCAGACAGATATGGCGGAGTTACAGCAGGTGTCTGATAATTCCGCAACTAACGAGGAGACAAGCCCGGAGACCGAGGACACGTCACGATCAAGGAGGAGATTCAAGGCATCGAATATGTCTTTGGCGGAGATGGCGGAGATGGTGGACATCTTGCTCAAGGCTGATTATGATGCCAAGCATGGGCCGTATAGCAAACCAAATAGAAGGAAGGCCAAAATCCTCACTAAAGTTGTGAAGAGTCTGAAGGCGAATTTCGGGGTGAAACGCTCAAATGAGCAGCTCAGAAAGAGGTGGTCAGACCTCAAACTGAGGGAGCCAGACCAGTTGAGGAGCATAAAGAGAATGCTCGCTAAAAGTAAGTAAAATGTAGACTTTTCTGCTATTAATCTTTTTATAAACTGACATGTTTTTTTTTTTTCTCATATTGGACTCCCTTCCAAAATGTAATATTTTGAACTTGGTTGGGCACAGTAATCGTTTGTTACGTTACCGACACTTCGTTCGGCCACTATCCGCGGTTTTGGCTTATTTTAGAGCCACAAAAGTAATTAGACATCTGCCATTTTTGATCAAATATTGTTGATAATTTTTAAGTCTAGATGATGTGTTTGTAAAGAGAATGAAATGCAAACTTTTATCAGTGTAAAGGAGAGGACACTCAGCAGCTGCTTCCACATCTGTACTTTGGAGCACTATAGTGTGGGCCACCAGACCCGCCTTTTTTGGGTGTCCCACACAGGTGCATCAGAGAATATTTGTGGTGCCTCCATGTCAAAAAAATTACATCCAAATGTGAATACTAAACATATTTTGGGTCATAAATAATGCATTCTTCTTTAAATTCCGCACAAACACACACTTGTACCCCACTTCCAAGCAATTTAGCCTGTTTTTATTTTAACAATGAGATTTACAGTGTGATAAATAGACCTTTTGTTTTATTCTCATAGGGGAGAGAAGACTGGGAGGAGGACACTCCAGGGAGCACATGCACCCCACAACTTCCAAGCAACCCCAAACTCCCAAAGACCCACAACCGAAGGATGTAGAGGAAGTTGAGGTGGAGGAAGGAGAAGGGCAGGAAGGAGAGGTGGATGATGTTGGGGATCTGGTCACCACAACAGGTCAGTATCTGTCACCACAGCTTCAGGTAAGAGAGGTAGGCCTGCAGAGTTATAATACATTTTTTTTTGGTTTTTAGGGGATGTAAATGTTGTGAAGGATAGTACACGGTTCTCTGCTGACAGTGCCCTCCGCCTCATCCAGCAAGTGATGGAATGTAGCACGGAACTGGACCTAATTAAACAAAGAATCCATGTGATGGAACAAACATTTAAAGACATTGTCGATGTTTTGGGGAGAATTCAATAAGCCATCCAAACACATTTGTTTTTACATGTTTGTTTTTGTAATTTTTTGAATTTTTTTGACTATCAAAACAGCCAAAAATTTAATATGCACACAGTGTGTCAACATGTGCTATCTGCCATCAGGGGATATCCATGTACGTCTTTTGTGGGTGCAACCCCTTCCTCGTATCTAAAGTCGGTGAACTGAGGAAGGGGATGCACCCCCAAAACACGTCCATTGATCACCCCTGATGGCAGATAGCACATGTTGACAATAGGGATCAGGATTGTAAACTTCCTAGATGAAAAAAATCCCAAATGTGTGCATATTCAATTTTTGGCTGGGCAAGGGGTGGCAGGACCCCATATTAGGACGGGCACATAGAGACATAGTTTGTGTAAGTGAATGTCTCCGATTGCTCAGAGGTATCCAATGTTGTAATTTTTGAAATGCAACTGTTATTTTTGTATTTTCATAAGCAAAAAATTGCCGGGTTGGGGCCAGGACAACCCAAAATAAAAAAAAAAAAAATGAAGAGAATGTGCACAGAGTAAAATATTTGACCACAAACAACGTGTAGCTTCTTTTTATAATACCCTCTAAGCTTATTTGGTTCTTTTGTAAGGTTACATAGTGAAATGGTTGTTATTTACTAAAGTAAAATACACTTGCCACTACAAATGCACAAAGACAAACTAGGAGACAGGAAAGAACAAATAATTAAAGGTTTAAACAAGCTTTTTATTGGGATACTTAGACAGAGGCTGGCATAGGAATTGCCCCCCTACCCGTGAAATACTCCATGTATTTGTCCCGAACCTCACGGGCATTTTGGGGGGGCAAGCCAGGACGGGCAGATTCCAGGCCCGGCAGGGGATTTGCAGGGGAAAGTCCAGCCTCTGGCAAAACTGAGGCCATATATGAATTCGATTTGCGGCCAAGAAAATTGTGTAGCACACAGCAGCATAACACTACATAGTTTATTTTGTAGTCCGCCAAGTGGATGGAAGTCATAAAAAGGCGGAACCGGCTGGCCATTATGCCGAAGGCATTTCTTTCTCGTACATCACGGGACACAGAGCGACATAGTCATTACTAATGGGTTATATAGATACCGTCAGGTGCTGGCACTGGCAACTTCCAAAACCGGAAGTACCCTCCCCTATATAAGCCCCTCCCATCCGGGAGCACCTCAGTTTTTTGCCAGTGTCTAAGGTGTTGGCCAAGAAGAAACATGTGTTTTTCACTGAGCTTGCGTACAGGTTCTTTTGGGCCTCAGTAAGCTATTCCGGATCCGACCAAAAAAGCTTCATAGCTAAACGGTCGGTACCCAGGCCTTGCAGAGAAGAGCAAGGTTTTGCCTGTAATGCTTCTCTTAGGAGAGCTGGACCCTGGGATCCAGAGCTCTGGTCATGCCCACGACCAAGATGTTTTCTGTGCAGGGTGCTATACAGGTCCAGGGGAGTGGAATCCTTGGGAACCCGGTCCCTGAAGGTTTGATTACAATGCCTGCCGTGATAGGTGAAGTTTGGGCTTTTGTGGACCAAACAAAGTCCTGCGGCGGGGAACAGGTAAGTGGGGGCCCCCAGGAACTTGGTTCTATTGGGGGACCCCCAAGCCTAATTTGTCTTTCTGTCTGTTACCTAATGGTATTCCCGCAAAATTCTGTGCATGCCTGTAACTACTAAAAAAATGTAATAATTTTTAATGGTGGTCAAGAAAAAAAAAAAAAAAAATTTTTTTTTATATATATTTAATATATTAGACTGCGGTACCTGTGTTTGTCCACTAGAGGCCGCTGTGGAATGTTTTCTTGTCATGTGGACTAGCTTCTTCTCAGCAGAGCAAAGTCCAGGCAGATGGTGAGTTCTCTTATAGGAAACTGCTTCCTCTGCCATGTTGCAGTGCTCGTCCATCCCCCGGCCTGCGGCAAAGAGGGGCCCTGGCTCCTGTCCCTTGTTACCATATTTTGAAATTAGCGCCGAAGGCGCACGTGGCCGCGCGCGTGCGCGTGCACGCGCCTCTATATATATAGAGGTGAGCCGGGAAAGGGGGCGGAGCCTGGGGGATGACGCTCTGTGCGCGCCGCAGCGCTTCTGCGCATGTGCGGGCGTCCCAGCAGTTTAAAAAAACCACAATATTGTAGTGAGCTGGCTATGAAGTACAGAGACAGAGCTGGCAACATTTAAAGGCATACAGCAAGCGGTTGATACAGGCATCCCCTAGAAAGGCACATTAGTAGACACCAACTGTGATATAGCAGCAATTGTGCTAGACTATTCTCAGTAAAAGTGGTGTATTACGGCTGGAATACCTCAGCTTTAGGCTTAGGAATATGCCGTCCAGAAGCTCCGGAACTGAATCTTCCAGGAAGCGAAGGGGGTCTCATCGGGCTCGGAGGATCTTGGGCATACTTCTGCTGCACCAGTCTCCCCTGAAGTTCAGAGGTAAGTGACCGTAGAGACCCCGCAGGGGTACTTGGTACTGTGGCTGTCCTCAGTTCACCTGCTCCTGTGTATGTAACAGAGGAGGTTTTTTCCTCAGCTCTGGGAGGATTAGAGAGGCTGCCTCCCTGTCAGGGAAAGCACGCCCGATCTCCGTCTCCTCCTTCAGAGTGCCTGTTAGCAGAGCAACAGTCCCATACAGGGATCGACCTGCCTGAAGGGGATCAGGATGAGGTTGATTCTGTTATAGAGGAATCAACAGTGGGGGAACCTTTTCTCAGCATCTCAAGCTGAAAGATTATGGGTTCAGTCTCTGACTAACATGGTCCGATCAGCATTTAAAAATGCACCTTGCGGAACCATCAACCACTACTGTATCCTCGTTGGGGTCGCTGGAAGCCCCCAGACTGTTTGTTCTTTTCCACTTCACCCTTTACTGAAAGGGCTCATTTACCAGGATTGGGAACGTCCTGAGAAAATATTTATTCCCCCAAGAGATTTCCGGTGGTCTATCCCATGGAGGATAAGTTCATCAAAAAAAAAAAATGGCCATCTCTTGTATGTATAAATCACTGACATGTCCAGTGGATAATGTCCAAATGTTCAAGAACCCAATAGATAAAAGATTGGAGTCCTTATGAAAATCTGCTTGGTGATACAACCAGCAGTAGCAGCTATTGGGGTCTGCTAAGCAGTGAAGGATCAGTTGAAACAGGTCTTGAGGGACTTGACAGATCAGCAGGCTTTGCCCTAGCTGATCTACCTAGAGCCTTAGGCTTTGCGGTTGACGTCATAGAGGATTCAGTCCATCAGGCCTCCCGCCTTACGCTGTCTATAGTACATATGCGTAGGCTCCTATGGCTCAAAAACTGGTCTGCTGAAGCTCCCTGTAAAAAATGGCTGGTTAGC
This sequence comes from Rana muscosa, assembly GCA_029206835.1. Lineage (NCBI taxonomy): Eukaryota > Metazoa > Chordata > Amphibia > Anura > Ranidae > Rana > Rana muscosa. The sequence continues at coordinate 58,652,236 of CM055119.1, forward strand.
GTCCCGTTTCATGGTGAACGCTTATTCAGGGAAAACCTGGACAAATATATCCAGAAAATTTCCAGCGGTAAAAATACGCTCTTGCCGTTTAAAAACAGAGTTAGAGGTCCCTCTTTGAGAGGCCTGCTTCTCCAGTCCCTGGGCCATCGGCTGTGTAACAGTTCCGACGGCCTCCTCGGTCAAATCCCGGGGGTAAAAAACAGGGACAGTAGCAGGGTAATGAGAAACCCTGGGTCAGGGGAGGTACAAAACCTCCCCCAAAGTTAAATTCATTGAAGCCCCCACTCAGTCGGGTGGGGGGAGGACTCCAGTTGTTCGCAAGAGACCTGGCGGGACACGATCAAGACAGATAGGTGCTCTCCGCAGTAGGTTTGGGATACAGTTTGGAGTTAAAAGACTCTCCTCCTTCCCATTTTTGAGGTCAAACGTGCCAAGGGATCCCCGGAAGAGAGAGTCCCTCCTGTTGGCACTAGAACAACTATTGCTCCAAGGAGTAATTATGGAGGTTCCCCTGGAAGAATGAGGGTTCGGGTTTTACTCAAACCTCTTTACAGTCCCGAAGCAAACGCGGACGGGAGGCCCATATTAATTCTAAAAGGGCTATACAAATTCCTGTATATCAGGACTTTCCGATAGAGTCGATCCGATCGGTGGCCACTGCCCTACTTGGGGAGGATTGGTTAGCCGCGATCGACATCAAAGATGCTTATTTGCACATTCCCATCTTTCCAGTCCACCAAAAATTTCTACGCTTTGCAGTAGAAGGGCGCCATTTTCAGTTCAGAGCCTTACCCTTCGGTTTGGCCACAGCACCACGAGTGTTTACAAAAATTCTGGCCCTTTATTGGCCAATCTAAGAACACAAGGTGTAATGATAATGGCATATCTGGATGACTTATTGCTGATAGACCACTCAGTGAAAAAACTAGACGTGGTCGTTCACAAGACAATCAAGTATCTGGAATCTCACGGTTGGATTATCAACCGAGACAAGTCAGCCCTAAAAACCAGTCAAAAGTCTGGAATACTTGGGGCTAAGGTTGGATTCAGGCCAGAGAAAAATATTCTTGCCTCGAGGAAAGGTGTTGTCTTTGAAAGATTTGATCCACTTAGTGGGTACAAAAAAGACAGCCGTCCATACGCCTGTATATGAGGCTGCTGGGAAAAATGGTGGCATCATTCGAAGCAGTACCCTACGGTCAATTCCATTCAAGGAATTTGCAAGGGGCCATACTGTCAGCCTGGAACAAAAAAGTTCAGGCCCTAGACTTACAATGTCCTTGTCCCCTTCCGTTCGCAAGAGCCTCCGTTGGTGGTTGGTTCCCCAGAATCTAGAAAAGGAAATCCTTCAGTCCGATTTCTTGGAAGGTGGTCACTACAGATGCCAGCCTTATAGGCTGGGGAGCAGTACTGGAGCAATAGTCTCTCCAGGGCAGATGGTCGGATGCAGAAAAGGCCCTGCCCATCAATCTCTTAGAGATACGAGCAGCCCGGTATGCCCTAGTAGCATGGACATCCAAACTCCAAGGGTCCCCTGTCAGAATTCAATCAGACAATGCCACAGCAGTGGCATATATCAATCATCAGGGGGGCACCAGGAGTCGTGCAGCCCAGAGGGAAGTAAATTACATCCTGAAATGGGCAGAAAAATATGTCCCAGCCATATCTGCGGTATTCATTCCAGGAGTGGAGAATTGGAAGGCGGACTTTCTAAGTCGCCAGCAATTAGGCCCAGAGGAAGGGTCCCTTCACCCCGAGGTTTTCTGGACAATATGTCAGCGGTGGGGAACATCGGATGTAGATCTTCTAGCATCCAGATTCAACGCAAAGGGGGACAGATTTGTCTCTCGGACAAGGGATCCCCTAGCTTGCGGCTCGGATGCCCTAGTGTTCCCTTGGGATCAGTTCAAGCTGATATATGCATTCACACCGCCACAATGGTTACCTCGATTACTCCGCAGAATCAGGGTAGAAAAGAAACAGTGATTCCGGTGGCTCCAGCGTGGCCCCGAAGAGCGTGGTACGCGGAGATTGTAAAATTTCAGTGGGGAGTCCTTGGACTCTCCCACGTCGTCCGGACCTGCTTTCGCAAGGACCGATATACCACCCTTCCTTACCAGCCCTAGGTTTGACGGCCTGGCTATTGAAGCCCACATTCTAAAAAAGAGAGGGCTCTCTAATGCTGTGGTATCTACCATGATCAATGCCAGGAAGCCGGTATCCAGGCAGATCTACTATAGAATCTGGAGGGCGTACATCGCGTGGTGTGAGGCCAAGAAATGGCATCCACATAAGTACGTAATAGGTAGGATTCTAGACTTCCTACAGTGGGCTGTAGATAGGAAGCTTGCCTTGAGTACTATCAAGGGTCAGATTTCGGCCTTGTCAATATTTTTTCAAAGGCCCTTGGCTTCGCATTCACTAGTCAAAGCCTTTATACAAGGAGTGATGCGTATTAGTCCTCCGGTTAATATTCCCATATGTCCATGGGATCTAAACTTGGTTCTGTCGGGTCTACAGAAACAACCATTTGAACCATTACAGCATATTTCCTTGGTGCTTCTCTCCAGGGAATTGATTTTTCTAGTAGCCATTTGTTCGGCTAAAAGAGTATCGGAATTAGCAGCTATGTCCTGTAAGGAGCCATATCTGGTTATCCATAAGGACAGAGTAGTGTTACGTCCTCATCCAGCCTTTCTTCCTAAGGTGGTATCGAGGTTTCATTTGAACCAAGATGTGGTTCTTCCTTCTTTTTTCCCCAAACCTACTTCGGTAGAGGAAAAGTTATTGCATTCTTTGGATGTAGTAAGAGCAGTTAAAGCTTATCTAAAAGCCACTGCTCAGATTCGCAGAACGGATACTTTGTTTATTCTGCCGGAAGGCCCCAGAAAGGGTCAGGCAGCGTCAAAATCTACTTTAGCCAAGTGGATTCGACAGGTCATAATACAAGCCTATGGCTTGAGAAGGAGACCGCCTCCGTTCAAAGTTAGAGCGCACTCCACGAGAGCAGTTGGAACTTCATGGGCAGTGCATCACCAGGCCTCCCTGGCTCAAATCTGTAAGGCCGCAACATGGTCTTCAGTACACACGTTTACTAGGTTCTACCAGGTGGACGTTAGAAGTCAGGAGGATGTCGCCTTTGGGCGCAGTGTGTTGCAGGCCGCAAAAGATCCTCATGTCTGATAGCGCTCAGCTTATTATGGTGTATCCCCCCCCTCATTTGGCATTGCTTTAGGACATCCCATTAGTAATGACTATGTCGCTCTGTGTCCCGTGATGTACGAGAAAGAAAATAGGATTTTTATAACAGCTTACCTGTAAAATCCTTTTCTTGGAGTACATCACGGGACACAGAGCTCCCGCCCCTCTTTGGGGACACTTATTGCTTTGCTACAAAACTGAGGTGCTCCCGGATGGGAGGGGCTTATATAGGGGAGGGTACTTCCGGTTTTGGAAGTTGCCAGTGCCAGCACCTGACGGTATCTATATAACCCATTAGTAATGACTATGTCGCTCTGTGTCCCGTGATGTACTCCAAGAAAAGGATTTTACAGGTAAGCTGTTATAAAAATCCTATTTTTCAACGACTCTTCGGCCCCTGGCCAGCCGGTAATTGAACACCCTCTTCTCTGGGGTCAGGGTCCTCTGTGGAAATGGCCTCATAAGATGCCGTCCGAGTCCGAAGGCTTCATCAGCCAAAAAAACAAAGGGGAGTCCTTCAATATTCCCTGCATCCGGTGGCAATGCAAGGTCGTCACTCTGGAGACAGAGGGCAAACTCCGTCTGGATGAAGGATCCCCCATCGGACATCCGGCCATTTTTCCCTACATCAACATAGAGGAATTCATACCGTGCCGACACCACCGCCATCAGCACAATGCTATGAAACCCCTTGTAGTTGTAGTAGTAGGACCCAGAACGGGGTGGCAGCACGATGCGGACGTGCTTCCCGTCTATGGCACAACCGCAGTTGGGGAAGTCCCACCGCGTGGCAAACTCCGATGCCACAGTCTGCCATTCCTGTGGCGTGGAAGGAAGCTGTGGAGTGAAACAAGAGGAAATAATATTAGAAAAACAAAGTCATACATTACAAGGAAATTCTATACAAAAAAATTAGAGGCCAACATCAATCAAATTATACGTTTATTAAGGTGTTTAAAAAAAGTATAATGGAAGGCTCATTTATCATATTCATCACCCCCTCTGATGGGCCATTACTAAATTATTTTGGGGGGGAGATGTGTTTGGCCACAGGATAGCATTGCAGTGGCGGTGCGTCCAGAGTGGGCGCTGGAGCACTGCCCCCTCTCTCCTGTGCCCATCACTCAGAACAATTGTCTATGCCCTTACTATTCAGGTGGATGGCCTCTTGTAAAGCGACCGACATATGAATCATTGCGGCATTTAGGGGGTTCAAATTGCATAGCAGAAACAGGTAGTAAAATAGTCTTGCACATTACAACCTGAGGGATGTAATTGGCTTCCTAAAAGTAAAATCGGGGACGCAGGGGGGGGGCATTCCTTGGGTAAACACTGACAGCATAGGCGTGCGCAGCCTATTGCATTAGGGTGTGCACCCCAAAGCTCAACACATACTACCGATCACTCACGATGAAAGGGAAGGGGCCGGTAAGTTACATATTTACCTGCCCCTTCCCCCCACTCATCCTAAAACATCCCCAGCCAGCAGCAACAGCCGGTGATAGAGGAGAGTAGGGAAGCTGGAAGCGCTGCAAGGGGCAGTAGGGGGAATCTGTGCTGCACAGTGTGATTAGGGTGTGCCTGGGCACACCTGGCACACCCTGTGCGCACGCCTATGACTGACAGGCTGCTCTGCCAATCATGTTCACCAAGTCTGTTTAATGGTAACATGATTGGCTGATGCAACATGAAGGGAAGGAGAAGACATCAAGGACAGAAGAAGGATGGCGCTGACCACAAGAAGGTAAGTGCAGGGCTGGGGGGAAACTGGCTGCATTAGAGGGGACTAAATGGCTGCATTTGAGGGAACAAAATGGCTGTATTGGAGGGGTCAACTGGGGGCGTTTAATAGGCACCAGAGCAAAAAAGGAGGAAGTTTATTTCCTAAATTGGGGTTTGAACCCCCAAACATTTGGAGCAACAGGCGCCCCTGCTGGAAAAGTTAGTGAAGGGAAATATTTATGGAGGAGAAAAAAGGGGCAATCTAAAGCTTCCAACATGCATGGGGACAAAGGGGACATTCTCAGGATATTACAATCATGGTAATTAGGGAAGGATGAAAGAAATACAATACATTATGTGAGGGGGTTAGCTCGGCAGCGGGTGTGTGTGACCCCCGAGATGGGCTCCCCACACAAAAACAGGCCCAGCAAACGGAGGTTGTGGTTTTCAAAGTCAAAAAGGTGCGGTTTATTTTCTATTTACAGTGACAAAACACAGCAAAGCAAAAGAAACATAAACAAAATAAATCCTGGTCAACTTGACCTCTGACTAAACATACAGGTTTCCTAACTAACAACTGGGATCAGCCTAGTGCTGTCCTAGTCCCTAAGTCCCTGGTTTTAAATGTCCAAGCAAATAGCCACACAGGCTTTGTCTCACCGCACAGGGGTTCACTCTCCCTAGACAGTCCACACAGGTCTGGGTCCAGGCATGAGCTAACATCTAATGAAGCTGGGAGTTCTTATAGAGGCCTAAATGAGCTGACAAGCTTCAGCTGGTCTCATCAACTCCCTGTCTGCACGACGCCCCACACTCTCCCTAGAGGTATGAGTCATCCATGAGCCCACTAGCCTCAGCTGGGCTTATACAACTCTCCACCTAGTTGTATAAGTCGGCGTAAAGCCTGAATCTGGGCGAAATATATCTACCCCCCTGGATGCAACCAGGTGACTTTACCTTCCTGCTGTCACATACCCCCCCCCCCTCTTGTTTTAACCTCGGGGTTGGAACACCAGCAATCAGGCATTCATGTACTCGAGACAAAGCATCCACATTCCCCATTTGAACGCCAGGGCGATGCTTTACTGTGAAGTTGAATTCCTGGAGGGCCAGGAACCACCTATTCACTCTTCTATTTGTTTCCTTGTTTTGAGCCATCCACTTTAACGGAGCGTGATCCGTAACCATGTCAAAGTGCCTACCTAGCAGGTAGTACCGAAGGGAATCTAGAGCCCACTTCACCGCTAAACACTCCTTTTCAACGGTGGCGTAATTTACCTCATGGGACTTCAACTTCCTGCTGAGGTAAATGACTGGGTGCTCTTCCCCGTTCCAGACCTGGGACAATACTGCTCCTAACCCCACATCTGACGCATCACTTTGTACGACAAAGTCTTTAGAGAAGTCGGGTGAGTACAACACTGGCTGGCTACATAAGGCTTGTTTCAAGAATTGGAATGCTGCCTCAGCCTCGGGGGTCCATTTAATCATGACCGACCCTTTCCCCTTCGTCAGGTTGGTTAGGGGCACAGCCTTAGAAGCAAAGTGGGGAATGAATCGCCGATAATACCCAGCGATTCCCAGAAAGGCTCGTACCTGCTTCTTGCTGTTGGGACGTGGCCAACTCTGGATGGCCTCGACTTTGTTGAGTTGGGTTTTATTACTCCCCTCCCAATGGTGTACCCAAGATATTTGGCCTCCTCCTGCCCAATGGTACACTTCTTGGGGTTAGCCGTAAACCCCGCTTCCCGAACAGAGTCCAGGACTGCTTGCACTTTTGGCAGATGTGAGGCCCAATCTGTGCTATGGACAATTACGTCATCCAGGTAAGCCGCAGCATACTTCCGATGGGGCCTCAGCATCTGGTCCATTTTCCGCTGGAATGTGGCCGGCGCATTCTGTAACCCGAACGGCATTCTTTTATATTGGAACGCCCCGTCTGGGGTTACAAATGCGGTTTTCTCTTTGGCCCACTTGGCCAGGGGGATTTGCCAATACCCTTTTGTGAGGTCAAGAGTCGTCATGTATCGGGCTGTTCCCAGCCGGTCGATCAACTCATCTATACGTGGCATGGGGTAGGTGTCAAATTTTGTAACTTTGTTCAACTGACGAAAATCGTTACAAAATCGCCAGCTCCCATCCGGTTTAGGCACCAACACAATGGGACTAGACCAATCACTTTGGGACTCCTCTATCACCCCTAAGTTCAGCATTTTCTGTACTTCCTCCCGTATTGCCTCCCGTCGGGCCTCTGGGATCCGATAGGGTTTTAACTTCACCCTTTCACCGGGCGGGGTAATGATGTCATGCTCTACCCCAGATGTTTGTCCCGGCAGCTCAGAGAATACCTCCTTGTTGCGAAGCACAAACTCCTTAACCTCCTGTTGTTGGGGTTGTGACAAAGTGGCTGCTATTCCAACCTCAGGAATCACGCAACCAGTTTGAGCTGGTGACCAAGTGTCTGCGACTAGGGACTCTCTATCCCTCCAGGCTTTCAACAGATTAACGTGATAGATCTGTTCGGGCTTTCGCCTTCCTGGTTGTCTGACCTTGTAATTCACTTCGCTCACTTTTTCCATTATCTCGTAGGGGCCTTGCCATTTGGCAAGGAATTTACTTTCAACCGTAGGGACAAGTACCAGTATCCTATCCCCCGGGGAAAAGGTACGGGTCTTGGCTCCACGGTTGTACACTCTCTGCTGTGCTAACTGCGCTTGGGCCAAATGTTCCTTCACGATGGGCATTACCTGTGCAATTCGGTCTTGCATCAGGGCGACATGCTCAATCACACTCCTGTGGGGAGAACTCTCACTTTCCCAAGTTTCCTTGGCAATATCCAACAGCCCTCTTGGGTGTCTCCCATACAGTAACTCAAAGGGGGAGAATCCCGTAGAGGATTGGGGCACCTCCCTAATAGCAAACATCAGATAAGGAAGTAGACAGTCCCAATCCTTTCCATCTCTATCCACCACTTTCTTCAACATTTGTTTTAGGGTTTTGTTGAATCTTTCAACCAGCCCATCGGTTTGGGGGTGATACACAGATGTACGTAATTGCGTCACTTTGAACAATTTACACAGCTCCTTCATAACCCGGGACATAAAGGGTGTACCTTGGTCCGTAAGCAGTTCTTTACAAATACCCACCCGGCTAAACACAAGAGATAGCTCTTTGGCTATGGTTTTGGCCGAGGTATTTCGGAGAGGGATCGCTTCTGGATAACGGGTGACATAGTCCATTATAACTAATATGTACTGGTGCCCCCTAGCGGACTTGATTATAGGACCTACCAAATCCATGGCGATCCTCTCAAACGGGACCTCAATGATGGGTAGAGGGACCAGCGGGCTACGGAAATGTGGCATCGGGGCCGACCTCTGACACACAGGGCAGGAGGAACAATAATTTTCTATGTCCTTCATCACCCCCGGCCAATAGAATCTCTGTAATACCCTCTCTCGGGTTTTCTCTGTCCCCAGATGACCTCCAAGAATGTGCCCATGGGCCAACTCCAACACCAACTTCCTGTAAGGTTTGGGCACCACAAGCTGCTCAACGGTTTCTTCTGCCCTTTTTGCCACCCGATACAGTAGGTCCTTCTCTACGCTGAAGTATGGGTAAGTGCAGGTATTATCTGGGTTCACTAACTCGCCATCTATTTTCACTACGTTTTCCCGTGCCTTTATTAGGGCGGGGTCTTTCAACTGTTCTGTGGCAAAGTTTTCCCTGTGAACCTCAAGATCAGAAAACTCCACAGACGGTAGGTTTTCGTCTGAGGAGGTGGGCTCCTCTCCAGTTTCTTGAGTCTCCCCTGCCAATACTGATAAGGGAAATTCCGGAGAGTCCTCACCACTCTCAGGGGAGTTCTGGCTATCACATTCCTGGTACATAGGGGCACCAGGGGGGGGCTCAGGATCATCCCACAGTTCCCAGAACTTCGGAAAATCCCTTCCCACAATGGCGTCATGCGGTAACTGAGATACTAAGCCCACTGGATGAGAGAGGGTACCTTTGGGGGTCTCGAAACACACTGTAGTCACTGGATACTCTCGGGTGTCCCCATGCACACAAATAACAGCTACCTTGCTATTCCCAGAGACCTCTGTTTTAACTAACTCAGCCTTTATCAGGGTCACAAGGCTACCTGAATCCAGCAATACCACAACATTTCTACCATTAACACACATTTTGCATAAATGTTTCTCAGTTCCTCGAATGGCAGTGCATGCGACTGTCGCACACAGCGACTGACGTCTGCCCGTCAGAAAGTCACACTGCATGGGTTCCTCCACAACCGGGCAATTGGCTGCAATATGTCCCGCTTGCCGGCAGCGGTAGCAAACGATCCTTCTTGCGGCCTCTTGAGCCGCTGATTTCCCAGGCTGTTCTCGCCAAACTTGGGGTAGAGCTCCCACCCTCTCACTCTCTCCACCCTCACCCCTTGGAATCCTCTTATCCGCCCCTGGGGATGGTCTGGTCTTAGGGTGGAAAGTCTGAGTGTCTCTGGAAGAGGCCGTCAGGTTCTCTGTAGCCAAGTATTTCTCCACACGATCCACAAGACCATCGGCCGTCTCTGGGTCTCCATGGCTTACCCACTTTTGGATGGCAGTAGGAAGAGCTCTCAAAAACCGATCCATTACAACACGTTCCACAATCTTTGGTGCGGACAAAGTCTCTGGCTGTAGCCACTTTCTGCTCAGGTGAATGAGATCATACATTTGAGACCTGGGGGGTTTTCCAAGCTGGAAAGTCCAGTTATGCACACGCTGAGCCCGGACAGCCTGGGTGACACCCAGCCTTGCCAATATTTCAGCTTTTAGCATCACATAGTCTTTTGCTTGGTTAGGCTCTAGGTCATAGTAAGCTTTCTGCGATTCACCAGTTAACAGAGGAGCCACCAGTCCAGCCCACTGCTCCTCAGGCCACTTTTCTCTTTCAGCGGTCCTTTCAAATGTGGTCAAAAATACCTCTGGATCATCCTCTCCAGTCATTTTTGTCAATAAACGACTCACCCCAAAGGACGCGGTATTAGTGGGACGGCTTTCCTCACTGGTCTGCGGACGTTGCTGCATTACTGCTTCCATCTGTTGTTGTAGTCTCTGCTCTTGCTTCTGCAACAGGTCTATGAAGCGGGCCTCAGATTGCTGCTGGGCTTGTTGCTGAGCCTCCAGACTCTGTTGCAAAGTTGCGTTTGTCTGCTGCTGGGCTGCAAGGCTCTGTTGATGAGCTTGCTGCTGGGCTGCGAAGTTCTGTTGTTGAGCTGCAAGGCTCTTTTGCAAACCTGCATTTGTCTGCTGTTGATTGGCATTTGCTAGAGCCAGCTGCTTCAGTATCTCCTCCATGCTGGCTTAAAAAAAAACTGCCCGCATTCTCCACCAACTGTGAGGGGGTTAGCTCGGCAGCGGGTGTGTGTGACCCCGAGATGGGCTCCCCACACAAAAACAGGCCCAGCAAACGGAGGTTGTGGTTTTCAAAGTCAAAAAGGTGTGGTTTATTTTCTATTTACAGTGACAAAACACAGCAAAGAAAAAGAAACATAAACAAAATAAATCCTGGTCAACTTGACCTCTGACTAAACATACAGGTTTCCTAACTAACAACTGGGATCAGCCTAGTGCTGTCCTAGTCCCTAAGTCCCTGGTTTTAAATGTCCAAGCAAATAGCCACACAGGCTTTGTCTCACCGCACAGGGGTTCACTCTCCCTAGACAGTCCACACAGGTCTGGGTCCAGGCATGAGCTAACATCTAATGAAGCTGGGAGTTCTTATAGAGGCCTAAATGAGCTGACAAGCTTCAGCTGGTCTCATCAACTCCCTGTCTGCACGACGCCCCACACTCTCCCTAGAGGTATGAGTCATCCATGAGCCCACTAGCCTCAGCTGGGCTTATACAACTCTCCACCTAGTTGTATAAGTCGGCGTAAAGCCTGAATCTGGGCGAAATATATCTACCCCCCTGGATGCAACCAGGTGACTTTACCTTCCTGCTGTCACAATTAGCATACATGTAATACATAAAATGTGATGTTAAGGGAGCAAACTTACCCTAATATAGTCCTCCTGCAGGACTTGGATGATGGCAGAACAGGTGTCTGGGATTATGAGGCCCAGAGCCTGGGGGGAGATGCCTGTGGTGAACTTCAAGTCCTGAAGACTTCTCCCTGTCACCAGGTAACGCAACGTGGCGATGAGCCTCTGCTCAGCACTGATGGCTTCCCGCATAACGGTGTCCTTCCTGGTAATATAGGGGGACACCAAAGCCAACAGTTCCTGAAAAACGGGGTCAGACATCCGCAGAAAATTCCTGTAGTCCTCAGGATTATTCTCGACTATCTCCCGCAGCAGAGGCATGTGGCAGAATTGGTCCGGCTGGAGCAACCAATTCTTGGTCCATGAACTCCTCCTCACACCGTTCATGGACTGGTCTTGGTCCAAAACAAGCAGACCAACACCAAGCGCACGCACAGCACGAACTCGACGACGAGAACGTCCAGGCGACATGGCTAGGAAACGGTCATCTAATCAGAACGTACAGAACAGAACGCACTTTAGAACAGCAAGGCCTATGAATAACGAACTGAAAATCAGAAACAAACAGGCAAGAACGCACTGTAAAACAGATACGACCTGCCTAGACGCCCTGAAAGTCAAGATACGAACCCACAAGCACAAACTGAACGGCAGAAAACGATCTGAAAAGTACGAAGACTGAAAAGCGCGAATCGTCTCTTCCCAAACTTTTACTTCACACGCGGTAACACGAGATCAGCAAAAGCAGCCCAAGGGGTGGCGCCAAGAAAAAAGATCTTCCCCTTTATAGTGCCGTCATACGTGCTGGACGTGAGTGCGGAGAACAACGAGGAAATTGGGAAATGACAGTGTGTACGCATAGAAAGCTTGACGAGAAAATCAACAAGCTTAACAAGAATCTCGTCGAAAAAAACTACGTGTTTTTTACGACGAGAAACTCGGTCGTGTGTACGAGGCTTGAGGTGTGGGACCTTGTAGAGCGCTAGCTGTGTTTATTTTTTCTGTGTAGCTCCCACACTATGAGAAACCAGTTATTATATCAAGGACTGTCTATAGAATTTTCAAATACCTTCTCTAGGTTGTGAGGAATCCCAAACAAAATATTTCAATATAAGACACATTTTTCTGCCTACTGTTACATTCAAAAGTAGGTTTATCCTTTCCCCCAAACAAGGATTTGTCAGATAAAAACTGAAAGCATGAATGTGGCCAGGCCAGGTGGCCAGGCTATATACATTCAAGTATTTAAATATTCTTAATAAGTCAGCTGTGAATTTTAAAGATGAATGGTTTTATAGTAAGAGAAACTACAGAGGTCAATAAGGGTTTGATTTAAAGAATATGCAAACCCAAAATCTATGTTTCTTTATGTAGCGGGCATTTAAATTTGGGGGGGGGGGAGCATCTGGGTTATTCAATCCAGATGTACTGATTGTTAGGGAGTCTGAGAATCCCTTTTGTGGTTCTTGGAGGACTCTGGTGGTGCAAGGTTCCCTGCGGCCTGCAGGTGTCGCCCTGGGCCGGAGTTGACGCAAGACTGTTCCTTTTTGTCCTTTCCTGGCGCTGGTACGGCGGGGCAGGGAATCCGCTATGACACAAAGGGAGAGGAGATAAAAGGGGCGGACGCCCTGACCTTGGGGTTCAGAGTTGGAGGACGCAGCCGCGCCCAGGCACCTTCAGCCTGGGTGCTGGCGTTCCGGAGTTCCGGGCCCAGGTACCCTTGACCTGGCCGGAGCGAGGGATGGAGTCCATCCCAGGCACCTTAAGCCTGGGGTGAGGTACTATGACCAAGGCCTGGGGCCCAGTAACGTCGACTGGGATCCGTGAGGGTGGAGGAGTCCGAGGGGCCCTAAGGTGTTGGGACCCGTATCTGAGGTGAGGAGGCCTGGGCTGCAACGTAGCGAAGGTAACTCCAGTTCCTGTTCATTAGAGTCGCTGGAAGAGACTCTGAAGCCAAAAAGTCCGTTTTACAGCCACTGTGCTTAGCAACCGTTGGTGAAACCTCAACGGTTTAGTTTTCTTTGAGGATTGTGCCTTAACCTACTCCCCACCAATACTGAACTGTTCTATGGGTCTCAAACTGTCTGCTCGCAAAGGACTATTTGTTTGCCGTTATGGTATAAATAAGTGTTGGACCTTTTCAGTGTGTGGTACTCCAATTCCTGGGAGCAAAGGGGGTTATCAGTAGACTTGTGCACAACGGAAAAATTTGTTCCGTTTCGGTTCGTTTCTTTCCGGTCCTGTTGATTCGTAATCATTCGTAATTTTGCTAGACGGGATTTTTCGTGTTCGGACTCATTCGTATTTTTGCAAGCGACATTTTTCGTTGAATTTTTTGTTGCTTTATAATTCGTACTTTCGGTAGAGTACGTTGTTTTTCGTTGATTCTGGACACAACTCCTACTTTCGTAACTTTTTTTGGGTTCGTACTTTCGGTAGAGTACGTTGTTTTTCGTTGATTCTGGACACAACTCCTACTTTCGTAACTTTTTTTGGGTTCGTTGATTCGTAATTTTCCGTGTCTCTCTCACAACGACGCTGCCTATTATGCCTAATGTGCTTCGAATGGATTTGTACTTATCTAAATACATTGCGGTTATTTGTAACGATTCGAAATCTCGTATTTTACTTTCGTTTTTTACATGCGGCTATAGCCTCTGCCCCTGTACACCATTTTGAGAGGGTTCAGCACGGTGAGGGAGAAGCAGAGAGCAGAGCAGAGTGTTATTGTGCTTCGAATGGATTCGAAATCTCGTATTTTACTTTCGTTTTTTACATGCGGCTATAACCTCCGCCCCTGTACACCATTTTGAGAGGGAGTTCAGCACGGTGTGGGAGAAGCAGAGAGCAGAGCAGAGTGAGTGTTATTGTGCTTCGTATGGATTCGTACATTCGTAACTTTTTCATAACGAATTATGCCGAAGACATTCGGGCATTCGCTATTTGCGGTATAATTTATTTCGGATTCGGTCTTATTCGTAATTGCTTTGTTCGGAAATTCGAATGCTTCCGAATGTCCGAAAGTTGCTAAATTCGGACGAATTTCAATTCGTTACGAAACGAATTGCACAAGCCTAGTTATCAGCAGAACAGACTTGGCTCTGAGCGTATACACAGCCCCAAGGTACTCTGGTGCTGGCCTTCACCTCTACATGCAGTAATCTAGAGGACATGGGCCGTGGCGCACCTCGCTCTCCCCTTCAAAGTACCCCTAGACCAGAGCCAAAGTAACCGCTAAAGAAGAGAGAGAGGGTGAGGCCGCTACATTTATGTTTCGACATCATGCCACCCGACCTAGAAATACTTTTTTAAACTTGCAATAAGTTAGCTCAGTGCAGGTAACCACAAATTCCAAAGCTATAAGGTCCTTGTTCTGTCAGTACTGCTTCAAAAGATGTGTGCATGCTCATTTGTGTGAGCATGTTACCGTAAATACTCGAGTATAAGCCGAGTTTTTCAGACCTTTTTTTAAGGCTGAAAATACCCCCCCGGCTTATACTCGAGTCAGTGTACCTGAAATTCTTGACAGGCTGTGGGCGTCCATTGTTTAAAAGTTGCGGTCTCCTCCCGGTCCCTTCCGTGATAGGCGTTTCCCAGCAGACACTGTGTTCAGTGTTCCGCCTATCACGGACGTTCTCTTGTCCGAGGATGAAATGACGTCCGTGATTGGTGGAACACTGAACACAGTGTCTGCTGGGAAACTGAGTCCGAGGATGAGAGAACGTCCATCATAGGTGGAACACTGAACACAGTGTCTGCTGGGAAACGCCTATCACGGAATGGGACCAGGAGGAGACAATGAATGGATGCCCGCAGTCTGTCAAGAATTTCAGGTACACAGGTACACTGACTTGGGCACAGTGAGGTTGCGCACAGTGAGGTTGCAATGGGCACAGTGAGGTTGGGCACAGTGAGGTTGCAATGGGCACAGTGAGGTTGGGCACAGTGAGGTTGCAATGGGCACAGTGAGGTTGCAATGGGCACAGTGAGGTTGGGCACAGTGAGGCGTGCAATGGGCACAGTGAGGCGTGCAAATGGGCACAGTGAGGTTGCAATGGGCACAGTGAGGTTGGGCACAGTGAGGTTGCAATGGGCACAGTGAGGTTGGGCACAGTGAGGTTGCAATGGGCACAGTGAGGCGCGCAAATGGCCACATTGAGGTGTGCAAAAGGGCACAGTGAAGCTGCAAATGGGCATTGCCTCTTTTCTGCTTACAGTAGCTGCTGCATTCTCACCCTAGGCTTATACTCGAGTCAATAAGTTTTCCCAGTTTTTTGTGGTAAAATTAGGTACCTCGGCTTATACTCAAGTCGGCTTATACTCGAGTATACACAGTAATTTACACGCACATGGCACATGGTCCAAAGTCATAGTGTCAGTTTCTAACCCTGGCATGTCCACAGGTATGGATTCTAGGAATTCCACAAGAAATTAGGCAGTGCTGACCTCTGGCAGATCCATGTGGAGCTCAGAAATGCAGATCCTTAAAAGCCCTTGTGCTAAAAAGACAAATAAAATACTCCTTCATAAACAAAGCCAAGGGAAAATAGTCGTCAGGGCAGAAAGCCAAAGCAGACTAATCTTCAGATCACAAAATGTAAAATACAACGTTTCTAAGACCTATGATCAAAGCATTACTTTAGATAATGGCAGCATCTTTGTAGGTAAGCCCTCTGGAAGCAGAGCAGCACTCTGGGGTACCTCAGAATTTTAGAAGGAGACAAAACTGTTCGCTGGAGGACAGGAGACATTCTGAAAGTGTTGCAGCAGTGGCCTTTAGTTGCCATGAAATTTAGGCTTCAATGACAACAGGGCACTGTGGAGCTAGGGCAGTAATGCCAGTTGGCACTCTGGAAGAATATACTTTTATACTATTTTTGATCAGTTGGAAAATTTCTGAAAAAGTATAAGGTTTTGTCAATTTAGATAAACTTCTCAAATACTCATTAGAGAATTCTAAACTTTTTAACGTGTATCTTCCCACAGGGTGACACTGTGGATACACTAGTACAGGTATGTAACCGTCCCGATATATATGAATTGCAAGACTAGAAACTAATAATTGGACTTTGAAGGCATACAAGGTACATTAGAGTAAAAAACTAAAGATTTATTGGTATACAAAAAAGTTTGACATATAAAATAATCATAGATTATCAAGTTAATTGATCAGTATTTATGACTGATCCAACAGAGGTTATCAATATCATACAGTACAATAGGTTCCCATTAGAACGACTCAAATGAGTACACAAATAAGGGAGGAAAAAAGAAATTATAATTAAGTAATTATAAGATAGATAACCAGCAGATGGATTCAGAGGAGATGGAGAAATTGCTCGATGTAAACATCTTCATAGCTATGCCCTATTATTGTGGGTGGGAGGTATTGAAGGTTGGCTACATGATCTTTGTGATACATGTATATTTGCTGTGAATTAATACTGTATTAAAATGTTTTTTATGTATTTTATTTAGGCCTTATTTTTATGTATTGTTTCTCTGTATGTTTTATAGAATGATATATATGCTCCTGGGGAAGCGTTTACAATAACGTGCAACATGTCGAGCAATTTCTCCATCTCCTCTGAATCCATCTGCTGGTTATCTATCTTATAATTACTTAATTATAATTTATTTTTTCCTCCCTTATTTGTGTACTCATTTGAGTCGTTCTAATGGGAACCTATTGTACTGTATGATATTGATAACCTCTGTTGGATCAGTCATAAATACTGATCAATTAACTTGATAATCTATGATTGTTTTATATATCAAACTTTTTTGTATACCAATAAATCTTTAGTTTTTTACTCTAATGTACCTTGTATGCCTTCAAAGTCCAATTATTAGTTTCTAGTCTTGCAATCTCAAATACTCAGCATATTCTAAATCCATTATAAAGATACATTTA
Organism: Rana muscosa; assembly: GCA_029206835.1. Classification (NCBI taxonomy): domain Eukaryota; kingdom Metazoa; phylum Chordata; class Amphibia; order Anura; family Ranidae; genus Rana; species Rana muscosa. The sequence continues at coordinate 58,669,103 of CM055119.1, forward strand.
GTGTGTAATCAGACACATTTTATATCATAAAGCATTGCACAAAGCAATTGTAGCAGCTGAAATATATCAACCTGAGTATAAGGCCCCGTTTTAGCCCTGGGACATGGGGTTGTGGCATTTAGCAGGTAGCAGAAAGCACAGGTTGCACCACCCAGCCCTGTTACAGGAGGCCTGTTGAATCTTTATGATTCTGACAGCTGCGGGGGCTGGACAGGGCTGGATGGTGCTCCTAGTGGTATGGATGTTTAGGGCAGTACACTGTCCTGTCCCATCAAGTGACAGCATCTGACAGGCTGCCTGTAGCAGGACTGGATGGCACATCTGAGCTCTCCACCTGCAGCTAAATGCCAGATCCCACCATACCAGGGCTAAACATTCAGTGTGGATGGGCCCTATGGCCCCATTCACACTGGCACTGTCAAACCTGCTTTTCTATATATTTAAAAGACATTTCTAAACCCATATAAATGCATGTAATGATTTTTCAAAGGTGATAATCACACTGATGCCACGTACACACGACCGTTTTTAATGACGAGAAAAATGCAATTTTTTAAAATGGTCATTAAAAAATGATCATGTGTGGGCTTCAGGGCATTTTTCACGATGTGAAAAATGGGCATGAAAAAATTGGAACATCTAATTTTTCTCGTCGTTTTTCAAATCGTCGTTTTTCTCGTCATGAAAAACGGGCGTGTGTAGGCTTTAACGACGTGAAAAAAAATGCGCATGCGACGAGAAAAAATCAGTTTTATTCAATGACATTAAAAACGGTCGTGTGTACGCAGCAGGAGTGTTTACCTGCATTTAGGTGCAGTTGGTTTAGCTGTGTTTGAAGAAAATAGAATTCTGTGCATTCACAATCCGATTAGAAACACATGTAAATGTGAATAAATACATCTAAATACGCCTAATGCCTTGCACACATGAGCGGAATTTCCATCGAAATAAACTCTGACGGGTTTTTCTGACGGAGTTCTGACAGAATTCCGCTCAAGCTGTCTTGCATACACACGGTCACACTAAAATCCAACCGTCAAGAACGCAGTGACGTAAAACACTACGACGAGCCGAGAAAATTAAGGTCTATGCTTCAAATTGTTTCCGAGCATGCGTGGTTTTTAGTCCATCGGAATTGCATCCAGACGAAAGGAAATTCCGATCATTTCATCGGAAAAAAAGAGAACATGTTCTCTATCTAATTCCGTCGGAATTTCCAACAGAAAAAGTCAGATGGGGCATACACACGATCGGAATATCCGATGAAAAAATTCCGTCCGACTTTTTCCATCAAAAATTCCGAGCGCGTGTACATGGCATTAGAGCAGCTAAACCTGAAAAATCTAAATGCAAGAAAAAGTGATCTGAGAGGCATAAAAGTTATTTGTATATCCCAGATAACTTCTCCAGCATTTAGAAAAGCTACACAAAGGAATAAGGATGAGCCGAACACCCCCCGGTTCGGTTTGCACCAGAACTTACGAACAGGCAAAAAATTTGTTCAAACGCGCAAACACCGTTAAAGTCAATGGGACACGAACATGAAAAATCAAAAGTGCTAGTTTTAAAGGCTTATATGCATGGTATTGTCATAAAAAGTGTTTGGGGACCTGGGTCCTGCCCCCAGGGGACATGTATCATCAGCAGTGATTTTAATAATGCTTAAAGTGAAACAATAAAAATTTAATATTCCTTTTAAATATCGTGCCTGGGGGGTGTCTATAATATACCTGTAAAGTGGCAAATTTTTCCCGTGTTTAGAACAGTCCCGCAGAAAAATTACATTTCTAAATGAAAAAAAAGTCATTTAAAACTGATCGCGGCTATAATTAATTGTCGGGTCTCGGCAATATAGATAAAACTCATTGAAAAAAATGGCATGGGTCCCCCCTCCAGTCTATTAACAGGCCCGTTAAGGGAAACCCTGAACCAAAATTAAAAGAAAAAAATTGTGTAGGGGTCCCCCAATATCCATACCAGGCCCTTCAGGTCTGGTATGGATATTAAGGGGAACCCTGCGCCAAATAAAAAAAATGGTATAAGGGGTCCCCCCAAAATCCATACCAGACCCTTTAGGTCTGGTATGAATTTTAAGGGGAACTCTGCGCCAAAATGAAAAAAATCCATACCAGACCCTTATCCGAGCACGCAACCTGGCAGGCCCCAGGAAAAGAGGGGGGATGAGAGAGCGCCCCCCCCTCCTGAACCGTACCAGGCCACAGGCCCTCAACATGGGTGCTTTGGGGCAGGGGGGTTGCCCGGTGGTTGTGGGGGTCTGCAGGTGGGGGGCTTATTGGAACATGGAAGCCCCCTTTAACAAGGGGACCCCCAGATCCTGGCCCCCACTATGTGAATTGGTAAGGGGTACATTGTACCATTCCAAAAAATAAAAAAATAAAACTGTCCCGCAATGTCCATTCATTTTCTATCACGCTGCCTGACAAACCAAAAAAAGAAAAAAAAACCTGCAACAGATCCACCTCCATGGAAGGCTTCCGCCGAGTGACGTTTATTCTCGGTGACAGCTGTTATATAGCTGAGGGCGGGGCCACCCGGTGACGTAAACGGGTCACCCCGCCTTCTTCTGACGTCACGTGGTGTCAGAGGGACATAGATGCTTACATAGATGCATGATGTCCATACAGATGATTTTATGTCTTTTACATTGTTTTACTCTAGATTTTCCAACAACATCTAGCCCTTCCAGTGGCCCATGTTGTGCAGGACTTGTCTTTACCCCATGATATGCCAAGTACCATGGCGTCAATATGTATATGTGATTTTTAGCATGCCCTGCGTTTATGCGATTTTTGTGTATGCATTTTTTTGTCATTCAGTATGCTGTACATGATCTCACAAGGTATAATAAAATGCTCTTTGCTAAGACTGCTTTTTGGTATACATCTCTCATTCAAAGTCCCCAACAAACCCCCCATTTTTTGTCGGAACCCATATAAGCAATACTGTGCTTTATATCCCACATGCTTACTCTATATAGTAATTGGCCTCATTCAAAGTCCCCCCTGACCCAACTTTCTTTTTTTCTTCACAGGAACTAAGGGGTCAAGCCCAACCCCTGAAAAACCACCCCACACCATAGTCCCCCTCCGCCAAATGATTTGGACCAGTGCACAAAGCAAGGCCCATAAAGACATGGATGAGCACGTTTGGGGTGGAGGAACTTGACTGGCCTGCAAAGAGTCCTGACCTCAAGCCGATACTGAAATATTCACATAGACACACTCTTAAACCTTGTGGACAACCTTTCTAGAATAGTTGAAGCTGTTATAGCTGCAAAGGGTGGGTCAACGCAATATTGAACCCTACAGACTAATGCAGCGTACACACGACCGTTTTAAATGTCATTTTAAAAAACAACGTTTTTCTCGACGTGATTTTTCTTGTTTCCTCTCAAGCCTGTCTTGCATACACATGTTCATGAAAAAAAAAAGGCTTGAGCAAAGCGCAGTGACGTACAACATGTACGACGGCACTATAAAGGGGAAGTTCCGTTCGAATGGCGCCACCCTTTGGGACGCTTTTGCTAATTTCGTGTTACCGCGTGTTAGTAAAAGTTTGGTGAGAGACGATTCGCGCTTTTCAGTCTTCGTGCTTTTAAGATCGTTTTGTGGAGTTCAGTTTGTGCTTGTGGGTATCTGTCTTTCAGTGCTTGTAGTCAGTTCGTATCTGTTTATACAGTGTGTTCTTGTCCACTCATTACTTTTTTTCAGGTCGTTCTTCATAGGCCTTGCTGTTCTTCCGTGCGTTCTTTTAGTTCGTTCTGACCAGCCGACCGTTATCTAGCCATGTTGCGGCTACGTACTCGTCGTAGAGTTCATGCTGTAGTTGGAGCAGAGGTTCTTTCTGTATCCCGACTCCAGTCCATGAACAGGGTGAGGAGGAGTTCATGGACCAAGAATTGGTTGCTCCAGCGGCACCAATTCTGTCACATGCCGTTGTTGCGGGAGATCAGGGAGAATAATCCTGAAGACTACAGGAATTTTCACAGGATGTCTGACCCCATATTTCAGCATCTGTTGGCTTTGGTGTCCCCCTATATTACCAGGCAGGACACCGTTATGCGGTAAGCCATCACTTTGCGATACCTGGCGGCTCAGAGAAGCCTGCAGGACCTCAAGTTCTCAACAGGCATCTCCCCCCAGGCTCTGGGGATCATTATACCAGACACTTGTTCTGCCATCCTTCAAGTTTTTGCAGGAGGACTATATTAAGGTAAGTTGTCTCCTTTAACATCACATTCTATGTATTTATTGCTTAATAATGTTTAATATTTCTTTCATCAGTCCCTAATTACCATGATTGTAATATGCTGTGAATGTCCCCTTTCTCCCCATGCATGCTGTAAGTTTTTTATGCTCCTTTTTTGGCCTACATGCATATTTCCCCTAACTAACCTCTACAGCATGCTATCCTGGGGCCATACCCACCTAGCCTAGTCACTTTTTTTTTTGGTGTCTGCTCCATTGTAGTGCTTTACCCTAAACGCCCCCTAAAGCTTTCATATGAATGTTATATTTTCTTTCAATTCATACAGAGTGGTACAGCCTTGATTTGTGAGGTCCCCAACTCATCTTCAAATGGTTACAAATCATTTAAAAATCTATATAAGTTTATTCTGATGTTGGCCAGGAATGATTTTGTCAAATCTGCTTGCAATGTTTATGTATGAAAGTATTAATATTTTATTTTTGGTTAACTCCACAGTTCCCTTCTACGCCACAGGAATGGCAGAATGTGGCATCTCAGTTTGCCCAGCGATGGAACTTTCCAAAGTGTGGAGGGGCCATCGACGGCAAGCATGTACGGGTCATACCACCACCCCATTCGGGATCCTATTACTTTAATTATAAGGGGTTCCACAGCATCGTCATGATGGCAGTGGTGTCGGCCACCTACGAGTTTCTTTACGTGGATGTTGGTAAAAATGGACGGATGTCCAATGGAGGTGTATTTGCTCAGACTGAGTTTGGCCAACGGCTCCTATCAGATGAGCTGGCCTTGCCACCTGCGGACCAGAATGTGGAGGGACTCCCGTTCGTCTTTGTCGCGGATGAGGCGTTTGGCCTGGGTCCCCATTTAATGAGGCCATTTCCTCAAAGGACCCTCACCCCTGAGAGGAGGGTGTTTAATCATCGGCTGGCCAGAGCCAGAAGGGTGGTGGAAAATGCCTTTGGCATCATGGCCAGCCGATTCCGCTTGTTCCTGACCTCCATCCATCTTGCCCCATACAAATGGAACCATGTGGTAATGACCTGTTGTGTCCTCCACAATTTCTTACGGGTACATTCCCCAAATTATCTTTCTTTTGGTGGGCCTGAGGCCTCAATACAGGACGGAAATCATTTAGTGGCCCTGGAAGCTGGCCATCCAGGCTTGGCCCCCCAAACCGGCCGTGATGTGCGGCAGCAATATTTGGAATATTTTGTGGGTAGGGGGGCCATTGATATGCCTGTTGAATCTTAAATATTTTTTGTGAAAAAATAAAATATTTCTGCTTTAATTTCTTTTTTTATTGTCTTTTTGGTTGTGTTTCTTTTATCTTTCTCCTAGGTTCTCCTAGTGCACTTGTAGTGCCATGTGTATTTTGCATTATTAACCACTTAACAACCACCTGCCGACAAATAACGTCGACAAGGTGGTTGCTTAACTCTGGGAGGACGTTATATAACGTCCTCCCAGAATCGCGCTCCCGCGCGCCCCCTGGGGCGCGCACACGGGAAACTCCGTGACCGCCGGGTCCAGAGGACCCGGCGGATCACGAATCGCGGTAAATCGCCGCTGATAGCGGCCGTTTACCACGTGATCGCTCCGTCAAATGACGGAGCAATCACTTGTAAACAGACCGGCGTCATTTGATGACGCCGGTTCCTCCCTCCCCTCTCTGTACCGATCGGTACAGTGTGAAAGGAGAGGGGAGGGTGCAGATCAAGGCAGCAGCGCTGTGGGCTGGATCTGTGACAATTGCAGTCACAGATCCAGCCATCCATCCATCCCTGCTCAGCCATCCCTGTGCTATACCCTGCCAATACTCTGCAAAATACCCTGCCAATACTCTGCAAAATACCCTGCCAATACCCTGGTGCAATACTCTGCAATACCCTGGTGCAATACTCTGCAATACCCTGCGCAATACTCTGCAATACCCTGCGCAATACCCTGCGCAATACTCTGCAATACCCTGCAAAATACTCTGCAATACCCTGCAAAATACTCTGCAATACCCTGCGCAATACCCTGCAAAATACTCTGCAATACCCTGCGCAATACCCTGCAAAATACTCTGCAATACCCTGGTGCAATACTCTGCAATACTCTGGTGCAATACTCTGCAATACCCTGCGCAATACTCTGCAATACCCTGCGCAATACTCTGCAATACCCTGCACAATACTCTGCAATACCCTGCACAATACTCTGCAATACCCTGCGCAATACTCTGCAATACCCTGCGCAATACTCTGCAATACCCTGCGCAATACTCTGCAAAATACTCTGCAATACCCTGCACAATACTCTGCAATACCCTCCACAATACTCTGCAATACCCTCCACAATACTCTGCAATACCCTCCACAATACTCTGCAATACCCTCCACAATACCCTGTGCAATACCCTCCACAATACCCTGTGCAATACCCCGTGCAATACCCTGCCATACACCGCAATACCCTGCCATAGTCCGCAATACTCCGCAATGCCCTGCAATACTCCGCAATGCCCGGCAATACTCCGCAATGCCCGGCAATACTCTGCAATAACCACTTCCCGCCCTCCGGCCGTCATATGACGTCCTTGACTTTGTGCGGGGATATCTGAATGATGGGAGCAGCTACAGGCATCATTCAGATATTAGCTTTTTCAGCCGGCGATTCCCTACACCATAACAACAATCATAGCGGCTGTTCCACCGCTTGATCATTCTTACGGGAGGCGAGAGGGGATGTCCCCCCCCGCCGCCCTCCGGTGCTTCTACCGACTCACCGCTACGATCAAAGCCAGGATTGTTGTTTTTTTTTTGTATTTTTTTCAGGCTTCCCAGCCTAGAGGTGAGATGTGGGGTCTTATTGACCCCATATCTCACTGTAAAGAGGACCTGTCATGCCATATTCCTATTACAAGGGATGTTTATGTTCCTTGTAATAGGTATAAAAGTGATCAAAAAAATGTTTGGGGCGGAAAAACATGTCAAACTAAAATAAATAAAGTAAAATGAAGAATATTTTTTTTTTTTTTTTTAAAGCGCCCCTGTCCCCGTGAGCTCGCATACAGAAGCGAACGCATACGTAAGTCCCGCCCACATATGAAAACGGTTTTCAAACCACACATGTGAGGTATCTCTGCGAACGTTAGAGCGAGAGCAATCATTTTGGCCCTAGACCTCCTCTGTAACTCAAAACATGTAACCAGTAAAAATATTTAAAGCATCGCCTATGGGGATTTTTTAAGTAGGGAAGTTTGGCGCCATTCCACGAGTGTGTGCAATTTTTAAGGGCGACATGTTAGGTATATATTTACTCGGCGTAACTTCATCTTTCACATTATGCAAAAACATTGGGCTAACTTTACTGTTTTTTTTTTTTTTTAAGCACAAAACATTTTTTTCCGTAAAAAACGCGTTAAAAAAATTGCTGCGCAAATATCGTGCGAGATAAAAAGTTGCAACAACCACCATTATATTCTCTAAGGTCTTTGCTAAAAAAACATATATAATGTTTTGGGGTTCTATGTAATTTTCTAGCAAATAAATGATGATTTTTACATGTAGGAGAGAAATGTCAGAATTGGCCTGGGTGCTCCAGAACGCCTGAAGGTGCTCCCTGCATGTTGGGCCTCTGTGTGTGGCCACGCTGTGTAAAAGTCTCACACATGTGGTATCACAATACTCGGGAGGAATAGCAGAATGTGTTTTGGGGTGTAATTTGTGGAATGCATATGCTGTGTGTGAGAAATAACCTGCTAATATGACAATTTTGTGAAAAAAAAAAAGAGAAAAAAAAATCTTGATTTTGCAAAGAATTGTGGGAAAAAATGACAACTTCAAAAAACTCACAATGCCTCTTTCTGAATACCTTGGAATGTCTTCTTTCCAAAAAGGGGTCATTTGGGGGGTATTTGTACTTTTCTGGCATGCTAGGGTCTCAAGAATTGAGATAGGCCGTCAGTACTTCAGGTGTGATCAATTTTCAGGTATTGGCACCATAGCTTGTGGACTCTATAACTTTCACAAAGACCAAATAATATGCACCAATTTGTACTTATTTTTACCAAAGATATGTAGCAGTATAAATTTTGGCCAAAATTTATGAAGAAAAAATAGTAATTTGCAAAATTTTATAACAGAAACGAAAAAAAAATCATTTTTTTACAAAATTTTCAGTCTTTTTTCTCTTATAGCGCAAAAAATAAAAAACCCAACAGTGATTAAATACCACCAAAAGAAAGCTCTATTTGTGTGAAAAAAAGGACAAAAAATTCATATGGGTACAGTGTTGTATGACTGAGTAATTGTCATTCAAAATGTGAGAGCACCGAAAGCTGAAAATTGGTCTGGTTATTAAGGGGGTTTAAGTGCCCAGTTGTCAAGTGGTTAAATACCCATCATTGTCAGTGTAAACACAAAACATAATTTTGCTTAATTTGGCCAACATTTAGATAATAAGCTACACATTTTAGTTTTTAAAATATTTTTAATCTTTGCACATTATATATTTTTTTGTTTTTTTATTTTTTAACTAGCTGGGAGCAGAAAGCACAGGTTGCACCACCCAGCCCTGTTACAGGAGGCCTGTTGAATCTTTATGATTCTGACAGCTGTGGGGGCTGGACAGGGCTGGATGGTGCTCCTAGTGGTATGGATGTTTAGGGCAGTACACTGTCCTGTCCCATCAAGTGACAGCATCTGACAGGCTGCCTGTAGCAGGACTGGATGGCACATCTGAGCTCTCCACCTGCAGCTAAATGCCAGATCCCACCATACCAGGGCTAAACATTCATTGTGGATGGGCCCTATGGCCCCATTCACACTGGCACTGTCAAACCTGCTTTTCTGTATATTTAAAAGACATTTCTAAACCCATATAAATGCATGTAATGATTTTTCAAAGGTGCTAATCACACTGATGCCGCGTACACACGACCGTTTTTAATGACGAGAAAAATGCCATTTTTTAAAATGGTCATTAAAAAATGATCATGTGTGGGCTTCAGGGCATTTTTCACGACGTGAAAAATGGCCATGAAAAAATTGGAACATGCTCTAATTTTTCTCGTTGTTTTTCAAATCTTCGTTTTTCTCGTCATGAAAAACGGGCGTGTGTAGGCTTTAACGACGTGAAAAAAAATGCGCATGCGACGAGAAAAAATCCGTTTTATTCAATGACATTAAAAACGGTCGTGTGTACGCAGCAGGAGTGTTTACCTGCATTTAGGTGCAGTTGGTTTAGCTGTGTTTGAAGAAAATAGAATTCTGTGCATTCACGATCCGATTAGAAACACATGTAAATGTGAATAAATACATCTAAATACGCCTAATGCCTTGCACACATGAGCGGAATTTCCATCGAAATAAACTCTGACGGGTTTTTCCGACGGAGTTCTGACAGAATTCCGCTCAAGCTGTCTTGCATACACACGGTCACACTAAAATCCAACCGTCAAGAACGCAGTGACGTAAAACACTACGACGAGCCGAGAAAATTAAGGTCTATGCTTCAAATTGTTTCCGAGCATGCGTGGTTTTTAGTCCATCGGAATTGCATCCAGACGAAAGGAAATTCCAATCATTTCATCGGAAAAAAAGAGAACATGTTCTCTATCTAATTCCGTCGGAATTTCCAACAGAAAAAGTCAGATGGGGCATACACACAGTCGGAATATCCGATGAAAAAATTCCGTCCGACTTTTTCCATCAAAAATTCCGAGCGCGTGTACATGGCATTAGAGCAGCTAAACCTGAAAAATCTAAATGCAAGAAAAAGTGATCTGAGAGGCATAAAAGTTATTTGTATATCCCAGATAACTTCTCCAGCATTTAGAAAAGCTACACAAAGGAATAAGGATGAGCCGAACACCCCCCGGTTCGGTTTGCACCAGAACTTACGAACAGGCAAAAAATTTGTTCAAACGCGCAAACACCGTTAAAGTCAATGGGACACGAACATGAAAAATCAAAAGTGCTAGTTTTAAAGGCTTATATGCATGGTATTGTCATAAAAAGTGTTTGGGGACCTGGGTCCTGCCCCCAGGGGACATGTATCATCAGCAGTGATTTTAATAATGCTGTGAGGGGGTTAGCTCGGCAGCGGGTGTGTGTGACCCCCGGGATGGGCTCCCCACACAAAAACAGGCCCAGCAAACGGAGGTTGTGGTTTTCAAAATCAAAAAAGGTGCGGTTTATTTTCTATTTACAGTGACAAAACACAGCAAAGCCAAAAGAAACATAAACAAAATAAATCCTGGTCAACTTGACCTCTGACTAAACATACAGGTTTCCTAACTAACAACTGGGATCAGCCTAGTGCTGTCCTAGTCCCTAAGTCCCTGGTTTTAAATGTCCAAGCAAATAGCCACACAGGCTTTGTCTCACCGCACAGGGGTTCACTCTCCCTAGACAGTCCACACAGGTCTGGGTCCAGGCATGAGCTAACATCTAATGAAGCTGGGAGTTCTTATAGAGGCCTAAATGAGCTGACAAGCTTCAGCTGGTCTCATCAACTCCCTGTCTGCACGACGCCCCACACTCTCCCTAGAGGTATGAGTCATCCATGAGCCCACTAGCCTTAGCTGGGCTTATACAACTCTCCACCTAGTTGTATAAGTCGGCGTAAAGCCTGAATCTGGGCGAAATATATCTACCCCCCTGGATGCAACCAGGTGACTTTACCTTCCTGCTGTCACATACCCCCCCCTCTTGTTTTAACCTCGGGGTTGGAACACCAGCAATCAGGCATTCATGTACTCGAGACAAAGCATCCACATTCCCCATTTGAACGCCAGGGCGATGCTTTACTGTGAAGTTGAATTCCTGGAGGGCCAGGAACCACCTATTCACTCTTCTATTTGTTTCCTTGTTTTGAGCCATCCACTTTAACGGAGCGTGATCCGTAACCATGTCAAAGTGCCTACCTAGCAGGTAGTACCGAAGGGAATCTAGAGCCCACTTCACCGCTAAACACTCCTTTTCAACTGTGGCGTAATTTACCTCATGGGACTTCAACTTCCTGCTGAGGTAAATGACTGGGTGCTCTTCCCCGTTCCAGACCTGGGACAATACTGCTCCTAACCCCACATCTGACGCATCACTTTGTACGACAAAGTCTTTAGAGAAGTCGGGTGAGTACAACACTGGCTGGCTACATAAGGCTTGTTTCAAGAATTGGAATGCTGCCTCAGCCTCGGGGGTCCATTTAATCATGACCGACCCTTTCCCCTTCGTTAGGTTGGTTAGGGGCACAGCCTTAGAAGCAAAGTGGGGAATGAATCGCCGATAATACCCAGCGATTCCCAGAAAGGCTCGTACCTGCTTCTTGCTGTTGGGACGTGGCCAACTCTGGATGGCCTCGACTTTGTTGAGTTGGGGTTTTATTACTCCCCTCCCAATGGTGTACCCAAGATATTTGGCCTCCTCCTGCCCAATGGTACACTTCTTGGGGTTAGCCGTAAACCCCGCTTCCCGAACAGAGTCCAGGACTGCTTGCACTTTTGGCAGATGTGAGGCCCAATCTGTGCTATGGACAATTACGTCATCCAGGTAAGCCGCAGCATACTTCCGATGGGGCCTCAGCATCTGGTCCATTTTCCGCTGGAATGTGGCCGGCGCATTCTGTAACCCGAACGGCATTCTTTTATATTGGAACGCCCCGTCTGGGGTTACAAATGCGGTTTTCTCTTTGGCCAATTTGGCCAGGGGGATTTGCCAATACCCTTTTGTGAGGTCAAGAGTCGTCATGTATCGGGCTGTTCCCAGCCGGTCGATCAACTCATCTATACGTGGCATGGGGTAGGTGTCAAATTTTGTAACTTTGTTCAACTGACGAAAATCGTTACAAAATCGCCAGCTCCCATCCGGTTTAGGCACCAACACAATGGGACTAGACCAATCACTTTGGGACTCCTCTATCACCCCTAAGTTCAGCATTTTCTGTACTTCCTCCCGTATTGCCTCCCGTCGGGCCTCTGGGATCCGATAGGGTTTTAACTTCACCCTTTCACCGGGCGGGGTAATGATGTCATGCTCTACCCCAAATGTTTGTCCCGGCAGCTCAGAGAATACCTCCTTGTTGCGAAGCACAAACTCCTTAACCTCCTGTTGTTGGGGTTGTGACAAGGTGGCTGCTATTCCAACCTCAGGAATCACGCAACCAGTTTGAGCTGGTGACCAAGTGTCTGCGACTAGGGACTCTCTATCCCTCCAGGCTTTCAACAGATTAACGTGATAGATCTGTTCGGGCTTTCGCCTTCCTGGTTGTCTGACCTTGTAATTCACTTCGCTCACTTTTTCCATTATCTCGTAGGGGCCTTGCCATTTGGCAAGGAATTTACTTTCAACCGTAGGGACAAGTACCAGTATCCTATCCCCCGGGGAAAAGGTACGGGTCTTGGCTCCACGGTTGTACACTCTCTGCTGTGCTAACTGCACTTGGGCCAAATGTTCCTTCACGATGGGCATTACCTGTGCAATTCGGTCTTGCATCAGGGCGACATGCTCAATCACACTCCTGTGGGGAGAACTCTCACTTTCCCAAGTTTCCTTGGCAATATCCAACAGCCCTCTTGGGTGTCTCCCATACAGTAACTCAAAGGGGGAGAATCCCGTAGAGGATTGGGGCACCTCCCTAATAGCAAACATCAGATAAGGAAGTAGACAGTCCCAATCCTTTCCATCTCTATCCACCACTTTCTTCAACATTTGTTTTAGGGTTTTGTTGAATCTTTCAACCAGCCCATCGGTTTGGGGGTGATACACAGATGTACGTAATTGCGTCACTTTGAACAATTTACACAGCTCCTTCATAACCCGGGACATAAAGGGTGTACCTTGGTCCGTAAGCAGTTCTTTACAAATACCCACCCGGCTAAACACAAGAGATAGCTCTTTGGCTATGGTTTTGGCCGAGGTATTTCGGAGAGGGATCGCTTCTGGATAACGGGTGGCATAGTCCATTATAACTAATATGTACTGGTGCCCCCTAGCGGACTTGATTATAGGACCTACCAAATCCATGGCGATCCTCTCAAACGGGACCTCAATGATGGGTAGAGGGACCAGCGGGCTACGGAAATGTGGCATCGGGGCCGACCTCTGACACACAGGGCAGGAGGAACAATAATTTTCTATGTCCTTCATCACCCCCGGCCAATAGAATCTCTGTAATACCCTCTCTCGGGTTTTCTCTGTCCCCAGATGACCTCCAAGAATGTGCCCATGGGCCAACTCCAACACCAACTTCCTGTAAGGTTTGGGCACCACAAGCTGCTCAACGGTTTCTTCTGCCCTTTTTGCCACCCGATACAGTAGGTCCTTCTCTACGCTGAAGTATGGGTAAGTGCAGGTATTATCTGGGTTCACTAACTCGCCATCTATTTTCACTACGTTTTCCCGTGCCTTTATTAGGGCGGGGTCTTTCAACTGTTCTGTGGCAAAGTTTTCCCTGTGAACCTCAAGATCAGAAAACTCCACAGACGGTAGGTTTTCGTCTGAGGAGGTGGGCTCCTCTCCAGTTTCTTGAGTCTCCCCTGCCAATACTGATAAGGGAAATTCCGGAGAGTCCTCACCACTCTCAGGGGAGTTCTGGCTATCACATTCCTGGTACATAGGGGCACCAGTGGGGGGCTCAGGGTCATCCCACAGTTCTCAGAACTTCGGAAAATCCCTTCCCACAATGGCGTCATACGGTAACTGAGATACTAAGCCCACTGGATGAGAGAGGGTACCTTTGGGGGTCTCGAAACACACTGTAGTCACTGGATACTCTCGGGTGTCCCCATGCACACAAATAACAGCTACCTTGCTATTCCCAGAGACCTCTGTTTTAACTAACTCAGCCTTTATCAGGGTCACAAGGCTACCTGAATCCAGCAATACCACAACATTTCTACCATTAACACACATTTTGCATAAATGTTTCTCAGTTCCTCGAATGGCAGTGCATGCGACTGTCGCACACAGCGACTGACGTCTGCCCGTCAGAAAGTCACACTGCATGGGTTCCTCCACAACCGGGCAATTGGCTGCAATATGTCCCGCTTGCCGGCAGCGGTAGCAAACGATCCTTCTTGCCGCCTCTTGAGCCGCTGATTTCCCAGGCTGTTCTCGCCAAACTTGGGGTAGAGCTCCCACCCTCTCACTCTCTCCACCCTTACCCCTTGGAATCCTCTTATCCGCCCCTGGGGATGGTCTGGTCTTAGGGTGGAAAGTCCGAGTGTCTCTGGAAGAGGCCGTCAGGTTCTCTGTAGCCAAGTATTTCTCCACACGATCCACAAGACCATCGGCCGTCTCTGGGTCTCCATGGCTTACCCACTTTTGGATGGCAGTAGGAAGAGCTCTCAAAAACCGATCCATTACAACACGTTCCACAATCTTTGGTGCGGACAAAGTCTCTGGCTGTAGCCACTTTCTGCTCAGGTGAATGAGATCATACATTTGAGACCTGGGGGGTTTTCCAAGCTGGAAAGTCCAGTTATGCACACGCTGAGCCCGGACAGCCTGGGTGACACCCAGCCTTGCCAATATCTCAGCTTTTAGCATCACATAGTCTTTTGCTTGGTCAGGCTCTAGGTCATAGTAAGCCTTCTGCGATTCACCAGTTAACAGAGGAGCCACCAGTCCAGCCCACTGCTCCTCAGGCCACTTTTCTCTTTCAGCAGTCCTTTCAAATGTGGTCAAAAATACCTCTGGATCATCCTCTCCAGTCATTTTTGTCAATAAACGACTCACCCCAAAGGACGCGGTATTAGTGGGACGGCTTTCCTCACTGGTCTGCGGATGTTGCTGCATTACTGCTTCCATTTGTTGTAGTCTCTGCTCTTGCTTCTGTAACAGGTCTATGAAGCGGGCCTCAGATTGCTGCTGGGCTTGTTGCTGAGCTTCCAGACTCTGTTGGTGAGCTTGCTGCTGGGCTGCAAGGCTCTGTTGATGAGCTTGCTGCTGGGCTGCGAAGTTCTGTTGTTGAGCTGCAAGGCTCTGTTGATGAGCTGCAAGGCTCTTTTGCAAACCTGCATTTGTCTGCTGTTGATTGGCCTTTGCTAGAGCCAGCTGCTTCAGTATCTCCTCCATGCTGGCTTAAAAAAAACCTGCCACTGGTTCTCCACCAACTGTGAGGGGGTTAGCTCGGCAGCGGGTGTGTGTGACCCCCGGGATGGGCTCCCCACACAAAAACAGGCCCAGCAAACGGAGGTTGTGGTTTTCAAAATCAAAAAAGGTGCGGTTTATTTTCTATTTACAGTGACAAAACACAGCAAAGCCAAAAGAAACATAAACAAAATAAATCCTGGTCAACTTGACCTCTGACTAAACATACAGGTTTCCTAACTAACAACTGGGATCAGCCTAGTGCTGTCCTAGTCCCTAAGTCCCTGGTTTTAAATGTCCAAGCAAATAGCCACACAGGCTTTGTCTCACCGCACAGGGGTTCACTCTCCCTAGACAGTCCACACAGGTCTGGGTCCAGGCATGAGCTAACATCTAATGAAGCTGGGAGTTCTTATAGAGGCCTAAATGAGCTGACAAGCTTCAGCTGGTCTCATCAACTCCCTGTCTGCACGACGCCCCACACTCTCCCTAGAGGTATGAGTCATCCATGAGCCCACTAGCCTTAGCTGGGCTTATACAACTCTCCACCTAGTTGTATAAGTCGGCGTAAAGCCTGAATCTGGGCGAAATATATCTACCCCCCTGGATGCAACCAGGTGACTTTACCTTCCTGCTGTCACAATGCTTAAAGTGAAACAATAAAAATTTAATATTCCTTTTAAATATCGTGCCTGGGGGGTGTCTATAATATACCTGTAAAGTGGCACATTTTTCCCGTGTTTAGAACTGTCCCGCAGAAAAATTACATTTCTAAATGAAAAAAAGTCATTTAAAACTGATCGCGGCTATAATGAATTGTCGGGTCTCGGCAATATACAGTAGATAAAACTCATTGAAAAAAATGGCATGGGTCCCCCCTCCAGTATATTAACAGGCCCATTAAGGGAAACCCTGAACCAAAATAAAAAAAAAAAATTGTGTGGGGGTCCCCCAATATCCATACCAGGCCCTTCAGGTCTGGTATGGATATTAAGGGGAACCCTGCACCAAATAAAAAAAAATGGTATAAGGGGTCCCCCCAAAATCCATACCAGACCCTTTAGGTCTGGTATGAATTTTAAGGGGAACTCTGCGCCAAAATGAAAAAAATCCATACCAGACCCTTATCCGAGCACGCAACCTGGCAGGCCCCAGGAAAAGAGGGGGGACGAGAGAGTGCCCCCCCTCCTGAACCGTACCAGGCCACAGGCCCTCAACATGGGTGCTTTGGGGCAGGGGGGTTGCCCGGTGGTTGTGGGGGTCTGCAGGTGGGGGGCTTATTGGAATATGGAAGCCCCCTTTAACAAGGGGACCCCCAGATCCTGGCCCCCACTATGTGAATTGGTAAGGGGTACATTGTACCCCTACTAATTCACAAAAAAGTGTAAAAAATAGTAAAAAAGACAGGAGACACTTCAGGACAAGTCCTGTATTAAAAAATAAAAAAATAAAACTGTCCCACAATGTCCATTCATTTTCTATCACGCTGCCTGACAAACCAAAAAAAGAAAAAAAAAGCCGCAACAGATCCACCTCCATGGAAGGCTTCCGCCGAGTGACGTTTATTCTCGGTGACAGCTGTTATATAGCTGAGGGCGGGGCCACCCGGTGACGTAAACGGGTCACCCCGCCTTCTTCTAACGGCACTATAAAGGGGAAGTTCCGTTCGAATGGCACCACCCTTTGGGACGCTTTTGCTAATTTCGTGTTACCGCGTGTTAGTAAAAGTTTGGTGAGAGACGATTCGCGCTTTTCAGTCTTCGTGCTTTTAAGATCGTTTTGTGGAGTTCAGTTTGTGCTTGTGGGTTCGTATCTGTCTTTCAATGCTTGTAGTGAATTCGTATCTGTTTATACAGTGCGTTCTTGTCCACTCGTTACTTTTTTTCAGGTCGTTCTTCATAGGCCTTGCTGTTCTTCCGTGCGTTCTTTTAGTTCGTTCTGACCAGCCGACCGTTATCTAGCCATGTTGCGGCTACGTACTCGTCGTAGAGTTCATGCTGTAGTTGGAGCAGGGGTTCTTTCTGTATCCCGACTCCAGTCCATGAACAGGGTGAGGAGGAGTTCATGGACCAAGAATTGGTTGCTCCAGCGGTACCAATTCTGTCACATGCCGTTGTTGCGGGAGATCAGGGAGAATAATCCTGAAAACTACAGGAATTTTCTCAGGATGTCTGACCCCGTATTTCAGCATCTGTTGGCTTTGTTGTCCCCCTATATTACCAGGCAGGAAACCGTTATGCGGGAAGCCATCACTGCTGAGCAGAGGCTCATCTCCACTTTGCGATACCTGGCGGCTGAGAGAAGCCTGCAGGACCTCAAGTTCTCAACAGGCATCTCCCCCCAGGCTCTGGGGATCATTATACCAGACACTTGTTCTGCCATCCTTCAAGTTTTTGCAGGAGGACTATATTAAGGTAAGTTGTCTCCTTTAACATCACATTCTATGTATTTATTGCTTAATAATGTTTAATGTTTCTTTCATCAGTCCCTAATTACCATGATTGTAATATGCTGTGAATGTCCCCTTTCTCCCCATGCATGCTGTAAGTTTTTTATGCTCCTTTTTTGGCCTACATGCATATTTCCCCTAACTAAACTCTCCAGCATGCTATCCTGGGGCCATACCCACCTAGCCTAGTCACTTTTTTTTTTGGTGTCTGCTCCATTGTAGTGCTTTACCCTAAACGCCCCCTAAAGCTTTCTTATGAATGTTATATTTTCTTTCAATTCATACAGAGTGGTACAGCCTTGATTTGTGAGGTCCCCAACTCATCTTCAAACCCCCCTCCCCCCATAAAATTTCTTAAATGGCTCATCAGAGGGGGTGTTGAATATGATAAGTGACTGTGTTAATTTTTTTTTTTTTTTGGTTGGTTACAAATTATTTAAAAATCTATATAAGTTTATTCTGATGTTGGCCAGGAATGATTTTGTCAAATCTGCTTGCAATGTTTATGTATGAAAGTATTAATATTTTATTTTTGGTTAACTCCACAGTTCCCTTCTACGCCACAGGAATGGCAGAATGTGGCATCTCAGTTTGCCCAGCGATGGAACTTTCCAAACTGTGGAGGGGCCATCGACGGCAAGCATGTACGGGTCGTACCATTACCCCATTCGGGATCCTATTACTTTAATTATAAGGGGTTCCACAGCATCGTCATGATGGCAGTGGTGTCGGCCACCTACGAGTTTCTTTACGTGGATGTTGGTAAAAATGGACGGATGTCCAATGGAGGTGTATTTGCTCAGACTGAGTTTGGCCAACGGCTCCTATCAGATGAGCTGGCCTTGCCACATGCGGACCAGAATGTGGAGGGACTCCCGTTCGTCTTTGTCGCGGATGAGGCGTTTGGCCTGGGTCCCCATTTAATGAGGCCATTTCCTCAAAGGACCCTCACCCCTGAGAGGAGGGTGTTTAATCATCGGCTGGCCAGAGCCAGAAGGGTGGTGGAAAATGCCTTTGGCCTCATGGCCAGCCGATTCCGCTTGTTCCTGACCTCCATCCATCTTGCCCCATACAAATGGAACCATGTGGTAATGACCTGTTGTGTCCTCCACAATTTCTTACGGGTACATTCCCCAAATTATCTTTCTTTTGGTGGGCCTGAGGCCTCAATACAGGACGGAAATCATTTAGTGGCCCTGGAAGCTGGCCATCCAGGCTTGGCCCCCCAAACCGGCCGTGATATGCGGCAGTAATATTTGGAATATTTTGTGGGTAGGGGGGCCATTGATATGCCTGTTGAATCTTAGATATTTTTTGTGAAAAAATAAAATATTTCTGCTTTAATTTTTTTTTTTATTGTCTTTTTGGTTGTGTTTCTTTTATCTTTCTCCTAGGTTCTCCTAGTGCACTTGTAGTGCCATGTGTATTTTGCATTATTAAATACCCATCATTGTCAGTGTAAACACAAAACATAATTTTGCTTAATTTGGCCAACATTTAGATAATAAGCTACACATTTTAGTTTTTAAAATCTTTTTAATCTTTGCACATTATATATTTTTTTGTTTTTTTATTTTTTAACTAGCTGGGAGCAGAAAGCACAGGTTGCACCACCCAGCCCTGTTACAGGAAGCCTGTTGAATCTTTATGATTCTGACAGCTGCGGGGGCTGGACAGGGCTGGATGGTGCTCCTAGTGGTATGGATGTTTAGGGCAGTACACTGTCCTGTCCCATCAAGTGACAGCATCTGACAGGCTGCCTGTAGCAGGACTGGATGGCACATCTGAGCTCTCCACCTGCAGCTAAATGCCAGATCCCACCATACCAGGGCTAAACATTCAGTGTGGATGGGCCCTATGGCCCCATTCACACTGGCACTGTCAAACCTGCTTTTCTGTATATTTAAAATACATTTCTAAACCCATATAAATGCATGTAATGATTTTTCAAAGGTGCTAATCACACTGATGCCGCGTACACACGACCGTTTTTAATGACGAGAAAAATGCCATTTTTTAAAATGGTCATTAAAAAATGATCATGGGGGGCGTGGCCTGGCACCGGAGCGAGATGGCAGCTTAGAAGGAGAGCTCCGCTGTCCAGAACTGCAGACAAGCATCCCATCAGCGAAACCCCTTGGGTTTAAGCCTTCCAAATGACCGGGAGAAGTCAGCCTACTGCCCGGTCACAGCTGGACTCCTCCACGCAGCTCAACAAAACTATCCCGGCGATGTTCCGCACATTGCCGGCGGACATGCAGGCCGCATCACAGGCCTCGGACTTGAGTACAGCACTGCCCACGGCCTCCTCCACTGCCTCCTCGGTACTCCCGCAGGGAGTGAATGCAGGATACCCCTCACCCCCTCTGTGTATGGCGGACCTGCAGCAGGTTTCCCTGGATATAAAAAATGCCATGTTTGCTGCGATCTCTGATTTGAAGGGAGAGATCAGAGCAGTTGCCACCCGGATGGAGCGTGTGGAGTCGGCCGCCATGACACATGGGGCAGCCATCCAACAAGTACAGAGGGCCTCCACCTCCCATGCACAGCACCTTGTAGACATGCACAGGCACATGGAAGACCTGGACAATAGGGGGCGCAGGCGCAATCTACGTGTGAGGGGGATACCGGAGTCGGTGGAGGGACCCCAACTACAACAGGCTGTCTGGGCAATCTTTAATACGCTACTTGGCAGACCGCCAGATGCCCCAGTGGAGATGGAGAGATGCCACAGAGCGCTGCGGCCCAGGGGCAGAGAAACAGACCCACCTAGAGACACCGTTTGCTGCCTAGTTAATTTCCTGCAGAAGGAAGAGATACTGTGGCTAGCACGCAATCACGCTAATCTGGAATATGAGGGGGCGCGCATACAACTATTCCAGGACCTGTCGGCCATTACTTTACAGCACAGGCGAGACTTACGGCCGCTTCTACAAGTCTTGAGAGACAGACGTATCCTTTACCGCTGGAAGTTCCCCTTTTGTCTCCAAGCAACAGCTGGTAACCGAACGGCTTTGCTGAGGATTCCGACAGACCTGCAGCAGTTCTGCGACACCCTTGGCATCCCTGCGGTCAACGTTCCTGATTGGTATGGTGCATTCTTCCAACCTGATCCCTGGATCCCCATCCAGTCGGATGACACCCCACGATCTCGGAGGAATCAGCAAAGACGTCGCAGACCTTCTGATGTCACCCCACCGAGACTTCGAGGAGACATGGAGACAGAAGAGAGCCCGAGGGCTTCACCGTCATCTGTTCGACGACGGACGGAGCATATTTGATAACACTAAGCATGGCCCGGTAAGCTGATCCCTATCTCTTCACCACACTCACGCTCCCATACTTCCATGCGCACACGACTGGTCCCTATGGTGTGCATGGTCAATCTTACCCTGATCCATAGCAGGTTCTATACTCCCTTTGCCCTGACTAGACCCCAGTAGTGGCATGGGCGTCAGTCTGTGCTATATGACACTATCCCCGGTGGTTGCATTGCAAGCTTGTCCCACGCTTGGGACTACATGATGGCAATACCAGACTATGATTACACTCTGACAGATCTGACTTCCACAACCCCAGGCCTTGGAGCACTAAGAGGGGGAGGTGAGCTTTTACCTCCCAGACTTACACTCTCTTCCTGCTGTTACGTATGACTATCTTCGTGGGCTAGGCACTTGCTCCTGGGGGGGTCACGGCTTGGATCTTATACTGTTATGCCGCGTACACACGGCCGTTTTTCCCGTCGAAAAAAAAAAAATGTTCCCATTCGACGAGAAAAACGATAGTCTGTGGGCTTTCTGTCATTTTTTTCGATGAGAAAAATGGCATTAAAAACGACGAGAAAAATTAGAACATGTTCTAAATTTTCTCGTCGTTTTTTTTGACATGTTTTCCGCGGCAGTGTTTCCCATAGGGAAACACTGCCGCGGAGCCCACACACGGTCGTTTTTTTCGACCAAAAAAAAAATGACATTTAAAACGGCCGTGTGTGAGGGGAACAAGCTGTTCCTCGTTTTTAACGTCGATTTTTTCGACTGTGTTTTCACCATCGAAAAAATTGATCGTGTGTACGCGGCATTAGACTTTATGGTTCTGGTATGCCGATCGGATGTCACAAATTTGGTTAGACTTTACGTACCTGTCACTAATGTAACCACGTGAGATACAGATCTTAAATGCTTTTACTGTTATAACAGGTTCTTTGATCTATGATAGATGATATATGTGATGTTTCCATCCCCCTCCCTTCAGAGTTCCCCTTGCCCCTCATCCTTTACCCTCCCCACCTGCACTCCCTTTCCCTTCCCTTCCTTCCCCTTCCCCCCCCTCTCCACTCCCCCTACCATGTCTCTTCCGCCCCCCCCTTTTTTTTTTTGTTTTTTGTTTTGTTTTGATGCGACCATGCAACCTTAGTGCGACTGTGCCTTTTGATTCTAAGCTCAATGTTGATAGAGATGTGGGTGAGGATTGGTTCATGACTGCTGTACGCCATGCTTGGTCTCCTGATGTTACTGGGCTATGCCTCCCGAGACCCTCAGGGCGCGGTTCCGAGTATCTGACTTGGGCGGAGCCGGGGGGCCTTGGGAGATACGCCCTCTGATAACCATGCCAGCACACTACCTTATGGCCAATGGACGCGTGGTCAATCACACTGGGATTCAGGGACTGAGACTCCCTCTAATGAAGTTTGATTGCAGATCTGGGGAATGGGGATCCTTTCTTTAGAATAGCCCTCTCCAGGTTAGCGTGGAGGTATAAGGATTTTCACACAGTGCTCTTCCCTTTTATTGGTACCTGTTAAAGTTATTATTGTTTACCAACATTTTGCACTATAGCTGATCTCTGGTGCTCCTGGGCCCTGATTGCGTCTTTAGGGGGTCTATTCGAGTGGGGAGTAGACCGCAGGGGCCCCGCACCTGGGACACCCGACTAGATTGGGTGTCCGGAGGTGTTAAGGCCACTGTGGTAGGTCAAAATATCTGTTAAAGTTAATGGAAATATGAGGAGACGAAGCATTATGACACTTAGGTTATTCCCAGACTGTATTTCTGGGAAATGGCTCTGAGAGTGAGGGGTGCTGTCGTGGAAGACCCGTCATCTTTTCATGCACGGGCTTTGGCGATGTAGCCCCTTACCCTACCCTTTACCCGAGGGGAGTTTTTCTTTAGTCTTTATTTGTTCATGGTTCGTTTTTCATTTTACGTTGAACTAGATACATGTTAAGTCTGTAGTATCTGGATGGTGGAGTAGGTGGGAACGTTCGGGCGCTAGTTTTTGTCCCTACCTCAAGAGAGGCGGGCTCCCCTCTTGTACTTGCCGGCATAGCATAAGTTTATCCTATCATCAGTTTGCCCACTATTCTCTATAGGTAGTTCAGCGGGACTTTGACTACCTCTGGTATTTTGTTCACAACCCCTTACTGGGGGCGCCTTCTCTACTGGGGAAGACGTTCCGGTTTGACTCCGGATACCATTAATACGGTTTAAAGACAAACATTGTACTTACTTTCTGTCTGTCTTTTTTTTTTTTTTTCTTCTCTTTCCCGCCCCCCCTTTCTCTTTCTTCCCCCTTCCCTCTCCCGGTTACTCTCTCCGTCTGTAGTTGGAAGCAGTGGGTGACACCATATCTGGTTCGCCCATATGGCCTCTTTTACGCAGTCTTCAGCTCCTCTGTCGCTCAAGATTTTTTCTGTCAATGCCAAAGGCCTCAATGTTCCTGAGAAGCGTAGTAGTCTTATGGCAGAAGCCCACAGACACAGGGCTCAAATCATATTTTTCCAGGAAACTCACTTTAAATCGAGCGCCATCAAACGTCTCACTAACAAAACATACCCAGATGCTTATCATGCGACCTGTGCTGGCTCTAAGACAAAAGGGGTAGCGATTCTGCTCGCAAAGTCGCTCGCATTTCATCTAACGGACCAGATAGTAGACCCAGAAGGTAGATTTATCTTTCTGAAAGGGCGCTGGAAGGACAGACCAGTGACACTCGCAAATATATATTGCCCAAACTCCAAGCAAGTCCCTTTCTTGAAAGATACGCTACTGAAACTCACATCTTTTCAGTCCGGTCTCCTTATTTTGGGTGGAGACTTTAACATGGCCATGGACCCGATTCTTGACACATCCACGGGTACCTCGTCCCTTCCCTTCTCTGCCTTAAGGCAAGCGAAATTGGGGCTAGCATCTCTGGCTCTACACGATACATGGTGTACCTTAAACCCTCGGGGAAGAGACTATACCTTTTTCTCATCCCCACACCAGCGCTACTCGAGGCTGGATTACATCTTCATTTCCCAGAGAGATCTGTCTTATCTACATGAGGCGACGATTGAAAATATGGTCTTATCAGACCACCACCCGGTTACCCTGACCCTGCGATTCCCGCAGAGGGAGATGTCCACTAAGATTTGGAGGTTGGATGCTTCCCTTCTCACAGATCTTGCGGACATAGTCACTCTTAAACAGGCCATTAGTGAATACTTTCAGCATAACAACACACCAGATGTGTCCCCCATGACTCAATGGGAGGCACATAAGTGTGTGGTGAGGGGACACTTGCTCTCCATGGCAGCTAAGAGAAAGAGGGAGCACATAGCTCTTATTCAGACCCTAGCAGAAAAGATCTCCAGACTGGAAGCGCAACACAAAGGTGCACGGGCGCTTGGAGTAGAGACCGAGCTGGCAGATACGAGAGTACTCTTACGCGAGGAATTATACAGAAGAGCCCGAAAGCGACACATGCTGTCGCAGAAGCTGTTCTATGAGCAAGGGAATAAACCCGGGAGGTTACTAGCGAGATTTACACAGAAACGCGTGCTCGCCTCCACAATCCATCATGTGAGGGACAAGCATGGAGGGATCCATACTAAAAATGGGGATATTGCTCGACAGTTTCAAACCTTTTATAGCAAACTATATAATATTAAGGCAAATGAGGAAAGTAATGTCTCAGCGGACACGCGGAAAGACTTGATAAGGGACTTTCTGCATAGTTATTGCCCACAGGCACTATCCCTGGAAGATAGACAATCCCTGGATACCCCGTTGTCGTCTGAAGAATGGGTAGAAGCCTTAAAAACCACAAAACCCAGCAAAAGCCCGGGACCTGATGCATTCACGGCACAATATTACAAATGTTTCACGGATCTTCTAGCGCCAGGTTTCCTTCGAGCCTTTAACTCCCTAGCAGATGCCACATGCAACTCTAGTACCCTGTTGGAAGCCTATATTTCAGTAATACACAAGGAGGATAAGGATCCGGCAGATGTAGCGAATTATAGGCCGATCTCGCTCCTAAATGTGGATGTGAAAATCTTTTCCAAAATTCTTGCGAATCGGTTGGCTCATCACGTTCCAACATGGGTGGGTCTAGACCAGGTGGGCTTTGTCCCTGGCAGAGAAGCCAGGGACAACACCATCAAGGCCCTCAACCTGCATCATTGGCTCACTTCTTCCAAACACGAAGGGTTTTTTCTATCAATGGATGCAGAGAAGGCCTTCGACCGAGTGGCCTGGGACTACATGGACTCCGTGTTAGACACTTTAGGTCTAGGAACCAGAATGAGGGATTATATCGGAGCTTTGTATACAAATCCACAGGCGAGAGTGCGAGTCATTGGTCACTTGTCGGAGGCCTTCTCCATCCACAATGGCACGAGACAGGGTTGTCACCTTTCTCCTATACTGTATATTCTCACGCTGGAACCTCTTCTTCGCTGCATTCGGGCGAATACTAACATAAAGGGTATTGAAATAGCCATAAGGAATATAAACTCGCAGCTTTTGCCGATGATATTTTGCTCTTTCTCTCCTCCCCCTTGACTTCCCTGCCTAATTTGCTGCATGTTCTTGAACAATTCCGAATTATCTCACACTTGAAAATCAATTACTCCAAATCATTTGCTCTGAATATCTCGCTGCCCTCATCGCTGGTTGGCATTTGCCAGGAGAATTTCCCCTTTCGATGGAAAGCCGATGATATTACCTACCTGGATATTCGGCTTCCGGGTAAACTCACAGATCTTTACAATAAGAACTTCCTAGCGGAACTAAACGCTATACAGCAAGACATGCGTCGGTGGGATGTCCCCACGATTTCCTGGTTCGGGCGTGCCTCCATATTGAAAATGACAGTGCTTCCTCGAATGCTATATAAATTACAGACAATTCCGATCGCCTTACCACCCTCCTTCTTTGCGACGTATAAGAGACTATGTAGAAAGTTTCTGTGGGGAACCAAGGCACCGAGAATTAGTTGGGCGAAATTGGTACTCCCGAAATTGGATGGGGGCATTGGTCTCCCGGATATACAGAGGTACTACTGGGCTACGCAGCTGACACGGATAGTGGACTGGAGGGTTCATGCACGCCGTAAAGGTTGGGTACTCCTGGAAAATTTGATTACGGGAACTGAACTTGGGACAGTCCCCTGGTTTTCCAGCAAACATTGGACGCCTAACGTTCAATCTCACCCTCTGGTAGGGGCAACTCTTTCTGCGTTTACACAAGCGTGTAGAACGTATGCAGTGTTGGATACAGAGAGTAAGTTAACTCCCCTTAGAGGAAACACAGACTTTATGCCGGGGCTAGACAGTTCCTACCTGACAAAAGAATGGCCACACGTAGATATGCTAGCCAAACACTTTTTCTCTGGGGATAGGTTTCTTAACCTGAGAGAACTAGCGTCACTATCCCTGACCAAAGCCTTCCCTCTCTTTGCTTACCTCCAGATAAAGCACTTTCTGGACAGCCCGAGGACCAGAGGATGCTTTACGAAACCATCTACAGTGTTTGAGTCGTTGTGCTCTAGCACGTCTCCCCAGAGACATGTGATCTCGATGCTTTACGCATCAATGTTCAAAGAACCCTTTGCTTCCATGCAGGCGGAACGAACCTTTTGGGAGGCCCGACTTGAAACACCGATTGAGAAGAAAAGCTGGGAGCGGGTTCATTGGTATATCCATAAAGGTTCGCTGAATGTAAACACCCAGGAAAATGGGTACAAGATTAGAACGCGGTGGTATAGGACACCGGATCTGATCCACAAATTCTTTCCGAATGTGTCAAATCGGTGCTGGAGATGTGGGCAGGACTTGGGTACCTTCCTCCACATTTGGTGGGAATGCTCGCTGATCCAACCATACTGGCAGAGGGTACATGATGTGACGACTGCGGTCTCCTCGCTACCACTGGAGTTTTCGCCAGCACAGTATCTTCTCCATCTGTCCACAATATCTAAGAAACGGTATCGCAATTCTGTGGCGATCCATATGATAAACGCGGCCAGACTATGTGTACCCGTCCACTGGAGGGCCACAGTGCCACCATCTATGAAAGAATGGGTGACACGCATAGGGCACATCGCAGCGATGGAGGAACTGATATACACTGCGCAAGATAGGATTTCCAACTTTGCCACTATTTGGGACGACTGGTTTACATTTCGGAATTCTGCGGAATTTCAAAATCTCTTATAGACTAATAGCTGATTGGGACTTTTATATAGAGTGCTACTTGTTCGACAACTGAGGTATAATCTTGACAGTATGTTCTTATTGCCAAACAGAATAAGATGGAGAGGGTAGTTGGTGGTTACCCCACCCCCTCTTCAAGCATTCACGTCCAAACGCTCTCTTCCTCATACTCACCCCCCTCCCCGGACCCCTCCTCCCGCACCCCCCCTTTTTTTTTTTTTTCCCTTCTTTACCTTTCTCCCCTAGATCTTCCTCCTTTTGTCTCCTTCTTCTCCCTTCGCTTTTCCTCTTTTATTTGATTTTGATGAAAGGAGGGTATGAGGGGTCGGGGTTGTCCTGATGGACCCCCCCCACTCATGTTCTCTAAATATGTAGATCCTTAGAGAGGAAGGTAGAAATCGAACCATAGGTTCTGGTCTACTGTGGTAATGGCCATGACTTGCCACTCTTATTAAAGGTTCTGGTAGCATCTAAATGCACTTTCATTAACACGATCCCTCACAGAGGACTTGAGATATATTCTTGTTATTATCTGAGATGATGTTGTTATTAGGGATGGGCCCGGTGCTCGATTCGAACCCATGTTCGAATCGAGCATCGGGCGTTCGCTCGCTCGTCGAGCCCAGAACTATTTTGGCCGTTCGCATCACATTCGTGTGATGCGAGCGGCCCCGCAATGCATTGCGGCCGGCGCGGCCGGCGCAGTGCATTGCTGGCTGATGATTGGCCAAGCATGCACTGTGACCCCGCATGCTTGGCCAATCACAGCGCCCGAAACTCGGAGAGCAATAATTGGCTACAGGCAGGACGCCTGTAGCCAATTACAGCTCAGGGGCTTTAGTACACGCCCCACCATTTAAAAGGCCGCCACGCCATCAGCCCCGGTCACATGAGTTCCGGCTTTAGGAGAGATTAGTCTGCTGATTCTGTCTTTGCTTGATACTGAAAGATTTGCTCTTCTTTGCTAAACCATTGGCTATTTCTTTGCTAAACCATTGCTACCTAAGTCATTGATCGTTCATTGCTGCTGATTGCACAGTTAGTGTGTTATTAGCTGCTGCTGGGGATTAGTCTGGTGCGTGCTTACTGTTATTAGTACAGTATTGCAGTAGTACCAACCGCAGTGCTGTTAGCACAGCATTGCACCCCAACAGCACCCATAGGACTTCTAGTGTGTTAGTGGCAGCAAACAGAGCTCCTATATTTTCTTCTCAGCAGCACCCATAGGACTTCTAGTGTGTTAGTGGCAGCAAACAGAGCTCCTATATTTTCTTCTCAGCACCACCCATAGGACTTCTAGTGTGTTAGTGGCATCACACAGAGCTCCTATATTTTCTTCTCAGCAGCACCCATAGGACTTCTAGTGTGTTAGTGGCAGCAAACAGAGCTCCTATATTTTCTTCTCAGCAGCACCCATAGGACTTCTAGTGTGTTAGTGGCAGCAAACAGAGCTCCTATATTTTCTTCTCAGCAGCACCCATAGGACTTCTAGTGTGTTAGTGGCAGCAAACAGAGCTCCTATATTTTCTTCTCAGCAGCACCCATAGGACTTCTAGTGTGTTAGTGGCATCACACAGAGCTCCTATATTTTCTTCTCAGCAGCACCCATAGGACTTCTAGTGTGTTAGTGGCAGCAAACAGAGCTCCTATATTTTCTTCTCAGCAGCACCCATAGGACTTCTAGTGTGTTAGTGGCAGCAAACAGAGCTCCTATATTTTCTTCTCAGCAGCACTCATAGGACTTCTAGTGTGTTAGTGGCAGCAAACAGAGCTCCTATATTTTCTTCTCAGCAGCACCCATAGGACTTCTAGTGTGTTAGTGGCATCACACAGAGCTCCTATATTTTCTTCTCAGCAGCACCCATAGGACTTCTAGTGTGTTAGTGGCAGCAAACAGAGCTCCTATATTTTCTTCTCAGCAGCACCCATAGGACTTCTAGTGTGTTAGTGGCAGCAAACAGAGCTCCTATATTTTCTTCTCAGCAGCACCCATAGGACTTCTAGTGTGTTAGTGGCATCACACAGAGCTCCTATATTTTCTTCTCAGCAGCACCCATAGGACTTCTAGTGTGTTGGTGGCAGCAAACAGAGCTCCTATATTTTCTTCTCAGCAGCACCCATAGGACTTCTAGTGTGTTAGTGGCAGCAAACAGAGCTCCTATATTTTCTTCTCAGCAGCACCCATAGGACTTCTAGTGTGTTAGTGGCAGCAAACAGAGCTCCTATATTTTCTTCTCAGCAGCACCCATAGGACTTCTAGTGTGTTAGTGGCATCACACAGAGCTCCTATATTTTCTTCTCAGCAGCACCCATAGGACTTCTAGTGTGTTAGTGGCAGCAAACAGAGCTCCTATATTTTCTTCTCAGCAGCACCCATAGGACTTCTAGTGTGTTAGTGGCAGCAAACAGAGCTCCTATATTTTCTTCTCAGCAGCACCCATAGGACTTCTAGTGTGTTAGTGGCATCACACAGAGCTCCTATATTTTCTTCTCAGCAGCACCCATAGGACTTCTAGTGTGTTAGTGGCAGCAAACAGAGCTCCTATATTTTCTTCTCAGCAGCACCCATAGGACTTCTAGTGTGTTAGTGGCAGCAAACAGAGCTCCTATATTTTCTTCTCAGCAGCACCCATAGGACTTCTAGTGTGTTAGTGGCATCACACAGAGCTCCTATATTTTCTTCTCAGCAGCACCCATAGGACTTCTAGTGTGTTGGTGGCAGCAAACAGAGCTCCTATATTTTCTTCTCAGCAGCACCCATAGGACTTCTAGTGTGTTAGTGGCAGCAAACAGAGCTCCTATATTTTCTTCTCAGCAGCACCCATAGGACTTCTAGTGTGTTAGTGGCATCACACAGAGCTCCTATATTTTCTTCTCAGCAGCACCCATAGGACTTCTAGTGTGTTAGTGGCAGCAAACAGAGCTCCTATATTTTCTTGTCAGCAGCACACATAGTACCTATAGTGTGTTAGTGTCAGCACCCATAGGACCTACAGTGTGTTGTGAGCACACATAGGAGTTCTATTTTTTATACTATATACACTACCGACTACAATGGCTGGAAGACCGCCAAGGAGAGGCAGAGCGTGCCGAGGCAAGAACACAGGGCAGGCAGGCTCTGTTTCTAGAGACAACAGTGCTGGCCGTGGACGTGGTCGTGCATCGTCATCAGCACGTGGCCATGGGACACGCTTGTCTTTGTTTTCGGCAGCTGGACATGTGGAGCCGCATCATGCTGAAGGCTTGGTAGAATGGATGACCAAGCCCTCCTCATCCTCATCCTCTCTCACCCAGGCTCAGGGTACTGGCAGAGCAGCTGCCAACGCGTACTCAATGGCATCATCAGCCACCCCTTCCCTAGACCCACCATGTCCTCCTGAGGAGTCCCCCGAACTGTTTGAGCACAGTGTTGGGTACATGCTCCAGGAGGATGCCCAACGATTCGAAGGCTCGGATGATGATACCCAGCTTGAGGAAGTCAGTAGTGTGCGCGCAGAGAGAGGGGATGCTGAAGGACAGCAATCTGGCAGTAGTGTTCCACCAGCTGCAGCTTACTGCCAGGTTTGCTCTAGTGGTGAAGAGGGAGGGGATGATGAGGTCACTGACTCCACGTGGGTGCCTGAAGGGAGAGAGGAGGAGGAGGAGGAGGATGCAGCGTCACATGTCTAACGAGGCAGGATGCCTCCTGGAGGCCAGCTAGAGGCCAGCACAGCAACTGTACCACACCGCAGAGCTCCGCCTGTGCAGGGCGCTGCCTCTGCACATTATAACAAAAGTTCTTTGGTGTGGGCCTTTTTTGAGACGAGTGCATCAGATCGCACCACTGCTATTTGCAATATTTGTCTCAAGCGTATCTCGCGTGGCCAAAACATCAGCCGCTTGGGCACCACAAGCATGAGCAGACATATGTCGACCTGCCATGCAGCTCGTTGGCAAGCACACATAAAAGACCCACACCAAAGAACAAAGCGGACCTCTCCTTGCTCCTCATCAGCTGGGATCTCCATCCCCACTATATCTTCAGTCCTCTCTGAAAGCTGCTCTGAGAGGACTGAAGGTGTAGAATTAGGTGTGTCACAACCAAGTACTTGCAGTACACCGACGTCCGATTGTAGCAGGCAAATTTCCCTGCCCCAGCTGCTGGAACGTCGAAAGAAGTATACTCCCAGCCATCCACATGCCCAGCGGTTGAATGCTAGCTTGGCTAAATTGCTAGCACTTCAACTGCTGCCTTTTCAGTTGATAGACTCGGCCCCCTTCCGTGAGTTTGTTCAATGTGCGGTTCCTCAGTGGCAGGTTCCCAAACGCCACTTTTTCTCACGGAAGGCGATTCCGTCTCTCTACTGGCATGTGGAAGGCAATGTCCATGCCTCGCTGGACAGGGCGGTCAGCGGTAAGGTGCATATTACCGCTGACTCATGGTCCAGCAGGCATGGACAGGGACGTTATCTTTCTTTCACGGCCCATTGGGTCACTCTATTGGCAGCTGGGAGGGATGCAGGACAAGGTGCAGTAGTGTTGGAGGTTGTTCCGCCACCACGCCTCCAAAATGCTACTACTGGTTGTGACACACCTCTCTCCTCCACCCCCTCCTCTTCTTCTTCCTCCATGTCCTCTTCGAGTGCTCTGTCCTCGGAACCAGCGGTGCTCCGTAGGCGTACAAGGGGCTACGCGAGTACGCAGGCAAAAAGATGCCATGCCGTGCTTGCGCTGGTGTGTTTGGGGGACAGGAGCCACACTGGGCCAGAGGTTCTGGCAGCTCTGCAGGGGCAGGCCGAGAGGTGGTTGACGCCACGCCAGCTTAAGCCAGGAATGGTCGTTTCTGATAATGGCACCAACCTCCTCTCCGCCCTGCGACAGGGGCAGCTCACCCATGTGCCCTGTATGGCTCACGTCCTCAACCTGGTGGTGCAGCGGTTCTTGGGCAGGTTCCCAGGCTTACAGGATGTCCTGAGGCAGGCCAGGAAAGTCTGCGTGCATTTCCGCCGATCTTATAATGCCAGTGCTCGGCTGACTGAGCTGCAAAAGGAGCTGAACCTGCCCAAGAACCGCCTAATATGTGACATGCCCACCAGGTGGAACTCAACGTTGGCCATGCTGCAGCGACTGCACACGCAGCAGAGGGCCATCAATGAGTACCTTTGCGACTACGGCACCAGGACAGGGTCAGGGGAGCTTGGCTTTTTTCCCCCACGCCAGTGGAGCATGATCAGGGATGCATGCACTGTCCTCTCACCATTTGAGGAGGCCACGAGGATGGTGAGCAGTGACAGTGCATGCATCAGTGACACTGTACCTCTTGTCCACCTGTTGGAGCATACGCTGCGTGGGATAATGGACAGGGCACTTGAGGCAGAACAGAGGCAGGAAGAGGAGGACTTCCTTGTCTCTCAAGGCCCCCTTTATCCAGACAATGTTCCTTCTGTCCCACCCATCACACAGGAAGAGGAGGAGGAGGAGGAGGAGGATTGTGTGAGCATGGAGGTGGAGCCTGGCACTCAGCATCAGCAGCAGCAGTCTTTTAGGGATGATGTACAGTCCCAACAAACCAGTGGACTTGTACGTGGCTGGGAGGAGGTGGCTGGCGATCATGTCATCCTCAGTGACCCAGAAGACTCCGGACCGAATGCCTCAGCTAACCTACGCTGCATGGCCTCCCTGATCCTGCAAAGCCTGCGGAAGGATCCTCGTGTTCTTCGGATCAAGGAGAGTGACCATTACTGGCTGGCCACTCTCCTTGATCCACGGTACAAGGGTAAGGTTGCGGACCTTATCTTGCCGTCGCAGAGGGAGCAGAGGATGAGACATCTCAGGGAGGCCTTGCAGAAAGGTCTGTGCAACGCGTTCCCAGAAACTGGGAGGTTACAAACTCCTGGTCCTGGACGACGAGTTGCTGAGGCTTCGGTCAGTAGCAGAAGGAGCGGTGGGGAAGGTGGACGTCTGACCGATGCGTTCAGACAATTTTTTAGTCCGCAGCCCCAAGGTATGATCGGTTCCAGCAACCATCGCCAGCGTCTGATATACATGGTGCAGGAATACCTAGGGGCAAGGTCAGACTTGGACACCTTTCCCACCGAAAATCCTCTGGCTTACTGGGTCCTGAGGATGGATCACTGGCCAGAGCTTGCACAGTATGCAATTGAGCTACTGGCCTGTCCTGCATCCAGCGTTCTTTCCGAACGCACATTCAGTGCTGCTGGAGGATTTGTCACCGATCATAGGGTGCGCCTGTCCACCGACTCGGTTGATCGACTGACCTTCATAAAAATGAATCAGTCTTGGATCACCACCAGCTACCAGACACCTGAAGCGGATATAACGGAATAATTTATAATGTCACATCCCTTCAAGACTGCCTATGCTGATGCTGAGTGACTGTCCTGTTATGTTCACTGACTATCCTCTTCCTCCTCCTCAATGATCCATGCCACCACACCAGTGCCTAAGGCACAATTTTTCAGCCCCTGTATAACAGGGGCGTGTAATTACAATTTTTTAAAAAGATGCTTCGCAACAGGTGTGACTGCTGTGCTCAGAGTACAGTATCTGTGAGGGGTTGCAGTGTTGTGGCACCAGCACCAGTGCCTAAGGCACAATTTTTCAGCCCCTGTTGGGGCGTGTAATTACAATTTTTAGGCAATGCTTTGCAACAGGTCTCATTGCTGTGCTCAGAGTACAGTATCTGTGAGGGGTTGCAGTGTTGTGGCACCAGCACCAGTGCCTAAGGCACAATTTTTCAGCCCCTGTATAACAGGGGCGTGTAATTACAATTTTTTAAAAAGATGCTTCGCAACAGGTGTGACTGCTGTGCTCCAAGTACAGTATCTGTGAGGGGTTGCAGTGTTGTGGCACCAGCACCAATGCCTAAGGCACAATTTTTCAGCCCCTGTTTAACAGGGGCGTGTAATTACAAATCTTGATCTAATAGTTCACAGCAGGGCCCATTCCTGCGCCCACCAAGAGTAACTATGAGGGCCTACAGTCTTGTGGCAACACCGTCCACCACCACCACCACCACCAAAGGCCCAATTTTTCTGCCCTGTTCAACAGGTGCATGCAATTACAAATCTTGATCTAATAACTCACAGCAGGGCCCATTCCTGCACCCACCAAGAGTAACTGTGAGGGCTTACAGTCTTGTGGCAACACCGTCCACCACCACCACCACCACCACCAAAGGCCCAATTTTTCTGCCCGGTTCAACAGGTGCATGCAAGTACAAATCTTGATCTATTAACTCACAGCAGGGCCCATTCCTGTGCCCACCAGTCTTGTGGCTACACCAACATCTAATAGGGCAAATTTCTGCAGAGTATATACGGCAGGCCCCTACTTTCAAACATCCAACTTACAAACGACTCCTACTTGCAAACGGCAAGAGAAAACAGGAAGTGAGAGGAAATCTACCCCTAGGAAGGAAAATTCTATCCTGTTAGATTTAATTTGGGAAAAAGGTATCTCCTCTCTACTGATGCTTTATCACCAATCCTTGTTTCAATTAAAACCCCACTTTTCCAAAAACATTTGTCATTGGGACGGAAAGTGAGGTGACATGTTCTGAACAGATGTGCAAAGACAGCAAATGTTACAGGGGTGATAACCCCTCCCTATGTTCTCCAAAAAGCTTAAAAATTGATTTTTTTGGGATGTAGCTACACTTCATAATGTACCTGTTCAGATTCTACTTAAGAACAAACCTACAGTCCATGTCTTGTTTGCACCACCTATATACTGCTGTTCAGAGTATATAGGGTTGTAGGTATAGGGTTTTATTTTGGGTGCGGGGTCCCCCTTAGTATCCATACAAGACCCAAAGGGGCTGGGGTGGGGGGGGGGGGGGTGATGGGGTAGCCATGCCATTTTTCTCAAGGATTTTCAGCCATATGGCGGCCAGGACAAGACATGACATTAAAGCCGCAAGTGGTTTTAAATGGCTTCTTTTTTTCCTTTACAAATGTCATTTTGTGCAAGGACAGTTCTAAACACGGGAAACACATGCCACTTCACAGGCATACTTTAGACACCCCCCAGGTACCATATTTAAAGGAAAATTTCACTTTTTTTTTTTTCACTTTATGCATCATTAAAATGACTGCTCCCGAAAAAACTTTAGTTTTTAAAATTTCTTTTTGCATTGATATATGTCCCCTGGGGCAGGACCCGGGTCCCCAAACCTGTTTTATGACATTAACATGCATATTGGCCGTTGTAATTAGCAATTTTGATTTCGAACGTTCGCGTCCATT
Source organism: Rana muscosa (assembly GCA_029206835.1). Taxonomy (NCBI): domain Eukaryota; kingdom Metazoa; phylum Chordata; class Amphibia; order Anura; family Ranidae; genus Rana; species Rana muscosa. The sequence continues at coordinate 58,704,584 of CM055119.1, forward strand.
ATAACGAATAGGGTTCGAAAATTCGCGCGAACTTTCGGTCCGTTCGAAGGTTCTGGTGCGAACCGAACCCGGGGGTGTTCGGCTCATCCCTAGTTGTTATTTTATATAACTGAACATTGTACATGGGCACTACATAACATGTATTTATATTGTACATGGAGCCAGACCCTCTGGATCTCCAGGCTTACCCCCCCCCCTTTTTTTCCCCTATTATGGTTGTTATCGCTGTAATGTGTAATTACGCTGTTTTTCAATAAAATCTTTATGAAACAAAAAAAAAAAAAAGATCATGTGTGGGCTTCAGGGCATTTTTCACGACGTGAAAAATGGCCATGAAAAAATTGGAACATGCTCTAATTTTTCTCGTCGTTTTTCAAATCTTCGCTTTTCTCGTCATGAAAAACGGGCGTGTGTAGGCTTTAATGATGTGAAAAAAAATGTGCATGCGACGAGAAAAAATCAGTTTTATTCAATGACATTAAAAACGGTCGTGTGTACGCAGCAGGAGTGTTTACCTGCATTTAGGTGCAGTTGGTTTAGCTGTGTTTGAAGAAAATAGAATTCTGTGCATTCACAATCCGATTAGAAACACATGTAAATGTGAATAAATACATCTAAATACGCCTAATGCCTTGCACACATGAGCGGAATTTCCATCGAAATAAACTCTGACGGGTTTTTCCGACGGAGTTCTGACGGAATTCCGCTCAAGCTGTCTTGCATACACACGGTCACACTAAAATCCAACCAACAAGAACGCAGTGACGTAAAACACTACGACGAGCCGAGAAAATTAAGGTCTATGCTTCAAATTGTTTCCGAGCCTGCGTGGTTTTTAGTCCATCGGAATTGCATCCAGACGAAAGGAAATTCCGATCATTTCATCGGAAAAAAAGAGAACATGTTCTCTATCTAATTCCGTCGGAATTTCCAACAGAAAAAGTCAGATGGGGCATACACACGGTCGGAATATCCGATGAAAAAATTCCGTCCGACTTTTTCCATCAAAAATTCCGAGCGCGTGTACATGGCATTAGAGCAGCTAAACCTGGAAAATCTAAATGCAAGAAAAAGTGATCTGAGAGGCATAAAAGTTATTTGTATATCCCAGATAACTTCTCCAGCATTTAGAAAAGCTACACAAAGGAATAAGGATGAGCCGAACACCCCCCGGTTCGGTTAGCACCAGAACTTACGAACAGGCAAAAAATTAGTTCAAACGCGCAAACACCGTTAAAGTCAATGGGACACGAACATGAAAAATCAAAAGTGCTAGTTTTAAAGGCTTATATGCATGGTATTGTCATAAAAAGTGTTTGGGGACCTGGGTCCTGCCCCCAGGGGACATGTATCATCAGCAGTGATTTTAATAATGCTTAAAGTGAAACAATAAAAATTTAATATTCCTTTTAAATATCGTGCCTGGGGGGTGTCTATAATATACCTGTAAAGTGGCACATTTTTCCCGTGTTTAGAACAGTCCCGCAGAAAAATTACATTTCTAAATGAAAAAAAGTCATTTAAAACTGATCGCGGCTATAATGAATTGTCGGGTCTCGGCAATATAGATAAAACTCATTGAAAAAAATGGCATGGGTCCCCCTCCAGTCTATTAACAGGCCAGTTAAGGAAAACCCTGAACCAAAATTAAAAGAAAAAATGTGGAGGGGTCCCCGAATATCCATACCAGGCCCTTCAGGTCTGGTATGAATATTAAGGGGAACCCTGCGCCAAATAAAAAAACTGATCGCGGCTATAATGAATTGTCGGGTCTCGGCAATATACAGTAGATAAAACTCATTGAAAAAAATGGCATGGGTCCCCCCTCCAGTATATTAACAGGCCCATTAAGGGAAACCCTGAACCAAAATAAAAAAAAAAAAATTGTGTGGGGGTCCCCCAATATCCATACCAGGCCCTTCAGGTCTGGTATGGATATTAAGGGGAACCCTGCACCAAATAAAAAAAATGGTATAAGGGGTCCCCCCAAAATCCATACCAGACCCTTTAGGTCTGGTATGAATTTTAAGGGGAACTCTGCGCCAAAATGAAAAAAATCCATACCAGACCCTTATCCGAGCACGCAACCTGGCAGGCCCCAGGAAAAGAGGGGAGACGAGAGAGCGCCCCCCCTCCTGAACCGTACCAGGCCACAGGCCCTCAACATGGGTGCTTTGGGGCAGGGGGGTTGCCCGGTGGTTGTGGGGGTCTGCAGGTGGGGGGCTTATTGGAACATGGAAGCCCCCTTTAACAAGGGGACCCCCAGATCCTGGCCCCCACTATGTGAATTGGTAAGGGGTACATTGTACCCCTACTAATTCACAAAAAAGTGTCAAAAATAGTAAAAAAGACAGGAGACACTTCAGGACAAGTCCTTTATTAAAAAATAAAATAATAAAACTGTCCCGCAATGTCCATTCATTTTCTATCACGCTGCCTGACAAACCAAAAAAAGAAAAAAAAAGCCGCAACAGATCCACCTCCATGGAAGGCTTCCGCCGAGTGACGTTTATTCTCGGTGACAGCTGTTATATAGCTGAGGGCGGGGCCACCCGGTGACGTAAACGGGTCACCCGCCTTCTTCTGACGTCACGTGGTGTCAGAGGGACATAGATGCTTACATAGATGCATGATGTCCATACAGATGATTTTATGTCTTTTACATTGTTTTACTCTAGATTTTCCAACAACATCTAGCCCTTCCAGTGGCCCATGTTGTGCAGGACTTGTCTTTACCCCATGATATGCCAAGTACCATGGCGTCAATATGTATATGTGATTTTTAGCATGCCCTGCGTTTATGCGATTTTTGTGTATGCATTTTTTTGTCATTCAGTATGCTGTACATGATCTCACAAGGTATAATAAAATGCTCTTTGCTAAGACTGCTTTTTGGTATACATCTCTCATTCAAAGTCCCCAACAAACCCCCCTTTTTTGTCGGAACCCATATAAGCAATACTGTGCTTTATATCCCACATGCTTACTCTATATAGTAATTGGCCTCATTCAAAGTCCCCCCTGACCCAACTTTCTTTTTTTCTTCACAGGAACTAAGGGGTCAAGCCCAACTCCTGAAAAACCACCCCACACCATAGTCCCCCTCCGCCAAATGATTTGGACCAGTGCACAAAGCAAGGCCCATAAAGACATGGATGAGCACGTTTGGGGTGGAGGAACTTGACTGGCCTGCAAAGAGTCCTGACCTCAAGCCGATACTGAAATATTCACATAGACACACTCTTAAACCTTGTGGACAACCTTTCTAGAATAGTTGAAGCTGTTATAGCTGCAAAGGGTGGGTCAACACAATATTGAACCCTACAGACTAATGCAGCGTACACACGACCATTTTACATTTTAAAAAACTACGTTTTTCTCGACGTGATTTTTCTTGTTTCCTCTCAAGCCTGTCTTGCATACACATGTTCATGAAAAAAAAAGGCTTGAGCAAAGCGCAGTGATGTACAACACGTACGACGGCACTATAAAGGGGAAGTTCCGTTCGAATGGCGCCACCCTTTGGGACGCTTTTGCTAATTTCGTGTTACCGCGTGTTAGTAAAAGTTTGGTGAGAGACGATTCGCGCTTTTCAGTCTTCGAGCTTTTAAGATCGTTTTGTGGAGTTCAGTTTGTGCTTGTGGGTTTGTATCTGTCTTTCAGTGCTTGTAGTCAGTTTGTATCTGTTTATACAGTGCGTTCTTGTCCACTCGTTACTTTTTTTCAGGTCGTTCTTCATAGGCCTTGCTGTTCTTCCGTGCGTTCTTTTAGTTCGTTCTGACCAGCCGACCGTTATCTAGCCATGTTGCGGCTACGTACTCGTCGTAGAGTTCATGCTGTAGTTGGAGCAGAGGTTCTTTCTGTATCCCGACTCCAGTCCATGAACAGGGTGAGGAGGAGTTCATGGACCAAGAATTGGTTGCTCCAGCGGTACCAATTCTGTCACATGCCGTTGTTGCGGGAGATCAGGGAGAATAATCCTGAAGACTACAGGAATTTTCACAGGATGTCTGACCCCGTATTTCAGCATCTGTTGGCTTTGGTGTCCCCCTATATTACCAGGCAGGACACCGTTATGCGGTAAGCCATCACTGCTGAGCAGAGGCTCATCTCCACTTTGCGATACCTGGCGGCTGAGAGAAGCCTGCAGGACCTCAAGTTCTCAACAGGCATCTCCCCCCAGGCTCTGGGGATCATTATACCAGAGACTTGTTCTGCCATCCTTCAAGTTTTTGCAGGAGGACTATATTAAGGTAAGTTGTCTCCTTTAACATCACATTCTATGTATTTATTGCTTAATAAATCGTCATGATGGCAATGGTGTCGGCCACCTACGAGTTTCTTTACGTGGATGTTGGTAAAAATAGACGGATGTCCAATGGAGGTGTATTTGCTCAGACTGAGTTTGGCCAACGGCTCCTATCAGATGAGCTGGCCTTGCCACCTGCGGACCAGAATGTGGAGGGACTCCCGTTCGTCTTCATCACGGATGAGGTGTTTGGCCTGGGTCCCCATTTAATGAGGCCATTTCCTCAAAGGACCCTCACCCCTGAGAGGAGGGTGTTTAATCATCGGCTGGCCAGAGCCAGAAGGGTGGTGGAAAATGCCTTTGGCATCATGGCCAGCCGATTCCGCTTGTTCCTGACCTCCATCCATCTTGCCCCATACAAATGGAACCATGTGGTAATGACCTGTTGTGTCCTCCACAATTTCTTACAGGTACATTCCCCAAATTATCTTTCTTTTGGTGGGCCTGAGGCCTCAATACAGGACGGAAATCATTTAGTGGCCCTGGAAGCTGGCCATCCAGGCTTGGCCCCCCAAACCGGCCGTGATGTGCGGCAGCAATATTTGGAATATTTTGTGGGTAGGGGGGCCATTGATATGCCTGTTGAATCTTAAATATTTTTTGTGAAAAAATAAAATATTTCTGCTTTCATTTTTTTTATTGTCTTTTTGGTTGTGTTTCTTTTATCTTTCTCCTAGGTTCTCCTAGTGCACTTGTAGTGCCATGTGTATTTTGCATTATTAAATACCCATCATTGTCAGTGTAAACACAAAACATAATTTTGCTTAATTTGGCCAACATTTAGATAATAAGCCACACATTTTAGTTTTTAAAATCTTTTTAATCTTTGCACATTATATTTTTTTTTGTTTTTTGTTTTTTTAACAAAAGTAGGTATAAAATTTGGAGTGTTACAAAATATTTTTGGGGGTAAAACGCATGAACAGGCATGCTTAAAAAACTTACCAAAAATTTTGCTTCAAAATTTCGACATGTAGTATTATTTAAACATTAAACCAAAAAATTACCTTATAAAACAAAGCAGGTTCAAAGTTATTTTGAGCCAACAATTTAAACCTGCCCAAGCACAGCCATGATATTTTGTAGCCTTTGCTCCACTCGCTTGGTATTTTGCCTGATCTGTATCAAGTCTCCCTTTATTTTTTCAAGGTCACGACAGCAGACCATTAGGTATTGTATCAGGATCTGTGCACTGTGACTTGTAAAAGTTTCTTGGTTTTCAGGCAGAACAGCACCTAAAAATATCAAAAACAACATGTAGTATAAATATGTAGGCCTACATCTATTACCTGAATCTGAGGTGTTTGACACTGACCTGTTGTGGTGCCACTTTCCACTTCCTCCACTTCTCGTTCCTCTACATCATGTGGTTGTGGGTCTCTTGTTGGAGGTGTGGGATTTCTAGGCTTATGTCTAGAACCTTTTTGAAGCCCTATTGAGATTGCAATAAAAGGTATAGTTTAGTTCATAAATAATAATTATCTTCAAAAATAAGCCCTGAAAGAGGAATATGAAACATTCTTTGGAAGTGTGGTACAATTGTCTTTTTAGCCAAAGTTACAAGCTGAACACATGATTGTATCCATACCCAAAACAGGAACAATAGTTTTTTTTATCAAGTTTCACACATGGAAACACCCCCAAGTATATACACTCTTTCACCTGTGTGTGTCACCCTAAAAAGGTTGTTCTGTTGGGCCACACTTGTGCTCCTGAGTCCAGATGTTTAACCAGCTGCTGAGCATTCTCTCCTTAACATTACAATGCATACACTTAATATTTTAAAAATATAGTTCCCAAAAATCTATTCAAACATCATGTCCCAAAAATCAGCTCCCCAAAATAGACATGGTAAAAAAATTTACAACGTTGTATCAGCCAAAAACATTGTATTATTAAGTGTACGTACGAAAGAGGTTTACTACGACCGAATAATGTGCCCACGAACATGAAAGTTGCTATCTTTAACTGTACTACATTAAAGAAAAACACATGCAGCAATATGCAAGTAATAATAATTTGAAGTTCAAAGACATGAAAATTACTTACTTTTTCCTATAACTTTCTTTATTCTTTTGTATTGGTCGGGCTCCCGCAACTTTAGGTCAGACCACCGTTTTCTGAGCTGTTCCTTAGTTCTGCACACCCCGAATTTTTGGTGAAGAGTTTTAACCACTTTCCCCATAATTTTGGCCTTGACAAGATTCGGCTTTTTATACGGCCCATGCTTGGCATCATAATCCTCCCTCCTCAAAATGGCGACCATATCCACCATTTCCTCGAATGTCATGTTGGATGCCTTATATCTCCGGGATCGGGTCTTTGGTTCCTCAGGAATTTCATCCTCTGTTGATGTAATCTCAGCCACCTGAGTCTCCGCCATGTTGTCTAGCACTACGACGAGCGAGAAGGGGCGGGGAAAGTACTATATCGAATGTCAGGGGCGGGGAAAACGTGCGGAGTTTCACACATACGCAGTGTATATAAAGCTAATACGCATGTGTTGTAACTACGTTCATTTTGCGGAAGAAGGAGTAAGCAACGAACGTGATAACGAAGGTACGTAACATTTTTCTGATTTTTGTTTCATCAGTGGATGAGATTGTGGCCTATATATGGACCTAAAGATTATTTGAAGAGTCTTGACTGACACTAGTATTTTTGTGTTGTTTTTGACTTTCAGCAAACATGCAGGCTTTCAAATGTCCTGAATTTATGGGGGAGTTCCTGGACAGATGGAAGGAACTTCCTGTTCTCCGGCAAACAAAAACAGCAAAAAATAAAAATAATGCAGCCGGGAAGGCAGCACTGGAGAGCCTGCTAGAATTCGGAAAGACCCAGATCCCCACAGCAACCATCCAAGAGGTGAACACCAAACTATCTACCATTAGGGGCACATATAGGACTCAGCGGAATATGGTCCTGAAATCCCAGAGGTCAGGAGCTGCAGCAGAGGAAGTTTATAAACCCAGTCTGTGGTACTACAGCAAATTATCATTTCTGGATGACCATCTGGAAGTCAGGGAATCTCTGTAAACCCTTCCCCCAGACGTCTCTCCAGCCTTCCCTGCAGCCAACCCTCCAGCCTTCCCTGCAGCCAACCCTCCAGCCTTCCTTGCAACCCAGCTCTGGCTTCTTCGGAGGAACAACCAGAGGTCCTTGAGGAGCCGGATTTGGACATATGGAGCCAGGTATAGTATTGATATCAAGATTTATATGTAATAAAAGTAATGATGTAAAATAGATGTTAATATTGCTAACTATTTAATGCTTGAAAAATAAGTGTTTTAAATATCAATAGACAGTAGTGGTCAAAATTGATGGGGACAAGAATAAAAAATGCAGGGGTCAGAATCATTGTCTTTTTAATTTCTTTTTGCATTCAATTTTCAAATGTCATGAGGTGAAAAATGTGTGTGATTGATGAAGCAAACAAATAAAGTATGTCCCTTTTTTATACACAGCCAGAGCTGAGCCAGGAAGAGGGTGACGTTGTGGGCCAGGAGGAGGCAGGGCCCAGTGGCACACAGGAGGAGGCAGGGCCCAGTGGCACACAAGAGGAGGCCAGGCCCAGCACAAGAGCCCAGATTCCTCCCCTGAAAATTCAACAAAGAATGCCCAGGAGGCTTAGGCAGGTGGAGGAGGAAACACGTGCCTTTTATTCGAGAGGCTACTGCGGCCCTCAGAGAGCCCCCCTCCATTGAAGAGGGCTATGCCGCAGTACTGGCACATAAACTAGGCCAAATGGACATTAGGCAACGGCTCTACAGTGAGAACTTAATGTTGAAGGTCATCAACAGGGGGTTGCTGGGTGAACTAACCCAATTCACTGACCTAACAGAGGTCGTCCCTCCTCCTCCTCCTCCTGCCACAAGCTCTCCTCCTGAGACACAGCCTCCGAGGAAGCGCTTAACGAAGGCTGCAGAGAAGGCTGCAGAGAAGGCTGGAGAGAAGGCTACAAGGAAGAGAAAAAAATAATGTCCTTGCTTCTGGATGGTCTGACAGAAGGCACAGACTGTTCTAGTACCACAGACTGGGGACATATATCTCACTTACCTGCTGCAATTCCTGACCTCTGGGAGGCCAAGACAAGATTGTGCTCCTAATCTTCTTTTTTTTTTTATCAATACATTTTTATTAAATTTTAAGAGATACAGCCAAAAATACATAGACAATACATGGGAATAACGTTTTACATGTGTAGTAGATAGGAGACATTCAAACAGGAGCATCTCCTACTTGCATATGTACAGACATAACATTGCCAATGAACATTAAACAGCACATCAAGTAGCAAATTTACCAGATCACCCCTTCGGGAACACACTGTGATCTGAGTGAGCTAAACTCTTTCCAATGTGGTATAGAGTTTCTAATCAGCATATCAGAAACTCATGTTCAAACAGCACGTCTGTGCTTTACCTTGCGCAAAGCTATGTGTAAATACTTTCGGTCTAATAAAATATTAAGAAAAGGAAACAGAGGGAATAGGTAGGGTTCTGTAAACTTGGATAAAGGGAAAACATAAACATAAACAAGAAAACTGTGGAACCTACACCTTGCATATCACTTTGCTATAGGTTGGGACCATACACAATACAGTCAACATGCTATAATACCATTATCAGTTTTGTTGGTTTTGTTGGGCTCTATAGGCTTTTTACCAGTCGGACCATGGAAGCCATAGAGAGCAAAACTCTGCATATTTGCCCTCAATCGTAGCGAACATACTCTCATAGGTATAATGAGTGGACAGTGTTCGTACTACCTCCTCTACACTAGGTACTTCAGGGGATCTTCAGCGTCTAAGTAATACCAGTTTGGCAGCTAATAACAAGTGAATGGTGAATTTCCTAAAGGGGGGAGGTATGTCTTCTATGCCTAAGTGTAATATGGCAAGTGACGGGGAGGGAACTATATGTAAGCCTGATACCTGTTGTAGAATTGAAAATGTGCCGTTCCAAAATTTGGCTAGTTTCCCACACGACCGCAAAATATGCAGCAGGGTGCCTATTTGGGAGCAATGTCTCCAACACAGGGGAGATGATTTAGGTTCGAATTTAGTGACCCTATATGGCGTAAGATACCATCTTAGAGTGACTTTATGAGAAAGTTCCCATAGATTAGCACATTTAGGAGCTGAGTGCGTGTACTGTAAGGCTCTCTGCCATTGCTCATCTGAATAAGAAGCTTCCAGCTCCCTCTCCCAGGCCAGCAATGAGTTGGACTTCTGAAATATAGACTTATCATTTAGAAAGTCATAAAATAGCAATATGCCACCCTTGCGACCGACCAACGAGGTGAAATACGCGTGTATCCCCCAAAACAGTTTGTATGAGCGATGGAAACCACTTTTGAGAAGTGAGGCCAGTCTAATGTAGGTAAAAAGCTCAGAGGGTGGGAGATTACGGTATATTCCAACTGAGTTTGTGTGAATGATTTCACTGTATTGTCTACAAACAGGTCTGAGACCCATTTGAGCCCTCCCAAGATCCCAAGATCCATTTATTCAGATTAAGGTCAGGTGTAAGTATCGATACTGCTGATATAGGAATTTCCAGAGCTATAATAGGTGTTGAGGCAGATTTGGTCAGCACCAGATGCTTCCATGAATCTAAGGTGACCATCATGGGAAGAGATAGGTTTCTAATTTTTTTTTAACAGAAGGGTACGTGAGTAAATACTCTTCCAAGTTACCTCCAGGAATGATGAATCGTTCTAGATCATCCCATAAAGGCATAGGTTGGTTTGGAAACCATCCTCTAGTTTGTGCCAACGTTGCAGCCATGTGATAATCTGAGAAAACAGGCACACTGGCGCCACCCACCCTCTTTAGTTTGCTCAATTTAGAAAGTGCACTCCTCGCCTTCTTACCTTGCCACAGAAATTTAGAGAGTAATCTTTGTAAGGTGCGAAAAAAAGTTTTTGGGATCGGTATAGGGACTGTTCTGAATATATATAAAATTTGGGGTAATATCTGCATTTTGAATGCAGCTAGTCTTCCTGTCCATGACAATATGTGTTTGCTGAGCTTCTCTAATCCCTTTATCACTTTCCCCTCAAGGGGTATATAGTTAGCCTTAAATAACTGTTCTGGATGAGACGAGAGCTGGATCCCCAGATATCCTATTGCATAGTCCGTCCATATGTATGGGAATTTGGATTGGAGAGATACTTTGTCATGAAGCGGTATTCCCAAGTTGAGCACATAGGATTTTGCATCATTCACTTTATAGTATGATATTTTGCTGTAATCATTAGTACAAGCGATACATTCTCTAAGGAAGACACTGGGTCAGTGAGCATTAAAATCACGTCATCAGCAAAGAGGCTGATGACATGTTTCTTGTCGTTAATTGTAAAACCCTGTATATCTGGCGTTTGTCTGATTTTTGCAGCCAGCGGTTCCATTAGGAGATTAAAAATGAGGGGAGACAGGGGGCATCCCTGTCTCGTGCCATTTGTAATCGCAAAGGATTTAGATAGCACACCTGACATATATACTCTAGCAGAAGGTGTCGTATACAGAGCCAATACTGCAGACAGCAGATGGCCACCGAACCCAAATTTTTCCAACGTTCGTTGCAGGTATAACCAGTGCACCCTGTCGAACGCCTTCTCTGCATCCAAAGCTAGGAGCAGAGAAGGCGTTCGAGCTTGTCTTGAGCTTGTCTTACAATATGAGTGATATTGATCAAGCGTCTCATGGCGTCAGACGCTTGTCTACCCTTAGTGAACCCTGATTGATCCGGATCAATCAGGGTCGGGAGAATATCGAGTAACCTTAACCTATCATTTTGTCGTAAATTTTGAGGTCGTTGTTTAACAGCGAGATCGGTCTGAAGCTTTGGGGTGCATCTGGCATCTTCCCTGGTTTTGGGATCGTGACCACTAAAGCCTCCAGCATTTCCGGCAGAAAAGAGGCTGAGGCAGCTGCAGAGTCAAAAACCCTAAGTAGGTGCGATCCTAGAATAGATTGGAAGGTCTTGTAATAGTCACCTATGAGGCCGTCCGGGCCAGGGGATTTGTTACTCGGGAGAGTTTTAATGGTTTGGAACACCTCAAATAAAGAAAATGGGGCATTCAGAGTCTGAAGTTGAGTTTCAGTGAGGGTTGGTAATTTGATGCCTGCTAAAAAACCCTCTATCTCAGATAGAGAAGGCTGATTGGTTGCGTTGTCTAATTTTAAGTTATATAGTGAGCTATAATAGTCATTAAATGTGTCAGCTATATCCTGGGGGTCGTATACCGTCTTCTTTGTCTTGGGGTGTAGAAGGTATGCAATTTTAGTTTTAAAGCGTTGTCCTTGGATACGTCGCGCTAACGCTTTACCTGCTCTGTTGCTAGTAGAATAAAAGGACATTCTCAGCTTCTTTTCTGAGCGCTCAAAGTTTTGGAGAAGGAGTAGTCATAGCTCATGTCTCAATGACGTTAACTTTGTGCTAATGAGGGGGGTAGGGGTCTGTTTATTTAAGTCTTCAAGAGTATTAATCTCTGACATTAAAGTAGTCAATTGCTGCTGCCTCTGTCTCTTAAGCCTAGCTCCCAATTGGATAAAAATACCCCTTACGTATGCCTTATGAGCATTCCACAATAGAAAGTCATTATTAGTAGAAGAGGAGTTGATCTGGAAGTACTCAGACAAGCGGTCTTTCAAGATAGCCTTGGTATTGGGGTTTTGAATAATATGAGAATCGGCGCGCCAAATATAGGCCGTGGAGGCAGGATAGGAATCCTGCAACAAGAGAAGGATAGGGGCTTGGTCTGACCAAGCTATGGGTCCAATTTTCGTTAAAGATGCTTTCTGAAGCAACCACTTGTCTAGCAAAAACAGATCAATCCTCGAATAAGAACAGTGCCTGTGGGAGAAAAAAGAATAATCTTTCTCATTGGCGTGTGTACACCGCCAAGCATCATATAGGTCATGAGAGCGCAAGAAATTCCCCAATGAGGGAGTCCTTTTCGATGAGGTAGTGGTAGAGTCCAGATTCGGATCAGGCATAATGTTGAAGTCCCCACAAATCACTAGAGAGCCCTGCCGTAATTTTTTCACTTTACCCATGAGTCTATTGAGGTTGTTAATTTGACGTGTATTTGGAACATATACTGTTATCACAGTATAGCGAGCGTTATTGAGTTCACAGATAAGGAGTAGGAATCTACCCTGAGGGTCAGCATGTTCTGAAATGAGTTTAAATGAAATTGTGTCCTTAATCGCTATCATGACCCCTCTTCTCTTGGCTTCCATGCTGGAGAAGAAATAGTGTTGAAAAGACTTGTGGGTACATTTAGGTGGTGCTTTGGAATGAAAGTGGGTCTCTTGCACACAGAGTATATCGCAATGGGAGGCATCAGCTTCCCTCCATAGGGATGCTCTTTTGGCAGGGTGATTCAGACCGTGGGCATTGATAGATATTATTTTAACTGGCATGGTAGGTATCAAGTGGTGCTGTGTGAATCAAGGAATGAAATAACTTACAGCAAGAGCCCACGGTAGGGCTTTCACAAGAGGGAAGCTTCAGGTGTCCATGGTCAAGAGTCTTTATGGGGACTCTGAGGTGATCTTGCTGGAAAAGGTGTTGAAAGGTGACAGGTCTTGGTAGTATATGACGGTGCAGCACCTGTGAGTAAAACTGGTAAACAAAGTCAAAAGAACAAAAACTGGAACATAAGAGGAGGGTTATCATAACCCTGTTGCAGAACATTTCTGCTTCAGTAAGAGGGAGCTTTCAATGTGGGGGAAGCTCCATAATGCGGGGCCCTTTGTGAGGGCAGCGATCGTAGGCATCAAGGTAGAAAATTAAACGTTTTACATATCAAGACTTGTTGCCAACTTGTTTCCACTCCGGGGAGATTCCGCCATTGTTATCTGCTCTAGAAGGTTTGCCTTGTTCATCAGGTAAGATCTTCCATTTTTGGAGTAGTCTGAGGCCTTTGAAGGGTGAAGTGATTGTATGTGTAGTGCCATCCTTAGTGACCAGAAGTTTCGTGGGGGAATCCCCATCTGTAATCCACCTTGTGGTTTCTCAAAGCTTTGGTAATGGAGTTCAAATTTTTTCGGAGCTGCAAGGTGTATTGAGATAAGTCTGCATAGAATTGGAGAGTGGCGTATGCAGTGTCACAGTGTTCACCCTTGCGTGTGATTGTCATCAGTCTCTCTTTAGTTTGGTAGAAATGCATCCGAAATAAAACATCTCTGGGAGCAGTTTCTGGTATGAATGAAGGTTTAGGCAGCCTGTGGATCCTGTCTATAGAGAGTTCAACAGGGGGGAGATCAGGCATAAGTGAGGAAAGCATGGCAGACGCATAGGAGCGCAGGTCAGAAGATTGAATCGTTTATGGAATGCCTCTTATTTTGACATTATTTCTCCTGGACCTGTCTTCTATATCTGCTAATTTTGCTTTAATCCATGTCTGCTCCTCTTCTGCTGTATCATTCGCATCAACTAGATCGTTAATGGTAGTGGCATATTCCCCCATCTTTACTTCTATGTGATCAACTCTATCTCCTACCGCAGCTAGTTCAGTGTTAAATTTTCTCATGCATGCCATCATATCACTGTGGATGGTGCTACGTAAGGAGATCAGCATGTCCTTAAGTGTTGTGTCTATCACAGGTTGGTGCAGCATGGGGAAGGAGACTATGGAGTCTGGAAGCTCCCTAGTGTCCTCCTGTGAGTCTGTGTTGGATCTTACCTCACAGTGCTGCAGCTCCGAGTCCTCCGTTCTGAGCCTGGTTTTAGCTGGACTGCCGCTGAAAGATGGAGGAGTCTGGGCTGCTTGAGACCTCTCTCCCGAGCTATGAGCCTGTCTGTTTTTATGTCCCTTGCCGCTGAATGAGTAGCCACGCTCCGCTCCAGAGAAAGGAGAAGCGCCAGCGCCATCTTGTCCATGAGGCGCTGGCGGCAAGGAGTAATAGTCTGTTAATTTCTTCCTGGTCATGATGTCCGGGTGGTTGGGGGTCAGATCGCCACTTGAGAAGGTGTTCTCGGTGCCTTAAGTCGCTGTGAGCCGCTGTTTTATCCCGCTGTTTGCCGGAGCTCAGCGATCACACCGCCATCTCGGTGGAGTCCAAGCCACGCCCCTCTTTTTTAAATTTTTTAAAATACATAGTTTGGTGTTCTATTCTTGGATGTTTGCTGTGGGGTCCAAAGGATGCACAAATTGAAGAAGGATCTCCAGTGCTGCCTTCCCCTTTAATTTGTTATGTGCCAAAATAAAGGATTTTTTGAGTTACAGCAAATACTTGACTATGTGTATTTAATTCAAAAAGAGAGTTTGCTAATGAGTAGGCAGGGACATTTAAAAAATACATTTTATAATTAACAAGGGACACAAACCTCCTTGAGGGGAAATAATAGAAATGTAAAATGTTGGTGTGGTAACTTGACACACAAAAGAAAAAGACACAAAAAAAAAAGATTCCTAAATATAAAAGGAAAAAAAAAAGATTCCTAAATATAAAAGAAAAAAAAAAAGTTTCCTAAATATAAAAAAAATTATAATAAAAAGATTCCTAAATATAAAAGAAAAAAAAAAAGGCTGATCTTTTAATTAAGATATTTTTAATTATTTGATAATTTATTACGGAGATCTGGCTTACCAACAAAAATAAAATAAAATCAAGAGATCACTAACAATTACTAATAAACAAGTTTGCCATAACTCTGTCTGAATATCATTAGCAAAAGAAGTTCATTATTGTAGCATTATATAACGAAGAAATGAATGCGCTGCATTAAACAATGCAATAATTTACAGCGTTACGAATGTGCTATCTCCATTACAAACGCTAGTTTTACCAGAACGAGCGCTCCCGTCTCATACTTGATTCTGAGCATGCGCGTTTTTTTCCCCTCGTAAAAGCATACTCACTACCGTTTTTCACGACGTTAAAAAAAACGACGTGAAAAACGACGTGAAAAAATAGAGCAGGTTCTCATTTTTTTAGCCCATTTTTCACGTCGTTAAAAATGCTCTGGAGCATACACACGATCGTTTTTAATGACCAATTTAAAAAATTCAATTTTTAACGTCATGAAAAACGGTCGTGTGTATGCGGCATTAGACTGGAATCCCATTAAAGTTCATGTGTGTGTAAAGGCAGGTGTCCCAATACTTTTGGTAATATAGTGAATACACTGTGCATATATATCTTTATATATATATATTGTATATGTATATATATATATATGTATATATATGTGTATATATATATATATATATATATATATATATATATATATATATATATATATATATATATATACTGTGTGTATGTGTGTATGTGTATATATATATATATAGCAAAATTTTATTCAAAGGCTGAATGCTAAATGCCCATCAATATCTATAGTAATAAATAAACTTCTTTAGCTTGTACCTTTCCATGGTTTAGAAGCCGGGTGCATGGTACTGTATGGTGTCCAGAGTGCTGTCAGAGGTGCACCATGTGCTGGGGGGGGGGGGTATCTACCACATGTATATATTCCTCAAATTCTGCCCAGAAACATGCAGCTGTAAATTGTATGTGCCCTGAGATGGTACTCGGGTGGTGTGTGACATCATGACATGTTTGCGTCTGACATCATCACGGTCTATGTGCACAGGCCTCAACCCACAGGATAAAGTGGCATACTGAAGGGAGGGGGGAAGGGAGAAACCAACCAGCAGTGTCCATCCCCATAGCAACAAGCGTCACAACATCCACCAAAAGTCCCATCAAGCGTCCACCAAAAAAGTAAAAGTAAATAAAAACTCAACAAGGAAGAGATTTTGGAGGCGCAATGCGCGGTAGCCCCCAAGATGGCCACTTAAGGCGGGAACTCTGCATTGCCCCGGCTGTTAAGTGCACCCCACAGCCGATCGCAACTCACAGGAAGAGCAACTTCAGCAGCCTCTACTAGGGAAAGTCCTCCTGCATCAGCACATGTCTGGAGGATTGGCCTGAAGGGACCTACAGCCACAGTTCTCCACCATCGTTACCTCAGCCGAATCTAAGATGGTGGCCATGGCCCAGCCACAAGCTCACATGGAGGGAGGACATGCAGTGCAAGGACCCTCTCTGACATCAGATTCCCTGTCGATATCACCAGCCATGCATGTGAGTAGCCATCAGACCATGGTCCCCTCTCCTGCTTCCGCTCATTGGGTACACAGTGGAGGATTTTATGTTCTCTCCCATGGGAGTCATTCCTGTCCACCCTGACACTGCCTCTTTGCCAGGGGTCACAGCCTGGAACTGCCCCTATATACGGCAGACCTTTTCCACAACTATCTGTATTACTGGACAAGGGTTTGGCCCAAACGGCTGCTAAAATCACAAGGGATATTAGGCCTGACTTTCAGAACCTAGGGTCTAGAATTCAAGCAATTGAACATAAACTGGACACTACAGTCTCAAAATCCAATCAGAACACGGATCATATTTGTGTCTTACAAGAACAGTTTGACACCGCACTTTCCAGAATCGATGATCTAGAGAAGAGGTTGAGGAGATATAACTTTAGAACCAGAGGCCTTCCAGAGTCAATTACAGATATCCCGGCTGTGGTCCAAAAGTTCATGAAAGATCTTATCCCTGCATTTCACTGCATAGATTAGAACTGGACTGGGCACACAGAGCTCTAGGACCCCACAGAAAGGACTTAACACAATTTCTATACGGTTAAAGAGGACATCATGAAAAAGTCTGGATCAGAACCTCAGATTGTCTGCCAAGGTCATGCGGTACAGATTTTTGCTGATCTATCACCATCGACTATCCAAAGGCAAAGATCCCTGAAACCACTTCTTATTGTCTTATCTCAAAGAGACATTAAGTACTGGTGGGCAGGGGCGGCCCATCCATTAAGGGCACATGGGCGCTGCCCTCCTATCCATGTGTCTGGCCCCTATGCAGGACGCTGAACACATGAATTCCAATGGGGGGGCTTTGAAGCACGTAATTAGAGCCAGAGGCGCTAATAGGCTTCAAAATAGGGTGGGCTCGGGGAGCAGAGAATTTGAACCTGAGACCACCCAGGTGTGTTACAATAGCGAATGAATATTCGCTATTTGTAAAACTGATCTTCCTCCCGGCCAATCAGGAAGCGGGGCTTGAAACCTATAAAAAACTGGCTAAAAAGGACAGGTGATCCTATTGGATACCTAGGAGGAGGGGAGGAGACACACGGTGGAAGCCGCCGTGATTGCAGAGGAGAAACCAGGAGCCACTGCCAGCTACCCGATGCCCGCCATCTGCCAACTAGATGGAGTAAATGCTGGGCCGACCGGCAGACAGTGAGCGGGCATGCGGTGGGGTGGTTTTGGGGGCGGCAAACAACCACCCCCCGGGGGTAAAGTTCTGTAACTGTAAAGTTCGGGTTCGTACTGGACTTTTGGGTTTTTGGTACCCGGACCCGAACAATTTACTGTATGTTCGGGTTCGAGTTCGGTGTTTGGCAATGTAATGGTGCATTTTAAAAAGCTGCAGGGCAGCCAATCAACATTCGTTTAACTTGTGTGCCCTTAGAAGCCATCACAGCCATGCCTACTAATGGCATGGCTGTGATTGGCCAGTGCAGCATGTGACCCAGCCTCTATATAAGCTAGAGGCACATAGCACAGCACGTCACTCTGCTTTAGATAGTGTAGGGAAAGGTCGCTGCTGCTGCTTTGAGGGAGAGAATTAGATGGGAGTCCTGATTCAGAAATCAAATTACTTAGCGATCTACCTTGATTTTGTTGTGTGGGTGCAGTGCACAATCTTTTTACACTGCCCTGAGCCCAGTGCCAGAGAAAAGATAACTTTTATCTGTCTGTTAGGTTGGCGTCGGCGGGCATTTTATGCAAGCTCAGTGCGCCAGCACTGCATATGTTACTGTGAGATACACCCTTTAGATACTGTTGGTCTTTTCTGCTATTCTAAAAACACCCATTTAGGGCAACAAAATGATACTTTACTGCGCTTCCTGCATATCTGTATTTAGTGAGATACACACTTTAGATACTGTTGTTTTATTCTGCTATTCAAAAAATAATAATTTAGGACAAATTTTTGGGGCAACGTTTTCTGCATATCTGTACATGTGAGATACACACTTTAGATACTGTTCTCCTATTCTGCTATTCCCCAAAAAAAATTTAGGGCAAAAAAATTTTGGGTGCGTTTTCTGCATATCTGTACCTGTGAGATACACCCTTTAGATACTGTTGCTCTATTTTGCTATTCAAAAAAACACATTTGGGTAAAAATTCTTAAATTGTGGCCTAGTCTGTATCTGTACGTGTGAGATACACCCTTTAGATACTGTTGTTCTATTCTGCTATTCTAAAAACACCCATTTAGGGCAAAAAAAAATGTTTTGCAGCATTTGCTCCATATCTGTACACGTGAGATACACCCTTTAGATACTGTTGTTCTATTCTGCTATTCAAAAAACACCCATTTAGGGCAAGATCCTAAATTTGAGAAATATGAGGAGAACGTTAAATAAGGGACGTGGCCCCGGTCTTGGTGCTGCTGGTGGAGCTCCTGTTGCAGGGAGAGGACGTGGTTGATCTGTGCCAGCTACACGCACAAGTGAAACAAACACCTTCCTCAGGTGCGAGTAGACGACAGAGCCTGCAGCGGTATTTGGTCGGGCCTAATGCGGCTCTACGAATGTTGAGGCCAGGACAAGTACAGGCGATAGTAGATTGGGTTTCTGACAGTGCCTCCAGTTCCTTCACATTGTCTCCCACCCATGTTATTTTAAGTTATTTCCCTATCCACATTTGTTTGCAGAGCACTTGCCATGTCCTTAACAACATTTTGCTGCCATTTGCAGCCCTCTAGCGCTTTACATTACATTTTTAGAGTCATTTTAGTCCTCAAAAGTTCGGGTCCCCATTGACTTCAATGGGGTTCGGGTTCGGGGTCAAGTTCGGGTCCCGAACTTGAACTTTTTTGCGAAGTTTGGCCGAACCGTCGAACCCTAACATCCAGGTGTTCGCTCAACTCTAGTCATGAGGTCATCTCTCCCTGCGAACGGTCTTTAACACTATCTTTTCCAGAACGGTCTTGGAAGTTTACTGAAAAGGTATGTGTTTGACAGTTTAACTTTTCCATTTGCCCCTGGGAAGGTTTTAAGTGTTGTAGCAGTTGATCACTGGGCCATTTAAAGTGGAGGTCCACCCTAAAAAAAAAAAGAAATACATAAAAAGGCTCCAAAAAATAAAAATAAAAAATAAACTATTTTTTTACTTTCCAGAAATGGCGGTTGCTAGGCAGATTTTCCTAATCTGCCACTTCCTATTCTGCGGTAGTCTTCCTTCTTGTCCTCCTCGCGTTGTCTTCTGGGGAATGGGGCAGGCTGTCTTCTGGGACCTCTGTGTGTCCCAGAAGACAGCCACCCATTCACAAAGTGCATGCGCATGCGCAGTAGGAAACGGGCAGTGAAGCCGCAAGGCTCCACTGCCTGCTTCCCTTAGTGAGGATGGTGGCGCCGGGACACGATCCGAAGGACAGATTGGCCTCGGGGGGCCGACATCGTGGGCGCCCAGGACAGGTAAGTGTCCTTATTAAAAGTCAGCAGCTACAGTGTTTGTAGCTGCTGACTTTTAAAAAAAAATTGCGGCTGGAACACCGCTTTAAGAATGTCTTGCAGGCCTATAGGTTTTCCCCAGGGCCACCTAGTTTGTGATCACAGCATGTTGTATTTTGACAATCTTCAGACCTGTGGTCTCATCGCTTTTTTTTGTACCTAACCCTCCTCCACTGTGGCCCCTGTCCTCCCTTCAATACCCTTCCCATCCTTTCCCATCCCTGCACATGTTATTCCTTCCTCCATTTCCATGTTTTTTTCTTTCCTCTCCCTCCATCCTATCCCGACAAGAGGGGCATTTATTCTGTTTATTTGTGACTTGCGATTTTCTATATGCTAATTGTTTTTAGAGTTTAACATTAGAGGTGCGTTCCTCAATGTCCACATGGTAAGATTTCATCCTCTTACTCTGGGGATGAGACAATAAGTTACTTTGTTGGCAGTGAGGAGCTGGTTACCTCCTGCCTTTTTAAATCATTATTGGACTCTTGCATGTACTGTATTCTTTTCTTCATTCCTTTGTTTCTAGTGCTAATATTTCTTTTTTTTTCTAGCCAATCTCCAGATGCCTCTATCCTGCTTGCTGCCTCTCAGAATCCATTACCATTTGGTCCAAGCCTCTGGTCCGGATTTCACAGAACGTATGGGTAAGTGACAGTAGACCGAATGGATGCCATCCCCTTTGCTCCATGGCCTGTGATAATGTGCACACCCCTCTGCGTGTTGACAATACACAGGGGCTAAATTCCCCAGTGAAAAGCTGCAAAGTTTTTCAATCTTACCACTCTCAAAAAATAGATTTTGTCCTCCTACAAGAAACACATTTCCCAAAGCGGTACAATCCCTCCTTCTTGCATGCAAAATACCCTATGTTTTTCCTGGCCGATGCAGATGATAAAACTATGGGGGTGGCCATACTATTCTCCAAAATTTGCAAATTTACACCTCAGTTGGAACACAGAGACCAGGAGGGCAGATTTATATTTGTGAAGGGGTTCTTTGATGACCATATACAGTATACTCCTAATATGCACCCAATCAGGGCCAAGATTTTTTTTCCAGGCAATGCTGGAATTGATCCCATCTTTTTATCTACAACCCAAATCCCATCTGTAGTTAAATCTTACATTAGAGATACAGTTTGGTTGGATCACTCCATGGTCATGCTCATGCTCCGTAGAAGCCATAATCATCCAAGTCTATCCCACTGGGGAATCAATGATTCAATTCTGAGCAATCCTGTAATGCCGCGTACACACGGTTGGAATTTCCGACAACAAATGTTCGATGGGAGCTTTTTGTCGGAAATTCTGACCATGTGTAGGCTCCATCGGACATTTGCTTTCGGAATTTACGACAACAAAAATTTGAGAGCTGGTTCTCAAATTTTCCGACAACAAAATCCATTCTCGTAAATTCCGATCGTGTGTGGACAATTCTGACGCACAAAATTTGACGCATGCTCTGAATCAAATACGAGATTGAAGCACTCGGTCAGGTAAAACTAGCGTTTATAATGGAGATAGCACATTCGTCACACTGAAAATCACGAGTCTGAAAAGTGCAAATTGTCTCTCACCAAACTTCTACTAACACGACTGGTATTGAACTTCCCTTTAATAGTGCCGTCGTACGTCTTGTACGTCACCGCGTTCTTGGCACTCGGAATTTCCGACAACATTTGTGTGACCGTGTGTATGCAAGACAAGTTTGAGCCAACATCCATTGGAAAAAATACATGGTTTTGTTGTCGGAATTTCCAATCGTCTGTACGCGGCATAAGTGTGATGGAATTAGAAAAAGCCATTAAAGAATATTTTCTTTTTAATAATGTGGAAGGGGATTCGGCAGAGACCCTCTGGGCAACACACAAAGTGACACTCAGGGGAAAGCTCATTCAGCTTTCCGCCCAGATAAAATGGGAGAGCCTCGTTGATATTGAGAGACTTGAGAAGGAGTTTTTAACTTTGTGTACCCAGCATAAACAAGATCCTGCTAAGGTTTCCATAGCCCAGTTGGATGCAGCTCGCCTTTCTTTAAATCTTGCTTTACGGCCAGAGCAGAAAAGAACATTCGGTGGAGCGGCGCGAGATTTTATCACCAACATGACAAAATTGGCCCTATGCTAGCCCCCAGGCTATCTCCCCAGTTGTGAACGTATTCTTTGCTGACAATTCGGGTATCTACACTGAATCCCCACCAGATAATAAGATCTTTTCATGTATTTTATGAGAAGTTTTATAGATAGAGGGGGGGTTCCATCCCATATGATTTTTTTTTTAGATGATCTCCCGATCCCTGTATTAGAGGATCGGACAGATTAGAAGCCCCCATCTCGGCTGAAGAAGTGCTGCAAGTCATAAAAACTCTGAAGCGGGGCTCTGCCCACGGCCTGGATGACTTTTCTGTGTCTTATTAAACGTTTTCTGTTCTTCTGGCTCCACACCTTGCTCGAATCTTTAACTCCAAAAGGAAGGGCGAGCAATTTGATAGACACCTAAATTCAGCCTACATATCTGTAATTCCCAAACCAAATAAAGACCCTGGGGAGGTGGGGATCTATAGACCTGTTTCTTTGATCAATTACAACATGAAGATTCTGACCAAGTTCCTAGCCAGGGATGAGCCGAACACCCCCCTGTTCGGTTCGCACCAGAACCTGCGAACAGACAAAATGTTCGTGTGAACTTTAGAACCCTATTAAATACAATGGACTTGAACGTTCGAAATCTAAAGTGTTAATTATAAAGGCTAATATGCAAGTTATTGTCCTAAAAAGTGTTTGGGGACCTGGGTCCTGCCCCAGGGGACATGTATCAATGCAAAAATAAGTTTTAAAAACGGCCGTTTTTTCGGGAGCAGTGATTTTAATAATGCTTAAAATGAAAAAATAAAAGTGAAATATTCCTTTAAATTTCGTACCTGGGGTGTGTGTATGATATGCATGTGAAGTGGCGCATGTTTCCCGTGCTTAGAACTGTCCCTGCAAAAAATGTCATTTTTGAAAGAAAAAAATGCATTTAAAACTGACTCACGGCTATTAATGAATTGTCGGCTCCCGGCAATACATACAAAAGTCATTGATAAAAAAAAAAAAAAAAAGCGTGGGGGTTCCCCAGAATTCAATTACCAGGCCCTTCAGGTCTGGAATGGATATTAAGGGGAACCCCGCCGCAAATTTAAAAAAAAATTGACGTGGGGTTCCCCCAAATATCCATTCCAGGCCCTTCAGATCTGGCATGGATTTTAAGGGGAACTCCACCCCAAATTTAAAAAAAAATGGCGTGGAGTCCCCCTAAAAATCCATACCAGACCCCTTATCCGAGCACGCAACCTGGCCAGCCGCAGGGGAAAAGGGGGGGACGAGAGAGCGGCCCCCCCTCCCTCCTGAACCGTACCAGGCCACATGCCCTCAACATGGGGAGGATGTCCCCATGTTGATGGGGACAAGGGCCTCATCCCCACAACCCTTGCCCGGTGGTTGTGGGGGTCTGCGGGCGGGGGGCTTATCGGAATCTGGAAGACCCCTTTAACAAAGGGGACCCCCAGATCCCGCCCCCCTATGTGAATTGGTAAGGGGTACATTGTACCCCTACCATTTCACGAAGAAAGCGTAAAAAAATGTTTAAAAAAAACACACAAACACGTTGAAAAAGTCCTTTATTTAAAAAAAAAAAAAACATTCCAGCGATGAAATCCAGTGTCCCGCGGCGATCCCGATGTCCAGCGCTGTCCTTCATTGGTTGTGCCTGAGCGGACCTGATGGGGAACTCCCTCTCAGTATTTTAAATGTATAGACCCGCCCCTTCTAAAGTTCCCCATCAGGTCCGCTCAGCGGACGAGATGCGGAACATGAGAAGGGGCGGGTCTATACATGTATTACCAAAGTGAGAGCAGTCTCCCATCAGGTCCGCCCCCTCGGTATGTCGGACCCGCCTACGTCATTGGCTTGAGCGGGGAACTTCCTTCACTATGTAAATTTAAATTACACAGTGAAGGAAGTTCCCCGCTCAAGCCAATGACGTAGGCGGGTCCGACATACCGAGGGGGCGGACCTGATGGGGAACTGCTCTCACTTTGGTAATACATGTATAGACCCGCCCCTTCTCATGTTCCGCATCTGGTCCGCTGAGCGGACCTGATGGGGGTCTATACATTTTTTTTAATAAAGGACTTTTTCAAGGTGTTTGTGTGCTAAACATTTTTTTACGCTTTCTTAGTGAAATGGTAGGGGTACAATGTACCCCTTACCAATTCACATAGGGGGGGGCCGGGATCTGGGGGTCCCCTTTGTTAAAGGGGTCTTCCAGATTCCGATAAGCCCCCCGCCCGCAGACCCCGACAACCACCGGGCAAGGGTTGTGGGGATGAGGCCCTTGTCCCCATCAACATGGGGACATCCTCCCCATGTTGAGGGCATGTGGGTTGGTACGGTTCAGGAGGGAGGGGGGGCCGCTCTCTCGTCCCCTGCGGCCGGCCAGGTTGCGTGCTCGGATAAGGGGTCTGGTATGGATTTTTAGGGCGACTCCACACCATTTTTTTTTTAATTTGGGGTGGAGTTCCCCTTAAAATCCATGCCAGATCTGAATCATATCATACACACCCCCCAGGTACGAAATTTAAAGGAATATTTCACTTTTATTTTTTCATTTTAAGCATTATTAAAATCACTGCTCCCGAAAAAACGGCCGTTTTTAAAACTTCTTTTTGCATTGATACATGTCCCCTGGGGCAGGACCCGGGTCCCCAAACACTTTTTAGGACAATAACTTGCATATAAGCCTTTATAATTAGCACTTTAGATTTCTCCCATAGATTTTTCGAATTTGCCGCGAACACCCCAATTTGTTCGCTGTTCGGCGAACGGGCGAACAGGCAATGTTCGAGTCGAACATGAGTTCGACTCGAACTCGAAGCTCATCCCTATTCCTAGCTAATCGTATAGCCGTCTTTATTGGTCTTTATGTCCATAAGGACCAAGTTGGTTTTATTTCTGGTAGACAGGGCCCTGACCAGGTTAGGAGAGTGATTGATATTGTTTCCCTACTTCAATCAGGCTGGGGCGAGGCCATCACCAGGAAGGCTTGCTTAGAATCAAAGGCCTTCTGAAGGTTTATTGATAGGTCTCCTGGCCATATCTTTTTATGATCATGCGTTGCTGGGGATTTAAACAGAACTTCATGTGGTTCTTGGGAGCCCTTTACTTTTTTCTGGAAGCATGAGTGCGTCTTCAGGGCTATTACTTGGAACTACAGTTGAGCGGACACCTGGATGTTCGAGTTCGACGGGTTCGGCCGAACTTCGGAAAAAAGTTTGGGTTCGGGACTGAACTTTAACCCGAACCCGAACCCGAACCCCATTGAAGTCAAAGGGGACCCGGACTTCTAAGGACTAAAAAGGCTCTAAAAAAGTAATGGAAAGGGCTAGAGGGCTGCAAATGGCAGCAAAATGTTGTTAAGAGCATGGCAAGTGCTCTGCAAACAAATGTGGATAGGGAAATAACTTAAAATAACATAAAAAAAAAAAAAATATGCTGGAGGCCACCTTTTCAGCAGAAGAGGTACAGGAAGTCATTAAGAACCTCAGAAACTCAACGGCACGATGCCACACATATGGTGGGAATGCCCCAGAATACGCCCTTTCTGGAATAAATTATTCAATTTAATGGATAAGCTAGTGGGAAAATAAAATACTTTGAAATAAAAATGTAGCGGGGTGCTAAATTTAAGGGAAGTGTTTGAGTGGTAAATAGGTTCAAACACCCTAATTCTGTAGGATTCATGGACCATTTTGTCCTCGGGGGACAGTATTGGTGTGCAGTTCCCTGCGGCCTACAGGTGGCGCTGCCATGGTAGGCTAGGGTTGAACCGCCGATACAGTGCTGTGCCTTTTGTGTCCCCTCTTGGCAGTAGTACAGCGGGGCGGGGAACCTGCTGTGCATGCCGGGAGAGCATATAAAAGGGGCAGACCTTTGGCCTGGGGGCTGATGTCCAGTGGGGTCCGCGCCCAGGTGCCTTCGGCCTGGGTGCATGTGTTTCTGTTCCATCTCGGGCACCTTTAGCCTGGGGTGAGGTACTATCCTGGAGTTCCTGCTGCCCTGGGTATGGAGGCCTAGGGGCGGGAGTAAAGCCTGGAGTCCAGAGCCTTCGTCTGGAGTCCGCTAAGGGTCGAGGAGTCTTAGGGTGCCGCCTTGTGTAGGGGACCCTGTTCCAGGGAAGGGAGGATCATTCTGATGGACCGATGCGGGATTCACGGTGAAGGAAGGGTCTGTTGACTCCCTGGAGAGATGTCTTCCCCTTGATATGGGCTAGGTTCGTAGAAGGAGAAGCTCAAGGTCATCTTGGCTGTATCAGAGGCCTTATTCACCCGGTCCGTGGCAGGGGCCTTATATACCCTGGTCTGTGGCAGAGACCAAAGTTCTCCAGGTCCGTGGCAGGGGCCTTGTACACCCGGTCTGTGGCAGAGACCAACCTCAAGGTCTGTGGCAGAGACCGTGCACCTAAAACTGTTTGAGAAACCTAAACAGTGAAGTGAATGTGCTACATTTGTGCCTGGACCTCCTCCACACCTTAAGCTGTCCTGTTTCTTTGCTCTAACCTTTTCTATCCGAGTAGAGTTTATTTTGCCATGAGAGAATAAGAGTTGTAGTTTCAGCTGGTGTGGACATTGACTTTACTGGGAATTAAAGGACTTGCCTCTACCTACAGTAGAGGTGAGAATCATCCTCTGGAGGAGTTTTGACTCCGGCTGTGGACACGTCCCGTCAAGTACACCGCTCAACCTCTTTATATAGGAGGGTACGGGCTGGTAGTGCGGTGTGCCTTTCTCCCTCCTGCGAGGAGCCAACAACATAAAGGCAGGTAAGGGGGAAAGGATCTGTGCGCTACAAAAAAATTAAATAAAAATTATAATCTTGACCTAGGAGGACGAGGTCCATATGGAGTAGGAGGTTGAGGTGGCGGTGGATGTGGCTGTGTAGGTGGAAGCGGCGGTGGAGGAGGACGAGGTAGCCAACACTGGTTCAAAAATACAACAATGGCTGGGTAAGGCCGGTGATGTGTCGAATTCTGTCCCCCGTCGAATAGTGTCCACCCTGCACTGCGCTTGCTCAGTATGTAGGACAAGGGGATTTCGAAAATCTCCCAAGACGAACGGCGCCTGCGTGGTGAGTTCAGGTGAAGGCCACACCATCCGTGGTTCAAGCCGAGCCAAGTGAGGTCGTGCCCAAAGCGTGGCGATCGAAGCGAGCCCGTGCCCGAAGCGTGGCGATCGAAGCGAGCCCGTGAGGGGCCCTGTTACTATGTGCTACCGTATGTTCACTTGGATGGTGGGGCTTGAACCTGCACTCACGGCGCAGGCGCCGTTCATCTTCGGAGATTTTGTGAATCTCCTTGTCCTCTGTACTGCGCAAGCACTGCGCCTTCGCAGTACGGGCTGGACACAATCCGATGGCCGGACAGTTTTTGTCACAACACCGGTATACATGTCTATTCTGCAGAAGGTACGGACAAGTCCTGTGGGATCCATGCCTGGTTCATTTTAATGAACGTGAGCTTGTCCACATTGGCTCTGGACAGGCGGCTGCGCTTGTCTGTGATAACGCCCCCTGCCGTGCTAAATACACGTTCAGATAATACACTGGCTGCAGGGCAGGCCAGCACCTCCAAGGCATAAAGGGCAAGCTCAGGCCATGTGCCCAATTTGGAGACCCAGAAGTTAAAGGGGGCAGACCCGTCATCCAGTACGTGTAGGCCTGTGGACACATACTGCTCAACCATGTTGGTGAAATGCTGCCTCCTGCTAAGACGTTCCATCTCAGCTGGTGGTGCTGGTTGTTGTGGCGTGCTGACAAAGCTTTTCCACATTTCGGCCATGCTAACCCTGCCACAACACACCCACAGTACGTAACCGCTGAATCACAGAGCTACAGAACTGCAGAAAATGCTATTCAAAAAGAAATTGTTTTTTTAGTATAGCACAGTAGAAGACAAATATATAGAAATTGTTTATTTCACACACCTCCACATATGTATAACACACTGCAAAATATTTTTTGTGGCCCTAAATGGCGTTTTTTGGAAGACCACAATACAGCCACAGTACGTAACCGCTGAATCGCACAGCTGCAGAACTGCAGAAAATGCTATTCCAAAAAATGTTTTTTTTTTTTAGCATAGCACAGTAGAAGACAAATATATAGAAATGGTTTATTTCACACGCCTCCACATATGTATAACACACTGCAAAATATTTTTTGTGGCCCTAAAAGGGTCTTTTTGCAAGAGTACATTAAAGTGCAAATTTTTATTTATTTTTTTGCCCTAAATGGGTCTTTTTTTGCACGAGCAAAATAAAATGCAATTTTTTATTTTTTTTGCCCTAAATGGGTCTTTTTCCAAAGAGCAGAATACACCCACAGTATGGAAACGGTGTATCTCTCAATGTAATATA
Source organism: Rana muscosa (assembly GCA_029206835.1). NCBI lineage: Eukaryota > Metazoa > Chordata > Amphibia > Anura > Ranidae > Rana > Rana muscosa. The sequence goes on from CM055119.1 coordinate 58,732,910, forward strand.
TGCAGTGCTGGTGCACTGAGCTTGCAGATAAAAGTTAGATTTTCTCTGACACTGGGCTCATGGCAGTGTAAAAAGACTGTGCACTGCAACACAAACAGGTAAACCTATGCAGATCGCTGAGTTATATCTCTGAATCTGGACTCCTATTCCTATATAATAAATCTCTCTCCCTGAAAGCACCAACAGGAACCTGGCCCTACACTACACTGTCTCTCTATCTTTTCCCTCAGATTCCAGAATCAGGACTAACTCATGTATTTTCAATCTCTCCCAATAAGCAACAGCAGCAGACAAGATCCTCTCCCTATCTATTCTGAAGCAGAGTGACGTGTGTGCTGTGTGCCTCTAGCTTATATAGAAGCTGGGTCACATGTTGCACTGACCAATCACAGCCATGCCATTAGTAGGCATGGCTATGATGGCTTCTAAGGGCACACCAGCTAATCAAAAAGGTGATTGTCTGGCCCCTGAAGCATTTCTAACTGCGCCATTAGATTGCCGAACCCGAACTCGAACACGGACTTTCACGCAAAGTCCGGGTTCGGGTTCGGGAAAAAGCTAAAGTTCGGTACGGACCCGAAATTTACAGTTCGGGTTCGCTCAACACTACTCGGAACCCATTGGGATTGCTAGAGGAACCCGACAAGGATGCCCGCTTTCACCTCAAATGTTTTCAATAGTGATAGAAACACTGGCAATAGCAATACGTGCACATCCGGATATCAAAGGAGTTCAATGTGCATAAATGTGCACTCTTTGCAGACGAAAGCTACAGGATTAATTTCACATCTTATTTCAAATGGACCAACAAACTTTGGTCCAAGTTTTCGGGACGGACATGGCAGTTTGAGGTTGGCAGGGAGCAAACAGGAACAAGTCAGGATACAAGCCAAGGGGTCAAGCCGGGAGATCAAGAAGAGCAGGTCAAGGCAAGCCGGGTTGGTATACAGGAAATTAGATCAGCAGGATATACAAGGCACAGGAACACAGAGGCAAGCTGATGATAAACCAGCAATGCACCATTGTCAGCAGCGGGTTTAAATAGGCAGTGGCGCCACTATCACGCTGTGCATGTGCCACGGCGCATGCACGTTCGCCTTTTCACGGCAATGCGCGTCCTTGTGCGCTGATTCGCGCCAGCGTGCCTTTGCCTATGCTGGTTTGTGATCCCTGCACTATTGCGCCTGGGGATGCTATTCCCCTGATAGGTGGAGCAGTTGAAAAGTTAATTCAAATTGGAATGCTGTGATTCGACCATCCTCACCACTAGAACAGAACAATTGTACTCGGCCAACTATTCCCTTATATACCAAAAATTTGAATCTGACCTTAGAAGTTGGGCACAGCACGAGATATCATGGATAGGCAGAATCAACTCAGTTAAGATGACTTTTCTTCCCTGACTCCTCTATCTCTTTCACTCCCTCCCAATCCCTATCAGAAGGGACCACCTACTGAACTTTCAGGGGAAGATAACTAGATTTATCTGCGGCACTGACGGGCATCACCTATCGCAACAAGTTATTTTCTGTCTAAGGTCCCAGGGAGGTTTAGGTTTCCCTAATTTACTGTGGTACTATCAGGCTGTCCGCCTAGCACAATTGTCGACCATATACTCTCCCTTTTGAAAAGCCTGATTGGGTGCATTTAGAGCGACAAGCAGTACCTACCTTACTGCAACCTTTAAGGTTTTCTATTTATTTATTTTTGGTTGTACAAGATGGACTTGTGTCTTTTTTAAACCTGACTAACCCTGGAACTTTAAAGTAGCATAAATGTATATGGCACACAGACACAAGTTCATAATACACTTTACCTACAAATATAACTGCAGCCTTCAACCTCTAGTATTTAGTTAATTCCACTGTTATTTAAGGTCAGTAATTTCATTTGATTCTTCTCAGAAATGTAATGTAATGTTGTTCTTACGCATATATATGCAAAACAGCAAATAGGAAGATACTTTCCAAAAGAACACAGCGTCTTAAACATTAATAAGTTTTCCATTTGTGAAGTCAAAGCATGTTTTTTCTCCTTTTATTATAATAGGCTTTCATTCTTTTTATGATTTTGCCTTTCAAAGTTCCTTTTGTATCTGACAGTCGATATTGTTCTTCCATTCTGTAGAAGACAGCAATAGAGGGGGGAAAAAAGCCATTGTGTAGCGTCTTGTCTGTGGAACATGATTTTTATAATTAATATATGCAACTGCGCAAAGAAAGGTACGTTGTAATGAAGTGCAATTAAGAGGTATTTGTTCCCATCCCAATGACTATAATTTCCTTTGCTGTTTAGAAGTCAGACATCATCATTACATATCTGCTCCACTTTTGCTGTCTGATTTTATTTATTTCCAATTCAAAAACAAACATGAATTCAGCTAAGCTGATCCTCAGGTAACATTATTTTTAATTATGGCTCTTGAGGATCATTGGAAATGAACAATCGCTGTAGCTGCTCAATCAAAAGCACAACGCTTAATTTATTAATTTATTTCACAATGGACTTCACGAAAAATGAAATCTAGTTTTAGACATGAACAAAAGAGTGTAGAGTTAATTTCTTTTATCCTATGTGAAAACTTTGATTATTACCTAAAACGGTCTACTCTCCCTGGGGCCAATGTGTACAAATACCCATGATAGTTTTCTAAAGGATGCTTTCCTAGCAGCTTTACGCTCAGTCAGCTACAGTATTAGGAACATTTTTACTTTGTTTCCAAAAAGAAATGAAGAACCCATTTTAAAAATAAATCATAAGAAAAGACCAACCCTAAATTCACAATGTGAGAAATAAAAATGTTAAAAAAAAAGTTATGAGTATTGCTCAGTTTTTTTATTTGCATACATTTTTACTTGAAATAGAAAAACCCTTTGTGAAATCCAAAGCCCATGACTGTAGTGCAGGGCCAAATATAACCTGGAGCAGTGCCATGTAGAAAATGAGGTTATGGTTCACCATTACCATGGGTTTCGGGCAAATCATGCAGGCCTAAACAGGCCAATAAGAGATGAATTCCTAGAAAACATATTTTTTTTCAATGTAAGGCCTCCCTTTAAAAAAATCAGCATTTATTTAAGGGTGGTATTTTGGGGTTTTGATTTCTTAATCTTCATTTTTTATTGTTCAACTGGTCTTTTTTACATTTGGGTGCTTAAAGTTGAGCCTTCACTTGTTACAGACCACATGTTCTTGGAACTTCCTTTTTCTACAATTGCATCATTTAAAAAAAGAAAGCAAGAATGGTGTGCACCTGAATCATTTCTCAATATATCATTCACATTCACCACATCCTCATAGAGAAAATAAAAGTTAGGCATATAAAAATTAGGCCTGCTATCCCTACTTAAAACTGTCCTGCTACTGGCCAATTGTACACAATTTTGCTCTATACTCTGCAGTATCTTATTTCTTGTAGAGAAGCCCCAGCCCATGCTCCTTGTCTCTAGTAAGTTTGGGCCTAGCCTTGTTCATTAAAATTGTATTGCTGCTAGCTAATTTTAAACTGCTATAATTTCTGTATTCTTTTAATTCTTGTAGTAAAACCCCTGCATATGTGCTTTTTCTCTAGTAAAATTGTGTCTAGCCTCACTCATTAAAATTTTTACGCCACTAGACAATTTTACACTACAGTGTTATTTGCAGTTGCCTAATTCCTGTGGTAAAACACCTGCCTGTACTCTTGTCTTCAGTACATTTGGCCTATTACTCCTCAATAAAAATGTCATACTGCTGGTCTGTGATATTATCTGCAGTCTCTTAATTCTTAGTGGGAGCTTGATAGAAATTGAATAGTAAAAGACAGTTTTGCATCAGTGAGAACAGGAACAGCCAGAGTTAACTGCTTGCCAATTTCTATTTGCCAGTCAATATGGGTCTATTACTGTGTCAGGAAAAAACATGTCACTGCTAAAGCTACCTGAAAATAAACAGGTTCTGTTACATCCTGTACAGCTTTAAGACATCCCTCAAGCATATTATTTAAAGATTTGTTTTATTTCAATGTTGCCCTCAAAACTACATGAAAACCCCCTTTTCCCTCTGTAAGGTATTTTTTACCTCTACATCTCTATTCTTTCTCCTATCTAAATGTATGGCTGCCCACTGTGCCCTGCCAGAGGCGTATATAGTATATTATATATTCATACTTGTTTTTTTGGAATAGTATATGCAAAACAATAGCAAGTTTCACCTCCCAATAGACTTTAATGGGATTCAACTCTAAGTTCATATTCACTGAACATTGAAAAGATTTTCAGAACTCTTGGCGAATCAAACCCAGATAGATTCATCTATCACTGTTCACTAGCAGGCATGCATGAAGCATCCTATGACATTTTTAATTTTAGCATTACTATACACACTCCCCAATTAAATGAAACAACCCAAATATTTCATGAAAGCTCTGTTTCTACCAAGCCATGCCATAGTTAACTAATACCTTCACCTTTATTTAGATCTTGCTGGTGCAGATGGTTAAATTAAATGACCCAAATATTTCATGAAAGTTCTGTTTCTACCAATCCACGCCATAGTTACCTAATACCTGCTGGCGCAGATGGTTCAACCGCCATTTGAAATATGAAGAGAAATTGACTAATCTGCCATTTTCCCTAGAGGAAAATGACATGCATGCATTTAAACAATGATGACATCGTCACAGGTGTAGTAGAACTAAGATCTAAGTGCACTGTATAGTGATCACCTGCAACCAGAAATCATCTTTCAGTGATCTGACTTGACCCAGCTAACATCTTACTAGTTGCTATAGGCTACTGTATTTTGGACTTCAGTGTTACAACTTTACTTTAAAATGCCATTAGAGGTTGACTGAAAGTTGCATGTGTCAGCCATGTAACCTTAGTCAAGGGCTCTGACATGTAGGATATACTGCTGTACTTCTACTTTTTACTGAGATTTGCATGTACATGCTGCTCTCCTGTAATTTTTATCAATGCAATTAAAAGCAGCAAGAAATCTATTGTGCTACATTCTAACTGAAAGTTATATGGACAGCCTGCTACAACTGAATTCCAAAGACGTGTTCTTTCCCAGCTGGAGCTCACTTTTGCTAGCTTAAAACGTAAAACTCACCTGCTTGTAGGCTATTTTAAGGTCTGATCTTAAGATTCGTAAAGTTGCAACATTTTTGTTCGGATTTGAGTACCGTCTGGTCAAATTCCCGTATTGTCAAGAAGGTAGGAGTATAATTGCAGACTCCAGATATACTTCTTTCTAAATCAGTTTGGGAAGAGATTCCTGCTGTGCTGAAAAGTAAGAGGCTTGCCCTATCTACTTGTTCTACAAAGTCATTTATCTGGTAGACGTTTCCTGATAGTACTGGGAGGAACAGGCTGTACAGTTATACATCCAGACTGACATATTGTTTAAGGGATAAAGTTCTTCTCTTCATAATGTGACAATGAGACTCAACATCTAATAGAGAGAGAGAATCCTGCTGGGATAATCTAGTAACCCCTATCATTTCTAGCCTACAGATATTGTAGTTCTTAAGTTCTTCATTTACTGTTTCATGACAAGTTGAAGCTGTCTCTGTGAGTAAAGGAGGAGAAATATGTTAACATTCAATTTGTTCAATGTTTTATTCTGAATGCCAGAAACAAAGCCTTGGTACTCACAGCAGTATTTCTTGGCCAGTAGGTATAAGTTTATGAAACCGAGTTCTTGCTTAGAAGTTTCCAATTTACACCTGTTCATTATACATTATTGTCAGTCAAAGACACATTAAATTTGTATTTATTTATAAGGTTTTTTTGTTTTCCAAACACCTGCAATTTTATTTGGGAGCATGTGTAACAGAACTCATAATTTTATTGATATATTTTCATTCTAACAAATCATTGTTAGAGACTTTAACTTACCTAAAGCCCTTGGAAGAGATTGCAGGGCAATTAAACACGGTTATATCAAAAGACCTTTTTCTTTTTTTTATACTGCATAAACGTAGTTCTGTATGTAGGCAGGGTGCAGACGCTGCCAAAAAAAGGTAATATTTAATGTAGTAAGACGGCTAGCTAGTCTAACCAGAATAGGGAAGGGTTATTTCAGTTCTAGGTTTCCTGGCTTTTTGCAGGGTTCTTCTCTCCTCCCTATTTCATGAAAAGGGAGAAGGCTCTGCCTCCTCCCTGTGTCATATAAAAGGGGAGAAGGTTCTGCCTAAGCAAGCTTCATCCATATGAGAAGAAGCAATAGGCTCAAAGAGGAAGATGAAACCCTTTACAACCAGCAACTACCTGCACAAGGGAGAGCCTCTCTTTTCACATGGGAAGCCTGCACAGGGACTGCTATGACATGTAGTCCAACAAGAAACTGGAGTTCTGGAGGACACTATCTGTAATTAAATCACACCTCTGCAGGTATGCTTGGGCAGCCACACTTGTTCAGTAAAGTTACATTACCATTAAAAGCCTGGTCTGAAGTTATTCAAAGGGGTGCATGTTGGTTCTAATGTATCGAAAGAACCAGGGTCTGTAAATGCACTATGGCGTATGAAGTAACACCACTACAAAGGGATAACTCAGCAAGGAATGAAAAAAGAATGTAGTTGCTAAGGGAAACCAAGCACATGGTCAAGACACCAGCAACATGTTGTTGGTATAGTACCTGGTAAGGTGACAGGTCCTCTGGAAGCTAGGGGGTAGCTGTCTGGCTCGATTTCCAATAGCAACCAGAGCTGGACCCGCATTAGGAGATCAGTGGCCTGGTCATGAGTTAGGGGAAGGAAGAAGTTAATATAAGCATGCATGAGGTCCACGCTATGTGGGACCCCATTCTGGTACTGGGAGTTAGGTACGCTGGACTGGTGGGGGGGACGCAGGCTCAGCATACATTAGTTACATACATTAGTTACAGTGTGTAATGACATGGGATAAGACTCTTTTCAGAGGATCTTTGTACATTTGCTGCTGTACTTGGTGACACAGCTCATCTCTAGGTCGGGTGTTGACATAATGTTTTATATTATAATTTAAGTTTAATTTCATGCTCACATGATTGGCTCAGTGCTGTTCCCAGCAGCTTTTTCTTTATTGCAACACTACAGTGGTTTAAAACTCAAAGGTATAAGGTGACTACGGTAAGTAGGATGTTGTTTGAAGAAGTAGGATGTGAATGGAATCTATGTACTGTATAAGCTTCCATGTATGGGCTTCAATACAAACGGCAATGGGAAGTAACTAAACAGGGTTTTTTCCTTTATTTTTTAGACATTTAAAGAAAGATGACTATAATGTACATTTGTAAAACACATCATTATGCTCTATAAATGTGCAGGGTTTTTTTTGTGTTTGTTTTTAGAAGCAGTAGGGCTGTGGTAAGGGTTATTTGTTAGGCTGTTGCATATAAGTTGAAATTGAACACAACAAAACTCCATCACACTCAATTTGCACAGATACCCAAGTATAATGTTTTAGTAGATGGCAAAAGAAAAGTTAATAGGCACACACATATGACATTTAGTCAAGTTACTGAGTATCTGAAAGTCATATGTATTTGTTCTGTTTAACCCAGCACTCAGTACACTGTAGAACGTACTTTGTACATGTGATTAATCACTCATGATTCTTGTCTTACAGCTGGATTGCCCAACCTTTTGAAGAGCAAGGGCCACTTAAGCGACTTGGTAACTAGTCGCGGGCCACAATGAGCGGAGCGGGTGGATGGCATGTCCGTGTCTGCTCTGCATATGCAGAGCAGACACGGACACAGCCCACTATACTTTTTAGCGGATCGCATTAGAGGTAGGACACAAGCCGGTTTATGTCTGCCACTACTTAGAGGTGAATAGAGGGTCCAATTGGTCGGACTGTCGGACTGACCGTGTGAAAAGGGCCCAAGGCTGCTTTCACACTGATGCGCTGCGGTTTACAGCACCGCGGGTGCAACGCAGTGTACCTTTGGCTTTCCTGCACTTTGCAATAGACTTCTATTATATTCTGCAGGTTTGGTGCACTTTCAGAAAGCTCTCCAAATTCGCAGGTGATAACAGAAGTCTATGGCTCAGTGCAGGTAGCCCGCAGGTAAACTGCTCTGCACCTGCGGATCAGTTTTAAAGCAGCCCAGTAACCACTGTAGAAAAGATATGCCTATATATACACTGATTTTAGTAATAAACTGACCTTTAATAACATTATTCTATTCCATCCCAGAGCAGGAGGTCGCGGGCCACATCAGAGGGCTCCATGGGCCACATGTGGCCCCTGGGCCACTGGTTGGGCCCCCCTGTCTTACAGGATTAATTTAGGATATCTTTTACTGATGTGGTGTGGTCTCACAAGCACCCATTTGTACCATTAAATCAACTAACTGTGGCAAGTGGAAAAAAATTGAAGGGACATGAAGAACCTCAAATCGACTGAACAGAATGTATCCACTCCTAAAAACAGGTGATTAGGAGAATATGGTCACCTCGTTTAAACACATAAAAGGTCCCTATAGTGAAATTATAGTGCACAGTTACTTCAAAAATTAAGAGGACATTTTTTGCCAGTAGAGGAAAATAAGTTCAACCTCCAAATACAGAAAATTTTCTTTACTGGAAGAGCTGTAAAAAGGTGGATTCATTTGTCCAACTTATAGCTCAGAGGTGGTTGTCCCCTTGCCCTCCTAAATTTGCACAATGGAAAACAGCTGTCAATGCTATTTTGGAGAGAGAGATTGATGTACAGTACCAGCACAGGGGCTGCCCTAAAAATTCTGAAAAGTAATAACTGCGGATCAGTTTTAAAGCAGCCCAGTAACCACTGCAGAAAAGATATGCCTATCTCCTTGGTTATTGTCTACTTTAGCAGATTCTTCTTCCTTGGTTATTGTCTACTTTAGCAGATTCTTCTTCTGGTCATTTTCCATCACTCTCCACTTTATTGAAAGCTACAGTATAGTTTCAGTCTGTGTAGTGGTTAGAGACTATTCTAAATCTGTGATTTTTATCTGTCTTTTTTTTTAACAATTGAGGGTTATATTATAATATTGTTTGTACTTGAAAGATATTCTCTTAAGGGTAGCTTTGTGTTATCAGGGTATAATGTATATTATTCAATCTACTAGTTTTTTTGCGAGACATAATACATGTGTTGTTGCTGCTTTAATTGTTTAATTGCTTTGTGTTGATGTTTATCCATTGCTTTGAATCCTATTTTAATTTGTGTTTCTTTAAAACCGTGTATGTTTTGTTAAAACTTTAATAAAAATTATGTGGAAAAATAAAAACATAAAAAAAAAATCCAGTAGGTTCTTGCTGACTCAAATTCTTTCAAAATAGGACTAATTTTGTTTTTAAATGTACAAAATAGCATTGCAAAATGTCACTGATATATATGAGAAATAACACGAATAATCTTGATCTAAGGAATTGTCTGATTTATTTTCCTTGTTGTAGAAAATCAGACTATACTTTGTAAAGATATTTTTCCTTCTTCTAGATCAAATCCAGGTTTAAAGTGTTTCTGAATTCAATTTTTTTAAATGAAAATAATACACATCTTATACTATTGCACAGAGCAGCCCTGAACCTCCTCTTCTGGGGTCCATGGCCGGTGATTTTTACTCCTCCTCTTCTGTGACTGCCCACATAGCAAACTACTTGCTATGGAGGCAGATGTGCGGGCTCGATCCCAAGTCAGGCTGTGTATGTCCATATAGACACACAGCAAGTTCTATTTTTTTTTTTTAAATGAATGGAGAAAATGCATTAAGGTAAAATATTTTAGCCTTTGAACCCCTGTTGGGCATCTAAATTTGGCCAAGCTGAGCCCCGCTGAGTCAATACTTTGTAGAACCACCTTTCGCTGTAATTGGCTTACACAGAAGAGCCTCATAGGGGGTCTCTCTTTTAATTGGTATGGAATAGGTTGTGAAGAAAAGTGTAGACTCTCACCCATAATCTGCATATCTTCGGACATGTCCACCAGATGTGCACCATAGTACCTTCCTCTGAAACCAGCTGCTTCCCTAGCTCCGCCTCCCACTGAAGATGATATGGTCGCAAAGGTGGTTTCTTTTGAGGAAATTATTGCTGAGTAGTTTAAGGAGATTAAGCTGGAAGCTTGAGGTCGGAATCTACAAAGGTTTTCGAAGGGGGTCAAGGTGTATGGAGTAGGTCTCGACTTTATAGGCTGTTGGAGAAAGTGCCGGATCTGTAGGTAGCTATAATGTTCTCAGAGGGGAATATGGTGCATAAGGCAGCAAACGGAATTATCCTAGTGGGAGTGAACAGAGAATGGATGTCAATGAAGCCATTATCTGTCCACCAAGGGAACTGTTGTGAGTTATCCCTTCCTGGTGGAAATAATGGACAGTGAAGAAGGCAAAGTAAGGGAAGATGAGGAGAGATCAGGCTTGCCGAGCATTTGATCGAGTCCCACAAATTAAGGGAATGTGCCAAGCATGGTCCAATCGTATCAGGGTGGTGTGTATGGGGGAACCAGGGCACGGAGGCGACTGGAATCGAGTGAGAGTCCACTAAATCAATAGTGGCCCATAACAGCATTTGATATTTCTTATGCAGGTTAGATAATGGGGCTATATTCGCTGCAGTATAATAGGCTTGCAAGTTGGGGACCGAGAGTCCACTGTTAATCTTGCGGGCATATAGAATTTGTTTATTATTCTGGGTCTTGTAGAGCCCCAGACAAACTGCAGAATCTTGCGTTGGTTAATGAGCAAAATATGTGGAGGGACAAGGATCGGCAAAACTCTGAAAAAATAAAGCAATTTTGTAAGGTATGTCATACGATCTGCCACATTTCTACCAAACCAGGATAAAGGGAGATGGGTCCAAGAAGAAAGCGTATCTGATAGCTTTATAAACAAAAGGGGGAAATTGGCCTTATACAGTCCTACATACGTCCCAGGAAGCCTGATCCCCAAATAAGGCAAAAAAGGCAACCACTGAAATGAGAAAGCATTTTGTAGGGTTGCCAGCTCAAAGGGTGGATTGACATGGCTTTTTGACTTAGTAGGATTGACAGATAGGCCAGAGAAAGTCGCAAAGGTATCTAAAAGGGAAAGAAAATTAGGGAGGCAGATTCTGGGATTAGTTAGGGACCTCAAGATATCGTCTGCAAACAACAATATGTTGTGCAAGGTACCGGCTACTTCTACCCCTGTTATGTCCGGATGGGAATGGATCGCCTCTGCCAAGGTTTCCAGTGCTAAGATAAATAAAAGTGGAGAGAGTGGACACCCTTGTTGGGTTCCTCTCCTAATGGGGAAGAGAGACGATTCAAAGCCATATTACTTAATTTTAGCCTGAGGGGAGTCGTATAATGCTAGCACCCAACTCAAAATGGAGGAAACAAAGCCATAATGGCGGAGAACCAATATTAGGTAAGGCCAAGATAAAGTATCGACAGCTTTATTTACATCAAGAGACAAGAACATTCATCTAAAACCCATTTAAGATTACCTGTAAGGATATTATTGCGTGTACGTAGGGTGATGGGAGTATTTTTGGAGTAAAGGTACGTAACCTATTGGCCAGCATTGCGGTAGGTTTATTCGCATTCGCATACCATTTCTGGCAAGCCCAGCATAGAGTGCATTCCGCCTCATCAGTTAAACATAGGTCCAGGTCCGTACGAGCCTGATCCAATAGTTTGCGATTGGCAGGGGACTGTTTAAAGTAGGGGACTGTTTAAAGGACTGCTCTAAAGTGTGCCAAGTCAATAAACGCTCCTTTGTATGCTTTGAGGCCAATTGAATAACATGGCCCCTAAGGACTGCTTTATTCGCCTCCCATAGGGTCACAGGGGAAGAAACTGTCCCATCATTGAGACGGAAATATTCCACAAAGGCTTGGTGGATGTTCCTTAGAACTTCCTTAAAGACAACAGAGAGTAATTCATAACCCAGGAGGAATATTGTGGCTTACAAAGCAAAGAGTGGCAAACAGCCAAGACTGGGTCATGGTCTGACCATGGAGCAGCTAGTATAGAGGCAGACACAATTAGAGGGAGGTGCTTCCGTAATACAAGCATGTGGTCAATCCTAAAGTGAGAATTATGGGGATGAGAATAATTAGTATAATCCGTACCCAAGGGGTGAAGCTCTCTCCAGAAATCTACCAGGTCATGACTTTGTAGGGAATGTAAAAAAAAAATAGATGTCAAATACGGCCCGCCAATGGAGGAAGCCTCAGGATTCGTCCCGCCACCGCTGCCATGCAAATCGAGGCAAGATGGCGCCGGTCACCATGCTGCAGACACACGCAGCCAGCCATCCTCCTCCTCATCAGCGCTGAAGCAGAAGCCTGCAGGGAAGGGTGAGTCACACTGTTCCCCCCCTACTCTGAGCATCCTCTCTTATTCTCCCTGGCTGAGGACACTGATCCTGATACCCCCAGCGTGGACACTGCTGATGCAGGCCCTGCAGAGCCCTCCCTGTCCCAGATTATGGAGGCCATCCAGCACAGCCATGCATCTCTGACCACTAAAATGGACTCCATTAAGACTGACTTATCCTTTCTGAAACAGGATGTTCACAACCTCCGCCATAGAGTGACAAATGCTGAGCAGCGCATTGGTGCACTAGAGGATGAGACCCGTCCATTGCAGGGCTCTGTTAGGGAGCTACGTCAGGCCCATGATTACACTGCAGATAAGCTCACTGAAATGGAGGACCGTTTACGGAGGAGCAACCTACGCTTCCTGGGGTTCCCAGAAGGGTCTGAGGGCAAAACCCCAGAGGAATTTATGGAAAGATGTCTGATCACCACATTTGGTGCATCCACCTTCTCACCATTATTTGCCATTGAACGGGCACACAGGGTTCCCCTGCGCCCACTACCACCAGGGGCCCAACCACGTGCCATGATTATCAAACTATGATCTACCAAAACCCCCAGATCCTTCTCCACTACGGATCACCCCAGTTGTACTCCCCCTAGTATATATGATGCATTCCTATTCTTAGCCCCCAAGTGCATAACTTTACATTTATCAACATTAAACCTCATCTGCCACATAGTCGCCCAATTAGACAGGGCATTGAGGTCGGCTTGTAAATTGGCGACATCCTGTAAGGACGTTATTCCACTGCATAGCTTAGTGTCATCTGCAAAGACAGAAATGTTACTTTTGATCTCAGACCCAATATCATTTATAAAGATATTAAAAAGTAAGGGTCCCAACACTGAACCTTGGGGTGCACCACTGATAACCTTAGACCATTCAGAGTAAGAATCATTAACCACGACTCTCTGAATTCTGTCTTTTAGCCAGTTTTCTATCCATTTACAAACTGATATTTCCAAGCCTGTAGACTTTACCTTGCACATGAGCCGCGTGTGGGGAACTGTATCGGACTCTTTTGCAAAATCCAAGTATACCACGTCCACCGCCACCCCTCTGTCCAAGGTTTTACTTACCTCTTCATAAAAAGAAATCAGGTTTGTCTGACAACTTCTGCCTTTCATGAATCCATGCTGTCTGTTGCTTAAAATATTTTTTTCCAGCAAGAACTCATGTGGTCTTTTATTATTCTCTCCAGTATCTTCCCAACTATAGAAGTTAAACTAACAGGTCTATAGTTACTTGGTAAAGACTTTGTTCCCTAATTTAAATATGGGCACCACATTGGCCCTGCGCCAATCCAGTGGTACTATTCCTGTCATTAATGAGTCCCTAAAAATTAGATACAATGGCTTTGAAATTACAGAGCTCAATTTTTTTAGGGTCCGTGGGTGGATGCCATCTGGTCCAGGTGCTTTATCCACCTTTATTCTATATGTTTATACATGTCCGTCTACAGGCTGGTCTAGCTGGCCCTTATAATATGCATCTGATCTTTTTCATTACTAGAATGTTGTCATATGTCTTTGATTTGCTCTTCACCTTACGCACTTCTCATGGTCCACGGGACTCCAGGCTCTGGTTGCTTCCAGCGAACTATGGGAAATGGGTTCCCCTAGTCATATACTTTATGCCTCCTTATGTCTAGATTATGTTTGGTTTCTTGGAATGTGCGGGGGCTAAATTCCAAAGTGAAAAGATCATTAATCATTAATGTTTGACTACCTGGCACGCCACAATCCGCATGTGATACTTCTTCAGGAAACCCACCTCCAGGGCTCTAGAGTTATGGGCCTTAAGCGGACAAAAATTGCTTATGCCCTCCATTCCACATACTCCACGTATGCCAGGGGAACTTCCATCCTCATAGCCAAATCAGCCCCGGTTAGTATTAAACATGTTAAACTCGATCCTCAGGGTTGCTTTGTAATTGTTGTGATAGAACTTATGGGTAGGCCGTATACGGTGACTAGCTTATATGCTCCACCCCCCCAAAATGTTGAAAAAGTGATGAACTCCATATTGGCGATAGCGGAGGGTCCTTTAATGATAGCGGGTGACTATAATACAGTACTGGACAACTCCATCAATAGATTACGTTGTTCTACATTGCCCCCCACCCCCCTGGGTTCCTTCTTAACTCAATTTGATTTGGTGGAGGACTGGAGATGGAAGCATGCAGATGGGAGGGAGTATTCGTGCTGCTCTGAGTTACATGGTACTCTGTCTCGTATTGATCAATGTCTGGTCTCATCGGATCTGCTCAATATGGTGACTGAGATCAAATACCTCCCTAGGGCGGTGTCTGATCATTCTCCTTTGCTGGTGGAACTTTGCCCTGGGTCCCTCCTCCTCCTATCGGGTGTGGCGGCTGAGCCCGCTATGGCTGGTGGATGAGATTGTTGTGAACCAATGTATGACAGAGATGAAATCCTACTGGCTAATTAATAAGCAGAGCGCCTCCGTTCCGGTGGTTTGGGATGCCTTTAAGGCCGCCACACGCGGCTCTTTTGCTGCGGCAGTCGGTCAGACACGCAAGGCCTCTCTGTCCAGGTTGATGGATGCAAAGGGGACTCTCAGGGAGGCAGATGCCGCTTATTCTGCAACTCCCTCCCCTGAGACACGCACTGCCTGGAAGCACAGGGCCAGAGAACTGGACTTAGTGCTTTTAGAGCGCACCCAGAAGAAGCTGCTGTACCAGAACCAGCGAATCTTCGAGTTTGGTGATAAGAACAACCGTTTGCTGGCGTATATTTCCAGACCTGACTATCAGCCATGCAGCATACCTAGAATCAAGAGCGCAGAGGGAATAGTGGTAGAGCAAAACAACGAGATCATGGATGCCTTTGTCACATTTTAGTCCTCCCTATATGCTACTAGAGCTCACTACACGATTGTGGAATTGGATGACTATCTTTCTGAAATGTCGTTGCCCGGGCTTCAGACCCAACAGGCGTCATTCCTTGACGCTCCTCTGATGACTGAGGAAATTGGGGAGGCTATCCAATCCAGAAATAAAACACCGGGATTGGATGGTTTCCCTATTGAGTGGTATGTACAGTACAAAGATCTGCTTATACCTCATCTAAGCAGGGTGTATAATTTTGCTATGAAAATGGGACAGTTACTGCCTTCTATGTCAGAGGCATTGATTGTCCTCATTCCTAAGCCACATAAGAATCACCTCCTATGTGAAACCTACAGACCAATCTCACTTATCAATTCGGATGTTAAGATTTTGGCCAAGGTGCTCGCCCGGCGACTGAACACGGTCATTACTGCTGTTATTGGTGCGAATCAGACTGGGTTCATCCCTGGGCGATCGACCTCCATCAACTTATGTAGACTGTTTACCAATCTTCAGGCCACCCATGATGAGATGGGTTCCCGGGCTGTTTTGGCCTTGGACGCACACAAGGCGTTTGACTCGGTCGAATGGCCTTATCTGCTGGAGGTCTTGGCGAAATTTGGTTTTGGCAACACCTTTATCAGATGGGTGCAATTGCTTTATTTAAAACCCACCGCTAGATTGAGAGTGAACGCAGCCGTGTCTGATCCCTATCCTAAAGAGAGGCACCAGACAGGGATGCCCTCTGTCCCCATTGCTATTTGCACTGGCGATAGAGCCGTTGGCAGCACTGATAAGATCCTGCGGGGAGGTTGCGGGACTGACGATTGGGGGTCTGGAGGAGAAAGTATCTCTTTATGCTGATGACATGTTAATATACTTGTCGGATCCCCAATCGTCTCTCCCAGTCCTGCTGGAGATTATTAGGAGGTTTGGTAATTTCTCCGGATTCCGGGTTAACTGGGACAAGTCCATCTTATTTAGAATTGACCATCGCTCATGCTGCCTCCCTCTTTCCCACTACAAATAGTCAGCTCCTTCCGATATTTAGGAGTTATGGTAAAGCTCCCTATAGCCTCTTACGTTAAAATCAACTTAGACCCCTTTATAGTGCGAATGAAAACCACGTTCGAAACCTGGGCTAATCTCCCGCTTACATTACTGGGTAGGATTAATATCTTTAAAATGATATTCTTACCACGATTTTTGTATATCTTGGGTAACTCACCAGTGTATGTCACTAAACTTAAATTTAAGACTCCATCCTTACTTTCTTTCTTTGGAGGGGGGAGCAGTCAGGATTGCCAAGAACACCCTACAGTTACCGGTACTGGAGTGCGGATTGGCCCTACCCTGCCTCCACACCTATTATATTGCCTCACAATTAGCTCACGCACATTGGTGTTTTTTTACTGAAGCCAACAACGCGGCCATTGCCCTGGAGGCAGCTATTCTTACCTCAAATGAGTCCCTGCAAAATCGTATGTCCCTTAGAGGGCAGGAGGTACGAGTGCCCTGGCAATGACTCTATGGATTTTTAAACTCACTAAACTACAATCCTCCACTGACAGTAATACATACTCGCCAAACACTCCACTCTGGGGGAATCCGACTCTACCAGATTTCTTCCGCAGATCTGACGGGGGATTCTGGTCCAAAAGGGGGGTGAAAACCATTTTGCACTTGTTCTCGGACAACGTGTTTCGTTCTTTTGAAGAATTTTGTAGAGACTACAATCTGCCAAGCACAGCTTACTTCCTTTACTTACAGATACGCCACACTGCAGCAACGCAGTTTGGCCTTCGTAACATAGCTGTTCAACTCTCTCCGCTGGAACGATTACTGACTGACTCCTCTCACGCCAAGCTAATCTCCACATATTATGGGTCCCTTCTGCATTCGACAACTCAAAGGCTTAGCAAGACGGCCTCTAGCTGGAGAGCTGACATCCCTGACAAAGGACATCTGGCAGGAGGTTTTGTCCCTCCTGGTTCCCTCTGTCATTTCTTCCCGCGACAAGGTAATACAGACTAATTTGCTATACAGATCCTATTTTACACCATGCTTACTGTTTAAATGAAATATATTACCCTCTGCACTATGCTCCCGATGCGGCATGGCTGATGGCACGTTTTTTCATTTAATGTGGGATGTGCTCCGATTAGGAAGTTCTGGTTGGAGGTCACAGCCTTCATTAGTTCACTGACACAGTTACCCAATATATGTAATCCCCTGAGGTGTTTACTGGGTTATATCGATGATGATAGTATATCTAAGAATATGCAAACATTTCTGCGGATAGTATTGTTTTACGCTAAGAAATCGATAACCTTCCACTGGAAGTCTCCATCCTCGCCCACTATTGCCTTTTGCACTACCATTAACCATGCTATACCACTATATAAGCTGACATATGAGGCTAGAGGGTGTCCGAAAAAATTCTTGAAGGTTTGGGGCTCCTGGGTTGACTTTGAGAGCACTGTACCTCCTGCTCCTTAAAATATGACTGATTTTTCTTTTCTATGCATATGCCAACTGTTTACCAGCTACCAGATCTTTGCACTGTAATGGATTGGGCGATGTTCACTCCATGTGTGTTTGTTGTCTATTGTATGTCTTGTTTTGAAAAAAACTAATACAAATTTACCTTTAAAAAAAAAGAAAAGAAGATAGAAGAAGCAGACCATAGGACATAATAAGTCAGAGAAATACTCGGAGCACAATGAACAAATAAACCTTAAATGCATCACTGTGTGGGGCAAAAGGCCCACAAGGAGGTTCGGGAGTTGTTCAAGACTACTGTCTTAGCAAAGAGCCGGAACATAGGGGGAGCAGTGGTCCATCGGAACCACTCGTCAACAAAACGAAGATCAGCTAAAATGTTATTAGCACAAATCCTAACAGACTATTTGAAGCACAAAGAAGACACACACTATATAAAATATATGAATGTATACAATCATAGGTCTCTCAAACACCCAGGATTTCCCCTAGCGAACGAGTAACCAAAAATACAGTCTCAACCCTGCTAATCTATTTAACCATAAAATAGAAATATAGAACTTTCATAATGAAATAAGCATTTTAACCAGCAATATATAAAAGTAACTGCAGGCCTGCCAATAGTAACAACCCTAGCTAGGAACCAAATGCCCTCCCACCTTATAACGTTCAGGAATCCCCCTGAGCAGTCCTAACAGGAATTGGCCAGATGGCCGTTCGCAAATTGACACACTTAAACCACCCAAGGAAAGTCTTCAGTATTACCTGGATAGTGGGAACCCTTGATGACATGTAATGCAGGTCACAGTCCCCTGAAGCCACCATCTCACAAGTGGGGCGGCCCATAACAGGGTAGCAATCCACAGCCCCACATCAGGGCTCAAAGCAAGGGCTTAGGTGGGCAGGGAATAAGCCCCATAAGGACTCAAAACAGCCCTTCAGTTGCAATATAGCAGTAGGATGAGTTCCGGATCATGGATCTGGATCATGTATCAGAGGGCAATAAATACACAGAGAAA
Organism: Rana muscosa; assembly: GCA_029206835.1. Taxonomy (NCBI): domain Eukaryota; kingdom Metazoa; phylum Chordata; class Amphibia; order Anura; family Ranidae; genus Rana; species Rana muscosa. Next base: position 58,751,587 of record CM055119.1, read on the forward strand.
GCCATGAATAAGTCATTGGGCTAGCTGCAATATGTGAAAGGCACGGAAGGGAGAGTGTTACCATCAGCCCTTAGGAACCTTGTGGAAGTGTTGGGCCTGTAGGACTTTTCTGAAGATTGGGAGAGCTGGCAAGGAGGTTGGGAAGATCTAGGTCGGGAGGATGAAGACGTCACCTCCTCTGGGGAGGAAATTAAGTGGAATTGCAATTCCTTAAAATAGCGTTGTAGATCAGATGGAGAAGAGGCATGGAACTGGCAGCCCTAATGTGAGAATGAGAGCTTGAATGGGAACCCCCACCTGTAATTGATCCCTTAGGTTTGTAGGATCTGGAGATAGGGCTTCAAGCTCCGACGCCTGGCGATGATCACAGGCGAGAGGTCTGCAAACAGCTGGAGAGGGTTACCTTGGAAGGAAAGGTTTTGCTGCTCCCTCGCAGACTGCAAGAGTGTCTCTTTGGTGTGGTAGAAATGGAATTTAATAATAGAATCCCTCGGGGGGCCATCTAAAGGTTTGGGGGGCAAGGGATCTATATATACGGTCAAATTCCAGTCTTTCGATAGGGATCTCAGGAGCCAGTTCCTGAGAAAATGCAGTTGCTGTACCTTGCAAGTCAGTAAAAGCTTCAGGGACACCATGGATGTGAAGGTTATCACTGTGGGCCCTATTCTCAGCATCTTCTAATTGATCTTAAATGGCCTCTAGGTCAGCAGACAGTTTATCCACTTCTTCCTCATGGCCCTTTAACACAGTGGTGGCTAAGTCCAGGCATTGTTCCAACTGATTCGTGCGGTGGCCTATCTCTTTAAGGCCTTTCACTAAGGTCAGAGGAAAGCTTGCGGGAGGCCGTGGTGATCTCATCCCTCACTATAGAGTGGAATTTGGCCAGCAGATTGTCAGAGTCTGTTGGCAATGAAATCACCAGATCAGTAGGGAATTGATGAAAACCGTCTGCAGGTGATGCTGGATCTGCCACAGAGAGCTGTGTGGTGTCATCAGGCTCTGGAGGCTCAGGTGCCATCTTGCCTTTGACCTTGTCTGCAGCTAGGGAGGCCTTGGAGTTCTGTTGGTTCCTCTGACGCTGTTTGGACGAGCGGTACATAACAGCTAGCAGCCTGGGGTGTTCCGGAGCCACGGGAGGTGGGTGAGAGGTGTCTGTGTGCAGTCTGTGCCACAGATTCTTGCCACAGATTCTCATTTGGACTTAGGTCTGGACTTTGACTGGGCCATTCTAACACATGAACATGCTTTGATCTAAACCATTCCATTGTAGCTCTGGCTGTATGTTTAGGGTCGTTGGCCTGCTGGAAGGTGAACCTCCACCCCAGTCTTAAGTCTTTTGCAGACTCTAACAGGTTCTTTTCCAAGATTGCCCTGTATTTGGCTCCATCCATCTTCCCATCAACTCTGACCAGCTTCTCTGTCCCTGCTGAAGAAAAGCATCCCCACAACATGATGCTGCCACCACCATGTTTCACTGAGGGGATGGTGTGTTCAGGGTGATGTGCAGTGTTAGTTTTCCGCCACACATAGCGTTTTGCTTTAAGGCTAAAATGTTCAATTTTGGTCTCATCTAACCAGAGCACCTTCTTCCACATGTTTGCTGTGTCCCCCACATGGCTACTCGCAAACTGCAAACGGGACTTCCTATGGCTTTCTTTCAACAATGGCTTCCTTCTTGTCACTCTTCCATAAAGGCCAGATTTGTGGAGTGCAGGACTAATAGTTGTCCTGTGGACAGATTCTTTGCAGCTCCTCCAGAGTTACCATGGGCCTCTTGGCTGCTTCTCTGATTAATGCTCTCTTTGCCCGGCCTATCAGTTTAGATGGATGGCCATGTTTTGGTAGGTTTGCAGTTGTGCCATACTCTTTCCATTTTCGGATGATGGATTGAACAGTGCTCCAAGAGATGTTCAAAGCTTGGGATATTTTTTTATAACCTAACACTACTTTAACCCGGACCCACAGAGAGCACTGCAATGATGTTGCAGGTTGCATCTAAGGCCCTACAGGTAGCTCCAACCACCGACCGCACATTGCAATGTGGAACTAGTGGAACAAAGTCATAGGACCTCAGTTTATAAGGCATTAAAAAGGCAGACATCCAGGTATAATGCTACATAGATAGGATATAAAGCACAAAGGTGATTGTTGATTTATTACCACTTTAAGCTTTTCTCTTCCATCCTTGCAAATGAGGAAAGAGGTGTGTCTGAGAAAGGACTGAGGTGTTAAGAAAGGGATGTCTGTCAACAGAAATATAAATGGCCAAAATGGGATGTTTGCCATCAGGGCATATGATGGCCAGTTTTAGATATCTGTCAGGATGGGTGGCAGGGGTGAGGCATCTGGGGAGGGATATGTGTCTAGGAGGTGAGGTGGCTGGAGTAGGGATGAGTGTGGGTGGGGGGGTAAAGTGGTTAGGGAGGGATGTATGACTTCAGTGGGGTGGGGTGGTGAGCTGGTCAAGGATCAAAGTATGTGGGAAACAGGGTTGAGGTTGGTGGACTAGTGGCGAGTTGGCCTGGGGTCTAGATATGCACAGTAGGAGGTGAGGTGGCTTGGAAGAGAGGACACAAATGTAGGGCATGGAGGTTGCTGTTAGCTCCCAGGATCTCCAGCAGTAGTTGTACGCCAGCTTCTGCTCTAAACACAGGAGTATAGCAAATGGGCAGTGAGAGGGTGGGAGATACATAGGAATGGGGAGAGAAGAGTATAAATTAGGTATGTGTGTGCCAGGGGTTGGTAAATGAAAGAAGTAAAGAAAGATTGCTGTAACCAAAAACAATGCATGTTCACAGCCTTAAAATAATTATTCTCTATAAGATCAAGGAGTGTTGAAAATAATCGTAGAGTAGATGCATCTTGATGCAGCCTTGCACAATTCAGCATTGATTCGGGAGAACAGCCGCATTGATTGCATGGATTACATCATCCCAACTCCCCCTGCCTCTCCTGGGACAGCCCTACCAGCGCACTCTAAAGTTAAAACATATCACGGTCAGTCTCTTGGTTTCATGTATTCCTTCCTACGTGTGTAAGGGTTAATGTAAACTGATGCCTCTACCTTATTATCTCCGATCTTCAATCGCAGGTCACGATCATGGGCCCTCCGGCCGGCCGTTCTTCTCCTCCCGGTCGAAGGGCACGGCATATGTCCTTACGGGGGGGGGGGGGCTGTGTAATGAAAAATGGTCTGTGTAATGTAAATGGCCTGTATCATGTAAATGGGGGGCTGTGTAATGTAAAATGGGCTGTGGAATGTAAATGGGGGGCTGTGGAATGTAAAGGGGGGCTGGGGAATGTAAAGGGGACTGTGACATTTAGTATTTACTGTTGTAAATAAATACTGTTGCTGTCTGTTGTGTTCAGACTTTGTGTCCTTCTTTCTTTTTTTTTTTTTTAGAGCAGATGAAATAAAAAAATGTAGTTCTTCTGATTGCTTGAATTTTTTTATGAATATCACAGGCAGTAATCGTGATGCATCGTAAATCGTTGACAGGATAATCAAAATCGAATAGTGAGACCAGTGAAGATGCGCACCTCTAAAAAGATCCTGATCTTTATATACTGTATATTTGTGTGCTGTGTGTTTTTTTTTTTTTTTTTGAAGAAGCATTAAACCTGTATAGTTGTGTTTTAAACTCACATTTAGATTTGTAAATTAAACCGCAAGTCCTTTAATGTTTTAATTTTTATCAAATACTTAAAAAATATATTTTTTGTTACATTGGTACAAATTTAAACATGCCAAAATGCAATATACCTGCAATCCACGTTGTTTTAATTGAAAAAAAAATGAACCATGAAGGTTCCATATAAAATGTCCTATGTCAGAAGATTAGACAAAATGAGATGGAGGAAAAATTTTAACTTCATCAAATTTGATTGCCATTGTGACAGTTCTTAAGATGATTGCCATTTTCTTTGACAGTTGAATATAAAGGGATACGACATTTTTTTTAAAAAAAGGCTCACCAACTAAACAATGTAATTTAATTGAAAAGAAGGACAGGGATATGAAAAATACAACTTCAACGTACTGTACGACACATCCAGTACTTGTCAGCTGGCACATCCTGAAGTTTTAGTTTTGATGGTTTCTTTCATCCCAATTAAAAAAATAAATAAATCATTTGTAGCTATTTGCAGTGTAACATTTTGCCACTCAAAATTAAAATGAACATTAAATCATATTTTCTAATGTTCCCAGCCAATGTGAGGGTTTGACAGTATACATTTATTGTTAATTTAAATGTTTCTATAAGTGGATTATAGTCTTCCAGTACCATCAACAACAAAGTCAACTGTGTCCACATGCTGCAGACCTATGGGTTGGGAGTGCTTCTGGCTAAAAATGATTCTTCATGAACTAGCTGTGGGCAGCAAAATTTACTAAAGCTTCAGGACTGAGCCGAGCTATTTCATCGGAAATGTGGCACCAGAACATGGTAAACACTGTGAAAGCTATTCAATGTAGATATAGTAATACAGGCATACATGAGGTACAGTGACGGTGTGACCAGAGGATGCTGCAGTGGAGGGAGGCAGTTGGGACAATGCCGTTACCATGCTTTCTCTTCTGGTGTATTCTGTGGGGCTGTATTGTCAAAGGGCAAAATTGAGAGACAGGGATAGAGTGTTGTAATCCACAGCAGTAAATGAGGGCCTTCATGGCAGAATAACCAGGTATTATTTTAATGAAAACTTCAGATTCAAAAATTTAAAAACTAGTTTTTGAAGGACATTACCATGTTGATTTTAGTGATTGATATTATCCAAGCATTCTTGCGACTGGGATTACAATTAGTTTAAAGCGGTTGTATACCCGCTGCTGCTTTTTTTTTTTTTTCATACCTGAAAGGCAAAAGGCATAATGAGCTAGTATGTTGTCAGCTGTTCATTTTTTCATACTGTCATGTATTGTTTTTTGATATCATTGTATATCCTTGATGTCCATGTTCCATATGTCGATCCATATGTCATGAGTTTCCAAGCTGATAATAATATGTATCTCTAATGTCCATTATGGTTATGTACCTTGCTCCGCCCCATTGATTCAAACAGTACATCATATAATTTTCATGTCAATAAACATGTTCCTTTTAATACACTCCCACATTTTTCTGAACCTCATTTAAAGTCCCAAACTTCCCTTTCTTTATAATGAGCTAGTATGCACCGCATACAAGCTCATTATGAAATACTTACCTTAGAACGAGGCGTCGGCAACTTACCTGGACCACACAGAGGGAGATGTCATCTTGCATCGGCGTGTCTTCCGGGTATCACCGCTCCAGCGCTGTGAGTGGCTGGAGCGGCGATGTAGTCACTCCCGCGCATCAGCAAGGTCCGGTGGCTGCTGGGCTTTAGCTGAGAATCCCCGCTGCGCATGCACCGCTGCATTATGTGGCTCATTGCGAGGGGAATATCCCCTAAACCGTACAGGTTTAGGAGATATTCTTTTTACCTACAGGTAAGCCTTATTATAGGCTTACCTGTAGGTAAAAGTTCAAAATTAGGGTATGCAACCGCTTTAATGTATATATAAACCCAATCACTAAAATCTCACAAACATGTTAAAATAAATTTGAAAGCCATTTTCAGTCCAATACAACATCAGTCAAATTGACCACCTATGTAGATCAATGTCAGTCATGAACAGCAATATCTGACAATACGAACAAATGGAGGGGATGTGGGATTATAGCGCTGCCAATAAAAGATTCACAAAAAAGTTTTACATTTGTTTATATTTATTTGATTATCAAAAAACGTTTTTTTAATAAATATGAGAGATGACAATAATAGTGAGTTACATATATTGGTTACATACAATCAATCATTGTAGCCCAACATGTTTCACCAATACATTGGCTTCCTCAGGGGCAGTCAATTAAACCAATACAGTATTAAAACGGTCTAGGGAGAAAGATATTCAATTAGTATATTACATAGAGGCCAAAATGGGACATGTTGGCTGCCATGCTATAGCACATGTTCGAACACACCTACAGGGAACCCAAGCACCAGCAACCCACAACGTCCAATGCCGATAACCGAAAATAGCGACCATTCCTTGGGTGTCCATACAGCCACGATCGCATAGAGGGAAGCAAACAGGGAGGTCATAGACGACCAAAGCACTGGATCCCAGCAGGCAGGAGCGAACAGCATAGCAGCCCACTCAAAGATGAAAATTAGTCCCCCAATCGACCATGGAAGGAGTCCAATGCGTTCAAGAACTGCGGTTTCTAAAAAGAGAAAGGAATTTAGTTTAACAACATTCAACAGTTACATGATAGTAATAATGTAGCAAGAGAAGAATTTTGTAATATACATGTTAACAATAATTAAATAAGAAACAGTAATATTTAGTGTTGAAAAGATCCAAATGTAAAATTATCAATGAAAAGGATAATATTAACCAAGGGGCCTATGATGTAATATAAATCTTGGTGATACCCAGATGTTAATGGGATTGCGATAGAGGTGATCATAGGCAAAGAAACTGATGAGAGAGAGGATAGAGGTGGACCCAGAGGTTTAATCGACTGCCCCTGAGGAAGCCAATGTATTGGTGAAACATGTTGGGCTACAATGATTGATTGTATGTAACCAATATATGCAACTCACTATTATTGTCATCTCTCATATTTATAAAAAAAAAACGTTTTTTGATAATCAAAATAAATATAAACAAATTTAAAACTTTTTTGTGAATCTTTTTTTGGCACCGCTATAATCCCACATCCCCTCCATTTGTTCGTACACTCAACCGGGATGAGGTGCCATATCCAATAAGGGACTAACTAGCCACCCCAAAACAATATCTGACAATGTTGACCTGCCACTATGATAACCCACCACACTCAACAATCTACTCCTGTTGTAAATCACGGATTCCCAATGGTGCTGGAATGTGAACACCAGGGCCAGGGATCCTACTAAGCATCGCTGCTCCATTACCTCTCTGTCTGCTCCAGTTTTGGAAAATTCCCCTCCAATATGTTACTTTTGTGCCAATTTACAAGGTACTATTTGTACCTTAAGAGAATGGGTATAAGAACCATGTTTGTCCACAAAGTGGCATGCTACATTGACATTTTTAATGGTGCTAATATAAGGCAGATGGTTCCTAAAATGGTCACCTTGTGTGACAGATCACAACTGTCCAATTCTTAAAGGAGAAGTACAGCCAAAGCTTGTACTTCACCTGTAAATCACAGGAGTGCAGTTGGTTTTGCTGAAGCCTGCTGTCGGTTGTCGTCACAGAGCCGGTCCTGGCATAACCATATGGTCGAGATCTGCCCACATGGCTGGACCGGCACCTGGCTCAGCCTCTCAGCGAGCCACTGAGATCCTAAGCTGGCCACTCCTGCACCCTCCGCAGCCCAGCGCTCCAGCGAGTGAGGAGGAGCAGAGATTTGTGACTGACAGTCTCCAGCTTTCTGCTCACGGAGATTGACAGTGTTTGATCACTCGGTTCTCAGTGTTAGAGCCAGCGGGGGACAGATGTAGCATCGGAATGATTCTGCATTCAGCTAGGTAAATATAATTTAAAAAAAAGCAACTCCCATTCTTCTCCTTTAATGAGTTACCATTGACAAAATGATTGGACAGTGTGGGCATTGCTGACAACTCGAACAAAAAGTCGACCCGCACATAAATAAGCCAGCTGACTTTGTTGTTTTGCTGTTCCTCCTGTCAGCCTGGGATAGGTATCTTTAGGTAGAAAGGAGAGAGATCAGAAAATATCTGTTCTGTCACCCATCCCTCCAGTAAATGAAACAGAAAATTAATTCATCACTTCTGGTTTCAGCCTTGTTACTCCCTGGCAGCGCTGAAGAGGGAAGAAGTTGATCAGTTTCAATGCAGTTATGAGGTTACATTAGGGGTCTAATAGACCCCTGATGACCCCTTATGGTGAACTTGACATGTCCATTTTTCTATCATATAGGGAAATAGCAGCTGCCTATGTGACAGAAAACTAATTATGTAAAAAAAAAATCTAAATAATAAAGTAACACATAATAAATAAAAAAGTTAAAAACATGGAGACCCATCAAGCAAAGACTCTCCAGAGTGACCCTATTGCTTTATCTTTATCTTTATGATTATTTCTTTATATCTGAGAACTGCACTGGAATGAAGTGCAGTATGTAACAGTGATAAACAGTCAAAATAAACAACGTAACATTCAAGAAGTGATAAATGAATAAATGAAAATATTCAAATAGTCCTCAGTGATATGAGTTGTGTAACGTAAAGTCACCAGAAAATACTGAGTACATTAATAAAAACAAAATTGATAGATGCTGGTGAGAATAAAAATAATGGTGCTCCTAAATGAACTTGATGTGAAGTGAGTGCACTTAAAGTGACCACCACCAATCGATAGTAGAAAAGGCTTACCAGAGAGAGTGGACCCCAAAAACATACGTTCAGAGGGTCAACCAGACAGGGGTAAGCCGCTGTGAACAGCGAATCTCCAGCTGCGATTCAAACAGGAACCTCAAACTTCAATCAAATACAGAAGGTAGGGAGAAGTGTCTCTTGTATCCAGATGGTGATGACACTTGCAGGTAGTGCCCGGTTAGGGCCAGGTGGTGATACCAGATATATGCCAGAAAGTAAAAGGAAAGAAAAGGCACATAGTGTAATACTGTATAAAAAGGGTATTTAATGTAGGTAGGAACACTTACATTTAGAAGAATGTAACAGCGCTTAATCAAATGATCAAATGGCAACAGTAGGGTCACCCGACGCTTTTCGCATCCAAATGCATCATCTCCACCCCACATTCCCCTGCTGTTAGTTTCAGTTTTAGGTGGGTAGGGGCGGGGAGAGAAGAGGCTTCACACAGACCATGGAAATTACAGAAAGAGAGGGAGATACAGATACTGAAGAGAGGGCAGAATGATGGAAAGTCAGTTTACTGACAGGAACAGACAGGATCCACCAGGTATTATACTATATGGAAAAGGATAAATAACTTTGCTAAAAAATTATTAGCACAAAAATAATGAAGGAAGGAAGGATGAAAGATAGGAAGGATTAATCGATCCAAGGAAGAATTAGTCAAAGGAAGGATTGGTCGGTCGATCGTAGGAAGGATTGGTCGGTCGATCACATGAAGGATCAAAGTTAGGATGGGATAATTTTGTGGATCGCAGGAAGGATCAAAGTAAGGAAGGATTGGTCGATCGAATTGCAGGAACAATTGGTCGCTCAATTGCAGAAAGGACCAGTCAATCGATCGCAGGATCAAAGGATTGATAGAAAGAAGGATCAAAGGATTGATCGAAGGAAGGATCAGTCAATCACAGGAAGGACCGGTCAAACGATCGCAGGAAGGATTAATTGAATGCAGGAAGGATCAGTCATTCGATCACAGGAAGGATTGGTCAGTCGCAGGAAGGATTGGTCAGTTGCTTGCAGAATTGATCGGTCAATCACAGGAAGATTCAAAGTAAGGAAGAATTTGTTGATCAATCACAGGAAATATCAATGTAAGGAAGGATCGGTTGATCAAGCACAGGAAGGATCGGTCAATCGATTGTAGGAAGGATCATTCGATCGATTGCAGGGAGGATCGGTCAGTTGATCACAGAAAGGATTGGTCGTCGATTGATGGAAGGATTGGTCAGAGGGATGATCCGTGGTTGATTGCAGGAAGGAACGTTCAGACGATTGTTCATCCCTGGTGAAAGCAATAAAGTTGATTAAAAAAGTGAGTGAGAGTGTAATTTTTTTTTAAATAAAATAAATATAAAAAATATTATAAAAAATGTAAAGCGTCCTCTTCCTCAATGATTATGCGTAAACCCGAATGCATAGGTAAGTCACGCACGCATATGTAAATGGTGACCGCACCACACATGTGACCTCCTGTGTAACTCTAAACTGGTAACCTGTAAAAGCTTTTAAAGCATCGCTAAAAGAGATTTTTATGTACTGTAGTTTGGCACTGTTCCACAGGCGTACGCAATTTTTAAGAATGCTATGTTTGGTATCTATTTACCCAGTGCTCCATCATTTTTTATATTTTAACAAAAAAATGGGTGTTGTATAGTGTTTGTGTGCAAAAAATTAATTAAAGTGTACTTTTTCCCCAAAAAATTGCATTTGAAAAACTGCTACGCAAATACCTTATCTCTAGGGCATCTGCTAAAAAAATATATATAGTGTATTAGGAGCTCTAAGTAATTTTCTAGCAAAAAAAAAAAATACAGATTTTTAGATGTAGGAGAGAAATGTCAAAATTGGTCTGAGTGGGAACTGGTTAAAAAAAGGAGGGGAGGTGTAGTTTCAGAGGAAAAGTATTGCTCTATTTAGGCAGGAGGAGAGGGGAGGGGCGGGGAGGAGATCGGCTCTCATACAGACTACGGAAGTGACAGGGCGAGAGGGAGGGGGAGAGAGCTGGATGACGGAGGCAAGTAAACTGACCATGCTATCAGTGGCCACAGCCATGATATACGTGGTCAGTTCACAGAGGGGAAGACAGGAACAGGCAGAACCAACCAGGTATTGTACAACATAGAAAGGAACAATTGACATGGCAAAAGCACTTGGCTATATCTTGTGCTTTAAAGGGACAGGATCAAATATATATATATATTTTTAGGGTTACAACCACGTTAAGTTGTCTGAAAGTAAGTTAATCTCTAGTCCAATCACTTTGCACTCACTTACTCTGTGGGATTGAGTTAATTTGGTATTAAACCCAAAACCAAAAAAGTTATATATTGCATCTTACAGTACCAATACTTAGATGTAGTGGCTGAATTTGTTTTCTTTTTATAGGCATTTTTCCCCTCTGTTTTCACCGGGTGATCTGGCCAGTACCACACCTAATGTATTAGCGTGCCTTCACTCTGGACGAAGGAGCAAAGGGGAACCCTTGGACGGCAGCATTTCATCACGTCTGGGGGGAGAAAGTGTGAGATGCACTCGCAGATTTAAATACACTAACAAATTGGAGCCAAACTCCAGCTCACACTTCAGTTACTCAAGCAGCTACAGCTACTGTTTTTTTTCTTCTGTGATATAGGTTTTACATGATCATTAAAAGCACTCCTGTCAGTGGTAAGTGGTTTGTCTCAACACTCTTAACTGATACTTTTGCAAGAGAGCTTGTTCTGTTGAAAAACAACAGACTTACTGGCAGGATTGCCAGAGGAAAATAAAGGAAAGGACACCTAAAATGAAAACAAATGCAGCCATCACATCTAAGAACTGATAAGAGGCAATGTAATAAATGTTTGCTTTTGGAAACACAGCTAAAAGATGCATCCTGCTGAAATGGAACTCATCTACCCTACCAACGGTAAAAGATTGGATACGCTATGTACGTCAAACAGCTGAAATGAAAGAGCTGATACATATAATGAGAGACAACCCCTAACAAATTCAGTAAAACCTGGGCATGTTGGAACCACTGAATAATAGAAAAGTAGATGTGGCGTTGTTCTGATATAAATATGTATATATGAAGTGCACCTGTGCGTATATAATTGCTAAGTTTGCTATGTGCAAAAACCTGTGTGCAAAGAATACACTGTGCAAATTATATTAATAATATTAATTATACTGTACAGATGATATTAATGACAATATTGATAAATCTTAGAATCCATGGCGTGCAACTTTAAATACGTGCAAAGTGCAAGGTGCAAATATATTACTAGTGAATTGACCAATATGCAGAAAAAATTGAAATTGAAAAATGTTTTAATTTAAAATTGGATTAATACAGAGTTCTTCTTAAAAAATTAAACATTAAAATTAAAAACTTAAAAAATTATAATACAAAGTTCATCTTGAAAATGTGATGCACTGAAAAAATCACCAATACTTGTTTGTTGAAAAACGTGATACGTGTCTTACAGTGGGGGAAAAAAGTATTTAGTCAGCCACCAATTGTGCAAGTTCTCCCACTTAAAAAGATGAGAGGCCTGTAATTGTCATCATAGGTATACCTCAACTATGAGAGAAAATGTGGAAACAAATCCAGACAATCACATTGTCTGATTTGGAAAGAATTTATTTGCAAATTATGGTGGAAAATAAGTATTTGGTCACCTACAAACAAGCAAGATTTCTGGCTCTCCCAGACATGTATCTTCTTCTTAAGAGGCTCCTCTGTCCTCCACTCATTACCTGTATTAATGGCACCTGTTTGAACTTGTTATCAGTATAAAAGACACCCGTCCACAACCTAAAACAGTCACACTCCAAACTCCACTATGGTGAAGACCAAAGAGCTGTCAAAGGACACCAGAAACAAAATTGTAGACCTGCACCAGGCTGGGAAGACTGAATCTGCAATAGGCAAGCAGCTTAGTGTGAACTGTGGGAGCAATAATTAGAAAATGGAAGACATAAAAGACCACTAATAATCTCCCTCGATCTGGGGCTCCACGCAAGATCTCACCCCATGTGGTGATCACAAGAACGGTGAGCAAAAATCCCAGAATCACAAGGGGGGGCCTACTGAATGACCCGCAGAGAGCTTAGACCAACGTAACAAAGGCTACCATCAATAACACACTACGCCGCCAGGGACTCAGATCCTGCAGTGCCAGACGTGTCCCCTGCTTAAGCCAGTACATGTCCGGGCCCGTCTGAGGTTTGCTAGAGAGCATTTGGATGATCCAGAAGAGGATTGGGAGAATGTCATATGGTCAGATGAAACCAAAGTAGAACTGTTTGGTAGAAACACAACTTGTCGTGTTTGGAGGAGAGAGAATGCTGAGTTGCAACCAAAGAACAACAGCTTCCTACTGTGAAGCATGGGGGTGACAACATCATGCTTTGGGGCTGTTCCTCTGCAAAGGGAACAGGAGGACTGATCCGTGTACATGAAAGAATGAATGGGGCCATGTATCGTGAGAGTTTGAGTGCAAACCTCCTCCCATCAGCAAGGGCATTGAAGATGAAACGTGGCTGGGTCTTTCAGCATAACAATGATCTCAAACACACCGCCCTGGCAACAAAGGAGTGGCTTCTTAAGAAGCATTTCAAGGTCCTGGAGTGGCCTAGCCAGTCTCCAGATCTCAACCGCATAGAAAACCTTTGGAGGGAGTTGAAAGTCTGTGTTGCCCAGCGACAGCCCCAAAACATCACTGCTCTAGAGGAGATCTGCATGGAGGAATGGGCCAACATACCAGCAACAGTGTGTGACAACCTTGTGAAGACTTACAGAAAACGTTTGACCTCTGTCATTGCCAACAAAGGATATATAACAAAGTATTGAGATGAACTTTTGATATTGACCAAATACTTATTTTCCACCATAATTTGCAGATAAATTCTTTCCAAATCAGACAATGTGATTGTCTGGATTTGTTTCCACATTTTGTATCTCATAGTTGAGGTATAGCTATGATGACAATTACAGGCCTCACTCATCTTTTTAAGTGGGAGAACTTGCACAATTGGTGGCTGACTAAATACTTTTTTGACCCACTGTATTTGGATTACACTCACCAGATACTTCACCCCCACTAGGGTTATGGAGCATTCACAGTGTCTGCCACTGTGGGGCACTCTGGCGTTCCACTTAACACTGCTACGATGGCTTCAATAGTAACCCATAAAAGGAAAAAAAGGCAAAAGCCCAATAGTGTAATTCCGTTTTTAAAAACACTATTTATTAGGAAAATGAGTGGAAAGGTACTCACATTTCATCAAGTTAAAAAAGCTTATGCTGCTTACATTATTCAGTCCGACCGGAAGTGATGCGATCTGTGCTATCCCCGCTCCACCGGTTTTGCCGCACCGACTTGTACACACCGCTCTGGATCCACCTCATTAGCTGTATACAGCCGGTTTCCGTGTCTGTAATGACACTCCTCCTCCTGGCTGAATTTCTAAGTTCCCTGACTTCTTGTTTCCTTGCTATGGCAGTCCTGATACTACATGTCCCATCATGCTTTGAGCCTCTGTGGGCTGACCATATATTCCTTACAAGATATACCAGCAAACCAATCCTTCTTCAATCATCCAATAATATAATATAATCTCCCTCCCATAACCCCTGTTTTAGTTCAATAATAAGACCCTTACACCCCTTTGTTACAACTTCTCTAATACAGTTAGCCCTACCTATCTTGAAACGACTGTGGATCCGACTTTGCCATGCAACTTGAAGTCTGACATTTGTCCGACTTCAATGAATAGGGATCCGACTTTGATCCTAACAATGCAGGCACTTGGTGGGAACTCCATGCCAAATAAAAAAAAAACAAAAAAAAAACATCATGGGTTCCCCCACCACCAAAGAAAATATCAAAATTATATACCCTGTCAGCTAGGCCGAATGGGGCCCCATAATAACTAACAGCGGCCCTGCTGCTGCTGCTGCTGTATTTTCAACCAGACCAGAAACAGAAACTATTAGGCAGGTATGTTCTAATAGTGTAACTGCAGCTGGGTAGGGTTTGAGTGTGTATCTAAATCCTTGTCACAGCCTTATCTCTGCCCTATTATCTCACTTGCACAGTGCTAGAAAGCTATGTCTTTGCTGCTGTATGTGTGTAATGGTCACCTTCCAGTATATTACCAGGTGACCCTATTTATTGCAATAGTGTTTATATGAAGCTTTTATTGTTTTAGGTAACACTGTCCCTTCTGTTTTGGGATTTTATAGCTAGTTTTAGCTCAGGGCTCAATAACCAGCATAGGTTAGAGCTGAGTTAGGCATCCAACAGCCACACAAGAAAAGTGGATGTAAGGCCCCTTTCACACTATTGTGACTTCAAAATCGCACGATTTTACCACGATTTTGCGGCCACAATTTTATTAAATGCCTGTCTAAGTGGCATCAAAATCGGACCAAAGTAGTGCAGGGACTACTTTGAAATCGGAATGACTTGAAGTCATACTAATATGAATGGTTGTCAAAGGAAATCATGGGAAACGACTTGTCATGCTACTTTGCCATCACAAATCGTGGGACAAGTTGTATAAGTGTGAAAGGGGCCTAAAGGAGTGCTGATGTCCAGTAGATGTAGGTTAGAAAAAAAAATATTTAGAGAAACAACGATAAAATAAAGCCAACGCATTTTGGGTGACCAAGGACTTCCCTTCCTCGGAGCTGTTCAAAAGAAAAAAGGAATATACAGAAGCAGATATATAGAAAAATATAAAAAAGTAAAAATTAAGAAAAACAGTCAGAAAATTAACATTTACATAGTTGCATACGAAAGATTCCTTTAAAACTCAAATCCCATCAGGTAAAATGTATGAATACTGTATGGGGAGAATATATACATACATACAGTATATACATGTAATGATCAGATGGTATGAATGGGTTTCTGACTGTTATTCTCCGTTATTCTCCGTTTCTACTTAGTTATATTTTTCTATATATCTGCTTCTGTGTGACATATATGACATATGATCATATATGATCCTTATCTTTTGAACAGCCCTGAGGAACGTGGATGTCCTTGGTTCCCCGAAACGTGTTGACTTTATTTAATCATTGTTACTCTAAGTAAAAGTTTTTTGTAACCTACATCTAGTGAACATTGGGTGCTCCTTTACATCCCCTTTTCTCAAATACATACGGAATCGATCAATAGGCCATACCCCGAGGCAGCAGCTCAGGCCCCAATAAGACCTATCACCCTCTTTCCAAGCCGGGCACTGATTTATGGAAGTAAATCCTTCCTACCTGCCCACTCTTTCACATATCCACAAGCAGTGACTAATCAAGTCAGTCAAGTGCCATCTCCAGCCCCCAAAGAGCAACTCTCCTTGTGGCACGGGACATTACCAGAAAGCACTTTTAACTTCCTGTGATGTGCTGCCTGTAAACCCTGTGCTAACATTTTAGTCAGTTTGACAAAAGTACCACTTGCATTGTCACTAGGGTGTTCACTATCATTATCCATCCTGTGAGAACGGCTAGCTGATTTGGGTTCTTCTTTTACATGAACAGATGGGAAAGTACAGTGCAAGCCTACCAGGTTATGTCCTTTAGAAGGCTACTCTACATTATATTGCCTCCATATGTAGCCCTATTTTGGGGGTTATGACAAATGACTCTTCTCAAACATGAGAGAGAGAGAGAGGGAGCAATTTGAGTGACCTGAAGCTGCCAGAGCTCTGGAACAGGACATGGACACAAAAAATATCAGATTTGCCTGTAGTGTTCTGTACAGATGTTATGGATGTGCTAAGAGTGCTCAACACCCTTTTAGACTTACTGACACTCCTCACTTTGAGAAAGGCCCTGGAAGATAGCACCAAAAGATGTGAATGAGCTAAGATAGACACTACACCAGAGGAAAGACCAGGGCATCATTGTGGACAGTAAGTGTCCCTATGCCTCCCCCATTATGGTAGTGAGAAAAAAATGTGGATCCATCTGCTGGTGTGTAGATTTCAAAACTCTATAACAGCTGAAGGGCATGTACTTGAGCATTTAAATGTAAATTGTTGGTTCACTGTGCTAGACCTACATTCTTGGTACTTTTAAGTTCCCATGGCACCCGAAGAACAGCACAAGACAAGCTTTATAAGTCCTTCAGGCTTTTATCAATTTACTCACATGCCACAAGGCATAAGAGGTACACCTGCAAGATTCCAAAGGTTAATGGAAAGTGTTTTGCCTGATCTAGTACCCAGGAAATGTTTTGCAAACCTCAATGACAATATTGCATTTGGGGCTACATAAAAAATGAGCATGAAGAACAACTCATACAAGTATTACATTGTCTAAAAGAAGAGGGATTTAAAGTGTCAGTAGACAAATGCAAGTTTTTCAGGTCATAAGTCACCTATGTGGGTCACATTGTCTTTGCTGAAGGAGTGGAGACTGATCCAGCCAAAGTTGAAGCAGTGGTGAACTAGCCTAATGCCGCGTACACACGACCGTTTCTAATGACGAGAAAAATGCAATTTTTTAAAATGGTCATTAAAAATGATCATGTGTGGGCTTCAGAGCATTTTTCACGACGTGAAAAATGTCCATGAAAAAATTGGAACATGCTCTAATTTTTCTCGTCGTTTTTCACATCGTCGTTTTTCTCGTCATGAAAAACGGGCGTGTGTAGGCTTTAACGATGTGAAAAAAATGCACATGCTCAGAATCAAGTATGAGACGGGAGCGCTCATTCTGGTAAAACTAGCGCTCATAATGGAGATAGCACATTTGTAAGGGACTGAAAAGCATGAGGCTGAAAAGCGTGAATCGTCTCTCAACAAACTTTACTAAAATGAAGGGTGGCGCCATCCGAATGGAACTTCCCCTTTATAGTGCCGTCGTATGTGTTGTACGTCACCGCGCTTTACTCAAGCATTTTTTTCCACGATAGTGTGTAGGCAAGGCAGGCTTGAGGAGAATCACGTCAAGAAAAATGCCGTTTTTTTCAATGACATTAAAAACGGTCGTGTGAACGCGGCATTAGCCTTAGAATACTACAGATTTAGGTTCTTACCTTGGATTTTGTGGATACTACTGCAGATTTGTAGAAGGCTATTAAAAAGTTCTCCATGACTTGATGTGTGCAGTCTGCTGCTGCCCAGAAGCCATATGTGCTCCATATTGATGTTAGCTTCACAGAGTTGGGTGGAGTGTTGCACCAAGAGTATTCAGCTGGGTTGTGTTCAGCTGGGCTTTATCAGCTCAGCTGTAGTCTCACTCCTAGTGGGAACAACTATCCAGTCCACAAGTTAGAGTTCCTGGTGCTTAAATGGGCCTTCGTTGATAAGGTATAGGATTATTTGTTTGGAGCTATGTTTGAAGTAAGAATTCATATTAACCCCTTGAGATACAGTATGTGCTAACCACAGCCAAACTGGGTGGCACAGGATTTAGCTGTTTGGCTGCCTTATTTGGCTTACAATTCACCCTGAAGTACAAACCTGGCCCAAAAACCATTGGAACTGATGCTCTATTTAGATATCCAGGATTGGCTTCTGTTACCCAAAACATTGAATGGAAAGATCTCCCTGGTTATGGCATTGGCGCTCTATGTGTTATGATTGCACTAGTTGAAGATCAAGTGGCCTTTTCTGAAATGCGGCTGATAAACTCTTTAGAGCACAAGCTATGCCAGACATGAACGCCTACCCTGCAGCATTGAGTTTGTTTGAGAACCGCTCCATATCTCCACAGAATATGAACAGAAGACAAAAGGCTGACCTCCTAATTGAACTTCTGTATATGGTTGTGTGTGCCAAAGACCAAGAGGTGTTGAGGAAGGCCTCATCTACCTAGTGTAGTTAGCTCCTAAGAGATTGGGAGAAGTTTAAGCTAGACAAAGGACTGCTTTATGTTGTGGTGACCATCCCCATGACCACCCTTGGAGACAAATACTGGCTCTCCCATATTGTTTCTAAAATATGTTTTTCAGAAGTCTGCATGATTCCCATGACCATCTGGGACCTGAGAAAACATATGGCCAAGTTCAGGACCATTTTTACCCATGGTTGCAGGAAAGAAATTTGCTCTGTGTATGGCCAGCCTTAGTCTGTATAGATTTTCTCTGCATTGACAATGGTTCCAAAGGAATTGAAAATGTACTGTGGTGACCGACCACTTTACCTGATACATCCAAGATTTTACTACCAAGGATAAAAGGGCAGTTACAATCGCAAGAGTGCTTTGGGTGAAGTATTTAGTCCATTATGGCCTATCACACAGGTTACATTCAGATCAGGGTGAAGGTTTTAGAGCAGGCTAATTAAAGAAGTACTGCAGCTCCTGAATATTCACAAAAGTCAAACCACCCTTAATCACCCTAATGCCGCGTACACACGATCATTATTCACGGCGGTTAAAAAACCGCCGTGAATAATGTCATTTAAAACGGGGAACAGCTTGTTCCCCACACCCGGTCATTTTTCACGTCATTTTTTCTCTTGACGAGAAAAACGACCGTCTGTGGGCTCTGCGGCAGTGTACACTGCCGCGGAAAACATGTCGAAAAAAACGACGAGAAAAATTAGAACATGTTCTAATTTTTCTCGTCGTTTTTAATGCCGTTTTTCTCGTCAAAAAAAAAACGACAGAAAGCCCACAGACTATCGTTTTTCTCATCGAATGGGAAAAATGTAGTTTTTTTCGATGAGAAAAACGGCCGTGTGTACGCGGCATTAGAGTGATGCTCTCCCTGAGAGATTCAGCAGGGTTTTGCTTAATATGCTAGGTACCCTACATCCAGTTATCCCTGGAGCCCCAGGGTTGAAGCCATGGTCCATGTTTATAATGGCACCAGTCATGGGAGTACATGATTCTTTCCCTAAAACCAAGTGACCATGTCTTGTTAAAGAACTTGGGAGTATCTAGAAAGCATAAGCTGGCTCACAGATGGCGGAAGGTGATTTTTAAAGTAATGAACACATTGCCTGGGATCCCAGTATACAAGATAAAGGGACCAGAAGGCAGGATCAAAGCCTTGCATAGAAATCATTTGTTGCCTATTCCTCCAGTCAATGACAAAGATGGCTCAGGTGACACTTCAGAGTGTGACTCACCCCAGCTTCAGGCATACCTCTCATCTGTTGTTCCTGATATCCATGAGAGTAATTGGACTGTAATTCCTGAGGCCTTTAGCCCAACAGTACTCTTTCCACCAAGAGAGCCACTAGAACCTGAACCTCTAAAGTTTGTACCTCAATTTGTGAGTACATCTAATCAGGTATCCAGTGCTTCTTTACAACCAATTCCACCACTTCCATGACTCTTGGTCCTAATTAGTGTTGGGCGAGCAGTTTGGGCCAGTTCGCCTGTTCGCGTGTTTGTTGAACACCCATATTTTCAGGGTGCTCGGCCAATGTTCGTCCACCGAGCACACAGTGAATAGCTGCTGGTTGTTAATGAGCGGGTCAGGAAGTCAGCCGTCGCGTCCTTAACAATTAATACATCATCAGCTGTCCAAAGGCTTCCCTGCTGACAGCTTAATGAAAAGAAAAACATTGCTGGCAATAGAGAAATTTGAAATAAAAACGGCCTGGGGGCCCCTCAAAATCCATACCAGACCCTTATCCAAGCATGCAGCCTGGCAGACTACATGCCCTTAACATGGGAGGGGGTGCTTTGGGGGTTTGCAGGCAGGGAGCTTATCGAAAACTGAAAGCCCCTTTAATAAGGGGGCCCCCAGATCCCGCCCCCCCATATGAATGAGTATGGCTCACATTATACCCCTACTCATTCACCCAAAAAAGTGTCAAAAATAAATAAAAACACACACAGTTTTTGACAATTCCTTTATTAAAAATTTTAAAAAATGTCCCCCGAAGTAGATCCATTGTCAATCACGATGCCTGCCACACCACCACCCCCTCAAAAAAAAAAAAAGCTTCGCCCAGCTCGCGACAAAGGCTAACCACCAATGGCCTGCTCTGCCGTCTGACAGTTTTTAAATAGGTACCTCGTACCTGGTGGCACCACCCCATGTGACATCACTGACCCAGCATGCATCGTGATTGACAATGGATCTACATCTACATTTTCTTTATATATGTCAGTTTTGCTGCAGCAGGTTCTATACATGGTACAGATGCGCCACTTTACAAGCAGACTAAGGGGAATCCCCCAGGCACTATATTTAAAGGGATTTTTCATTTTTATTGTTTCACTTTAAGCATCATTAAACTCACTGCTCCTCCAAAAACGATCTTTAAATAAAATGTTTGCATTGATACATGTCCCCCAGGGCAGTCCCCTTTTTATGTCCAATAACTTACATATAGGCCTTCAAAATGGGGACTTTAGACTTTTCAAGTTCGAGTCCCATAGACTTTAATAGGGTGTGCTAACCTAACGGGGGGGGGGGGGGTGTTAGGCCCAACTCTGGTCCTAATTCAGTGCCTGAGAGGGAAGTGCAGAGAGGTCAGAGAGTCAGGCATACGCCATCTGTTTTGACCTAGGATAATTTGAGTGACCCCAGGTTTATCGCTCAACCACACTTGTACAATGCTTGGGTAGAAGCAGTCTCCAATTTAAGCTATGAGTAAGCATCATATGATGTGAAACGCGTTAGCCCTGTACCTGTTCACATTTCTAAGTTTGTATGCTGTGCTGTGTTATGGATTTTATTAAATAAATAGGCATTTTTTCACCGAGTGCAGCCATCCGGGACTTTCTTTCTTAATCAGTCTCCAATTTAGTCATCATGTTGCATGATTTTGCTTCACCTAGCATGTATTGCTACTAACCTGTTGTTTTTCCTCAGCAAGCAATTGGAATGGGGAGAGGACAACTTTGTTTTCTTGTTTTAAATTCATGTTAGCCATGCATGTTGTGTTGTCTTTGATGGAATGTTCAGATTTCACCAGGGGGAGTGTGTAGGGATCTGCTGCCCTCTACTGTTCGTTTCTCTGAAGTGGCTCTGCTGCCCTAATGTTCACAGAGATTATTTATGTATATCACATCTAGTCTCTGTGTGTCTAGGTCAGAAACCCTTGAGCCCAGGTTCACACCAGTGCGATCACAGACATCACATGTGATTTGCACCCACACCTGCGATGTCTGTGAGATGCCAGTTCAGCCATATAGTTGTATGGCTGAATTCACATTAGATCTGCACAGAAAAGAGTGCAGGGACGTTTTTCCCCACATTAGAATCGGATTGCATGGGTGTTCTCACCTATGCGATCCGATTCCTGTGCAAGTTCACAGTTCGCACTGCTATCTGTGAACGGATCTGGGAGTGTCATTAACAATGTGATGACACCCGCATCGGTTATCAGAAGGCAGTGTGAACTGCCTACGGGAGAGGAGCGATGCGAGAAGCCGCGCTGTAATCGTCCTGGTTCCTGCATCGCATCAGTGTGAACCTAGACTAAAGGAGGAAGTGGAGAGAGAGACAGAGAATTGAGCCACATGACCATTATACACACAGAATCTGCTTTTGCTGCTGTATTTTCATCCAAACAAAAAGCAGAGACTTGTCAAGAGTGACTATGTTCTAATAGTTTAATTACAGCTGCCCATAGCTTCTGGAGTGTGTATCTAAATTCTTGTGACAGAAGTATCTCTTTCTGTCCTGTTGTCATTATCTCACATGTACAGTGCTAGATATGTAGGTTTGTGTTACTGTATGTGTGTGGTGGTCACCTTTCAGTATATTAGTATGCAAACCTGTTTATTGCAATAGAGTTTATCTACATCTCCTATTATTTTAGTTAATGGTCCAGAATTCTATAGCTAGTTTTAGCTCAGGGTTCCATAACCAGCATTGGCTAGAGCCAGATTAGGCATCAGGCAGCCATCTCTGGTAGTTAGAGGTCTGGTTGCATGTCAGATTAGAAACTACTAGGGGTTAAAGCACAGAGTATACAGACTGACTGTACGTTCAAGTGCCACACCACAGTTTCTGCGTGTTAGAAGCTGTGTTCCAGGCTGGTTGGACAATGGCTGGAGGGTCTCCCCATCACCCCAGATCTTGTCTTCTGGTCTCTGACAGCAAGATTAATGCCGCATTGTGATGATCCTCAGAGGTCCCTGCAATTGGACATTATTGCAACATTAATCTGGAGGTACAGTATCTCTATAAATAATAATAATCCTGTTTAGGGAGGGTCATTTGTCATAACCCCCCAAAAGAAGACTACAAAAGCATCACCTATAGACAATTCTGGGTGCCAAAGTTTGTCACTGTTTGACAGGTGTGCAACCGGGCCAAAAGCTCCCATCGCAGTTTTCCCGTCGGAAAACCCGGCCGTGTGTACGAGGCAAGTAAGAACAATAATTCTATGGCTATTGTTCACTGTTAACCTCTACAGGCTTTTAAAGCATTGCACATGAACAATTTTGGACAAAGAAGTTTGTCACCATTTCACTGAAGCTCTGTTTCAAGGCTTGGCATGTTTGAAATGGGTTTACTTGAAACAACCTCATATTTTTATTTGACCAAAAACTGAGTAATACATTGTGTTTGTGAGCATGATAAATACATTTTTGTGCATTTTTTTTTTTTAACTACACATCTATGCAAACATTGTATTTACCACTTTGTTCTCTGTTTTCCAAGAATCTATATAACTTTTGGGGATTTTAACTTATTTTGAGACCTAAAATATACATTTTAACATACTGTATGTGCAAAAATGCCAAAACAGCTCTAGCAGCAAATAGGATAAAGGAGTACTTCATACTACACTCACAAATTATGTGCAACTTTAAGGTATTTCACAAGTATGTTATTCAAAGGATTTGTGTGTCTTCCATGCTTTAGCCAAGTAATTGTCATGCAGTTAGGGTTTAGATCTACTTGTGATTTCTCTTTGGGAGTATTGGAAAGGAAGAGAGTATCTCACCAAAAATGACATCTGATTTTTTATCTTAGTGCGGACACCCTGGAAAATCAGTAAGCCAATCACACAAGCAGGAAATTACATTTTCAGGAGGCGTTCTGTGTAGAGAACGCCTCCAGGTGGTAGCCATATTGCATGGCATTTTACAGAAAATTACACCACTGCAGATTGAAAAGGAAAGGTAATTTTTAATAATATTAGATTACAATATGACTTGAGTCAAATTGTGTATGCTATATTATTTGTTTTTTCTTTTGATATTTTTAAGTGGAGTTACCCTTTAAACACACTTTTCTGTTCATGTTAGACTCATGGACCTTTATTTTAAGGCCTCATGCCCACAGACGTTTTTACAGCCACGTTTTTGAGCATTTTTTAGAGCTTAAAAACGCCTGTCCATGTTATTGTATAAATTTTTCGACCTAATTTTTTTGTAAACCAAAAAAAAAAACACGCCGGAGCTCAAAAACGCCGCCGCAGCGTTTTGCGCATTTTTTAACGCTTCGCATTTTTTATGCCTAAGGCCGACGCCGCGGAACGCACTGGTCCTGTTTTTTTTTTTACAGCTTAAAAACGCCTATGCTATTTGCAGCTCAAAAACGCCTAGGTGGGCATCAAGCTATAGACCAACATGGACAGGCGTTTTTAAGCTGTAAAAAACGCTCAAAAATGCGGCTGTAAATACGTCCGTGGGCATGAGGCCTAACATTCACTGAGACATGAGAAAAGTGAAATCTGGTTACTGATTATTAAAAAAATAGATGTTCATAAGCAGATGATTGTTTCTTTTATATGACCTGGTAAGAAAAGAATGCAGTACTTAAAGCATTTCCAATAGTGCTGCTTTCACACAGGATTATAATAATCCATAATCCTGGAGTTTTGACTCAACAGGGAAGTAAAAATATTGATTTTTCCAAAGTGGCATGTACAAATACAAAATTTTGGTTACATTAGGCTGCATCCCATTTTATTTATGATGGTTTCTTGGTCAGCAGTAGGACCTTTACCATTGGTTTCAATTCCCACTAAGGACTCTTTATGTATGGTGATCAATTGTGTTCTACTCACACTCTCTCTACTGTCTATGGCTATGAGATCTGTGTGGGGCAGAAACTGACATGAACAGGCAGGTAATCTCAGTACAGATTTGGAAAACATGTCAGTACTACTGTATATTAAACATGTTAGTGCTATATTTTATGGTCAATGACATCTCTCAGGATCCATGTCCGGTTTGTTTGAAACAGCATTTGGGGATCAGACTGTCATTTAGTGGTGGTAGTGCGGTGGGGAAACATCAGGTGGCAGGTATTTGTGGCAGTGGAAAACATAATCAGGGGGGTGGGAAGACATCATCAGGTGGCGGATCATCGTGATCAATACTGAACTTACATTGCTGGATTACACGTTAAACAATGGATTTACATCAGAGAATTTTTTTTACATTTTATTCTTTGGAATATTTTTAAATTCCTTTATACTGCTGGGAGCCTGATGCTAGTAAGAGGGCCTCCACATCATGATTGACTGCATAGTGCTGACATCAACAGGAGCCCACCCTACCGACATCTGATCATCGGTAGTTGACTGTGAACTGTCCATGATAGACCAATCACAGTTTGGGGGGGTGCTGAGCCCCCCTAAAACAAGACATCAATGCATTTATGCAGTGGCTTGACATTAAGGCCCACCCACCCTGCCAAAGAATATATGTGTATTGCTGTCTTAATTGGGTTAAATAACTCTTTCACAGTGTACTACACTTTACTTTTTTTGGTGGGGTAAGTAATAATAGTTACTAATGTACCTGTCAGTAATCAGTGGCAAGGAGACCAGACACGTAGCTACACCCAGAAACTGAGACCACACAAAGTATATATACTTAAAGTGATATTTATTAACAGTAAACGCACACCAATAAACATACACAGCAACCAGTGAAAATATAAACCACTCCAGCAAACAAGAACAAAAATAACTAATAAACCTAACTATATACAATGTATGTACAATATAAGGGACAAAGGTAACAGGGATGCAAGGAAGAGAATCATGACTGGGTACAAGAGCAGGGAGCAGGAGCAAGGCAGAGGGGTGCAGGAAGCATCAGGATGCAGGAAGCACAAGGCGCTGGCAGCAAGGAGGAAATCAACAGGATAGTGATACACTTGGGGAAGGGAGAAGCAGCTTTAACCACTTCAGCCCCGAACCATTTGGCTGGCCAAAGACCAGAGCACTTTTTGCGATTCGGCACTGCGTTGCTTTAACTGACAATTGCGCGGTCATGCGACGTGGCTCCCAAACAAAATTGACATCCTTTTTTCCCCATAAATAGAGCTTTCTTTTGGTGATATTTTATCACCTCTGTGGTTTAGATTTTTTGCGCTTTAAACAAATTTGAAAAAATAAGCAATATTTTTACTTTTTGCTATAATAAATATCCCCAAAAATATATATAAAAACAATTTTTTTCCTCAGTTTAGGCTGATAGATATTCTTCTACATATTTTTGGTAAAAAAATAGCAATAAGCATTTATTTTTTTACTAGTAAAAAAGCAATTTTTTTTTACTAGTAATGGCGGTGATCAGCGATTTTTGTCATGACTGCGACATTATGGCGGACACATCGGACACTTTTGGCGCTATTTTGGGACCATTCACATTCATACAGCAATAGGTGCTATAAAAATGCACTGATTAACGTGTAAATGTGACTGGCAGTGAAGGGGTTAACCAGGAATGGGCCCTGAAGGGGTTAAGTGTGTCCTAGGTATGTGTTCAAACTGTATGGGGGATGGGCTACGTGTGTCATGACACTGATTACCACTCCCGATCACAGGGAGCTGTGATCAGTGTCCTGTCCCTAGGAAGAATGGGGAAATGCTTGTTTACATTAGCATTTCCCCGTTCTTCATCTCCGTGAGACGATTGCGGGACTCCTGGCGGACATCGAGTCTGCAGGACCTGCGTTCAGACTCACGAAACTCGCAGCAGGCGCGCCCACAATGCAGCTTCTTAAAAGGGACGTACAGGTATGTCCATATGCCCAGCTGATCCATTCTGCCGAAGTATATAGTCGTGCAGTGGTCGGCAAGTGGTTAAATATCCACCTGGCAGCTGAAGCCTGGTGTCACTGATCATTGCAGCCTGCTGACTCTTGGGAGACATCTGCTGGTGGACACTGGAGCTGCAGCAAACAGCCCAGAGTAGCACAGTGCCACCAGCAGGAGAACTCAATCCTAACAAACTCCCCCCCTTAAGGAGCGACCTCCGGACGCTCCATACAGCCATAGCTGAACCAGTCCATAAAAGACAGTCATCAATTACATGAGCCCAGAGCAAAAGTTCCTCATAGGCTGAAGTGCCAAGTTCCAAGCGAAATGCCATACTGCAAAGATCCATCGATAGGCAAAGTGTCCCCCCGCCCGGGTCAGGTGACTGACTGGGTACCCCACTGCTGCGGTCAAACAATTGGCTGGGTCTCCTGCTGGACAGATTCTCTGAGATGTACAGAATTCAGTACTTCAAGTCCCTCAAAACAGCAGGTATCCCCATGCTGGGGTTCCACGGGTTATCTGCAGACATAGCCCTGGGTCATGTGACAATACCGAACCCAGACACTGAAGTGTCTCGTCATAACCAAGTAGCTTGCCTGGTTTCCATCAAAAGCCACCTAGGTCTCTCTGAGGCACTGGTTTCCAGACCCGGATCCCCTAGCACACCCGGAACTGTGGCAATCGCATCCATATCATGGCAAGGCACGGATTTTACTCTGCCATTTCCTGGGAGATTACCACAACCAGGGCCATGAAGGCAGATGCAGCTACCAGTTTCCAAAGATATGTCCGGACCACCAGGCTTTGGCGCCATAGGAGTAACACATTGTCAGAGGGACTCAACCGAGGCAACCGTCAAATAAATCTCAGGCCAAGCAGGTGACCCATATAAGATATGTGGGGACGTGGAGCTTTCAGACCCATTAGCAGGTGGACACTCAGCCTTTGCATGACAATCCAACTGAGCAGCTGACATAGAGTCAATAGAACCCGGCAAGGTGGAAGGGAGAAGATATCTAAGATCATCAATGGTAGACTGGTCATCGTACAGCAGACCCTCAGAGGCAGGCAAGTTGTTGGGCACAGGACATCCAGAGGCAGGCTGGGAAGCAGGCAGAGGCACATAAGGCTGGGCAGGTGCTCAGGTATGGGCATAGTCCAGCTGGGCAGCAGGCTTGGCAGCAGATGGTAGGTTATCTACGGCAGTAGGCAACATGGAGGAGGCCTGGACCACCATCGGAAGATGGCATCAGCATAGAGGAGGACTGGACACCATCAGAAGGCAGCATCAGCATGTAGGAGGACTGGACACATCAGCAGGCAGCATTAGCATGGAAGAGGACTGGACACCATCAGCAGGCAGCATCAGAATTGAGGAGGAGGACTGGACACCAACAGCAGGCGGAATCAGCATGGAGGAGGTCTGGATCGCTTCGGCAGAAGTCATCAGCATGGAGGAGGACTGGATTACATCGGCAGCAGTCATCAGCATGAAGGAGGACTGGATCACATCAGCAGCACTCATCAGCATCGAGGAGGACTGGATCACATCAGCAGCACTCATCAGCATCTAGCAGGACTGGATCACATCGGCAGCAGTCATCAGCATGGAGGAGGACTGGATCGCATCAGCAGCAGTCATCAGCATGGAGGAGGACTGAATCACATCAGCAGCACTCATCAGCATCGAGGAGGACTGGGCACCATCAGTAGGCATCATAGATATGGGCAGAGTTGTAAGAGCAGGAGAAAAATGTTGTTTCTTTTTGGGCTTGGATACTGGAGTCCTGCACATAGTTGCATTGTGCTGACCAGAGTGTACTGCTGATGGGAAGGTAGTAACAAGTACTGGGGAAAATAGAGGTGAAAGTAGAAGAAGTACAGGAAGATCCCTGAGATGTTGTTATGGACAACGGTACTGCAGGGGGGGCTTTCAACGGATTGCATACAGAGGAAGTGTGATTACTGGTGGCAAAGTACTGATCTACAGGAAGTAAGGAATAGGGATGAGCCGAACACCCCCCGGTTCGGTTCGCACCAGAACTTGCGAACGGACCGAAAGTTTGCGCGAACTTTAGAACCCTATTAAATACAATGGATGCAAACGTTCAAAATCAAAAGTGCTAATTATAACAGCTAATATGCAAGTCATTGTCCTAAAAAGGGTTTGGGGAACCGGGTTCTGCCCCAGGGGACATGTATCAATGCAAAAAGAAGTTTTAAAAACTGACGTTTTTTTGGGAGCAGTCATTTTAATGATGTAAAAAGTGAAAAAAAAAGTGAAATATTCCTTTAAATATCGTACCTGGGTGGTGTCTAAAGTATGCCTGTGAAGTGCCACGTGTTTCCCGTGTTTAGAACTGTCCCTGCACAAAATGACATTTCTAAAGGAAAAAAAAGGTCATTTAAAACTGCTTGCGGCTTTAATGTAATGTCTGGTCCCGGCAATATGGATGAAAATCATTGAGAAAAATGGCATGGCTACCCCATCACCCCCCCCCCCAGCCCATTACCTGCCCCTTTGGGTCTTATATTGATATTAAGGGGAACCCCGTACCCAAAATAAAAAAAGGCCCTATATACTCTGAACAGCAGTAGAGAGGCGGTGCAAACAAGACAGGGACTGTAGGTTTATTCTTAAGTAGAATCTTTTTCTAATTTGGAACAGGTACATTTTTTAAGTGTAGCTCTAGCCAAAAAATCTATTTTTAAGCTTTTTGGAGAACATAGGGAAGGGTTATCACCCCTGTAACATTTGTTTTTCTGTCAGTGCACCTGTTCAGAACATTTCACCTCACTTTCCGTCCCAATGACAAATGTCACCTTTTTCCCATATTAACTTTTACAGGAGAGAATTTCCCTTCCTAGGGGTAGATTTCCTCTCACTTCCTGTTGTCTCCTTCCGTTCGCAAGTAGGAGTCGTTTGTAAGTTGGATGTTTGAAAGTAGGGGCCTGCCGTATATACTCTGCAGAAATTTGCCCCTTAGGTGTTGGTGTTGGTGTTGCCACAACACTGTAAGCCCTCACAGTTACTCTTGGTGGGCACTGGAACGCCCTGCTGTCAACTATTATATCAGGAATTGTAATTACATGCCATTGTTGAACAGTGGTAGGAAAAATTGGGCCTTTGGTGGTGGTGCTGGTGCCACAACACTGTAAGCCCTCACAGTTACTCTTGGTGGGCGCATGAATGGGCCCTGCTGTGAATTATTAGATCAAGAATTGTAACTGCATGCCCCTGTTGAACAGGGGCTGAAAAATTGGGCCTTTGGTGGTGGCGGTGGTGCTGGTGCCGCAAGACTGTAAGTCCTCAGTTACTCTTGGTGGGCGCAGGAATGGGCCCATCTGTGAAATATTAGATCAAGAATTGTTATTACATGCCCCTGTTGAACAGGGGCAGAAAAATTGGGTCTTAGGCACTGGTGCTGGTGCCACAACACTGCAACCCATCACAGATACTGTATTTGGAGCGCAGCAATGAGCCCTGTTGCAAAGTATTGCATCAAAAAATTTAATTATACGCCCCTGTTAAACAGGGGCTGAAAAATTGGGCCTTAGCCACTGGTGCCACAACACTTCAACCCATCACAGATACTATCTTTAGAGCGCAGCAATGAGCCCTGTTGCAAAGTATTGCATCAAAAATTGTAATTATACGCCCCTGTTAAACAGGGGCTGAAAAATTGGACCTAAGCCACTGGTGCCACAAACCTTCAACCCATCACAGATACTGTATTTGGAGCGCAGCAATGAGCCCTGTTGCGAAGTATTGCATCAAAAATTTTAATTATACGCCCCTGTTAAACAGGCGCTGAAAAATTGGGCCTTAGCCACTGGTGCCACAACACTTCAACCCATCACAGATACTGTATTTGGAGCGCAGCAATGAGCCCTGTTGCAAAGTATTGCATCAAAAATTTTAATTATACGCCCCTGTTAAACAGGGGCTGAAAAATTGGGCCTTAGCCACTGGTGGCGGAACCCAGAACCACAAATGTTCTTCCAAGCTATCGGCAGGATCATTGAGGAGGAAGAGGATAGTCAGTCAACATAACAGGACAGTCACTCAGCATCAGCATAGGCAGTCTTGAAGGGATGTGACATTTCCAATTTTTTTTTTCGGTTACATCAACTTCAGGTGCTTGGTAGCTGGTGGTGATCCAAGACTGGTTCATCTTTATGAAGGTCAGTCGATCAACCGAGTCGGTGGATAGGCGCACACTGTGATCGGTTACAAAGCCACCAGCAGCACTGAATGTGCTTTCCGAAAGAACGCTGGATGCAGGACAGGCCAGTAGCTCAATTGCATACTGTGCAAGCTCTGGCCAGTGATCCATCCTCAAGACCCAGTAAGCCAGAGGATTTTCGGTGGGAAAGGTGTCCAAGTCTGACCTTGCCCCTAGGTATTCCTGCACCATGCATATCATAAGCTGGCGATGGTTGCTGGAACCGATCATACCTTGGGGCTGCGTACTAAAAAATTGTCTGAACGCATCGGTCAGACAGCCACCTTCCCCACCGCTCCTTCTTTGACTGACCGAAGCCTCAGCAACGCGTTGTCCAGGACCAGGAGTTATTAACCTCCCAGTCTCTGGGAACGCGTTGCACAGACCTTTCTGCAAGGCCTCCCAGAGATGTCTCATCCTCTGCTCTCTCAGCGACGGCAAGATAAGGTCCGCAACCTTACCCTTGTACCGTGGATCAAGGAGAGTGGCCAGCCAGTAATGGTCCCTCTCCTTGATCCAAAGAATACGAGGATCCTTCCGCAGGCTTTGCAGGATCAGGGAGGCCATGCAGCGTAGGTTAGCTGAGGCATTCAGTCCGGAGTCCTCTGGGTCACTAAGGACGACATGATCCGCAGCCACCTCCTCCCAGCCACGTACAAGTCCACGGGTTTCTTGGGACTGTAAATCATCCCTAAAAGACTGCTGCTGTTGATGCTGAGTGCCAGGTTCTACTTCCATGCTGACACAATCCTCCACCTCCTCCTCCTTGTCCTCTTCCTATGTGATGGGTGGGACAGAAGGAACACTGTTTGGGTAAAGGGGGCCTTAAGAGGCAAGGAAGTCCTCCTCTTCCTGCCTCTGTTCTGCCTCAAGTGCCCTGTCCATTATTCCGTGCAGCGTATGCTCCAACAAGTGGACAAGAGGTACAGTGTCACTGATGCATGCACTTTCACTGCTCACCATCCTCGTGGCCTCCTCAAATGGTGCCAGGACAGTGCATGCATCCCTGACCATGCACCACTGGCGTGGTGAAAAAAAAACAAGCTCCCCTGACCCTGTCCTGGTGCCATAGTTGCACAGGTACTCATTGATGGCCCTCTGCTGCGTGTGCAGCCGCTGCAGCATGGCCAACGTTGAGTTCCACCTGGTGGGCATGTCACATATAAGGTGGTTCTTGGGCAGGTTCAACTCCTTTTGCAGCTCAGCCAGCCAAGCACTGGCATTATATGATCTGCGGAAATGCACACAGACTTTCATGGCCTGCCTCAGGACATCCTGTAAGCCCAGGTACTTGCCCAAGAACCACTGCACCACCAGGTTAAGGACATGAGCCACACAGGGCACATGGGTCAGTTGTCCCTGTCAGAGGGCGGAGAGGAGGTTGGTGCCATTGTTGCAAACCACCATTCCTGGCTTAAGCTGGCGTGGCGTCAACCACCTCTCGGCCTGCCCCTGCAGAGCTGACAGAACCTCTGCCCCAGTGTGGCTCCTGTCCCCCAAACACACCAGCGCAAGCACGGCATGGCATCTTTTTGCCTGCGTACTTGCGTAGCCCCTTGAACGCCTACGGAGCACCGCTGGTTCCGAGGACAAAGCATAGGAAGAGGCCATGGAGGAAGAAGAAGAGGAGGGGATGGAGGAGAGAGGTGTGTCACAACCAGTAGTAGCATTTTGGAGGCGTGGCGGCAGGACAACCTCCAACACTACTGCACCCTGTCCTGCATCCTTCCCAGCTGCCAAAAGAGTAACCCAATGGGCCGTGAAAGAAAGGTAACGTCCCTGTCCATGCCTGCTGGACCATGAGTCAGCGGTAATATGCACCTTACCGCTGACAGCCCTGTCCAGCGAGGCATGGACATTGCCTTCCACATGCTGGTAGAGAGCCGGAATCGCCTTCTGTGAGAAAAAGTGGCGTTTGGGAACCTGCCACTGAGGAACCGCACATTGCACATACTCACGGAAGGGGGCCAAGTCTACCAACTGAAAAGGCAGCAATTGAAGTGCTAGCAATTTAGCCAAGCTAGCATTCAACCGCTGGGCGTGTGGATGGCTGGGAGTGAACTTCTTTCGACGGTCCAGCAGCTGGGGCAGGGAAATTTGCCTGCTACAATCGGACGTCGGTGTACTGCTAGCAGAGTGCCCGCAAGTACTTGGCTGTGACACACCTAATTCTACACCTTCATTCCTCTCAGTACAGGTTTCAGAGAGGACTGAAGGTATAGTGTAGTGATGAGCCGAACACCCCCGGGTTCGGTTCGCACCAGAACCTGCGAACGGACCGAAAGTTCGCACGAACATTAGAACCCTATTAAATACAATGGATGCGAACATTCGGATTCTAAAGTGCTAATTATAACGACTATTATCCATGTTATTGTCCGAAACAGAGTTTGGGAACCCGGCTTCTGCACCAGGGGACATGTATCAATGCAAAAAGAAGTTTTAAAAACGGACGTTTTCCGGGAGCAGTCATTTAATGATGCATAAAGTGAAAAAAAAAGTCAAATATTCCTTTAAATATTGTACCTGGGGGGTGTCTAAAGTATGCCTGTGAAGTGCCACGTGTTTCCCATGTTTAGAACTGTCCCTGCACAAAATAACATTTCTAAAGGGAAAAAAGTCATTTAAAACTGCTTGCGGCTTTAATGCAATGTCTGGTCCCGGTAATATGGATGAAAATCTTTAGGAAAAATGGCATAGCTACCCC
Organism: Rana muscosa; assembly: GCA_029206835.1. Taxonomy (NCBI): domain Eukaryota; kingdom Metazoa; phylum Chordata; class Amphibia; order Anura; family Ranidae; genus Rana; species Rana muscosa. The sequence continues at coordinate 58,784,854 of CM055119.1, forward strand.
ATCAACCCCCCCCCCCTACCCCAGCCCATTAACAGCCCCTTTGGGTCTTGTATGGATATTAAGGGGAACCCCGCACACAAAATAAAAAAGGACCTATATACTCTGAACAGCCGTATACAGGCGGTGCATACAAGACAGGGACTGTAGGTTTGTTCTTATGTAGAATCTGTTTATAATTTTGAACAGCTGCATTGTTTAAGTGGAGCTCCATGGCAAATTCCTTTTTTTTAGCTTTTTGTAAAACATAGGGAACGGTTATCACCCCTGTCACATTTTTTTTGCTGTCTGTGCCCCTGTTCAGAACATTTCACCTCACTTTGCGTCCCAATGACAACTGTTTTTGAAATGTGGTGTTTTTATTGAAACAAGGATTGGTGATAAAGCATCAGTATAGAGGAGACACCTTTCTCCCATATTAATTCCTAAAGGAGAGAATTTTCCTTCTAAGGGGTAGATTTCCTCTCACTTCCTGTTGTCTTCTTGCGTTTTCAAGTAGTAGTAGTTTGTAAGTTGGATGTTTGAAAGTAGGGACCTTCCGTTTATACTCTGCAGAAATTGGCCCCTTAGGTGTTGGTGTTGGCACAACACTGAAAGCACTCACAGTTATTCTTGGTGGGTGCTGGAACGCCCTGCTGTCAAGTATAATATCAGGAATTGTAATAACATATAATTGTTGATCAGTGGTAGTAAAAATTGCGCCTTTGATGGTGGTGCTGGTGCCACAACACTGTAAGGCCTGACAGTTACTCTTGGTGGGCGCAGCAATGGTCCCTGCTGTGAATTATTAGATCAATAATTATAATTGCATGCCCCTGTTGAACAGGGGCTGAAAAATTGGGCCTTTGGTGGTGGTGGTGGTGGTGATGGTGGTGCTGGTGCCACAACACTGTAAGGCCTGACAGTTACTCTTGGTGGGCGCAGCAATGGTCCCTGCTGTGAATTATTAGATCAATAATTATAATTGCATGCCCCTGTTGAACAGGGGCTGAAAAATTGGGCCTTAGGCACTGGTGGCACAACACTGCAACCCCTCACAGATACTGTACTTGGAGCACAGCAATGAGGCCTGTTGCAAAGTATTGCATCAAAAATTTTAATTACACGCCCCTGTTAAACAGGGGCTGAAAAATTGGGCCTTAGCCAATGGTGGCGTCACCCATAAACCAAAATGATCTTCCAAGCTATCATCGTTAATCGTATCATTGAGGAGGAGGAGGAGGATAGCCAGTCAACATAACAGCACAGGCACTCAGCATCAGCATCAGTCTTGAAGGGATGTGACATTTTAAAATCAATTAGTCTGTTATATCAGCATCTGGTGTGTGGTAGCTGGTGGTGATCCAAGACTGGTTCATCTTGATGAAAGTCAGTCGATCAACCGAGTCGGTGGACAGGCGCACCCTGTGATCCGTGACAAATCCTCCAGCAGCACTGAATGTGCGTTCTGAAAGAACGCTGGATGCAGGACAGGCCAGTAGCTCAATTGCATACTGTGCAAGCTCTGGCCAGTGATCCATCCTCAAGACCCAGTAAGCCAGAGGATTTTCGGTGGGGAAGGTGTCCAAGTCTGACCTTGCCCCTAGGTATTCCTGGACCATGTATATCAGACGCTGGCGATGGTTGCTGGAACCGATCATACTTTGGGGCTGCGGACTAAAGAATTGTCTGAACGCATCGGTCAGACGGCCACCTTCCCCACCGCTCCTTCTTTGACTGCCCGAAGCCTCAGCAACTCGTTGTCCAGGACCAGGAGTTTGTAACCTCACAGTCTCTGGGAACGCGTTGCACAGACCTTTCTGCAAGGCCTCCCGGAGTTGTCTCATCCTCTGCTCCCTCTGCGATGGTACGATAAGGTCCGCAACCTTACCCTTGTACCGTGGATCAAGGAGAGTGGCCAGCCAGTAATGGTCCCTCTCCTTGATCCGAAGAATACGAGGATCCTTCCGCAGACTTTGCAGGATCAGGGAGGCCATGCAGCGTAGGTTAGCTGAGGCATTCAGTCCGGAGTCCTCTGGGTCACTAAGGACGACATGATCCGCAGCCACCTCCTCCCAGCCACGTACAAGTCCACTGGTTTCTTGGGACTGTAAATCATCCCTAAAAGACTGCTGCTGATGATGCTGAGTGCCAGCCTCCACCTCCATGCTGACACAATCCTCCTCCTCCTCCTCCTCCTCTTCCTGTGCGATGGGTGGGACAGAAGGAACACTGTCTGGGTAAAGGGGGCCTTGAGAGGCAAGGAAGTCCTCCTCTTCCTGCCTCTGTTCTGCCTCAAGTGCCCTGTCCATTATTCCACGCAGCGTGTGCTCCAACAGGTGGACAAGAGGTACAGTGTCACTGATGCATGCACTGTCACTGCTCACCATCCTCGTGGCCTCCTCAAATGGTGCCAGGACAGTGCATGCATCCCTGATCATGCCCCACTGGCGTGGTGAAAAAAACCCGAGCTCCCCTGACCCTGTCCTGGTGCCGTAGTCGCACAGGTACTCATTGATGGCCCTCTGCTGCTTGTGCAGCCGCTGCAGCATGGCCAACGTTGAGTTCCACCTGGTGGGCATGTCACATATAAGGCGGTTCTTGGGCAGGTTCAACTCCTTTTGAAGCTCAGCCAGGCGAGCACTGGCATTATAAGATCTGCGGAAATGCACACAGACTTTCCTGGCCTGCCTCAGGACATCCTGTAAGCCCGGGTACCTGCCCAAGAACCACTGCACCACCAGGTTAAGGACGTGAGCCATACAGGGCACATGGGTCAGTTGTCCCTGTCGGGGGCGGAGAGGAGGTTGGTGCCATTGTCACAAACCACCATTCCTGGCTTAAGCTGGCGTGGCGTCAACCACCTCTCGGCCTGCCCCTGCAGAGCAGACAGGACCTCTGCCCCAGTGTGGCTCCTGTCCCCCAAACACACCAGCGCAAGCACGGCATGGCATCTTTTTGCCTGCGTACTTGCGTAGCCCCTTGAACGCCTACGGAGCACCGCTGGTTCCGAGGACAAACCACAGGAAGAGGCCATGGAGGAAGAAGAAGAGGAGGGGGTGGAGGAGAGAGGTGTGTCACAACCAGTAGTAGCATTTTGGAGGCATGGCGGTGGAACAACCTCCAACACTACTGCACCTTGTCCTGCATCCTTCCCAGCTGCCAAAAGAGTGACCCAATGGGCCGTGAAAGAAAGGTAACGTCCCTGTCCATGCCTGCTGGACCATGAGTCAGTGGTAATATGCACCTTACCGCTGACCGCCCTGTCCAGCGAGGCAAAGACATTGCCTTCCACATGCCTGTAGGGAGCCGGAATAGCCTTCCGTGCGAAAAAGTGGCGTTTGGGAACCTGCCACTGAGGAACCGCACATTGCACAAACTCACGGAAGGGGGCCGAGTCTACCAACTGAAAAGGCAGCAGTTGAAGCGCTAGCAATTTAGCCAAGCTAGCATTCAACCGCTGGGCATGTGGATGGCTGGGAGTGAACTTCTTTCGACGGTCCAGCAGCTGGGGCAGGGAAATTTGCCTGCTAGAATCAGACGTCGGTGTACTGCTAGCAGAGTGCCCGCAAGTACTTGGCTGTGACACACCTAATTCTACACCTTCATTCCTCTCAGAGCAGGTTTCAGAGAGGACTGAAGGTATACTGGGGTTGGAGATCCCAGCCGATGCGGTGCAAGAAGAGGTCAGCTTTGTTCTTAGGTGTGGGTCTTTAAGGTAGGCTTGCCAACGAGCTGCATGGCAGGTCAACATATGTCTGATCAAGCATGTGGTGCCCAAGCGGCTGATGTTTTGGCCACGCGATATACGCTTGAGACATATGTTGCAAACAGCAGCTGTGCGATCTGATGCACTCGCCTCAAAAAAGGCCCACACCAAAGAACTTTTTGAATGACGGGCAGAGGCAGCGCCCTGCACAGGCGGAGCTCTGCGGTGTGATTCCGTCGGTGTGCTGCCCATACGCTGGCCACTCAAGGGCATCCTGCCTCGTTGGAGATGTGCCTCCTCCTCATCCTCCTCATCCTCCTCCTCCTCTCTCCTATTAGGCACCCACGTGGAGTCAGTGACCTCATCATCCCCTCCCTCCTCATCACTGGAGCCAATCTGGCAGTATGCTGCAGCTGCTGGAGCATGACTGCCAGATTGGTGTCCTTCTTGAGCATCCCCTCTCTCTGCTCTCACGCTGCTGCCTTCCTCTAGCTGGGTATCATCATCAGATCCTTCCAAACGCTGGGCATCCTCCTGGAGCATGTACCCAACACTGTGCTCAAACAGTTCGGGGGACTCCTCAGGAGGAGGGCATGGTGGGTCTAGGGAAGGATTGACTAATGAAGATAATGATACTAGAGAAGAGGACGCTTTGGCAGCTGCTTTGCCAGTACCCTGAGCCTGGGTGAGAGAGGATGAGGAGGATGAGGTGGGCTTGGTCATCCACTCTACCAAGTCTTCGGCATGATGTGGCTCAACATGTCCAGCTGCCGAAAACAAGGACAAGCATGTCCCATGGCCATGTGCTGATGACAATGCACCGCGTACATGACCAGCACTGTTGCCCCCAGACACAGAGCCTGCTTGCCCTCTTTTTTTGCCTCCTGACTGTCTGCCTCTCCTTGGTTGCCTTCCAGACATTTTAATGGATGGCCTGCAGGGAGATGGGAAAAACAGCAATAAGGGCTACCTTCAGGTGTATATTGTGCAGGAGGCTTAGCAACAATGACACTGACACTGTCCCCTGCCTATCCTTCTCTGTCCCTCAACTCAAGGATTGAAAATATGGTTCAGCAAAAAAGTTTTAGAACAGAATAGCACACTGACACTTTCCCTCACTGTCCTACTCTGTCCCTCCCTACAAACAAGATTTAGCACAGAATAGCACACTGATAATTTCTACGAGTGTCCTTCTCTGTCCCTCAACTCAAGGATTGAAAATATGGAACAGCAAAATTGGTTTAGAACAGAATAGCACACTGTCAGTTTCACTCACTGTACCTCTCTGTCCCTCAACTCAAGGATTGAAAATATGGAACAGCAAAATTGGTTTAGAACAGAATAGCACACTGTCAGTTTCACTCACTGTACCTCTCTGTCCCTCAACTCAAGGATTGAAAATATGGAACAGCAAAATTGGTTTAGAACAGAATAGCACACTGTCAATTTCACTCACTGTACCTCTCTGTCCCTCAACTCAAGGATTGAAAATATGGAACAGCAAAATTGGTTTAGAACAGAATAGCACACTGTCAGTTTCAATCACTGTACCTCTCTGTCCCTCAACTCAAGGATTGAAAATATGGAACAGCAAAATTGGTTTAGAACAGAATAGCACACTGTCAGTTTCACTCACTGTACCTCTCTGTCCCTCAACTCAAGGATTGAAAATATGGAACAGCAAAATTGGTTTAGAACAGAATAGCACACTGTCAGTTTCACTCACTGTACCTCTCTGTCCCTCAACTCAAGGATTGAAAATATGGAACAACAAAATTGGTTTAGAACAGAATAGCACACTGTCAGTTTCACTCACTGTACCTCTCTGTCCCTCAACTCAAGGATTGAAAATATGGAACAGCAAAATAGTTTTAGAACAGAATAGCACACTGACACTTTCCCTCACTGTCCTACTCTGTCCCTCCCTACAAACAAGATTTAGCACAGAATAGCACACTGATAATTTCTACGAGTGTCCTTCTCTGTCCCTCAACTCAAGGATTGAAAATATGGAACAGCAGAATTGGTTTAGAACAGAATAGCACACTGTCAGTTTCACTCACTGTACCTCTCTGTCCCTCAACTCAAGGATTGAAAATATGGAACAGCAAAATTGGTTTAGAACAGAATAGCACACTGTCAGTTTCACTCACTGTACCTCTCTGTCCCTCAACTCAAGGATTGAAAATATGGAACAGCAAAATAGTTTTAGAACAGAATAGCACACTGACACTTTCCCTCACTGTCCTACACTGTCCCTCCCTACAAACAAGATTTAGCACAGAATAGCACACTGATAATTTCTACGAGTGTCCTTCTCTGTCCCTCAACTCAAGGATTGAAAATATGGAACAGCAAAATTGGTTTAGAACAGAATAGCACACTGTCAGTTTCACTCACTGTACCTCTCTGTCCCTCAACTCAAGGATTGAAAATATGGAACAGCAAAATTGGTTTAGAACAGAATAGCACACTGTCAGTTTCACTCACTGTACCTCTCTGTCCCTCAACTCAAGGATTGAAAATATGGAACAGCAAAATTGGTTTAGAACAGAATAGCACACTGTCAGTTTCACTCACTGTACCTCTCTGTCCCTCAACTCAAGGATTGAAAATATGGAACAGCAAAATTGGTTTAGAACAGAATAGCACACTGTCAGTTTCACTCACTGTACCTCTCTGTCCCTCAACTCAAGGATTGAAAATATGGAACAGCAAAATTGGTTTAGAACAGAATAGCACACTGTCAGTTTCACTCACTGTACCTCTCTGTCCCTCAACTCAAGGATTGAAAATATGGAACAGCAAAATAGTTTTAGAACAGAATAGCACACTGAAACTTTCCCTCACTGTCCTACTCTGTCCCTCCCTACAAACAAGATTTAGCACAGAATAGCACACTGATAATTTCTACGAATGTCCTTCTCTGTCCCTCAACTCAAGGATTGAAAATATGGAACAGCAAAATTGGTTTAGAACAGAATAGCACACTGTCAGTTTCACTCACTGTACCTCTCTGTCCCTCAACTCAAGGATTGAAAATATGGAACAGCAAAATTGGTTTAGAACAGAATAGCACACTGTCAGTTTCACTCACTGTACCTCTCTGTCCCTCAACTCAAGGATTGAAAATATGGAACAGCAAAATTGGTTTAGAACAGAATAGCACACTGTCAGTTTCACTCACTGTACCTCTCTGTCCCTCAACTCAAGGATTGAAAATATGGAACAGCAAAATTGGTTTAGAACAGAATAGCACACTGTCAGTTTCACTCACTGTACCTCTCTGTCCCTCAACTCAAGGATTGAAAATATGGAACAGCAAAATTGGTTTAGAACAGAATAGCACACTGTCAGTTTCACTCACTGTACCTCTCTGTCCCTCAACTCAAGGATTGAAAATATGGAACAGCAAAATTGGTTTAGAACAGAATAGCACACTGTCAGTTTCACTCACTGTACCTCTCTGTCCCTCAACTCAAGGATTGAAAATATGGAACAGCAAAATTGGTTTAGAACAGAATAGCACACTGTCAGTTTCACTCACTGTACCTCTCTGTCCCTCAACTCAAGGATTGAAAATATGGAACAGCAAAATTGGTTTAGAACAGAATAGCACACTGTCAGTTTCACTCACTGTACCTCTCTGTCCCTCAACTCAAGGATTGAAAATATGGAACAGCAAAATTGGTTTAGAACAGAATAGCACACTGTCAGTTTCACTCACTGTACCTCTCTGTCCCTCAACTCAAGGATTGAAAATATGGAACAGCAAAATAGTTTTAGAACAGAATAGCACACTGACACTTTCCCTCACTGTCCTACTCTGTCCCTCCCTACAAACAAGATTTAGAACAGAATAGCACACTGATAATTTCTACGAATGTCCTTCTCTGTCCCTCAACTCAAGGATTGAAAATATGGAACAGCAAAATTGGTTTAGAACAGAATAGCACACTGTCAGTTTCACTCACTGTACCTCTCTGTCCCTCAACTCAAGGATTGAAAATATGGAACAGCAAAATTGGTTTAGAACAGAATAGCACACTGTCAGTTTCACTCACTGTACCTCTCTGTCCCTCAACTCAAGGATTGAAAATATGGAACATCAAAATTGGTTTAGAACAGAATAGCACACTGTCAGTTTCACTCACTGTACCTCTCTGTCCCTCAACTCAAGGATTGAAAATATGGGACAGCAAAATTGGTTTAGAACAGAATAGCACACTGTCAGTTTCACTCACTGTACCTCTCTGTCCCTCAACTCAAGGATTGAAAATATGGAACAGCAAAATTGGTTTAGAACAGAATAGCACACTGTCAGTTTCACTCACTGTACCTCTCTGTCCCTCAACTCAAGGATTGAAAATATGGAACAGCAAAATTGGTTTAGAACAGAATAGCACACTGTCAGTTTCACTCACTGTACCTCTCTGTCCCTCAACTCAAGGATTGAAAATATGGAACAGCAAAATTGGTTTAGAACAGAATAGCACACTGTCAGTTTCACTCACTGTACCTCTCTGTCCCTCAACTCAAGGATTGAAAATATGGAACAGCAAAATTGGTTTAGAACAGAATAGCACACTGTCAGTTTCACTCACTGTACCTCTCTGTCCCTCAACTCAAGGATTGAAAATATGGAACAGCAAAATTGGTTTAGAACAGAATAGCACACTGTCAGTTTCACTCACTGTACCTCTCTGTCCCTCAACTCAAGGATTGAAAATATGGAACAGCAAAATAGTTTTAGAACAGAATAGCACACTGACACTTTCCCTCACTGTCCTACTCTGTCCCTCCCTACAAACAAGATTTAGCACAGAATAGCACACTGATAATTTCTACGAATGTCCTTCTCTGTCCCTCAACTCAAGGATTGAAAATATGGAACAGCAAAATTGGTTTAGAACAGAATAGCACACTGTCAGTTTCACTCACTGTACCTCTCTGTCCCTCAACTCAAGGATTGAAAATATGGAACAGCAAAATTGGTTTAGAACAGAATAGCACACTGTCAGTTTCACTCACTGTACCTCTCTGTCCCTCAACTCAAGGATTGAAAATATGGAACAGCAAAATTGGTTTAGAACAGAATAGCACACTGTCAGTTTCACTCACTGTACCTCTCTGTCCCTCAACTCAAGGATTGAAAATATGGAACAGCAAAATTGGTTTAGAACAGAATAGCACACTGTCAGTTTCACTCACTGTACCTCTCTGTCCCTCAACTCAAGGATTGAAAATATGGAACAGCAAAATTGGTTTAGAACAGAATAGCACACTGTCAGTTTCACTCACTGTACCTCTCTGTCCCTCAACTCAAGGATTGAAAATATGGAACAGCAAAATTGGTTTAGAACAGAATAGCACACTGTCAGTTTCACTCACTGTCCTACTCTGTCCCTCAACTCAAGGATTGAAAATATGGTTCAGCAAAATAGTTTTAGAACAGAATAGCACACTGACACTTTCCCTCACTGTACCTCTCTGTCCCTAAACTCAAGGATTGAAAATATGGTTCAGCAAAATAGTTTTAGAACAGAATAGCACACTGACACTTTCCCTCACTGTACCTCTCTGTCCCTACAAACAAGGATTAGCACAGAATAGCACACTGTCACTGACACTCTCCCTACCTATCCTTATTTGTCCCTAAACACAAGGAATCCAGGAATAGTAAAGGAAAAATAATGACTCTGTCCCTGCCTATGCTTCTCTTTCCCTGCTCCGGAACACACTACACAAGGCCGCCGCACTGGTGGCCTTTTATAGTGTGGGGCGTGTACTAAACCCCATCAGCAATAATTGGCCACAGGCATCCTGCCTGTGGCCAATCATTGCTCTCCTCGCTGCCGGCGCTGTGATTGGCCAAGCATGCGGGGTCACAGTGCATGCTTGGCCAATCACAGCGCCTGGATGACACTGCGATGGCGTAGTGCATTGTGGGCCGTTCGCGTCACTCGAATTTGGCGCGAACGGCCCAAATCGTTCGATCTTCGTCGAACGATCGAACAGCCGATGTTCGAGTCGAACGTATGTTCGTCTCGAACACGAAGCTCATCCCTAGTATAGTGGGGTTGGAGATCCCAGCTGATGAGGAGCAAGGAGAGGTCCGCTTTGTTCTTTGGTGTGGGTCTTTAAGATACGCTTGCCAACGAGCTGCATGGCAGGTCAACATATGTCTGGTCAAGCATGTGGTGCCCAAGCGGCTGATGTTTTGGCCACGCGAGATACGCTTGAGACATATGTTGCAAATAGCAGCGGTGCGATCTGATGCACTCGACTCAAAAAAGGCCCACACCAAAGAACTTTTGGAATAACGCGCAGAGGCAGCGCCCTGCACAGGCGGAGCTCTGCGGTGTGATTCAGTCGGTGTGCTGCCCTTACGCTGCCCCCCGGAGGGCATCCTGCCTCATTGGAGATGTGCCTCCTCCTCATACTCCTCCTCCTCCTCTCTCCTATCAGGCAACCACGTGGAGTCAGTGACCTCATCATCCCCTCCCTCTTGATCACTGGAGCAAACCTGCCAGTTTGCTGCAGCTACTGGAACATGACTGCCAGATTGCTGTCCTTCTTGAGTATCCCCTCTCTCTGTGCTCACGCTACTGCCTTCCTCTAGCTGGATATCATCATCAGAGCCTTCAAAACGCTGGGCATCCTCCTGGAGCATGTACCCAACACTGTGCTCAAACAGTTCGGGGGACTCCTCAGGAGGACATGGTGGGTCTAGGGAAGGAGTGACTGATGACATTGATTCGAGGGAAGAGGACGCGTTGGCAGCTGCTTTGCCAGTAGCCTGAGCCTGGGTGAGAGAGGATGAGGAGGATGAGGAGGGCTTTGTCATCCACTCTACCAAGTCTTCGGCATGATGTGGCTCAACGCGTCTAGATGCCGAAAATAAGGACAAGCGTGTCCCATGGCCACGTGCTGATGACAATGCACCGCGTCCACGACCAGCACTGTTGCCCTCAGACACAGAGCCTGCTTACCCTCTTTTATTGGCTCGTGACTGTCTGCCTCTCCTTGTTGGCCTTTCAGACATTCTAATGGCCTGCAGGGAGATGGGAAAACCAGCAATAAGGGGTAGCTTCAGGTGTATACTGTGCAGGAGGCACACTATGCCCACTGTAACTGCTGCAGATGCCTGCCTGTGTTACACAACAGGAAAACACAGCAATAAGGGGTAGCTTCAGGTGTATATTGTGCAGGAGGCACACTACACCCACTGTAACTGCTGCAGATCCCTGCCTGTGTTACACAACAGGAAAACACAGCAATACGGGGTAGCTTCAGGTGTATACTGTGCAGGAGGTTTAGCAAGAATGACACTGACACTGACTCGAACACCAAGCTCATCCCTAGTAAGGAACACTCAGTAACAGCAGAGGTCGCTAAGGGTAACAGAGAAACAGTTACTCGATCTTTAGCAGCAGATCTGACTTTATGTGACTCATCTAGCATTGGGGATATAATCTCTGACCTAGCTTGTAGCATGACCAATGTATTAAAGATGTCCCCCATTTTCCTTTACCACCTTTTTACCACTCAAAAACTCCCCCACACCCCGTTTTCTTACCCCCATCAATGAAAATTACCACACAGGAGTTTGGAGTTATAAATGGCCATAGCAGCCTTTTTATTAACAAAATAATTAAATAATTTCCAAATAACGTTTGTAACGGCAACTGTTTAACCGCTTGCTTACTGGGCACATATACCCCCTTCCTGCCCAGGCGAAATTTCAGCTTTCAGCACTGTCACGCTTTGAATGACAATTGTGCGTGGCTCCCAAACAAATTGACATTCTTTTTTTCCACAAATAGAGCTTTCATTTGGTTGTATTTGATCACCTCTGCGTTTTTAATTTTTTGCGCTATAAACAAAAAAAGAGCGACAATTTTGAAAAAAACACAATATTTTTTTACTTTTTGCTATAATAAATATCCAATTTAAAAAAAATAAAATAAAACATTTCCTCAGTTTAGGCCGATACGTATTCTTCCACACATTTTTGGTAAAAAAAAAAAAAAAAAAATCGCAATAAGCGTATAGTGATTGGTTTACGCAAAAGTTATAGTGTCTACAAAATAGGGGATAGAACTATGATTTTAATTTTTTTTACTAGTAATGGCGGTTATCTGCGATTTTTGTCAGGACTGCGATATTACGGCGGACACATTTTTGGGACCATTCACGTTTATACAGCGAACAGCGCTATAAAACTGCACTGATTACTGTATAAATGTGACTGTCAGGGAAGGGGCTAACACTAGGGGGCGATCAAGGGGTTAAATGTGTGCCCTGCTAGGTGATTCTTACTGTGGGGGGAGGGGACTGACTGGGGGAGGTGACCGATGGGTGTCCCTTTGTACAAGGGACACACCATCGGTCTCCTCTCCCTGACAGGACGTGGATCTCTGTGAATTACACACAGAGATCCATGTCCCTTGCTCTGTGACTGCTGACCGCGGGTACCTGACGGACATCGCGGCTGCCAGGCATGTGCATCAGCACCTGAGTGACGTGGCGGGCATGCGCGCCCCCCAACGGCCGGAGGCCTGAGGACGTCATATGGCAGCTTCCCGGCTCTGTAGAGCCACCTTGTGGACATCATTCTACAATGGCCCGGGTCCCAAGTGGTTAAACACACACAGCCTGTTGGTCTTAGACAGCACCCCGAACTTAACATTTTCCACCACTTCGCTGAGGGACCATTTTATCATACCAGGCCTCCAGCCGTATCACCAGCTTGGAGACAACCCTGTTTTCCCACAGTGCAACCATAACCGTATTCCAACAGACCGTTCCACTGGAATACCCCAGAGGGGCCCATACCACAGATGAGCCCCCCACCACTTCCATCACATATGTTATCTGCCACCATCAAATACCAAGGACACCGCCGTTACACAGCTGCTATGAAGACCCGAATCCAGCGAACCTGAAAGATAAGAAAACAAACGAACACCACAACATACACAAAAACAGGGAGGGTGGGTGGGAAAACTGTCTGATCTGTCTCACTCTCCCTGAACTGTTCCTTGCATTCCCTACATCCTCTTTATATACCGCTCCTCCCCTTTCACAAACTCTCATCCTGCCACCTCCCCTTCACATTTCCTCTATCTTAACCCTTTGATGGCTCACTTTACACTTAGTCATGCCCGGCCCTCCATTATTTTTCTCTCTGCTTTTCTCCACTCCGGACTCCCTGAGGGTGAACTAAAGTTAGTTTGTCTCTCACTTGCTCACATTGCTTAATTAAACAGTGCACAGCAGCAATGCAATCCAACACCACCTGTTGTGAATAGGCTGAATACTGCTGGGAAAAAGAACCTGCACAATGTTTCAGCAAACATCCCAAAAATCAAGCCTGGTGTATAGTAAATGGAGGAGTGAAAACATGGTCCTGAGAGATACACTGAAATAGTAGCTCAGAACAGACCTGAATCAAGGGTTGCACGTTACTAAGGGAGAATCTGCCCTCAACAGCTAAAGCATGTGCTGTCAGAATGCTTCCCAACAGCTCCTCCTCAGTTAAAACCTGCCAAAGTGAACAACACAAATCTTTATCCCCTACCGCAAGCTGCACATGAACAATATGAAAAAAAGGGGAGGTAGGAAAAAGTTCCTTCCAAAAGAATTTCTTCAATCAGGAATTAGTGAAAAAATATATTATCTTTATTATATAAACCGCAGTATACATGCTCCGATTAAGGTTCTGATGAACCAAAACATGTAAGCAACGTGCAGTCACACTGGCTGTATTATGAATATGTGTGTGCGACCCATGGAGCCCACTATCTGATCACCTTTAGAAACTACTCATCTCACCTTTTTTCACCTCCGAGGAATGAACTAAATCAGTGCTGAACGTGTGCTGGCCGCACTGTATGATCTAAAGCTGGAATCAACACATTCACTTTTGAAAAGAGACCGAGTGACTATCGCTACTTCCTTCATGGGAAATACCTGAAAGACGAGGGCTATACGAATAAGGAAAAATATATCCGTGGAATACTTCTAACGGTGAGATCCAACCAACTTATTCACTTTTATATATGCCATGTCAGCAAATCATCGATTATAAATACCGGATCTTTTATATGGCCATACAAGCCAATGAATATGTGAATAATTCCTACTATATAGACATCTAATAACGCGGGCTGCAATTCAGTTAAGCCTAATTACATCACTGACTTTCCGTTTTTTCTTGAGTTCTAAAATGTCTGAATATACTTTCTGAAATAATTTCCATTCCAAGCTAAACTGTTTGTCAGAACTAGGGGAGGACCCCTTTCAGACATCCAAAAATCCGGATTAATTTAGGTGAACTGGTGGATGAGTTAACAGGTTGATTGTGGTGTGTATGGCTGGTCGGGTGGCCACCCATGTTCTCAGGTCTTAGACTAGTCTGATTTTAATCTATAGGTGAAGGGTGTCCATAAAAGTGTTTGTTTAATTAATTTAATGTGTAATATTATACTGCGGTTTATATAATAAAGATAATATATTTTTTCACTAATTTGTCATTGAAGAAATTCTTTTGGAAGGAACTTTTTCCTACCTCCCCTTTTTTTTTATATGCTTAAAATATTTCAGAGGAATAATACAGGAATAATAACCCCACGATTAATAATATCATGATCCATATTGGCGGACAGCCATAAAGGGGGATATAATTGGTGATATAAGAGGTTCTCTCTAAATAATATTCCTGTGTGATTATAGGGGATGAGCTCTTTCCTTTTTCTGTGTACCAATCTTTGTTTCTTATGTGCACATGACAAATAACCTTCACTCTCAGCATATTGACAAAGGCAAAAAAAACTCAAGTAACTGGCTATCAGATCCCAAGTGTAGCAGATTTAGTCGTTAGTGGGCGTCACTATTATGTCAGGAATCAGTGGCAAGGAGACTAGACACGTAGCTGCACCCCGAAAATTGAGACCAAACAAACAACGTATATATCCTTAAAAGTGATATTTATTAACAGTGAACACACACACCAATAAACATACACAGCAACCAGTGAAAACATAAACCACTCCAGCAAACAAGAACAAAAATAACTAATAAACCTAACTACTAACTATATACAATATACTGTATGTACAATATAAGGGACAAAGGAGTGAAAGCTGGGAGTCGGGAAAGGAGGGAGGAGTCTAGTAATGGTGCTGGTATTGCGCCGGAGCACGTAGACGAGGTACCTGGTCTCCAGCCCCGCTCCAGGAAAATGAACAGCCAAGACTGATCATCCCCGTCCCGCAGCGCTCCTATCCCCTCTCCCCCCCCCTGCCGAACCAGGCCAGTCACGGTGTCTATTGTACGGCCCGCTCCATGGAAAAACAGCCAACTGGCTCACCGAACTTACGCTTTTGCTAAGACTGCTTTTTGGTATACATCTCTCATTCAAAGTCCCCAACAAACTCCCCCCTTTTTTGTCGGAATCCATATAAGCAATACTGTGTTTTACATCCCACATGCTTACTCTACATAGTGATTGGCCTCATTTAAAGTCCCACTGACCAAACTCTCTCCTTTTCTGTTCAAATTTGGGATGGAGGCCAATTACTCATGGTGCCTTGGACCACATCATTCTCTTACATTACGGAGAGGTTCTACAGCGAGGTATGATCCTGGGGGAGGCGTCTCTCACTACCCGCAGCACATAGAGCCACGCTGCACGGTGACGACGTACGGGTCCATTGTAGAGGACTCGGGAAGAGCCAGACGGAGCCTGGAAATTGCCAAAGACAGCGGGTAGCAGACGGAGTGAGCTGGACAGAGCCACAGCGCTAAGCCCACTCCCAAAGGAAGGACACTACTGTACAGAAGAAAACCACGGGAGCCCCCCCCCTGTTTTCTATTCTGCTTTCATCAACCTCTCTTGCCTTTACCTGCCGGCGCTGACCTCCCCCCTCCTCCTTCAAATGTGTAAGTGGTGAGTACTATAAATACTGAAAACTCGTGATTAACGCTTGTCTTTACCTCCCTGGGATGTGCTGAATTGGAACTGTGTGTTAGCAGTGAGCATTATAAAAGCACTGAAAACTTGTTATTATCGCTTGCCTTTACCTTCCCGTGACGTGCTGAATTGGAACTGTGTGCTGGCAGTGAGTACTACAAAGTACTTAAAACTTGTTATTTTTGCTTGCTTTTTCCTTTCTGTGATGTGCTGAATTGGAACCGTGCGATAGCAGTGAGTACTATAAAAGCACTGAAAACTTGTTATTTTTGCTTGCCTTTACCTTCCCGTGCTGCACTGAATTGGAACTGTGTGCTAGGGCCGGCACAGTGTGCATGACTGCCATACAAGGCTGACAGAAAAGAGACATTGCTGAGGACAGCCGGGAGGGTTATAGCAGAGGTTAGAAGGCGCAAATGACAGAGTTTAAAAGAAGCACTCCCAACGTAACCCACCCCCCTCCAAGAACAACGGGGAGTCTGCCTAAGAAACTGGGAGTGTGTCTGGGACTGCTAGGGAACCTGTGGAAAATTAAACTACAACACTGAAGAGACCAACAGAAATCCCTACACGCACATACTCTATAATTCTATATATAAATACGCAGGCAACAGGAAAGTGAGATACTTATTATTCAATTAGCGCAATCTACAGAGGCCTGCATTGCAACACCCCCAAATAAATAAATACAGGAGGAGTGGAAAGGCGAGGTGACTAGAGCTCATTAAAAACATGAGCACGAGGGGAAAAGGAGCAAGAGGGGGGCGACCCCAAAATCCCCCCGCCTAAGTCTGACTCCCAGCCCGGGCCCAATGAATAAATATGTAACCCACTGTGGAAATGGAGATAAGCAGGCGGCAGAAAAACAGCAAGGAGTCAAAAGCAATCAGACAGACAATAAGGAGAAGAAGAAGGAAAAGAAAAAAGCCCAGAACAAAACATCAACAGAGACCGATACACTATCAGAGTCTAGAATAGAACAAGAGGTCGAAGTAGAGGCTGAGCAGAGAAAAGAGGGAGAACAACAAAATAAGGCGCTATTACCAACAAAAATAGAAATAAAAGGAATGTTTGCGGCCCTGGAAAAAATGCTAAAATCGCAAATGGATATAATACAAAAAAACCTGGGGCGTATGCGTGAAAGAGTTGAGGAAGTGGAAAAAAAACGGACTGTAATGCAACTATTATAAATAAAACTAGAGAGAGAAATAAAATCCATAAAAAGAGAACAACAGGAACAAGCATACAAATTAGAAGACCAAGAGAACAGGGATAGAAGGAAGAACATAAGAATCCGTGGGGTACCTGATTCACCCCAGCCCGAAAAATTTGTCAGAAATAATAATGAAAATTTGCAACCCATTATTGGACAGAGAAATATCATCTCCATTAAGAATTGAAAGAGCTCACAGAATAAGAAGACCAAAAGAAATATCGCAGGAGAACCCGAGAGACATTGTGCGATTTGAAAGTTGGAAGGAAAAAAATCAACTATGGAGAAACCTGAGGGGAAAGTCGCCAATAAAATTGGGAGAAAATAATATAAAAAAAATTCAGGACCTGTCTCAAGAAACATTGAAAAGAAGAAGAAATTAAAAACCTTTATTGAAGGTCCTGCAGGAACTTGAGATCCAGTATAATTGGGGCTTCCCAGCATGTCTGATCGGGAGAAAAAAAAACGATATCTCGGCAAGACTGAGATTTATCGAAGAGATACCACAATTTTGTAAAAAATTCGAGATTACAATACCAAACATCTAAAGAGAGAAAGTATCAGCATAGGAAAATGTATGAAATGACAAATAGGGGGGATAGAGGGGGGGGAGGAGGAGAGATGGGACAGAGTAAGAAAGGGATGGGTTCCTGTCTTTTTTTTCTCCTTTCTCTCTCCTCGTCTCTCTCCTACCTCTCGCTCTTCAGGAGGGCATTTGGGGAAGGGGGGGGTGTCAGTAAAGTAAACAAGAACATAAAGACATGAAGGGGGACATGGGGACCTGGACTCGTTGACTGCCCTGGCACCACCTCCCTAGTAGTAGGGGAGAGGGAATGGATTGTGCCAAACAGAACTGCACCTCTGGCCTAGGAGTGCAGAGGTGGCCCTAAGGCGGAAAAATCCTGCACTAAGACCATGAGGTCAAATCACCAACAAGGGAGGGAGAGGGGGGACTAAGGGGGGAAAAGAGAAGGGGGTAGGATCTGCAAATCCCAGAACAAAAAAAATCTGTAAGAGTAAGAAACGGGAAGAAAAGGAAAAAGAAACACGCATGACTGACGTAAATTTTGTTACATACAATATTAGAGGCCTTAACTCTCCAGAAAAAAGACACATGGTACTACGGGAGATGGAAAGGTATTCCGCAGAAATAATCTTCTTACAGCATACTCACATAGCGTTAGATTCCAACACAAAATTAGATTCACGGGCGATCCCAACCTGGTACTATTGAGATTCCCCAAACAAAAGAGCAAAGGGAGTAGCCATAGGAGTGGGGAAGAACATCAGCTTCATTGTTGAAGAAAGGAGAGTTGATCCAGAAGGTCGCTAGCTGTTCTTGAAAGGGATACTCCAAGGGAAAAAATACACTTTAGAAAATGTATACTGTCCCAATAGACACCCTAAAAAATTTCTGAAGGGGATCTTGAATGCCTTAATGGATTTTAAACAAGGTTATGTAATCCTTGCCGGAGATTTTAATAGC
The DNA here is from genome assembly GCA_029206835.1 of Rana muscosa. Lineage (NCBI taxonomy): Eukaryota > Metazoa > Chordata > Amphibia > Anura > Ranidae > Rana > Rana muscosa. Next base: position 58,803,215 of record CM055119.1, read on the forward strand.
CCAATGGAACACAAGCTCGATAATATGTCTGGTGCACCGATGCGAGATAGTAAACAATTAAAATTGGTTAAGAAAAAAATACATAACCAGCAATTGGTAGAGAATAACACACCCAAGTAAAAAGGACTATACATATCACTCATCGGTGCACGACGCGTATTCGAGACTTGAATACATGCTGGTGGATCACGGGTCTTGGAATATGTAGTTGAAACTTCAATTGGCATAATATCAATTTCAGACCACGCCCCTATAATAGTAAAAATACTATTTAATGAAATAGAACAAAAAAAGGGGACATGGAGTTTAAACGAAGACCTTAAACAGTAGATGATATAGAAGTAGGTAAAATAATAACGAGGGAAATTGAACAATACTTCAGGACAAATAATACACCAGAAGTGAGCTCAGCAACAATACGGGAAGCCCACAAGGCGTATATTAGGGGCAAACTAATTTCCATAGGGGCGGGAAAAAAGAAGGAAAGAGAACTAACAATGAAAAATACAATAAAGGAACTACATGATCTTGAACAAAAACACAAAATACATCAAGAAAGGGAAACACATCAAAAGATAGTAATCAAGAGGGGTCAACTTAGAGACCTGATGGAACAGGAAACTAGAAAAGTATTCAACAACGTCGCAAAAAAAATGGGGAAACAAGCCCGAGAAGTATTTGGCAAGATTATCAAAAGAAAAAAAAAACTTAAATCATATAGAAAAGGTAAAGAATCAGATAGGAGAGATGAAATATAAAACATCTGAAATTGCAAAGGACTTTAACCACTTAAGCCCCGGACCAATACGCAGCATAAAGACCAGAGGTGATTTTACAATTTGGCACTGCGCTGCTTTAACTGGAAATTGTGCGAACATGCAATGTTGTACCTAAACAAAATTTGCGTCCTTTTCTTCCCACAGATAGAGCTTTCTTTTAATGGTATTTGATTGCCTCTGCGATTTTTTTTTTTTGCGATATAAACGGAAAAAGACTGAAAATTTACTTTTTGTTATAAGAAAAATCGAAAAAACTCAATTTTAATCATACATTTAGGCCAAAATGTATTCAGCCACATGTCTTTAGTAAAAAAAATGTCAATAAGCGTATATTTATTGGTTTGCGCAAAAGTTATAGCGTCTACAAACTAGGGTACATTTTCTGGAATTTACACAGCTTTTAATTTATGACTGCCTATCTCATTTCTTGAGGTGCTAAAATGGCAGGGCAGTACAAAACCCCCCCAAATGAACCCATTTTGGAAAGTAGACACCCCAAGGAAATTGCTGAGAGGCATGTTGAGCCCATTGAATATATTTTTTTTTGTCCCAAGTGATTGAATAATGACAAAAAATAAATAAAATTACAAAAAGTTGTCACTAAATGATATATTGCTCACACATGCCATGGTTATATGGGGAATTGCACCCCAAAAATACATTTTGCTGCTTCTCCTGAGTAAGGGGATACCACATGTGTGGGACTTTTTAGGAGCCTAGCCGCGTAGGGGACCCCGAAAACCAAGCACCGCCTTCAGGATTTCTAAGGGTGTACATTTTTGATTTCACTCCTCACTTCCTATCACAGTTTCGAAGGCCATAAAATGCCAAATTAGCACAAAACTCCCCCAAATGACCCCATTTTAGAAAGTAGACACCCCAAGGAAATTGCTGAGAGGCATGTTGAGCCCATTGAATATTTTTTTTTCCCCAAGTGATTGAATAATGACAAAAAAAATAAAAAAATTACAAAAAGTTGTCACTAAATGATATATTGCTCACACATGCCATGGTTATATGTGGAATTGCACCCCAAAATACATTTTGCTGCTTCTCTTGATTTCACTCCTCACTACCTATCAGTTTTGAAGGCCATAAAATGCCAAAATAGCACAAAACCCCCACAAATGACCCCATTTTGTAATGTAGACACCCCAAGCTATTTGCTGAGAGGCATGGTGAGTATTTTACAGCTCTCATTTGTTTTTGAAAATGAAGAAAGAATTTTTTTTTATTTTTTTTTTTAATTTTCAAAACTTTGTGACAAAAAGTGAGATCTGCAAAATACTCACCATACCTCTCAGCAAATAGCTTGGGGTGTCTACTTTCCAAAATGGGGTCATTTGGGGGGGGTTGTGCCATCTGGGCATTCCATGGCCTCCAACTGTGATAGGCAGTGAGGAGTGAAATCAAAAATTTACACCCTTAGAAAGCCTGAATGCGGTGCTTGGTTTTTGGGGTCCTGTACGCGGCTAGGCTCCCAAAAAGTCTCACACATGTGGTATCCCCGTACTCAGGAGAAGCAACAGAATGTATTTTAGGGTGTAATTCCACATATGCCCATGGCATGTTAGACCAATATATCATTTAGTGACAACTTTGTGCAAAAAAATAAATAAATAAAAAATAAATTGTCTTTTTTGCGCAACTTGTGTCAACATATAAAATATTCCATGGACTCGACATGCCTCTCAGAAAATAGCTTGGGGTGTCTACTTTCCAAAATGGGGTCATTTGGGGGGTTTTGAACTGTCCTGGCATTTTATACACAACATTAGGAAGCCTATGTCGCACATCATCCACTCTTCTAACCACTTGAAGACAAATCCATTTCTGACACTTTTTTTGTTTACATGAAAACATTTTTTTTTGCAAGAAAATTACGTTGACCCCCCAAACATTATATATTTTTTTAAAGCAAAGGCCCTACAAATTAAAATGGTGGGTGTTGCATTTTTTTCCACACAGTATTTGCACAGCGATTTTTCAAATGCATTTTTTGGGGAAAAAATTAACTCTTTTTTAATTTTAATGCACTAAAACACACTATATTGGCCAAATGTTTGATGAAATAAAAAAGATGATTTAGGCCGAGTACATGGATACCAAACACGACATGCTTTAAAATTTCACACAAATGCGCAGTGGCGACAAACTACATACATTTTTAAAAGCCTTTACAGGTTACCACATTAGATTTACAGAGGAGGTCTACTGCTAAAATTACTGCCCTTGATCTGACCTTCGCTGTGATACCTCACATGCATGATGCAATTGCTGTTTACATATGACCCGAGACCGATGCTTGCGTTCACCTGTGCGCAAGAGCAGGGCGGGACAGGGGTGCTTTTTTTTTTTATTATTAATTTTGCTTTTTTATTTTATTTTTAAACTGTTCCTTCCATATTTATTTTTAATAATTTTTATTGTTATCTCAGGGAATGTAAATATCCCCTATGATAGCAATAGGTAGTGACAGGTATTCTTTCCTCTGCCCTCAAAGCATCTGACCACACCAAGATCGGTGTGATAAAATGCTTTCCCAATTTCCCAATGGCTCTTTTTATATCCGGGGGGGGACATTCCCTCCCACTGCTTGTAAAAGCAGTCCAGAGGCTAATTAGCCGCTAGGATTGCTTTTACATGAAAGACAGCCGCTGGCTGAAAAGAATGATACCAAGATGATACCTAAACCCTCAGGCATCATTCTGGTATAACCATTCAAAGTCCAGCAACATACCAGTATGTTGCTGGTCCTTGTTGTACATTGTGACAGCAGGAAGGTAAAGTCACCTGGTTGCATCCAGGGGGGTAGATATATTTCTCCCAGATTCAGGCTTTATGCCGACTTATACAACTAGGGAGTTGATGAAGCCCAGCTGAGGCTAGTGGGCTCATGGATGACTCATACCTCTAGAGAGAGGGCTGGGCGTCGTGCAGGCAGGGAGTTGATGAGACCAGCTGAAGCTTGTCAGCTCATTTAAGGCCTTTATAAAAACTCCCAGCTTCATTAGATGTTAGCTCATGCCTGGACCCAGACCTGTGTGGACTGTCTAGGGAGAGTGAACCCCTGTGCGGTGAGGCAAAGCCTGTGTGGCTATTTGTTTGGACTTTTACTAAACCAGGGACTTAGGGACTAGGACAGCACCAGGCTGATCCCAGTTGTTAGTTTAGGAAACCTGCATGTTTAGTCAGAGGTCAAACTGACCAGGATTTATTTTGTTTATGTTTCTTTTTGGCTTTGCTGTGTTTTTGTCACTGTACATAGAGAAATAAACCGCACCTTTTGATTTTGAAAATCACACACACCCGCTACCGAGTTAACCCCCTCACAACATGTATTGTAATCTTTTTCTTCATGCAGCCTGTTGGCTGAACGAAAAATAGAGATTGATCGGTGGGTATGCCCACCATAATAATACCTCCCTTCATTCACCCACTTCTAATGATGGGCATACATGCACCATTTATATATGCCAAAGCATGGGGGCATCCTCCCACAAAAGTTATGCCGCGTACACACGGTCAGACTTTTCCACGGGCAAGCCTCCGTCGGAATTTTGACCGTATGTACGCGGCATTAGGAGCAAAATCGCTCCTCCGCCCCTGCTGCCCCCATGCTTTGGCATATACAGTAGGTGCCGCCGATATTGTATATCTATCGCGCTCCCATCGCCGAGATTCTCGGCGACAGGAGTGCCGAGATCTTGGCAACAGGGTGGCGACACTTGTCGCACTCGCTGCAATAGCGAGGAGACGCGGCACTGTATTGAGCGGGGATCCGACGTGGATTCCCACCAATACAAGGCACTGCGTTTGGTATGAATCCTGAGCGGGAACTCCATGCCAATTTTTAAAGAAAAAAACGGGGTGGGTTCCCCCTCCAGGAGCATACCAGGCCCTTGGGTCTGGTCTGGATTTGAAGGGGAACCCTACGCCGAAAAAACGGCGTGGGGGTCCCCCTCAAGATCCAAACCAGACCCTTATCCGAGCACGCAACCTGGCAGGCCGCAGGGGAAGAGGGGGGGACGAGAAAGCGGCCCCCCTCCCTCCTGAACCGTACCAGGCCACATGCCCTCAACATGGGGGGTTTGGTGCTCTGGGGCAGGGGGGTGACCTGTGGCCCCCCCACCCCAGAGCACCCTGCCCCCATGTTGATGAGGACAGGGCCTCTTCCCGACAACCCTGGCCGTTGGTTGTCGAGGTCTGCGGGCGGGGGGCTTATCGGAATCCGGGAACCCCCTTTAATAAGGGGGCCTCCCCACCCTATGTGAATGAGTATGGGGTACATCGTACCCCTACCCATTCACCTGGTGGAAAAAAATGGCAATAAAAACACAACACAGTTTTTAAAAGTATTTTATTGCACAGCTCCGGGGGTCTTCTTCTGACTTTGGGGGTCTCCGGTGTCGTCACCGCGCTCTCCGGTTCTTTCTTCTGCCGGGCCACCGCTATCTTCTTCCAACTCTTTTGCTAGCGGGGCCCGGTCTTCTCCGTCGCCTTCTCCCCTCCGGTTCTTTCTTTCTTCCGCCGGGCCTCCGCTAACTTCTTTTAGCTCTTTTGCTAGCGGAGGCCCGGTCTTCTCCGTCGCCTTCTTCCCTCTTCTTTCTTTCTTCTGCCGGGCCTCCGCTAACTTCTTTTAGCGGAGGCCCGGTCTTCTCCGTCGTCTCGTCCGGCTCTCCGTTGTCCTTCTGCCGGCCCCTCCACTGTAGCTCTTTTGCTAGTGGAGGGGCTGGTCTTCCCGTCGTCGCCGTCGGCGTCTTCTTCCCTCTTCTCCTCCTCGATGTTGACTCGTCGCTTCCTCTCGCAGTAATGCTAAATCTTTGGTCCGCAGAGATTAATATAGGCTTCTCATGATGTCACAGTCACATGCTCCGGGTGGCTCATTCACATAGGGTGGGGGGGCCAGGATCTGTGGGCCCCCTTATTAAAGGGGGCTCCCGGATTCCGATAAGCCCAGAGCACCAAACCCCCCATGTTGAGGGCATGTGGCCTGGTACGGTTCAGGAGGGAGGGGGGGCGCTCTCTCGTCCCCCCCTCTTCCCCTGCGGCCTGCCAGGTTTTTTCTTTAAAAATTGGCGTGGAGTTCCCGCTCAGGATTCATACCAAACGCAGTGCCTGGTATTGGCGGGAATCCACGTTGGATCCCCGCCTATCGGCAATGCGTGTCGCTCATCGTGAAAGGAACATTTTTCCTTTCCCGATGACGAGACAGCTCGGCGCTGGCTCCCGCGACGGAGCTCATAGGGTGTCAATCTCGCCGCTAGAAGCGGCGAGATTGACACAATATCGGCGGCACCTACTGTATGCTCTTTTTTTTTTAACTGTGGTGGTGAAATCACCTCCTACAGCACTGGAGTCGCAGGGATCAGGCCTGTCTCTGCGAACGCTGCAGTTATGTGTGTTGTGTTTTGTAAGTGACAGTGATCGATCGATACTGCACTTGGGTGGCCTGGGCTGTTCTGTTCAGATACTATACCACTAAGGGAGGTGTATGCTTCACGCGTGGGTGTTAGCACTACTGGCACTAACCTGACCCTCTCTGATGCTTAAACCTAATTGATATCACCCGCCGGGCGATCAGGGGGTTAAACCTTTATTGGGTTATATATGGTGGGTGCCCTGACAATATAAAAAGCAAACTAACTAACCAGCGTCACCCGTAACACTTATACGGTGATCACTGGTGAAAGGGTTAACTAGGGGCAACCAGGGGGTTAAAACCTTTATTAGGTAATATATGGGGGTACCTGACGCTATATAAAAACCTGACGAGGAACCTAAATAACTAACTGGCTAACCAGTGTCACCGGTGACACTTATACGGTGATCACTGGTGAAAGGGTTAACTCTAGGACGGTGATCACTGGTGAAAGGGTTAACTCTAGGGGCAATCAGGGGGTTAAAACCTTTATTAGATAATATATGGGGGTCCCTGACGCTATAAAAACCTGGCGGCGAACCTAAAAAAATAACCGACTACCTAGCGGCACCAGCATAACTAATACAGCGATCAGAAAAACGATTGCTTAGTGACACTGGCAAAAGGGGGTGAAAGGGTTACCTGGGGGGCGATCAAGGGCTTAAACCTTTATTAGGTAATATATGGGGGTACCTGACGCTATTAAAACCTGGCGGCGAACCTAAAGAAATAACCTTCTACCTAGCGGCACCAGCATAACTAATACAGCAAACAGGAAAAATAATGCTTAGTGACACTGGCAAAAGGGGGTGAAAGGGTTACCTGGGGGGCGATCAGGGGGTTAAACCTTTATTAGGTAATATATGGGGGTACCTGACGCTATAAAAACCTGGCGGCGAACCTAAAAAAATAACTGACTACCTAGCGGCACCAGCATAACTATTACAGCGATCAGAAAAACGATCGCTTAGTGACACTGGCAAAAGGGGGTGAAAGGGTAACCTGGGGGGTGATCAAGGGGTTAAACCTTTATTAGGTAATATATGGAGGTACCTGACGCTATAAAAACCTGGCGGCGAACCTAAAAAAATAACTGACTACCTAGCGGCACCACCGACACTAATACAGCGATCAGAAAAATGATCGCTTAGTGACAGTGGTGCTAGGGGGTGAAAGGGTTACCTGGGGGGCAATCAAGGGGTTAAACCTTTATATGGGGGGTTAGGGGGCTACCCTGGACCTAAAGGGACCTAACACTAACTGGCCTGACACTTTTACAGTTACAAATGTCACTGTTTGCAGTGATCAGTAAATAAATGATCACTGCAATCGGTGACACTGTGACTGGGGGCTGGGGGGTGATCTGGGGGTGACAATCGTGTGCCTATGTGTCCTGGTGTCAGTGTACTGTTTGTGCACTTACTTGATGTCTTCTCTCCACGGCGCTCCGGACTATGTGAGCGCCGCAGGAGAGATGACATCACTTCCTCTGCCTGTGTTTACATTACACAGGCAGATGAAGCATTTGATTCGCCGGGAGCGATCGCGAGCGGGTGGCCAGAAACCAATGGCCGCCCCCTCATCACGGATAGCTCCCGGAGCGATTCCGACCGCTCACTGTACCGGGGGGGTCCGATCGGACCCCCCACCCATACGAAGGCAGGCACGTACAGGTACGTGATTGTGCCTGTCCGTGCCATTTTGCCGATGTATATATACAGTGAGCGGTCATTAAGTGGTGAAAGACATACTACGGTACACTATATTCCATCAGAACGAATGAGACACGACAGGAAGAGGAAAGTAGAAAAATTAAAATACAGGAATACCAAGAGGAAGCTAACCAACAAAGATAGCCCTAGACAGTGCTGAGCTCCTAGAAGACCCAATTACACAGGAGGAAATATATAAAGCTCTCAGAGAAACGCCAGGGGGGAAATTGAACAATACTTCAGGACAAATAATACACCAGAAGTGAGCTCAGCAACAATATGGGAAGCCCACAAGGCGTATATTAGGGGCAAACTGATTTCCATAGGGGTGGGAAAAAAGAAGGAAAGAGAACTAATGATGAAAAATACAATAAAGGAACTACATGATCTTGAACAAAAACACAAAATACATCAAGAAAGGGAAACACATCAAAAGATAGTAATCAAGAGGGGTCAACTTAGAGACCTGATGGAACAGGAAACTAGAAAAGTATTCAACAACGTCGCAAAAGAAAGATACAAATGGGGAAACAAGCCCGGGAAATATTTGGCAAGATTATCAAAAGAAAAAAAAAAACTTAAATTATGTAGAAAAGATAAAGAATCAGATAGGAGAGATGAAATATAAAACATCTGAAATTGCAAAGGTCTTTAAGACATACTACAGTACACTATATTCCATCAGAACCAATAAGACACGTCAGGAAGAGGAAAGTATAAAAATTTAAATACAGGAATACCTAGAGGAAGCTAACCTACCAAAGATAGCCCTAGACAGTGCTGAGCTCCTAGAAGACCCAATCACACAGGAGGAAATATATAAAGCTCTCCGAGAAACGCCAGGGGGGAAAAGTAAAGGCCACGGACGGATTCCCGATTAAGTATTATAAAAGATTCAAAGAACTAAATAGGGGAAGACGAAGAAATAAGAAAATAATCACTCCTTACCAATATTTCAATTATACCAAAAGCAGGAAAAGACGGAACTATCTGCTCCAACTAACGGCCTATAGCGCTGCTAAAAGCAGACACAAAAATATATGCAAAAATATTGGCAACGAGAATAAAAACCCTAATGCCGAAACTGATAAACGTAGACCAGGCGGGCTTTGTATCAGGAAGGGAGGGAATAGATAATAGCATAAGAACTATATTATTAATGCGTAAAGACAAGGAGAAGAAACCCCCAGTCGTACTCATGTCAATTGATGCTGAAAAAGCATTTGACCGAGGCGATGGGGGGTTTTTGATGGATACACTCCGGAGTATAGGTCTGGGACCTAGATTTATGAGATGGGTTAATAACTTATATAACCACCCTATGGCCAGGGTTAAGGTCAATGGGAGTGTGTCGTCTGTTTTTGAGATGTTCAATGGAACAAGACAAGGGTGCCCACTCTCACCTCTCCTATATGTAATATCATTAGAGCCATTATTAGCAAAAAATACGGAATAATCCAGATATAGGAGGGGTGAGAGTGGGGGAGGAAGAACATAAGGTGGCTGCGTACGCAGACGACATACTTCTATACCTAACTAAATCAAGGTTATCATTGCCCAATGAAATAAGAAATAAAAAAATATGGAGAACTCTCGAACTTTAAAATCAACCCTATAAAAACCGTAATCTTAAATTTAGGAGTAGATAAAAATGAGGAAAAAGCATTACAGAACGAATTCCCATTCACCTGGGAGACAAAAGCATTAACATACCTAGGAATTAAAATAACACCTACTTTAGAAAAACTCTATTCGGCCAACTATATCCCCTTAATTAATGAAATTAAACTAGAAATGAAAAATACTGCGAGGAGACCTATCTCTTGGATAGGAAGGGTCAATGTATTAAAAATGATGATCCTACCAAAAATAACTTATAAATTCCAAATGCTCCCAATAGAAATACCACAAAGTTTTTTTAAGGTGATTAAAACTATAATCTTGAAATATATTTGGCAGGGTAAAAAGGCCAGAGTAAACTATATACTCTTAAGTCGTAGAAAAAAAAACCTGGGGGTTGGCACTCCAAGATGTAAAGAGATAATACAAGGCGGTCATATTAGCAAGGCTAGCAGAAGGGGCAAATCCATATACTAAAAAGAAGTGGGTACAAATAGAAAACACACTAAGCACGACACACCTACATAAAAACATCTGGATACCTCCAAAACTAAGAACACTGGACACAGACACTGACAACATAACTAAAAATGTATTCAAAGTATGGGACACAATTCACCGGCGTGAAAAATGGAAATAGAACTCCCTGCTAATTCCACTATCGGGCACAAATTTCTTTAATCCAGGGAACAAGACATGGTTAGGAAAGCAATTGGGAACCACACAACTTAAGGATATAATTACACTAGGCAAAATAAGGACAAGACAAGAACTAAAAACCCCTGGACATGTTTGTTCCATGGTACAAACAAAAAACAATTAGAAAAAACTTTGGTCCCGTCACTGCTCAACGCGGCAAAAGGACTGATCCCCAAAAAATGGTTACACTCAACAAAACCGACCATAAAAGAGTGGATACAACGAGTAGACCATATAGCTGAAATTGAGTACCTTAGCCGCGGAGAGTAGGGTTGGGACAAAAGACATAGAGCAACATGGGAGAAATGGAGAGTTTTTAAATTGTCAGACAAATATGCGCAGGGAATGACCAAAATAGACAGATGACAAAGTAGAAATGGAAGAGAGGATGGCATATCGGGGGAGGGTAGGGGGTAGAAGGGAAATGGGATAGGGGGGGACATGGGAAATGGGCAACAGAAAAATTTGGAAATATGAATGTTCTTTTATTAATTTCTTTACACCAGTGTGGGTGTGTTTTGTACTTGAACAATTTTCTAATAAAGAATAAAGAATACATTTAAAATATATATATATATAAGGGACAAAGGTATCAAGGATGCAAGGAAGGGAATCTTGACTGGTTACAAGAGCAGGGAGTGGGAGCAAAGCAGAGGGGTGCAGGAAGGATCAGGATACAGGAACACAATTCTCTGGCAGCAAGGGGGCAATCAACAGGATAGTGACACACTGGGGGGAAGGGAGGAGCAGCCCTAAATATCCACCTGGCAGCTGAACCCTGGTGTCACCGATCATTCCAACTTGCTGGCTCTTGGGAGACACCTGCAGGTGGACACTGGAGCTGCAGAAAACAGCCCAGAGCAGCACAGTGCCACCAGCAGGTGAATTCAATCCTAACAGTACCTTATACTCATTCCCCTGGGCAACAAGACATCTGAGGGTCACCTTAGTCAACTGGGAGCTTCCAGATTTCTATAAACCATCATATGCTCTTGGGGATAAGATGTGGAGATGAGGCCAACCCCCCCCCAAGCCTAGGATGAGGTGCTTTGTAAGAGTGAGAAGCTTGCCGCCCCCCTGAAAGGCACCACCCAATGTTTAAAAGCACGTGGCCTGATATATACAAAGAAGTGGGGGAGTGCCCTCCCTTTCCTGGCCACCTAGACTGCATGCCTGGATAAGGGGTTGGTTTAAAGCAGAGCTCCACCCAAAAAGATACTGATGTATACCCATTTACTTGGTGCAATGTTTGTAAAAATGCTTTAAAGCGGAGCTCCACCCAAAAGGGGAGGTTCCTCTTGTCTGCCTCCTCCCCACCTCTGCTGCCACATTTGGCACCTTTGGGGTGGAAGGGGGAGTGGGTACCTGATTTTGACAGGTACCCACTCCCATTTCTGGCTCAGTTTGCCACGGTGAAGTGAGCCAGAGGTTCGCCTCCCCTCCTTCCCCCCTGCAGTCTTTTGAAAAAAATTTTTTGCCACATTTTGGAAAATGAGGAAAGATAATGAAAATGTATATTATATATGTAAAGTGACATTGTCAATAAATAAGATATTTACAACACAGCATAGGTATACTTAGAATTATACCCCAGAACACATTTTGCTACTCCTCTTGAGTATGGCAATACCATGTGTTGAGACTTTTTCATAGCTTAGCTACATAGAGAGGCCCAAAAATCAAAGGAGCACTGTAAGACTTCCCAGGGGGCATAAATTAAGCATTTCATTTCTAGACTACCTATCACATTTTTGGAGGCCCTAGAGCACCAGGAAAGTGGAAACACCCACAACATGACTGTATTTTGGAGACCAAACACCACATATGTATTTTCCTTGAAGCATAAAATGTCTTCTAAAAATTATTATTTTTTTGCCACGTTTTTGGCAAATGAAAATGTGTTTTTCTTTTCACACAAAGCTGTCAAATAATAGGATATTTCTAATACACAGCATAGGCATACTTAGAATTAGACTCCAAAATACATTCTGCTACTCCTCCTGAATATGAGCAAACTACATGTGTAAGACCTTTTCAATGTTTGGACTGATTATGTACCCAACATTGTATATTATGTGTCACAATAATCAACCAACACTGCAACTAGGGGTTGGTGGCCTGTGCATTGTGGGCACACGGGTGCCGCCCCCCCAACACCTCCGCCACCCTCCCTATTCATGTGCCCGGACACTTTCAGGACACCAGGCACATGAATTCCTATTGCGGGGTGTGTTTTTTGAAGCACCTGATTGGACTCAGAGGCTCTAATAGGCTTCAAAATAGGGTGGGCTCGGGGCGCAGAGAGTGAGTGACCATAATTTTCCCTATATTCACACTACAGTTACTAACTGCCAATCAGGAGGCAGGCCAGTGAAATCTGTTTCTCGATTGGCCAAAGCGCCAGGCGATCCTATTGGATGCCTAGCACTGTGGAAGAGGAAACATGCTGGAGCAGGACCCACGGCTCCCACTGCAGGGGGTGTTGATATCAGTGCTGCGCTGGCCTGTGGGGGGGTTAGTGCTGGTTGTTTGCTGCCCCCCCAGAAGAAAAGCCCACCAGCCGCCACTGACTGCAACAATGTACTGTAATGTCATCTATAAACAAAGTGCTGCACTAGACAGAGCATCAACTATAAATCTATACAAAAAACATCAATGTACAAATTAAATGATCAAGTGAAAAAGTCCCACATTTTTCCTTAACCACTTAAGGACCTTGCCTGTTTTTCAGACTCGGTGTTTACAAGTTTAAAACAGGATTTTTTGCTAGAAAATTACTTAGAACCCCCAAACATTATATATTGTTTTTTTCTAACACCCTAGAGAATAAAATGACGGTCATTGCAATACTTTTTGTCACACTGTATTTGCGCAGTGGTCTTACAAGCGCACTAAATTGGGAAAAAATTCACTTTTTTTAATAAAAAAAAAAAACACAACAGTAAAGTTAACCCAAATTTTTTTTTATATTGTGAAAGATAATGTTACACCGAGTAAATTGATACCCAACATGTCACGCTTCAAAATTGCACCCGCTCGTTGAATGGCGTCAAACTTTTACCCTTAAAAATCTTCATAGGCGACGTTTAAAAAAATCTATAGGTTGCATTTTTTGAGTTGCAGAGGAGGTCTAGGGCTAGAGCTATTGCTCTCACTATAATGATTGCGGTGATACCTCACTTGTGTGGTTTGAACACCTTTTTCATATGCGGGCGCTACTCACGTATGCGTTCGCTTCTGCGCACAAGCTCGTCGGGACGGGGCGCTTTAAAAAAAATATTTTTTGTTTTCTTATTTATTTTACTTGATTTTATTTATTTCTACACTGTTTTTTAAAAAAATGGATCACTTTTATTCCTGTTACAAGGAATGTAAACATCCCTTGTAATAGAAAAAAGCATGACAGGTCCTCTTAAATATGAGATCTGGGGTCAAAAAGACCTCAGATCTCATATTTAGACTAAAATGCAATAAAAAAAAAAAAGTCATTTGAAAAAATGCCCAAAAAAAAATGTCCCTTTAAGTCATATGTGTGGAGCTGACATTTTGACGTCGCTTCCACCCTGCTATGGTATGGAGATGGGTGGGGGCCATCTTCCCCTCACTCATATCCATACCACAGATGGACAAGGACCCAATCGCCTCCGCCGCTACCGACGGCCCCAGTAAGCGGCGGAGGGCGCAGGAGAGCGGCGGGGGGGGCCCTCTCCCGCCGCCGATAACGGTGATCTTGTGGTGAATCTGCGGCAGAGACCACCATTATCGTAAACAGAACCGCTCACAGTAAAGATGGATATCTCGGTTGTGGCAGCAGCTGCTGCCGTTACAGAGATATCCATCTTTAAAGTGCCGACGTATATGTACATGAGCTGGTCGGCAAGTGGTTAAAATGGATAAAAAATTTGAAAATCAGGAACAACCATCACAAGAAGTCAGATGTACACTTACGGTGTGGCGGGGACCCTTCTAACAAAGGAAAGATCAAACAGACTGTTTGTTAAATGGCTCTCCGCGCTATCCACGTTCTTTTGGCGGCTTTAAATGGACTTCAAGTAAATTGTGTGGTGTTCACAGCTGATAGCACAAGGCTGATAGCACAAGGCCTCTCTCAGCAGTCTCTCATTGCAACAAGCTTCATAGTCCTCTTCTAAAAGTCTCTTATGGTAACAAATTTCATAGACCTGAAAAAACATTTCACAGTGAAGTCTCCTAGCAGTCTCTGGCAGCAAGCCTGGGGACTTAGCTTACTACCAGAAAAAAATGCTGAGAGAGGCATGCGGAGCTTGTAATAAGAAAAGGCTCAGAGAGACCTGAAAGTGCTTTGCCCTGAGAAACTACTGGGAGAAACCAGGAGAAACTGCTATGAGACAACACTGTAGGCTGGCTAGCACTGGTGTGTGTGTGTGTGTGTAAATACTATGTGTCAGAACACTGAATAACTCACTGTAGGCTGTAATGGGTCTCTCTCCTCTCACAAACTATGTCTGTGGGAGGAGAGAAAACCCATGCTTCCTTTCTCTTTTGTTTGTTTACATATGGGATCATTGTGATTGGACACAGCGATCACATGATACATGACCAATTTAATTTCATCATGTGATCCACTGTCTTCGAGTGACATAGTAATTCCTGGGCTCGTAGGTGCATGCTCTAGGGGCCAAGCATGTGCCTCTGTGATACAGGTACATCCACCCACATCAACAGAGCTCCTGTGCCGCTGTGTATATAACAGTCAAATGGGAAGTGATTAAAGAACTACATTGTACCGTTACATAACTTCACCTACAGCTTTAAGGCATCCTTCAAACATGATGTTTTATCCTATCACTGCCAAGGACATAAAGCTTAGACATAAATTTGGATCAGGACTGCTTTCAGTTAGTTAGCTCAATGAGCCTTATGCCCACTGGATTCCCCTCTGTTAAAAGAAAATAGTTCACACCCCAGATGAAGTAGACGAAACGCGTCGGGTCGAGTCCTGCCAACATCATTACGCTACTCCATGTCTCTGCAACAGCTTGTATTTTCCAATGAAATGCAAATGTTCCTGTTTACTCTTTTTATATAATTTTTTTAAACGATATCACACTATGTGGAACCTTTCTTTAATTTTTGGTTGCATCTTGAGAGTACGTGGATATCCTTCTCCTCCCCTCCTTGTGAATCCCAACAGCACGTTTCACTGTTTACTTGCTGATGACCAGTGCTGTTCTTATCTGGATCTGAGAGTGTAGCGACCTGGATCTTCACTTTAAACGGTGAATGTCACCATAAGCCTGCATGACTTAAAAGGTATATGCCCCTTTACGTCCACTGTTTTCAGTAAGCCTTCCTACAGTCGGTGGTGGTTCTCTTTGCTAGTTCCTATATTTCCGTTGGTGCTTCTCCTTCCCAGTGATGCCTCAATGATGCTCACCCACTGATATTGTCCATTGTATCAGGACTGTTTGATTCAATTCTCTCCCCTTTTCTTTTCACATTGGTGGACTTTAAGATATTCTTTGATCCCTTTTATACTCATTTTGTGTTTTTATAAGCATACTGTTTTATCACTTACACTTGGTCACACAATTTAAATCACCTTTTTCGAGATTGTATAGATAAGTGTTGCACTTTTCTATGTGTAATAGAAAATAGTTCTCAGCAAGCACGAACTTCTAACAGAAGTGTCCGCTGGACTCTCCTGATTAAATAAAAAAACTGTCATCAGTGGCTATCAAGCTGCTGATCATAGTCATTCATTAAAAATATGACCTCTCAAACCGTCAGCTACGCCTGGGGTGGTGTGGGACGTGCTAAAAGCCTTCATTAGAGGGATGTGCATCAAGGAAATTAACACAATTAAAACCAGGAGCAGGCAGAGGGCTAGGGATGCCGGTCGGGCAGTGGAGGAAGCAGAAGACTTATATCTGTGGGCTCCCACGCCTGACCATGAGAGGCAATAGACAGACGCACAGAAACTCTACCGCACCGTGCATCTACAACAAGCAGACAACAAATGGTTTTTCACTTCCCAAACGTATTTTGAGGAGGGGGAAAAAACTGTAAGGTACCTGTGATAGGTAGTGTCCGAAGTGGAACTTGTGTGCTGAGGATTCAGGCGAAAACGTAGTCAGGCAGATTAGGTTGGCAACAGATCAGGCAAAACGGTACACGATCGAAATCCAGAGAGTGGTCAGGCAGGCAAAGGTCATACACAAGCTGGCAGTGAAGTACAAAATCAGCAGGCTAGAGAGTAGTCTGGAATTCAGGCAGAAGTTCAACATGAAAATCAAGATCAAAAAGCAGTCACAACACCCAGGGAGCTATTCCACACAAACGGGCGCTGAGAGATAGCATCACTTCCTTTTTATGGGCTGCTTTGATAGAAAATTGTCCACAGCTGGCAGCAGGTGGGGCTAGTGAGTCCAAGGTAATGCTTAATACTGAGAGGACATTTCCAAAAGTCTAGATCTGCTCCGTAGCACAACAGGTAAGGCTGCAGCTGTGGGACCAGAAAGATCCCGGTTCAAATACACCCAGGTACATGACAAAAACTGGCCATATGCTAGCCATGATAGCCAGGTCACAACAGCCACCATACGTGATACATAGCATTGCTACATCATCAATGCTGACTGTCACTGATACACCCTCCATTTTGAAGGAATTTTGCTCCTTCTACCAGGACTTTTACTCCTCTAAGGTATCTTATCCAGTAGAAGAGTTGACACAATTCCTGGACTCTGTCACACTACATCAGCTCCAAGACACGGATAGGGAACTTTTAAACGCACCTCTCACCCTGGAGGAACTGCCACTGGCACTGGCCACGTTCCCAAATTCGAAGGCCCCGGGTACTGATGAATTGCCAATTGAATTGTGTAAAAAATTTGGAGGGGTACTCCTACCGGAGCTACTCCATAAACTTACTGAAGCGTTTGGCTCAGATTCCTTGCCGGGATCAATGTATGAAGCAGTGGATGTAGTTATTTTGAAGCCAGGGAAGGAACCTGATAAGCCTGAGTCTTATAGACACATCTCTCTGCTAAATACGGATCTAAAGCTCCTTACTAAGATCATTGCCACGAGACTCTCTAAGGTGGTGACTAAACTAGTACACCCGGACCAGTCCGGCATCATACCAAACAGATCCACGACAAATAATCTCCTATATCAAATTATTTCTTGGATTAAACTATTGTACAAAGCACCAAAAGCCTGCATTAGAATAAATTACACCCTGTCACCTTCCTTTGTTCTACACAGGGGAAATAGGCAAGGCTGTCCCCTCTCCCCCTTGCTCTTTGCCCCAGCCATTGAACCCCTGGCTGCTGCCATAAGGGGGCTCCCCGATACAGTCGGATTCAGGCGGGGGGAAAGTAAAGACAAGTTGACACTTTATGCTGACGATGCCCTTTTGTTTTTGGGTGACACATCCATCTCCCTTGTTAGTCTCATGGAGTTGATTCGTACCTTCGGAACCTTTTACGGATTTCAAATCAATTGGGACAAGTCCACAATATTACCCTTAGACCCATTGTCAGGTTCCCTGCCTCAGATGGCTGACCAAATTAAAGTAGTGGATAAGTTTAAATATCTAGGCATTGTGATTCACCCTGACATGAACCAATATATCAAGCTGAATATAGACCCACTCCTTCAAAGATTTCGGGAAAAAAACAACTAGCTGGACTAAGTTGCTGCTTTCCGTTGTTGGCCGCTGCAACTTGGTCAAGATGATCTGGAACCCCCAGATCTTATATGCACTCCATAATGCCCCTCTCTGGATTCCAGCCATGTGTTGAAAAGGTGTAACACCATCTACCGTGCATTGATATGGAGGAAAACGGGTTCCAAGACTAAAATTAGAAACTTTACAAAATTAGAAACTTTACAGGAGGCCAAAGATTCGGGTGGGCTGGCAGTACCAAACCCATTCTATTATTTTATGGCGGCTCAGCTACAGCACCTGATGGGCTGGCTTTACCCGGAGCCCTCTGATCCCATTAGGAACGTAGATGTCTGATGATGGAATTGTGTAGAGGCAGGTGAACTAGGAGCTTTGACTCAATATCCCACACTCATACTTATAGACAAAATATGGAATAAAACCAAACAACACCTGCAATACATGGGAAATACCAATTGGTCACGCATATGGAATAACCGTAACTACCCAGAACTAAACAAGCTTCAAAATTTCTCCAACTGGTCAAGGAGTGGAGTAAACTATATTCCACAATTGTATTGTGGAGGAATAGTCCGCGACTTCCAGTCCCTGCGCGCAGAATTTGACCTGCCTAATACCTCGTTCTTCCAATACTTACAACTTCGGCACGCTATTGCGGCGACCTCCACCTGGGAGCTCACTAGACCTGCGGTGCTCAGCCAACTAATTAGGTCATCATCTAGGAAGGGACAGATTTCCTCTATATATATAACTCCCTTCTTGGGCATGTTTCTAAAGCAATGACTCTGAAAGGTAGAACTGGCTGGGGAGAGGACATAGGCCATATTTCTGACGAGGAATGGAACACAATACTAGACAATGCACTTAAAGTGTCACTATAGTCCTCGCAAAAACGTACCCAACTATTCATTATTCACCGTACGTACCGCACACCTGAAAAGCTGCACAAATGGTACAGACTGGATGATCCCCTCTGTCCCCGCTTTCTGGTTGACAACGGAGCACTGGTCCATATGCTATGGAAATGTCTGAAGCTACAAAGGTACTGGGCAGTGGTGGTAAACACTATTAATAGCATATGGAACCTCACACTTACCACTGACCCTAAACTTTGTTTACAAGGTTGGCTAGATAATGAACTATACACGCCACATACATATATTGCATCCTTAGAGTGCTATTCCTGGCTAGGAAACTAATAGCTAGAAAATGGCTGTCTGCAGCGACCCCCACACTTTCAGAATGGATCACATCTGTAAACGACTCTCTTATTAGGAAAGCATCGAGGTAGTCCAAGTAAATTTGAGAATATATGGGATCCCTGGTTAGACACCCCTGGATTGACCCCACTACGCCTGGTCCACAATAGAATCCTCGGAGGTATAATTTCATCAGCAAATATGCCACAGTAGAGGTCAACCCTAGTGGGAATGGCTAATCTAGGGAGTAGAGGAGTAATATTTGCTTCACTTACACGGTGGACCTGTTAAGGGTCTGCTGGGTATAGAAGGGGTCCTGCGGAGGTTGTTTTGTTTTGTGTTACTCTTGTTTAATCTGATAGTTAATTTGTGATCCTGATGCCCGCTGCCCCCTGCTGTTTAGGGGATGGTGGTGTCCTGTTCTGCTCAGGGACCCATGTAGGGTTGGGAGTGCAGGGGGATAAAATGTCATATAGAGGACACTTGTGGTACGCAAGAGACCCAGGAACTAAGCCCACATCTGATTACTTACACTATCGTATATTTGCTACTGAATGTAGTTTTCTGTTCATTATTGTATGAACAAATGTCATATTAGACTGTTCAGTCATTTCACACTGATACCTAAGTGTTCTCGCTATTACTATTGGACTTGTCTTGTGTAATGTAATGAAAAAATGTCTTGTTTTTTGTGTTCGTTTTCAATAAAAATTATCTGATTTAAAAAAAATAATAATATGACCTTCTGTAGTCTTCCCCAACTGTCAGTGTTCCTCCCTTCTGAATGCAGTAATCTGAACCCCTCCATGTGTATGCTTCCCCCACCTTTCTGTGCTCTTTAAATCCCTCAGTCTCTCCCTTATAATTATTTTAAAGTCAAGTATTTTTCTAAATAACAAATATGTTATACTTACCTGCTCTGAGCTATGGTTTTGCACAGAGCAGCCCTGATCCTCCTCTTCTCAGGTCCCCTGCCAGCGCTCCTGACTCCACCCTCCTGCCAAGTTATCCCACAGCAAGCAGCTTGCTAAGGGGGCACACAAGCAGATTCACTCCCGAGCCGCTGCTCTGCGTGTCTATTGAGACACAAAGCTGCGGTCCAGCCCTGACCCCTCTCTCTTTTTAAATGCTCACTGGCTGTGATTGACAAAAGTTGGAGCCAATGGCTCCTGCTACTGTCTCAGCTAATGAGGAGGGAGAGTTATCAGAGAGCTGAGACTCTCGTGCACATCACTGGATCGAGATGGGGCTCAGGGGAGTATTGGGGGGGGGGGCTGCTGCACACAGAATGCATGAAGGTAAGAAACCTTGATCCTTTAGAACCATTTGAAGCTCTCTGTGCCCTCCAATCCTTCCTTCTCTCCCCACCTGGACAAGCCTCTTCCTTTTACCCTCTGCCACCCATGAGCTGGTGCTGGCATTTAGCAGAGAGAATTGATTTATTCAAAGAGACATGTTTTCTGACCTCCTAGGTTCTCTATCATGAACAGATAAGTAGTGTTCATTGATTTGTACAGACTACTGTATGTGGCTGCATGCAAATACCTGTGACTCTCTGGCACAGAAATATGTTCCTAATTGACACACTTTATGGCCCTTTTCAGTCACATGAATGAGGAACACTCCCCCCATATAAACAAAAATCACACACATACATAAAATATACAAGTGCACTACACACACTGTGGTAATGCATGTTATTAATGATGGGCTTGGGCGTGTTTGGATCAAACCCACCAAAAAGCCGTCACTGCACACCCCCAATCATAGGCAGTGATGTGAGGCATTTCCAGACCTGCAGCTGCACATACACACGCTGCCTATGATTGGCGGTGTGCAGTTCCGGCTTCTGGTTTGTTTGATCCGAACACGCCTGAGCCCATCACTGCATGTTATGTATGTTGGTGCACTGTGGTGCACCAACACACAAAGGCCCATTAACACAGCAGACATGCACTATGGTATACAATTATGTATGCATGCTGGTGTGAAATGTACACAAGGGCTGTAATAGTTACAACATATTGCAGTGCTTGATTTTCTTCCTTTTTTAAAAATTTTCGGAAAATACTATTTTTCAACTCTATTTGCAGCAGTGCATTGTTGCCCATTGTAACATATTGGGGGTGATTTACTAATAACAGTGCACTGCGCCGGTTCATACCTTAATTGCTGTGCCGGATAAATCCTTTACTGGGCGCAGAAACCAGCGGCGCACTGTTATAGTTACTAAAAATGTCAGTGGCGCTCTATTGAAAATGAATGGTTCCCTATGGGAGCCCATTGATTTGAATAGAGGTCGCCCGGGAAGTTGGATGAAGCCGATCCGACTCACGGGGCGACTCATGTGCCAGCTGACACAGGGACAGCGCGACTTTGCGAGGCAACTTGGACACGACCTGAGCGTGAAGCAGCCACTCAAGTCGTGTCCAAGAGGCGACTAGCTGGCCGAGAATGTCTCCAGCGTGATGGCATCGCGCTGGTTCTCAGCAGCCTCGCGCTCGCTGTCCCGTGTTTGCTATGAATCATGAAGGGGAACTCCACGCCAAATTTTTATGAAAAAACCGGCATGGGTTCCCCTCCAGGAGCATACCAGGCCCTTAGGTCTGGTATGTTTTTTAAGGGGAACTCCCTAAGCCGAAAAAACGGCGCGGGGGACCCCCCAAAATCCAAACCAGACCCTTATCTGAGCACTCAACCTGGCAGGCCACAGGAAAAGAGGGAGGGACGAGGGGGGAACCGTACCAGGCCACATGCCCTCAACATGGGGAGGATGTCCCCATGTTGATACGGACAAGGGCCTCATCCCCAAAACCCTTGCCGGTGGTTGTGGGGGTCTGCGGGCGGGCTTATCGGAATCTGGAAGATCTCTTTAACAAAGGGGACCCACAGATCCCGCCCCCCCTGTGTGAAATGGTAATGGGGTACAAATGTACCCCTACCATTTCACAAAGAAAGTGTCAAAAATGTAAAGAATGACAATAGCCGGTTTTTGACAATTCCTTTATTAATGTCTTCTCTTTTCTTCCATCTTCTTCTTCCATCTTCTTCTTCCATCTCCTTCTTCCATCTTCTGCTTCCATCTTCTTCTTTTCTCGATTTGGGTTTCTTCCTCCATCTTGTTCTTCATCTTCCTCTTCCTCTTCATCTTCCTTCTTCTTTCGGTGTTCTCGTCCACATCTTGCTCCGGCTTCTTCTTCCCTTCTTCTCCGGCCGCTCCGTTTGAATTCGAGGTTCCCGCTGTGTGACGCTTCAGTTCTTCAGTTTTCCTCTGGGTCCGCTGCCACCCCGTGACCCTGCCCCCCTCTGACGCACATGAATTTCACGGGGACTTTCCCCGTGGTGTCAGAGGGGGGCGGGGTCACCGGGTGGCAGCGGACCAAGAGGAGAACTGAAGAACTGAAGCATCACACAGCGGGAACCTCAAATTCAAACGGAGCGGCCGGAGAAGAAGGGAAGAAGAAGCCGGAGCAAGATGCGGACGAGAACACCGAAAGAAGAAGGAAGATGAAGATGAAGAGGAAGAGGAAGATGAAGATGAAGATAAAGAACAAGATGGAGGAAGAAACCCGAATGGAGAAAAGAAGAAGATGGAAGAAGAAGATGGAAGAAGATGGAAGAAAGGAGAAGACATTAATAAAGGAATTGTCAAAAACCGGCTATTGTCATTTTTTACATTTTTGACACTTTCTTTGTGAAATGGTAGGGGTACATTACCCCATTACCATTTCACGCAGGGGGGGGCGGGATCTGGGGGTCCCCTTTGTTAAAGGGGTCTTCCAGATTCCGATAAGCCCCCTGCCCGCAGACCCCCACAACCACCGGGCAAGGGTTGTGGGGATGAGGCCCTTGTCCCCATCAACATGGGGACATCCTCCCCATGCTGAGGGCATGTGGCCTGGTACGGTTCAGGAGGGAGGGGAGGCCGCTCTCTCATCCCCCCCTCTTTTCCTGCGGCCTGCCAGGTTACGTGCTCGGATAAGGGTCTGGTGTGGATTTTTGGGGGTACTCCACGTCATTTTTTTTTTACATTTGGGGTGGAGTTCCCCTTAAAATCCATGCCAGACCTGAAGGGCCTGGTAATGGAATTTGGGGGAACTCACACACATTTTTTTTTGTTTTTATCAATGACTTTCAATGACTTTCCTCTATATTGCCGGGAGCCGACAATTCATTATAGCCGCGGTGCTTTTAAATGCCTTTTTTTTTTTCCTTTAGAAATGTTATTTTGCAGGCGCACTGGGAAGTTCAGAGCTGCGCCTGTTCAACTTATGCAAATGGAGTTATGTGACTTGACATTTACTAAGATTTTGCCGGCGCAGTGTCTTGGCGCGTTGGAACAAGGAAAATATCCCGCGCTGAGCTAAAAAAAACCTCCCGCAGCTCTAAACGTACTTGCCGGCGCAGCGAGCTGGTTCTGAAAAAGTTACTTTCTCACACTATTTTGGGCATGTTTGTTATTTGGGCAGGTGTTACTACACTTCCTCACATCACCCCATGTCACCCCCATTATATTGCCACTTCCAGCTTCTTTATATTTAGATTTTAAGATGCTGTGTGCCAGGTCCATAGTGGTGCACTGAGCGCCTCCTCCTGTCCGCCGAGAACACTATAGTAAATGGGAAATAGGGCTGTGCTACCGGCGCTAATGTTTTGTAAATACCAAAATAGCCATTGCACGCGCAGATGCGCCGATACTCATGGCGCAAACGTTTCGTAAATCAGCCCCACTGTATTATGATAAAATGAATGACTTCACATAACATAGGGCATACACAGCACTGTGGATTTGGTGTACTACGATGCATAGGTGATATGCCATCCTTCAGATTTTTAGGGCAAGTTGCTTATTTTCATTTTTGCGCGACCTCGATTTTCACCATTTTGAAAAAAGGCACAATTTAAATTCACAAATATTTGTTACATTTTGGATCAATGCAGATTTATTTTTGAGATCAATTGTAATGTTGCATGTTATGTTGCGTTTTTGTGCACTAATAATGATGTTTGGTGCCTTTTAATCAAATATAATTTTAACAAATATTTGCACAGCTATCACGGGGAGCTACAAAATCACTAGTATATTTTTTTTATTAGTCCTGTGCTTTCCGAAAATGCCTGATTAAAATAAACTTTTGCAAAATCTGAAATTGAAAAATTGCAATAATGGTCTGGCCACCTGAGCTTAAAAATGCAGCACAGGGCATAGCAGTGGAAGGGTTAACCACTTAAGTCCCGGACCATTTGGCTGGCCAAAGACCAGGCCACTTTTTGCGATTCGGCACTGCGTTGCTTTAACTGACAATTGCGTGGTCGTGCGACATGGCTCCCAAACAAAATTGAGCTTTCTTTTAGTGGTATTTGATCACCTCTGTGGTTTTTATTTTTTGTGCTATAAACAAAAATAAAGCGATAATTTTGAAAAAAATTCTATATTTTCTTACTTTTTACTATAATAAATATCCCCAAAAAATATATATATATAAAAAAAAATGTTTTCCTCAGTTTCGGCCAATATGTATTCTTCTACATATTTTTGGTAAAAAAAAATGCAATAAGCGTTTACTGATTGGTTTGCGCAAAAGTTATAGCGTCTACAAAATAGGGGATAGTTTTATGGCATTTTTATTAATATTTTTTTTTTACTAGTAATGGCGGCAATCAGCGATTTTTTATCATGACTGCGACATTATGGCGGACACATCGGACACTTTTGACGCCATTTTGGAACCATTGTCATTTTTACAGCGATCAGTGCTATAAAAATACACTGTTTACTGAAAAAATGACACTGGCAGTGAAGGGGGTTAACCTGTAGGGGGCGCTGAAGGGGTTAAGTGTGTCCTAGGGAGTGATTCTAACTGTTAGGGGGCGTGGCTACGAGTGACACATCACCGATCGCTGCTCCCGATGAGAGGGAGCATTCGATCAGTAACATGTCACTAGGAAGAACGGGGAGATGTTGTGTTTACACTGACATCTCCCCGTTCTTCAGCTCTGTGACACGATCGCGGGACACTGGCGGACATCGAGTCACGCGGGGGCACGGTCACAGAGCGTGCAAACCACACGGCGGCAAATTAAAGGGGACGTACCTGTATGCCCATTTGCCCAACCTTGCCATTCTGTCGATGTAAATGATCGTGCGGCGGTCCTTAAGCGGTTAAATAAATGTATATATTCAACTTTGGCCTTAAAGCTGCATGACAACACCCTGCTGAATAGTATTTTTACATATTTTTTGTCCCAAATGGCAATGCCAAGCTACCAATGCCTTTTTTTAACAATAGTCTGGAAATAAGCCTTGAAAAAAGGTCCCCAAAAAGGAGCAGGAAGAACAGTTTAGGCTCATAAAGTTTGATCAGTTTGGAGATATGTAGTAGTGATGGAAAAACCAAACCATCATTTCATGGTACATTATGGCTTTGAATATTCCCCAGGATAAGCATGCAGATTTTAAAAGCGTATCTACTTGAAGATGGGGTAAAGACTGGACAGGAAGAGGAAATTTCCCCAACCCAATAAAATTTGCGGAGTAGAGGAAGGTTGTGGAGCATAAGATCCCTTAAAGGGGTTGTAAAGGTTTGTTTTTTATTTTCTAAATAGGTTCCTTTAAGCTAGTGAATTGTTGGTTCACTTACCTTTTCCTTAGATTTCCCTTCTAAATATTTTTTTTCTTTGTTTTCTTTGTCTGAATTTCTCACTTCCTGTTCCTCCTCAGTAAGCTGTTCAGTAAGCTGTTCTGGTTGACTCAACACCACTCGGATGATGGTGTGAAGTTTAGTGAGGAGAAACAGGAAGTGAGAAATTCAGACAAAGAAAAAAAACATTTAGAAGGTAAAGCAAAGGAAAAGGTAAGTGAACCAACAATGCACTAGCTTAAAGGAACCTATTTAGAAAATAAAAAACAAACCTTTACAACCCCTTTAATGCAGTGGGTGTTCTCAGTCAGGTTTTTGATTTCCTTAGGCAGCTCTCCCAGGAGTATTGGGAGAATGGTGGTTCTTTGCATGCGTAGGGACTGGGTGTGTCAATGCCAGAAGCAGGACATATTAAGTCCAAAATCAAATTTTGATTGTTGAAGTAGTTTATCTAGTGTCTGTCTAAGAAACTCACTTTGACCTATGTTGGAATCATATACATTCAATAGAGTCAGGGAGGTACCAAAAAGTTTACATTTTAATAAAATATACATGCCCTTTGGACAACAAATATCTCTTTCATACTCTGTTGTTGGAGGCTGTCCTCCGTGCACCAGGTCTGGAAAAGCCCACCTCTGAGTTATACGGTTACCTGTTAGTGGAGGCCAGCCCTAAGCTATTCACTCTACGCCAGAAATGTACTGTGGATATTCCTGGACTGGACGATGATGACTGGATGGAGATTTGGGATTTTCCCTTCTCTCATTTAGTTTCAGCCAGAAACAAAATGATTCAATTAAAAATTTTGCATAGAGCCTATTACACCCCGCACAGACTCCACAAGATGGTTGCCTCACTTTCCCCT
This sequence comes from Rana muscosa, assembly GCA_029206835.1. NCBI lineage: Eukaryota > Metazoa > Chordata > Amphibia > Anura > Ranidae > Rana > Rana muscosa. Next base: position 58,829,824 of record CM055119.1, read on the forward strand.
ACATGCTGGCAATGTCCACACCAAGCAGGTGAGTTTTTTCACATCTTCTGGACCTGTCCGGCTATAATACCAATATTGGCTAGCTATACTGGAAGTGATTGGTTGCCCAAAACAGATAACTATACCACACTATTGTCTGTTTGGCCTAGTAGAACCGCTGGCTGTGACAGTGGCCAAGAGGATGCTTGTCAGTCTCCTGTTGTTTTATGCTTGCAGGGAAATAGCAATGTACTGGAAGCAAACCTCCCCTCCCACATTGCCATTCTGGATGAGGTTAATTGACACTAATCTGCCCCTTTACCATGCTACTTATACTAAAAGGGGGTAACCACGTAAATTCCAGAAAACTTGGTCTTGCTGGGTTGAGGAAACCTTGGCGGCCGCAACAGTCCCCTGTATGGGATTACAATGGTTTGTTACTCATGCTTTACTCCTCTATATTCTGTTTGAGCCTTAATTTCTCTGTATTGCCCTCATATTCCTCGCTGGGGTTTTGTTTTTGTTTTTTTTTCCCTGCGTGGGCAAATTTGCATGTTTTGTGTACCTATTAATAACTCAATAAAAAAAGATTTAAAAATATATATGTTTAGGAAAGTTCTTTAGAGTGAATGTTAGAGAAGCCCTTTACGGAAATGAGTCTACTTGGAAAGCTTTAAAGTGGATGTAAACTCTCCATACACCCAGTGATGTGAACAGCCTCAGATGACACACAGGGATGAACCAAATCTCCCTACATAGGTTTTACATGTATATCTGCTGTCTTCACATTTATATACTGTTTAGAAAGTTCAAATCCTGTTAGGAGATTTTCTCTTCCTGTTTAACACAGAGTGGGATGTCTCTGTATACAACCAAGATAGCTAACTGGAGGAAAGGCACACACCCCCTCTCATCATAGGCAGAGACTCTCAGAGGTGTTTTGTAATATGGGCTGCTCCCTGCTAATCTATGTTAGCAACCTCCCCTGACAGAAATTTCAGGCTGCTTTTGTCTAAAGTGTCAGAGAATTTGTCAGGAGTTATCAGGCTGATAACAGAGGAACAGTTCAGGAGAGAGCTAAGGGACTTAGTTCATTGAAGAGAGATAACAAAATAGTGCAGATATATGTTCCCATCTCAAATTTCATCAATCGGGTTTACATCCACTTTAAACTCTTTTAGGGTAGGCATCTCTTTTTTTATTATTATTATTATGATATATTTATTATTATTAATTGGAAAAGCAGAGAAAAAACTAGAAACTCACATTCACAAACTTTTTTTTTTTTCCAATAAATTTTAATTTTAAAGTTTTTCATTATAAGGGTGTTACAGATAACATCATACAGATAGTATAATATTACATTCAAAAAGTACTACCACATATACGCAAAGGATGGGGAGCATAAAACAACGTTACATAAACAAAACTAATCAGATAATTATGATCACAATCATTGCAATAACTTCAACTACATTAATAGGAATGTATGGATGAGATGGAATCCAGGATATGCAAAGCCACAAAATCAGTAGATACCATAGGTGCTGTTTGAAGTACTGGGGTTGCTGAGGAGATGAGAGGAGAAACCAGTACAGGCCATCCCTAAACCCATTCCCCCCATAAGGGATCTAACTGTGAGCCGGAGGGGGCCCTTAGTAATTCCATATGATTTGTAGACTGGTGCGGTTCATCAAAAGATAAAAAGTGATTAACCCCTGATCACATTCACAAACTTTAACCTAAGTTGCACAGTTGATTCAGAGGAAGGGGTTTTTCGCCTTCCTCTGAATCAACTGTGGGTATAGAATTAGGTATGGGGGATTGTATGATATTATTATTATTTTGTTTTTTTATGGTTGACCTGGATGGACTTGTGTCTTTTTTCAACCTGACTAACTATGTAACTATATATCTCCTATACGTTGTTAAAATACACCCCCAAAAATAAAGGAAGGGGGGCAGAATGGTCCCTAAAGCCTGAAGTAGCCCCTTAGTAGCATCTAGCAAGTGGGAGACTATACTCTTCTCATATGCCCCAATAGAGCTAGTAGAAACGCGAAGGAGACACTGTGCAGGGTCGTCATGAATTAAAACAGTAGTGCTTTCAAATAGTAAACTCCTGATCTCAGCACAATATGGCCTAATCTTAGGACAATCCCACCAGATATTGGCACAAGAACGCTGTAAACCACACCAACATCTATCCTAGACTGAGGGATACGTTAAGGCTAACATCTTTGGGATCCCATACCACCTCGACATTACTTTATAATTAGTCTTTTTTATTCTAGTACAGATAGAAGAGATGTGTGCCAGCCTTAACATAATACATTTCTGTGACTTTGTATAAAAACTTTATAAAACAAAATTAAACTTTCTCTCCCATAACCCAAGGAATCTGAGATCTGTAAGGGTGCCATGTTTATTCAACAATTTATAAAAAAAAAGATAACAAACCACTATCAATGGGCTGCTTAAGCCATAAAGATTCAAAACCAGTGAGAGAATCTGCCACTCGTATGCCCTTGGCTGATATCTCCATGTGTCCAGTGGGAATTTATCATATACTTCCCTAAGTTCCCCCAATGGGTGTAGTCTTTGGTCACGCATATGCTTAAGGCAGCTGGTGTCTCCATCAATCATCTAAGGTCTAAAAAAAGACAGACACTCACCAAGGGGGAACCAGCAAAAGCCACCTAGCAGAAGTAAAGCAGATATTTAAAGGGAGGGGGCTCACTGTTTATGAATTAAGTCCCAAAGTTTCAGGGTGTGAATAGAAAATAAATATAATTTGAAAAGCCTCCATATAGATATGGAACCCAATGGGTGCAGGCCAAATTACAGCCCATCAATATCCCCTCCATTGACACCCAAACATTTTGAGTAGCATGGCATCTCTAACTGAGGTTTCTAGTTGAAGCAATTGCTCTATAACAGTAGTTCTCAACTTTTTTTTCAGTCAAGGCATCTAATAAAATTCTTACTTAATCTTTAGGCACCCCATTGTAAAATGTAAAAAAACAAAACTAATAGTTTTACATAGGGTTGTCCTGATACCGATACTAGTATCAGTGCTGATACCGAGCATTTGCTGAGTACTTGTACTCGGGCAAATGCTCTGATGCTTAATTCGATACCTGGACAGTCAGGGGTGATTTCAATAAAGCAGCTGACAGCCGCTTCTTCCCCTCTCCCTCCTGCGGCTTTCAGCTGCTTTATTGAAATCTATACAGGGAGATCGGTGATTGCAACTCCTCTGCAGCGCCGCACCGATCACCCCTGACTGTCCCCCATATCCTCCTCCAATTCCCCTCTGTGCTTCTCCGCCCCCCTCCGTGCTCCTCTGTCCCCATCCATTCTCTTCGGTCCCCCTCAGTGCTCCTCCTGTCCCCCTCCGTGCTCCTCAGTCCCCCTCCATGCTCCTCGGTCCCCCCTCCGTGCTCCTCTGGGCCCCCTCTGGGCTCCTCCGCCCACTCTGTCCTCGATCTGACTCTGTTTATTCATAACTGTCAACTGTGTTTACGATGCATTCACCTTCAATGCAGCTGAGGCTGCAGAGAAAGGGACTGGGAAATCTGTGTGTTCAGGCCCTTTCCCTGTCTCAAAAGGGAAATGTCAGGGGTCTATTAAGACCCCTGCTATCTCACCAAAGCCACCCCCCAACAGGGCTAATAAAAAATAAAATAATAATAAAATAAAAATAATTTTAATAAATAAATATTGAAATGGTTAAATAGCAAAAATAGTAAAAATAATAAAAAATTGTATAAATAGTAAAAATAGTAAAAATAATAAAAAATAAAGTAAAAAACACACTGACACTGTCCACGCGTCACCAGTGCTGCATATTAGTGCCACTGTCACTTGACATTAAAAAAAGTATCGGTAATTGGCATCGGCGAGTACTTAAGAAAAGTATCGGTACTTGTGGTATCGGGACAACCGTAGTTTTACATATTGTAGCAGCATCCACACATGTAGGACACCCCACATTAGGAATGAATTATTCTTACAAAACAAATACATCTTTGCACACTGTTGCTGACTAGTATTTTAGTGTTTCTTCTATCCCTCAGTTTTTCTCCCTCGCTCAGCTAACATGACCCCAGTGCTGACGGGGAGGGGAAAACAAGGATGAAGTTGTTGGGATACCAGCAGCTGGATGGCAGGATGCCAAAGGTTGTAATGCTGCACAATAAAAACCTGTGGCTTTGTTTGACAGAAAGGCAGGCTTGATCCATTCATCAGCATTTTGACATTTTTTGGCCAATCTGGGGCAATTTTTAGGCATTTTGCCAAGGCACCCCTGAAGAACTCAGAAAGCATCCCAGGGTGTCATGGTACCCTGGTTGAAAAAGGTTTCTCTATAATATTTCCTCAAATTAGGGAGACCTAACAACCATCAGATTTAACCCTCATAAGTGCATAATAGGCCAATCTGGGTTTTGTTTTTTGCCATACAAAATCTGTAAAAATGTGCCGAGTATTAACAAAGAATGCCTTTGAAAGCAAGATATGTATCATTTGCATAACAAATAACAGTTTTGGAAGTACACTCATTTTTAAAATGTTAATTCTACCAAGCCAAGTAAAAGTCACTTTTTCCCAACCTCCCAAGTCACCCTTTATTATTTGTAGCAGTTGAATATAACAGTAGCTTTTTTTTTTTATACAGCATAGATGGATCTGATGTCAAATTAAATGTTTAATGCGTTGTTTATTCCATAAAAAAGAAAATAATTGTTTAAGAGAGTCCTCTTTAGCCAAAAGTAAATATAATGGCAGGATTTCAGCTTTATTAAAGTTTATTGTGAAATTCAACAGGGCTCGGAATTCCCTTAAATCTGTCATGAAATTAGATACAGTTATTAACCACTTCAGCCCCGGAAGAATTGGCTGCTGAATGACCAGGCCATTTCTTGCGATTCGGCACTGACAATTTAACTGACAATTGCGCGGTCGTGCGATGCTGTACCCAAACAAAATTGATGTCCTTTTTTTCCCACAAATAGAGCTTTCTTTTGGTGGTATTTGATCATCTCTGCGATTTATATTTTTTGCGCTATAAACAAAAAAAGGGCAACAATTTTGAAAACAACACAATATTTTGTACTTTTTGCTATAATAAATATCCCCATTTTTTTTTTTAAAAGCTATTTTTTTTCTCAGTTTAGGCCGATATGTATTCTCCTACATATTTTTGGTAATAAAAATCGCAATAAGCGTATATTGATTGGTTCGCGCAAAAGTTATAGCGTCAATAAAATAGGGGATAGATTTATGGCATTTTTTTTATAATTATTTTTTAATAGTAATGGCCGTGATCTGTGATTTTTATCATGACTGCGACATTATGGCGGACACATCGGACACTTTTGACACTATTTTGGGACCATTGTCATGTATACAGCGATCAGTGCTATAAAAATGCACAGATTACTGTGTAAATGACACTGTCAGGGAAGGGGTTAAACACGAGGGGCAATCAAGGGGTTAAGTGTGTCCTAGGGAGTGATTCTAACTGTGGGGGGGATGGGCTTCAAGTGACATGACAGAGATCACTGCTCCGATGACAGGGAGCAGTGGATCTTTGTCCTGTCACTAGGCAGAACAGGGAAATGACTTGTTTACATTACGCATCTCCCCGTTCTGCCTCTCCGTGACACGATCGCGGGCCGCCGGCAAACATCGAGTTCAGGGGGCCTGCGGGCATGGTCATGGAGAGTGCAGCCCGCCACGCGGATTCTTAAAGGGGACGTACAGGTACGTCCATTTGCCCACCAGCTGCCTTTGTGCCGAAGTATATCGGCGTGCAGCGGTCAGCAAGTGGTTAATGGGTTGGAAATATAAAATAAAATTATCATCCGCGTATGTGGATATTTTATTTTATTTCAGGACCCACCAAGAACCCATATATATTTAGGTTCCCTCTAACTTTGCACAGTAATCCCTCTACAACCAACAGCAGGTGTGACAAAAGGACACTCCTGCTGAATTCCTTTGTTTATCTCAAAAGAAGAGAAGGGGCTACTATTAACATTGACCATGGATGAGGGCTTCCCATATAGAGCCATAATCCAACCTAACATTTTTGGTCCTATTCCTAGAACAATCTGGGTCTCCTTTCTAGGGTGCCCATCTCCTTCTAAGCAAATTTAAGCATTTTACATTGCATTACAGTATTTTCAAAGCCATGTACACAGTAGTATATACTGCTAACATAAGTTGAACTGAGCATAAATACCCTGATTGTGTGAAAAGCAATACTGAAGGTGATTCAAAAATGAATAACCTTGAAAGAGCCATAAAAAATAAAACAAATAACAATAAACAATTCTTAGGAAAAGTCCAAGAACAATTTCTCTGAATATTTTCAGAACATTCATTTGACATTCAAAAGATTTTGTTTGCTTTTAACATTTGATTTTGGAAGGAATTAACTATACTGAAAGAAAACCACATACTGTACACTGTTAGAAATTAGTTCATTCTAGATAAATTTTCCATCCTGTGCCTTAGAATATTCTTATCACTACAGTTTAAAACAAAGGTTGTTTTGACCCACTAATGATTAGAAAGAAAAAAAAATAAACTTTTTATGAACCTTATTTTAACAAGAATGTTTGGTCTATTTATTCTATCCATCTATGGTCAACTTAGGCAATTATCAAGTATTGGTAGAAAACCTGTGAGATCAAAGTGTCTCAGGGCACCATGGATTATCCAATCTGGAGGGGAGGGCATGGAGGCAACAACCCAAGGGCTTTCCTTAATATAAACACATCACTACAGCTTGTAAGGTATAAATTTAGTCCATATGGGAATACGTACTGTAGATATCCTCTAGGGGATCATGAAGGAAATATGTGAGTCTAAGAACCATAAGTCACAGATAGGAATTGTGATACAAAAGTCTACTGAACTCAGTCAAGTAGGTTGTTTCAGGGAAGAAGTGAGTTAAGCTGGTTGTCTCCTAGTTTTAGATTTGACTGGGATCCATATATTACTCAGAGTTGGAGCTGGACAAGGCCTAGTAAAGGGGATGGTCAATTCATCCTCTGGAAGTGGTGAAAGACCCAGGATTTTGAAAAGGATTCACCTTCTTGAGTTTCTTGGATGCTGTATACCATCCTAAGTGACGATGAGGCAAAATGGAAAAGATGAGAGGTAACATGTTTTACGTTACGGCATTTGGCAAGAGTAGTAGATCAATGACGATTTGTATTTTCTTGTCCTTATGATCTATGACTAATTTATTTCATGTGTTTGCCAAAAGCACTTCTTTACTGTCATAATAATAAATAAATGCTTGTTGTTGGTTTAGGGTCCATGGAGCGGTGTGCTCCATGTCCATATGCCAGTCTATGTCAGGAATGTTTGAAGCTAGAGAAGCCCACCGGATAAAGTTGTATCTCTGTGTCCCCAACCGATTCCAGAACCTCTGATTCGATGATGTTTGCATCACTTCCTGTTCTCTAGGTCTTCTATGAGAAAAGTTTGTCTCATAGAGAGTCTTTTTTTCTCTAAAACATGAACATTATGTACTAGTCCATTCAATTTGATTTCCAGTTTGTCTGTGCTCTCCCCTTAGCAATGTGTTTTTTCCCCTCAGTTGCTGAAAATTGTATCTACATCAGGGACATCGCTGGTGTCCTCACTCAGGTCAGAGAGCAGGTTCGAAGGCTATGCTCTGTTGTTTGGTGAAATTGAGCACAGGGTTGCAAGTCTGTTTAATAAAAACGCTCTATTTTAGTGTCCTTAGGAAACCGCTGTTCTCTGTGAGTTGAAGAATTCGATTTTTGCCTACCTATCTTACTCATATTACCAGCCTGGGGATTAAGAATGCTGTGTTGAATATGCTTGTGCCACAAGAAGCTTTTGAGTGCTGAGCAGGAGACCTGAGCGGTAGAGCTCCAGGATTACACATCCACCAAAGACAGCTGCCATGCGGGCTATCCCCCAAAATTCTATTTTATTAAGACACCTCTATCATCAAAGCCTAACTGATTAAGATAAACTGGAATCTGAAGCGATTATACTAATTACCTCTCAGGATCCTTCTGTATTTATTTGTTAATTTCTGTACACACGTCAATAGTACTGAGTCTTAATAAAGGGAGACCCTTTCAACCCCTGCACATTTTAATTGTTTTATGATGTAAGAGTTTCATGAAAATTTAATCTAGAAACATTTTTATAGGCTCTACTCATTTTAGGAACTCTCTCCAATAACTTAAAGTGGTTGTAAACCTCATGTTAAACAATTCCAAAAGACATGCACCATACATGCTTTCACTGTCATCATTATCAACAAAGATAAACAGCCTAACACAGATTTAACCCCACAGCTGCCAGGGAGAGTGTCAAGCAGGAGGATCACAATTAACTCCTCAATGGCTGGCACTTTTACTGTAGTGCCCTACTTTCAAGTAGTGCCTGCTATTTATACAGTAAAAGTGCCCAGCCATTGAGGGGTTAATTAATATTTAAAGAGGACTGAAGGTCTACAAGAGATTTGTCAAGGAGGATTAATCCGGTATTTAAAAAATAATTGAAGAAACTTATTAGAAAATACAAATACTAAAAATGACACCTCCACCATTGCAAATATTAAAATATGACAACATTGTCACTAGACATTTGTTTTGTTTCATTTCCTCTTCGTTTTTTACATAAATCTGTTTAGTTAAATTTGCTTCATTCATTTAATTCGTTTTTGGAATTTGTTTTGTTTATTTGTTTTTCAGATCTATTCAAAAAGTTTTCGAATCAAATTAGAATAGTTTTCAAATTCGAAAAGTTTTAGAATTCAAAAGGTTTTCCAATTTGAAAAGTTTTCAAATTCAAATCGTTTACCAATTTCCGAAGACAATAAAATAGAATAGAAAATAAAGAAACAGAATAGAAAAAAAAAAACTAAATCGCATAGAAGAGAATATTACAGAAAATAAAAGAATATAATATAATAGAGTAAAACTGGACAAAATAGGATAGAAAATAAAATAACAAAATAGAATGGAATAGATTAGAAAGGAAAAGAATAAAAAAAACAAACAAGAGAATAGAATATAAAAAATATAATAATTTCCCAAAAGTCCAATAGAATCAATTTGAAATTTGAATAGAATAGAAAAGAATAGAATAGAGCAGAAAAGAATAGAAAATAACACAATGGTGTAGAAAAAAAGAACAGAATAGAATATAGCCATCTTCCTATTCTAATCTATTGTTTTCTATTCTACTTATATTCTAAATTAATTCTATTTGAATTTTGGGAAATGGTTATATTCTTTCTATTCTATTCTAATCTATTCTATTGTTTTTTTTAATTATATTATTTTTTATTTTGTTTATTATATTCTATTGTTTTCTATTCTATTATTTTATTTGCTATTCTATTCTATTGTTTTCTATTTAAATTCAAGTCTATTCTATTTGAAATTTGAATTTCGGAAGATAGTTATATTCTTTTCTAGTCTATTCTGTTGTTTTTTCTATACTATTCTGTTATTGTCTATTCTATTCTAATCTATTCTTTTATATTGTATTCAAATTCTTATTGATTCTATTTGAATTTTGGGAAATGGTTATATTCTTTTTATTCTATTCTATTCTATTCTATTCTATTGTTTTATTCTATTCTTTTCTATTCTATTATAGTCCATTCAATTTTTTTCTATTCTATTCTTTTCTATTCTATTCTTTTCTTATGTATTCAAATTCAAATGTATTCTATTTGAAATTTGAATTTCAGAAGATTATTATATTCTATATTATTATATTCTTTTTGTTTCAATTATATTCTAGTCTATTCTGTTCTTTTTTCTATTCTATTTTGTTCTGTTTTACTCTATTCTATTCTATTTTCTGTTAAATTATATTCTTTTTTAGTCTATTCTTTTTTTTTCTATTATATTCCTTTATTTTCTATTTTATTCTCTTTGGTAATTGGAAAACTATTCAAATTCAAAAACGTTTCAAATTCAAATTTGAAAACTATTCGAATTTGAAAACTTTTTTAATTCGAATTTGAAAATGATTCAAGTTCGAAAACGATTAAAAAAAACGATTGGAATTCGAATTCCGTTCAAATTTTTTTACATTATTTTGGATTCGTTTAAATTTGGTACTATTGTAATTCTGAAATTCGGACACATACACCTAGGTCTCGATAATGAGGTAATTGGCGAGGCAGTTCGCTTTGCGGCTTTACAGCCGGTTACTTACTGTGCATGCGTGAATTGCACTGCGCTTTCTCAATGGGCTGGCTGCGGCGAGGGCCGAACTTCTGGCTGAGTTTGCCATGGCAAACTCAGAAGAAAGTGGGAGCGGGTATCTGTCAAAAACAGGTACCCGCTCCCCCCCAAAAGGTTCCAAACGTGGCACTGGAGGGGGGGCGGAGGCAGACAAGTAGATCTTCCCCTTTTGGGTGGAGCTCCGCTTTAAAGCATTTTTACAAACATTGCACCAAGTAAATGGGTATACATCAGTATCTTTTTCACTTACTAGGAAAAAGTGTCTCTGATTTAACATCAGCACCACATGGTTGGCCTCCATGAGGGTAATAGCTAAGTCAAAACCATTTTAATCAAGATCTCACATGCCAATGAATCAAACAGCACCACACAAGTAATCGCTAAGTGATTAAAAACATTATACAAGATGTATTGCTGAAATTACTCTTCTAAATAGAACAGTGATTTTGTTTCAACTAAAACATGCCTTATCATTATCTTTTAATCCGTCTCACTGCCATTCTCTCGGTTTATCACAAATCATTTCAGAATTATAAAAAAGTAATTGCTGAAGATAAAGGAAAATGCAGATATGATGGGCTTTCTCTTTCCTTGGTGCAATGAATGAAAATTCAAGTATAATAGCAAGGGTAATGTGAAGGAGGAGACATTTAAATAAAATAATGCATCTGTTTGTACAACAAGCAGGATCTATCCAGGGAATATCATACATTTCTTTATTGGAAATTTAGCTAGACATAAGCAATAATAATATAAATGTGGGGTACGAGTAGGGTATGACAGAGTCATAGATTTCAATTTATTTTTATATTGTTTTGTTAAAAATGATACAAACACACAAGCTATAAATCTTTAAGCCCTTCCAAGGACCTAGCCTAATTGTTATGCTCCACTCTTTCAGGCATCCATGCATTTAGATAACTGAATGAACATGAAGAATATGGTCTGAATTCCGTGGATTATAGGTGGAACTTAAATATTATCTGTGGTATTAAACAAAACAGTGTGTTGAAATGGAGAGGGGGGGCAGCCCCCTTTAATGTTTAAAAGGCACTGTGGGATTCTGGAAGACTTATGCTATGTTTTCTGTTTATTTGTGCTTTTTCAAAGCCCTTCCATGTGCACCTCACCGTAAAAGCTAGTTATATTGGAATGGTTGCCATTTATATATCTTATTTGGGGGGGGGGGCAGGCCATTTTATTTTTTATTTTGGTGTGGGGTACCCCCTCAAGATCCATATCAGACTCAAAGGGCCTGGTATGGATCTGGGTGGGTGGGGGACTACACACCATTTAAAAAAAAAATTGGTGTGGTGTTCCCCCTCAAGATCCTCAGAGCACAAGTCGCATGCCACAAGTTGGATCAGTTAAGATGATGATCCCGACTTCTATGCAAATTAATGGCCTGAAATCGTGCCCAAGTTGGACCAAAGTTGTGCATGAAGCATTTTCAAAGTTGGACCACCACAAGTCGGACCAGTTAAAATGGTACATATGGAACCATTGATTTTGACATAGAAAATTGTGCTCTAGAAGTCGGAGCACATGCCTGACCAGTGTGACCTTAAAGTGGACCTTAAAGTGGATGTAAACCCACCACTCACCCAGTATAAACTAATGGCACAGTATTAATGTATATATACTGTACATGCAATCCTCCTTCATGTATCCCTACCTTGCAAATGTAACCCTCTTCAGCAGTAGGAGCTCTGCAAAACTCTGGAATTTTTGCTTTGTTATTGTTGATACAAATATACACTGTGTTCTTCAACTGCCATGTTCCCAGCGGGCTGAATGAAAAAAAAAATGGAAGAGCTCAGAAGGAGCCGCTGTACTAACAATCCGATCTTAGTACAGTGATCTCCCCAGCTGAGTTTTTGTGTTCTGACCAGGGGAATGCCCCCCTGTCAAAACACACCAGTCAGTGCTCTCAGACATTGGCTGAGAGTGCTAATTGGGTTCCCGATTGGCAGACCTTTTTCGGTCATGTCGGACTGGCTTCTGTAGGACTGGCTGCCGTGCACATGGGTCGAATGATGGCCGATTTCTATTGAAACAGCCGATGCTGCCTGATATTTGGTCCGTGTGTATGGCCCTTAAGCTGTAAAGGCAACCATACAAGGGTATACACTTGCTACAACTGTGGTAGGTTGTATTACCCCTTGTTGCATTCAGCTGCCAGTACCACTGCAAAATCCATTCAAGCAAATGGGGCTGCACCACAAAAAAAAAAAAAATATATATATATATATATATATATATATATATATATATATATATATACATATATATATAGGTTAATGTGAAGTTCCAATTTGGAGAAAACTTCCAGTGTGGGAGACAGAAGGTCTCATCCAGGGGTCAGAGGAGCCCCAGCTAGGAGCCAAGGCAGGAGGTCTCACCCAGGGATCAGAGGTGCCCCAGCCATAAGACAGGAGGTCTTGTTCCAGGAGTAAAATAGTCTCCTATCGGGGTGTCAGGAGAACTCCTATCCAGAGGCCAGGATTGGGCTGTGTAGCAGGGCGCTGTGACTAAAGGCTAAGAGAACCAAGGGAGGCTGTAGAGCTGGAATACACAGTTACAGAGACTGGTAAGAAGAGCAGTGGTGTTGTACCAACAAGGGATCCAGGTGGCTCGGTTTTTAGTTTGTTCATAGATGTGGAAGAACCCCTGAGTGGGCAACTGATGTCTATTTTAACTTTCTGTTTATTTTAATAAAAGTGGGCTTGTAGGGCATGCGGATTACACTTCCTCCATGTTCCTTATTAAATTATTGGGCATCAAGTGTGGGTCACATACTGTAGAAGGCCTACCTGGGGGTGGGCTCTTTGGGCAATGCCAGGTGATTAACAGGGTCACTCGTCCTAGTACAGAGGTAACACCTTGCCCAAAAGACATCCTCACCAATGCCCAAGACCAGAAGAGGGCAACAGTCATGTGAAGCAAAAGTACCTTTGGTGTGAATATGTCTTCTCCTCCAGCTCCTCTGATTTACTAATTAATAATAGGATTTATTATACATTTTTTAGGGAAAGATAGGGCTTGAATTTGAAAGCAAATTTGGATACATGTATTTGTATTTCCTTGTTTTGGACTGGGAATAAATAGTAAAAAGTTAGAAAAAAAAAAGAATTTCCCTGTAATCCTTCTCAAAATGGCATTTATGTCATTTACACACCCTAATACATTTACCAGAAAATATAATTTAAAAAGTCTGCTGTTAAAATCACATGACATCATTTCTTGCACAATGACCACAAATATAATCTAGATCATTCAATATCATTGTTGTAACCTGTGAATTAATTTGTGGAGGGAATATTTTTTATTTTTTAATCTTATTTTTAGGATATACTAATGTACTATATTAGTGGAGATAACATGCAGATCCTCCACCCCTATGCAGTTGTGCACCAGTAAATCACTTTTAATACTGATCTATTGCTGGCTGCAATTGGTGATATGCTTCTATATGGCGAAGAGGTAGAGTGCTGTAATGGATATCACTGGAAGAGCTCAGGTAGGTACATGTGGGTATTATTGATATATTTGACAAAAGTGGGTGAGGCGCTTTGAAGAAATCAGACTAGTGACCTCGGAACTGTAGAAATGGTGTTTGAGTGTGAAAACCAGAGCACCACACCAAGATATAGAATTCAAAAGGAGGTTTTATTCCAAGCATATAGCAGGTGCTACAGCCAATAGTTCAAACCTCTGAACTGACAAGAAGTGCTGCGACATCACATCCCTTCCTATGAAACCCCTAACACAAAAGTGTTGTATTTACATTTGATTCTACAGAGCGCTCCTATCAATCAAAAATCCAAGAGCAAATCTCTTTAGCACCTAGGATTAGTGCTTGAAATCAGCTGTCCCTTGCTATCTATTTCACTCATCACCATCACCATGCTCCCCTCTAGAACTTCTCCAGGGTCTTTTCTATCCTCTGGAATTGTCTTACCTCTATCTGTCCAGCTATCTTCTGCTTTTTGCTGAATCCTGAAAACTCTTTTGTTCAGGGTAGCCTTACCCACCTCTTCCTAACAACTGAACTTTCACTTCCTCCATCAGCTCAATCCCATAGTTATCATCTTTTGTAAACAGATTGTAAGCAGTTATGAGCAGGGCCCTCACAACCCTCTTTTCTTGTTTTGTCTTCCTTTATATTGTAAAGCACTGCACAAACTGTTCTCACTTTAAAAATCTTGAATAATAATGAGGAAATCTTCATGTCAACAAATATAATTTAACATTATTTACTGTACATAAGAGATTTCAAGAACTTATACAAGCAAAAGGGATATCCAAAAAATGTTGATATGCTTTAAATGTTACTAAACATTTTTTGAGATTTCCAGACATTCAGTCCATCATGTCATTATATTCTTGGATGAAATGTTTTTCTTTTAATTACTGGCAAAGGTGGAGTCTGAACTCCACTGAAAGAAACAGGTGGGGTAATTTTAGTCTCACAAGCAAAGGTTTAAGCCCTTAAACGTGTTCTTTTTTTTTTTTTTTTTTTAAAGTTGTGATGCTACTCAGGCCTCAATATGGGGGTAAAAATTACCCTGGGAAAAGAACACAGCAGAAAAAAAAAAAATGGAATCCTCATTTAAGCTTTCAGACTTTTTTTTCTGTTTCTACTTTATTTATTAGTTCTTAAGGTATTTAAAACTTGAGCATTAAATGTGCAGGATGATTTGCAAATGAATGAAGTTGCAGTTGTGGAAATATAACTCTCAGCTCAGTGTGGCTATTCAGACAAATGGTTGCTTTGTTTGGGCTGGTGAAGCAAAGTTCTGAGTTAATTTATTACAGACTGTGAGCATTTCATCCATGATGTCCAGGCAACAAAGTTTTTTTTTTTTTTTTTTTTATTTCCAGTAATTTATAAGGAGCTCTTCTTTATCATGAAACTGTAGTACAAGTCTCATGCACTGTGGGAATTTGTTTTTAATAAAACCCAAGCATGTTTTACTGAGCCATCAGTCTGTCTCAGTGGCATCTATTCTTTTGTAATAAAAATGTCAGACCTGTATACATAAGGAATATGTGCATTTTAAAGGTAGCTATTGACTGAAAACAGTTGATGAAGTAGTTTTATGGGCTGAGCCAGTATTACTGAGGCTACCACCTGTTAGTTACCATGAAATCGGTGACGCCATTACAGAGCAAGACATGGGTTTCTAGGAAAGTGATTGCCTGACTAACTGGACAGCCCACAAAATGTTTAAGTAAGGTTTTCTATCACTTGGAACTATAATCCCGCCTTTTTCTATATTTTTGAGAACGACTAAAGCTAAAAATGCAACAAAATGATCTAATAGTCTGTGAAAGGAAATTCCATATTTTATCCTCTGCACTTGTGGAATCTTATTTGTTCAAGGCCAGTATTATCTGTACTTTTTATTTTTTAACATGCTGATCAATATCGTTTTCATTAATTATGATAAAATCGTGGTGTGGAATTATGTACTTTTGACAATTGATCAATACTGATAATTAATGCTATTTGCAAAGTTCCTTACATTTCCACTCTGCTAATATGCACATATTTAGACTGGTAGAAACGTTATTTCCAAAGATAAATAAGGCCACTTTCACACTGAGGCGCTTCTATACTGCCAGTAAAAACACTGGGCGCTTTTGAAGCGCTTTTGAAGAGCTTTGCATTAATTTCAATGAAGAGGGGAGTTTTTCACAGCCCTGCCAGCACACTGCCCCAGTGTGAAAGCATTCATTGATTTTAATGGAAATAAGTTTTTGTGAGCTTTTTAGGCGCTGTTTTTAGCGTGAAAGCGCCTGAAAAGCGCCTCAGTGTGAAAGTGGTCTAATAGTAGCAGTTAGACTTGTGCACAACGGAAAAATTCGTTCCGTTTCGGTTCGTTTCTTTCCGGTCCTGTTGATTCGTAATCATTCGTAATTTTGCTAGACGGGATTTTTCGTGTTCGGACTCATTCGTATTTTTGCAAGCGACATTTTTCGTTGAATTTTTTGTTGCTTTATAATTCGTACTTTCGGTAGAGTACGTTGTTTTTCGTTGATTCTGGACACAACTCCTACTTTCGTAACTTTTTTTGGGTTCGTACTTTCGGTAGAGTACGTTGTTTTTCGTTGATTCTGGACACAACTCCTACTTTCGTAACTTTTTTTGGGTTCGTTGATTCGTAATTTTCCGTGTCTCTCTCACAACGACGCTGCCTATTATGCCTAATGTGCTTCGAATGGATTTGTACTTTTCTAAATACATTGCGGTTATTTGTAACGATTCGAAATCTCGTATTTTACTTTCGTTTTTAACATGCGGCTATAGGCTCCGCCCCTGTACACCATTTTCAGAGGGTTCAGCACGGTGAGGGAGAAGCAGAGAGCAGAGCAGAGTGAGTGTTATTGTGCTTCGAATGGATTCGAAATCTCGTATTTTACTTTCGTTTTTTACATGCGGCTATAACCTCCGCCCCTGTACACCATTTTGAGAGGGAGTTCAGCACGGTGTGGGAGAAGCAGAGAGCAGAGCAGAGTGAGTGTTATTGTGCTTCGTATGGATTCGTACATTCGTAACTTTTTCATAACGAATTATGCCGAAGACATTCGGGCATTCGCTATTTGCGGTATAATTTATTTCGGATTCAGTCTTATTCGTAATTGCTTTGTTCGGAAATTCGAATGCTTCCGAATGTCCGAAAGTTGCTAAATTCGGACGAATTTCAATTCGTTACGAAACGAATTGCACAAGCCTAGTAGCAGTTAATGTTGTGAGCTGAAGCAATCTACTGAACCTGCTAGGTCCAGTTCACGTAGAAGACTATGCCACACTTTCACTTTCTCTAAGAGTAAAGAAGCCTTTCTATATTCAAAGTTTAAACCCCCCCATTCCCCAAGGAGTTTCCGCACACTTTTTTGGTGAACCTAAAGTTTACAACTTCCAATTTAATTTCCCATATCAATCATTTATACTGTATATTTATACAACGCAATTTAGGTCTAGTTATTTTTCTGTATATCTGGTTTGTTAACATTAAACTGCTTCTGAACCTTATCAACATTAAAGTGGTTGTAAAGGCAGAAGGTTTTTTATTTTAACCACTTAAGGACTGGAAGATTTGCCCCCTTAATGACCAGGCCATTTTTTGCGATATGGCACTACATTGCTTTAACTGACAATTGCACGGTCGTGCAATGTTGTACCCAAACAAAATTTATGTCCTTTTTTTCACACAAATACAGCATTATTTTGGTGATATTTGATCACCTCTGCCTTTTTTTTTGGTGCTACAAACAAAAAAAGAGTGACAATTTTGAAAAATATATTTTTTTTTACTTTTTGGTACAATAAATATCCCAAAAAATAAATAAATAAAAACACATTTCTTCATCAGTTTAGGCCAATATGTATTCTTCTACATATTTTTGGCAAAAAATTGCAATAAGCATATATTTATTGGTTTGCACAAAAGTTATAGCGTTTACAATATAGGGGATATATATATATATATATATATATATATATATATATATATATATATATTTTTTACTAGTAATGGCGGTGATCTGCAATTTTTAGTGGAACTGAAAAAACAGATTGGACATTTTTTACACTTTTTTGCGACCATTGACATTTATACAGCGATCAGAGCTAAAATTAGCCACTGATTACTGTATACATGTCACTGGCAGGAAGGGGTTAACACTAGGGGGGGATCAAGGGGTTAAGTGTGTTCCCTGGGAGGTGTTGCTAACTGTATGGGGGCTGGGCTGACTGGAGGAGGAGAGAAATCGTTGTTCCTAATTACTAGGAACAGAGGATCTCTCTCTCCTCCCGTGACAGAATGGGGATCTGTTTGTTTACACTGACAGATCCCCGTTCTGCCTGTCTCTGGAGCGGTTGCGGGTTGGCTCTCTCACTCATGAATGGGCATGCACATGCTCACAAATCGCCATTTACAAACCTGAAGTACAATGACTGCCATTCGTGCAGGGGAGCCAAATTGCCGCAGTACAACAGCAGTGGGCGGTCCGTAACTAGTTAAAGTGATACTAAAGTCTCCTTTTTTTTTGTTAAAAATAACAAACATGTCATACTTGCCTGCTCTGTGCAGTGGATTATCCTTTTATTGGGTACCTCTTACGCTCTCCTGGCCCCTCCTTCCTGTTGAGTGCCCCCACAGCAAGCAGCTTGCTATGAGGGCACCCGTGCTGAGCCACAGCTCCGTGTGTTTATTCAGACATGGAGCCATGGAGCCGTGGCCTGGCCCCACTCCATTTCTCTTCTCATTGGCTGACTGACTTTGATTAACAGCAGCGGGAGACAAACTGCTGTCTTGCAATGAGCGGAGTCCAGGGTATCTGAGACACTCCTAAAACATTACTGGATCTAGATGGGGCTTAGGTAAGTATTAGAGGGGCTGATGCACACAGAAGGTTTATATCTTAATGCATAGAATGCATTAAGATAAAAAACCTTCTGCCTTTACAATCACTTTAATTTATTCTTTATATTAAGATAAAAAACCTTCTGTGTGTAGCAGCCCCCCTAATGCTTACCCAAGCTCCATTTCGATCTAGCAATGTGCACGAGTGCCTCGGCCATCCGGGACTCTCTCTCCTGATTGGCTGAGACACAGCAGCAGCACCATTGGCTCCTGCTTCTGTCAATCAAAGTAAGTTAGCCAATGAGGAGATAGAGGGGGCGGGGCCAAACCAAATGGTTTGAATGGACACACAGAGCTGCAGCTCGCCTTGGATGCCCCCATAGCAAGCTGCTTGCTGTGGGGGAAACAACAGGAGGGAGAGGTCAGGAGCTCTGGTGAGGGACATGGGAAGAGGAGGATCCAGGCTTATCTTTGCAAAACCACTGCGCAGAGCTGGTAAGTACAACATGTTTGTTTTTTTAACCACTTCAGCCCTGGATTTTTTGGCTGCTCAAAGGCCATTTTTTGCGATACAGCACTGCGTCGCTTTAAATGACAATTGCGCTGTCGTGCGATGCTGTACCCAAACAAAATTTATGTTCTTTTTTTCCCATAAATAGAGCTTTCTTTTGGTGGTAATTGATCACCTCTGCGGTTTTTATTTTTTGCTTTATAAACAAAAGAAGAGCAACAATTTTGAAAAAAACACAATGGGGTTGAAAGTGCACTTGTAAGAGCAGTCGCTGTAGATCGCTGTAGATCTGAGGGGAATCTCTGAAATTAGGGGAAGCTCTGCTGATTTTATCAACCAATCATGTGCAAGCAAAAATGCTGTTTTTTATTTTCCTTGCATGTGCCCCTCAGATCTACAGCGACTGCACTTGAAAGTGCACTTGCAGTGCAAAGTGGATTTGCCTTTCATAAATAAGCCCAATATCTTTTACTTTTTGCTATAATAAATATCCCAATAAAAAAAAAAACACTACCACTAGGGGGCGATCAAGGGGTTAACTGTGTTCCCTAGGTGTGTTCTAACTGTAGGGGGATGGGACTGACTAGGAGGAGAGAGAGAGATCGGTGTTCATACTTAGTATGAACACACGATCTGTCTCCTCTCCCCTGAGAGAACCAGGAACTGTGTGTTTACACACACAGATCCCGGTTCTCGCTCTGTCACGAGCGATCGTGGGTGCCCTCTGGCGGCGCGCGCCCCCTAGTGGTCAAAGGGCAAACCAACGTAAGGTAACATTGTTTCGCCCAGGGGAGCCAACCTGCCGCAGTACAACTGCAGCGGCTGGTCGGGAAGGGGTTAAAGAAAAAAATTGACTTTAGTATCATTTTAAAGACTATCTCTAAAATTTGTTTTTTATTTAGAAACAAATAATATTCCTGCAACATTTAAAATAAAAAGTGAATTTTTAACTGCACCTCTCTCCGGTGTTTGTCCTTTTCCAGCTTGAATGATGCCCAGTCTCACTACTTCTTGTGAGCTCAGGGCATCCATATCATCAGGTCTCATCCTAGACTCACAGGATAATAGTGTGTAGAGGCCCATTCTTCCACACAGTCTTCAATTCTTGAAGGTTCCGTTGGGCCGCTTCTATGAACTCTGTTTTTTAGTTCTTTCCATAGATTTTCTATTGGATTCAAGTCAGATGATTGGCTAGGCCATTCCAGCAGCTTTGTTTTCTTTCTTTGAAACCAATTAAGAGTGATTTTGTGTTTGGGATCATTGTCTTGCTAAAATGTCCACCCTTGTTTTATCTTCATCATCCTGGTAGATGGCAACAGATTTTTATTAATAATGTCTTGGTACACTTTTCCATTTATCCTTCCTTCATTGATATGAAGTTTGTTAGCAACTTATGCTGAAAAACAGCCCCACACCATGATGTTCCCACCTTCAAACTTCACTGTTGGTATGGTGTTTCTGGGGTAATATACTGTACATCCAAAGAGTTTCAATTTTGGTCTCATCTGACCAGACTGTATTTCACAGGCTTGTCTAAATATTGTGCAGCAAACTTTAAACGAGCTTCAACATGCTTTTTCTTCAGCAATGGAGTCTTGCGTGGTGAGTGTGCATACAGGCCATGGCAGTTGAGTGCATTACTTCTTGTTTTCTTTGAAACAATTGTACCTGCTAATTCTAGTTCTTTCTGAAGCTCTTCATAAGTGGTCCTTGGCTCTTGGACAACTCTCCTGATAATTTTTGTTCACTCCTCTAGCAGAAATCTTGCAAGGAGCACCTGGTCGTGCCCAGTTTATGGTGAAATTATGCTCTTTCCACTTCCGGATTATGGACCGAACAGTGCTCACTGGAACATTCAGAAGTTTCTAAATCCTTCTATAACCAATTCCATCAGTATGTTTTGCAACAATAAGGTTGCAAAAGTCTTGATAGAGCTCTTTGCTTTTACCTATCATGAGATGTTTCTTGTGTGATAATTTGGTAATGAGACACCTTTTATAGGCCATCAGTTGAGACTGAACCAGCTGATATTAATTTGCACTAACGAGGGGCAGGATTGCTTTCTAATTACTGATAGATTTCAGCTGGTGTCTTGGCTTTCCATGCCATTTTGTACCTCCATGTCTTCAAGTGTTCAATACTTTGTCCCTGTGTCATTCCATTTTATTACACATAACTTAATTTCTGAACTTATTTGTTTGGGTTTCTTTGCATGTATGGATTGCAGGGGTTGTTACTGACATGTGGTGAAAATTTTCAAAATGTCAATAGTACCCTTAGAAATATATTTACCTAGAAAAATGGTGAGGTGTTCAGTACTTATTTTACCCGCTTTTTATCCTTTCAGGCTTGGTACGTTTTCTCATTAAGTTGAGTGTTATTTTTTTTTTTAGTATGTACAGTATTTGTTTTTTTTGTAGTTATGCACCATTATGATAGAACCTGACCTCACCCCCCCCCCCTTTCCAGTTTTAGTACTCTCATTGCACATGCCAACAGTCTTTAGTATATATGTTCCACCCCAATGTAAAGTCAGGCATGCTAGGGGAACCCAAATCTTCCCATATTACACCAAATTCTAAAATCCTATTCACACTATTGTGCTGCAGTATTACCACACATTTGATACGTTCATTAGTGTGATGTGGTACTATTAATTCTGAATGGCAGCCCAACGATGGATGTACATTGCATGTTCCTTCAACTAACAGCCTTAAAAGATAAGTATTGCCATCTCTTCTAGGTCACAGGAGATGACCTGAGTGTGTTATCCCTTGAGCCTGGGTCTTCATCCAAAGAGCTTAATTCTTTTCATCATCAATTTTCCTCTTCATCTCCCTCCAATCTCCTTTTTCAGGTTGTACTGTTCAAACTTGATATCTGACAGTTTGTAAATTTGTGCACTTCTATTATGTGTTTAATTATATAGAGGTTACGTCTTTTTGTATAATATAAATAATATTGATGCACTAAAATCAACCCTAAAGTGACTATACAGATGATCCGTGATAGTTAAATAGCAATAAAAACAAACTACAACACATATGCAAAATACAAGTGCAAATTGAGAAATACAAAAATCCACCAGTCTTTTTGTAGCCACACATATTTCCCCCTACAGTACTCTCAAGTTTACTGATATATGATGCTCTGGTTGTTATATTTAAGTGTCCAATCCCAATACAGTACAATGGGGGAGGTTTACTAAAACTAAAACTATGCACACAGAATCTAGGTTGTATTATTAACCACTTAACGACCGCCCACCGCCGATTTACGTCGGCAGAATGGCACCGACAGGCAGAATCACGTAGATCTACGTGATCGCCTTTGTGCAGTTGGGGGGTCCATCCGGACCCCCCTTCACTGCAGTGAGCGGCCGTTAAGTGTTCGGGAGCGATCAGGCATGAGGGGGCGGCCGCTCGATTCCGCCCCCCCCTCGCGATCGCTCCCGGCGAATGAAATTGCTTCCTCCTGCCTGAAATGTAAACACAGGCTGGAGGAAGTGATGTCATCTCCCTCGCCGCGGTCTTTTCGTTCTCGGCGCCGAGGAGAGAAGAAGCAGGTTAGTGCACCAACAGTCCACTGACACGTAGGTACACATATGCACACAAATCACCCCCCAGTCACCCCCAGATCACCCCCCAGGTCACCCCAAAGCCCCCAATCACAGTGTCACTGATTGCAGTGATCATTTATTTTACTGATCACTGCATTTAGTGTCATCTGTGATTGTAAAAAGTTGCAGGGCAGTTAGGATTAGGCCCCTTTAGGTCCAGGGTAGCCCCCTAACCCCCCCTAATAAAGGTTTAACCCCTTGATCACCCCCCAGGTAACCCTTTCACCCCCTAACTTCAGCGTCACTAAGCGATTGTTTTTCCGATTGCTGTATTCGTGTCGCTGGTGTTTTAGATAGGCAGTTATTTTTTTTTAGGTTCGCCGCAGGTTTTTATTAGTGTCAGGTACCCCCATATATTATTTTAACCCCCTGATTGCCCCTAGAGTTAACCCTTTCACCAGTGATCGCCATATAAGCGTCACTGGTGTCACTGGTTAGCCAGTAAGTTATTTAGTTATTTAGGTTACCCGTCAGGTTTTTATATAGTGTCAGGTACCCCCATATTTAACCTAATAAAGGTTTTAACCCCCTGATTGCCCCTAGTTAACCCTTTCACCAGTGATCACCATATAAAGGTTACGGGTGACGCTGGTTGATTAGTTTGCTTTTTATAGCATCAGGGCACCCGCCGTATATAACCCAATAAAGGTTTAACCCCCCTGATCGCCCGGCGGGTGAGATCAATTAGGTTTTAGCGCCAGAGAGGGTCTGCGTCGCCCCAGGCAGTGTTAGGTTAGTGCCAGTAACGCTAACACCCACGCGCAAAGCATACACCCCCCTTAGTGGTATAGTATCTGATCAGATCTATACTAGCATCCCCAGCGGTTTAGGGTTCCCAAAAACGCAGTGTTAGCGGGATCAGCCCAGATACCTGCTAGCGCCTGCGTTTAGCCCCTCCGCCCAGCCCAGCCAGCCCAGCCCACCCAAGTGCAGTATCGATCGATCACTGTCACTTACCAAACACAACACACATAACTGCAGCGTTCGCAGAGACAGGCCTGATCCCTGCGATCGCTAACAGTTTTTTTGTAGCGTTTGATATATTTGCTGACGACAGTCAGGTGCTTTTTTTCCTGTGAATCTTACTAGTGTACCCCTAAATTTAGAGCCCAAAATGGCAAGACGAAGGTACACTAGTAAAGAGGCCTACGAGATTCTGAGCATGACAGATAGTGAAGAGGAGGTCACGTATCTGTCAGATTCAGGCTCAGAATATCTTCCCGTAGAAGACAGTGACGTCAGTGGCCCCACGTCAGATAGCTCTGACAACGAAGTTGAGGTCCCTGCTAAGGTCAGGTGTACCCGATCCCGATCTTCTGAGGTTGTTGAGGAGCAAGAACCGCAGGTCTCTCGTATCATGGAGCAGAGTAGTACTAGCGCCGCTATTCCTTCTGGTGAACTGGCAAGCACCAGCGGCCTAGTACAGCCTGGACGTACATCCAGCACTGCAGTAACACTTGGTGACGTGGCGAGTCCCATAAGTGCAGTTCAAGCTGGCGAGGTGGCAAGCACAAGTAGTGTCCCGCTGCCACCAAGAAGACAAAGGCAGGCCCGTCGTGCCCATACTGCCCTTCCTGCAGAATTCGCCTATCCTGATTGGGTCCCCACCACTTCTGCAGAACCCGTACTTCCCCCATTCACTGCCCAACCCGGTATTCAGGTGGAAACAGCTGATTTTATTCCAATTGATTTTTATTCGCTGTTTTTCACGGAAGATCTCTATAGATCTATTGTGGACCAGAGTAATTTATATGCTGGTCAATTTATCACCGCTAACCCCCAGTTGCCTAAAATTGCCAGAAATTGGAAACCAATTACGGTTTCCGAATTTAAGACCTTTCTGGGCCTTTCCCTCAACATGGGCACACATAAATTTCCGTCATTGCGTGCTTATTGGTCCACGCACCCAATTGACCACATGCCCGTGTTCTCTGCCTCCATGTCCAGGGCACGATACGAGCAGATTTTGCGGTTCATGCACTTCAACGACAATGAACTTTGTCGTCCACGTGGGGACCCTGAATACGACCGGCTCTATAAAATTCGGCCCCTCATAAACCACTTCAACGAACGTTTTGCAGCCTTGTTTACTCCCGATCAAGTTGTCTGCGTTGATGAGTCCCTGATTAAATTTTCTGGCCACTTGTCTTTCAAGCAGTACCTTCCCAGCAAGCGTGCCAGATACGGGGTCAAGCTCTACAAGTTCTGTGACAGGGAAACAGGCTATGTAGTGAACTTTACGGTTTATGAGGGAAAAGATAGTCAGATTGAGTCGGTCAACTGCCCGGATTACATAGGGAGCGCTGGCAAGATAGTGTGGAACTTGGTGTCACCCTTATTCGGAAAGGGGTACCACTTGTATGTGGACAATTATTACACGAGCGTGCCACTGTTTAGTCACTTGTTTGATCATCAGATTGGAGCATGTGGCACCGTGCGACCTAATCACCGGGGCTTTCCCCAGCGGCTTGTAGATGCCCGTCTTAGGCTGGGGGAGAGAGCCTGCTTGAAGTGTAATAACTTGCTCGCTTTGAAGTGGAGGGACAATAAGAATGTTTTCCTTCTTACCTCCCTTCATGCAGACACGACAGTCCAAATTCGTACGGCGACTGGTGTTGTGGAGAAACCCCTCTGTGTCCACGAATATAACCAAAATATGGGAGGGGTGGACCTCAACGACCAGTTGATGGCGCCGTATCTAATTGACCGTAAGGCGAGACGCTGGTACAAAAAAGTGTCTCTATCATTATTCCAATTGGCTTTGCTGAACGCTCATGTGCTATACAGAGCTTCAGGCGGGACGTTATCTCTTCTAAAATTCCAGAATGAGATAGTCACAGAACTCCTGTATCCAGGCGGTTCTGCACCTCACCATCCCCTACCAAATGCAGTAAGCCGGCTGCATGAGAGGCATTATTCGTATGTCCTCCCGAGTACCCCTACCCAAAGCCACCCCCAAAAAAGATGTCGTGTCTGTAGCAAGCGCGGATTTAGGCGTGACACCCGTAGTTTTTGTCCACTCTGTCCTGACAAGCCTGGTCTTTGCCAAGGTGAATGTTTTGAACGCTACCACTCAAAAGTGAAGTTTTAGCGTAGGGTACAGCATTTCACAGACAAGGACACACTTACACAGGGTCTCCCAAGATGCCATTACATTTTGAGAGACCCGAACCATTACAGTTGTAAAGTTACAAAAAAAAGTGTAAAAAAGAAAAAAAAAACCGTAAAAAACAAAACACAAAAAAAATATAAAATAAAAAAACCAAAAATAGTTGTCGTTTTATTGTTCTCTCTCTCTCTATTTTCTCTCTATTGTTCTGCTCTTTTTTACTGTATTCTATTCTGCAATGTTTTATCATGCTTGCTTTTCAGGTATGTAATTTTTTGTTTTCAGGTGCGCCATTCAACTGCAGTGCGGAATTATTTATCTTGACAGCAACAGCGTTTGCTCCCATGATACATAAAGCCGTGACTCCAGTGCTGTAGGAGGTGATTTCACCACCACAGTTAAAAAAAAGAGCATATATGCCGAAGCATGGGGGCAGCAAGGGCGGAGGAGCGATTTTGCTCCTAATGCCGCGTACATACGGTCGAAATTCCGATGGAGGCCTGCCTGTGGAAAATTCCGACCGTGTGTACGCGGCATAACTTTTTTGCGGGAGTATGCCCCCATGCTTCGGCATATATATATTTTAGGCACAGGTTGCGTTAAAACATTTTTTTATTTTTTACTAGGTTTTGTTTTGGTATTTGCTTTGCAGGTATGGCATGGTAAGGTCTTACTGTTGTACTGTAATGTTACTTTGTTTTAATGTTAACCACCATTTGCTTAGCAGGTACGCCATTCAGTTGCAGCGCGGATCTATTTATCTTGACAGCAACAGCGTTTGCTCCCACGATACATAAAGCCGTGACTCCAATGCTGTAGGAGGGGATTTCACCACCACAGTTAAAAAAAAGAGCATATATGCCGAAGCATGGGGGCAGCAGGGGCGGAGGAGCGATTTTGCTCCTAATGCCGCGTATATACGGTCGAAATTCCAACGGAGGCTTGCCCGTGGAAAAGTCCGACCGTGTGTACGCGGCATAACCTTTTATGCCGCGTACATACGGTCGAAATTCCGACGAAGGCTTGACCGTGTGTACGCGGCATAACTTTTTTGCGGGAGGATGCCCCCATGCTTCGGCATATATGCCCATCATTAGAAGTGGGTGGATGAAGGGAGGTATTCTAATGGTGGGCATACCCACCAATCAATCTCTTTTTTTCGTTCAGCCAATAGGCTGTATGAAAAAAAAGATTACAATACATGTCCAACAAGGACCAGCAACGTACTGGTATGTTGCTGGACTTTGAATGTTTATACCAGAATGATGCCTGCGGGTTTAGGTATCATCTTGGTATCATTCTTTTCAGCCAGCTTTCATGTAAAAGCAATTCTAGCAGATAATTAGCCTCTAGACTGCTTTTACAAGCAGTGGGAGGGAATGTCCCCCCCGGATATAAAAAGCGCCATTGGGAAATTGGGAAAGCATTTTATCACACCGATCTTGGTGTGGTCAGATGCTTTGAGGGCAGAGGAAAGATCTAGGGTCTAACCCCCCAATTTTTTTCAAAAAAAGAGTACCTGTCACTACTTATTGCTATCATAGGGGATATTTACATTCCCTGAGATAACGATAAAAATGGTAAAAAAATAAAATATGGAAGGCACAGTTTAAAAATAAAATAAAAAAGCCAAATAAATAATAAAAAAAAAAAAGCACCGCTGTCCCCCCCTGCTCTTGCGCAAAGGTGAACGCAAGCGTCGGTCTAGCGTCATATGTAAACAGCAATTGCATCATGCATGTGAGGTATCACCGCAAAGGTCAGATCGAGGGCAGTCATTTTAGCAGTAGACCTCCTCTGTAAATCTAACGTGGTAACCTGTAAAGGCTTTTAAATGCTTTTAAAAATGAATGTAGTTTGTCGCCGCTGCGCGTTTGTGCGCAATTTTAAAGCATGTCGTGTTTGGTATCCATGTACTCGGCCTATGATCATCTTTTTTATTTCATCAAACATTTGGGCAATATAGTGTTTTTTAGTGCATTAAAAATAAAAAAAGTGTGTTTTTCCCCCAAAAAATGCGTTTGAAAAATCGCTGCGCAAATACTGTGTGGAAAAAAAAATGCAACACCCACTATTTTAATCTGTAGGGCCTTTGCTTTAAAAAAATATATAATGTTTGGGGGTTCAACATAATTTTCTTGCAAAAAATTTTTTTTTTTCATGTAAACAAAAAGTGTCAGAAAGGGCTTTGTCTTCAAGTGGTTAGAAGAGTGGATGATGTGTGAGCTTCCTAATGTTGTGCATAAAATGCCAGGACAGTTCAAAACCCCCCCAAATGACCCCATTTTGTAAAGTAGACACCTCAAGCTATTTGCTGAGAGGCATGTTGAGCCCATTGAATATTTTTTTTTTTGTCCCAAGTGATTGAATAATGACCAAAAAAAAATAAAAAATAAAAATGTACAAAAAGTTGTCACTAAATTATATATTGCTCAAACATGCCATGGGCATATGTGGAATTACACCCCAAAATACATTCTGTTGCTTCTCCTGAGTATGGGGATACCACATGTGTGGGACTTTTTGGGAGCCTAGTCGCGTACGGGACCCCAAAAAACAAGCACCGCCTTCAGGATTTCTATGGGTGTAAATTTTTGATTTCACTCCTCACTGCCTATCACAGTTTCGGAGGCCATGGAATGCCCAGATGGCACAAAACCCCCCCAAATGACCCCATTTTGGAAAGTAGACACCCAAGCTATTTGCTGAGAGGTATGTTGAGTATTTTGCAGATCTCGCTTTTTGTCACAAAGTTTTGAAAATGTAAAAAAAGAAAAAAAAAAAGAAAAAAAAAATGTCTTTCTTAATTTTCAAAAACAAATGAGAGCTGTAAAATACTCACCATGCCTCTCAGCAAATAGCTTGGGGTGTCTACTTTCCAAAATGGGGTCATTTGTGGGGGTTTTGGGCTATTTTGACATTTTATGGCCTTCAAAACTGTGATAGGTAGTGAGGAGTGAAATCAAAACTGTGATAGGTAGTGAGGAGTGAAATCAAAAATTTATGCCCTTAGAAACCTTGAAGGCGGTGCTTGGTTTTTGGGGTCCCGTACGCGGCTAGGCTCCCAAAAAGTCCCACACATGTGGTATCCCCGTACTCAGGAGAAGCAGCAGAATGTATTTTGGGGTGTAATTTCACATATAACCATGGCATGTGTGAGCAATATATCATTTAGTGACAACTTTTTGTACTTTTTTTTTTTTTTCTTTTTGTCATTATTCAATCATTTGGGACAAAAAAAAAAAATATTCAATGGGCTCAACATGCCTCTCAGCAAATAGCTTGGGGTGTCTACTTTCCAAAATGGGGTCATTTGGGGGGGTTTTGTGCCATCTTGGCATTTTATGGCCTTCAAAACTGTGATAGGTAGTGAGGAGCGAAATCAAAAATTTATGCCCTTAGAAACCTTGAAGGCGGTGCTTGGTTTTTGGGGTCCCGTACGCGGCTAGGCTCCCAAAAAGTCCCACACATGTGGTATCCCCGTACTCAGGAGAAGCAGCAGAATGTATTTTGGGGTGTAATTTCACATATGCCCATGGCATGTGTGAGCAATATATCATTTAGTGACAACTTTGTGCAAAAAAAAAAAAGTTTGTCATATTCCCGCAACCTGTGGCAAAATATAAAATATTCCATGGACTCAACATGCCTCTCAGCAAATAGCTTGGGGTGTCTACTTTCCAAAATGGGGTAATTTGGGGGGGTTTTGTGCTATTTTGGCATTTTATGGCCTTCGAAACTGTGATAGGTAGTGAGGAGTGAAATCAAAAATTTACGCCCTTAGAAATCCTGAAGGCGGTGCTTGGTTTTTGGGGCCCTGTACGCGGCTAGGCTCCCAAAAAGTCCCACACATGTGGTATCCCCGTACTCAGGAAAAGCAGCAGAATGTATTTTGGGGTGCAATTCCACATATAACCATGGCATGTGTGAGCAATATATCATTTAGTGACAACTTTTTGTACATTTTTTTTTCTTTTTGTCATTATTCAATCATTTGGGACAAAAAAAAAATATTCAATGGGGTCAACATGCCTCTCAGCAAATAGCTTGGGGTGTCTACTTTCCAAAATGGGGTCATTTGGGGGGGTTTTGTGCCATCTTGGCATTTTATGGCCTTCAAAACTGTGATAGGTAGTGAGGAGTGAAATCAAAAATTTATGCCCTTAGAAACCTTGAAGGCGGTGCTTGGTTTTTGGGGTCCCGTACGCGGCTAGGCTCCCAAAAAGTCCCACACATGTGGTATCCCCGTACTCAGGAGAAGCAGCAGAATGTATTTTGGGGTGTATTTTCACATATGCCCATGGCATGTGTGAGCAATATATCATTTAGTGACAACTTTGTGCAAAAAAAATAAGTTTGTCATATTCCCGCAACTTGTGGCAAAATATAAAATATTCCATGGACTGAACATGCCTCTCAGTAAATAGCTTGGGGTGTCTACTTTCCAAAATGGGGTCATTTGGGGGGGTTTTGTGCTATTTTGGCATTTTATGGCCTTCGAAACTGTGATAGGTAGTGAGGAGTGAAATCAAAAATTTGCGCCCTTAGAAATCCTGAAGGCGGTGCTTGGTTTCCGGGGTCCCGTACGTGGCTAGGCTCCTAAAAAGTCCCACACATGTGGTATCCCCGTACTCAGGAGAAGCAGCAGAATGTATTTTGGGGTACAATTCCACATATAACCATGGCATGTGTGAGCAATATATCATTTAGTGACAACTTTTTGTAATTTTTTTTTTTGTCATTATTCAATCACTTGGGACAAAAAAAAAATATTCAATGGGCTCAACATGCCTCTCAGCAATTTCCTTGGGGTGTCTACTTTCCAAAATGGGGTCATTTGGGGGGGTTTTGTACTGCCCTGCCATTTTAGCACCTCAAGAAATTAGATAGGCAGTCATAAATTTAAAGCTGTGTAAATTTCAGAAAATGTACCCTAGTTTGTAAACGCTATAACTTTTGCGCAAACCAATAAATATACGCTTATTGACATTTTTTTTACTAAAGACATGTGGCTGAATACATTTTGGCCTAAATGTATGACTAAAACTGAGTTTATTCGATTTTTCTTATAACAAAAAGTAGAAAATATCATTTTTTTTCAAAATTTTCGGTCTTTTTCTGTTTATATCGCAAAAAATAAAAATCGCAGAGGCAATCAAATACCATTAAAAGAAAGCTCTATTTGTGGGAAGAAAAGGACGCAAATTTCATTTGGGTACAACATTGCATGTCCGCACAATTTACAGTTAAAGCAGCGCAGTGCCGAATCCCAAAAACAGGCCTGGTCCTAATGGCCCGAAATGGTCCGGGGCTTAAGTGGTTAAAGCTTTGAACAAGCTGATTTGTAGGTGTAAGTACCGTAAGTTGCCAGCTAGTGTTATTGGTCATGGTTTGACAAAGGAGCGACTGAGCATGTGCCGACATGCGTTACTGCCCCTTCCTGTATGTTGTCACTTCCTGCTTGTGCTCCATGCTGGTCCCAGAAGTTGCTGGGTTGCCATCTTGCCAGTCTTTGGATTCCTATGCTGCTGGATGGCTCTAAGGATCAGGGACCCTTGCTGCTGCTGCAGGCTGATGATACATACTGAGCGGTTCATTCAGCTGATGAGCCTTTCCATACTTCACTTTTGTGAGTGTTCTTAATCTTGTTTAGTATATATTAAACCCTGTGCTACTACATTTGAGGCGCTTTCCTACTTCATTGCTGTTTGCTTTAAGAGTTCTCTCCTTTTTTAGCTCCAACTTTTAGCTGATGATAGGACATGTATGGCTGTATGAGTGGCCCTTCCCTTCAGTGTATCCTTCTACATTGATTTTATACTAGTTTTAGTAAATATTCCCCAAAATGTATCTTATTGCTGAATTTGAATTTGTTCAACATGACTTCTTTAACGAGTATAGTTCTAATTTGCCCATTTGTATTAGATCTTTGGTCACATGATAGTTGTCTTTTTTTATTTTTTATTATCTGTGTTTGTAATTTCCTATAGTTCTTTATATTGTAGGCAATTTACTGTGGATTAAAATTTTACTGTTACGGTTTTAGACACTACAACAAGAATCTACTTCATGTTCACATTTCAGCACAATCAGGTCTCTGAGTTTTCCAAAAATTTCATCTCCACAGAGCTTTCTTCCACACCTTTTATCTATGTGTGTGGTTATTTGTTTTGTTTTTGGTTTAATTCTCTCACCCATAAGCATATCATTATTCCAAAGTTTCCATTATGGTGGTTACAGCAATCTCTCATAATGTGCAAAGGCATACAGTATATTTCACCCACAAAAGGAAAAAAGGCATTTTGGCACTATACAAAGCAGTGTGCCGATTTGATACTTTTACAGGAGACTTATTGGACTGAAGCAGAGTTGTTAGCTCAGTCAAAGCTTTCCCAAAACCCTTGGCAAGAGCTCTACATGCACAACTCACAGACACCTGGTGCACTCACAGTATTGGAGCCAAAGAATACACTTTTCACTCTCATCCCTATGACAGCTACATTATGCACAATTGAATTGTATCTTTAGCACCCCAGTACTTATGGCTAATTCTATTTCCGCATCCATCCGTGTTTTCCCTGGTTGGACCACCATATTTTCTCATCTGAACATAGAAACCTCTTCACCACTCCCCCTCTCCACCACTTCCTCTTCATGGAGATTCAAATAGGTGGATTTACTAAATGCAAATATACATTTTCCCTAGAGCTTGGTGTATGTGGAGAAGCTTTACTTTGTAAAGAATACTCAATCAGGTGCAAGTAGAATTTAAAAAAGGAAGAAATTGGAACATGCACAGTCTATTTGTCTTTGAAGTGGAGTTCCTCCAAAAATTTAAGGTCAGCAGCTATGCATACTGTAGCTGCTGACTTTTAATATTAGGAAACTTACCTGTCCTGGATTCCAGCGATGTCGGCACTGCAGCCGATGCTTCTATCGGCTGTCGGGTCCTGCCGCCGTCATTGCCGGTAAGGGAACCCGGCAATGAAGACTTGTCAGAGGCTCTAATAGGCTTCAAAATAGGGTGGGCTCGTGGCGCAGAGCATTGCGCCAGGAGCCCACCCAGGTGTTACAACAGCGAATGAGTATTCGCTATTAAAACACTGATCCTCAATCCGGCCAATCAGAAGAAGGTCTGAGGGGGGGCGTGTCCAGGATGGCGCTGTGAGCGGACGCTTTCCTTTGAGCTCCGCCAGCATCTAAGCAGCCATCCGAGCCATCAGCACCACAACACCTGGCTGACGAAAGGCGGAGGTAGCCCACAGCACAGCCGACTCTGGGAACTGGCCGGCAAGCTCCCTATCGCTCCACAGAAGTAGATATCCCCCTTTCTCCTCCCGGCCTAGTCCCCACACGAGGCGCACGGTGCCGGCACGCACAAGGCCTTTGGCGGCCCCACATTCACAGCCTGGCCACCGGTGAGAGGAGCCCCGGACACAGGATATCACTCAGTGGGCTTTGTTTTTGACCCCAGGGGACTGCCAGCCACCTCAACTCCTCTCGATCTGGCCCCCCTCGCACGGGACACACCAGGCCTTAAGAGGAGCCATGGCCTCAATTTCTAGACTGGCGGGTGTGCTCCAGCAGTGGATGGCCGAGGTACTGCACGACTGCCTTTGTTCTGGTCCTCCACAGCTGCCAGCCTTCTCAACCTTTCCTGATCTGGCCCCCCTCGCACGGGACACACTAGGCCCTGAGCGGAGCCGCTGCCTCAATTTCTCCACCGGCGGGGGGTGCTCCAGCAGCGGACGGCCAAGGTACTGTATGGTGGCCTTATGTGGAGAATATGCTGCATGACCTTCTACCTGACGCCCGCCTATCCCCTCACTATGCGGTGGAATGGGCGCATAGGATCCCACCCAAACCTGGTCCCCCGGGTGCCACCCCTCAAACATTCATCCTAAGACTCCTCAATTTCCGGGACCGAGACAAGATCCTTCGTGCATCTAGAACAGTGGGGGATCTGAGGCATCAGAACAACAAATTAATGATTTTCCCTGACTATTCAGTAGAAACGCAGAAACTCGTTTGACCACGTGAAGGCTGCAATGAGGGCTCGCAACATCCGCTATAGTGTCCTATTTCCAGCCCGCGTGAGGGTCCAGGACAGAGAGACAACTCGCTTTTTCACCTACCCTAGAGAAGCCTCTGCCTGGCTGGACTCACTCCCTCGCGATCGACAACCCAGAGCTTGATATGTGAGTATCCACTGACTACGAGCAACATACACTGGGCCCTGGGATTGGACTTACTTTTGTGAGCATTACACCATCCATTTCCATCTTTGTTGGTTGACGGCTTATGTTGCACCTGTTGTGCTCATTTATGTCACGGCTGTCTCCACAGGGGGCCCAGGAACACCCGGAAGCTGGCATAATAAGATTGTGCCCCTCGTTAGGTGAACCAGGATACTCCCAAGGCCGATACGGCACACACAGTTCCCTTTCAGTTGGGGATTTCCGGGATACCTGTTTCAAACATATACTTACTGATGGTTGAATTTTGTCTTCTCTTTTTTTACTGGAGGGACATTTACAGTTTTACGTAAAAATTTTCTCCTTTTTCCCCCCTTGAACTTTATTTTGTATTCCTACTTTTTCTTTGGTCCTCGACAGTAAGCCTGGTTTCACACCTATGAATTGCGTTTTTGAGCTTGTAGTCTTTGCCAACCTGGGAAGTCTCGCCGCTGTTATCATGAGGGGGAACTCCATGCCAAATTTTAAACAAAAAAACGGCATGGGTTCCCCTCCAGGAGCATATCAGGCCCTTAGGTCTGGTATGGACTTTAACGGGAACCCCTACGCCGAAAAAAAACGGCGTGGGGGTCCCCCCAAAGTCCATAGCAGACCCTTATCCGAGCACGCAACCTGGCAGGCCGCAGGAAAAGAGGGGGGGACGAGAGAGCGGCCCCCATCCCTCCTGAACCGTACCAGGCCGCATGCCCTCAACATGGGGGGTGGGTGCTTCAGGGCAGGGGGCGCCCTGCGGCCCCCCCACCCCAAAGCACCCTGCCTCCATGTTGATGAGGACAGGGCCTCTTCCCGACAACCCTGGCCGTTGGTTGTCGGGGTATGCAGGCGGGGGGCTTATCGGAATCCAGGAGCCCCCTTTAATATGGGGGCCCCAGATCCCGGCCCCCCACCCTATTTGAATGAATATGGGGTACATCCTACCCCTACCCATTCACCTGGTGAAAAAAAATGGCAATAAAAACACTACACAGGTTTTTTAAGTAATTTATTAGTCAGCTCCGGGGGTCTTCTTCCGACTTCGGGGGTCTTCTTCCAACTTCGGGGGGTCTCTTCCGACTTCGGGGGTCTCCAGTGTTGTCTCTGTGCTCTCCGGTTCTTCTCTCGCTCTCCGGTTCTTTCTTCCTTCTGCCGGGCCTCCGCTATCTTCTTCCATCTCTTTTGCTAGCGGGGGCCTGGTCTTCTTTGTTGCCTTCTTCCCTCTTCTCTCCTGGAGATGTTGACTCGTTGCTGCCTCCGGCTGTAATGCCGAGTGAGCGGAGCGCATTCACTTATATAGGCATGGGCATGGTCACCGGGTGTTGCCACCCAGTGACCCCACCCCCATATGACGTCACAGTCCCATCATTCCCCCAGACTGTGACGTCATATGGGGGCGGGGTCACTGGGTGGCATCACCAGGTGACCACGCCCATTCCTATATAAGTGAATGCGCTCCTAAGGGCCTGGTATGCTCCTGAAGGGGAACCCATGCCGGTTTTTAATTTAAAATTTGGCGTGGAGTTCCCCCTGAAGATCCCTGTTCAGAACGCAACACATGTGCGAATCAGATGCGTGCCCATTGAACATAATTGGCCTGAATTCGCACCTGAGCCGCACCGCAATGCCTAGAGAACGCACACATTTTTTCGGCAATGCGCAGTGCGAATGCATCGCACATATGTGAACCAGCCTCATTGGAATCAATGTATTTTATAATGTTATGCAAATTGGATGTGGTGTAAGCTGCAACCAATTCGCATAGGTGTGAACAGGGCCTAAAAGTAACATTCCGGCGGATGCCTAAGTTGGGAGGAAGTAGCTCAGCTCACTCCTTGCCCCGCAGAACTTTTGAGGGGTTGGGAGCGCCTCTTGCACAGGACCTTGCTTTGCAGCCGGCGAGCTGATTTTGGTTGGGATGGAAACCTGCCTTAGTTTTAACAGGTTGGGTGGGGTGGGGGTGGGGAAGGGTTGCCCTAACAGGGCTGGTTTAGGGTTTGTGTTTCATTTTACTTTTTTTCAAAAAATGATGTTGCTAGCATGTCCTGAAAATGCATTACAAATGTCAGAATTGTGTTTTTGTTCTGGTTGTCCCCTCCAGGTCAGGAGAGCAGTCTCAGGGGGGAGGGCGCCCCCTCAATCTTACGATCATTTTCCCCAGACGCGGCCATGTCGGCCCTTAACATACTCTCATGGAACACCAGGGGTCTAAACTCCCCGGTTAAGAGATCACTGGTGTTCCAATTCCCCAAGGCCCACAGCCCGCATATTTGTATCCTCCAGGAGACCCACCTGGTGGAAAGCAAAACATTGACCCTAAAAAAACCTGGATTGGGTATCTTTATCATTCCACACACTCGAATTTCGCAAGGGACGTTAGTATCTTGGTGCACAAGTCCCTCCCCTTTAGGCTGCTAGACTTGGTATTGGACTCGGAGGGCAGGTATGTAATAATTCATGCACAGATCCGTTCTATGAAGTGGGTTATAGCAGGAGTGTATGGATAGGATATATAGCAGGGATATGGATAGGATGTCTGCGAGTGGGCCTTCCAACTCTGGACTGGTGGAATGGGCAGAACTGTATGGACTGGCGGATGTGTGGCGCTGGAGGAATCCTCACTCCAGGGCATACACCTGTCACTCTGCATCTCACAGATCCTTCTCTAGAATCGATCTAGCATATCTTGGAGGCCTGGCGTTGTCCAAGGTGACAGACATTAAGATACTTTCTAGGGGCATATCTGATCATGCGCTGCTTCTTCTGATGATGGAGCTCTCTTCGGCCCCGGGAACTATTCTTTGGATGCTATCTAGGTTCTGGGTGTCGGATGAGGTGGTGGATGGTCATTGCAGGAATATTGGGGAGTCAACCGTGGCTTGGCCGGTGCATCGACGGTATGGTATGCTTTCAAATCATACACAAGGGGGAGGTACCAGACTATTATAGCTAGGGTTCGTAGGGAGAGAAGAGCCGACTTGGCCAGTGCGGAGAGGAAGGCTGACCTGCAGGAAGCACAATATGTCCGATCCAAAGATCCTAGAGACTATGATGCACTTCAATCTCTGACTGGAGAGGTTGTTCTACTTCACACCTCTCTCACTCAGAAACGCCTGCCTGCCCAAACACAACGCATATTCGAACAGGGGGAGAGACCCGGGAAGTTGCTGGCCTGGTTTTCACAGGAATAATCCGGGAGGCTGTGCATGCCCTGCATACAGGGACCTGGTGGGTACCTACTGTATGCCCCTGGCAAGATAAACAAAAGCTTTGTCTCTTTTTACAAAAGCCTCTACAGCTCCAGGGCTACGTACACCAAGGACGAACTGACTCCCTACCTAGACCCCATCGACATCCCAGTCCTGACTGCAAAATACCGCAAGCTGCTTGACACCCCCATAACCGTAGATGAACTCTTAAAAGCTCTTAAAACTCTCAAAATCGGGTAAACCACGGGCCACGTCCCTGTGCTCCTCGTATCGGCCTATTTCACTGATAAACGTTGATGCGAAACTCCTAGCCAAAGTGTTAGCCATGAGACTCAATATGGTCATAACTGCTCTAGTGCATCCAGACTAGGGATGAGCTTCGTGTTCGAGTCGAACATACGTTCGACTCGAACATCGGCTGTTCGATCGTTCGACGAAGATCGAACGATTTGGGCTGTTCGCGCCAAATTCGAGTGACGCGAACGGCCCACAATGCACTACGCCATCGCAGTGTCATCCAGGCGCTGTGATTGGCCAAGCATGCACTGTGACCCCGCATGCTTGGCCAGTCACAGCGCCGGCAGCGAGGAGAGC
This sequence comes from Rana muscosa, assembly GCA_029206835.1. Lineage (NCBI taxonomy): Eukaryota > Metazoa > Chordata > Amphibia > Anura > Ranidae > Rana > Rana muscosa. The sequence continues at coordinate 58,867,704 of CM055119.1, forward strand.
AATGATTGGCCACAGGCAGGATGCCTGTGGCCAATTATTGCTGAGGGTGTTTAGTACACGCCCCACACTATAAAAGGCCGCCAGCACGGCGGCCTAGTGTAGTGTGTTCCGGAGCAGGGAAAGAGCAGCATAGGCAGGGACAGTGACTTTTATTTCTTTCTTGCTTAACCTGGATTCCTTTAGTTTAGGGAAAGAGAAGGATAGGTAGGGAGAGTGTCAGTGTGTTTTGTGCTTGTGCTATAGTGTGCTTAAAAAAAACATTTTTTCTAGGGACAGAAAACTGTAGGTAGGGAGAGTGTCAGTTTCTTTCACTGTGCAAGTCCTTGTTTCTAGGGACTGGGAAGGACAGTGAGTGAATTCTCCTTGTGCTATAGTGTGCTTAAAAAAAACATTTTTTCTAGGGACAGAAAACTGTAGGTAGGGAGAGTGTCAGTTTCTTTCACTGTGCAAGTCCTTGTTTCTAGGGACTGGGAAGGACAGTGAGTGAATTCTCCTTGTGCTATAGTGTGCTTAAAAAAAACATTTTTTCTAGGGACAGAAAACTGTAGGTAGGGAGAGTGTCAGTTTCTTTCACTGTGCAAGTCCTTGTTTCTAGGGACTGGGAAGGACAGTGAGTGAATTCTCCTTGTGCTATAGTGTGCTTAAAAAAAACATTTTTTCTAGGGACAGAAAACTGTAGGTAGGGAGAGTGTCAGTTTCTTTCACTGTGCAAGTCCTTGTTTCTAGGGACTGGGAAGGACAGTGAATGAATTCTCCTTGTGCTATAGTGTGCTTAAAAAAAACATTTTTTCTAGGGACAGAAAACTGTAGGTAGGGAGAGTGTCAGTTTCTTTCACTGTGCAAGTCCTTGTTTCTAGGGACTGGGAAAGACAGTGAGTGAATTCTCCTTGTGCTATAGTGTGCTTAAAAAAAACATTTTTTCTAGGGACAGAAAACTCTAGGTAGGGAGAGTGTCAGTTTCTTTCACTGTGCAAGTCCTTGTTTCTAGGGACTGGGAAGGACAGTGAGTGAATTCTCCTTGTGCTATAGTGTGCTTAAAAAAAACATTTTTTCTAGGGACAGAAAACTCCAGGTAGGGAGAGTGTCAGTTTCTTTCACTGTGCAAGTCCTTGTTTCTAGGGACTGGGAAGGACAGTGAGTGAATTCTCCTTGTGCTATAGTGTGCTTAAAAAAAACATTTTTTCTAGGGACAGAAAACTGTAGGTAGGGAGAGTGTCAGTTTCTTTCACTGTGCAAGTCCTTGTTTCTAGGGACTGGGAAGGACAGTGAGTGAATTCTCCTTGTGCTATAGTGTGCTTAAAAAAAACATTTTTTCTAGGGACAGAAAACTGTAGGTAGGGAGAGTGTCAGTTTCTTTCACTGTGCAAGTCCTTGTTTCTAGGGACTGGGAAGGACAGTGAGTGAATTCTCCTTGTGTTATAGTGTGCTTAAAAAAAACATTTTTTCTAGGGACAGAAAACTGTAGGTAGGGAGAGTGTCAGTTTCTTTCACTGTGCAAGTCCTTGTTTCTAGGGACTGGGAAGGACAGTGAGTGAATTCTCCTTGTGCTATAGTGTGCTTAAAAAAAAACATTTTTTCTAGGGACAGAAAACTGTAGGTAGGGAGAGTGTCAGTTTCTTTCACTGTGCAAGTCCTTGTTTCTAGGGACTGGGAAGGACAGTGAGTGAATTCTCCTTGTGCTATAGTGTGCTTAAAAAAAACATTTTTTCTAGGGACAGAAAACTGTAGGTAGGGAGAGTGTCAGTTTCTTTCACTGTGCAAGTCCTTGTTTCTAGGGACTGGGAAGGACAGTGAGTGAATTCTCCTTGTGCTATAGTGTGCTTAAAAAAAACATTTTTTCTAGGGACAGAAAACTGTAGGTAGGGAGAGTGTCAGTTTATTTCACTGTGCAAGTCCTTGTTTCTAGGGACTGGGAAGGACAGTGAGTGAATTCTCCTTGTGCTATAGTGTGCTTAAAAAAAACATTTTTTCTAGGGACAGAAAACTGTAGGTAGGGAGAGTGTCAGTTTCTTTCACTGTGCAAGTCCTTGTTTCTAGGGACTGGGAAGGACAGTGAGTGAATTCTCCTTGTGCTATAGTGTGCTTAAAAAAAACATTTTTTCTAGGGACAGAAAACTGTAGGTAGGGAGAGTGTCAGTTTCTTTCACTGTGCAAGTCCTTGTTTCTAGGGACTGGGAAGGACAGTGAGTGAATTCTCCTTGTGCTATAGTGTGCTTAAAAAAAACATTTTTTCTAGGGACAGAAAACTCTAGGTAGGGAGAGTGTCAGTTTCTTTCACTGTGCAAGTCCTTGTTTCTAGGGACTGGGAAGGACAGTGAGTGAATTCTCCTTGTGCTATAGTGTGCTTAAAAAAAACATTTTTTCTAGGGACAGAAAACTCTAGGTAGGGAGAGTGTCAGTTTCTTTCACTGTGCAAGTCCTTGTTTCTAGGGACTGGGAAGGACAGTGAGTGAATTCTCCTTGTGCTATAGTGTGCTTAAAAAAAACATTTTTTCTAGGGACAGAAAACTCTAGGTAGGGAGAGTGTCAGTTTCTTTCACTGTGCAAGTCCTTGTTTCTAGGGACTGGGAAGGACAGTGAGTGAATTCTCCTTGTGCTATAGTGTGCTTAAAAAAAACATTTTTTCTAGGGACAGAAAACTGTAGGTAGGGAGAGTGTCAGTTTCTTTCACTGTGCAAGTCCTTGTTTCTAGGGACTGGGAAGGACAGTGAGTGAATTCTCCTTGTGCTATAGTGTGCTAAAGCATTCCTCATCAACCATCTTTGAAATCCTTGTTTTTTGGACAGTCAGGGAAATTGTCGTTGTGCTATTCTGTGCAAAAGCAATCATCCTGAACCATATTTAGAAATCCTTAAGTAAAGGGACAGAGAAGGACACCTGAAGGTAGCCCTTATTGCTTTTTTCCCATCTCCCTGCAGGCCATCTATTAGAATGTCTGGAAGGCAAACAAGGAGAGGCAGACAGTCAGGAGGCAATAAAAGAGGGCAAGCAGGCTCTGTGTCTGGGGGCAACAGTGCTGGTCGTGGACGCGGTGCATTGTCATCAGCACATGGCCATGGGACACGCTTGTCCTTCTTTTCGGCAGCTGGACATGTTGAGCCACATCATGCCGAAGACTTGGTAGAGTGGATGACCAAGCCCTCCTCCTCCTCCTCATCCTCTCTCACCCAGGCTCAGGGTACTGGCAAAGCAGCTGCCAAAGCGTCCTCTTCCCTGGTATCAATGTCAGACTCATCATCAGTCACTCCTTCCCTAGACCCACCATGTCCTCCTCCTGAGGAGTCCCCCGAACTGTTTGAGCACAGTGTTGGGTACATGCTCCAGGAGGATGCCCAGCGTTTCGAAGGGTCTGATGATGAAACCCAGCTACAGGAAGGCAGTAGGGTAAGAGCAGACAGAGGGGATGCTCAAGAAGGACACCAATCTGGCAGTCATGTTCCAGCAGCTGCAGCATACTGCCAGATTGGCTCCAGTGATGAGGAGGGAGGGGATGATGAGGTCACTGACTCCACATGGGTGCCTAATAGGAGAGAGGAGGAGGAGGAGGATGAGGAGGAGGCACATCTCCAACGAGGCAGGATGCCCTTTGGTGGCCAGCGTAAGGGCAGTACACCGACGGAATCACACCGCAGAGCTCCGCCTGTGCAGGGCGCTGCCTCTGCCCGTCATTCAAAAAGTTCCTTGGTGTGGGCCTTTTTTGAGGCTAGTGCATCAGATCGCACAGCTGCTGTTTGCAACATATGTCTCAAGCGTATATCGCGTGGCCAAAACATCAGCCGCTTGGGTACCACATGCCTGACCAGACATATGTTGACCTGCCATGCAGCTCGTTGGCAAGCCTACCTCAAAGACCCACACCAAAGAACAAAGCGGACCTCTCCTTGCACCGCATCAGCTGGGATCTCCAACCCCACTATAACTTCAGTCCTCTCTGAAACATGCACTGAGAGGAATGAAGGTGTAGAATTAGGTGTGTCACAGCCAAGTACTTGCGGCCACTCTGCTAGCAGTACACCGACGTCCGATTCTAGCAGGCAAATTTCCCTGCCCCAGCTGCTGGACCGTCAAAAGAAGTTCACTCCCAGCCATCCACATGCCCAGCGGTTGAATGCTAGCTTGGCTAAATTGCTAGCGCTTCAACTGCTGCCTTTTCAGTTGGTAGACTCGGCCCCCTTCCGTGAGTTTGTGCAATGTGCGGTTCCTCAGTGGCAGGTTCCCAAACGCCACTTTTTCTCACGGAAGGCTATTCCGGCTCTCTACCGGCATGTGGAAGGCAATGTCTTGGCCTCGCTGGACAGGGCGGTCAGCGGTAAGGTGCATATTACCGCTGACTCATGGTCCAGCAGGCATGGACAGGGACGTTACCTTTCTTTCACGGCCCATTGGGTCACTCTTTTGGCAGCTGGGAAGGATGCAGGACAAGGTGCAGTAGTGTTGGAGGTTGTCCCACCGCCACGCCTCCAAAATGCTACTACTGGTTGTGACACACCTCTCTCCTCCACCCCCTCCTCTTCTTCTTCCTCCATGGCCTCTTCCTGTGGTTTGTCCTATGAACCAGCGGTGCTCCGTAGCCATTCACGGAGCTACGCAAGTACGCAGGCAAAAAGATGCCATGCCGTGCTTGCGCTGGTGTGTTTGGGGGACAGAAGCCACACTGGGGCAGAGGTCCTGTCTGCTCTGCAGGGCCAGGCCGAGAGGTGGTTGACGCCACGCCAGCTTAAGCCAGGAATGGTGGTTTGCGACAATGGCACCAACCTCCTCTCCGCCCTTCGACAGGGACAACTGACCCATGTGCCCTGTGTGGCTCACGTCCTTAACCTGGTGGTGCAGCGTTTCTTGGGCAGGTACCCGGGCTTACAGGATGTCCTGAGGCAGGCCAGGAAAGTCTGTGTGCATTTCCGCAGATCTTATAATGCCAGTGCTCGCCTGGCTGAGCTGCAAAAGGAGTTGAACCTGCCCAAGAACCGCCTTATATGTGACATGCCCACCAGGTGGAACTCAACGTTGGCCATGCTGCAGCAGCTGCACACGCAGCAGAGGGCCATCAATGAGCACCTGTGCGACTACGGCACCAGGACAGGGTCAGGGGAGCTTGGTTTTTTTTCTCCACGCCAGTGGGGCATGATCAGGGATGCATGCACTGTCCTGGCACCATTTGAGGAGGCCACGAGGATGGTGAGCAGTGACAGTGCATGCATCAGTGACACTGTACCTCTTGTCCACCTGTTGGAGCACACGCTGCGTGGAATAATGGACAGGGCACTTGAGGCAGAACAGAGGCAGGAAGAGGAGGACTTCCTTGCCTCTCAAGGCCCCCTTTACCCAGACAGTGTTCCTTCTGTCCCACCCATCGCACAGGAAGAGGAGGAGGAGGAGGAGGAGGAGGAGGATTGTGTCAGCATGGAGGTGGAGGCTGGCACTCAGCATCATCAGCAGCAGTCTTTTAGGGATGATTTACAGTCCCAAGAAACCAGTGGACTTGTACGTGGCTGGGAGGAGGTGACTGCGGATCATGTCGTCCTTAGTGACCCAGAGGACTCCGGAGCGAATGCCTCAGCAAACCTACGCTGCATGGCCTCCCTGATCCTGCAAAGTCTGCGGAAGGATCCTCGTATTCTTCGGATCAAGGAGAGGGACCATTACTGGCTGGCCACTCTCCTTGATCCACGGTACAAGGGTAAGGTTGCGGACCTTATGTTACCGTCGCAGAGGGAGCAGAGGATGAGACAACTCCGGGAGGCCTTGCAGAAAGGTCTGTGCAACGCGTTCCCAGAGACTGGGAGGTTACAAACTCCTGGTCCTGGACAACGAGTTGCTGAGGCTTCGGCCAGTCAAAGAAGGAGCGGTGGGGAAGGTGGCCGTCTGACCGATGCGTTCAGACAATTCTTTAGTCCGCAGCCCCAAAGTATGATCGGTTCCAGCAACCATCGCCAGCGTCTGATAAACATGGTGCAGGAATATCTAGGGGCAAGGTCAGACTTGGACACCTTCCCCACCGAAAATCCTCTGGCTTACTGGGTCTTGAGGATGGATCACTGGCCAGAGCTTGCACAGTATGCAATTGAGCTACTGGCCTGTCCTGCATCCAGCGTTCTTTCGGAACGCACATTCAGTGCTGCTGGAGGATTTGTCACGGATCACAGGGTGCGCCTGTCCACCGACTCGGTTGATCGACTGACTTTCATCAAGATGAACCAGTCTTGGATCACCACCAGCTACCACACACCTGATGCTGATATAACAGACTAATTGATTTTAACATGTCACATCCCTTCAAGACTGATGCTGATGCTGAGTGCCTGTGCTGTTATGTTGACTGGCTATCCTCCTCCTCCGAGTCCTCAATGATACGATTGATGATGATAGCTTGGAAGATCATTTTTGTTTATGGGTGCCGCCACCAGTGGCTAAGGCCCAATTTTTCAGCCCCTGTTTAACAGGGGCGTGTAATTACAATTTTTGAAGCAATACTTTGCAACAGGGCTCATTGCTGTGCTCCAAGTACAGTATGTGTGAGGGGTTGGAGTGTTGTGCCACCAGTGCCTAAGGCCCAATTTTTCAGCCCCTGTTTAACAGGGGCGTGTCATTACAATTTTTGAAGCAATACTTTGCAACAGGGCTCATTGCTGTGCTCCAAGTACAGTATCTGTGAGGGGTTGCAGTGTTGTGCCACCAGTGCCTAAGGCCCAATTTTTCAGCCCCTGTTAAACAGGGGCATGTAATTACAATTATTGATCTAATAATTCACAGCAGGGCCCATTCCTGCACCCACCAAGCAAGAGTAACTCTGAGGGCTTACAGTGTTGTGGCAACACCACCACCACCACCACCACCACGAAAGGCCCAATTTTTCAGCCCCTGTTCAACAGGGGCATGCAATTACAATTCTTGATCTAATAATTCACAGCAGGGCCCATTGCTGCACCCACCAAGAGTAACTGTCAGGGCTTACAGTGTTGTGGCACCAGCACCACCATCAAAGGCCCAATTTTTACTACCACTGTTCAACAATTATATGTAATTACAATTCCTGATATAATAGTTGACAGCAGGGCGTTCCAGCACCAACCAAGAGTAACTGTGAGTGCTTACAGTGTTGTGCCAACACCAACTAAGGGGCCTATTTCTGCAGATTATATACGGCAGGTCCCTACTTTCAAACATCCAACTTACAAACGACTCCTACTTGCAAACGCAAGAAGACAACAGGAAGTGAGAGGAAATCTACCCCTAGGAAGGAAAATTCTCTCCTGTAAGAATTAATATGGGAGAAAGGTGTCTCCTCTGTACTGATGCTTTATCAGCAATCCTTGTTTCAAGAAAAACACCACATTTCAAAAACAGTTGTCATTGGGACGGAAAGTGAGGTAAAATGTTCTGAACAGGGGCACAGACAGCAAAACAAATGTTACAGGGGTGATAACCCTTACCTATGTTTTCCAAAAAGTTTAAAAATAGATTTTTGGGCTGGAGCTACACTTAAACAATGTACCTGTTCAAAATTACAAACACATTCTACATAAGAACAAACATACAGTCCCTGTCTTGTATGCACCGCCTGTATACGGCTGTTCAGAGTATATAGGGCCTTTTTTATTTTATGTGCGGGGTTCCCCTTAATATCCATACAAGACCCAAAGGGGCTGGTAATGGGCTGGGGTAGGGGGGGGGGGGTCATGGGGTAGCTATGCCATTTTTCTTAAAGATTTTCATCCATATTACCGGGACCAGACATTACATTAAAGCCGCAAGCAGTTTTAAATGGCTTTTTTTTCCTTTAGAAGTGTCATTTTGTGCAGGGACAGTTCTAAACACGGGAAACACGTGGCACTTCACAGGCATACTTTAGACACCCCCCAGGTACGATATTTAAAGGAATATTTGACTTTTTTTTTTTCACTTTATGCATCATTAAAATGACTGCTCCCGAAAAACGACCGTTTTTAAAACTTCTTTTTGCATTGATACATGTCCCCTGGTGCAGAACCCGGGTTCCCAAACCCTTTTTAGGACAATAACATGCATAATAGTTGTTATAATTAGCACTTTAGAATTCGAACGTTCGCATCCATTGTATTTAATAGGGTTCTAATGTTCGTACGAACTTTCGGTCCGTTCGCGGGTTCTGGTGCGAACCGAACCCGGGGGTGTTCGGCTCATCACTAATCCAGACCAAACGGTGTTAATGCCGGAAGGGGAACGGACATCAACATTAGAAGGCTCGCAGTCAGCGGGAGTGGTGGCGTCCCTTGACGCCAAAAAGGCCTTTGATTTGATGGAGTGGGAGTTCCTGTGGGGGGTCCTTTTGAGTTTCAGATTTGGGCCAAAATTCATGACATGGTTAAGGATGCTCTATGCGGGCCCGAAAGCAAAAGTCTGCACGAATGGTGCACTTTCTGAGACCTTTCCCTTGGGCAGGGGCACTCGCCAGGGCTGCCCTCTATTGCCGGGCCTATTTGCTCTGGCGGTAGAGACCCTTGCTATTGCTCTGAGGGCTGAAGCGGGGGTGAGGGGCATAGTAGTTGGTGAAATAGAAGAAAAGGTGCTCCTGTATGCTGACAACACCCTACTTTTTCTTACGGATGCCTCACAATCGCTACGGCGGGCACTAGACCTCTTTGAAGACTTTGGTCGATTCTCTGGCATCCACATAAACTGGGGCAAGTTGGTACTATTTCCACTGCACCCCTCACTTCCACGGGCGAATACTGGAACCCCACTCTAGTGGGTGAGTGAATTTACTTATCTAGGCATTAAGATTAGCAACACCACACATGAAATTATAGAGCAGAACGTGCAGCCTCTCCTCTCCCTTCTTACCGTCAAATGCACGGCTTGGCTCACCCTCCCGCTTACTCCGGTTGGCAGAGTCAACCTACACAAAATGGTCTTCCTTACTAAATTTCTTTACTTCTTTCGTAATATCCCTTCCCACATACCTAGGTCCTTCTTTAGGTGACTGGAGGGAGTGCTAACCTTATTCATCTGGGCTGAGAGGCAACCTAGGGTGGCGAAACGGATACTATATCACCCCTTACTGGGAGGAGGTCTGGCTCTCCCGAACTTTCTGTTGTACTACTGGGCGGCCGTCCTAGTCACGGTGCGCTGGTGGTTCTCCCAGCCCAGACAGAACCCAGCGGTGACACTTGAGGCGGCTATACTGGGATCGTACGCTGCATTGACTAATCTAGTCTATCGGGGTCCCAAAGCCCCCCATCCCCTGACGATCCTTATGAAGACAACCATTAGAGCATGGCGGGAGGCCAGGGTTATTTATGCTAAACCAAACTGTATCTCCCCACACACCCCGCTGTGGGGTAATCACACCCTGCCCCATCTCTGCAGCATACCTGCCCCCTCACAATGGGCCAAACAAGGGATCACCACCCACAAGTCATAGCGAATGGCAGGATCATGCCCCTCCGCAAACTGAAACAACAGTACTCCCTACCCAAATCCTTTGAGTTTAAATACTGCAGCTGAGGCATGCGATGAGGGCTCAATTCCCGGACAAGTTAACTCTGGAACCAGACTCAGTTGAACGACTGCTGACGTTGAGTGTGATGGGTAAACCCCTTTCCACTCTGTATCTGAACCTGACGTTAGGCCACGACGTTAAACCCACTCGTTCAATGAACAAATGGAAGAAAGACATCCCGGCTTTGGGGGAGGAGGAATGGGAAGACTGTATTTCTACTTACATCCCATCCATGATAGCGGCCAAGAACAGGTTCATTCAACTCAAGTTCCTACACAGGGCCTACTTCACCCCTCATAGACTGGCCAGAATATACCCACTTCTGGACCTGAACTGTCCTAGATGTGGGACCGAGGAGGGGACATTCTGGCACATGGTTTGGGATTGCCCGAGACTCAGGACATATTGGGAGGGGATTGCGGAGATGCTTAGTGACATAGGGGGAACCGGGGTCCCGTTTGACCCCTTGGTGCTCCTCTTTAGCTACTTGGGAGAGGTGGAGGGGGACAGATACACCAAGCTGTGCATTACATTTTTGCTGTTCTAGGCTAGGCGGGAGATATTGCTGCACTGGAAGTCGGTTGAACCCCCCACTCATACCTCCTGGAAAAAGGCGGTGGATTCAGTGTTACCCCTTTACAAACTCACATACGAGAGTAGGCAGTGCCCTGCTAAATACGACAAGGTTTGGTCGGCTTGGGTGGGTGCACGTGAGTGAGGGGCCAGGGAGGTGGGGGACCAAGTGACGGACTCCCCCCCTGCTCGGCCTGGGGGTCAGTTGCCCCCCTCTCTCCGTGCTTGGCGCCACCCGACACTGCCAACTGTGGATTGAATCTCGTAGCACCACTTTATGTGTACATGATGATTTCTCATGGGGATAACGATTGTATGCCCCGGGAACGGGCTTTAGACAGGAATATACTTGGAATTCACCGGTTGAGGGTTGTTAGGAGAAGGCGTCCTGGACTTGTAAAATGTTATAATCTGGAAATGCGTATCTCAGTCTGACATTGTACCTATGAAAAACTTGTATGTTAATTGCTGAATATTTTGTAATGCTGATTCGTTAATAAAAAAACTTTTTCTGTAGAAGAAGGTCTGAGACCCGTTTTCAGAATGGCTGAAAAGAGAAGAGTCCCAATTGGCCGCCGAGGAGGAGGGAAGAAACGTAAGCCGCCGCAATGCCCGTGGAGAGCAGGGGAAGGGCCGAGCAAGGGAATCCGCCAAGCAAGGGAGAAGTTCTGCCCACCATAGATGAGGTAAGTGCACCAAACCCACCTGACCGACCGGCTGCCGATCGACTGACCGGGGGGTGTTACTGTTTGCCAACCCCCAATTTTTTTTAGCACTGGCCACCACTGATGGGCCTAATATTGGCTGGTATAGGCTGGTTCAACAGAAAGAAGCTGAGATTCGGGAGGGGTGTACAGCTGCCTTTTCGACGGAAGCCGGTCTAACGTCCAGCTTCTGTTGAACAGGCATGCTGGAAAAACGGCAGCCAATTAGCATCTGATCAGCACTTGTAGCCAATGGCTGTGAGTGCTGACTGGTGTGTTCTGGCAGGAGGGTGGCTCCCTTGTCAGAACACAATAGCACAGTGGGAAGATCGCTGTATTAACAGGGCATAGTTGGGTTAACAACTTAACGACCGCCCCGAGTACATATACGTCGGCAGAATGGCATGGACAGGCACAATCACGCACCTGTACGTACTTGCCTTTGTGTGGGTGGGGGGTCCGATCGGACCCCCTCCCAGTACGTGGGGCGGTCGGGAACGCTTCAGGAGCGATCTGTGATGAGTGGGCGGCCAGTGGTTTCTGGCCACCCCCTCGCGATCGCTCCCGGCGAATGAGAAGCTTCCCCTGCCTGTTTAATGTATACACAGGCAGGAGGAAGTGATGTCATCTCTCCATGCAGCGCTCTATTCGTCCAGAGCACCGGGGAGAGAAGACATCAGGTTAGTGCACCAACAGCCCACTGACACCAGGACTCATAGGTACACTTTCCACCCTCCAGTCACCCCCAGATCGCCCCCCAGATCACCCCCCAGCCCCCATTCACAGTGTCACTGATTGCAGTGATCATTTATTTACTGATCACTGCAATCAGTGACATTTGTGATAGTAAAAGTGTCAGGGCAGTTAGTGTTAGGTCCCTTTAGGTCCAGGGTATCCCCCTAACCCCCCTAATAAAGGTTTAACCCCTTGATTGCCCCCCAGGTAACCCTTTCACCCCCTATCTCCAGTGTCACTAAGCGATCATTTTTCTGATCACTGTATTAGTGTCCCTGGTGCCACTAGGTAGCCAGTTATTTTTTTAGGTTTGCCGACAGGTTTTTATAGCGTTGGGTACCCCATATATTATCTAATAAAGGTATTAACCCCCTGATTGCCCCTAGAGTTAACCCATTCACCAGTGATCACTGTATAAGTGTCACTGGTGACACTGGTTAGCCAGTTAGTTATTTCGTTATTTAGGTTCCCCGTCAGGTTTTTATATAGCGCCAGGTACCCCCATATATTACCTAATCAAGGTTTAACCCCTTGATCGCCCCCCAGGTTACCCTTTCACCCCCTATCACCAGTGTCACTAAGCGATCGTTTTTCTGATCGCTGTATTAGTGTCGCTGGTGCCGCTAGGTAGCCAGTTATTTTTTTAGGTTCGCCGCCAGTTTTTTTTAGCATCAGGTACCCCCATATATTATCTAATAAAGGTTTAACCCCTTGATCGTCCCCCCAGGTAACCCTTTCACCCTCTATCGCCAGTGTCACTAAGCGATCGTTTTTCTGATCGCTGTATTAGTGTCGCTGGTGCCGCTAGATAGCCAGTAATTTTTTTAGGTTAGCCGCCAGGTTTTTATAGCATCAGGTACCTCCATATATTATCTAATAAAGGTTTAACCCCTTGATCGGCCCCCCAGGTAACCCTTTCCCCCCCTATCACCAGTGTCACTAAGCAATCGTTTTTCTGATCGCTGTATTAGTGTCGCTGGTGCCGCTAGGTAGCCAGTTATTTTTTTAGGTTCGCCGCCAGGTTTTTATAGCATCAGGTACCCCCATATACAACCTAATAAAGGTTTTAACCCCCTGATTGCCCCTAGAGTTAACCCTTTCACCAGTGATCACCGTATAAGTGTCACTAATGACACTGGTTAGCCAGTTAGTTATTTTGTTATTTAGGTTCCCCGTCAGGTTTTTATAGCGTCAGCTACCCCCATATATTACCTAATAAAGGTTTTAACCCCCTGATTGCCCCTAGTTAACCCTTTCACCAGTGATCACAGTATAAGTGTTACGGGTGATGCTGGTTAGTTAGTTTGCTTTTTATAGCATCAGGGCGCCGTATATAACCCAATAAAGGTTTAACTCCCTGATCGCCCGGTGGGTGATATCAATTAGGTTTTAGCATCAGTTAGGGTCTGCGTCGCTCCAGGCAGCGTCAGGTTAGTGCCAGTAACGCTAACACCCACGCGCAAAGCATACACCTTCCTTAGTGGTATAGTATCTGAACAGATCAATATTTGATCAGATCTATACTAGCGTCGCAGAAGTTTAGGGTTCCCAAAAACGCAGTGTTAGCGGGATCAGCCCAGATACCTGCTAGCACCTACATTTTGCCCCTCCGTCCAGCCCAGCCCACCCAAGTGCAGTATCAATCGATCACTGTCACTTACAAAACACAACACACATAACTGCAGCGTTCGCAGAGCCTGATCCCTGCGACTCCAGTGCTGTAGGAGGTGATTTCACCACCACAGCCGTGATGTCCACCAGGTGCCCACGATCGGCTGTTACAGAGCCAGGGACATGGATCTCTATTTCCGAAATAGACACGATCCAGCCGTCCCAAAGCTGGTGTTCCCGATCTCGTGTTTTCCGGACAGGTCAGGCGAGGGGCACAGTGAGCTCCCTTCACCCCGAGCAGGAATCGGTGTAAAGATCAGAGGAAGGAGAGAGCCACCTGTTCGTATAGCGGGACCACAGCGGGAGGACAGCTAGCTGCGCGGCCTGGAGACCTTAAGAAGTCTATCCGGATACCCCCTGAGATGCCCAATACCCGTGCAGGGGTGCAACCATCTGGTGAGTGCAACCACACTCGGGGGGGAGCACCACTGTCACCTTATATTGCTGTAGGATCCCTTGAACAGGAACCGCACCAAGTCACCTATTTAAAAATTATCTTGAACTGCAGCTACCACATCTGTGAATCAGCAGTTGATTGATTGTATTGGGGTAGCCCAATTTGCCCCTCCAAGGCAGTCTGTGAGTTTCGGGGGTTATTCATTTAATGAAACATACCCCTGACCACAGACTTGAACTTACTTTCTGGGACTGCCTGCTGAATTATTGTGTGTTTGCACATTGATTTACTGTAGCATTTTTCGTTTTGACTGTTTTTTTTTGTGTGTTTATTGTTTATTGCTAATTGATATTTTTCCTATGTGAAAGAGTATTAGTTTGGATAATTACACAGCTCAGTACTGAACTGACACACCCTATTAGGAACACCTGTTTCACTGTTTCACACATCAGCATCAGCTGAGGGCTGACATAATTTCTCACCTCCACTGAGCCTATCTTTATATGGGTCTATTATTCACAAGGGACACAGGAATACCATAGGATTGGCGTTATCCTTGCTTTCCTGAGGACCTTTTGGATTTCACATGTGATGTGTTTATTTTGACTTTCATTTTCATTTTTTCTTGACCTTGTTTTAGTTCATTTCTTTATTATACTGATACACTTACAGCATGCCACATACTCCCAGTATAGTATAAGTGTTTACACCCCACTGGCTTAACCTCACTTTAAACAGGCAGCACCATCACCCCTATACACTTCCCCAATTTACCAGTCTCCTTTTAGGATACATTCCCAGGGGGGCAGCAGCCTTTCTATTCCTTTTAGCGCGGATATTTTTGCATTTATATGTGTAATTACACCCCAAAATACATTCTGTTGCTTCACCTGAGCCTAGCCGCGTACGGGACCCCAAAACCCAAGCACCGCCTTCAGGCTTTCTAAGGGTGTAAATTTTTGATTTCACTCCTCACTGCCTATTAGGGATGAGCTTCGAGTTCGAGTCAAACTCATGTTCGACTCGAACATTGCCTGTTCGCCCGTTCGCCGAACAGCGAACAAATTGGGGTGCTCGCGGCAAATTCGAAAAGTCTATGGGAGAAATCTAAAGTGCTAATTATAAAGGCTTATATGCAAGTTATTGTCCTAAAAAGTGTTTGGAGACCTGGGTCCTGCCCCAGGGGACATGTATCAATGCAAAAAGAAGTTTTAAAAACGGCCGTTTTTCGGGAGCAGTGATTTTAATAATGCTTAAAGTGAAACAATAAAAGTGAAATATTCCTTTAAATTTCATACCTGGGGGGATGTGTATGATATGCATGTAAAGTGGCGCATGTTTCCCGTGCTTAGAACTGTCCCTGCAAAAAAATTCATTTTTTAAAGAAAAAAAGTCATTTAAAACTCACTCGCGGCTATTAATGAATTGTCGGCTCCCGGCAATACATACAAAAGTCATTGATAAAAAAAAAAAAAAAAGCGTGGGGGTTCCCCAGAATTCCATTACCAGGCCCTTCAGGTCTGGAATGGATATTAAGGGGAACCCCGCGGCAAATTTTTAAAAAAATGACGTGGGGTTCCCCCAAATATCCATAACCAGGCCCTTCAGGTCTGGAATGGATATTAAGGGGAACCCCGCCGCAAATAAAAAAAAATGGCGTGGGGTTCCCCCTAAATATCCATACCAGGCCCTTATCCGAGCACGCAACCTGGCCGGCCGCAGGGGAAGAGGGGGGGATGAGAGAGCGACCCCCCTCCCTCCTGAACCGTACCAGGCCACATGCCCTCAACATGGGGAGGATATCCCCATGTTGATGGGGACAAGGGCCTCATCCCCACAACCCTTGCCCGGTGGTTGTGTGGGTCTGCGGGCGGGGGGCTTATCGGAATCTGGAAGACCCCTTTAACAAAGGGGACCCCCAGATCCCGGCCCCCCCCTATGTGAATTGGTAAGGGGTACATTGTACCAAGGACCACGGCTATGGAACGCGCTACCCACTGATATCCGTATGGAAGAAAACCATCGGGCCTTTAGGAAAAAACTTAAGACCCACCTCTTCTGATGGATCATGAAGCTACTGGATGCTAAGCGCCTTGAGGCGATTTAGTTTGCATTTGTTAGCGCTATACAAGTTTTTCACTCACTCACTCACTCACTCACGAAGAAAGCTTAAAAAAATGTAAAAAAAAACACACAAACACGTTGAAAAAGTCCTTTATTAAAAAAAAAAATAATAATAAAATAAAAAACCATTCCAGCGGTGAAATCCAGTGTCCCGCGGCGATCCCGATGTCCAGCGCTGTCCGTCATTGGTTGTGCCTGAGCGGACCTGATGGGGAACTTCCTCCTCAGTGTTTTAAATGTATAGACCCGCCCCTTCTAAAGTTCCCCATCAGGTCCGCTCAGCGGACCAGATGCGGAACATGACAAGGGGCGGGTCTATACATGTATTACCAAAGTGAGATAAGTTCCCCATCAGGTCCGCCCCCTCGGTATGTCGGACCCGCCTACGTCATTGGCCTGAGCGGGGAACTTCCTTCACTGTATAATTTAAATTTACACAGTGAAGGAAGTTTCCCGCTCAGGCCAATGACGTAGGCGGGGTCTCAAGGAATTCCAGAAAATGTACCCTAGTTTGTAGACGCTATAACTTGTACACAAACCAATAAATATACACTTATTGATTTTTTTTTTACTAAAGACATGTGGCTGAATACATTTTGACCTAAATGTATGACTAAAATTGAGTTTATTAGATTTTTCTTATAACAAAAAGTAGAAAATATAATTTTTTTTGCAAAATTTTCGGTCTTTTTCCGTTTATATCGCAAAAAATTTAAATAGCAGAGACAATCAAATACCATTAAAAGAAAGCTCTATTTGTGGGAAGAAAAGGAAGCAAATTTTGTTTGGGTACAACACTGCATGACTGCGCAATTACCAGTTAAAGCAGCGCAGTGCCAAATTGTAAAAACACCTTTGGTCTTTATGCTGCGTATTGGTCCGGGGCTTAAGTGGTTAAACAAAATAATCTTATAGTGTGAACCTTCATAAAAGCACTTACTCTATTACGGTCTGGGGGACGGCCATCAAACATCATACCAGGTGGTATATGACTCCTTATAAAATCAACATTATTTAAACAAATTGCTTTCATGGTTGCCCAGACTGTGGCACCTTTATCAACAATTTTTGAAGCTGTAAAGTGTCACGCCCACTATGGCAACAAGCCGCTACCAAAACTGCCCAAATTGTAGGCACACATCTATCTTTGACAATGCCAATGTGCCTTTTGTTGCTTCTATCTCAGATGTACCCACTCATTATGTGAGACTGCTGCACTCCTTCTTTAATGCTATTCATTGGGTAATAGCTTTGAATTCCCTGTCTGCCTTTTACAACAAATGGGATTTTTGGACCTTTTATTCATTTTCTGCAGAATCAGCATAGTTTTTTTTATAGTTAGCCTGGTTGAAAAAAGAGACAAGTCCATATATCTTCAGGCATATTGTTTGTTTCGTGTTTTGTTATTCTTTTTTTAATTGCAAGCTTGTTTTTGAGATTGAGGTATGTATAATGTCTTTTTCTTACACTGTACCAATTCTGTTCTTACAGTACTATGTTTTATTCAGGCCTCATGCCCACGGACGTTTTTACAGCCGCGTTTTTGAGCGTTTTTTACAGCTTAAAAATGCCTGTCCAAGGCAGGCTTGAGAGGAAACACAAAAAATCACGTCGAGAAAAATTCAGTTTTTTTCAATGACATTAAAAACGGTCGTGTGTACGCGGCATGATATGCAAGTTATTGCCCATAAAAAGGGTACGGGGCCCCGGTATGCCCTGGGGGGACATGTATCAGTGCAAATTCTTTTTTTTTTAACCTTTTTGCGCCCGCACTATAGACGAAAGATGTCTACAGCGTGGCGCTCAATTGCCGGGAGGGCGTCCCTGGACGTCCTCCTGTTTACATCCTCCCCGCGTGCCGCCGAGGGTGCACATCGGGAAAAATATGTGCCCGCCGTGTCACGTGGGTGCCGATGCATGTGCCTGGTGGCTGTGATGTTCACCAGGTGCCCACAATCGGCTGTTACAGAGCCAGGGACGTGGATCTCTGTGTTTAAACACAGAGATCCACGTAATGTCAGGGAGAGGAGACTGATGGTGTGTCCCTTGTACATAGGGACACCGATCGGTCACCTCCCCCAGTCAGTCACCTCCCCCAGTCAGTCCCCTCCCCCCACAGTAAGAATCACTCCCAGGGAACACATTTAACCCCTTGATCGCCCCCTAGTGTTAACCCCTTCCCTGCCAGTCACATTTATACAGTAATCGGTGCATATTTATAGCACTGTTCGCTGTAGAAATGTGAATGGTCCCAAAATAGTATCAAAAGTGTCCGATCTGTCCGCCGCAATATCGCAGTCCTGACAAAAATCGCAGATCACCGCCATTAATAGTTAAAAAAAAAGTCATAAATCTATCCCCTATTTTGTAGGCGCTATAACTTTTGCGCAAACCAATTACTATACACTTATTGTGATTTTTTTTACCAAAAATATGTAGAAGAATACGTATCGGCCTAAACTGATTAAAAAAAAAAAAAAATTGGGATTTTTATTATAGCAAAAAGTAAAAAATATTGTGCTTTTTTCAAAATTGTCAGTCTTTTTTTGTTTATAGCGCCAAAAAAAAAAAAGCGCAGAGATGATCAAATACATCTAAAGCTCTATTTGTGTGAAAAAAATGGTAAAAATTTATTTTGGGTACAGCGTTGTATGACCACGCAATTCATTCAAAGTGCATCAGCGCTGAAAGCTGAAAATTGGTCTGGGCAGGAGGGGGGTTTAAGTACCCATGAAGGAAGTGGTTAAAGGAGCAGTGATTTTAATGATGCTTAACCACTTGCTGACTGCGCTATAGCCAAATGATGGCTACAGCATGGTCGTATGCTGTCAGAAGGCAGCATCCCGTGATCGCGGGGCTCAGGTGGCTTGCTCTGTGATCACAGTGTCCAGAGGACACTGCTGATCATATATTGAGGTAAAGAGCCAATCAACGGCTCTTTACCACATGATCAGCGGTGTCCAATCACAGCTGATTATGATTACGAATGTCAACAGAAGACGGTTATCGACACTCTTTGCCTCATGCTGACAGCATGAGGAGAGGAGAAGAGAAGAGAGCCGATAACTGGCTTCCCTAAAAGGGACATCTACACTGATAATCAGGGCACTGATTATCAGTGTTCTGTTTATCAGTGTACTGATTATCAGTGCAGTCCCAACAGTGCATGCCAGTGCTGCCAATAAGTGCACACCAGTGCTGCCAATCAGTACCCATCAGTGCTACCAATCAGTGCCTATCAGGGCCTACCTATCAGTGTCACCTGCCAGTTCTGCATACCAGTGCCCATCAGTACTGCCTATCAGTGCCGCCTACCAGGGCACATCAGTACCACCTATCGGTGCCAATCAGTGCCTCCTATCAGTGCCACCTATCAGTATCCATTAGTGCCACATATCAGTGCCTCTTCATTAGTGCCCAACAGTGTCACCTCCTTAGTTCCCATCAGTGCAGCCTATCAGCCTGATGCAGCCTATCAGTGCAGCCTCATCAGCACACATCAGTGAAGGAGAAAAATTACGTGTTTGCAAAATTTTATAACAATGAATTTTTTTTTTTCAAAATTATCAGTCTTTATTCATTTATTTCACAAAAAAGAAAAACCCAGTGATGATTAAATACCCCTAAAAGAAAGCTCTATTTGTGTGAAACAAATTATACAAATTAAATTTGGGTAAAGTGTTTCCTGACCGCGCAATTGTTATTCAAAGTGTAACAGTGCTAAAAGTTGAAAATTGGCCAGGACACAAAGAGGGTAAAAGTGCCCAGTAGGCAAGTGGTTAAAGTGAAACAATAAAAATTCCTTTACATATAGTGCCTGGGGGTCCCCTTAGTCTGTCTGTAAAGTGGCATATCTTTATATGTGTATATAGAACCTGCTGCAAAAAAAACTGACATTTAAATAAATTTTCCCTGTACGATTTCTTTATTTTGTAAACAACGGCTTGGGGAGACAGTCTGTATGATGAGGACATGATTTAGTGCACTCTGAACAAGATTTTTTGGATAAATTCTGGTGTCTCTTTGGCAGACTTTGGATGGAAATAACACATTTTTGCACCACAGTGAGCAAGCCTTATGTGGCAAAGCCAAATTATAGTACACTCAGGTCAAGATTAAAGCCCCGTACACACGGTCGGACTTTTGCCCAACAAACTTCGTTTTGAGCAAGTTGGACCAACAATCCAACCGTGTGTACGCTCCATCGGACAAACTTTTTTCGTTTGGTTTTGGATTTCATCGGACAAAAGTTGGGTCTGCAAACGGACAAACTTTTGCCCAACAAAAGTCTGATGGAGCAAAGTCCGACCGTGTGTACAGATAACCATCGGACTTTAGTCCGATGGACAAAACAACTAATGTTAAAATCAACCAGCAATAGCAGAAGTTGACCAAAGGGTCGCAGTA
The DNA here is from genome assembly GCA_029206835.1 of Rana muscosa. Taxonomy (NCBI): domain Eukaryota; kingdom Metazoa; phylum Chordata; class Amphibia; order Anura; family Ranidae; genus Rana; species Rana muscosa. The sequence continues at coordinate 58,887,793 of CM055119.1, forward strand.
AAGAGCAGAAAAGAGCAGAAAAAACCCGCGATGTTGTAAGAAGTTTTAAGAAAGTTTGCAGAAAAGTCCGAGCGTGTGTATGCTATGGGTGTTCCCAACCAACTCAGTTCGGACAAAAATCCACGGAAAAGTCCGATGGAAGTCCGACCGTGTGTACGAGGCTTAACAATTGTTTTTTAGATAAAATCTGGTGTCTCTTTTTCAGACTTTGGATAGAAGTAACAGGTGTGGAAAAATTATGCTTTGGATGTTAGTTGTGTCTTCACATCGTAACCCTATAGAGGTACTCTTGAAACAAAATCTGTTTATTTTTCTTAACAAAACATACAAAAACAATGTCCAACAATAACCTCAAAAAAGAAGTTTCAAAATAAATTTACAAAACTATTTTGGAAATTGCTTTATTCTCTCATCTCGACATCTTCTTCCTCCTCATATATACAGTAATCTACTTCTTGTATATACAGTACAGTATTACACCTTTCACCATTACTGGCTTACCAGTAATGCCAGTAATGAACAGTTTTGGGTTTAGTGGCAAACTCATTTTGCCACTGAAGCCGCTGCTGATCTACAGACCAGTGAAAGGAAGAAAAAGATTCCCTGTGGAATGCTCCAAGAACACACCACCGGAGAGAGTATGAAATGGCAAGAGGTACGCTTGATGAAAGCAAGAATTGGCCTTTCTATAAAAAAGTATATGCACCTGTCAAACATTGTGCTTTGGGTGTTGGGGGTGCCTTCACACCGTAACCCTGTAGAGGTACATTGGATGAAAGCAAGAATTGGCCTTTCTGCAAAAAAAATTAATTATAAGCACCTGTCAAACAGGTGCAGAAAAATTGGTCCTTGGGTGTTAATTGTGCCCATGAAACCTATACCAAATAATTATTTCAAGATAAAATCAACACCCACAAAGCTATGCAGCCTAGACAGTCTTGCAGAGATTTTAGATCCCCAAAAAACATTTAATCAGCGACATCAGCATCAGGGGCTTGATAGCTGCTGCTAATCCAGGTCTGATTCATTTTGACAAATGTCAGCCGGTCAGCGGAGCCTGAGGACAGACACGCTCTTTTATCTGTCACAAAACCTCCGACAGCAAAGAATGCCCATTCGAAAAGCATGCTGGATGCAGGGCAGCCCAGCAGCTCAATTGCATACTGGTCAAGTTGGTGGTATATTCTCATGACCCAGTAACCCAGTGAATTGTCTACTGGAAATCTCTCCATGACTGTTTTTGCCCCTAGATAATCTTCCACCATAATATGCAGACACTGCCAATGGAACGTGAAAGCTGACAGCCCTGGGTGCCGAGGAATAATTTTTTTTTAATGCATCACTTAGGCAGCCCTCTTCTCCATCGCTCCTCTTTTGACCAACGGAAGACTCAAAACTACCTTTTCCATGAGACTGTAACCTACCAGAATCTGGAGAAGTGTTAAATAAACTCCTCTTTAAGGTGTCCTTAAGAGATTTCATCCTGTGCTCCCTCTGAGAGGGCAGGACTCAACTCATTCCAAGACTTTCCCCTTGGAATGGTGGTCAAGGAGGGTTGCCAATCAACAATGATCCCTTTCCTTGACGCCACAAATTCTCGGGTCCTTTCGCAGGTTTTGAATTATAAGGGAATCCATGCACCACAAGTTTGCGGAGGCATGAGGAGCAGAGTCCTCGGGGTCACTGAGGATTACAGTATGTGGAACTGCCTTCTCCCAGCCACATACTATTCCCAAGATTTCTGGGGACTGAAAACTCTTAAGGTTTGAGGTATGTCTTTCTCTGCTTCAATGCCTCCAAAACTGCCATAATCCTTCTCCTCCTTCTCTTCTTGTGTGTTCTGTGGTGTCGCAAGAATGGTATCTGCATAAAGCAAGCCTTGAGAGGAAAGGAAGTCCCTCTCTTCCTCCCGCTGTTCTGCCTCGAGTGCCCTGTTCATAATTCCATGCAGAATATGCTCCAGCAGGAACACAAGAGGGATAGTGTCACTTATGCATGCATTGTCACGGCTCACCGTCCTTGTCACCTTCTCAAATGGTGACAGTACACTGCATGCATCCTTTATCAGCAGCCCTTGGTGTGGGGAAAAAAGCTGATCCTCTTGAGCCTGTCCTTGTGCCATACTGACACAAGTACTTGTTGATGGCGCTCTGCTGCATGTGCAACCACTGCAGCATTGCCAAAGTTGAGTTACACCTGGTGGGTATATCACAGATCAGGCGGTTTACAGGCAGGTGGAATTCCCGCTAAATTTCAGCCAACCGAACACTGGCTGTGTATGACCACCTGAAATGGCTACAGACTCTTCTCGCCTGCCTTAGAAGATCTTGCAAACCTGGGTACCTGTTTAAAAAATGCTGCACCACCAAATTGAGGACATGTGCCAGGCATGGCACATGTGCCAACTTTCCCTGTCGAAGGGCAGACAGAAGGTTAGTGCCATTATCACACACCACCATTCCTGGCTCAAGTTTCCATGACATAAACCACCTATGGGCCTGCCCCTGCAGAGCTGAAATAATCTCTGCTCCATTGTGGCTCCTGTCCCCTAGACAGACCAGCTGAAGCACTGCATGGCATCTTTTAGCCAAACTCTTTGAATAGTCCCTTGAACGCTTAGGGGGTACTAGTGGTTCATAGGACAATTCAGCAGAGGAGGGCATGGAGGAAGGGTTGGAGCTAACAGATCTCACATCATCACCACAAGATGTATTGAGACGTGAGGGCAAAACAAGCTCCAGCACTGAGGCCTCGTACACACGACCGAGTTTCTCGTCGAAAAAAACACGTCGTTTTTTTCGACGAGATCCTTGGACAAAAAACTTGTCCCGGTGGAGTGTACAGACACTCGATTCAAAGAACCTGTGGTTCTTTGAATGGAGTGTACGCGGTGACGTCATCGACTACGACGAGCATGCGCTCGTCACATTCGATGCCGTCGCCGCCATCTTGGTATACCCTATCTATGCGTAGGAAGCTACCGCGCATGCGTCGAATTCATTTCAAACATGCGCGGGCTTCCCGGCGGACAGGTAAGTGTACACACACTCACTTCTCTCGTCGAGAAACAGGCTGACGAGAATCTTGATGAGAAAATAGAGAGCAGGTTCTCTATTTTCTCGTCGAGGTTACTTGTCGGTTTTCTCGACGAGAAACCATACACACAAACAAATTTCTCGGCAAGACATCTCTGCCAGCAAGTTTCTTGCTGGTTCTTGCCGAGAAACTCGGTCGTGTGTACGAGGCCTTAGCCTTGTACTTTTACACCCTTGAATAAAGCGGAGTTCCACCCATTTAAAAGTTAGCAGCTACAAAAAGTGAAGCTGCTGACTTTTAATAAGCAGACACTCACCTGTCCCATGGTCCAGCGATGCAGCCACCCAAAACCTTGCTTCTCTCCCCCTCTTCTCCGCGGCGCAGGCATTGAAAGTGTGGGTGACCAAGTGTGGCTTCACAGCTGGGCGCACACTGCGCATGCGTGAGCCGCACTGCACATTATGAATGGCCGGACAATCTTCTGGGACCTGTGACGTGTCCCAGAAGATTGCAGGGAGGGAGGGGATAGAGGTGAACTTCTGCTCTGCGCTATGGCACCAGGAGGGGAAGTGGGAGCTTGGTACCTGTGAAAACTAGGTACCCGCCCCCCCCCCAAAAAAAATGGCACGTCAGGGGGTCACAAGTACTTAAAACAGAAGTTCCACTTTTGGGTGGAACTCTGTATTAACTTGCTAACTTCTATGATAGAACTGGTACACTTTCATTGTAGAAATCAGAAAGCTGTTTAACTGATGATCTATGTTAATATTCACTTGTATAATTAATTTGAAACACAATAATGAAAACCTATTGAACTAGCAGAGACCTAGCTTGCATTGTCACACATACTTCTTTGTTTCTTATAATTTATTTTGTGTACACCAACACAAACCATCAAAGGAACCCTTTCTCTTTTAGTACTTGCTCATTTTATAGCAGCATTTGAACAACAGTTAAAGGAATTCATCAAAGGCTATAAAATTGTTTTCATAAACAGTTATGTCTAAAAGGATTTTCTAGGCTATTTTAAATAGCCTTCAAGTGTTTTTGCGATATGTAATGCCAAAATACCCTGCAATTATGATTCAATAAAGCCTTATAGAATAGCATATAAACATCTATCTGCTTTTGCTAATGAAGATTTCATTTGTGATAATCTTAGTTAAGATAACTATAGTTCAGTGCATCCTTAGATAAAAGAAAGAACCATGCACATGTTTGCATGTTTGCAATAATACAGTTTTATTGGGTCACTTAAAATACATTACCCTCTCTTTCACCCCTGTTTTTTTATTTTTTTATAACCTTTTTCCTATGAGCATGACTTTATTATTGCAAGCTTATATCATAGAAAAATACTTGAGGGATATTTCTTTGGATAATATGATTGACATACAGTGCCAGCAAAAAACTTTTCTGACAAATGTAGTCAATGGTGGTTATTTACTAAAGCTGGAGATTGCAAAATCTGCTACAATTCTGCATAGAAACCAATCAGCTTCCATGTTTTATTGTCAAAGCTTAAGTGCCGGTTCACACTACAGCGACTTGGGATCCGACTTGTCAGACCTCAAGTTGCCCCAAGTCGCTGGACATAAGAAATTCCATTGAAGTGAATGAGAGCTGTCTTAACCTCCCTGGCGGTATGATTCTTTCTGGAATTATGTACCAAAAGCGGTACAATTATTTTGCATGAAAATTTGGTGTTATGTATTATAGGCCTGCGATTCTTAGTAATTACTTACTTAAACCTAAGCAAACCAGAGTCTAGTAGACATCCCGGGTATGATAAATATGAAACACAAAATTATAAATTATAATATAATAAATAACTATAAATAATTATAAAAAATAGTAATCTAATTATAATAAAAATTATTCAATAATGTAATCAAATCAAAAACACTGAAATTTGCTCAGTTGCAGAATTGTCGCTGTCATTAGATTTAGTGTTTGATGACGAATTTCCCCACAAATCGCTATTGCTCAATTCTGCGAGTGATTCTAATTTATTATCGCTGCTTTCTAGTTGGTCTAAAACCACTTTTGACATAAAGGGACACTTTTTGGTTGCTATGGACAATCTCCATTTTCCAGGCAGAAAGAACGATTTTTATTATATAAAAGTGCATGCAGGACACTGGACAGACCACTAGGGACCAAGGGGGTGTGTAATTATTACATACAGTACTGTAATCTGTAAGATTACAGTATACTGTATGTATACTATGTGTTTCACTTTTTGAATTTGGCGCCCAGTTCCGCTCCCTTGCGACGCTGCGGCTCGCAGGGAACGGAACTAGGAAGTCAGATGGGGACGAAAGTGCCGACACTCGCCGGAGATCTCGCTGGCGATCACAGCAGAGGACATCATCGCTGGATCGCCAGGAGAAGGTAGGGAAACTCCGCTGCGAGCTCTGCAATGTCTACCCCGAGCGTGACTCGGGGTTACCGATCCTAGCATAAAAAAACAACCCCGAGTCACGCTCGGGATTACCGCTAGGGAGGTTAATGTACACTACTGAAGTTGCTCCGACTTCAGGAAAGGTTCCTGTACTACTTCAAGGCAACTTCCAGGCAACTTGTACCCATAGATTTCAATTCAAGTTGCCTCCAAATCGGACCTCCATCTTAACTGAAGCAACTTTACAGGAAAAGAAAATAGTTTACCCAGGCAAACCCCTCCCTCCCACAGAGCTGTTTATTCTGTGATTGACCACAGCCAAAGTCGCCTGTCCTGGAGGCAACTTGAAGTCATGTTGTAAGTCGCTCAAAGTTACCTCCAAATCGCCTTGCAAAGTCGCGCTGTAAGTCGAGCTGTAAGTCATGTTGCCCCTGTGTGAACCGACACTAACTGAACAAGCTGAAATTAAAAACTGATTGGCTAGCATGCACAGCTGCACCAGATTCTGAATGTTCCAAATCTCCCCCAATGTCTTGGTTGAAAAAATGGTTGGCTAAAGGTATTTATTTTAAAGTATAAAAATACAAATCTATTGCGCTTGAGCTATAAATCTGACAAGTAGCAGCTAGCACAATATTGCTGAATACAATAGAAGTAATAGATAAAAAAGGGTACAGCGCTTAGCTAAATAAAGTTCAAATAAATCAAACAAAAGTTCATAAGAAGTCAAAGTGATGATCCTGAAGTGTATACTGGTACGCTGGAGAGAAGAGCCATCACCAACACCCAATCATACTGACTCTTACCCTAAACCATAATAATGCCAGGGATCCTCAGCTGCAAAGGGATTCATTCATCCAAGATAGAGTATGCTGATTCCAATGCACAGATATGAATGTCAGTTTCTAAACTCCACCATCGACCATCAGGAAAGCCAATAGAGGGTCCTCACCTCAGAAATTGTACCCCCCTCTCAGCTGTGAGGAACAAGACGCCATGGTAGCTTGTGCCATGAGAAAAAGTAGTGTTATGGGCATGCACTTGACAAACTTATCCAGAAGTAGAATGGTCTTAACCATAAAAATGAAGTCACTGACATGGTACACAAACGAAAAGTTATTTAAAATCAAGTAAATGAAAGTGCCATTGCAATTGCCATTCGAGCCATCAATTTTAATCCTTCTCATCCAAACATTTGAACAAAATTCTACAGGTGTAAGGCCAGCCTAACCATAGCCATAGCAAACCATGCAACTACTTTGCGGCTATATAGTGATTAGGAAGATTGTATGAAATTGCTAGGAAAACAACCAAGCCCCCTATTTATTTTAATATAGGGTCTCATAACGCACAGCTATGGCCCTGGTCTCAACATCCATGCACAGTACTGGCAGAACTGACAAATAATAAACTATAAATACTTTTTGTCTCAGCTACATTTGATATAACTCATTACTGTTCCAAAGAAGTATTCACCCCTACAGTATGTCTAAACATCGTCCACAGAATACATTTTTTAGATATTTAACGATTTAGAAGCTAGACTTTTTACATTGTGTGTTAATAAGAGGACACTGGGGTTAATTTGCTAAAATTGGAGAGTGCAAAAGCTGGTGCAGTTGTGCATGGTAGCCAATCAGCTTTTAACTTCAGCTTGTTCAATAACCTTTTGCTAACTGCGCTATAGCTGAATGATGGCTACAGCACGGTCACACATTTCCAGGAGGGCTTCTATTGTTGTCCTCATGAGAACGTGCTTCCTGCACACCCCCTGGGGCGCGCATCAGGAAGTATCTGTGATTGCTGTGTGCCTTGCACACAGCACATCACAGATCATTGTAAAGGGCCAATCACAGCGACCCTCGATCTACAAAGTCCCCGGAAGGAATGGCCCAGTTCAGAAACCCAAATGTGTGCGTGAGTACAATATGTACATGAGTTATGTCGATTACAATGATCAGATGATCCAGCCCTATCTTGCAACAACAAGAACTTACCATTGGTACAAGAAAGTCTCTATTTACTATATATTTTTAATTTGGCAATATGTAATTCCTATATGAAGGCCCACCAAAAAGCATTTGCTCAGATGCAGTAAGCAGATGCCAAAAACACAATTTTCCTGATGATGTCCCTCCCAGAGAAACAGGCCAAAGACATAAAAAAAATGTTTCTGTGTGCTCTAGAGGGGGAGTCAGATGAGACACCTGTTATTATTGTCCCCGGTGCCCTTCCCAACCAGGCCTCTGCATAGGTGACTGCTTTCAGCTGGTACCATACATCACTACAATATTATTGTTAAAGCAATAAAAAGAAGTCCTCAGATTGAAAGAGTCCTTTAAAATTATTGCAGCGGCGCTTTGTCTTTGGAGGATTAATTCCTGTAACTTGAATCCCACCCCATTAAAAAAGTCCAACCATTCTTGGATAGATCCGGGATCTTCCAGCCCTTCTTGTGGAGGGGGGTTTGTTTGTTTGGGTTAATACATTTCTAAACAGTATCACGCTATGTGGGCATTATAATTTTTTCACACGGTACCCTTGCAAACAAGGTGGATGTTCAATTGGGAGTGGTGGATGACCAGGAATTGATCAAAGGCATGTACTACACTGATTTGTAGTGAGTGCATCCCCAAAGGGGAGAACCCTTCACGTGGTTGATTGTTACTGGTGGAAGGTCTTTGCTCTATGAATCAACATAACACAAGTCACTATTTTGATCTGGTTTCACCATCATCTCTCTCATATGGACAATGCATATGAAATCTTGTCAAAGTTAATATTTCTGACAAAGCACCGCTGCAATAATTTTAAAGGACTCTTTCAATCTGAGGACTTCTTTTTATTGCCTTAACAATTGTATTTATGATTTTAGTGGCTGCTCTCATGTGATTATTATCACCATTTTATCACTGTTTGGATTATATATTATTGTTTTATACCAATATTGCTTACTCCTAAGCGCTGAGTGGTGCTTTTTTAACCACTTCAACACCAGGCTTTTTTTACCACCTCAATACTGGGCCTATTCTGGCACTTCTCTCCTACATGTACAAATCATCATTCTTTTGCTAGAAAATTACTCAGAACCCCCAAACATTATATATGTTTTTTTTTAGCAGACACCCTAGGGAATAAAATGACGGTCATTGCAACTTCTTTTCTTGCGCGGTATTTGCGCAATAATTTTTCAAACGCCTTTTTTTGGGGAAAAAAAATGGTTTCATGAATTAAAAAATAACAAAACAGTAAAGTTAGCCCAATTTTTTTGTAAACTATGAAAGATGATGTTACGCCGAGTAAATAGATACCTAACATGTCACGCTTTAAAATTGCACACACTCATGGAATGGCGCCAAACTTCGGTACTTAAAAATCTCCATAGGCGGCGATTTGAATTTTTTTACAGGTTACCAGGTTAGAGTTACAGAGGAGGTCTAGTGCTAGAATTGTTGCACGTGCTCTAACGCACGCTGCGATACCTCACATATGTGGTTTGAACAGCGTTTACATATGTGGGTGGGACTTATGTGTGCGTTCACTTCTGATTACGAGCTACCAGGGACAGGGGCATTTAAAAAAAAATAATAATAATATTTTACTTAATTTTTTTTTATTTTTACACTTTTTAAAATTTTTATTTTTTTTGATCACTTTTATTCCTATTACAAGGAATGTAAACATCCCTTGCAATAGGAATGGTGTGTGACAGGTCCTTTTTATTGAGAGATGCGGGGTCAATAAGACCCCACATCTATCCTCCAGGCTGGAAAGCATGAGATCGTGAAAAAAATTTCACCGATCTCATGCTTACTAGCCGCAATGGCGGCTTTGTTTACTTCTGAGGACCGGGCCTCCGACGGTCATAGAGATGACTAGTGACCATCTGGTCACCAGTCATCTCTATGGTTCACCTCCGGTGCCGGACAATTCATTCTCCGGGCCCCCGATTGCACGGGAGAGGCCGGAGATGCACCGGATGGCGGCGGGAGGGGGGGATGTCCCCTCCCGCCGCCTATAAGAATGATTAAGCGGCGGAACAGCCGCTATGATTATTCTTATGGTGCGCAGAATTGCCATCAGAAGACAAGGATATCTGAATGATGCCTCTAGCTGCAGGCATCATTCAGATATCCCCCCACAAAGCCCAGGACGTCATATGACGTCCACCCAGGATGGGAGATCCCATCTGTGGACGTCATATTATTATGGGTGGGTAGGGAAGTGGTTAAGTTAGGTGGGCGTGTTCAAAGCATCCTTTTTCAGACATCACTACAATATTAGTGAAGTATGGTGAACGTAATAATAACTTCCTGCCATCCTGTAATAATAACTTCCTGAATGTAATAATAACTTCCTGCCTTCACACTCCTCATGCCTTTGCCTGCTCCTGAACTGACCCTGGCATGTTATTTTACCACACCTCTTCCTGCCACCCAAACTGACCATGCCTCTGTCTGCTCCTGAACTGACCCTGGCTGGTTTATTGACAATGCTTCTGATTTCCCCCTTGAACTATGAACCACATTTCTGCCTTCCACCTGAACTGACTTTGGCCTGTTAATTGACCATGTTTTTTGGACTGATCTTTTGCCCTTCTGCTGTAGTAGTGGGATTCAAGATAACACAGGGGTCTCTCATATGTGAGGGGCTCCAGAGTAGTTTTTCCAAGTGCAGAAAACTACATTTCTGGTTTTATCCAGGTTTTATAAATCATGGATTAGGGTCTGGAGACCAGAGGCTTAGAAGAGATTTGGATGGGAAGGAGCCTCTACCCCTGTGCCCGGTTCTTACCCGACTAAGGCCCAAAGCCTGATATTTCTGCCTGCTGTCGATTTACCCTGGCCTGTTAATTGATCATGCCTCTGCCTGTTGCCTGCTGCCTGAACTGACCACCCTCTGCCTGCTACCTGTACTGACTGTGGACCATGTTCCTACCTACTGCCAGGACCAATAGTTTGGCTGTGCTGACTATGTCTCTGCCTGCTGCCTGGACAATTCCTTTGGCTGTTGCTGACCACATCTCTGCCTGCTGCCTGGACCAATGCTTTGGCTGTGCTGAAAATATCTCTGCCTGCTGCCTGCACTGACTATGGACAGTATTCCTGCCTGCTGCCTGGACGATTCCTTTTGACGTCACTGACCACATCCCTGCCTTCTGCCTGGATCAATGATCTCTCTGTGGACAACTGCACTACTGAAGCCACAGGTAATCTTTTATTTACCCTTTGTTCAGCAGAATGTATTTTGGGGTGTAATTATTGGTATGTACATGCTATGTGCTAGAAATATCTTACAAATGGACAACTTTTTTCAAAAACATGTGGAAAAAACAACATATTTACTCATTATGCCTCATAGAATATACCTCGGGGTGATTGCTTTCCAAAATTGGGTAATTTTGTGGATGTTTCTACTGTTCTGGTGCTCCAGGGCCTTCAAAAATGTGATAGGTAGTCAGGAAATTAGATGTGTAATTTATGCCCCTAGAATGCTTAAAGGTGCTATTTGAATGTTGGGACTCTCTGTGTGGCTAGGCTGTGAAACACATGTGGTATCCCCATACTCAGGAGGAGTAGCAGAATGTGATTTGGGGTGTGGTTGCAAGTATGCCAATGCCGTGTGTAATAAATAACTTGTTAATATGGCAATTTTCCAAATACAAAGGTTTTTTTTTTGTTTTGTTTTTTCAAAGAATTGTGAGAAAAAATTACAACTTCAAATAACTCACCATGCTTCTATCTAAATACCTTGGAATGTCCACTTTCCAAAAATGAGTAATTTGGGGGGTATTTGTACTGTCCTGACATGTTAGGGCCTCAGGAAATGAGATGAGGCAGTCAGTACATCAGGATTGATCAATTTTCAATGATAAGCAGCATTGCTTGTAGACTCTATAACTTTCACACAGACTAAATAATATACACTGATTTGGGTTATTTTTTACCCAAAAATGTAGCAATATAAATTTAGACCTAAATTTATGAAGAAAAAATTTAAAATCGCAACTAAGAAAATGTGGTTTTTTTCCAAACTTTTTGGTCTTTTTTTACTTATATCGCAAATAAATAAATAAATTCAGTAGTGATTAACCCCTTCCTTACTGGGCACATATACCCCCTTCCTGCCCAGGCGAAATTTCAGCTTTCAGCACTGTCACGCTTTGAATGACAATTGCGCGGTCGTGCGACGTGGCTCCCAAACAAAATTGATGTCCTTTTTTTCCGCACAAATAGAGCTTTCTTTTGGTGGTATTTGATCACCTCGGCGGTTTTTATTTTTTGCGCTATAAACAAAAATATAGCGACAATTTTGAAAAAAAAGCAATATTTTTTGATTTTTGCTATAATAAATATCCCAATTTAAAAAAAATATATATTTTTTTCCCTCAGTTTAGGCCGATACGTATTCTTCTACATATTTTTGGTAAAAAAAAATCGCAATCGGCATTTATTGATTGGTTTGCGCAAAAGTTATAGTGTTTACAAAATAGGGGGTAGTTTTATGGCATTTTTATAAAAAAAAATTTATTAGTAATGGCGGCGATCAGTGATTTTTTTTGTGACTGCGACATTATGGCGGACACATCGGACACTTTTGACACTATTTTGGGACCATTCACATTTATACAGCGATTAGTGCTATAAATATGCACTGATTACTGTATAAATGTGACTGGCAGGGAGGGGGTTAACACTAGGGGGCGAGGAAGGGGTTAAATGTGTTCCCAGGAGTGATTGTTACTGTGTGGGGGAGGGGAGTGACTGGGGAAGGTGACCGATCTGTGTCCGTATGTACAAGGGACACAGCATCGGTCCCCTCTCCCTGACAGGACATGGATCTCTGTGTTTACACACAGAGATCCACGTCCTGCCTCTGTAACAGCCGATCGCGGGTGCATGGCGGACATCGCGGTCGCCAGGCACGCGCATCGGCATTGCAGTGACGCGCCGGGCACGTGTACGCGCCGCCGGCGGCGCTCGCGCGCCCCCAGTGGCCAAATTAGAGGAGGCCGTATAATAACGGCCTCCCGGCAATTGACAACCACCTTGCGGCCGTATATACTCGTACGGCGGGCGCAAGGTGGTTAAGATACCACCCAAAAAGAAAGCTCTATTTGTGTGAAACAAAAATAATAAAAAATTTGTTTGGGTACAGTGTTGCATTATTGTCATTCAAAGTGTGAAAGCACTGAATGATAAAAACTGACCTGGTCTGGAAAGGGGTAAAAGTGCCCAGTAGGCAAGTGGTCAAGCTTTGACAAATAAAAACTTGGAAGCTGATTGATTTCTACGCAGAACTGCACCAGATTTTGCACTCTCCAGTTTTAGTAAATCATGCCCACTGTCTCCTAAGAAACATCTAAAAGGTAATAAATGTGTATATATATATATATATATATATATATATATATATATATATATATATATATTGCTGTGTGAATGGGAGCACATAGCAAACATATAGTGGGGTTTTCTAACATTTTACTTCAAAAGTGGAAAAATACATAAAGGTGGGAAGGAAGGGGAAGAAGAGGATGAAGGGTGAATAGGATTGGAAGGAGGGAGTGGGAGAGTTACATTAAAGTGTCACTAAACCCACATCATAAAAAAATATCAATAAATGCTATATTACATGCTGTTTATACTCAAGAAGTCTTTATGAGATTAGTTTTCTGTATTCTGAAAAAAAAGTGGTTGATCCTGCTTTTCTCTATCTCCCCTTTCTTTCCAATGTCCCAATTCAGCTTGGGATTTTGCAGAGCTGTGGTGGCAACTCTGCACATGCTCGGTTTTCAGTGAGTTTCTATGCAGAGCACTTCCTCCCTATCACATCTGAGCAGCCCATGTGACTATATTTACACCTGTGGGCATATACACAGTGGTAAATGACAGCCCACTCCCTCCCTCCTCCTCCATGCCCACTAACCAGCTAAAAACAATGGGGGCAGGATATTTCATGTAGATTAATGGAGGCTTCACCTCCCTCTTATTCTAAGACACAGGCTGGAAGGGCATGGCACAGCCTGTGACTGGCAGAAATCCGCCCACATCATGTTATTGCCAAAAAATATTAAAGATTTGAATATACTGTATATTTGTATGATAATTTAAACCGTTTATTGATATTATTTTTTTACTCTGTATTTCATAGGCTGTTTTTTTTGTTTTTTTTTAAATGACCAGCAGCAGAAGACTACACGCTCCTCCTGCTTATGTATCCCTGCAGACAGGCTGGAAAGAGCAGAGTCATGTGACAGTTGTATATCGATTAGGAAACAGGTACTTAGATTTTTTTTAAATTAAAATAATTATAGTGTCATCATCTATATGCAGAAATAGAAGGAACAATTTCAATTAAACAGTATGGGGCAGATTTACTAAAACTGGTGCTCACAGAATCTGGTGTAGCTGTGCATAGTAGGGATGAGCCGAACACCCCCCCGGTTCGGTTCGCACCAGAACCTGCGAACGGACCGAAAGTTTGCGCGAACTATCGAACCCCGTTAAAGTCTATGGGATTCGAACGTTCGGAATCAAAAGTGTGAATTTTAAAGGCTAATATGCAAGTTATTGTCCTCAAAAGGGTTTGGGGACCTGGGTCCTGCCCCAGGGGACATGTATCAATGCAAAAAGAAGTTTTAAAAACGTTGTTTTTTCAGGGAGCAGTGATTTTAATGATGCTTAAAGTGAAAAAAAAAGTGAAATATTCCTTTAAATATCGTACCTGGGGGGTGTCTAAAGTATGCCTGTGAAGTGGCACGTGTTTCCCGTGTTTAGATCTGTCCCTGCACAAAATGACATTTTTAAAAGGAAAAAAAGTAATTTAAAACTGCTTGCGGCTTTAATGTAATGTCTTGTCCTGGCAATATGGATGAAAATCATTGAGAAAAATGGCATGAGTATCCCCCCCCCAGCCCATTACCAGCCCCTTTGGGTCTTGTATGGATATTAACCACTTAACCCCCGGACCAATACGCAGCATAAAGACCAGGCCCCTTTTTGCGATTCAGCACTGCATCGCTTTAACTGACAATTGCGCGGTCGTGTGACGTGGCTCCCAAACAAAATTTACGTCCTTTTTTTCCCACAATAGAGCTTTCATTTGGTAGTATTTGATCACCTCTGCGGTTTTTATTTTTTGCGCTATAAACAAAAATAGAGCGACAATTTAAAAAAAAAATTCAATATTTTTTACTTTTTGCTATAATAAAAATCCGCAGTGAGCCAAATGCAATATTTTTTACTTTTTGCTATAATAAATATCCGCAGTGAGCCAAAAGGAACCGGAAGTGACCTCGGTACGTGACCAGGTGACGCCTCTACGTCCGTTTCGTTTGACACGTCTTCAGGAAGCGTTCCTGAAGATGTGTCAAACGAAACGGACGTAGGGACCTTCTCCACCAATTTGATACTATGCCATCCAGCCTCAGTGCTGGGCCTTGGGCACTCCTAAAGTAAGCAGCCATTTGGCTTTTTTATTTGAACATGTTTAAGTATAATAAACGGGATTACACTATTTCGGACCTTATCTACTTATTTGCATATGCTGTCCTGAGTCTCCATGGGCTAAGAGGTTGTTCCATTACCTGCTTATTCATCTGATAATAGCAAAGTCTAACTTGCTAAGAAGCGCATTTGACCACTTTTTTCATTAAAAGGGTCAACTACTTGAGGTAAGCTGCCATCTTTTGAGCACTTTTGTGGGTGTCCATATTAGAGTCGGTGAAGGTGGATCACTAACAGCTTTTACTACTGGATATCATTTCACTGGATGTTCGTTGCGATTGCTGTGGTCTTTTTAGCACACTACAGTTGCATGGACTTTCACTAGCAGCACATGAACTTATTCAATTTATGTTATTGTGATTATATATGGATTATTATCAATTTATATAGATATTTTTTTCACTAATGAACACTAATCATTAAGGTTTTAAAATAGGCACCTGTTACGTTGGTGTCTAGATGCCAAATTTGTTTTTTTTTGTGTCATTAAGGTTTTATTAGGTAGGCTGGTGTATCACTTGCTATTTATTTATTTATTTTTATTCACATTCTATTATAGGATATATTTGTATCTATTAACTACTAGCGCACTCACCCGTTTGTAATGTGAGCATGATCAGGAGATTATTCCAATTTCAGAGTGAGAAATGGCTTGCAATGAATACTTGCCCAATAGAAAGTAGTCAATCCTGGAATAGTCCTTTTTGGTGGCCACGCCAGATGTCATAGAGGTCATATTTGCAAAATAAATTGGTAAGGGATTGAGATGAAGGCCTCTTAGCGGAGGAAGATTCTTTGATACAGTTGAAGGCCCTTGGCATTAATTGAAATAATTTTCAGCATCATAGTAATGCAGTATGTCGCTAACGTGTGTAATGGTAGAAGTGAAATAGAAAAAGATGAGAAACAAGATGTCTTTGCACTGTAGAGTTCATCAGTAGTGAGGTGAGGCCGAAATTTTGTATGAGAATGATATCTGGGTCACTAGTGAGGATGCCAGTAGGAGTGAAATGATGCATGTTAAAAACATTGGATCTTGAGGTGACTCTGACTGGAAAAAAAAACGGTAACAACTACAAAAAAAAAAAAATGAAAATGGAATAATTAGGAAAAACCTGTGAAAAAGACAGGTACAATGGGCAGCCATGGCTTCTAAGGAAACCGGGGGGGGGGGGTTCAGGGAACATAATTAAGAACAAGGAATAAGATTTTGTATATCACAAAGATTTTGTATATGAGCCTGAGAGTAATGCTTTGGCTGGGAGAAGCAGTAGCCCTATATATGGGGATTTATTTTTTATTCAGGTCCATTAAGAGTCCAGTCACCCAGGAATTTGCAGAAGTAAGAGATTAGACATTAGCCAGAATAAGTTTCCATTCCTTTAATATGTGTAGCCCTTTCGTCAACTTATAATTGTGGACAGGGATGAGCCGAACACCCCCCTGTTCGGTTCGCACCAGAACCTGCGAACAGACAAAATGTTCGTGTAAACTTTAGAACCCTATTAAATACAATGGACTCGAACGTTCGAAATCTAAAGTGTTAATTATAAAGGCTAATATGCAAGTTATTGTCCTAAAAAGTGTTTGGGGACCCGGGTCCTGCCCCAGGGGACATGTATCAATGCAAAAAGAAGTTTTAAAAACGGCCGTTTTTTCGGGAGCAGTGATTTTAATAATGCTTAAAATGAAAAAATAAAAGTGAAATATTCCTTTAAATTTCTTACCTGGGGGGTGTGTATGATATGCATGTGAAGTGGCGCATGTTTCCCGTGCTTAGAACTGTCCCTGCAAAAAATGTCATTTTTGAAAGAAAAAAAATGCATTTAAAACTGACTCGCGGCTATTAATGAATTGTCGGCTCCCGGCAATACATACAAAAGTCATTGAGAAAAAAAAAAAAAAAAAAGCGTGGGGGTTCCCCAGAATTCAATTACCAGGCCCTTCAGATCTGGCATGGATTTTAAGGGGAACTCCACCCCAAGTTTAAAAAAAAAATGGCGTGGAGTCCCCCTAAAAATCCATACCAGACCCCTTATCCGAGCACGCAACCTGGCCGGCCGCAGGGGAAAAGGGGGGGACGAGAGAGCGGCCCCCCCTCCCTCCTGAACTGTACCAAGCCACATGCCCTCAACATGGGGAGGATGTCCCCATGTTGATGGGGACAAGGGCCTCATCCCCACAACCCTTGCCCGGTGGTTGTGGGGGTCTGCGGGCGGGGGGCTTATCGGAATCTGGAAGACCCCTTTAACAAAGGGGACCCCCAGATCCCGCCCCCCCCCTATGTGAATTGGTAACGGGTACATTGTACCCCTACCATTTCACGAAGAAAGCGTAAAAAAAATGTTTAAAAAAACACACAAACACCTTGAAAAAGTCCTTTATTAAAAAAAAAAACAAAAAAAAACATTCCAGCGGTGAAATCCAGTGTCCCGCGGCGATCCCGATGTCCAGCGCTGTCCTTCATTGGTTGTGCCTGAGCGGACCTGATGGGGAACTCCCTCTCAGTATTTTAAATGTATAGACCCGCCCCTTCTAAAGTTCCCCATCAGGTCCGCTCAGCGGACGAGATGCAGAACATGAGAAGGGGCGGGTCTATACATGTATTACCAAAGTGAGAGCAGTTCCCCATCAGGTCCGCCCCCTCGGTATGTCAGACCCGCCTACGTCATTGGCTTGAGCGGGGAACTTCCTTCACTATGTAAATTTAAATTTACATAGTGAAGGAAGTTCCCCGCTCAAGCCAATGACGTAGGCGGGTCCGACATACCGAGGAGGCGGACCTGATGGGGAACTGCTCTCACTTTGGTAATACATGTATAGACCCGCCCCTTCTCATGTTCCGCGTCTGGTCCGCTGAGCGGACCTGATGGGGAACTTTAGAAGGGGCGGGTCTATACATTTAAAATACTGAGAGGGAGTTCCCCATCAGGTCCGCTGAGGCACAACCAATGACGGACAGCGCTGGACATCGGGATCGCCGCGGGACACTGGATTTCACCGCTGGAATGGGTTTTTTTTTTTTTTTTTAATAAAGGACTTTTTCAAGGTGTTTGTGTGTTTTTTTAAACATTTTTTTACGCTTTCTTCGTGAAATGGTAGGGGTACAATGTACCCCTTACCAATTCACATAGGGGGGGGCCGGGATCTGGGGGTCCTCTTTGTTAAAGGGGTCTTCCAGATTCCGATAAGCCCCCCGCCCGCAGACCCCCACAACCACCGGGCAAGGGTTGTGGGGATGAGGCCCTTGTCCCCATCAACATGGGGACATCCTCCCCATGTTGAGGGCATGTGGCTTGGTACGGTTCAGGAGGGAGGGGGGGCCGCTCTCTCGTCCCCCCCTTTTCCCCTGCGGCCGGCCAGGTTGCGTGCTCGGATAAGGGGTCTGGTATGGATTTTTAGGGGGACTCCACGCCATTTTTTTTTTAATTTGGGGTGGAGTTCCCCTTAAAATCCATGCCAGATCTGAAGGGCCTGGAATGGATATTTGGGGGAACCCCACGTCAATTTTTTTTTATTTGCGGCGGGGTTCCCCTTAATATCCATTCCAGACCTGAAGGGCCTGGTAATTGAATTCTGGGGAACCCCCACGCTTTTTTTTTTTTTTTATCAATGACTTTTGTATGTATTGCCGGGAGCCGACAATTCATTAATAGCCGCGAGTCAGTTTTAAATGCATTTTTTTCTTTCAAAAATGACACTTTTTGCAGGGACAGTTCTAAGCACGGGAAACATGCGCCACTTTACTTGCATATCATACACACCCCCCAGGTACGAAATTTAAAGGAATATTTCACTTTTATTTTTTCATTTTAAGCATTATTAAAATCACTGCTCCCGAAAAAACGGCCGTTTTTAAAACTTCTTTTTGCATTGATACATGTCCCCTGGGGCAGGACCCGGGTCCCCAAACACTTTTTAGGACAATAACTTGCATATCAGCCTTTATAATTAGCACTTTAGATTTCTCCCATAGATTTTTCGAATTTGCCGCGAACACCCCAATTTGTTCGCTGTTCGGCGAACGGGCGAACAGGCAATGTTCGAGTCGAACATGAGTTCGACTCGAACTCGAAGCTCATCCCTAATTGTGGACAGTTTTCCCATTCAATGTTACACTGAGCTTTGTAGGGAAACCCCATGTATAGATAATTTTGTTATTTCTCAAAAGTTTTTCCAGGGCTGTGAACTTTTACCTGTTAAGGATGGTGTGCTGAGACAAGTCTGTATAGAGGGATATACCAGCAAATTGATCCTGCAGAACTGGATTTTGTTTGGCCCCAGCCGTAATTCAATCCTTACATGAAAAAAATTTGCACGGGCGAGTACGTCCCTTAGGTACAATAACTGGTAGAAACTTTGGTCTGGAAATTCTATGCACCCTGTCCATATACAATTTTAATTCTCTCAAATAGTGTATGAGAGCCTTCATGAGTTGTTGGATAAAGGTCAATATATATGGGGGACAAATGGATTTGGGGATACCCCTGCATTTGATATTACTGCACCTCGAGCGGTCCTTCAATTTGGTAAGTTTACATTGTAGTCCAGGAATTTCAGGATCATGGTAGGCATCAACAAGGTCATTGTGCACCAGGTTCCCTCATTTTAGATTCAATGTGGTCAATTCTGTCAGAGTGAAATTGTACAGTGCTGCTAAGGGTGGAGAGCGTTACTGAAAAAAACATTGTGTAAGAGTTAAAGCTTCTTCCTATGGTTGCTGTGTGCCACTAATAGAACTCAGGGTAGAAGGAGCTCAGTCAGAAGCAGTCATCCCCAGTGCCGGCCAGACAGGATTCCCTTGCAGAAATCATTTTTTATAAACTTGGAGAGAGGTCTGCAGGTTTGCAAATGATAGGACCAGGAAAAAGAAGTAAACTTGAACAGCTTGGACATTGTCCTGTAAGCCACCAAGTGGGGGGGGGTGCTATTGCGGGACTTGGACATTAAGTTGTTGAGAGCGGGGGGGTGCTACCGCGGGACATTGACAGCGTTCACGGGAGGGGGGGCGCCGTGGATATGTGGGGGGGGGAATGTCTTACCTCCTCCTCCCGTACTGCCTCCTCGAGTCCTCTGGCTCCTCTTTCTGCTGTGCTGCCCTCTGCTGGGGCCCCAGGACAGCTCGGGGCCCCAAGCAGCTGCTTGGTTTGCCTGTCCTGTTCCGACGCCCCTGCCTGTAAGTCCTAGGGTGCAGAGCAGAAGGGGATTTAGGCTTAAAGCTTCTTCCCATGGTTGCTGTGTGCCACTAATAGAACTCAGGGCAGATAGAGCTCAGTCAGAAACAGCCATCCACAGGGCCGGGCCAGACCTGACTCCCTTACAGAGATCATTTTTGATAAATCCTGAGAGAGGTTTGCAGGTCTGCATATGATCAGACCATGAAAAAGAAGTATACTTGAACAGACAGGATTCTTGATGATATAAAATGAAACTATCAAAAAACAAAGGGAGACAGTGACAGGTTTTATCTGAAAACTTTGCCTGAGTTTGGGGTGGGGGGGGTATTAAAGAAGCTACGTTGTTTTAAAAGTGCACTTATTATTTAAATTGCCGGGGCTGATGCAGAAATTAGTCTTTTATTTATCTGTCTTAAAATATTAAACTATTTAAGTGACTCTTTTGCTGTCATTTCAACTGACTTCTCTTAAAACAAATCTGTCACAATTGATGTACAACTATCTTGGTGCAGAACAAACTGAGATGCATCAGAATTTGCTTTTATACTCACAATACTGCTCTGTACCTGAACACTTCTCATAATTATTCATTAGTGCTGCAGCCAGAGTGACTTTTGTGTTGCACTGTAACAGTAATTCATTTAGTGTTCTCTAATAAGTGAACTGCAGCATGTCCAAGGATTGTTTTTTAGAAATCACTGTTGCCTAGCCTTCTAATAATATAAAATAATAAAACCCAACATCCCTGTAGATAATTTAGCTATTTTAAACATCATTTAACCAGGTATTATTAAATTTGTATATTTTTTTTAACCACTATTAATTGATGCAAAGTCCATGTTGGTTAGCATGTATTTACTTGAGAATTTATAGAACATGGCACCCAGTATACCTCATTAGTATGGAGGGACTTGATAGCACATCCAGGTGGGAAACACTACAGAGTCAGAGCGTAGCCGTTCTGACCATTGGGAACACTAATGTCAGTAACATTACATTGATGGGAATGATGACCAACAGAAGCTAAGATGGCGGTTCAACCACTGACATCCCATACTCCACATACACGGCTGGATCAGCTTGGTGCCAGCTCAGACGCACCATAACATGTGAGTTCAATTACATATTTTTTCAGTTTTTAATAAAACATTAGTTACATACTACACGATGATGGCCATTTATGTGTCTTATGAGAAACTATAGAGCAAGAGATAATAACACATTACTGGGAAGGACTATTGATGGATCCATTGAAATTGAGTGGTTATCCTAAATTAATCAACCAAAGGCGGTCAGAGTCTACCTGGAAAGGTCTGCAAGCATCAGAAGTGCTGATGCGTTTTTGTTTTGCCGGAAGACCCCAAGAAGGGTCAATCGGCTTCTAAGGCTTCTATTTCACTTTGGATTAGCAAGTTAATCACTCAGACCTATGGGCTGAAAGGTAAAGCTCATCCCTTTGGGGTTAGAGCTCATTCTACCAGCGGTGTTGGAACCTCTTGGGCTTTTTGCCATCAGGCGACAGTGGCGCAGATTTGCAAGGCCGCTACTTGGTTTTCGGTACATACGTTCACAAGATTTTATCAGCTGGATGTTAAGGCAGCAGAGGACTCAGCTTTTGGCCGTAGTGTCTTGTGGGCTGCTGTATAAATCTGATGGTGTTTTCATACAGTGTGTCTCCCTCCCCTCAAGGCTATTGCTCTGGGACGTCCCAGGTAGTAATTTATATGGCTGCTCTGTGTCCCGTGATGTACGAGAAATAATTTTTTTTTTCTTCATACTTACCTGTAAAATCCATTTATTTGAGTACATCACGGGACACAGAGGTCCCTCCCCTCTGTTTTTGGGAGTTCATTACTTGCTACAAAACTTGAGTACTTCCTGTATGTGAGGGGTTATATAGGGGATCACTTCCTGTTTTTGGTTATTCAACCAGTGTCCATTCACCTATAGGTGGCACATAACCCAGATAGTAATGTATATGGCTGCTCTGTGTCCCGCAATGTACTCAAAGAAATTGATTTTTACAGGTAAGTATTAAGAAAAAAAATTCTTTAAATTTTTATCCTTTATGCTATGACACCAGGTCTGGTGAGAAAGTGACCAGAAGAATTTCCGATTTACTAAAATTGAAATTAAAATTACACAGCTGACCATATTTGTGCATCTCAGTCTATATTGTAAAAAGTATCGGGACACCTGCCTTTACATGCACATGAACTTTAATGGCATCCCAGTCTAAAGCCTCCCACACACGATTGGATTTTGTGTGTTGACAGCCTGTTGGTGGAAAATCTGACCATTTGTATACGCTCCATCAAACAATTGTTGTTGGATTTCTCACAGACAAATAACCGTCTGTTATCAGATTTTCCGTCGGACATGCATGCTCGGAAGAAATGTTTACCAAACACAACATTAGCAGAAGGTGCCCAAAGGGTGGTGCTAAAGAGCTGAAAAATCACGTAGTACGTCTAGTACGTCACTATGTTTGTGTTTGTTGGCCGACAATTGTGTGCAGTTTGTATGCAAGGCAAATTACTGGCCAACGCCCTTTGGACAAAAGTCCGAAGCTTTGTCTGCGGAAAATCCGATCGGGTGTACGAGGCTTTTAGCCTCATACACCTGATCTGATTTTCCGACAGGAATTGTGTGATGACAGACTGATGGCCTAAAATCCGACCATTTGTACGCTCCATCAGACAATTTTTGTCAGAGCTGCAGAGCTGTAGGTGTGTCTGTGCAAATCCAGGAAGTGAACAGGCAGCAGCTTCAGCTGCTCACAGTTAGAATGGTTGCAGCCAGACTCAGTGGAGGGAGGTTTCTTCAGCATATTTTGCAAGTACAGAATTACAGTATATATAAAATAATATGCAAAGTGGTTGGAGGGAAGTTTCAAAATGGCAAAGATGTTTTTATTACAAATTATGTGAGCAGACTGCAGATCCTCTTTAAGGGCTAAAGCTCTGACTTAATAAAATAATTGTCACATAAAGTTATTGCAAGGGGATGCAGTGTAAGGATATGTGATGTTTTGGGTGCACAGTGGGGTTGATTTACTAAAACTGGAGAGTGCAAATTCTGACACAGCTGTGCATGGTAGCAAATCAGCTTCTAACTTCAGCTTGTTCAATTAAACTTTGACAAAAAACCTGGAAGCTGATTGGTTTATATGCAGATTTGCTCCAGATTTCACACTTTCCAGGTTTAGTAAATTAACCTCAGTGTTTTTACTTTTTGTTTTCAAAGGATGCAGTGCAGTGCTAATGCCCAGGCATAGTCCATTGTTGTCAACATTAAAAAATAAAAAAACTATTGCAACCAGTGACAAATAGGAAATAGGAGAAAACACATACGTAGCATGTGTCTCTGCAATACATGTGGACAAGAATAGGCTGTAAAAAGGCTACAGGCTATCAGCAGCATTATGATGTAACAAAGGATGAAAAAAGGTAAACACCCTTCCCACCCAGCATAGCATTGTGTTACCCACATGACATTAGCCAGCCAGTCTCCCTCTGCCAGTGCTTAGAGTGGAGTGTGTATGTGCTTGGAAACTGTCATGAATGAAAAACAGGTGGTGGCAATGCCCATATTTGGGAAATGATGAGCCTCAGGGCAGGTGGACCTGATGAGGCACTAGTCTCCATGGCTGCAGCACCTATCAGTTGGGCAGAGCCTGATGGTGCACTGTCTTGTTTGAGAGTAGCGGATATAGAATCCACCCACTTTGTGTACTGTCGATCAAATGCAGACCTGGTAGAGAATTTGTTTCTAAGTTCCCTATCAAACTCCACACACCCCATTAAAAACTCCCTAGCCATGATCCTGTCTGTGTGATTGGTGCAGTGTCCAGGGAAGGAGTGCACTGAGGAAGAAATGTCCAGTGTCCCAACCTCAGTGCCAGCCTCTGACAGATTTATGTACCTGTTTCTGAATCTGGCACAACCACTGACAATTTTGATGTGGAGGCCTGATGGAATGTTACAGGATGTCTATGACACTCTTTATATGCATCTTCCTAACTGAGTCACTAACCCAAAACATGTATGAAGATCGGGAATTTGGACTTTACTCCAACTATCCTGTATTGCATTTTTTTCCAGGTCTGTAAATGAGTGAAAAAAAGGGTGCTACCTAACCAATACCATGTACCAATAGAACAATGTATAACATTCCCAAATTCCATAAACCATGAATATGCAATTAAGCAATGAACATCTAATACCATAAGTAGAAAAAATATGAAAAATGAAAATGACAAATGTAGTCCAATTGCTGATATCTTGTGACAAAAACAACATATAAAAAAATATATTAAATGTAAAAGTTCTGTGAAAAATAAAATAAAAAAATACAGTCCACTTTGACATCAGATGCAGCTAAGCAATTAGCACATTCAGATTGTAGTCAGCAATGGAAGGCTCCGTATTTCTATCAATAAAGGCTTCCCTAATTAGATGGTTTTATTTAAATGTTTCTTATTTATTATTTGTTTCTTTCTTTTACAATTTAGCCTAAAGTAATGTAGCGCTACCCCCGGAGGAGCCGCTTAATGTTTGTTTGGTTCTGTACTCTGCCTCTCAACCCCAAGAACTGTCTCAACCCCTCTGGCACACCTGCTTAATAATATTTGTGTAGAACCCAGTAACAGAGAGAAAACACAATAATGATAAACCATGAAGTATATTTACCGACACTTCAGCAGCTGTGGTAGTAAATAGAAACTCACACACAATACCAATGAACCACTTGCAAATGTTTACTATGGTGAAGAACAGAGTAACAGACGAATTAAGACAGGTTATGATTGGTAGGAGGTATTTGTTCAATGCAGTAATATCATACACTTGTACCCGGTCATAAGTTAAAGGAGGTATACGTGAACAGGTGCACAGAGTGATAGATCCTCAAAACTTTTAACACATGTATTGAACACCTTCCCACTGAGGCCTCAGCACACAGACCAATGCACACAAAAATTGCACAAACAGTGAATACAGTAATTCAATACACGTCCTAACGATATTCCACTAAATGGCTCCCTCTAGGTGTCAGTTCAGATCAATTCTCCAATGTAGAGCTTTGTAAAGGAATAAAGCGATGAATGTCTCTCAAGTTCCAGTTCTGTCTTCAGCTAGCTTATTTTATACTGCAGTGTTGAGTTGTGTGATTACTTGTAATCCACAAGAACAGAGAAAAGCAATAACTGTGGAGTAGGATGCTATGGATTCCTTAGCTGAAGAACTATTCCCACTTGCAATTCCTTCTATGTGTGAGCAAAACAGTACTGACCTTACAGCATGGGGAAAAGGAAAGCAAGGCCCCAAAGTCTAGTTGTAAAAGGTTCAGGTGCAGCACATCCACAGCCGTGGAACTACAGGTCTCAGCGGCAGTCTGTATAGAAGAAACTCACTTAGCAATATTACAGTCATTACTTGGAATGGTAGATGCCTTCTCACCTCCTACAGGTGTCTCCGTCAGTGTAGATGGTACCGCCACGCCGTCCTGCTCCTCCTGGTGTGCTGGAAGGCAGATGGCTTCAAATGCTCTGAAGTGCAGGCCGGTCCTACTGCTCGATCAGCAGGGCTGTTTACAAGGATCCCTCTGGGGTGGGCGATCCGCTCTCTGCTGTAGGCCGCAGGCTCTCCCAGCCCTGGGCACACACACAGACCTCCTGCTGGTTGTTGAATGGCGTCCGGAGAGGCCGAAAGCATGCCACGCCTGTCCTTTTATCTGTTTACTCAGCAGGCTGTTCTGTGACTAGGCATTGTGGGTCTGTGACTTGGCATTGTGGGTCCAGTAGTTCCCAGACTGATTTAACAACATGAGTCACTTCCTCATCAAACTATATATCCCACAATGCATAACTGTTTGCTTCTTGAAGAAAATAAATTCTGGTAAAGTTTCAGCGTTCACTAGAGGGAGCCAAACCCTTACTTAAGAGACAATTAACTATTTAATATAATAACTTTAGTAGCAACCCTGTGCTACAGTAATATAAATACAAAATAAATAAATAACTAAATAAAATAAATATAAAGTAATATAAGCAAAGTAACAGATATGTCAGCCACACCCCTAAAGATACCACTTTGACACAGCAGGAATACATGCCTATGGCTAATAAACCATAAGCATGCAAGTCCCCTGCTATGTTGATAACAGCCCAGGTTTATACTTTAAGATTGGGGTCCATGTTTTTTTAGCCCTCTCTCCCTTTCTTCAAGGGTTTTGAGACTGGTGTGAGCATTATCTGTGTTCTTGAATCCAGGACCACCATCAGAAATCATGGGACCCCATATACCTCTCAAAAAATTCCCTAGAGGTCTAATGGGGAAGGTGTCCCCTTATATTCTCAGTTGGTCTAGTGGGACATGCTGTAAAAAAATATACACCACTTACCTGTTCTGCTGTCCCATGCAGCTCTCTCTTTATATAGAGTCAGAATGCACCAGAGCACATCATAACTATGGAAATGGTCCTGTCTCCACACAGTTACAGAGAACTCTTTTTAGGACTGGGGACAATCTGTCTCTTGACAGCAGGAGGACCAGGACTGGACTAATCATTAAGCAAAATAAGCTCATGCATTGGGCAACAAGGGAAATTAAATCCACAGAGTTTTTAAAGGATAAGGATTGATGAGCACTTATGCCCTGTACACACGATTGTATTTCCGATGGAATAAAATCTGATGGAATTTTCCATCGGAATTCTGATGAAGCTGACTTTCATCAGTCTTGCCTACACACCATCAGACAAAATTCCAACCGTCCAAAATGCCGTGACGTAAAACACTCAGACGAGCCGAGAAAAATTAAGTTCAATGCTTCTGAGCATGCATCGACTTGATTCTGAGCATGCGTGGGTTCCACACAGACGATCAGAATTTCCTATCGTTTTTTTTTTCCATTGGAAAAATTTAAAACAGGTTCTATTTTTTAACACTGATGGAAAAAAGTCTGATGGGGCCCACACACGATCGTTTTTTCCGAAGAAAAAAGTCCATCTGACTTTTTTCATTGGAAAAAACCAACCGTGTGTACAGGGCATTACTCTTTTGCCCCTTTGCCCTGATCTTACTGATTCCACGGTTCTTCTCCTCCAATGTATGGTTACCATGATCTGATTGCCATTGCATTCAAAGTTTAGTTACATACCGGACTACAGGTACTCTCTTTTCTGGTCGTGCAGGTGCATTAAAGCCCAATAGGATTATGTGGGCCTCGTCTACCTTTGTCTTTCTTTCAAGTATATTTTTACATTATTGGACAAAAATTGCACAGCT
The DNA here is from genome assembly GCA_029206835.1 of Rana muscosa. Lineage (NCBI taxonomy): Eukaryota > Metazoa > Chordata > Amphibia > Anura > Ranidae > Rana > Rana muscosa. Next base: position 58,915,207 of record CM055119.1, read on the forward strand.
GAGCCTCTGTTTTCTCAACTTATGTGTGTTAAGATCCAACAAAACAACAACGTGAAAAAACAGACTGGATGCCTTGTCTAAGGCGGGGGGCTTATCGGAATCCAGGAGCCCCCTTTAATAAGGGGGCCCCCAGATCCCGCCCCCCCCACCCTATGTGAATGAGTATGGGGTACATCGTACCCCTACCCATTCACCTGTGGGAAAAGTGTCAATAAAAAAAACACACTAGACAGCTTTTTAAAGTCATTTTTTAGGCAGCTCCGGGGGTCTTCTTCCAACTTCGGGGGTCTTCTTCTGACTTCGGGGGTCTCTTCCGACTCTCCGGTGCCTTCTCCACGCTCTCCGGTTCTTCTCCCGCTCTCCGGTGCTTTCTGCCTTCTGCTGGCCCCTGCGCTATCTTCTTCCAGCTCTTTTGCTAGCGGGGGCCTGGTCTTCATCGTCGTCTTCTTCCCTCTTCTCTCCTGGAGATGTTGACTATCCCGTTATAATACAGTGTGCGTGGCACGCAATAATTTATATAGGCATGGGGCGTGGTCACCGGGTGATGTCACCCGGTGACCCCGCCACCCTATGACGTCACAGCCCGGGGAATTATGGGACTGTGACGTCATAAGGGAGCGGGGTCACATCACCCGGTGACCACGTCCCATGCCTATATAAATTATTGCATGCCGCGCACACTGCATTACAGCGGGAGACCTCGTTGTGTCAACATCTCCAGGAGAGAAGAGGGAAGACGACGACAATGAAGACCGGGCCCCGCTAGCAAAAGAGCTGGAAGAAGATAGCGGAGGGGCCGGCAGAAGGCTGAAAGCACCGGAGAGCAGGAGAAGAACCGGAGAGCGCGGAGAAGGCACCAGAGAGTCGGAAGAGACCCCTGAAGTTGGAAGAGGACCTCTGAAGTCAGAAGAAGACCCCCAAAGTCGGAAGAAGACCTCCGGAGCTGCCTAATAAATGACTTTAAAAAGCTGTCTAGTGTGTTTTTTTTATTGACACTTTACCCCCAGGTGAATGGGTAGGGGTACGATGTACCCCAGACTCATTCACATAGGGTGGAGGGGCCATGATCTGGGGGCCCCCTTATTAAAGGGGGCTCCCGGATTCCGATACGCCCCCTGCCCGGAGACCTCGACAACCAACAGCCAGGGTTGTCAGGAAGAGGCCCTTGTCCCCATCAACATGGGGGCAGGGTACTTTGGGGTGGGGGGGCGCAGGCCGCCCCCTGCCCAAAAGAACCCACCCCCCATGTTTAGGGCATGCGGCCTGGTACGGTTCAGGGGGGGGGCGCTCGCTTGTCCCCACCCCCTCTCCTGACCGGCCGGTCTGCGTGCTTGGATAAGGGTCTGGTATGGATTTTGGGGGGACCCCCACGCTGTTTTTTTCGGCGTAAGGTGTTCCCCTTAAAATTTATACCAGACCTAAGGGCCTGGTATGCTCTTGGAGGGGAACCCATGCCGCTTTTTTATTTAAAATTTTGCGTTGAGTTCCCCCTCATGATTCATACCAAATACCAGCTTCGTGGGAGGGGTTTGCCTTAGAGCTGGTTCACAGAGGTGCGACTTCCTGTAAAGTTGCCTCTCTATGAACGGGGATCCGACTTGGAGGCGACTTCCATTGAAATCAATGGGTACAAGTCGCCTAGAAGTTGGATTGAAGTCGTACAGGAACCTTTTTTGAAGTCGGAGCGACTGCAGTTGTGTACATTAAGACGACTCCATTCACTTCCACAGCGCGACTTGGGGCAACTTGGGGCAACTTGAAGTCGGATCCCGAGTCGCCCCTGTGTGAACCGGCTCTTAAGCTCTATGTTTGTCCCAAGCATATTTGAAGCCGTTTACTGTTGACTGTCTCATTACCTCTGCTGGTAGTTTATTCCAAGCATCAATTACATTTTCAGTAAAATAATACTTTCTAAGATTAGTTTTGAACTTTCCTCCATGTAGTTTAAAGTCATGTCCCCATGTTCTTGATTTTGGTTTCATATTGAAAAAACTGCCCTCCTGAACCTTTTTCACCCCCTTGATGAAAATGAAAAAAGATTTATGAATTTTCAAACTATTATTTCACTTTCAGCACTTATTGAGCCTTAATTTATTGTCAGTTATGCAAGGGAAGGGCCGAGGAGGGCAACCATTGTTGAGCTGTGCCTAAGGCATCAGTTTCCCATAATCACCAGGCCTGGTACAGAATAACTGACTGAAGTCCTTTACTTGTGGCTCTGTTTGCAGCCTTTCAATCATGCATATCATCCTGTATGCTTGCTGTGCTGAGATTTTATTTTTGAAGAGGGATCATGTAATTTTTTATTATTTTGCAAAAAAAGTTTATAAAAAATAAAATAAAAACCTCAGCACCAGCCTGTATTATTTCTTCATTGCCTCACCATTTTTTCGTTTCCAGGGCTGTGATATGTTGGCTAACGATTACTCCATCATGCATCACTGTAGCCAAATGAAACGTATATCAATTTTTGAGACAGATAAAATATTTATTTTATTTTGGTGGTATTTTTTAAACCACTAGTTTTTTTTAAATAAATATATATATATATATATATATATATATATATATATATATAAGCACTGCGCAAACTGTTGGATATTTCCAGTACTTTCTGTTAACATGAAAATGCCAGGTCAGTGCAAACATCCCCAAAATGACCCCTTTTTTGAAGGTAGACACCCCAAAGTAATTTCATTTTTTCCCAAATTTTGGGGAAATTAAGACAAGTGCATGAAGTACACATAAAGTTAAGGATGGAGATGAAGGGGTTAATGTGCAAATGTGCAGAATAAATTGAATGGTTAATATACAGGTTACATAAAGATACACTTTGGAGATCAGATGTATTAAAAAACTTTACTTGCAGCTGCTGCATTTATTCATTAGATCCTGTTTCCTCCTCCTCCTCTTTTATAATAAAAAGGGGAGGGCCCACAGATGTAAACATACATTTTAACATCATGTGATTGCTGTGATTGGTCTCTCTATGTCCAATCACATAGATCTGAAGTCACAGTGCCACCCAAATCAGCTCTGTAAAAATCATCCAATAATAGAGCAGTCTGAGGATGGCTCTTTTTAAAGATATTGTTGAATGCAACACACAACCAATGGTGCTTTATCCATTGCTATTTATAAATGACACTGGGTAAATAAATGTCCACCACTTCACTGCAGTGGCGGCTGGTGCTCAAAATTTTTGGGGGGGCGCAAACAAACTGAAAAAAAAAATCAATTGCCACCACTGTGCTCATTAAACGCAGCCACTGTGCCCAAACGCCACCAGTTTGTCCCCTCAAATGCAGCCAGTTTGTCCCCAAATGCAGCCAGTTTGTCCCCATATACAGCCAGTTTGTTCCCATATACAGCCAGTTTGTTCCCATATACAGCCAGTTTGTTCCCATATACAGCCAGTTTGTTCCCATATACAGGCAGTTTGTTCCCATATACAGCCAGTTTGTCCCCATATACAGCCAGTGTGTCCCCCAAATGCAGCCAGTGTGTCCTCATATACAGCCAGTGTGTCCCCATATATAGCCAGTGTGTCCCCCAAATGCAGCCAGTGTGTCCCCATATACAGCCAGTGTGTCCCCCAAATGCAGCCAGTGTGTCCCCATATACAGCCAGTGTGTCCCCCAAATGCAGACAGTGTGTCCCCATATATAGCCAGTGTGTCCCCATATACAGCCAGTGTGTCCCCATATATAGCCAGTGTGTCCCCCAAATGCAGCCAGTGTTTCCCCCAAATGCCGCCAGTGTGTCCCCCATATACAGCCAGTGTGTCCCCATATATAGCCAGTGTGTCCCCATATATAGCCAGTGTGTCCCCATATATAGCCAGTGTGTCCCCCAAATGCAGCCAGTGTGTCCCCATAAATAGCCAGTGTGTCCCCATATACAGCCAGTGTCCCCCCCCAAATGCAGCCAGTGTGTCCCCCAAATGCAGCCAGTGTGTCCCCATATATAGCCAGTGTGTCCCCATATATAGCCAGTGTGTCCCCCAAATGCAGCCAGTGTGTCCCCATATACAGCCAGTGTGTCCCCCATATGCAGCCAGTGTGTCCCCCAAATGCAGCCAGTGTGTCCCCCAAATGCAGCCAGTGTGTCCCCATATATAGCCAGTGTGTCCCCCAAATGCAGCCAGTGTGTCCCCATATACAGCCAGTGTGTCCTCCAAATGCAGCCAGTGTGTCCCCCAAATGCAGCCAGTGTGTCCTCATATACAGCCAGTTTGTCCCCCAAATGCAGCCAGTGTGTCCCCATATACAGCCAGTGTGTCCCCCCAAATGCAGCCAGTGTGTCCCCCAATTGCAGCCAGTGTGTCCTCATATACAGCCAGTTTGTTCCCAAATACAGCCTGTTCCCCCCCAGCCCTGCACTTACCTTCCTCGGTCCGCGCCGTCCTCGATGTCTTCTCCCGCCCTCTATGTCGCTTCAGCCAATCAGGTTACCGGTAACCAGATCCGGTGAATCTGATTGGCTGAAACCCCCCCAGTCTTCTCCAAGGAACGCACCCCCGTGCGTACCTAGGAGGAGTTTTTGGAAGCCGAATACAGCGTGAGAGCTGTATTCGGAAAGCCTATCAGAGCCGCTGGCTCTGATAGACACTTCCAAGTCACACCCACCGCCGGCCACCGCTCTAATTCATATGGCCGGCGCTCACCAGGAGGCCGGCCATATGAATAGTGGGCAGCGCGGCAGCGGTGACAATACACAGATTCATGCAATGCATGAATCTATGTATTGTCTTTCAGTGGCGGTGCGGGAGCGAGAGGGGGTGGCGCTCCGGCGCCCTCTATGGACGCACCGCCACTGCTTCACTGTTTAAAGATGTCTAGTGGTAGTGAAAGTTTAAAGCCCAGGAGAGTGTATTTTTAGTTCCCACATAGCAAGCAATTGTGCTACAAGTTTGAAAATGACTTGCTAGACTTGCCAGGCTTCACAAGTTTGTTGCACAAATGCAGCAAGTCCACATTGCATGACTCCAGATCAACTTTCTTTGCAAACAGTCTGCAAGTCTGCTTCAAGTTCTGGTTCAGCTATGATGTGCAATAGCCATCCCACCACAGGGGTCACGGTGGCTGAATTATATTGCTGTAGACTTGCAGAGCTCTTGCTGTGGACTCACCACTGCAATTTTGCTCTTGTTAGAGACTTGCCACGCAAATTTGCTACAAATTAGAAAAGTGTCAACTACAACTTGTACTTTCAGTGCTCTGCAAGTGAACAACTTGCCAGTGAAAATGTGCAGCAAGTTAACAGACTTGCCACCAATCATTGCTATCTGCTTATTCACCCATCTAGGACATTAGGCAGTTTTGGAAATTCATCTCTAAATGTGTAGTACATTCCTCAATACATATAACAGAAAATATATGTATATTATGTAGCGGTACTCCTGTAGGAGCCACAGGAATTACTGTTGAGGTCTTCTCAACTTCTGCACAAAGAACACAACAGGCACACAACATGCTCAGTCTGGGTTCATATACGAAGGGTCCCACATTCAATTTGCATGACAGGAGATTGTGACCGGCTCTCTATGGAGCTGGTTCAAATATCTCAGTTGCAGCTGCAGAGTGGCTTGCACAGGAACGCTGTGCGTCTTTGCCTCAGGTTCAGGGCTGAATTCAGGCAAATATGTGTCCCTGATTTGTCCCTGAAACGGAGAACAGGAACGCACCGGACTCCTGCTGCGAGCCACATCCATCAGAGGTGTGAACCCGGCCTCATTCACTCTTTCTCCAAGGACAAGTCTAGGGGACGTTGTTTTTGTTTTTTTTATCTTTGGAGAACTTGGATAGGGATCAGGCAACTGCTGGGATACTCTAAAGATAAGAACTATGTATAACTGAGGACTTGGTTTTCCTTTTTAGGACAAGCTAAGATGAAGTCCAAGTTTGTAACAAACAATAGACTTAAGTAGTAGTAGAGCCATTATAGCAAAGTCCCTTTAAGTAGAACAGTGTCTGGACAGAGCTCTTTAGGACACCAGTCAGTGTCCCTTTAATAGACCCAAAGCTGACTATAACAAGGCACCAGAGGGGTAACTAAAGCACAAGGTCCCCAAAATCTTTCAATGTTTGTACTCACAAGGCCCAGGGACCAATGGAGCCCCCTTATGATCTTCCAATCGATGCCCTCCAGTAATACCAGACATATTTATGGCAAACAGCTCCCCTCAGTCAGCTTCTTCCAAGTACCTGGGTCTCAACATTTCTCCTTCAGGTCACCCACCTGAGGCCTCCTTACTGCAGCTTGTGTATAGGATAGCGGTAGGCCCCCCTCAGGCTGGACTCCTCCACTCTGGGACAAGACCCTGAGCTCTGTGTTCTCTCAGAATAAATACAGTCTCCCAACATTTCTTCAGAGCCTGCTACTCTGGCATACGCTGGGGCTGTATCAATGTTCATGCTGCCATCTGCATAGGTCCACACCTATCATCCAGAAACTTCTCAATTTACCTGTATACAGAGGGAGCTATGCAGCAGACTGGCAGCAGCAGAGCACGCAGATCAGATCTAACTACTAAACAATCACAGCTCACTGGGTACAATGAACCAAACTATGCTTTTACCTTACCCAAAATTAAAGTCCCACTGCCTACAGTGTGACAACTGAATTTACCTATCAAAAACACACACTGAGGCTGGGTTCACACTATTGCTAATTGGATGCAGGTTTCCCCGCATCCAATTTGCATGTCAGGAGATTGTGACAGGCTCTCAATGGAGCTGGTTCACACATCTCCGGAGCGGCTCCGGTCCGAATTACACAGGAGTCCTGCGCATCTTCTGGTCCATTTCAGGTCCGAATTCAGCCAAAAATTCGGGCTGAAACGGTGAACAGGGACGAACCAGACCACGGCTGTGAGCCGCTTTGTGCTGTGGTGTGAACCCAGCCTTAAGCCTGGTACACAGGATCGGACTTTTGTCCGAAGGGCGTTGTCCATGAACTTGTCTTGCATACAGTACAAACGGCAAGGAATTGTCGGCCAACCAACACAAAGCGATGTGGTTTTTCAGCTCTTTAGCGCCACCCTTTGGGCAACTTCTGCTAATGTTGTGTTATGGTGAGCATTGCTTCTGAGCATGCGTGTTTGTACTTTGGAGTCTTGTCCGACGGACTTGTGTAAACACGCTCGGAAAATCCAACAACACTCGATTGTTGTCGGAAAATTTTAAAGCATGCTATCCAACAACAATTGTCCAATGGAGCATACAAACGGTCGGATTTTCTGCCAACAGCCTGTCATCACACAATTTGCACAATTTTCGTGTGTATGAGGCTTTACACTTAGCACCTGCCTGGGAGGGTGCTACCTCATATACTGTAAATGTAATCATCAATTAATAAAAAGGAAAGGAATGAGCTCCAATAATACAAATCTTAAGAAAATGTGTGTGTAAATGAAAATTACTCTGGTTCCAATATACAGTATATGTCTAAATAATATATTGCAGGAGAGTACACATAAAACATTTTTTCATTCAAAATACGTTTGAGTCACTGATTTCCTGACTATTTAATCATGCAATCTGACTTTTGTTTGCTAAATAATATAAAATTGTATCTGATCATTTAGCCTAGTACAGAAATGTTTTCACATACTCTTGCAGAATCATTCTTTTTTTTTTTTTAACTGCAATTTATTCTGAAGACATGGTATATCTTGAATTAATTTCAGAGGAGCATCTCGAGAAAATAAAGTGACTGACAATTTGACCAGCCACGCATTCTTCAGTATTCTGAAAACATTTTAATTAGTCCGTACCTCTCTATTGAGAGCTGCAAAATAATATGTGGGAATTTCACAAACCATTTTTGTGAAAAAAAAAATCTCTTTAATTGAAAAAAGTGGGAACAAAAGTTTAAAAATAAATATGGACAGGCATTGCTTTGAAAAAAATTTATTGCACAGCAGGGGACATAAATAAGTACTTAATTAACAAGCTGCAGCCCCTGCTTGCCCTCTTAAAAATACACACACATTTAAAGTTTGCCCAATTAAATGTCTGCAGCCTGTTGGTAAAAACAGGAATGTAATTTTTGTCTTACAGTTTTTAAGAAGACAGGTTCAGCGAAGAGTACAAGCAATTTAATAATGTTTTAAAAAGTCCAAGTGCATACTTTCCATATGCTAGATTAGTTCTGGCATAAATAAATAGTAATATTTTGTACCTAAATATATAAAATGTCATATCATTTGTCACCACAGACAAAATGTGAAAGTTTAAAATCGAATAACAATATTAACAAAACAATAATAATAATAATCATCATAATAATAATAAGATATCAAAACATTTTAATATGTGTATAGTTTACAATTGCAGTTTAGAGCAAAAACTATTTGTTAACTTTTTTTTAGGGCCTCTGTCAACCAACTTTGAGCTTGTGTCAATAGCATTAGTTTGATATCAGTTTCTGAGCTCATTTAGAAATCACTGACAGGTGCAATTAAACTGAAGTTGATCACTGATCTGCCTTTGACCTGCTTCAAGTCTTGTATGGGAATGCTGTTTGAAGGGAACAAAAGCCTGTGGACACAAGTCCATATGCCTCATTCACACTTGTGGTTCAGGGCAGTAAAAATATGTGGCAGACCCACCCACTGGTTGTAACCCAGTCAAATAAATGGGTTATTGAAAACACAAGAAATGCATGTGATTTGGGTGTGGTAGTGCTGTTTTTTGAGGGGTTAAAACAGACAGTGGGGAGGAGGCACAACACCTTCTCACTGCCTACAAAAGCCCTTTGAAAATTGATTCACCATAGATTGCTCTTCAGAGAGTGAGACAAGTGTAAAGAATCCCTTACTGTATGATGAGTTGAGTTAAAGTAGGGATCACTTCAGACAAAATAATTTAACCCAATAGGACCAATTATGTATGCATTATCCTCCCTTTTTTTTTTTTAAGTTTAGAATAAAGTAGGAAAGGATTAGAACTCCTGTGATGTTTCTGTTGCTGTCTGTGCTCCTCCCACTAGGTGGGTTTACTCTCTTTATTTGTCCTCGTGAGTTTTGCCACTGAAGCCCTGTACACACGGGCGGGAATCCCTTTCGGAAAAAAAGTCAGTTTTCTCAACGGGATTCCTGACAAGCTTGTCTTGCAAAGCCCTGTGTACTGACGGCCATTCAAACAAACTGAGTTCTTTTGAATGGCAAGAACACGGTGACATCATCGACTACGATGAGCCAGCGCTCGTCCCATTTGATGCCGTTGCTGCCATCTTGCTACACCCCACACTAACCTTGTATGATACCGTGCATGCGTCAAAGTCTTTTCGAGCATGCGCGGGTTTACTGTGGAACAGGTAAGCATACAGACGACCGTTTTTTTCGACAGGAAAACTCTGCCGAGAATTCTGACGAGAAAAATAGAGAGCATGTTGTCATAGAATGCTAGCAAACCAGACTGTGTGACTGCACAGAGGAGACCAAACAGGTGTAGGTGAAAGTGTAACAATTTATTAACCCCTTCCTTACTGGGCACATATACCCCCTTCCTGCCCAGGCGAAATTTCAGCTTTCAGCACTGTCACGCTTTGAATGACAATTGCGCGGTCATGCGACGTGGCTCCCAAACAAAATTGACGTCCTTTTTTTCGCACAAATAGAGCTTTCTTTTGGTGGTATTTGATCACCTCGGCGGTTTTTATTTTTTGCGCTATAAACACAAATAGAGCGACAATTTTGAAAAAAAAGCAATATTTTTGATTTTTGCTATAATAAATATCCCAATTTTTTTATTTATTTTTTTTTCCTCAGTTTAGGCCGATACGTATTCTTTTACATATTTTTGGTAAAAAAAAATCGCAATCAGCGTTTATTGATTGGTTTGCGCAAAAGTTATAGCGTTTACAAAATAGGGGGATAGTTTTATGGCATTTTTATATATTTTTTTTTTTATTAGTACTGGCGGCGATCAGTGATTTTTTTTGTGACTGCGACATTATGGCAGACACATCGGACACTTTTGACACTAATTTGGGACCATTCACATTTATACAGCGAACAGTGCTATAAATATGCACTGATTACTGTATAAATGTGACTGGCAGGGAAGGGGTTAACACTAGGGGGCGAGGAAGGGGTTAAATGTGTTCCCTGGGAGTGATTGTTACTGTGGGGGGAGGGGACTGACTGGGGGAGGTGACCGATCTGTGTCCCTATGTACAAGGGACACAGCATCGGTCTCCTCTCCCTGACAGGACATGGATCTCTGTGTTTACACACACAGATCCATGTCCTTGTCTCTGTAACCGCTGATCGGGGGTGCCTGGCGGACATCGCGGCCACCAGGCACGCGCATCGGCATTGCAGTGAAGCGCCGGACACGTGCGCGCGCCCCCCAGTGGCCAAATAGCGGAGGCCGTATAATAACGGCCTCCCGGCATTTGACAACCACCTTGCGGCCGTATATTCTCGTACGGCGGGCGCGAGGTGGTTAAGGGAAGTAAACAGACAAATAAACACCTCCAACAGAACACAGTGCAGTGACCAAACCAAATAACAGTGACTTAAAGAAAATATATACAATAAGGGTAGTAAAGGCCAGGCCGAGGTCATACACAAGGGGATCGAAGCAGATGGGTATGGATGGGAATCAAACAGGAACAGGGAGGGGACGGATGGATTGGCTGCAGAGCAGGGATCCAAGGTAACCAGGTAACAGGAGGACAGGGGACCGTGGAAATCAGGAGACAGGAGGGACAGATGCAGGATGGGCTCAGGTTAGGGATTAGGTCGGATTGGGTCAGACAGGATGCAGGCTCAAAGTCCAGATCACAGGTCCTAGGTCCAGGAGAGAGATACCAGGGCAAGGAGTGTTTTTACTTGCCGGGTATTTAAAGGAAGTCTTGTAATCAGGCTTCAGGTCACAGCTGACCTCAGGAAGTGCTGCCTGTCCCACACTGCTGGAATACACCCGCTGGTGGACGCCGGTACTACAGTCCATGGATCATGCATTAACACCAGCAGGTGAGATCCTCCAACAAAGATATTGGCTGCAAGAGGACACCTGCTGGCGGACACTAGTACTGCAGTCCAAAGGACCAACAGCACCACCAGCGGGTGAAGCCTTTCCTGACACAGGTTCTCTATTTTTCTTGTCAAGATTTCCCAAAGAGAAACCATACACACGAATGGTTTTCTCTGCAAAAAGCTCTCCCAGCAGCTTTCTTGCCGAGAAAACCGGTCGTGTATACAAGGCTTAAGACAGAAAGTGATAGGAAATCCAACCAGAAGAAGAAGTGGGGGTAAATTGTCTAATGGGGACACCTGTTTCAGTGACAACTGTTAAAGGCTAGGTTAACATTTATGGTTTGGGGGTAGTAAAAACACGTAGTCAAGCCATTTTTTTACTGCCACCCAATCACTCCCCCTTAAAGCAGAGCTCCACCCGCAAATTTTTTTTTTTAAAGTCAGCAGCTACTAACACTGTAGCTGCTGACTTTTAATCAGGACACTTACCTTTCCTACTCTCCCGCGCTGATGGCCCCCCCGATGCCGATCCCTCGATCAGTGCAGGTCCAGCACCGCCATCCACACTAAGGGACGGCGTGTCAAATCTTTAAAACAACCCCCTTCCCTGGACCGATGACGCCTATCTCACAAAACCCTGATTTTTTGCCAGACATTGTTACCAGGGATATGACCATGAACCCCCCCCGACCCACCGGTTAGGGCACATAAATTCTTTCACAATAAAACGCTTCTCTCCCACCCGGAAATGTCTTCTAAGTTCCCTTACTTGAACATACCCTTCTTCAAATTCCTACAACTACGCCACTTTTTCCACAGTGCCCCAATACTCTCACATTGGTATAGGGACTTCACCCCCTTTGAGCAATTGAGCAACGCAACTGCACCCCTGAACCATCTAATCTCTTCATTGTATTCTCTCCTACTATCTAGCACTGTCCCCAACACTAGAATTAATAGATTATGGGAAAAAGACTTATCAGTGACTCTATCCGAGGATGATTGGGACCGCGTGTGGGAATACACACACAAAGGATCCATCAATGTAACCGCACAAGAGAACAGATTCAAAATATACTCTAGATGGTATCGAACACCAGACAAAATACATAAATTTTTCCCAAACATCCCCCCAACCTGCTGGAGATGTAACTCGGCTACGGGCTCTCTAATCCATATATGGTGGGATTGCCCACTGATACAAACATTTTGGAAAGAGGTACATGACCACATCGTTCGTATTACCACTTACACCCCTGATTTTACCCCAGGGCGATATTTACTACACCATACTTCCTTACCGAGGTCGACTTATCGTAAATCCCTTACACTTCACCTCATTAATGCCGCTTCCCAATGCATTCCCTTACATTGGAAATGCACTACTCCCCCTACTATAGCAGAATGGCACGCCCGGGTGGACAAAATAGCGGAAATGGAAGGGCTCATCCACCAGGCTAGAGATACCCACACCAAATTCAGACTCACTTGGGCCTGTTGGACGCATTATAGAGACCCCTCGAGGGCCGACAACACGCCTGCCACACCTCTGTCCCTAGTGATCTCAGACTCAGTCGTAGTTCACGAAACCACCAGAGACATCCGTCATTCTCACACCTAATCCCCCTTCCCCCTCTCTCGCTCTCTTTCTCCTCCCAATATACATTATCTCCCATGTTACATTCTACCGCATATCCATGTTTCCTTCATGGGAGACTACTCGGATTACATCTCTTATTGTTAATTATATATAGTGTTAGACGTTAGACAACCTACAAGGAGCCTCCGAAAGCCACGGACTCCGTTGGGATACCAAAAAGTCCAAGAGCCATTAGGTATCTATTCATCGCTGAACCACACCTGACCTAGCGTTGACTTAAATTTCTTAGGGCCCCCTCCCGCTCACAGTTTGATCCCTTTTGGGGTGAACGGGTTATGGGTAGGCCTGTACTGGTTCATTGTCTCATCTCTTGCACGGTTCTCATCCCATATGGTACGCCTCTTTATCCTTTTCAAGTTTTAGTGAATCCAGCTAAATCGGCCACCAGTTATACTTAGTTACATGTGGTTTTGCAGTTACTTTGTGTATTCTGAGTACGCTCGTTTGGCTACTGTACCACGGTGCTGGCCAGCATTGACTGTTCTGACAATCTGTATTTCTTATGCACTTGTTGTAATATACTCATGTGGATGTTATCCATAATGTATTGCCTTCCATGGACTCTGTACATGTGAAAAATTAATAAAAATTGTTTAAAACACAAAACACTAAGGGAAACAGGCAGTGAAGCCTTACGGCTTCACTGCCCGTTTCCTACTGCGCATGCGCGAGTCTCGTGCCGACTTGTGAATGGGCGGCTGCTCTCTGGGATTACTCACAGTTCCCAGAAGGCAGCGCGCCCATTCACCAGAAGACACAGCGAGTAGGAGGGATGAAGAAGATCCACCTCGGATAAGGAAGAGGCAGATTAGGGACTTCCACATAGCAACCGGTATTTCGGGTGAGTAAAAAATGTATTTATTTTTTTTTCAATATTTTTGCTGCATTTTTGTGTATTTTGTTTTTTCAGGGTGGAACTCCGCTTTAAGCTGAAGGGCAGTGGATGAAGGTGTATACCTGCTGTGCCTACCAACAATTCTCCCCTTGGCATGTTCAGTAGAAAGGACCACCCACTGAATGTGGCCTATTCAACAGAATTGCGCAACTGCCTCAAAACTTTGTGAAATGCATATGGTTGCTATGTAGTGGTGCAAGTTTTATGGCTTAAAACAGGCAGTGAGGCAAAATAATGCCTCCTCAGCACCTATCAAACACTCTCTAAAAAGCAATCCATTGTTTATCATTGTTCAAAGGTTGTCACCTGTGTAAATGGGCCCTAAAATGAGAATTCTCCTCATCTTGTAGAGATTTTCTCTCCCTTTCCACTGTGTTTTTGGAACAGGAAATTAAAGGCAATCTACCTAATGAGAGAGGGATAGCAAATAAAAATAGAACCCTCTTCTACTGTATTTATAATTAAAAAAAAAAATATATATATATATTGTGAGGGGGTTAGCTCGGCAGCGGGTGTGTGTGACCCCCGGGATGGGCTCCCCACACAAAACAGGCCCAGCAAACGGAGGTTGTGGTTTTCAAAATCAAAAAGGTGCGGTTTATTTTCTATTTACAGTGACAAAACACAGCAAAGCAAAAGAAACATAACCAAAATAAATCCTGGTCAAGTTGACCTCTGACTAAACATACAGGTTTCCTAACTAACAACTGGGATCAGCCTAGTGCTGTCCTAGTCCCTAAGTCCCTGGTTTTAAATGTCCAAGCAAATAGCCACACAGGCTTTGTCTCACCGCACAGGGGTTCACTCTCCCTAGACAGTCCACACAGGTCTGGTTCCAGGCATGAGCTAACATCTAATGAAGCTGGGAGTTCTTATAGAGGCCTAAATGAGCTGACAAGCTTCAGCTGGTCTCATCAACTCCCTGTCTGCACGACGCCCAGCCCTCTCCCTAGAGGTATGAGTCATCCATGAGCCCACTAGCCTTATACAACTCTCCACCTAGTTGTATAAGTCGGCGTAAAGCCTGAATCTGGGCGAAATATATCTACCCCCCTGGATGCAACCAGGTGACTTTACCTTCCTGCTGTCACATACCCCCCCTCTTGTTTTAACCTCGGGGTTGGAACACCAGCAATCAGGCATTCATGTACTCGAGACAAAGCATCCACATTCCCCATTTGAACGCCAGGGCGATGCTTTACTGTGAAGTTGAATTCCTGGAGGGCCAGGAACCACCTATTCACTCTTCTATTTGTTTCCTTGTTTTGAGCCATCCACTTTAACGGAGCGTGATCCGTAACCATGTCAAAGTGCCTACCTAGCAGGTAGTACCGAAGGGAATCTAGAGCCCACTTCACCGCTAAACACTCCTTTTCAACGGTGGCGTAATTTACCTCATGGGACTTCAACTTCCTGCTGAGGTAAATGACTGGGTGCTCTTCCCCGTTCCAGACCTGGGACAATACTGCTCCTAACCCCACATCTGACGCATCACTTTGTACGACAAAGTCTTTAGAGAAGTCGGGTGAGTACAACACTGGCTGGCTACATAAGGCTTGTTTCAAGAATTGGAATGCTGCCTCAGCCTCGGGGGTCCATTTAATCATGACCGACCCTTTCCCCTTCGTCAGGTTGGTTAGGGGCACAGCCTTAGAAGCAAAGTGGGGAATGAATCGCCGATAATACCCAGCGATTCCCAGAAAGGCTCGTACCTGCTTCTTGCTGTTGGGACGTGGCCAACTCTGGATGGCCTCGACTTTGTTGAGTTGGGGTTTTATTACTCCCCTCCCAATGGTGTACCCAAGATATTTGGCCTCCTCCTGCCCAATGGTACACTTCTTGGGGTTAGCCGTAAACCCCGCTTCCCGAACAGAGTCCAGGACTGCTTGCACTTTTGGCAGATGTGAGGCCCAATCTGTGCTATGGACAATTACGTCATCCAGGTAAGCCGCAGCATACTTCCGATGGGGCCTCAGCATCTGGTCCATTTTCCGCTGGAATGTGGCCGGCGCATTCTGTAACCCGAACGGCATTCTTTTATATTGGAACGCCCCGTCTGGGGTTACAAATGCGGTTTTCTCTTTGGCCGACTTGGCCAGGGGGATTTGCCAATACCCTTTTGTGAGGTCAAGAGTCGTCATGTATCGGGCTGTTCCCAGCCGGTCGATCAACTCATCTATACGTGGCATGGGGTAGGTGTCAAATTTTGTAACTTTGTTCAACTGACGAAAATCGTTACAAAATCGCCAGCTCCCATCCGGTTTAGGCACCAACACGATGGGACTAGACCAATCACTTTGGGACTCCTCTATCACCCCTAAGTTCAGCATTTTCTGTACTTCCTCCCGTATTGCCTCCCGTCGAGCCTCTGGGATCCGATAGGGTTTTAACTTCACCCTTTCACCGGGCGGGGTAATGATGTCATGCTCTACCCCAGATGTTTGTCCCGGCAGCTCAGAGAATACCTCCTTGTTGCGAAGCACAAACTCCTTAACCTCCTGTTGTTGGGGTTGTGACAAGGTGGCTGCTATTCCAACCTCAGGAATCACGCAACCAGTTTGAGCTGGTGACCAAGTGTCTGCGACTAGGGACTCTCTATCCCTCCAGGCTTTCAACAGATTAACGTGATAGATCTGTTCGGGCTTTCGCCTTCCTGGTTGTCTGACCTTGTAATTCACTTCGCTCACTTTTTCCATTATCTCGTAGGGGCCTTGCCATTTGGCAAGGAATTTACTTTCAACCGTAGGGACAAGTACCAATATCCTATCCCCCGGGGAAAAGGTACGGGTCTTGGCTCCACGGTTGTACACTCTCTGCTGTGCCAACTGCGCTTGGGCCAAATGTTCCTTCACGATGGGCATTACCTGTGCAATTCGATCTTGCATCAGGGCGACATGCTCAATCACACTCCTGTGGGGAGAACTCTCACTTTCCCAAGTTTCCTTGGCAATATCCAACAGCCCTCTTGGGTGTCTCCCATACAGTAACTCAAAGGGGGAGAATCCCGTAGAGGATTGGGGCACCTCCCTATTAGCAAACATCAAATAAGGAAGTAAACAGTCCCAATCCTTTCCATCTCTATCCACCACTTTCTTCAACATTTGTTTTAGGGTTTTGTTGAATCTTTCAACCAGCCCATCGGTTTGGGGGTGATACACAGACGTACGCAATTGCGTCACTTTGAACAATTTACACAGCTCTTTCATAACCCGGGACATAAAGGGTGTACCTTGGTCCGTAAGCAGTTCTTTACAAATACCCACCCGGCTAAAAACAAGAGATAGCTCTTTGGCTATGGTTTTGGCCGAGGTATTTCGGAGAGGGATCGCTTCTGGATAACGGGTGGCATAGTCCATTATAACTAATATGTACTGGTGCCCCCTAGCGGACTTGATTATAGGACCTACCAAATCCATGGCGATCCTCTCAAACGGGACCTCAATGATGGGTAGAGGGACCAGCGGGCTACGGAAATGTGGCATCGGGGCCAACCTCTGACACACAGGGCAGGAGGAACAATAATTTTCTACGTCCTTCATCACCCCCGGCCAATAGAATCTCTGTAATACCCTCTCTCGGGTTTTCTCTGTCCCCAGATGACCTCCAAGAATGTGCCCATGGGCCAACTCCAACACCAACTTCCTGTAAGGTTTGGGCACCACAAGCTGCTCAACGGTTTCTTCTGCCCTTTTTGCCACCCGATACAGTAGGTCCTTCTCTACGCTGAAGTATGGGTAAGTGCAGGTATTATCTGGGTTCACTAACTCGCCATCTATTTTCACTACGTTTTCCCGTGCCTTTATTAGGGCGGGGTCTTTCAACTGTTCTGTGGCAAAGTTTTCCCTGTGAACCTCAAGATCAGAAAACTCCACAGACGGTAGGTTTTCGTCTGAGGAGGTGGGCTCCTCTCCAGTTTCTTGAGTCTCCCCTGCCAATACTGATAAGGGAAATTCCGGAGAGTCCTCACCACTCTCAGGGGAGTTCTGGCTATCACATTCCTGGTACATAGGGGCACCAGTGAGGGGCTCAGGATCATCCCACAGTTCCCAGAACTTCGGAAAATCCCTTCCCACAATGGCGTCATGCGGTAACTGAGATACTAAGCCCACTGGATGAGAGAGGGTACCTTTGGGGGTCTCGAAACACACTGTAGTCACTGGATACTCTCGGGTGTCCCCATGCACACAAATAACAGCTACCTTGCTATTCCCAGAGACCTCTGTTTTAACTAACTCAGCCTTTATCAGGGTCACAAGGCTACCTGAATCCAGCAATACCACAACATTTCTACCATTAACACACATTTTGCATAAATGTTTCTCAGTTCCTCGAATGGCAGTGCATGCGACTGTCGCACACAGCGACTGACGTCTGCCCGTCAGAAAGTCACACTGCATGGGTTCCTCCACAACCGGGCAATTGGCTGCAATATGTCCCGCTTGCCGGCAGCGGTAGCAAACGATCCTTCTTGCCGCCTCTTGAGCCGCTGATTTCCCAGGCTGTTCTCGCCAAACTTGGGGTAGAGCTCCCACCCTCTCACTCTCTCCACCCTCACCCCTTGGAATCCTCTTATCCGCCCCTGGGGATGGTCTGGTCTTAGGGTGGAAAGTCCGAGTGTCTCTGGAAGAGGCCGTCAGGTTCTCTGTAGCCAAGTATTTCTCCACACGATCCACAAGACCATCGGCCGTCTCTGGGTCTCCATGGCTTACCCACTTTTGGATGGCAGTAGGAAGGGCTCTCAAAAACCGATCCATTACAACACGTTCCACAATCTTTGGTGCGGACAAAGTCTCTGGCTGTAGCCACTTTCTGCTCAGGTGAATGAGATCATACATTTGAGACCTGGGGGGTTTTCCAAGCTGGAAAGTCCAGTTATGCACACGCTGAGCCCGGACAGCCTGGGTGACACCCAGCCTTGCCAAAATTTCAGCTTTTAGCATCACATAGTCTTTTGCTTGGTTAGGCTCTAGGTCATAGTAAGCTTTCTGCGATTCACCAGTTAACAGAGGAGCCACCAGTCCAGCCCACTGCTCCTCAGGCCACTTTTCTCTTTCAGCGGTCCTTTCAAATGTGGTCAAAAATACCTCTGGATCATCCTCTCCAGTCATTTTTGTCAATAAACGACTCACCCCAAAGGACGCGGTATTAGTGGGACGGCTTTCCTCACTGGTCTGCGGACGTTGCTGCATTACTGCTTCCATTTGTTGTAGTCTCTGCTCTTGCTTCTGTAACAGGTCTATGAAGCGGGCCTCAGATTGCTGCTGGGCTTGTTGCTGAGCTTCCAGACTCTGTTGGTGAGCTTGCTGCTGGGCTGCAAGGCTCTGTTGATGAGCTTGCTGCTGGGCTGCAAGGCTCCTTTGCAAACCTGCATTTGTCTGCTGTTGATTGGCATTTGCTAGAGCCAGCTGTTTCAGTATCTCCTCCATGCTGGCTTAAAAAAAAACTGCCACTGGTTCTCCACCAACTGTGAGGGGGTTAGCTCGGCAGCGGGTGTGTGTGACCCCCGGGATGGGCTCCCCACACAAAACAGGCCCAGCAAACGGAGGTTGTGGTTTTCAAAATCAAAAAGGTGCGGTTTATTTTCTATTTACAGTGACAAAACACAGCAAAGCAAAAGAAACATAAACAAAATGAATCCTGGTCAACTTGACCTCTGACTAAACATACAGGTTTCCTAACTAACAACTGGGATCAGCCTAGTGCTGTCCTAGTCCCTAAGTCCCTGGTTTTAAATGTCCAAGCAAATAGCCACACAGGCTTTGTCTCACCGCACAGGGGTTCACTCTCCCTAGACAGTCCACACAGGTCTGGTTCCAGGCATGAGCTAACATCTAATGAAGCTGGGAGTTCTTATAGAGGCCTAAATGAGCTGACAAGCTTCAGCTGGTCTCATCAACTCCCTGTCTGCACGACGCCCAGCCCTCTCCCTAGAGGTATGAGTCATCCATGAGCCCACTAGCCTTATACAACTCTCCACCTAGTTGTATAAGTCGGCGTAAAGCCTGGATCTGGGCGAAATATATCTACCCCCCTGGATGCAACCAGGTGACTTTACCTTCCTGCTGTCACAATATATATATATATATATATATATATATATACACTGCCACCATCAGGGCTGGTGCAAGGATCTTTGACACCCTAGGCGAAACCAAATTTTGCCGCCCCCCTCCCCCCCCCCGGCTGCGTCCCTGACTCCACTTTACTCTGCCCTTGCAACACATGTGACCTATCTGACCCCCTGGCATACACTGACCCCCTGTCCCCTACACTAACCCACCTGATAATTACACTGACTTGACACATACACTGACCCCCCTTACCTGACAAATACACTGACCCCCCCTTATCTGACACATACACTGACCCCCCCTTACCTGACACATACAGTGACCCCCCTTACATGAAACATACACTGACCCCCCCTTACATGAAACATACACTGACCCCCCCTTACATGAAACATACAGTGACCCCCCTTACATGAAACATACAGTGACCCCCCCTTACATGAAACATACAGTGACCCCCCCTTACATGAAACATACAGTGACCCCCCCTTACATGAAACATACAGTGACCCCCCCCTTACATAAAACATACAGTGACCCCCCCTTACATGAAACATACAGTGACCCCCCTTACATGAAACATACAGTGACCCCCCCTTACATGAAACATACAGTGATCCCTCTTACATGAAACATACAGTGACCCCCTCTTACATGAAACATACAGTGACCCCCCCTTACATGAAACATACAGTGACCCCCCTTACTTGAAACATACAGTGACCCCCCCCTTACATGAAACATACAGTGACCCCCCTTACATGAAACATACAGTGAACCCCCCCCTTACATGAAACATACAGTGACCCCTCTTACATGAAACATACAGTGACCCCCTCTTACATGAAACATACAGTGACCCCCCTTACATGAAACATACAGTGACCCCCCCTTACATGAAACATACAGTGACCCCCCTTACATGAAACATACAGTGACCCCCCCTTACATGAAACATACAGTGACCCCCCCTTACATGAAACATACAGTGACCCCCCTTACATGAAACATACAGTGACCCCCCTTACATGAAACATACAGTGACCCCCCCCCCCTTACATGAAACATACAGTGACCCCCCCTTACATGAAACATACAGTGACCCCCCTTACATGAAACATACAGTGACCCACCTTTACATGAAACATACAGTGACCCCCCTTACATGAAACATACAGTGACCCCCCTTTACATGAAACATACAGTGACCCCCCCTTACATGAAACATACAGTGACCCCCCCTTACATGAAACATACAGTGACCCCCCCTTACATGAAACATACAGTGACCCCCCCTACATGAAACATACAGTGACCCCCCCTTACATGAAACATACAGTGACCCCCCTTACATGAAACATACAGTGACCCCCCCTTACAAGAAACATACAGTGACCCCTCTTACCTGAAACATACAGTGACCCCCTCTTACATGAAACATACAGTGACCCCCCCTTACATGAAACATACAGTGACCCCCCTTACTTGAAACATACAGTGACCCCCCTTACATGAAACATACAGTGACCCCCCTTACATGAAACATACAGTGAACCCCCGTTACATGAAACATACAGTGACCCCTCTTACATGAAACATACAGTGACCCCCTCTTACATGAAACATACAGTGACCCCCCCTTACATGAAACATACAGTGACCCCCCCTTACATGAAACATACAGTGACCCCCCCCCCTTACATGAAACATACAGTGACCCCCCCTTACATGAAACATACAGTGACCCCCCTTACATGAAACATACAGTGACCCCCCTTACATGAAACATACAGTGACCCCCCTTACATGAAACATACAGTGACCCCCCCCCTTACATGAAACATACAGTGACCCCCTCCCCTTACATGAAACATACAGTGACCCCCCTTACATGAAACATGCAGTGACCACCTTTACATGAAACATACAGTGACCCCCCTACATGAAACATACAGTGACCCCCCTTTACATGAAACATACAGTGACCCCCCTTTACATGAAACATACAGTGACCCCCCTTACATGAAACATACAGTGACCCCCCTTTACATGAAACATACAGTGACCCCCCTTACATGAAACATACAGTGACCCCCCTTTACATGAAACATACAGTGACCCCCCTGACTCCTACTTACTGCACTACGCAAACACACTCCCCTACCCCCTTATACAGCTCAATGTAGATTGAGGAGGATCCGTCCTCCTCCTTACCTCTGCTCTTTGTGGCTTTGTCAACCAGCATCAGGGCTCTGCTCAGGGGCCAGGCCAGCGCCATCCACCCGCTCCACAGTGTCCCCGCCAGGGCCAGACCAGCGCCGCGCCGCCGCCAATACCATCCACTCGCTCCACGGAGTCCCCGCCAGGGCCAGGCCAGCGCTGCGCCGCCGCCAATACCATCCACCCGCTCCATGGAGTCCTCGCTGGGCGGGAGGTCAGCTATACTCCTCTCAATGCTCCCATCTTCGTCGAGCCCCGCCCCTCCGCTGCACACACAGACACACAGCGCCGCACCAGAGGGACAGGCTGGAGCAAAAGAGTCCCGGAGCGGCGCTCTGTGATTTACCTGTCTGAGGACTGAGGAGATGTGACAGCGCAGCAGGGCGCTCTGCGCTACACATGGGGGGATTGGTGGCGGCACACTAAATGGAGCCAGCGATCAGGAGAAGAGAGCCTAGCTCACACAGGACAGAGAGGCTGTGGTTGCGCCCTAGGTGGTAGTGCACCCGTAGGCGGCTGCCTACTTCGCCTAGTGGTAGCGCCGGCCCTGGCCACCATATTAAACACACACACTGACTAAAGCTGAGTCAAAACCACAATGTGTGGTTCTTCTCACTCCTGCCTGCCCTCACCTCCATCTCTACTCTTCTTACTATGGCAAACTTATTAGCTTGTATCTGTATTTTTTTTTTTAAATTTGGCATTAGGAGTTTTATTACCAGAAATATTGGCAGATTAATTCAGTAACTTCACTATACATGTTATTTTGTCACACACTAATTACACTTTGTCACACACTAATCACACAATGACTGCAGAAGGAGCTGCTGGTTTTTACCAGGCTCTACTGTTTTCGCTCCTGGTGATCTGCCCTACATCTGAAACCCAGACATTCATCAACCCCCCCAGTAGCAACATTCAGACAGAATTCAAGAACTCCAGAACTTTTTTCAGCAAGGAAATGGCTGGAGGCTCTAATGTTTCAGTGGCAGTCTCCCAGCTAAAAAAAAGCTCTAGACCCTTCAGAAGCACCCTTCCAGTGACAATGGATTCTTTAAGCACTTTGATTGGTGGCTCTAAATACTGTGGCAGCAGCCTCCCAATAGTAACTGATCTTCAGGCCCCATGCAAGCAATCACAGATACCTTAATGAGCCAAGAAATTAGGTCTCCACACCTTGCCCATCCCAGCGGTAGCTTCTCTGAAGCTCTCCTGAACCTAATTCCACATAGTTGACTTCTCTGAAAATGCTGAAAATACAGTCATCTCCCTGGTTCTTTAGACCCTAAAACATGCCTGCTTAGAGTCCAGGCTCCCTTATAGACTGATATCCCCTCTAAGCAGCAGGCTTAGGATAATGCTAAATGTGCGCCCTCACCGGGCAGGGGTTGATTTACTAAAACTGGAGAGTTTAAAATCTGGTGCAGCTCTGCATAGCCAACAAGCTTCCTTTTTTTTTGTCAAAGCATATTTGAACAAGCTAAAGATAGAATTTGTTTGGCTACCATATACAGCTACACCAAATTTTACACTCTCCAGTTTTAGTAAATCAACCCAAAAATCTGGGAGGCAGGAACCCTTCTAGAAACTCTCTTCAAATATTTATCCTCCTCTCCAGCCCACATCACTTGTATAAACATCAGAGTGATTGGCCAGAGCAGGAAACATATTAATAACCCAATACAGTGGACAGAAGCAAATAGTATCTGTGGGCTTAGAAGAAGCCCAATAATGCCAGGTAACATAAATAAAGCTTTTGTAAACACTAAACGTAGACTAAGGACACTCCAGTCTATGGCAGGGGCCTTACATTTATCTTAGATTTCAGACTATAAAAACCTATATAAAAGTTATATTACATTTTAGTTCATGACATCCAGACTTAGATATAATGTCTTCATCTCTAGAATGGCTTGGAAAAGCTTACCTAAGTCCTCTTAAACTTCATAGTTTTCTTGACTTAATTGATCATACTCCATATCTTAATTCAGATCATACTTCTATTCAAGTGGTTAATGTCTGACAATCTTTTTGGTCTGAGTATTCCTTTAACGTCCTGTATGGTGCTAACTTGCACCTTTCTATCTACCCGTATAGTGCCTTTTTATTTCGTGTTGTATTTTCTTTTTGTACTGTTTATTTTTCTTTATGTTTATTTGATAGATACCATTGTGTCCTACACCCTGTTTCAAATTATTATGCAAATTCTATTTCAGTGTCACAAAGATTAAATATTTTGTTTTTCAGTTTAACTCATGAATGGCATTGTGTCTCAGGGCTCTTTTGATCACTGAAAACAATCTCGGACACCTGTGATAATTAGATTGCCAGGTGAGCTTAATTAAAGGAAAAACTACTAAGGCTGGGTTCACACTTGTGCGACACGACAGCCATCCTACTTTGGATCCGACTTTGCCCCGCGACATGAAGCCAACATATGTCCGACTTTCAATGAATGGGGATCCGACTTGGATCCCCGCCAATAGCAGGCACTGTGTTTGGTATGAATCTTGAGGGGGAACTCCAGGCCAAATTAAAAAAAAAAACGGCATGGGTTCCCCCTCCAGGAGCATACCAGGCCCTTGGGTCTGGTCTGGATTTGAAGGGGAACCCCTACACCGAAAAAACAGCGTGGGTGCTTCGGGGCAGGGGGGCGACCTGCGGCCCCCCCACCCCAAAGCACCCTGTCCCCATGTTGATGAGGACAGGGCCTTTTCCCGACAACCCTGGCCGTTGGTTGTCGGGGTCTGCAGGTGGGGGCTTATCGGAATCCGGGAGCTCCCTTTAATAAGGGGGCCCCCAGATCCCGGCCCCCACCCTATGTGAATGAGTATGGGGTACATCGTACCCATACCCATTCACCTGGTGGAAAAAAATGGCAATAAAAACACAACACAGCTTTTTTAATTAATTTATTGCACAGCTCCGGGGGTCTCCGCGCTCTCCGGTTCTTTCTTCTGCCGGGCCTCCGCTATCTTCTTGCAGCTCTTTTGCTAGCGGGGCCCGGTCTTCCCGTCGCCTTCTTCTTCTCCCGCTCTCCGGTTCTTTTCCCGCTCTCCGGTTCTTTCTTCCGCCGGGCCTCCGCTATCTTCTTACAGCTCTTTTGCTAGCGGAGAGGCCCGGTCTTCCCGTCGTCTCGTCCGGCTCTCCGTTGTCCTTCTGCCGGCCCCTCCACTATCTTCTTCCAGCTCTTTTGCTAGTATAGGGGCCGGTCTTCCCATCGCCGTCGCCGTCTTCTTCTCTCTTCTCCTCCTCGATGTTGACGCGTCGCTTCCTCCCGCTGAAATACTGGCTGTTCGCTCCGCTCCGCATTAATATAGGCTTCTCATGACGTCACAGTCACATGCTCCCATGACGTCACAGTCACATGCTCCGGGGCCACCCGGAGCATGTGACTGTGACATCATGAGAAGCCTATATTAATGCGGAGCGGAGTGAACAGCCAGTATTACAACGGGAGGAAGCGACGTGTCAACATCGATGAGGAGAAGAGAGAAGAAGACGGCGACGGCGATGGGAAGACCGGCCCCTCCACTAGCAAAAGAGCTGGAAGAAGATAGTGGAGGGGCCGGCAGAAGGACAACGGAGAGCCGGACGAGACAACGTGAAGACCGGGCCTCTCCGCTAGCAAAAGAGCTGTAAGAAAATAGCAGAGGCCCGGCGGAAGAAAGAACCGGAGAGCGAGAGAAGAACCGGAGAGCGGGAGAAGAAGAAGGCGACAGGAAGACCGGGCCCCGCTAGCAAAAGAGCTGCAAGAAGATAGCGGAGGCCCGGCAGAAGAAAGAACCGGAGAGCGCGGAGACCCCCGGAGCTGTGCAATAAATTAATTAAAAAAGCTGTGTTGTGTTTTTATTGCCATTTTTTTCCACCAGGTGAATGGGTATGGGTACGATGTACCCCATACTCATTCACATAGGGTGGGGGGGCGGGATCTGGGGGCCCCCTTATTAAAGGGGGCTTCCGGATTCCGATAAGCCCCCCGCCCGCAGACCCCGAAAACCAACGGCCAGGGTTGTCGGGAAGAGGCCCTGCCCTCATCAACATGAGGACAGGGTGCTTTGGGGTGGGGGGCCGCAGGTCGCCCCTCTGCCCCGAAGCACCCACCCCCCATGTTGAGGGCATGCGGCCTGGTATGGTTCAGGAGGGAGGGGGGCCGCTCTCTCGTCCCCCCCTTCCCCTGCGGCCTGCCAGTTTACGTGCTCGGATAAGGGTCTGGTTTGGATCCTGGGGGGATCCCCACGCTGTTTTTTCGGCGTAGGGGTTCCCCTTCAAATCCAGACCAGACCCAAGGGCCTGGTATGCTCCTGGAGGGGGAACCCATGCCGTTTTTTTATTTAAAATTTGGCCTGGAGTTCCCCCTCAAGAGCAGCACAGCACAAGTCGCATGCCAAAGTCGGATCATGCAAGACTGCGGTCCGACTTTGATCCGACTTCAATGATAGTCAATGGGCTGAAGTCGGATAAAAGTCGGACCGAAGTAGTACAGGGAGCATTTTCAAAGTCGGACCGACATGTGTCGGACCAGTTAAGACGGCTCCCATAGGGAAACATTGATTTTCACACATCATGCGACATGAGCTCCCAATGTCAGAGCATTTGTCGCCCCAGTGTGAACCCGGCCTAAAGGAGGGTGTTCCACATTATTAAGCAGAGCACCATTTTCAAGCAATATTGGGAAGAAAAAGGACCTCTCTGCTGCCGAAAAGAGTGAAATAGTTCAATGCCTTGGACAACGTATGAAAACATTCGATATTTCACGAAAACTTAAGCGTGATCATCGCACTATTAAGAGATTTGTGGCTGATTCAGAGCACAGATGGGTTTCGTGCAGATAAAAGCACATTGAGGAAGATTTCTGCCAGATCCATGCATCGGATCAAGAGAGCAGCTGCTAAAACACCATTACATAGCAGCAAACAGATATTTGAAGCTGCTGGTGCCTCTGGAGTCCCACGGACATCAAGGTGTAAAGTCCTCCAGAGTCTTGCAACTGTCCATAAACCTTCCATTCAGCCACCACTAACCAATGCTCACAAGCAGAAACGGCTGCATTGGGCAGAAAAATACATGAAGACTAATTTTAAAACAGTCCTGTTCACTGATGAGTGCTGTGCAACCCTGGATGGTCCAGATGGATGGAGTAGTGGATGGTTGGTGGATGGCTGCCCTGTTTCAACAAGGCTGCGGCGTCAGCAAGGCGGTGGTGGAGTCATTTTTTGGGCCGGAGTCATGGGAAGAGAGCTGGTTGGCCCCTTTAGGGTCCCCAAAGTTGTAAAGATGACCTCTGCAAAGTATGTGGAGTTCCTGACTGACCACTTCCTTCCCTGGTACAGAAGGAAGAACTATGCTTTCCGTAATAAAATCATCTTCATGCATGACAATGCACCATCTCATGCTGCAAAGAATACCTCTGCATCAATGGCTGCTATTGGGATAAAAGGAGAGAAAGTCATGGTGTGGCCTCCATCCTCCCCTGACCTCAATCCTATTGAGAACCTTTGGAGCATCCTCAAGCAAAAGATCTATGAGAGTGGGAGGCAGTTTACATCCAAACAGCAGCTCTGGCAGGCTATTCTGATATCTTGCAAACAAATTCAAGCAGAAACTGTCCAAACACTCACAAGTTCAATGGATGCAAGACTTGTGAAGCTGCTATCAAAAAAGGAGTCCTATGTTAAAATGTACCGTGATCTGTTAAAATGTTTAAAAAGTAAAATGTTGTTCAAGGTTTGATTGAAATAGCTTTTGATTTCAGTAAATATGCTGCAAACACAACAAATGACAATTTTCACTTCTTTAGAAACTATAAAGTGTTTTGAAACTTGCTGTGCGTAATTATTTGGAACAGTGCATTGTAAGTTTTTTATTTTGAAAAAAAAAACTGTTATCATTAGGAGGTTTGTTCAATAAAATTTGAATTGTACTCTTAATAGTTGATAACATGAGAGTTTTGCTGACTGTTGTTTATATCAATTATTTAGGTAAATTAGAAAAATATCATTGGCATAATAATTTGGAACAGGGTGTATTTATTTCGAAAATTACTCTCAATGGTTTGCCTGGTTTGTATATGGATCCTATCAGGATCTCGGTTTTCTAGGGATGATGCTGGTTGTGACTATGTAGTCCTCTGTATTTCACTTTTGTCTTAATAAAAGTTTGTAAACAAAAAAAAAAGATAGAATGTCTTCATCCTTCGAAGACCACCTTTCTCATATGCGTGGTCATCCCTGAGCTATTTCCCCTCCCCTTTGCGGGTGACCCTTCTCCCCCCCCTTTGCGGGTGACCCTTCTCCCCCCCCCTTTGCGGGTGACCCTTCTGCCACTCTGGCTGCAAAAGATACATTTGTGTGTGAGCACTGCTGGTTGGGGCTGTGTGCATCCACTGAAACACACAGCATCTGGCAAACTATGCCCCTATTGCCTCCTCCAAACCCTAGACAGACAGCTACAAGAGTAAACCGGTCACCTCTCCCCTACCAATCAGTGAGACCAGAGGAAACAGCATGGATCATGGAGGACCAAGTCGTGACAAGGACAGTAGGTAAGTGTTTGGGGACAGTGGGGGGGGGTAACTGTCAATCAAATCCAATGACGCGGGCGCCGGGGGACGGGGCCTAGTCATACACTCGACGTCTATGGACGCCAAGTGTATGACTCGGGAGTGCGCCCGCAAGGTAGCCCCCCGGGAGACCTCTTCTCCAAGGGGGTTATCTAATGTGGGTAGGAGCCGCGAGAGCCGCAGAGGGACCCCAGAAGAGAATGTTCAGGGCCACTCTGTGCAAAATGAGCTGCACAGTGGAGGTAAGTATGACATGTTTGCTATTTAAAAAAAATAAAAAGTGAACCTTTAGTGTCCCTTTAAGTATTGCATGTTCTGAACAAGCTGTAAAAGCACTTTAAAACAAACCTATATTCTGTCGCTATAAGCATGTATCTTCAAAGGTCACAACTGAGGTTCTAAAATCTTCTTATTACTTTCTATTGAAATAAAGTCTTGACGGTCTGCCATTTATGTAATGTAAACACACAGCAGGTGTTTTATGCCAAATTAAACCAACTTTTGAATCTTTGTTGAATCTTTGACCTTTTTTGATAATTATTTCACAGTACAAGCATCTAGAAAGGCCAGGGTCGATTTGTTTAAGGGATCATTCAAACTAGTCCTGTTGGACTTTATTGGGCTGCATTGGTCAATGTGGGGCATCGCAGTCCCAATGCATAGACAAAGCAATCTGCTCAATATTTGATTCATTTACATTATCCAGGCACCTTGCCACTGTAATTATACACCAGCTGGGCTGTGGGGGTCATTTGCACCAGCAGTAGAGGTGGGGTAGTATTGTCATGGTGGCGGGTCATTGTGATCACTGGTCAACATCATTGGGCATCACAATTGATGTGGATCTACATTGCAGGGCTGGCATTGCTTGGCAATGGATTTATAACAAGAGACATTACAAATTCAAATAAATAACTTTTTGGGGTGTTTTTATTCACTATATCCTTTATGTTTGTGAATGAATACTGATAAATGGATATCTGGAAGCACCCTTTATTTTAAAGGGGTCTAGATTTTAATAAGTCTTCCTCACAAACCTTCACATTCCTTTTGGGGTACAGGATGTGGGGTTGAGATCCTTGCTACCATTGCTAACTGAAAGTTCCCTGGCCACTGTTTTAAAAACAAAAAATCTTTAAAGCATTACACACTTTGCTTGCAGCTTGACATGCAGTTTTCCAGCCTCCCTAAAGCATATAATCTAAAGGATATGTGTAATTTTAATGTTTCCATTTAAACTGCATTAATAGATCCTCTCCCCATAAATTGTTTACTAATAGTAAAAAGCAGCAGGCTGAATTAAAAAACTGTCTTGATTCCCCCATCATCACCAACTCAATGTGAATAGGGGAATCCTTCCCACTTATCGTATTTTTCAGTGTATAAGACGTCCCCATGTACAAGACGCCCCCCACTTTTCCAACCCAAAATTAAGAAATCAATATTTTAAACATAGGTATATTATGCAGGGGTTGTTCTTCCTCAATCATACACTCAGTGGAGGGAGATCCAAACTGTTTCTCTGCAGCTCTATTCCCATGCTCTTTTGCATAGCTGGCTACTAGGGATGAGCTTCGTGTTCGAGTCGAACATACGTTCGACTCGAACATTGGCTGTTCGATCGTTCGACGAAGATCGAACGATTTGGGCCGTTCGCGCCAAATTCGAGTGACGCGAACGGCCCACAATGCACTACGCCATCGCAGTGTCATCCAGGCGCTGTGATTGGCCAAGCATGCACTGTGACCCCGCATGCTTGGCCAATCACAGCGCCGGCAGCGAGGAGAGCAATGATTGGCCACAGGCAGGATGCCTGTGGCCAATTATTGCTGAGGGTGTTTAGTACACGCCCCACACTATAAAAGGCCGCCAGCACGGCGGCCTAGTGTAGTGTGTTCCGGAGCAGGGATAGAGTAGCATAGGCAGGGACAGTGACTGTTATTTCTTTCTTGCTTAACCTGGATTCCTTTAGTTTAGGGAAAGAGAAGGATAGGTAGGGAGAGTGTCAGTGTGTTTTGTGCTTCTGCTATAGTGTGCTTAAAAAAAAACATTTATTCTAGGGACAGAAAACTCTAGGTAGGGACAGTGTCAGTTTCTTTCACTCTGCAAGTCCTTGTTTCCAGGGACCTGGAAGGACAGTGAGTGAATTGTCCTTTTGCTATATTGTGATTAAAAAAAACATTTATTCTAGGGACAGAAAACTCTAGGTAGGGACAGTGTCAGTTTCTTTCACTCTGCAAGTCCTTGTTTCCAGGGACCTGGAAGGACAGTGAGTGAATTGTCCTTTTGCTATATTGTGATTAAAAAAAACATTTATTCTAGGGACAGAAAACTCTAGGTAGGGACAGTGTCAGTTTCTTTCACTCTGCAAGTCCTTGTTTCCAGGGACCTGGAAGGACAGTGAGTGAATTGTCCTTTTGCTATATTGTGATTAAAAAAAACATTTATTCTAGGGACAGAAAACTCTAGGTAGGGACAGTGTCAGTTTCTTTCACTCTGCAAGTCCTTGTTTCCAGGGACCTGGAAGGACAGTGAGTGAATTGTCCTTTTGCTATATTGTGATTAAAAAAAACATTTATTCTAGGGACAGAAAACTCTAGGTAGGGACAGTGTCAGTTTCTTTCACTCTGCAAGTCCTTGTTTCCAGGGACCTGGAAGGACAGTGAGTGAATTGTCCTTTTGCTATATTGTGATTAAAAAAAACATTTATTCTAGGGACAGAAAACTCTAGGTAGGGACAGTGTCAGTTTCTTTCACTCTGCAAGTCCTTGTTTCCAGGGACCTGGAAGGACAGTGAGTGAATTGTCCTTTTGCTATATTGTGATTAAAAAAAACATTTTTTTCTAGGGACAGAAAACTGTAGGTAGGGAGAGTATTTTTTTTCTTTCACTCTGCAAGTCCTTGTTTCCAGGGACCTGTAAGGACAGTGAGTTAATTGTCCTTGTGCTATATTGTGCTGAAAAAAACATTTATTCCAGGGACAGAAAACTCTAGGTAGGGACAGTGTCAGTTTCTTTCACTCTGCAAGTCCTTGTTTCCAGGGACCTGGAAGGACAGTGAGTGAATTGTCCTTTTGCTATATTGTGATTAAAAAAAACATTTTTTTCTAGGGACAGAAAACTGTAGGTAGGGAGAGTATTTTTTTTCTTTCACTCTGCAAGTCCTTGTTTCCAGGGACCTGTAAGGACAGTGAGTTAATTGTCCTTGTGCTATATTGTGCTGAAAAAAACATTTATTCCAGGGACAGAAAACTCTAGGTAGGGACAGTGTCAGTTTCTTTCACTCTGCAAGTCCTTGTTTCCAGGGACCTGGAAGGACAGTGAGTGAATTGTCCTTTTGCTATATTGTGATTAAAAAAAACATTTTTTTCTAGGGACAGAAAACTGTAGGTAGGGAGAGTGTTTTTTTTCTTTCACTCTGCAAGTCCTTGTTTCCAGGGACCTGTAAGGACAGTGAGTTAATTTTCCTTGTGCTATATTGTGATTAAAAAAAACATTTATTCTAGGGACAGAAAACTCTAGGTAGGGACAGTGTCAGTTTCTTTCACTCTGCAAGTCCTTGTTTCCAGGGACCTGGAAGGACAGTGAGTGAATTGTCCTTTTGCTATATTGTGATTAAAAAAAACATTTATTCTAGGGACAGAAAACTCTAGGTAGGGACAGTGTCAGTTTCTTTCACTCTGCAAGTCCTTGTTTCCAGGGACCTGGAAGGACAGTGAGTGAATTGTCCTTTTGCTATATTGTGATTAAAAAAAACATTTATTCTAGGGACAGAAAACTCTAGGTAGGGACAGTGTCAGTTTCTTTCACTCTGCAAGTCCTTGTTTCCAGGGACCTGGAAGGACAGTGAGTGAATTGTCCTTTTGCTATATTGTGATTAAAAAAAACATTTATTCTAGGGACAGAAAACTCTAGGTAGGGACAGTGTCAGTTTCTTTCACTCTGCAAGTCCTTGTTTCCAGGGACCTGGAAGGACAGTGAGTGAATTGTCCTTTTGCTATATTGTGATTTAAAAAAACATTTATTCTAGGGACAGAAAACTCTAGGTAGGGACAGTGTCAGTTTCTTTCACTCTGCAAGTCCTTGTTTCCAGGGACCTGGAAGGACAGTGAGTGAATTGTCCTTTTGCTATATTGTGATTAAAAAAAACATTTATTCTAGGGACAGAAAACTCTAGGTAGGGACAGTGTCAGTTTCTTTCACTCTGCAAGTCCTTGTTTCCAGGGACCTGGAAGGACAGTGAGTGAATTGTCCTTTTGCTATATTGTGATTAAAAAAAACATTTATTCTAGGGACAGAAAACTCTAGGTAGGGACAGTGTCAGTTTCTTTCACTCTGCAAGTCCTTGTTTCCAGGGACCTGGAAGGACAGTGAGTGAATTGTCCTTTTGCTATATTGTGATTAAAAAAAACATTTTTTTCTAGGGACAGAAAACTGTAGGTAGGGAGAGTATTTTTTTTCTTTCACTCTGCAAGTCCTTGTTTCCAGGGACCTGTAAGGACAGTGAGTTAATTGTCCTTGTGCTATATTGTGCTGAAAAAAACATTTATTCCAGGGACAGAAAACTCTAGGTAGGGACAGTGTCAGTTTCTTTCACTCTGCAAGTCCTTGTTTCCAGGGACCTGGAAGGACAGTGAGTGAATTGTCCTTTTGCTATATTGTGATTAAAAAAAACATTTTTTTCTAGGGACAGAAAACTGTAGGTAGGGAGAGTATTTTTTTTCTTTCACTCTGCAAGTCCTTGTTTCCAGGGACCTGTAAGGACAGTGAGTTAATTGTCCTTGTGCTATATTGTGCTGAAAAAAACATTTATTCCAGGGACAGAAAACTCTAGGTAGGGACAGTGTCAGTTTCTTTCACTCTGCAAGTCCTTGTTTCCAGGGACCTGGAAGGACAGTGAGTGAATTGTCCTTTTGCTATATTGTGATTAAAAAAAACATTTTTTTCTAGGGACAGAAAACTGTAGGTAGGGAGAGTGTTTTTTTTCTTTCACTCTGCAAGTCCTTGTTTCCAGGGACCTGTAAGGACAGTGAGTTAATTTTCCTTGTGCTATATTGTGATTAAAAAAAACATTTATTCTAGGGACAGAAAACTCTAGGTAGGGACAGTGTCAGTTTCTTTCACTCTGCAAGTCCTTGTTTCCAGGGACCTGGAAGGACAGTGAGTGAATTGTCCTTTTGCTATATTGTGATTAAAAAAAACATTTATTCTAGGGACAGAAAACTCTAGGTAGGGACAGTGTCAGTTTCTTTCACTCTGCAAGTCCTTGTTTCCAGGGACCTGGAAGGACAGTGAGTGAATTGTCCTTTTGCTATATTGTGATTAAAAAAAACATTTATTCTAGGGACAGAAAACTCTAGGTAGGGACAGTGTCAGTTTCTTTCACTCTGCAAGTCCTTGTTTCCAGGGACCTGGAAGGACAGTGAGTGAATTGTCCTTTTGCTATATTGTGATTAAAAAAAACATTTATTCTAGGGACAGAAAACTCTAGGTAGGGACAGTGTCAGTTTCTTTCACTCTGCAAGTCCTTGTTTCCAGGGACCTGGAAGGACAGTGAGTGAATTGTCCTTTTGCTATATTGTGATTTAAAAAAACATTTATTCTAGGGACAGAAAACTCTAGGTAGGGACAGTGTCAGTTTCTTTCACTCTGCAAGTCCTTGTTTCCAGGGACCTGGAAGGACAGTGAGTGAATTGTCCTTTTGCTATATTGTGATTAAAAAAAACATTTATTCTAGGGACAGAAAACTCTAGGTAGGGACAGTGTCAGTTTCTTTCACTCTGCAAGTCCTTGTTTCCAGGGACCTGGAAGGACAGTGAGTGAATTGTCCTTTTGCTATATTGTGATTAAAAAAAACATTTATTCTAGGGACAGAAAACTCTAGGTAGGGACAGTGTCAGTTTCTTTCACTCTGCAAGTCCTTGTTTCCAGGGACCTGGAAGGACAGTGAGTGAATTGTCCTTTTGCTATATTGTGATTAAAAAAAACATTTATTCTAGGGACAGAAAACTCTAGGTAGGGACAGTGTCAGTTTCTTTCACTCTGCAAGTCCTTGTTTCCAGGGACCTGGAAGGACAGTGAGTGAATTGTCCTTTTGCTATATTGTGATTAAAAAAAACATTTATTCTAGGGACAGAAAACTCTAGGTAGGGACAGTGTCAGTTTCTTTCACTCTGCAAGTCCTTGTTTCCAGGGACCTGGAAGGACAGTGAGTGAATTGTCCTTTTGCTATATTGTGATTAAAAAAAACATTTATTCTAGGGACAGAAAACTCTAGGTAGGGACAGTGTCAGTTTCTTTCACTCTGCAAGTCCTTGTTTCCAGGGACCTGGAAGGACAGTGAGTGAATTGTCCTTTTGCTATATTGTGATTAAAAAAAACATTTATTCTAGGGACAGAAAACTCTAGGTAGGGACAGTGTCAGTTTCTTTCACTCTGCAAGTCCTTGTTTCCAGGGACCTGGAAGGACAGTGAGTGAATTGTCCTTTTGCTATATTGTGATTAAAAAAAACATTTTTTTCTAGGGACAGAAAACTGTAGGTAGGGAGAGTGTTTTTTTTCTTTCACTCTGCAAGTCCTTGTTTCCAGGGACCTGTAAGGACAGTGAGTTAATTTTCCTTGTGCTATATTGTGATTAAAAAAAACATTTTTTCTAGGGACAGAAAACTGTAGGTAGGGAGAGTGTTTTTTTTCTTTCACTCTGCAAGTCCTTGTTTCCAGGGACAGAGAAGGACACCTGAAGGTAGCCCTTATTGCTTTTTTCCCATCTCCCTGCAGGCCATCTATTAGAATGTCTGGAAGGCAAACAAGGAGAGGCAGACAGTCAGGAGGCAATAAAAGAGGGCAAGCAGGCTCTGTGTCTGGGGGCAACAGTGCTGGTCGTGGACGCGGTGCATTGTCATCAGCACATGGCCATGGGACACGCTTGTCCTTCTTTTCGGCAGCTGGACATGTTGAGCCACATCATGCCGAAGACTTGGTAGAGTGGATGACCAAGCCCTCCTCCTCCTCCTCATCCTCTCTCACCCAGGCTCAGGGTACTGGAAAAGCAGCTGCCAAAGCGTCGTCTTCCCTGGTATCAATGTCAGACAAATCATCAGTCACTCCTTCCCTAGACCCACCATGTCCTCCTCCTGAGGAGTCCCCCGAACTGTTTCAGCACAGTGTTGGGTACATGCTCCAGGAGGATGCCCAGCGTTTCGAAGGGTCTGATGATGAAACCCAGCTAGAGGAAGGCAGTAGCGTGAGAGCAGACAGAGGGGATGCTCAAGAAGGACACCAATCTGGCAGTCATGTTCCAGCAGCTGCAGCATACTGCCAGATTGGCTCCAGTGATGAGGAGGGAGGGGATGATGAGGTCAATGACTCCACGTGGGTGCCTAATAGGAGAGAGGAGGAGGAGGAGGATGAGGAGGAGGCACATCTCCAACGAGGCAGGATGCCCTTTGGTGGCCAGCGTAAGGGCAGTACACCGACGGAATCACACCGCAGAGCTCCGCCTGTGCAGGGCGCTGCCTCTGCCCGTCATTCAAAAAGTTCTTTGGTGTGGGCCTTTTTTGAGGCTAGTGCATCAGATCGCACAGCTGCTGTTTGCAACATATGTCTCAAGCGTATATCGCGTGGCCAAAACATCAGCCGCTTGGGTACCACATGCCTGACCAGACATATGTTGACCTGCCATGCAGCTCGTTGGCAAGCCTACCTCAAAGACCCACACCAAAGAACAAAGCGGACCTCTCCTTGCACCGCATCAGCTGGGATCTCCAACCCCACTATAACTTCAGTCCTCTCTGAAACATGCACTGAGAGGAATGAAGGTGTAGAATTAGGTGTGTCACAGCCAAGTACTTGCGCCCACTCTGCTAGCAGTACACCGACGTCCGATTCTAGCAGGCAAATTTCCCTGCCCCAGCTGCTGGACCGTCGAAAGAAGTTCACTCCCAGCCATCCACATGCCCAGCGGTTGAATGCTAGCTTGGCTAAATTGCTAGCGCTTCAACTGCTGCCTTTTCAGTTGGTAGACTCGGCCCCCTTCCGTGAGTTTGTGCAATGTGCGGTTCCTCAGTGGCAGGTTCCCAAACGCCACTTTTTCTCACGGAAGGCTATTCCGGCTCTCTACCGGCATGTGGAAGGCAATGTCTTGGCCTCGCTGGACAGGGCGGTCAGCGGTAAGGTGCATATTACCGCTGACTCATGGTCCAGCAGGCATGGACAGGGACGTTACCTTTCTTTCACGGCCCATTGGGTCACTCTTTTGGCAGCTGGGAAGGATTCAGGACAAGGTGCAGTAGTGTTGGAGGTTGTCCCACCGCCACGCCTCCAAAATGCTACTACTGGTTGTGACACACCTCTCTCCTCCACCCCCTCCTCTTCTTCTTCCTCCATGGCCTCTTCCTGTGGTTTGTCCTATGAACCAGCGGTGCTCCGTAGCCGTTCACGGGGCTACGCAAGTACGCAGGCAAAAAGATGCCATGCCGTGCTTGCGCTGGTGTGTTTGGGGGACAGAAGCCACACTGGGGCAGAGGTCCTGTCTGCTCTGCAGGGCCAGGCCGAGAGGTGGTTGACGCCACGCCAGCTTAAGCCAGGAATGGTGGTTTGCGACAATGGCACCAACCTCCTCTCCGCCCTCCGACAGGGACAACTGACCCATGTGCCCTGTGTGGCTCACGTCCTTAACCTGGTGGTGCAGCGGTTCTTGGGCAGGTACCCGGGCTTACAGGATGTCCTGAGGCAGGCCAGGAAAGTCTGTGTGCATTTCCGCAGATCTTATAATGCCAGTGCTCGCCTGGCTGAGCTGCAAAAGGAGTTGAACCTGCCCAAGAACCGCCTTATATGTGACATGCCCACCAGGTGGAACTCAACGTTGGCCATGCTGCAGCGGCTGCACACGCAGCAGAGGGCCATCAATGAGTACCTGTGCGACTACGGCACCAGGACAGGGTCAGGGGAGCTTGGTTTTTTTTCTCCACGCCAGTGGGGCATGATCAGGGATGCATGCACTGTCCTGGCACCATTTGAGGAGGCCACGAGGATGGTGAGCAGTGACAGTGCATGCATCAGTGACACTGTACCTCTTGTCCACCTGTTGGAGCACACGCTGCGTGGAATAATGGACAGGGCACTTGAGGCAGAACAGAGGCAGGAAGAGGAGGACTTCCTTGCCTCTCAAGGCCCCCTTTACCCAGACAGTGTTCCTTCTGTCCCACCCATCGCACAGGAAGAGGAGGAGGAGGAGGAGGAGGAGGAGGATTGTGTCAGCATGGAGGTGGAGGCTGGCACTCAGCATCATCAGCAGCAGTCTTTTAGGGATGATTTACAGTCCCAAGAAACCAGTGGACTTGTACGTGGCTGGGAGGAGGTGGCTGCGGATCATGTCGTCCTTAGTGACCCAGAGGACTCCGGAGCGAATGCCTCAGCAAACCTACGCTGCATGGCCTCCCTGATCCTGCAAAGTCTGCGGAAGGATCCTCGTATTCTTCGGATCAAGGAGAGGGACCATTACTGGCTGGCCACTCTCCTTGATCCACGGTACAAGGGTAAGGTTGCGGACCTTATGTTACCGTCGCAGAGGGAGCAGAGGATGAGACAACTCCGGGAGGCCTTGCAGAAAGGTCTGTGCAACGCGTTCCCAGAGACTGGGAGGTTGCAAACTCCTGGTCCTGGACAACGAGTTGCTGAGGCTTCGGCCAGTCAAAGAAGGAGCGGTGGGGAAGGTGGCCGTCTGACCGATGCGTTCAGACAATTCTTTAGTCCGCAGCCCCAAAGTATGATTGGTTCCAGCAACCATCGCCAGCGTCTGATAAACATGGTGCAGGAATATCTAGGGGCAAGGTCAGACTTGGACACCTTCCCCACCGAAAATCCTCTGGCTTACTGGGTCTTGAGGATGGATCACTGGCCAGAGCTTGCACAGTATGCAATTGAGCTACTGGCCTGTCCTGCATCCAGCGTTCTTTCGGAACGCACATTCAGTGCTGCTGGAGGATTTGTCACGGATCACAGGGTGCGCCTGTCCACCGACTCGGTTGATCGACTGACTTTCATCAAGATGAACCAGTCTTGGATCACCACCAGCTACCACACACCTGATGCTGATATAACAGACTAATTGATTTTAAAATGTCACATCCCTTCAAGACTGATGCTGATGCTGAGTGCCTGTGCTGTTATGTTGACTGGCTATCCTCCTCCTCCGAGTCCTCAATGATACGATTGATGATGATAGCTTGGAAGATCATTTTTGTTTATGGGTGCCGCCACCAGTGCCTAACGCCCAATTTTTCAGCCCCTGTTTAACAGGGGCGTGTAATTACAATTTTTGAAGCAATACTTTGCAACAGGGC
Source organism: Rana muscosa (assembly GCA_029206835.1). Classification (NCBI taxonomy): domain Eukaryota; kingdom Metazoa; phylum Chordata; class Amphibia; order Anura; family Ranidae; genus Rana; species Rana muscosa. The sequence goes on from CM055119.1 coordinate 58,953,947, forward strand.
TCATTGCTGTGCTCCAAGTACAGTATCTGTGAGGAGTTGCAGTGTTGTGCCACCAGTGCCTAAGGCCCAATTTTTCAGCCCCTGTTTAACAGGGGCGTGTCATTACAATTTTTGAAGCAATACTTTGCAACAGGGCTCATTGCTGTGCTCCAAGTACAGTATCTGTGAGGGGTTGCAGTGTTGTGCCACCAGTGCCTAAGGCCCAATTTTTCAGCCCCTGTTCAACAGGGGCATGTAATTACAATTCTTGATCTAATAATTCACAGCAGGGCCCATTGCTGCACCCACCAAGAGTAACTGTCAGGGCTTACAGTGTTGTGGCACCAGCACCACCATCAAAGGCCCAATTTTTACTACCACTGTTCAACAATTATATGTAATTAAAATTCCTGATATAATAGTTGACAGCAGGGCGTTCCAGCACCAACCAAGAGTAACTGTGAGTGCTTACAGTGTTGTGCCAACACCAACAACTAAGGGGCCTATTTCTGCAGAGTATATACGGCAGGTCCCTACTTTCAAACATCCAACTTACAAACGACTCCTACTTGCAAACGCAAGAAGACAACAGGAAGTGAGAGGAAATCTACCACTAGGAAGGAAAATTCTCTCCTGTAAGAATAAATATGGGAGAAAGGTGTCTCCTCTGTACTGATGCTTTATCAGCAATCCTTGTTTCAAGAAAAACACCACATTTCAAAAACAGTTGTCATTGGGACGGAAAGTGAGGTGAAATGTTCTGAACAGGGGCACAGACAGCAAAACAAATGTTACAGGGGTGATAACCCTTACCTATGTTTTCCAAAAAGTTTAAAAATAGATTTTTGGGCTGGAGCTACACTTCAACAATGTACCTGTTCAAAATTACAAACAGATTCTACATAAGAACAAACCTACAGTCCCTGTCTTGTATGCACCGCCTGTATACGGCTGTTCAGAGTATATAGGGCCTTTTTTATTTTATGTGCGGGGTTCCCCTTAATATCCATACAAGACCCAAAGGGGCTGGTAATGGGCTGGGGTAGGGGGGGGGGGGGTCATGGGGTAGCTATGCCATTTTTCTTAAAGAATTTCATCCATATTACCGGGACCAGACATTACATTAAAGCCGCAAGCAGTTTTAAATGGCTTTTTTTTCCTTTAGAAGTGTCATTTTGTGCAGGGACAGTTCTAAACACGGGAAACACGTGGCACTTCACAGGCATACTTTAGACACCCCCCAGGTACGATATTTAAAGGAATATTTGACTTTTTTTTTTTCACTTTATGCATCATTAAAATGACTGCTCCCGAAAAACGACCGTTTTTAAAACTTCTTTTTGCATTGATACATGTCCCCTGGTGCAGAACCCGGGTTCCCAAACCCTTTTTAGGACAATAACATGCATAATAGTTGTTATAATTAGCACTTTAGAATTCGAACGTTCGCATCCATTGTATTTAATAGGGTTCTAATGTTCGTTCGAACTTCCGGTCCGTTCGCGGGTTCTGGTGCGAACCGAACCCGGGGGTGTTCGGCTCATCACTACTGGCTACATTTGGTTTGAATTCTGCAGAGTAAGACAATCACTTACTTTTATTATTTTCTGACATCTTGGGCTCAGAACACTCCGGTCCCTGTTGCCTCTGCGCACTCTCCACATCCAACGGGATCACATCTGTGCACTCTCCACCTCCACCCCCCACCTCCAGCTCCAGTTGACGTCAGTAACATACGGCTCGTGATTGAAGGAAGCCATTTGACAAGCTATGAGCAGCGACGCAGACGCGCGGCTGTCTCCCAGGCTGACTGACCGTGTATAAGACGCCACTTAATTTTCAGTTTATTATTTTAGGAAAAAATAGCATATTATACACGGAAAAATATGGTAGCTATTGTATTCTGACAGCAGGGAGACTTCCCCATCATCAGAAAACAGATTAGCACTATAAACAGCGGCGCTGATTGAGCGGAGAAAATTAGTCAGGGCAGTTGTACAAAAGTTGATTGATAGATCAACTTCTGTACAACCTCCCACCTCCTTACCCCTACATGGATCAAAATTCAATCCCTGTATGGCCGGCTTTACAAAAACAATCACTGATTCCATTTTCATTCACCTGAGTATGTTGTCTATGTTGCTTGTTGGAAAATCATCCCTGATGAATGGTGATCCTGTAATGGAGTTCCGGAACTGATGTTGACCAGTTTTGTGCTACCCCTTGTCGCAGAGTCTTATGTACAAATCCTATCTATTGTTTTTTTGCTTTCCTTCTTCTGTGAAATGATCCCAGAACACTACTAAAACTAATTGTCTTTTTGCTCATTAGTGCAGGTATGCAGACTGGCCTTTTCGTGTACACAGACATCTATACAGAAAGAAACTGCCAACATATACTATAAAATGTCCATAATTTTATAAATGTTGCTCCATAACAGGAAACTACACATTTTAAGATGTGTTTATTGGGTATGATCAGTGCTGGGACAAGGCCATTTGGTGCCCAGGGCGAAGATGGCAAACTGCGCCCCCCCCCGTTTTTAAGAAAGAATTAATCTCCCCATCAGAGCGTCCCTTCACATCAGGGTTCCCCATCAGAGTGCCCCCTTACATCAGGTGTCACCATCAGAGTGTCCCTTTACCTCAGGGGTCCCCTTTAGAGTGCCCCTTTACATCAGGGTTCCCCATCAGTGTGCCCTCTTACATTAGGTGTCCCCATCAGAGTGCCCCTTTACATTAGGTATTCCTGTTAGAGTGCCCCCTTACATCAGGTGTCCTCATCATTTCAGGTGTCCCCGTCAGAGTGCCCCCTTAACATAATATGTGCCCATCAGCATACCCCCACTAACATAATATGTGCCCATCAGTGTGTCCCCTTAAAATAAAATGTGCCCATCAGCATGACCCTTATTTTATGTTAGGGGGCACTCTGATGGGTAAATTTTACGTTAAGGGGCATGCTGATGGGCACATTTTGTTTTGCCCATCACCATGCCATTTACCATAAAATGTGCCCATCAGAGTGCCCCTTAACATAAAATGTGCCTATCAGCATGTCCCTTAACATAAAATGTGCCTATCAGCATGTCCCTTAACATAAAATTAGGGGCATGCTGATGGGCACATTTTATGATAAGGGGCACTCTGATGGGCACATTTCATGTTAAGGGGCACCCTGATGGGCACATTTTATGTTAAGGGGCACTCTGATGGGCACAACAAAATGTGTGACCCTTAACAAAATATGCCCATCAGTGTGCACATTAACAAATTCTGCCCATCAGTATGCACCTTAACAGATTATGCCCCACATACCTTGAGGGCAGGAGAGAGCACATTTGGCGAGATGCAGGGGGGCAGAAGCTGTGAGATATACCTCGTATGAGAGCCAGGAGAAGGGAGCCATGAGCAGCAAGGGGCGGGGCACGCGTGACGTCATGCCCAGCCGGGAGAGAGCGAGAGCCGCGGTGAGGAGCAGGAGGTGGGGCGCACACACGGGACTACATTGGTTGCTGGGAAACCCATGAGACTTGACAACTCCCTTAAAGATTTGGCAATAATTTTAAGGATTGAACCTATATTTATTGTAAACTCAAGTAGATTTAACTGCCTGGGAACAAGGTGTTCTTAGGAGTAACACTTGCAAACCAAGACCCTTCAAAGTGGAGGCAGTGTAAGGAAAAATTCCTCAATCACCCGATTAGTGGAGTTTGAGGTCTCCTAGTTTATAAAGGTGCTGCACACGTTTTATGAATGTAACGCTGCAAGCAGAGATTTATCTCGTCTGACCCTGCCAACACCCTTACCCACCCTCACCTTATACAAACTGAAAGCTGATACAGGTGCCTTTTATTTGCCTGTACTTCATACTTGACCAGAAGTAGTCAGTATTTTTAAAGTGACAACATCTCTTTAAAGGATACCTCCACATTCATGGAAATAATAATACAGCAACTATACGTGTAGCGACCTCACCCCTCTCACCCCTTCTCATTCTCGGCTTGTCTATCTTTGTCTAGGGGTGTTAGTACCGGAGGGAGGGATGAGATACACCACGGCCCATGTCCTCCATAGTGAAGAGGTGAAGGCCAGAAAGATCGGGCTTTGTGTAGGTGTCCTAGAGTCAAATCCTTTCCTCCGTCCTTGACTCCCTCTTTGCTCCTAGTAACCAGAGTTCCACACACTGAATAGGTCCAACACAGTTTTATTCTTCTCAGCAAATAAACATACAGCACAGTCAAGTTGGGACCTTTGCAACAGTTCAGTATTAATGGGTGTAGGTCGAGGCACAATCCTTTAAAGTATTGCTAACCACTGTGGTGTCACCATTGGCGAATAGTCACTGCCACTGACTATATGAGGTAGAACATGAATTAACTTCGCTAGCACAGCCCCTGTCAGGGGAAGGATATCCATCCAAGGGAGTCACCGGAGGCCTCTCTGTCACCAGCAATGCTGCGCTGGACTCTCCAGAGAAGTTCCGCTCACCAGTCTCCTCGACCTCAGACACGGGCACCCAAGGAATTAGGGCCCCCTCGGATTCCTCCACCCTCGCGGAACTCAGTCGAAGGTACTGAGCCCCAGGCATCCGCCATAGTACCTCACCCCAGGCTAAAGGTGCCTGAGATGGACTCCATCTCCCGCTCAGGTCAGGGGCACCTGGGCCCAGAACACCGGAACGCCAGCACCCAGGCTGAGGGTGTCCTCCGGCTCCGAACTCTGAACCCCGTGGTAAGGGCGTCCGCCCCTTTTATCCCCTCTCCCTTTGCGTCACAGGGGGTTCCCCGCCCCGCCGTACCAGCGCCAGGGGAGGACAAAAAGGCACAAGGGTCTTGCGGTGTGGGTTCAACTCCGGCCAGGGCGACAATGCCACCTGCAGGCCGCAGGGAACCTCACACCACCAGAGTCCTCCAAGAACCATAAAGGGTCTCGGATTCGCTAGCAATCAGTGCATCTGGGTTACACTACCACCCAGATGCTTCCCTTAAATTCAAATACCCGCTACATATATATATATATATATATATATATATATATATATATAGCATATTGTCATGATCACTTAGTGCCCATGTTCCTCATTCCAGCACCTGGGTGTTGGCTATTGCTTTTCTTCCCTGTCTGTGTTCACCTGTTAGGTGATTGATCTGCTCAGTCACCTGATATAAGCAAATCGAACACTCTATCCCTTGCTTGTGATAGAGACAGAGACCTGCATTGTTCTGATCAAGCCTTCCATTTGCCTGTACTACTTTACTGTTAGATTTCCCTGTGTATGACCCAGATCGGATATCAGCCCACCCCAGAACCCAGCCTGCCTTATTACCTGGACCGTTTTAGAACTATGCTATCTGTTAAACTGCAAGTGTCTGTTTGCTTTGTTCAGTTCGCATCTGCCCTGGTGTAGTAGCCAGACTCTATAGCATTGTGTTTAAGTCCTGGGGGAAACCAAGTAGCGGTAGGCCTGCTTGCCTTAAGGGAAAGGGGGCTGCTATAGGTGAAGTGCACAGTAGCCAGCTATAGTGTCTGACCACCTCCGTTGGGGTAGACATGACATTTGTGACACATATACAGTACAATTACTACATAAGTCATATTGTAATTTAATGTTAATGAAAATAACATTTTGAAAAATTCTATGCGGTATGGCAACCCGGAGATGTTCTCTACATCGTTCAGGTCAGCCTGTACAAAAAATGGTAAAACAAACAGAATTTTTTTCAGAGCAGAAACAAGTAGAAATCTGCAACACAGTTTGTTAAAATCCTTGCAATGTGCATTGATAATCCAGGGAGAAGTATTATTTTTTTTCTTAACAAAAGCAGAATTACTCTTAAAGCGGTTGTAAACCGCTGGATGTTTTTGTTTTTTTTCTTACCTGCAAGGTAATGTCATAATGTGCTACTATGCATCACATACTAGCACATTATGTGAAACTTACCTGAAAACAAAGCATTCCAGCGATGCAATGTCATCACTGGAGGCCACTTCCATCTTCACCCGTCTTGCTTCCGAGTTTGCAGACTCCGGCTCTGTGACAGGTCAGGGCAGCAATGACGTCACTCCTGCGCATGTGCGCTGGAGCCGCCATTCACGTCACAGGGCTCTGAAGGAACGGCTCAGGTGGGCCGTTCCTTCAGAGCGTATGCACCAGTGATGTCACTGGCTGCATGTACACTAAATATCTCCTAAACGGTGCACTACACTACATATAGGTAAGCCTTATTATAGTTATACTTACAGTTAGGGTTACAGGAAGGTTGGTTTTCAGTGTCTATGCTATAAAATCTGTGCTGAAAACTACAAGCAATAAAAGCAAATATAACAGTTTGTTATTGTTATTTTTTTCCCCCTTTTTTTTACATTTTTTAGCTTACCTGAATTCTACACAAACTGCCACCTTAGCATACTATGAGTTAATCTAAATATGGTACAGATGTACTGGTGAGGTTTATTTTCTGCATGACTAATTAAAAGAAAACAATAAATTATTGGTTGCTCTACTATTGCAACATTAATCTTATAAGGAAATATTATTCATAATTCTCAGTTACTGAATTTCCTCTATTAAAGCTGACAGGATACAATGACACACGTTAGGGAATTATCCTAAATTAAGAAATGTCTGTTTCATTTTTTTATACACATTTTTTACTCCTGCTGTCACTCTTCCCTCTGCAATATTTAGTTTATACAAGGCAGATAAAATACTGAAAAATATACATTTCACCTTTTTGCTGGACTTACACTATCCAGCTGTAGAGTGAACAGAGACTACTAAAGGATTCTTTTTTTGGCTTCTCTTCACTGTAAACAATGTCCACATTTGGTCTCTTTGTGCAACAACAGTTCTAAAACCATGAAAAATGTTGCATTTGGGCCAAAGAAATGGTAAACTTCAGGGAAATTCTATTCAGAAGATTTTGAATGGGACTCAGAAGGCTGAGATGAATCTATTTCTTCTTTTGAGCTCCATAGAAAATCTGAGACCATTTTTGTTCCAGTGGCTAAACGTACAAGAGCATTGTTGTCTTTTGATTCACTGTGTTCAGTAACACAATTAAAGTCTGCTTCAAGCTGCAAAAGTTTTTTTTTTTCTCTGAAATATCTTCAGCAAGTTTGACTGCACTTAAATACTGGGAGCTTTGTAATTAGGTTACAATTGTAACATACTGAAAATAATTGGATGTATCTAAAATATTATACCAATAAAGCTAAATTTATTTAACTACTTCAATACAGGGCACTTACACCCCTTCCTGCCCAGGCCATTTTTCAGTTTTCAGCGCTGTCACACTTTGAATGACAATTGCGCGGTCATGCTATACTGTAACCATATGACATTTTTATAATTTTCTTCACGCAAAAAGAGCTTTCTTTTGGTGGTATTTAATCACTTCTGTGTTTTTTATCTTTTCCCCTCCAAAAAAAAGAAGAAAATTTTGGGAAAAAAAAGTTTTTCATTGTTTCTTTCAGTAAATTTTGAAAATAAGTAATTTTTCTCCTTCATTGATGGGCGCTGATGAGGTGGGACTGATAGGCTGCACTGATGGGCACTGATGAGGTGGCACTTTTGGGCACTGATGAGGCTGCACTGATTAGGTGGCACTGGTGGGCACACTGCTGGCACTGGTGGGCACTCACTTTTGGCACTGTGAGCACTTTATTGTAATCAGGGCACTGAATATCAGTGTCCTGATTACATGCCTAGATGTCCTCTGTGAGGAGATGCCACTGATCGGCTCTCTTCTCTTCACACTCTGTCAGTGTAGGTCGAGGAGCGCTGATTACCAGCATCTCCGTGTTTACCTGTGACCGGATGTGATTGGACACAGCCAATCGCATGGTTAAAGAGCCACAGCCATGGCTCTTTACAGAGATCGGGGTTGCACCGTGTCCTAGCAACACAGCGCGACCGCTGTCGCTGCACACCCCCGGGGGCGCAAGAGAGTGGCCGTTCTGGGCGCCATCATATGATGTCCACCCAGAACAAGAGCAACACTGCCCTGCTGTCATTTGACGGTGGGCGGGTGGCAAGTGGTTAAAGTGAAACTTCAGTTTTGCTTGAAAATGTTTCCCACTTAATCAAACTTATAGACTGTAAGGATTTTATTAGATTTATTTCAGGTCCTTACCTACTTGTGTTTGTAGCTATTGCTTGTACCAGCAAATGTGAGTCATGAGTGGATACTAAATCCTTACAAACGCACACACACACATCATCTTTTTGACATATAACATGTTTGGCATCATTATTTGCCATGTGTGTCCCATTCAGGAGTTTTTCCTTTACTACCTGTCCCATTGCCAAAACAGGAAGTGAGGAAATCCCTCCAAACTGAGGGATTTCCTGGTTGTCAACAGGGTCACCAGAACTAGTGTCCCCATTGGAAGATTTCTCCACTAATACTGTTCTGGAGAGAACCCAAAATGTGGGATTTTCTTTCACTTTTAGTGATAATGATAAGCATGACAAATATAGAGGGTGAATCTCCCTAATGGGTAGTAGCAAGTCAGCAAGAAAATGTGCCAGATGTTCTAATCCCTCTCCACTCTGTCCAAAACTGAAAATAAATGTTGCCTTTAGTTATACTTTAACAAAGATGAAACTAGCAATCTAGTATAGCTAAAGACAATAATGGGGATGCCACATATTATGCAATTGCCTGCTGGTCACTTAAAATGTATGCCCAGTTAAATTAAAACATGTGTATACAATTATTTATGGACCACTTCTTGAAAACGAGTGATGATATTGCAAGGTACAGTACTGTGCAAAAGGCTTATACAGGTGTGAAAAAATGCTGTAAATTTAAGAATTCTTTCAGAAATATAAGTTTAATTGTATCAACTAATAAAATAGGAATTAAAGGAACAGAAGAGAAATCCAAATCAAACCATTATTTGGTGTGATCACCCTTTGTTTTCAAAACAGCATTAATTGTTCTAGGTACACTTGCACACAGTTTCTGAAGGAACTCAGCAGGTAGGTTGTTCCAAACATTTTAGAAAACTAGCAATAGATCTCCTGTGGATGTAGGTTGCCTCAAATCCTTATGTCTGCTCATGTAATCCCAGACAGACTTGGTGATGTTGAAATCAGGGCTCTGTGGGAGCCAAACCATCACTTCCTGGACTCCTTGTTGTTGACCCCAAACATGCCTCCCTAATGATATGCATGATGGATAATTTTCTGCCTGTATTTTTCACCACTGAGGACACCATTAATCCTGATCAAACCTCCAACCCCATTTGCAGAAATGCAGCCCCAGACTTGCAAGGGACATCCACTAGGCTTGTGCAATTCGTTTCGTAACGAATCGAAATTCGTCCGAATTTAGCAACTTTCGGACATTCGGAAGCATTCGAATTTCCGAACAAAGCAATTACGAATAAAACCGAATCCGAAATAAATTATACCGCAAAATAGCGAATGCCCGAATGTCTTCGGCATAATTCGTTATGAAAAAACTTACGAATGTACAAATCCATTGGAAACACAATAACACTCACTCTGCTCTGCTCTCTGCTTCTCCTTCACCGTGCTGAACTCCCTCTCAAAATGGTGTACAGGGGCGGAGGCTATAGCCGCATGTAAAAAACGAAAGTAAAATACGAGATTTCTAATCCATTCGAAGCACAATAACACTCTGCTCTGCTCTCTGCTTCTCCCTCACCGTGCTGAACCCTCTCAAAATGGTGTACAGGGGCGGAGGCTATAGCCGCATGTAAAAAACGAAAGTAAAATACGAGATTTCGAATCGTTACAAATAACCGCTATGTATTTCGAAAAGTACAAATCCATTCGAAGCACATTAGGCATAATAGTCAGCGTCGTCGTGAGAGAGACACAGAAAATTACGAATCAACGAACCCAAAAAAAGTTACAAAAGTAGGAGTTGTGTCCAGAATCAACGAAAAACAACGTACTCTACCGAAAGTACGAATTATAAAGCAACAAAAAATTCAACGAAAAATGTCGCTTGCAAAAATACGAATGAGTCCGAACACGAAAAATCCCGTCTAGCAAAATTACGAATGATTACGAATCAACAGGACCGGAAAGAAACGAACCGAAACGGAACGAATTTTTCCGTTGTGCACAAGCCTAACATCCACCACCCTTCACTGTTCCCTGCAGACACTCATTATTGTACCACTCTTCAGCCCTTTGTGAACAAACATCCTTCTGCTACAGCCAAACATTTCAAATTTTTACTCATCAATTCTGAGCACCTGCTGCCATTTTTCTGCAACCCAGTTCCTAAGTTTTAATGCAAGGGATGTGAAAAGATAGTGTTAGGACCGAGTTCGCCTACTGGTGGCACTGTGGTGCCCTGGGCGGAAAACTGCAGTTTTAGTGTCCACCAGCATGTGTCTCCCAGCAGCCAACAGGTTCAGCGATCAACACCATCTGACCCCACCTGCTGGGAGGGTACTGAAGTTCCACCTTTGCTACTGCTCCTGGTCTCAGTGTTTTGGCTGTTCCTGCTTGTGCCCTGTTTGTTGTGCTGCTGCCTGACTCTGGGGCCATTTTCTCTTGATCTTGCTCTTGCCCTTGCACTGCATCCGGTATCCTGCTTCCTTGTTCATGTCACAGTTTTGTCTTCCCCCTTCCCATCTGCTCCCTGCTCTCTCCTGCCTTATATGTTTCTCATTTGTACATTTCTACTGTATATACAATATATATATATATATATATATATATATATATATATAGAGAGAGAGAGAGAGAGAGAGAGAGAGATAGTGAGAGAGGGAGAGAGAGATAAGTGTGGTTAGGATTGCTGGTTAGGCGTTTTGTTATTTTGTTTTGCTTTTCATGCATTCTCATGTTTATTGTTTGCTGGTGTGTGATTATCTTTCATTTGCTGTAAATAAATCTCACTTTTAAGATATACATACATTGTTTGGTCCCAGTTTTCTTGTGTAGCTACATTTATCTGTTTTTCCAAGCTGCTGATTCCTGACACAAGCCTAAGCGACTCAACTATGCACCAAAAATTCAGCATCCTGCTTTTCAAATTTTCTCATCACTGCAATCGAAAGTGAATGTCAATTTGACCCCACTGATAATTAGATAATTGAACAAACGATCAAACTAAATTCTACTAGTGCATAGCTAGCTTAACTGAAGGAAGGAGATGTTTTGAAAGGTGTAATAGGAACTGAAGTCCAGGACACTGACAATGTTCTCTGCCCCAATTCTGTTCACTCACAGTCTTAAATAGTTGTCAAGTAACTACTGGAACACATAGGATATAAAGGTAATGTTGATCAAATCTTTGACTATTACATGGCATATTCAATTAATACTTGTCTAGCACTACATTTTGCAAGAAGTCTTTTAGGCTTGACATCTGCCTTAACTTCAATATCAGAAAAACTTGGCAATACATATTAGTTTTGGGTGTACTTCTTTTTTAATTTGTTCAAATAAATTTAGGCAAAATTATGAAACAATTTCACTGTTTGCTGTACACCATTGCTACTGAGTATGTTGACATGACCTCATTGTTCTCCACGAGGACTTGGACATTTGAAACATTTTGTACAATTCAAGGGTATCTCAGCCTAATTTGTCAAGCTGATTTTGTTAACGTGGACCTTTCATTGACTTCTCCGGGCTGTATGAAAAAAAAAACATTAAGTGCTCTCCATGACACTTTTTTTATTTGCATGAACATTCAAATTTTCAGGACAAGCTCTCTGGTGTACCCCCTTCTTCTAAGGTAATGCTTGGACCTTAGAAGAAGGAGTCCAACCAGAAAGCTTGTCCTGAAATTGTGAATGCTAGTGCAAATAAAAAGTTCCATGTGGAATACTTAATTGTTTTTGTTGCAAGTACACTAATATGCTTACAATCACCGCAAGTACAAATAGACCCCTATAATCCAGTGAAAGTGCAGCGCTAAATGAAAGTAATACAATATTATAGAAAAAGTATATATGCAATGAACCCAATACTACTGAGATGAAAATATATATAGTTACGATAGAAAGTCCATATCATGAGAAAAGTTCATTCAGTATGTAGTTGACAGTTGTGCTATCAGCTCACCAGAAATAATAGATATTATTCTGACATTTAACAGGTATCAGCAAGGTGCATAAGGAAATCTCCACATGTGAGCCTTCACCCAAACAATGCACTCACCAGATGGAGAATTTATACAAGCATCAATCAATAGTCAGTGCTCATTCCTCTTCGGGGAATGGCAAAGGTAACATTGGGAGTTGTTTCCAAAACACTGCACTAGATGTAAAAAAAGCTCACCAGCCTGGAGCCCAGAAAAAGTTGGATCAGGCATGTTTTGAAGCTAGCACTTGAAATTTGGAATCATTTCTAGTCTCTTGTTTGTCCATCTGTACCATTTCCTAGGAGTATCACAACATTTACAGGACAGGGATAAATAGATCTCTAACATGTCCTAATATACAGCAAGGGATGATCCTTGTCAGACATTTGTAAACAGGTGCCAGAATTACCATAGTCGTGTCACCTTTGAGCAAGCATCTCAGTTGAGGAAGTAGATCCTGGATAATGCTTAAATAAAGACAGTGCCATCCTTCTGGAGAGAAAACAAATAAAGATATTGTAATCTCTATGAGAAATAATAAATACCTCTAACTTCTTTGTGTGGATGTCGCCTATGTTCGCACTTAACATTTTAGATATAAACATATCTGAAGCTGGATCCACTTTAGGGGGGAAACAAGCAGATTTTGGCAGATCTGATCCATTAAATTGGTCAGGACTCAGCAGATATCTACAGATGCAATTCAGATGTATGACCTGGATGATAAGCTCAATTATTTTAAATTAGAGATCTGGAGCTCACTTTTACTGCTTTGCCTTCATAAAGCAGTAGAGTGATTCTTCACTGGTCTATGTTTTTTAGGTCCTTATAGGATGACTCTGTTTATCTTCTGAAAGCAGATCCTGGATGTAGCAGAAAGAGTTGAATCAGCATATGAATGAAAATCACCTTTAAATGACCAACCCCCTTGCATCAAAATCCCAGACTAAAGTACCAAATGTCCATGTCAGTATGTGCCCCATATCCTTTTATCAGCTATTGTCCCAAATTAAGTCTAGGTAAGCAATATACACAAAATATTCAGTGTGCTATACCCCCACCAATCATTTTGGTATTCAGAAGTTGAATTTTATTTTATTTTGTTTATCTAAAGCATATAATTAAAAGCCTAATTATAGCATATTGTGTAAATAAATGTACTGTGCCATGGCAGTGGACATGTCATCAAGTACACATTTAAAAGTGTTGACTATTTTACACTGGAAGCATCATGTTGATATAAATTATATTTTTTTTACTAAGGCTCAACAAAAATTACTGTGTTCTTTGTATGTCACGCTAACAACTCCTACTTTATTTCACTCACTTGACTTAATGAGTGTTCTAAACTAATGGCTGGCATGAGTGGGCTTGAGAGGGCTCCCTATTATTTTGAAGGAGGAAGTTTAAAGAGGTTAAACAAAATAAAATGCAATTATGAATGTTATGAAATTATAAGTACTGATTTAAGCACTGGTTTAGCATGTTATCAATGGATGCTTAGAATGGATAGATCATCCACTGATCTGTCTGTTTATACTGTATATATGCCCATCCACTGCATATGCCTATGGTTGGATTTATGTTTCTCATGAACCACAAGTCACTCACATAAGCTGCTTTCTCCCCCGCTTCTTTTTAATGCATACAGTTAGGCTGGGTAGCCCCTATAGATCAACAATACAATCAGAGATTCTCTGTAATTGGAGGATTCAGTGGCCATTTTGAGGACATATTTATCTAAGTGGAATGCTGGTTTGGTGCCAATTTGGTTTGGCATTGTTTGCCCAGGGAAAGGTGATAAAGGGTCCGCTTGCTCATTAGGTGGAAGATAAGAAGTTTGATGATGGTTTGAGAAGATTTTTGCCCCCCACTTTTCTGAGATTATGTGTGTTTTTCAAGGGTTAATTGTACGGGGTGCAGTAGCAAACAATATCCATTCAGACTGGGGACATGATGTGATATTACCGCTCCAGCGGAGTGGATTGTTGTATCCATACCAGGTATCTTTGATGTTGGGAGTTTGTAATGTTATCATCATAAATAGAACACCTATTTCTGTACTGATAGAGTACCCCCCCATTTTGTCTTTTTCTTCATGTAGTATATCTGGTACCCACACCTGAAGTATTATGTAGTACAAAGTAATTGGATTAACCATAGATAGATAATGTGAGCACTCACCATTGGGTCATCGCTTCTTTGCATGCACTATAGAAGCAATGTGTAATTGACATAGATCATAATCTCAATTTTGAATGTGATATCTCGCAAAAATGCATGTATATTAATTATATGTGTTTTTTTCAGTTATGCTATTCCCATAGGCGTGCTCACGGGGTGTGCCGGTTGTGCCTGGGCACACCCTAATGCCCAGGCAAACCCAACACACCCCAGGGCTTTTTTGCTGCCAAAATGTGTGAGGATTCTTTTTCCCTCACCTCTGGTAGCTGAAAGTGGAACTATTTGTCATGGAGGATGTGTAACTCCTGTGGGAACTGCAGCCACTGAAGTAATCAGTCAGTCAGCCGCATTTTCCGATGCTGACTCTGTAGTTCCGGCTACATCATCCCTGTCAGCTGAATATCAATCGGCCGTCAGCTGTCAGAGAAGAAGCGTGTGAACTTCAGAGAGCATCGGAAAACTCCCGACTGCTTACTTCACTGCTGTGTCTGCAATCCTCACAGGAGTTACCCACCATCTTATGCCTGTGTGCCAGAAGACAGCTGCTTTCCGATCTCCTCTCTGATGCAGCATTGGGGGGAAGACTGTCTCTCTCCTCGGGTTCCTGTCTGGCTGAGTCAGTCGGGGCTTTCAGTGGCTTTCACAGCTGAAGTACAGGTGGGAGGAGCAGGAAGAGGAAGAGATCATCACACACAGTGGAGTGCACCCCGGATCACTTTCCTCCTGTCCAGCACACGGCACAGCTCTCCCTGGGGATGACTGTAGATGTGAGAGGACAGATAGCAAGCAGCCTTTTACCTGTGAGTACCGACCTTCTCTGCCTTTCCCTCTATACAACTCTGTGCTGTAAACCTGCCCTGTACTTTGCAGGTTTACTGACAGAGAAAGTAACATTCTTGAACAGGTTAGGAATTCCTGGGCCTTCTGAGGTGTTACATAAATGTATTCCGCATACACATTATATCCTGTTTAAAAATTTTTTTTTTTTAATAACATATAATGTGTGTGTATATGGAATACATCTATGGAGCACCTCAGAAGTCCCAGGAATTCCAAACCTATCAAAAACTCTTATCATAATAATACAGTCCAACTCCAGGACAGTAAAAAAGTCCAGCCTTGCAGTGTATGGGGGGGGGGGTAACCTCTTTCACTTACCTGATTCTAATTTATCTTCCTTCACCCCAAAGCTGTAACATCATCACATACCATAGAGGGACATTAACACAGTATGGTATGATGGGGAGGCTGGAGTGTGACCACAGCCAGGAATTTAAGACCCCTTTCACACTGAGGCGTTTTTCAGACATTTTAGCGCTAAAAATAACGACTGTAAAGCGCCTGAAAAATGTGTCCTCAGTGTGAAAGCCCGAGTGCTTTCACACTGGGGTGGTGCGCTTGCAGGACATTAGAAAAGGTCCCGCAAGCAGCATCTTTGGGGTGGTTTAGTAGTGCTGTATACACCGCTCCTAAACCGCCCCATGCCCATTGGAATGAATGGGCAGTGCTGGCGAAACGACTGCAAATCGCTTTGGCAGTGCCACAACACAGCCGGTTTTAACCCTTTCTTCAGCCGCTAGCGGGAGTTAAAAGTGCCCCGCTAGCGTCTGAAAAGCGTAGTTTAAACAGCGGTAAAGCGCAGCTAAAACTAGCAGCACTTTACCGCTAACGCAGCCCGCACCCCAGTGAGAAAGGGGTCTAAAAGCTGAGGGGACAAGTCGCAGTAGTGGAGCGGGCCTGCTGGAGCAAGTCCAGTTGAGCAGGCATGGAATTAATTTCAGTTTGGGTCTAGCCCTCCCTGTTAGACAGAACCTTGTTCAATTAGTGGCTTTCA
Source organism: Rana muscosa (assembly GCA_029206835.1). Classification (NCBI taxonomy): domain Eukaryota; kingdom Metazoa; phylum Chordata; class Amphibia; order Anura; family Ranidae; genus Rana; species Rana muscosa. The sequence continues at coordinate 58,970,026 of CM055119.1, forward strand.
GCCAATCGGCTACAGCACTAATCAGTGTATTCTGACAGTGGGGAGTCCTCCCCCATCAGAATACAGTGTCCCAGTATCTCTTGTGTAGATGCACGCACCTGTCAGCTAGTGATCTGAACAAAAAACCTGTGCATGTATAGCAACTTTAGGCCTGGTTCACACCTATGCATTTTTTAGTGCGTTTTCAGTTTTGCAGAAACACACTACAGTCCATTTAACATAGTTTTCTATGGATGTGGTTCACATCTGTGCATTTTATGGGAAGTTTCAGGGACCAGCAGGTTGTGTTTTTGGTTCCATAGACTTCAATGCATCAAAAACGTGTATTGAAAAATACAAAATGCACCTAAAATATGCATCGACTGCAACGTGCATAGGTGTGAACCAGGCCTAAAGGATGAGTTCACCTTTTAGAACATATTGCATGTTACACCCGTATACAGGGTTTAACATGTTTTAGTTGCCCCCTCCCCTCCTCTGCACCCACACAGCCTCATCATTAAGGCCTGGTTCACACCTATGCATTTTTAGTGCTTTTTGCATTTTCCTGATTTGCACTACAGTACGTATTCCATAGGAAACCATGTTAAATGGACTGTAGTGCAAATCTTCAAAATGCAAAAAGCGCTAAAAATGCATAGGTGTGAATCCAGCCTTAGTCATAGGAATCTGTAAATTTATAAACTACAAGTTCAATCCAACATGGCAGCCGGAACACTGATCAACACACCTGCCTACAGCTCTGCAATGACAGCCATACAGAGGTACGGGCAATAAAACTGTAGGCAGTGTCTGCAGGAGCACTTCACCCGCACTCTGCTGATTGAGGGCACAATACTTTGCAGGCTCCAGTTTAAAAAAATAATAAATGCCCTACCAAAAATCTATGCATTTATTATTTTTTTAATAAAAAGGTGAAAGAAGGCACTTGGGTCAGGCAGGCACATACATGGGTGGTTTTATGTACATATATGTGAGTGTTTGTGTGTATATACAGTGTATGTGTATATATATATATGTATGTATATATATTGTGACAGCAGGAAGGTAAAGTCACCTGGTTGCATCCAGGGGGGTAGATATATTTCGCCCAGATTCAGGCTTTACGCCGACTTATACAACTAGGTGGAGAGTTGTATAAGCCCAGCTGAGGCTAGTGGGCTCATGGATGACTCATACCTCTAGGGAGAGTGTGGGGCGTCGTGCAGACAGGGAGTTGATGAGACCAGCTGAAGCTTGTCAGCTCATTTAGGCCTCTATAAGAACTCCCAGATTCATTAGGTGTTTGCTCATGCCTGGACCCAGACCTGTGTGGACTGTCTAGGGAGAGTGAACCCCTGTGCGGTGAGACAAAGCCTGTGTGGCTATTTGCTTGGACATTTAAAACCAGGGACTTAGGGACTAGGACAGCACTAGGCTGATCCCAGTTGTTAGTTAGGAAACCTGTATGTTTAGTCAGAGGTCAAGTTGACCAGGATTTATTTTGTTTATGTTTCTTTTGCTTTGCTGTGTTTTGTCACTGTAAATAGAAAATAAACCGCACCTTTTTGATTTTGAAAACCACAACCTCCGTTTGCTGGGCCTGTTTTTGTGTGGGGAGCCCATCTCGGGGGTCACACACACCCGCTGCCGAGCTAACCCCCTCACAGTTGGTGGAGAATGCGGGCAGTTTTTTTTTTAAGCCAGCATGGAGGAGATACTGAAGCAGCTGGCTCTAGCAAATGCCAATCAACAGCAGACAAATGCAGGTTTGCAAAAGAGCCTGGCAGCTCAACAACAGAACTTCGCAGCCCAGCAGCAAGCTCATCAACAGAGCCTTGCAGCCCAGCAGCAGACAAACGCAACTTTGCAACAGAGTCTGGAGGCTCAGCAACAAGCCCAGCAGCAATCTGAGGCCCGCTTCATAGACCTGTTGCAGAAGCAAGAGCAGAGACTACAACAACAGATGGAAGCAGCAATGCAGCAACGTCCGCAGACCAGTGAGGAAAGCCGTCCCACTAATACCGCGTCCTTTGGGGTGAGTCGTTTATTGACAAAAATGACTGGAGAGGATGATCCAGAGGTATTTTTGACCACATTTGAAAGGACCACTGAAAGAGAAAAGTGGCCTGAGGAGCAGTGGGCTGGACTGGTGGCTCCTCTGTTAACTGGTGAATCGCAGAAAGCTTACTATGACCTAGAGCCTAACCAAGCAAAAGACTATGTGATGCTAAAAGCTGAAATATTGGCAAGGCTGGGTGTCACCCAGGCTGTCCGGGCTCAGCGTGTGCATAACTGGACTTTCCAGCTTGGAAAACCCCCCAGGTCTCAAATGTATGATCTCATTCACCTGAGCAGAAAGTGGCTACAGCCAGAGACTTTGTCCGCACCAAAGATTGTGGAACGTGTTGTAATGGATCGGTTTTTGAGAGCCCTTCCTACTGCCATCCAAAAGTGGGTAAGCCATGGAGACCCAGAGACGGCCGATGGTCTTGTGGATCGTGTGGAGAAATACTTGGCTACAGAGAACCTGACGGCCTCTTCCAGAGACACTCGGACTTTCCACCCTAAGACCAGACCATCCCCAGGGGTGGATAAGAGGATTCCAAGGGGTGAGGGTGGAGAGAGTGAGAGGGTGGGAGCTCTACCCCAAGTTTGGCGAGAACAGCCTGGGAAATCAGCGGCTCAAGAGGCCGCAAGAAGGATCGTTTGCTACCGCTGCCGGCAAGCGGGACATATTGCAGCCAATTGCCCGGTTGTGGAGGAACCCATGCAGTGTGACTTTCTGACGGGCAGACGTCAGTCGCTGTGTGCGACAGTCGCATGCACTGCCATTCGAGGAACTGAGAAACATTTATGCAAAATGTGTGTTAATGGTAGAAATGTTGTGGTATTGCTGGATTCAGGTAGCCTTGTGACCCTGATAAAGGCTGAGTTAGTTAAAACAGAGGTCTCTGGGAATAGCAAGGTAGCTGTTATTTGTGTGCATGGGGACACCCGAGAGTATCCAGTGACTACAGTGTGTTTCGAGACCCCCAAAGGTACCCTCTCTCATCCAGTGGGCTTAGTATCTCAGTTACCGCATGACGCCATTGTGGGAAGGGATTTTCCGAAGTTCTGGGAACTGTGGGATGATCCTGAGCCCCCCACTGGTGCCCCTATGTACCAGGAATGTGATAGCCAGAACTCCCCTGAGAGTGGTGAGGACTCTCCGGAATTTCCCTTATCAGTATTGGCAGGGGAGACTCAAGAAACTGGAGAGGAGCCCACCTCCTCAGACGAAAACCTACCGTCTGTGGAGTTTTCTGATCTTGAGGTTCACAGGGAAAACTTTGCCACAGAACAGTTGAAAGACCCCGCCCTAATAAAGGAACGGGAAAACGTAGTGAAAATAGATGGCGAGTTAGTGAACCCAGATAATACCTGCACTTACCCATACTTCAGCGTAGAGAAGGACCTACTGTATCGGGTGGCAAAAAGGGCAGAAGAAACCGTTGAGCAGCTTGTGGTGCCCAAACCTTACAGGAAGTTGGTGTTGGAGTTGGCCCATGGGCACATTCTTGGAGGTCATCTGGGGACAGAGAAAACCCGAGAGAGGGTATTACAGAGATTCTATTGGCCGGGGGTGATGAAGGACATAGAAAATTATTGTTCCTCCTGCCCTGTGTGTCAGAGGTCGGCCCCGATGCCACATTTCCGTAGCCCGCTGGTCCCTCTACCCATCATTGAGGTCCCGTTTGAGAGGATCGCCATGGATTTGGTAGGTCCTATAATCAAGTCCGCTAGGGGGCACCAGTACATATTAGTTATAATGGACTATGCCACCCGTTATCCAGAAGCGATCCCTCTCCGAAATACCTCGGCCAAAACCATAGCCAAAGAGCTATCTCTTGTGTTTAGCCGGGTGGGTATTTGTAAAGAACTGCTTACGGACCAAGGTACACCCTTTATGTCCCGGGTTATGAAGGAGCTGTGTAAATTGTTCAAAGTGACGCAATTACGTACATCTGTGTATCACCCCCAAACCGATGGGCTGGTTGAAAGGTTCAACAAAACCCTAAAACAAATGTTGAAGAAAGTGGTGGATAGAGATGGAAAGGATTGGGACTGTCTACTTCCTTATCTGATGTTTGCTATTAGGGAGGTGCCCCAATCCTCTACGGGATTCTCCCCCTTTGAGTTACTGTATGGGAGACACCCAAGAGGGCTGTTGGATATTGCCAAGGAAACTTGGGAAAGTGAGAGTTCTCCCCACAGGAGTGTGATTGAGCATGTCGCCCTGATGCAAGACCGAATTGCACAGGTAATGCCCATCGTGAAGGAACATTTGGCCCAAGCGCAGTTAGCACAGCAGAGAGTGTACAACCGTGGAGCCAAGACCCGTACCTTTTCCCCGGGGGATAGGATACTGGTACTTGTCCCTACGGTTGAAAGTAAATTCCTTGCCAAATGGCAAGGCCCCTACGAGATAATGGAAAAAGTGAGCGAAGTGAATTACAAGGTCAGACAACCAGGAAGGCGAAAGCCCGAACAGATCTATCACGTTAATCTGTTGAAAGCCTGGAGGGATAGAGAGTCCCTAGTCGCAGACACTTGGTCACCAGCTCAAACTGGTTGCGTGATTCCTGAGGTTGGAATAGCAGCCACCTTGTCACAACCCCAACAACAGGAGGTTAAGGAGTTTGTGCTTCGCAACAAGGAGGTATTCTCTGAGCTGCCGGGACAAACATCTGGGGTAGAGCATGACATCATTACCCCGCCCGGGGAAAGGGTGAAGTTAAAACCCTATCGGATCCCAGAGGCCCGACGGGAGGCAATACGGGAGGAAGTACAGAAAATGCTGAACTTAGGGGTGATAGAGGAGTCCCAAAGTGATTGGTCTAGTCCCATTGTGTTGGTGCCTAAACCGGATGGGAGCTGGCGATTTTGTAACGATTTTCGTCAGTTGAACAAAGTTACAAAATTTGACACCTACCCCATGCCACGTATAGATGAGTTGATCGACCGGCTGGGAACAGCCCGATACATGACGACTCTTGACCTCACAAAAGGGTATTGGCAAATCCCCCTGGCCAAGTCGGCCAAAGAGAAAACCGCATTTGTAACCCCAGACGGGGCGTTCCAATATAAAAGAATGCCGTTCGGGTTACAGAATGCGCCGGCCACATTCCAGCGGAAAATGGACCAGATGCTGAGGCCCCATCGGAAGTATGCTGCGGCTTACCTGGATGACATAATTGTCCATAGCACAGATTGGGCCTCACATCTGCCAAAAGTGCAAGCAGTCTTGGACTCTGTTCGGGAAGCGGGGTTTACGGCTAACCCCAAGAAGTGTACCATTGGGCAGGAGGAGGCCAAATATCTTGGGTACACCATTGGGAGGGGAGTAATAAAACCCCAACTCAACAAAGTCGAGGCCATCCAGAGTTGGCCACGTCCCAACAGCAAGAAGCAGATACGAGCCTTTCTGGGAATCGCTGGGTATTATCGGCGATTCATTCCCCACTTTGCTTCTAAGGCTGTGCCCCTAACCAACCTGACGAAGGGGAAAGGGTCGGTCATGATTAAATGGACCCCCGAGGCTGAGGCAGCATTCCAATTCTTGAAACAAGCCTTATGTAGCCAGCCAGTGTTGTACTCACCCGACTTCTCTAAAGACTTTGTCGTACAAAGTGATGCATCAGATGTGGGGTTAGGAGCAGTATTGTCCCAGGTCTGGAACGGGGAAGAGCACCCAGTCATTTACCTCAGCAGGAAGTTGAAGTCCCATGAGGTAAATTACGCCACCGTTGAAAAGGAGTGTTTAGCGGTGAAGTGGGCTCTAGATTCCCTTCGGTACTACCTGCTAGGTAGGCACTTTGACATGGTTACGGATCACGCTCCGTTAAAGTGGATGGCTCAAAACAAGGAAACAAATAGGTGGTTCCTGGCCCTCCAGGAATTCAACTTCACAGTAAAGCATCGCCCTGGCGTTCAAATGGGGAATGTGGATGCTTTGTCTCGAGTACATGAATGCCTGATTGCTGGTGTTCCAACCCCGAGGTTAAAACAAGAGGGGGGGTATGTGACAGCAGGAAGGTAAAGTCACCTGGTTGCATCCAGGGGGGTAGATATATTTCGCCCAGATTCAGGCTTTACGCCGACTTATACAACTAGGTGGAGAGTTGTATAAGCCCAGCTGAGGCTAGTGGGCTCATGGATGACTCATACCTCTAGGGAGAGTGTGGGGCGTCGTGCAGACAGGGAGTTGATGAGACCAGCTGAAGCTTGTCAGCTCATTTAGGCCTCTATAAGAACTCCCAGATTCATTAGGTGTTTGCTCATGCCTGGACCCAGACCTGTGTGGACTGTCTAGGGAGAGTGAACCCCTGTGCGGTGAGACAAAGCCTGTGTGGCTATTTGCTTGGACATTTAAAACCAGGGACTTAGGGACTAGGACAGCACTAGGCTGATCCCAGTTGTTAGTTAGGAAACCTGTATGTTTAGTCAGAGGTCAAGTTGACCAGGATTTATTTTGTTTATGTTTCTTTTGCTTTGCTGTGTTTTGTCACTGTAAATAGAAAATAAACCGCACCTTTTTGATTTTGAAAACCACAACCTCCGTTTGCTGGGCCTGTTTTTGTGTGGGGAGCCCATCTCGGGGGTCACACACACCCGCTGCCGAGCTAACCCCCTCACAATATATATATATACATATATATATATATATATATATATATATACATATACATATACATACATACATACATACATACATACACACGCATTTGTGTGTTTGAGTTTTGGGGTGCACACCCTAATGCAATAGGCTGCGCACGCCTATGGCTATTCCTTTTTGTCACCAAGATTATAAGGTCCTGAAGAAGCTATTTAATGTGAAACGAGGCAACCTCTTGGGATGTAATTGACACAAAAATGTGAATAGCATACAAGGCATACAGTACGTCGCTCTGGAGGGAATATTATCCCAATATTTATTGTGATTTTAATTTGTACTTTGTTATGAAATTCTTTGTATTTTTATATATTCAGTACATGTGTCTGTCTCTTCTTGCACCAGTAAAGTTCAAAATCTATCTTTTTGTGGTTGCAGCGCACCCCCCCCAAGAAGTTGCAAGTAACTGGGATTCCCACACCCTGCACAGCCAGACACACCAAATTTTCACAATCACTCAGAGTCGGAGAAGAGTCTGTGTTTTTGTTTTTTGTTATTTATTGAGGGTAATGAATTTGGATGGGGATAAGGTGTATTATGGGATACCCAAGGAGGAGAGAGAAGTGCCAAGCCAATCCTTTAGGCCTCATGCCCACTGGCGTTTTTACAGCTGCGTTTTTTGCAGCTTAAAAACGCCTGTCCATGTTATTGAAAATATATATATTTTTTTTTTTTGAAAAAAAAAAAAAAAAAACGTCGGAGCTAAAAACGCGACCGCGCGTTAGTGCGCGTTTTTTGCGCGTTAATGCGCGTTAGTGCGCGTTTTTGCGCGTTTTTTGACGCTCACGTTTTTTCCTGCCTAATTCTGACGCTGAGGAACGCACTGGCCCTGGGTTTTTTTTACAGCTTACAAACGCCTATGCTCTTTACAGCTCAAAAACGCCTAGGTGGGCATGAAGCTATAGACTAACATGGACAGGCGTTTTTAAGCTGTAAAAAACGCTCAAAAACGCGGCTGAAAAAACGCCCGTGGGCATGAGGCCTTAAACAGCTTAGGAATTTATTCAGTATATAAGTATAAAACAACACTAAAAACTTGTGTGAAAAATGTTGGAGCACTTGCAGTGTGATAGAGCGGGTGGGAACTTCCACATGCAGTGTCACAGGAGGACCGCCGGGAAGTCTCTATTGTGGGATCCACGAGCGCCGTGTGTTAGCCACAGCTGGAGCCTTGGTAAGCCTCATGGAGACGTTGGCTGTGTGTCTCTGGGTGGGAGTGGTCGGGGGCTGTCAAACTGGGGAGCCGCCCACATGCTGTCTGACCAATCAGAACACGTTTCGAAGGCACGGCCCTGCCTTCTTCATCACCTGATCCTTTAACAGTCACAGTTAGCAGTGTCAGCTGGGAAGATAATGATTAAAAAGCTATATGCTGTAATTGTTAAAAAGCAAGTGTACGACTTAGAGAAATAATTTAAAATGTGTGAAAAATGTGTGAAAAATATGTGAGAATCATATATATAAAAAACATATAAAATATATATGTAAAAAAAATAAAAATGTTATATATATATATATATATATATATATATATATATATATATATATATATATATCTAGATCAGGGATATGCAATTAGCGGACCTCCAGCTGTTGCCAAACTACAAACTACAAGTCCCATGAGGCATAGCGAGACTCTGACAGCAGCAAGCATGAAACCCAGATGTATGATGGGACTTGTAGTTTTGCAACAGCTGGAGGTCCGCTAATTGCATATCCCTGATCTAGATATATATATCTTTCTATCTATATATCTATATCTATATATCTATATATCTATCTATGTGTAGCGGGTGTTTGAATTTAAGGGAGGTATCAGGGTGGTAGTGTAACCCAGATGCACAAATTGCTAGGGGATATGAGACCTTTTTCTGGTTCTTGGAGGACTCTGGTGGTGTGAGGCTCCTTGCGGTCCATGGGTGGCGCTGTTGCCCTGGGCCGGAGCTGAACTCACACCGCAAGACTGTACCTTTTTGTCCTCCCCTGGAGCTGGTACAGCAGGGCGGGGAACCTGCTGTGATGCAAAGGGAGAGGGGATAAAAGGGGCGGACGCCCTTACAACGGGGTTCAGAGTTGAGAGTTCGGAGTGGGAGTCGGAGGACTCGGCCGCACCCAGGCACCTTCAGCTTGGGTGCTGGCATTCCAGTGCTCCAGGCCTAGGTGCCCTTGGCCTGGCCGGAGCGTAGATGGAGTCCATCCCAGGCACCTTTAGCCTGGGGTTAGGTACTATGGCGGATGCCTGGGGCTCAGTACCTTCGAATGAGTTCCGTGAGGGTGGAGGAATCCGAGGGGGGCCCTAACTCCTTGGGTGCCCGTGTCTGCGTTTGTGAGGACTGGTGTGCGGAACTTCTCTGAAGAGTCCAGCGCAGCATTGCTGGTGACAGAGAGGCCTCCTGTTTCTCCCTTGGACGAATCTCCTTCCCCTGACAGGGGCCGTGCTAGCGAAGGTAATTCATGTTCCACTTCATATAGTCAGTGGCCGTGACTATTCGCCACTGGTGATATCACAGTGGTTAGCAGGAGAAGAGAAAGGATTGTGCCTCGATCTATTCCCCATTACTACTCAGTAGAAGAAACTGTTTGTTGTTTGCCAAGAAGAATAAAACTGAGTTGGACCTATTCACTGTGTGGAACTCTGGTTACTAGGAGCAAAGGAGTCAGGGACGAAGTACTGGACTTGACTCTAGGACACCTACACAAGACCCAATCTTCTGGCCTTCACCTCTTAGCTATGGAGGACATGGGCCGTGGTGTATCTCATCCCTCCCCCCAGCACTGAGACCCCTAGACAAAGAAAGACAAGCCGAGTATGAGAAGGGGAGAGAGGGGTGAGGCCGCTACACGTGGGGGCATCGTGTCCGGGATGTGTGTGGTGTCTAAACTTGAACTTTGCTGCCCGGAGAAGTTCCGAGTAGGTCAGCCATATTGGCCAACGCGCCACGAGGCAACCCATAGCTGCGTAGTTCGTGGGAGGGGAGAGGAGAAAGCCCGCGAACAAGTGCAGAGTGTGGGAGGAGTCTGGCCATGTGGACGTACGCACGTGGAGATTCCGGCGCGTGTGGGTCAGTGCGCAATGGAGCAGCGAAGAGAGAAGATGACTTCAATCACTCCATGGATTTCAGCTTCTTCTTTCACGGACATGACTTCTCTGGCTGCTACGATCATGGATACGGGGATAAGACTAAGGCCCCGGGGGTGATTGGCTCTGTACACCTGCAGAGACATGGAGGCCCTCGGTGTGATCTGTCCCGGATGTTCGGGACTGGTGGTCCAGCTGAAGCCATTCGGGCGATGTGAGGTCTCCAAGGAGTTTCTCTTTGAGGTGGAACCATCCACAGAAAAGCCTCAGGCTTTCCACCTCAACTACCTCACAGGGACTGCCACTCCGGAAGGAGAGATCGATGCTGGTGCGTTTCCCGTGCGCACTGATCCGGGCAAAGTGACTGCCCAAGCGGAGATGAAAAGAGAAAAATCCGAGGATGCTGCCTCAGTCACCAGCAGCTCCCTGCTCCGACCACCGAAGAGGAAAGTCGGCCTAGTGATGGCCTTGTGTGGTCGTGGAAGAGCTTCGCCCTGCTGCTTGCCTGGCCTGGATGGATGCGGAGAGAAGAGTCCTGGACATCCCTATTCTTCTGAAGGCCCAGGTGAGCCAGGGGTTGGGACTGTCTGTGTGGTTAAAAGTGGCGGAAGCCCACAGTCGGTAGAGGCCGTCAAGGGGGATAGTTCCGTGACTGGGAATTATCTGCCCGCTGAATGCTACGACACCTCCGACCTGGATTCATTGTCTGACAATGGCGATGATGGGGAGATAGATGAAATCTTCCACCAGAAGGGATGGGACAAGATGAAGCTACCCTCGTCCCGTGTTACAAGGGATTTCTTGTAACATGTCTACTGGAGATAGTACACCCCGGGTGGAGGCCTCGGTGCCTAGGGAAGAATCTGGTCCCCTGTCAGGGATTCCTCTTCTGGACTCAACATCCATTTCACCTGTTCCTGTTGCGGGAGTGCAACTCAAGTCACTGCTGGCTCCTAGGCCCAGATCTACCGAGGTGGTGAATGCACCTCACCATCCAGAAGCGATTGTTCCACCTGGAGAAGGAGACCAGGCCACCATGCCACCTTTGTCAAGGCTGCAGCGTCTCTTCGGCCAGAAGGTTGCCCAAGAGTATGGGTGGGAATACCTGTACCTGCCTCGAGAACTGCTCTACGGGGTGGAAGTTTTTCGCCAAAGATGGTATGATACCTTTGTGTGCGACAAACTTAAAGTACCGCAAGCACGGCGATACCTTTCTTGTTCACCAACGGTCACCAAGAAGTTCCAGGACTGTAAAGCTAAGTGGATGCTGGGAAGGCATATCCATGCGGACAGAGTGGTGATTTGCCGCAAGGAAGGAGGAAATGCTGAGTACCATGTGGAGGCTTAGGACAGACATTTGAAGCCTGTGTTCCTGCCACATCCAAGGTTTTACCTTTAGGAGAAAAGGAAAGACTCCTGTGTGTTCTTTTTGCTGTTCATTGTAGAACTTCCCGGAGTGCCTTCACCGGAACACAAGGACTGTGCCCTAGTTTTTTTTTGCATTTGGGCAGTTCTACTCTTTGAAGAAATGGGAGCTGTTATTGTTTTGTTCTCCCTCTTTCTCCCTGCACTTCAGAGAAATCAGTGACTTTGGGGTTTTAGTCAGTGTAGAGTCACAGAGAGATGATCAAGAGAGAAAAAGTTCATCTGGAAGTGATGAGTGACTTGACTGCGGCATTGTCACCAGGTGGCAGTGTTGCGCAACGATTGTTTTTTTTTTTTTACATTATGCAGCACTCATTGGAGTGAGTGGGTTTCTTTTCGGATAGACCCATTCATTCCAAGCAGACACACATATATTGTTAGGATGTATGTTTCTTTTCTTTCCCTCTGCAGGAGACTCGTCTATCAAGGCTGCTGAGAATGGGTGGTCCTTAGATAGCCAGGGGGAGGGAAGAATGTAAATGTGTGAGATATGTAAAGTGTTTTATTGGAAAGTTTTATAGTTGTACTGTTTTAAGTTTGCCCTTTCCCATTCAGGTCTTGGCACAATTCAGGGTTAAATTGTGTAGTTTGGTTTCTGGGCTGAACTTATGTCACCACCCTTGTGGGATGTGAGTTTGTACCAGACACTGGGGAACAGTGTCAAATCACCAGGGGGAGAGTGTAGCGGGTGTTTGAATTTAAGGGAGGCATCTGGGTGGTAGTGTAACCCAGATGCACAAATTGCTAGGGGATCCGAGACCTTTTTCTGGTTCTTGGAGGACTCTGGTGGTGTGAGGTTCCTTGCGGTCCACGGGTGGCGCTGTTGCCCTGGGCCGGAGCTGAACTCACACCGCAAAACTGTACCTTTTTGTCCTCCCCTGGAGCTGGTACAGCGGGGCGGGGAACCCACTGTGACGCAAAGGGAGAGGGGATAAAAGGGGCAGACGCCCTTACCACGGGGTTCAGAGTTGAGAGTTCGGAGTGGGAGTCAGAGGACTCAGCTGCACCCAGGCACCTTCAGCTTGGGTGCTGGCGTTCCAGTGCTCCAGGCCTAGGTGCCCTTGGCCTGGCCGGAGCGTAGATGGAGTCCATCCCAGGCACCTTTAGCCTGGGATGAGGTACTATGGCGGATGCCTGGGTCTCAGTACCTTCGACTGAGTTCCGCGAGGGTGGAGGAATCCGAGGGGGGCCCTAACTCCTTGGGTGCCCGTGTCTGAGTTTGTGAGGACTGGTGTGCGGAACTTCTCTGAAGAGTCCAGCGCAGCACTGCTGGTGACAGAGAGGCCTCCTGTTTCTCCCTTGGACGGATCTCCTTCCCCTGACAGGGGCCGTTCTAGCGAAGGTAAATCATGTTCTACTTCATATAGTCAGTGGCCGTGACTATTCACTAGACTTGTGCACAACGGAAAAATTCGTTCCGTTTCGGTTCGTTTCTTTCCGGTCCTGTTGATTCGTAATCATTCGTAATTTTGCTAGACGGGATTTTTCGTGTTCGGACTCATTCGTATTTTTGCAAGCGACATTTTTCGTTGAATTTTTTGTTGCTTTATAATTCGTACTTTCGGTAGAGTACGTTGTTTTTCGTTGATTCTGGACACAACTCCTACTTTCGTAACTTTTTTTGGGTTCGTACTTTCGGTAGAGTACGTTGTTTTTCGTTGATTCTGGACACAACTCCTACTTTCGTAACTTTTTTTGGGTTCGTTGATTCGTAATTTTCCGTGTCTCTCTCACAACGACGCTGCCTATTATGCCTAATGTGCTTCGAATGGATTTGTACTTTTCTAAATACATTGCGGTTATTTGTAACGATTCGAAATCTCGTATTTTACTTTCGTTTTTTACATGCGGCTATAGCCTCTGCCCCTGTACACCATTTTGAGAGGGTTCAGCACGGTGAGGGAGAAGCAGAGAGCAGAGCAGAGTGTTATTGTGCTTCGAATGGATTCGAAATCTCGTATTTTACTTTCGTTTTTTACATGCGGCTATAACCTCCACCCCTGTACACCATTTTGAGAGGGAGTTCAGCACGGTGTGGGAGAAGCAGAGAGCAGAGCAGAGTGAGTGTTATTGTGCTTCGTATGGATTCGTACATTCGTAACTTTTTCATAACGAATTATGCCGAAGACATTCGGGCATTCGCTATTTGCGGTATAATTTATTTCGGATTCGGTCTTATTCGTAATTGCTTTGTTCGGAAATTCGAATGCTTCCGAATGTCCGAAAGTTGCTAAATTCGGACGAATTTCAATTCGTTACGAAACGAATTGCACAAGCCTACTATTCACCACTGGTGATATCACAGTGTTTAGCAGGAGAAGGGAAAGGATTTGCCTCGATCTATTCCCCATTACTACTCAGTAGAAGAAACTGTTTGTTGTTTGCCAAGAAGAATAAAACTGAGTTGGACCTATTCACTGTGTGGAACTCTGGTTACTAGGAGCAAAGGGGTCAGGGACGAAGTACTGGACTTGAGTCTAGGACACCTACACAAGACCCAATCTTCTGGCCTTCACCTCTTAGCTATGGAGGACATGAGCCGTGGTGTATCTCATCCCTCCCCCAGCACTGAGACCCCTAGACGAAGAAAGACAAGCCGAGTATGAGAAGGGGAGAGAGGGCTGAGGCCGCTACATATATATATAAAGATGAAAATTAAAAATAAAGTTACCGGTCGGTTTGGATAAAAAGGAACATTTGATGGAATAGGTCTTTAATGAGTAACTGCCTGAGTGTATACCTTGCTGTAAAAAAGGTGAAAAGGATGCATAAAATTAACTAGATGCAACAGTGATACATGTGTAAACATATAAATACATATACACATGCACATGTCGCCACTGGGGAATAACTATACCAATAGGTAGAAGGTTACAGCAATGAGTATACATGTTGAGTAAAACTTTGCGCCTAATAAACTATGTGCAGAACAAATATGTGATTAAGGCTGCTATCCCTACTAAAGTGCTATGTGCTTTAGATCAAGTGAAATATAAGGGGAAGGGAGCGCTCAATAATAAACATATACCGTAATAACCTATCACTAGTGAGGAAATGTATAAAACATTATCAAAACATAACAAATGGTTAACACTCAAAAATTAATAATAATATACCAATTATACATAGGTGCAATAAAAAAGATTCAGGAGCACATTGCGCATAAGCCGTAAATACCCTGCCTAGGAGTTTGTGGCCCTGCCCCCCAGCCCGGATTTCGGGAGAAGCAGCTGGCTGCAGGTTTTACACTATCGGAGCATCTGTTTTCCTTACATGCCATACCATTGCTATTGGTTCACTGTCATGGAGTATGCCGATTAACGAGGCTGCGGATTGAAGGTGCTACTGTCATCTAGCTGAGATTCATTACAAGCCTCTCCGGGTCCTCCATTATAGGGGACCACGGGACTCTGGTAAGCGGATTTATTTGTGATATGGTGGTGGAATCACTTGGTTTCGGTCCACATCTGAAGAGTCTGGACTTCACTGGATTTGTGCATGGGTGGACTTTTCATTTATTGGCGTTACACCCAGAACATCCATTCATGAACTTTATGAACTTTTCATGTTTTCAATTCATTGAGTTTATTCACATTCCACTTTCATCCATTGTTTATTCATTGATTCACTTTATATTGAGTTTGACCTCTATATTTATCACTGTGCATTTGGGGTCATCCCTGATAATTTATGTGATATTTTTTAAAATTTACCACATAGCACCCATACACTGGGTTTATGATTTAGCGCAACTTTATTTTTTCTATTTCACTTGTTCACTGGTTTTCATGTTTGCAGATAAGTTGCTGCTTCCAATTGAGCTCTAAGTATTTCTCGTGTCTGCACCTGATTGTTTTTTCAATCTTAGCGCAGTTTCTTTTTTTCTTTTTTAATAAAAAAGATATGATTCCAGTAAGTGCAGCAAACAAATTGATTTTAAAACTCCTATTAAAGTGACTAATTGCTGTGCAAAATATCCTCTCAGATTAGTTCAGAAGTAGACTTTCATCAGATGGAAAAATTGAACACTCAATGTGCTCGAATGTATAAGCTGCTTACCAGATGCAATTGACCAATTTAGTTACAAAGTAGGTCTGAACCGCTTGTGCAGAACCCTGTCTGCTGGTAATAATGGATGCTGTACACACAAGGTAACTTCCTCCCGCCAGGAAACGATGGTGGGATATATGCAGAAAATGATAGAGGAATCGAAAATAGTGTAATTCCGTTTATTAAAACATTAAAAAAGATTAAAAAGCCAAATGGCTTGCTTTCACGTGTGGTGCCTTAGCCCGCCATGGAGGCTGCATGCGTGTAAGGTAGTCAATTGGTTGCCCCGCGGCTAGGACACCCGTAGCTGTCGTGCGTTCCTCCCTGCTCAGCACACAGACCAAAGGGACCGGAAGTGGACGTGACCAAGTCAACTTCTGAACTAATCTGAGAGGATTTTTTGCACAGCAATTAGTCACTTTAACAGGACTTTTAAAATCAATTTGTTTGCTGCACTTACTGGAATTACATCTTTTTCATTGCACCTATGTAAAATTGGTATATTATTATACATTTTTGAGTGGTAACCATTTGTTATGTTTTGATAATGTTTTATACATTTCCTCACTAGTGATAGGTTATCAGGTAAATGAGTATTCATGAGTTGTGACTGTAATTCAAATAAAGGTTGGCTTGTTATTCACATGGGAAGATATTAATGGTGTTGGAGAATTTTTAAGGGTCAATAAGGTATATTGAAAATACAAAATAAATAAATGGAAAAAGAGCAGCTACCTCAACATCTTTTTCCTCAATAAGGGTCCTGCATAATAGTTATTCTGCTAGGCCAGCATCTGCTGAGGATATCAAATGTCTCCATTATATCCACACATGTGGGAGCAAAATCATGATTTGTCAGCACCAAGGACCTGCCAGGCTTTTATTTGGCTTACAATAAGCTTAAATTTAAATTGAATATTTGTTTTCTTTTATGCTTTTGCCACTATAGGTGCTCCTACACTTTGTTATTATTATTATTATTATACATGATTTATATAGCGCCAACAGTTTATGCAGTGCTTTACAATGTATAGGGGGGACAACACAATTACAGTACAGTTCAATACAAAAGGTACAGGAGGGCCCTGCTCATAGAACTTACATTATAAAGGGAGGGGTGGTGGTACAAAAGGTAATAGTTGCAGAGAATTTGATGGGGGTGGCTTGGGATAGTTGTTAGGTGGGTGTGGGATAGGCTTCCCTGAATAAACGAGTTTTCAGGGATCTCCTGAAGGTGGACAGGGTAGGGGCTGATTGGACATACTGGGGCAGGGAGTTCCAGAGGATGGGAGAGGCTCTGGAGAAGTCCTGAAGGCGAGCATGGGAGGAGGTAACAAGGGAGCTAGAGAGCAGAAGGTCCTGGGAGGAGCGGAGGGGACAATTTGGGCGATATTATGTTCCCTTTCTGTTCATATTTGCTAATGAATGGGGAGGGTAAATCTTCCAGACCCCAACTTAAAGTTTGGCAAACCCAAGCTTAGTGCACTTTGAGGTTGGTGGAACTTTACACACTAAGTAGTTCCCCTAACCCAAACTTACTGAGTACACCATAGAGGTATATTATTTAAATTCAGCTCTGGACAATTATAAAGATAATAAACAAGCTAGTGTGAAAAAGGTCATAATGAGCCAGGCACTGACATGGGCACATGTATATGCCAAACAAAATTTTTACAAAGACAGTTTTGCAAGGCATGTTAAGCCGAAGTTCCCGGGGGGGACGAAACATGTAGACACGATACAGGAACAGATCCCACGCCCCCTGTTGCACTGCATGCATGATTGACCTGGCGGATAATTTTGGAATCTCGATTCTCGGGACTTAATAGCAACTATATAGCCTGTTGGCTGAACCTGCTATCGGTACTCTATTGGACTGGTTGGCTGTCTCCCTCACACCAGAGTACAGCAGCTTCTGATCAACCAGCTGGTGTTCTTGTACACCCGTACGGGACACTCATCCGCACCAGCACAATTCAAGATATGCATTACTTCCGATCTGATCGCACCTCCTGTGAGGCTATTCAAACCAAGGATTCCTGGCGATTTCAACACATACAGAGAAGTCGCTGGAAGGAAATGGGACAGTGAGTAAAAGAACCACATGCAGATTGATCACATCGGCAGTATTATGCGGGTACCCTGATTGTATGGAACCCAGTATTTATATAAATGGCCGGATCAAATGGAGTGAATAGCTTTCACCATGTTCACACTACCTAGGTCTTGCTGAGATGCATGGTTGATGTTCTTCCATCTCCTTCACTATATGACATTACACAGAGGTGGAGTGATCAGTGGGGTTTTTCAATCTATGGTGCGGTTTCCTTTACACATGGATTTAGCAGACTGTTGGACACATGAATTTCCATAGTGCCATTTATCTCTCCAATCAGGTTCTACAGACACTTACCTTTACCTCACAATACGGCACTGGTATTTTTGATCATCATCATTGTTCCAGGGATAGTCATCAGCAGGGTTATTTTCTTATCCTTTGACCCTTTCCCAGGAATACCTCGCATGATGGGGTGCACCGCATTTTGCCCATTGTGGCTCTAAGGTGTAGTGCTATTTAATACAGGATCCTGGGTGGTCATTGGAGTTTCTGCACTCCTGGACACTCATCATACTTCATTGCAGGTGCACTTATCAGGGGTCACACCTTGGGGGGTAGTTAGTTGCAGCTGCACTGTCCCAGCTCCTAGGGGAGGTCCCTGTCAACTGGTCCATCTGATCAGGGGTCTTAGGGGAAATAGTGGGTGTGGGTCCTGGGGGGTATTTAGATAGGCAATCTGTTGGTGTAGTTCCTAGGGGGAAATTATTGGTTAGTAATGGGGGAGGGGAATTTTGGAGTGGAGGTGGACATTGTGGATTTTTTGTTTTGTTTTTGGATGACTATATGCTGTGTGAATACACCCTGCCCTTATAATCTGGGTGACACCCCAATCAATCAATGATTATTCTGGCTCCCAGTACTTCTTTATTTACTTTTTCTTTAATAGGACATTCTTACAGGATGTTTCAAACTTACAAGCCAACCTGAATGCACTGTTTATTTGGGTGACAATGTGGAAAATGAGGGGGGGGGGAGTACAACTGGGGGAGTCAATGGTAGAGACGGATCTGGGTGTTCTGGTAGATCATAAGCTTGATAATAGCATGCATTTCTTCTATTAAAAGAGGTATGGACTGCAGAGAGAGAGAGAGACAGAGATATCATTTGCCCCCTGTACAAATCATTAGTAAGACCTCATCTGGAATATGCAGTTCAGTTTTGAGCACCAATTCACAAAAAAAGATATTGGGGAACTGGAAAACCTGCAGAGAAGGCCAACCTTCCATTGGATCAATTGTGAGTATAGGTTTGTGTATATGGAAGCTCTGATTTGTGTGTGTGTGTGTGTGTGTGAGTGTGTTTTTTTCTGTGGGTTAAACTGGATGGACTTGTGTCTTTTTTCAACCAGATTAACAATGTAACAACACTTGTATATTGAACTTGTATCTCAATGCACTCATCAGCTAGCCAGCAAAAAAAAAAAAAAAAAAAAAAAACACTTTCCAACAATTTGTGTTAAAAACAGAGGTTTTAGTTGAACAACATTTTCAAATATACACTATATTGTCAAAAGTATTGGAAAGCCTTCCTTTACACGCACATGAACTTTAATGGCATCCCAGTCTTAGTCCATAGGGTTCAATATTGAGGGTTCAATACAAAAAATAAATATATATATATATATATATTTTTCCTTTTTTTTTTTTATATATATGCATAACATATTGTATACAAGACTAATAATAATAAAGGCATACTTCAACCTATAATATATGAACAAATGTTTTTTTTCCACCAAGAGAAATATCACTGCATTAAATTATACTATATATATATATATATATATATATATATATATATATATATATATATATATATATATATATATATATATATATATATATATACACACACACACACATCACTAGCACGGACATCTTCAAAAATACTACACATTACTCAACTTGATTAACACTCAGACCAAGAAACATAGATTATCATGTGTATGTAGCCTTTCTTCAAAAATTATGTGTATCCTTGAAAATCTAAGGGAGTGCCCAGAGAGAAAACAGGGAAAGAACCCAACACCCAGAGATCAACAAACAGCAGCTACAGGCCTGATATTCCTCCACGCCTTTATCCAGACCCTTTGCCGCCATCTGTCTTTCTCGAGACCCCGAATTTTCCCTACCTCACCAAGAATCTCACACACCACCACCGGAACAGGAAGGACTTTCTGCCGAAGGGATACCTGACACCGTGCATTCCAGGTGTAATATCGGACTACTAAGCTGACTGAAAAAAGAGTGTCCAAATCAAATCCCTTGCGATTCTGCAATGCTCCATACACCCACTCAGCATAAGACATGCTAGGCAAGAAAGGAATATTTAGAGCCCTCCCCACCTTTTTATAGACGTCTATATTGAAAGGGCACTGAAGCAAGAAGTGGTCCATGGTTTCCACTTCACCCTGACACTCCGCTCTTGGACAACCACGATTGTCCAAAGAGCGGCACTTCACGTTCCCCCTCACATAGAGCCTACCGTGGAAAGCGAGCCAGGCCTGGTCCCTAAATTTCAAGGGAATCCGCTCAGAATTTATTAAACGTAAACCTTCCCTCATAATATGACCTGGGCAATCCCTTAAGGCCAGTGGCGCATGAAAGACAGTACCCACGATCTTCTCGCCCAGGAGTCTCCTAGGGAGGGACCTGATATCCTCCGCCGTCACATGCCACCGTTTAAGAATTTTCAGGCACGGGGCAACATAAGCCGGGAGCTTACCATGCTTGATCCTTAGGCTTTTCACTGGCCCGCCACTCTCCTAACAGCCCAGAAAAGGTCTAAACCAGATCTGGAAAATACCTACCCATCCAGGTGGTCTCTCTGCTAGCATGTTACCAAAATTGTGTTTCAAAAACATCAGAGAGAAGAACACCACCGGGTTGACCATCCCTAGGCCACCCTTCCGCCTTGATAGGTAAGTCACATTCTGCTTCACAAGATTCAGCCTGTTCCCCCATAATAATTGGAAGAAACAACTATAAATCCTGGTATAGAAGGACTCTGGCAAGATGCAAACAAAGCTGACATACAGAAAGGTAGGAATCAGGTAGGTCTTAATCAAGTCCACCCTTTCCCTCAAGGAGAGCCGCCACCCCTTCCAGCATTTCACCTTGACATCAGCATCATTCAGCCTGGCTTCCCAATTTGACTTACTGTAATCATCAGGGCCAAACTTGATGCCTAATATTTTGACTTTCTGCTGAGGCCTCGGGAAGGTGTCCGGAAGTGCAAAGCTCTCACCTCCCTCACTCACCCAAAAAACTTCACTTTTATCACGGTTGACCTGGGAGGCCGATGCCTCGGAATACTGCTCTATAACTGAGACCACCTCCTGCGCCTCCTCTGTCCCAGAGATAAAGACAGAAACGTCATCAGCATAGGCTACAACCCTCAAGGGCGGCTCACCAGTAATGCCCACCGGCACCCCGCACAACGGTCCGCTCTCTAGCCTTCTGATGAAGGGGTCGATTGTGAACACATATAGCAAAGGGCTCAGTGGACATCCCTGGCGCACCCCGGATCCAACCCTGAAGGGCCGTCCAACCCAACCGTTAACAAGCATGAAGCTCTCTGCCTCTTTGTATAAAGTCTTAAGCCATCCAATAAACCCACCCTCCAGGCCATACTTGTCAAGGAGAAGCCAGAGGTACTCATGGTTGACACGATCAAAAGCCTTCACCTGATCCAATGCCAGCAAATACTTTCCCCAGCCTTCAGCCCTGCAACGTTCCAGAGCCTCCCGGACAGCTAACACCGCTGAAAAAGTGCTCCTGCCCTGGATCGAACAGTGCTGCTGAAATCTGTCTGCTACTGACGACAAGCGCCAGAAAATTATCTTCGCCAGAATTTTTCTATCGACATTGAGAAGGCTAATGGGGCGCCAATTCTCAATCATCGAGGGATCATTGCCTTTTGACAACAGAATCACAGCAAATTGTCTCATGGAGGGAGGGAGCGAACCCTCTTGCAGACAGCCATTAAATACCTCCACAAGATAAGGTACCAAGCTGGATTTGAAAGTCTTATAAAATTCAGCTGTCAATCCATCTGGCCAAGGTGTTTTCTTAATAGCCAGACCGTCTATAGCTTTGACTACCTCTTCTGCTGTGATTTCCCCCATCAAACTTGCCAGCGGAATGTTATTTCCCAGACCTGGTGTAGAATCCAGAAAACTTGACATCTTTGCCCGATCAAGGTACTTCTCCCCCAGAAGATCCACATAAAAAGACCTTGAGACCTCCAGGATCCCTGACCTGGATTTCGTCAAAGAGCCCATACTATCCCTTAGCCCAACAACCGTCTTAACTGCTGCGCTTTGTTTGCAGTTCTGATAAGGGTCGGGCGAGCGATATTTCCCGTAGTCCCTTTCCAGAACCAAAGAAGCGTGCCGATCATACTGATACTTCCTAAGGAGAAGTTTTACCTCAGAGATTGCCCCTGAATCTCCACCACTCGAGACAAGGCGATCAAGTTTTCTCCGGAGCTGCTGGTAGGCAATGTACCTACCAAGCTGTTTCCTTTTTCCTATGGCCTTGAAAAACCCACTAATCCGGCTTTTGGTAAGCTCCCACCACTCCGACTTACTGCTGCAGAAATCCAGGATGGTTACCTGAGCCTGAAAAAAATCCTCAAAAGATTGTCTTACCTCCTCGTCATCCAGCAGAGCCGAATTCATCCTCCAAATACCCTTTCCTTTAGGTGGCATAGCTGAAGCATTGAGAACAGACAGCATAAAGTGATCAGGGAACTCCACCATACGACACTCAGGAGCCGAAAAGGCAGAGTCCCCCTTAAAAAAAAGCCTATCTATCCTGCTCTCACAACTGCCTCACTTAAACGTGTACCCCGTGCTGTCTGGGCAACGCTTAATATGCGCATCTTCCAGACCTGCTTCCCTGGCTATCGTATTAAGAAAGACGCTATCATATCTCCGGCTGTCAGTGGAGCCTTTCCTGTCTTTAAGCCTAGTAACGGTGTTAAAATCACCTCCAAAGACAACTTGCCGAGATGTAAAAAGGAAAGGCTTACCATGCTTTGTAAAGAGGCATTTCCTCTCCCATCTAGTTTGTGGTCCATAAATATTTACTAAACGTAGATCATGCCCCTTCACATAGACGTCCAAGACCATACACCTTCCAATCTCTACCTCGATAACCCGCCAACACGTTACCATGCCAGTAAAAAGTACTGCAACTCCGCTGTAAGGCTCGGCCGCAAGAGACCAGAAGGAGGGCCCACGCCTCCACTCCCTCTTTGCCAGGTGGACATCGGCAAGGCTATTTAGCCGGGTCTCTTGCAAAAATAAAACATCAGCATCCATCCCGCTGAGCAAAAATAAGGCCATGTTACGAGCCCCTACAGATTTTATGCTGGCAACATTAATGGTTGCCACCTTTATAGGAGCGGGAACTGCCATCAGGATGATTGAGGTAGGCGTTTCTTAGCCTGAGCTCCCTCCCCCTTTACTGGAGACCTTGACCTCTTTAGGGAGCACTCTACCTCATCCTCCTCCATCTGAGACACAGAATTAGAAGACTTCTCCTCCCCCTCAGATAAGAACCCAAACTTGTTTCCCAGAGGTAGATCATCTACCTCTAAAGATGAAACCGAAGAGGCAGAGGTCAGGACTACCTTATTCCTTCTTCTGCCCACCTTGGTCCACTCTCCCTCCTCCCCTGAAACATCACCCTGAAAGGCCTCATCTACATCATTAGCAGTGGCAACTTCCCCCTTCTTACACTTAGAACCTCCACTAGAGGTCTTACGTTGCCTCAGGGATGGCCCAGGTGAAGCTGCCACCTCAGATCGGCATGAATCTGCCCCTTTGGCAGCCTCAGCGAATCTGGATGACTTATTTACATTTGGAACACTGGGCACCTGAAACACTGGGGAAGAACACACAACAGAAGTAGACACTGACACAGTAGGGAGCACAGACTGGGGAGCAGACACAAGAGGGGTCACACCTTCAGATTGGGAAACTGACACTTGGGGGGCCCCCTCAGGACTAGCTGAAACAGCTCCACCAACCCCTTGCTGCCCCCCACGTTCCTCCTCCTCCATCCTCAGCAGTTCTTCCACCACCTCTGGCTGATTATGGAGGGCTTCAGGGCAAAGGATATAGGGGTGACCTAACTTGTTACAAAGATTACAGCAAATACTATTGCAGTCCTTTGCAACGTGCCCTGAGCCCTGACAGAGGGAACATTTCTGTGCAGAACATGAGCTTGAAAAATGGCCCTTTTCACCACAGCGATGACACAGCTTTGGTTGCCCTGCATAAAAGGTAATAATCCTGTCACGACCTATAAAGGCAGACGAAGGGATGTGCTTAACAACATTACCCGTGACATGTGGTTTTAATAACACTGTCCATCCTCCTGTCCATATCCCCCTGTCATCTACAACTTTCCTCAAGGGGGCTTGGACATCCGTATATCTCCCCAACCACACCACCAGATCCGCAGCAGGAATGGACTCGTTACGCACTAGAATGGTGACGTTCTTGTATAATGGCTGGCGGGAGACTACTCTAGGTGACAAACCTGCCCATCTTGGGGACTCCTTACACCTCTGCTCATACCTCTCCCAAAAGACATCTAAACCTTCCGCCTTGACAAAGGAGAGGTCATACTCATATGACCCAACTGGGCTGATAAGGGCAAAAATCTCCTCTGTTTTAAAACCCATCCCCAGAATACGGTCCACCACATCTCTCCTATTTGGGGGGGGGGCCTTCTCCAGTCCACCTCAATTGGACCACATTGCGGCATTTAAAGGAGCTACCAGATGGTGTCAGATTGGCCTGACCTTCACTCACATCACTCCTAGTGACCGCAGAATAACTGGCCCTACTCACCCCGGGGACAGGTGCAGCCAGTGCTGCAGCATGGGAAATAACCGCACTCCTTGCAACATCCGGCACATCACTTTTAGTAACAGACCCTTCTTTAGATAAAGTAGTAACAACATTATTGTCAGGAACAGATGGAGCAGAGACTTCTGACACAGAAATGTCATTTACATTACCCTTGGTAATTCTTACTTCATTACCAGTATCTAAAGAGTTACCAGCAGTAGAGATGTCTTTGTCAGCCTCTCTTCACAGCAGAGTCTGCACTGACTAGCTGTACACAAGGGGAAATCTCAGCCAGGAGATGAGCTTGCTCTCCGCTGCCCTCTACTGCACCATCCATAGGAACTACACCTCCATTACATTGTATAGGCAAGTCATGGCCAAAAACCTCTTTTTCTTTCACCCGTTGATTTAAAGGTTTTGGGGGGACATCATCATCCTCTTCTTCATCCTCAGATGATCCAGACACTGAAAACTTGCGATCATGCAAAGGTGATTCCATTTCTGATATGAAGTTCAGCATACCTGCTCCCTCCACAGGCTCAGATGGATCATCTTTCTCCATAGCCTCCTGCTGCGGTGGTAAGGGCACAGAACTTCCTTGGCCCGATGACATACTGCCAGTCAAAACACCTGACTGCTGATCACCCGCAGCCTGTGTGCCAGAGCTTTCTCCACTTTCTGCAGGCATACTGATAGTTGGCTCGGGATGCAAAGATTTTCCAGCGTGCTGGCCAGAAACACAGTTCGAGCTCACAGAAACTTTTTTGCTTTGCACTGACCTTTGCTTCTCGCACTCTGATGATGCCTGCCCTCCACTGGCCTCTATGACCCCTCTGCGCATTGCACGGAAGCGATCATCGTTGCCATACTTCTCCTTAAAAGCACCGCTGGTTTCTTTCAATGTGGCCACCAGCAGACTCTGCTTTTCCACTTTGGCCTCCAAAGCCATTAACTCAGGCCGCATCTGTTTCCTCTTAGAACTGTGAAGCCGGTCACTTGCAATTTTTTTATGCTTGAAGTCAAACTTCAACTTCGCCAGTACTTCTTCCTCCTTAGCGATTCTCGCAATCCTAGCACAAACCTTCTTTCTGTAGGCTGCCAGGCTTTCACCTTTAGCTGGGCCATTTCCCAGGTCCTCAAACACTGGTATGGGTGGACCAGTACTCTGGCCATCCGGGGGATCCTCCCCTGGGTCCACCCCAGGTTCCTGCATCCTCCCTGGGTATAGGGAGTAATCAAGCTCCCTGGATCAGTAGGCCTCACTGGAGCTCAGGAGATCAGCAGTAGTGCAGCCACACCCTTTGCAGCTATAACAGCTTCAACTCTTTTGGGAAGGCTGTCCACAAGGTTTAGGAATGTGTCTATGGGAATGTTTGCTCATTCTTCCAGAAGCACATTTGTGAGGTCAAGCACTGATGTTGGACCAGAAGGCATGACTCGCAGTCTCCGCTCTAATTCATTCCAAAGGTTTTCTATTGGGTTGAGGTCATGACTCCTTGCAGGCCAGTCAAGTTCCTCCACCCCAAACTTGCTCATCCATGTCTTTATGTACCTGTAAGGTACCTGTGATAGGTAGTGGAGCTTGTATTCAGAGGATTCAGGCGAAAAAGTAGTCAGGCAGATCAGGTCGGCAACAGATCAGGCAAAGCAGTACACGATCAAAATCTAGACAGTGGTCAGGCAGGCAAAGGTCATACACAAGCTGGCGGTGAAGTACAAAATCAGTAGGCTAGAGAGTAGTCAGGAATTCAGGCAGAAGTTCATATACGGTATTCAGAGTCACAAAGCAATCACAACACCCAAGGAGCTAGTCCACACAAACGGGCACTGAGAGACAGGAAGTGCTGCTATTTATGGGCTGCTTTCATTGTAGATTGTCCACAGCTGGCAGCAGGTGGGGCTAGTGAGTCCAAGGTAATGCATCAAACTGAGAGAACATAGCTATAACTCCAGAGCTCCTCAGTGGCACAACAAGTAAGACTGCAGCTGTGGGACCAGGAACATCCCGGTTTGAATACACCCAGGTACATCACAGTACCTTGCTTTGTGCACTGGCCCAAGTAATTTGGTGGAGGGGGGATTATGGTGTGGGCAAGGTTTATCCATCCGGAAGCAAGGTCAGAGATAAATTTGGGATAGCAACAGGATCTAAAGCCCTGTACACACGATCAGTTTTACCGATGAAAACCGTCTGATGGTTTTTTTTCATCGGACAAACCGATCGTGTATGGGACCCATCGGTCTTTTTTCCATCGTTTTTAAAAAATAGAACATGTTTTAAATGTTTCCGATGGATCCAAAACCGATAGCAAATTCCGATCGTCTATGGGCAAGTCCATCGGATAAAAAAACCCACGCATGCTCAGAATCAAGTCGACACATGCTCAGAAGCATTAAACTTATTTTTTCTCGGCTCATCGGAGTGTTTTACGTCACTGCGTTTGGAACGGTCGGTTTTTTGACTGATGGTGTGTGGGCAAGACTGATGGAAAACAGTTTCATCGGATATCCAATGGACAAATCCATCAGACTAGAATCCATAGGAAATCCGATCGTGTGTACAGGGCTTTAGATGCACATCAATACTGCATCGCAGGAACAAGGCTAAAGACTATACAGCAAAGAACTAGTGCAGACCTTAGGTTTAAATGGACCGCTTGGTGGCTTTGGACCTGTGCACGTGCATATGCACATACAGTATATATGTACAGTATACACTGCATATTGTGCTAGTGCACGGCCCTGCCACTTTGAAAACCCCTGATTGAGACCTCCTGTTTTTTGACTCATGGCTGGGACCTGCTGTGTCCAATTTGGGAGATGTCTCCAAATTGGAAGCCCTGAGCTATCCTCAGGCTTAAGTACAGTCTATAACTACCCTGCACACCTTTGTATTCACACAGGCTGCAGGAATCCAGTAAAATCTGGACACAGCATTGAAGGTACAGTCCCACCCAAGGCACTTTGGAACCTTCAAGCTCCAGACCCCAATTCAGATTTACATGATTTATAGAATCCAAAGAAATCCAAAAACACATGAGTGGAACTTCACTTTAAGCCTTATGCGGCGTACACACGATCGTTTTTCATGCCATTTTTTAAACAAACGTTTTTCTCGTAGTTTTTTTTCATGTTTCCTCTCAAGCCTGTCTTGCGTACACACGATCATTTTAAAAAACGTTCAAGCAAAGCGCAGTGACGTACAACACGTACGACGGCACTATAAAGGGGAAGTTCCGTTCGGATGGTGCCACCCTTCATGTTAGTAACGTTTGTTGAGCGACGATTCGCGCTTTTCAGCCTCCTGCTTTTCAGTCCGTTACAGCGTGACGAATGTGCTATCTCCATTACAAATGCTAGTTTTACCAGAACATGCGCTCCCGTCTCATACTTGATTCTGAGAATGCACGTTTTTTTTCACCTCGTCACAGCATACACACCATCGTTTTTCACGTCGTTGAAAAAAACAACATGAAAAACGACGTGAAAAAATAGAGCATGTTCGAAATTTTTAATGCCCGTTTTTCACGTTGTTAAAAATGCTCTGGAGCATACACACGATCAGTTTTAATGCCCATTTTTAAAAATGGCATTTTTAACGGCATAAAAACGATCGTGTGTATGGGGCATTAGGCCCCTTTCACACTGGCACATTTTTCAGGCGGTTTAGCGCTAATTTTAGCGCTGTTATACCGCCTGAAAAAATCGTGCCCTGTATTCTTCAATGTGAAAGCCCGAAGGCTTTCACACTGAAGCGGTGCGCTAGCAGGACCGCTCCAAAAGTCCTGATAGCCGCATCTTTACAGCGGTGAAGGAACGGTGTGTTCACCGCTCCTTTACCGCGCCTGCCCATTGAAATCAATGGGACACCGCGGTAATACCGCCCGCAAACCGCGGCAATAGCGGCAGTTTGCGGGCGGTATTAACCCTTTTTCGTCCGCTAGCTGGGGTTAAATTCACCCCGCTAGTGGCCGCATACCGCGGTGATAACGACGGTATAGCGGCGCTGAAAATCGCGCCGCTATACCGCCACCGCACCTGCCCGCCCCAGTGTGAAAGGGGCCTTAATGTGAATTAAGCCTTAATGTGATTTTTTTTTTTTTACAGCATTATGGCATACAGCCGTGTATATTTTTCTAAGTTCTTGACTTATGTATTGCTGACTTACCGGCTGCCATGACCGTACCTGACTCCCACCTTATAAATAAGACACCACCACTTTATAATGGATTTAAATGGCCATAGCAGCCTTTTATTAACAAACACATTTTCACCAAAACATCTTTTATCACATTACATGAAAACAAAACTATACCCCATTAATGTACTGTGACTGACTATTTTTAAGTCCAGGTATTTTGGAGGCAAGTGTCGTCTACCAACTTGACTGTATCAAGCACCAGTTCCATACCACGGCCCCCAGCCGCAACTACACCAATTTGGGGACAATTAGTTACAACATTACCACATGATACAGCCCCAATACCGACATACTGACGTCATTTATTCGGGAAGGTACCCATACCAAAGATGGGCCCCACCCATCATTCTCCACAGACAATTTTGACCATGCCCACCTTCAAAACCCTGAGACCCCTGCACACTGCTATGACACCTGAAAAAAACCCCACTCCAAACACCCCATACATAACCCACCCCACCCATAGCCAAACCTCAACATGGGGAAGGGGGGGCAACAAGACCAAAGGCGAACCAACCGCAAACATATAGGGGAAGGAGGGAGGGAAAAGTTTCTCCTTGCCTGTCCTGCTCCAACTGACCCTCAGCCAACACCCTATTTTGCTTAAATCATATTGACCCCACCCTGCCCCACCTAGCAGCACCCTACCACACCTTGCTCCCCACCAATTGGGTATGCCTTCCTGCTAAGTTACGACCCCCTTATATTCTGCCTAACTACAGCCTGTGCAGAAAACCTAGTCATGCAGGCCCTCCTCTTAATGCTTGGTATCCCATTCCAGGCCTGTTCTTGACTGATGTATTGCTCACTTACCGGCTGCCATGACCGTACCTGACTCCCACCTTATAAATAAGACACCACCACTTTATAATGGATTTAAATGACCATAGCAGCCTTTTATTAGCAAACACATTTTCACCAAAACAGCTTTTATCACATTACATGAAAACAAAACTATACCCCATTAATGTACAGTGACTGACTCAGTCTACCAACTCGACTGTATCAAGCACCAGTTCCATACCACGGCCCCCAGACGCAACTACACTGATTCGAGGACACAGGAACCACATATCTATCCCGATGGCATTCAGATGGACCCCACCCCCCGTAAATAGATCCAGTTATTCCCCTCCAACTCCAAATAGCGCTAGGTCGCCTTTTCTGACAAAAAATGTTGCTATTTATTTGTTTACCTTGATCCTTACCCCGTTAATGTACAGTGACTGACTCTTTTTAAGTCCAGGTATTTTGGAGGCAAGCATTGTCTACCAACTCGACTGTATCAAGCACCAGTTCCATACCATGGCCCCCAGCCGCAACTACACCGATTCGAGCACACAGGAACCACATATCTATCACGATGGCATTCAGATGGACTTCGTCCCCCCGTAAATGGTTCCAGTTATCCCCCTTCAACTCCAAATGACGCACCGCTAGGTCGCCGTTTCTGACAAAAAAATGTGCTACTTCTTTGTTCACCTTGATCCTTGC
Organism: Rana muscosa; assembly: GCA_029206835.1. Taxonomy (NCBI): domain Eukaryota; kingdom Metazoa; phylum Chordata; class Amphibia; order Anura; family Ranidae; genus Rana; species Rana muscosa. Next base: position 58,999,953 of record CM055119.1, read on the forward strand.
CCTATTGAGTTTATCGACAAGGTGGGCCAGGCGCCAGGCGGATCTGCCCACAATGTCAGACCAAACCAGGATGGTGTCCAGGAAAAAGGATATCAAATGAAGAAAATCCAATTTTATGTCCTGGATTAATTCCCGGGAAGCACGGATCCCGAGATCATTGCCTGCTACATGCAACAACAGGATATCCGGGGGTCTATCCAATCTGGCATAGCGATGGACTTCCGGCAACACCCGAGACCATAGTCTGCCTGGTACACCGATCCACATCGCACTGGCTGAACCCCCGTGGAAACCCCAACTGCCTGCCCTCAGGTCTGACTGCATCCCTCTTGGCACCCCAAAAGACGTAGGAGTGGCCGAGTATCCACACCAAACACTCTGTCTGAAAAACATAAAAGTTACGCATCACAAGCAACACTTAACGACCAGGACACAAACAGACAGAGACAAACCAAAATTGCCAGGACAGCGACAGACCAGAACACATGAAGAACGTAACAACTAGCAAGGTTATAAGAGATGAGGACGAAAATATAAATATAAACTGAAACGCCGGGATTCCCAGCGCCCAATGTGTTGCAAAACCTGATCACCCAGACCCCATCTTGCAGCCTCCATGGCAGCCCCAATTTTAAAAGAATGAGAAGCGAAATCCGCCAGAGGGAACCCAGCTGACAGTAAACACTTCCTGAAAATTGCGACAAACTGAAACCTTGACACCGCCGAACCGTCAGCATGTATCAGAAAAGGTCCAGGCCCACTCGGCCTGAGCTTCAACCAATCGATCTCAGCAGTGACCGGGCAAGCAGGAGAATAGGGAACCCGTCCGAGTTCGACACTAGTCCCGCGGCCCAAAGGATCATTCTACGAATAAACAGAGAAACCCTATCCCCATGCACCGTGACATCTGAGACCCCCAACCCTCCTCCGACACGAGTGATGAACAGGCTCATCAGTTCACCCACCCGGAGCGCCCCGAAAAAAAGCCAGAACGAACGCGGTTCTAAAGAGAACGGCTTCGAAAGAAGAAGAGCAAATCTTAGGCAGATGCTCCAAGAGCACTCCCAGCATGTCGAAAGAAATGGGACGGTAGGAATACGGGACCCGCCTGCCCTTCCTGTAACCCCGCAGAGCTTTTCCCGTCAAAAAGGATTCTGTAACGTCCTCCAACCCAGAAAGCTGAAACAAGAATGCCAGGCCCGCCATCTTACGGTTGAGCGAGGAAATAGATACTCCTTCCTCTAAGTTCTTACCAATGAAGTAAAGCAGAACATGTAACCGATCGTCCTCCTGAAATCAACGGCCCACCAAACTTACCAAGTCGTGCCATTCACGCCAGACCCATTCATATGCTGTCCACGTGGAAGGACAAACCGATTGCCGAATCAAACCTGCTACGTCGGCAAGGCGACGTTCCACAACTGACTGGGGCATGGAATTCCGAGCTGCTCCGCTTCTGGCGCCAACTGACGGAACTTCTCCCTCTGTAGGCGAGAAAGGGCATCAGCCACTGTATTAGTCACCCCAGGCACATGGACAGCATACACAAAAGCATTTAAGCTCAATGTCAGGGCTGGGTTCAGCCCTTCCTTCTCAGTGCTGGCAGCTCAGCTGTCAACTAATTGCCAGCTTCCATCTCTCCACAGTGATCCACCTGTTTTTGATCCGCTCGTCAGCTCTACCTACTTAAGGACTTCCAGTTCATTTGATCCTCGCCTTCGCCTGTGTTAACATCACAAGAGACTTTCTCCTGCGTTCCAGTTGAAGACCTGCTTGATTGCTGTTCCCTCTGGCTACGGATCCTGCTTGCTGTTCTTTTACCTTTATCGCTGGCTCTTGGACTTTGGCTTGGCCGACTACCCAATCCGGTTACTGAACTCTGGCTATGTTTTGACTACGATTACTCTGTTTACCTTTTTATCATTTATTATTAAACTAGTGTTATATAACTGCACTTCTGTCTCAGTCTGATTCATGGTTTCTGACACTCAGACAGCTTAAGACCAGATGCCGAAGCAAACGCACAACAGGAGGAGAAGAAGCAGTAATAGTATTGATGGCATTTACTACCCCTAGGTTATCGCAGTGAAACCGGACACGTTTGCTCCAGAATTCCTGCCCCCATATTTCGATGGACAATACTATGGGGAACAATTCCAATAAAAACAAAATTGCAAATAAAATATGAACCACTCCAGGCCTCCGGCCAACACTGGCCCCTAGAATAGGCAGCATAACCCACCGAGCCTGCCGCATCCGTATAGAGGTCCAAATCAGAGTTGGACACCGCCCCCGCCATCCACAAGGACCCCCCATTGTACCTTGTCAAGAAACATCTCCCAGACTCGCAGATCCTCCCGGTGCTCCTTGTTGAGTCTCACGAAATGGTGGGGGGATTTTTCCCCAGCAGTGGCAGCCGCCAGCCGCTGGCAAAAGACTCGACCCATAGGCATGATGCGGCAGGCAAAATTGAGTTTGCCCAGAAGAGACTGCAGGGAGCGTAATTGCAGTTTCTTGCAACGATCCACACTGACCACTGTCCCCCCAAAGGTCGTCCAGCTTATCCAACGGCAGCCTGCATTCCATCCGAATCGTATCAATGATGATACCCAAAAACTTCAGTTCCTCCGTTGGACCCTCTGTTTTTTCAGTTTTTTTCCCCAAAAACCCCGAATACGTGCTGGATCGTGGCCAACAAGATCTGGCAAGTCCGAGCCCCCGGAGGACCGATAACCAATAAATCGTCCAAGTAATGGATAACGGACTTTAAACCAGACAAATCCCGCACCACCCATTCAAGAAATAAACTGAAAGTTTTGAAAATGGAACATGAAATGACGCAACCCATCGGCAAGCAGCGATCAACGAAATATTGACCCTGCCACACACAACCCAACAGACGTACACTCTATGGGTGGACAGGCAGCAAACAAAAGGCCGCCTCAATGTCCATTTTGGCTAGCAGCGCGTCCTTGCCAAACTTGCGCACCCATATGATGTCATCATCAAAAGAGGCATAGGACAGCGGGCACAAGGTCGGATCAATGGCGTCATTGACCGAACTGCCTCGAGGATGGGAAAGATGGTGAATAAGGCAAAATGTATTGTGTTCCTTCTTGGGGACCACTCCGAGGGGAGAAACCACCAAGTCAGCAAGCGGCGGGAAAGAAAATGGACCCGCCATCCTACCCAAGGACACCTCCTTGGCCAATTTTGCAGAAACCACCTCAGAATGCAAGATTGCAGAACGTAATTTAGCCCCCAAAAACTGTGCAGCGGTCCTGTCCGGGTACCTATTGAGAAAGGGCGCCATTTTTTCCACCTTCACCGGAGTTCTCCTTTTTTCCAGCGTCGGTCGACTTGCCTTTTTCCGGTTTAAAGCATTTTGATGAGGGGTGAGAGCCTCCGCATCCGGAGCATGTGTGGAAATAACGGCAGGATCCCCCGAATCTGCAGGTTCCGTCATTGAACTGCCAGCAGTTCCCCTTTCTTTGTGTGGCCAATGGAGCTGAGGTAGAAGCGTCTCCACCCCCCCTGAAAGGGGTGGGTAACGGCCCTGGTCTGGATCATTAGCTTCATCCACAAGCCTATGTCCTTGTGGTCCCACCTCAGTGCGGGTCTAACCGACTTGCGTTGCCAAAACTGTTTGTCGTAGGGCAACCATGCTACCCCCCGTAAACCCTCTGGGCCTCACTAATAGAGTCCAGGTAGCAAACGAGGGCAGAAAAATTATCCGGCGCCTTCGCCCCCATCACGCAGGCCAAGATATTAAATGCCTAAAGCCAATTAACGAAGGTCCTAGGGATAAGGCAGCTTTTCTTCTTCCTCCTTTTTACTTTCATCCGGCTTTACTTTGTCCAGATTAAACTTCTCAAGTGGCAGAAGGGAAAATATCTCAACATATTCCCCCTTCCAAATCTTTTCCCTCACCTCACTGCGCACCAACAGATCCCTGCACCCCGCCAACCAGGTCTGCAATATCTTCGCCATTAACCCCTCTTGCCCAGCCATACCCGGTGAGGCCGCAGCCGGGGTACCACCCAAACTGCCCGTGTCCCGTCCTTGTTGAGGATTCCTCCCAGACCCACAAGCAGAAGGAGGGGGCTGCCTCTTAGCTTTTGGGGCTGAAGGGTCCCTAACGGGGCTCCTAGTGCGACGGCCAACCCTAGGGGTCTTTTACGGACTGAGGCGCACAGGAGGGTGAGACCTCCTAGCCCGTGACACCGGGGGGTAGGTGTAGCAGGAACCTGCCCCGACCCCTGCAGCATTTCAGTCACCTGGGACTTAAGCCACTTAGGGCCATTTGCCACTGCTGCTGCCCTAATTTGCGAGAGCATGTGCTCAATGTCCGCCATGCTGAGCTGTACAAAGCACCAACCTGAACAACGGTGAAAAGTTTCTCCTTGCCTGTCCTGCTCCAACTGACCCTCAGCCAACACCCACTTTTGCTTAAACCATATTGACCCCACCCTACCCCACCTAGCCGCACCCTACCATGCCTTGTTCACCACCAATTGGGTATGCCTTCCTGCCTAACTACAGCCTGTGCAGCAAACCTAGTCATGCAGGCCCTCCTCTTAATGCTGGGCATCCCGTTCCAGGCCTGTTCTTTAGTTTTGTATATATGATCTTATTTTTGTTTTGATGTTTGGTATTATATTGACTAGTTTGTATATTTGCGTATAATATTTTGTGTTTTTGTCCACTGCCATCCACAACCAGTGCCTATACAGCCAATACCAGTATCAGCCTGAACCAGTATCTGCACAGCCAGTATCAGATTACTGTAAGTACAAAAAAAGTACAGCCACTGACAAACATGTAAAAAAACTGTACATTAATGATGCACAGTTGCTTAGTATGACTGACGAAATCTGAGTAGAGACCTAAGAATGGGATAAAGAATTTAAGTACAGGTATGATCCTGTAGAAATCAGGAGTTCATTAACTACTTGCTTACTGGGCACTTAAACCCCCTTCCTGCCCAGGCCAATTTTCAGCTTTCAGCGCTGTCACGATTTGAATGACAATTGCGCGGTCATGCGACGTGACTCCCAAACAAAATATGTCCTTTTTTCCCCACAAATAGAGCTTTCTTTTGGTGGTATTTGATCACCTCTGCGGTTTTTATTTTTTGCGCTATAAACAAAAAAAGAGCGACGATTTTGAAAAAAACACAATATTTTTTATTTTTTGCTATAATAAATATCCCATTTTTTTTAAAAAAAATAATTTTTTTCTTAGTTTAGTCTGATACGTATTCTTCTACATATTTTTGGTAAAAAAAAAATCGCAATAAGCGTTTATTGATTGGTTTGCGCAAAAGTTATAGCGTCTACAAAATAGGGGATAGATTTATAGCATTTTTATTAATTTTTTTTTTTTAGTAGTAATGGCGGCGATCAGTGATTTTTATTGTGACTGCGACATTATGGCGGACACATCGGACACGTTTGACACCATTTTGGGACCATTGTCATTTTTACAGCGACCAGTGCTATAAAAAATGCACTGGTTACTGTAAAAATGACACTAGCAGTGAAGGGGTTAACACTAGGGGGCGAGGAAGGGGTTAAATGTGTGCCCTGGGAGTGATTACTACTGTGTGGGGGAGGGGACTGCCTGGGGGAGGTGACCGATCTGTGTCCCTATGTACAAGGGACACAGCATCGGTCTCCTCTCCCTGACAGGACGTGGATCTCTGTGTTTACACACAGAGATCCACGTCCCTGCTCTGTGTACATGCCGATCGCGGGTACCTGGCGGACATCGCGGCCGCCAGGCACGCACATCGGCATCTCAGTGATGCGCCGGGCGCGCGCGTGCCGCTGGCAGCGCTCGCGCGCCCCCCAGTGGCCGAAATAGCCGAGGACGTCTATTGACGTCCTCCCGGATTTTTAGATCCACATTGAGGCCGTCAATAGTCTATGGCCCGGATCTAAAGCGGTTAATGCACACCTCTGATTCAGAGGTTGAAGAGGCTCCTGCTAAAAGAGTTAGGAGTACTAAATCACCAAGAGGGATGGGCCGAACACCCCCCTCCGGTTCAGTTCGCACCAGAACACCTCGAACAGGCAAAAAGTTCTAGTGAACATGCGAACCCTATTAAAGTCTATATGACACGAACATGAAAAATCAGAAGTCCTAATTTTAAAGGCTTATATGCAAGTTATTGCCAAAGTGTATGGGGACCCAGGTACTGCCCTAGGGGATATGTATTAATGCAAAAAAATAGTTTTTAATCACTTATGGACCGCCCTCTGTCATTATACGGCGGCTCTTTGAAGTGGAATATAGTTGTTACGGCATCAGCTGGCCATTTCTTCAGCGGGCGGTCCGCTTTCAGATAAAATGGTCTCAGCGGCGGATTCGCCGCAAGATCAATTTTATCGGTGCCCCAAGCTCCGTGCCCTCCAGCGCTTACCGGAGCCGCCGGCAGAGGCAATCGGATTCTGTCCCCTGCCTAGCTGGCTGCCGAGTGAGGGGAAGGTGGTCTCCACTCGGCTCTATACCATTGCAGGGCGGAAGCAACGTCAAAACGTCACTTCCACCCATAGCTCTTAAAGGGATTTTTTTTTCAAACAACATTTTTTTTTTTTATTGCATTTTTGTGTGAATATGAGATCTAAGGTCTGTTTGACCCCTAGATCTCATATTTAAGAGGTCCTGTCATTTATTTTTTTCTATTACAAGGGATGTTTACATTCCTTGTAATAGGAACAAAAGTGACACCATTTTTTTAAAAAGAACTGTGTAGAAATAAAAGTAAAAGAAAAAAGAAACATTTTTTAACGCGCCCCGTCCCGCCGAGCTCTCGTGCAATAGCTCCCGCATACGCGAGAAGCTCCCGCATATGAAAACTGTGTTCAAACCACACATGTGAGGTATCATGGGATCGTTAGTGTGAGATCAATAATTCTAGCCCTAGACCTCCTATGTAACTCAAAACATGCAACCTGTAGAGTTTTTTTAACGTCGCCTATGGAGATTTTTAAGGGTAAATGTTTGTCGCCTCTCCATGAGCGGGCTCAATTTTGAAGCATCACATGTTGGGTATCAATTTACTTGGCGCAACATTATCTTTCACAATATAAAAAAACTGGGCTAACTTCACAGTTGTCTTATTTTTTCATTCAAAAAGTGTATTTTTTCCCAAAAAAGTGTGCTTGTAAGACCGCTGCACAAATACGGTATGACAGAAAGTATTGCAACGACCGCCATTTTATTTTCTAGGGTGTTAGAAAAAAATATATAATGTTTGGGGGTTCTAAGTAATTTTCTAGCAAAAAATAAATATTTTAACTTGTAAACAACAAGTTTGAAAAATAGGCCTGGTCCTGAAGTGGTTAAAACAATTGTTCTTTCAGGAGCAGTGATTTTAATGATGATTAAAGCGAAGCAATAAAAATTTAATGTTCCGTTAACCACTTCAATACAGGGCATTTCACCCCCTTCCTGCCCAGACCAATTTTTAGTTTTCAGCGCTGTTGCACTTTGAATGACAATTGCGCGGTCATGCAACACTGTACCCAAATGAAATCTTAATTTTTTTTCGCACAAATAAAGCTTTCTTTTGGTGGTATTTGATCATCTCTGCGGTTTTTATTTTTTGCGCTATAAACAAAAGAAGAGCGACAATTTTGAAAAAAACACAATTCTTTTTACTTATTGATTTAATAAATATAATTTTTTTTTTTTTTTAAATCAATTTTTTTCCTCAGTTTAGAGGAAGTGTATTCTTCTACATATTTTTGGTTAAAAAAAATTGCAATAGGCGTATATTGATTGGTTTGCGCAAAAGTTATAGCGTCTACAAAATAGGGGATAGATTTATGGCATTTTTTTTTTTTTACTAGTAATGGCGGCGATCTGTGATTTTTATTGTGACCATGACATTGCGGCGGACATATCAGACACTTTTGACACGTTTTTGGGACCATTCACATTTATACAGCGATTAATGCTATAAAACTGCACTGACTGTATAAATGTGGCTGTCAGGGAAGGGGTTAACCACTAGGGGGCTATCAAGGGGTTAATATGTTCCCTATTGAGTGATTCTAACTGTAGGGGGAGGGGACTCACAAGGGGAGGACACCGATGTGTGTTCCTCTGTACTGTGAACACACATCGATCTCCTCACCTCTGACAGGAGGGGGTTCTGCATGTTTACACACGCAGTTCCACACTCCTGCCGTGATCGCGGGCAATTGCGGGTGCCCGGCGGACATCGCCACCACCGGGCACGTGCACCGGGTCCTGAGCGATGCGGCGCTCACGCCCCCTAGACGGCTGGGAAGCAGGGACGTCATATGACGGAACGAGAGACGAGAGAGGGTTCCTACCGGCATTATATTACTATGGTCCGGTAAGGAAGTGGTTAAATATGGTGCCTGAGGGATCCCCTTAGTCTGCCTGTAAAGTGGCACGTGCCACAGCAATAATTACATTTTTAAAGGAAAAATTTAATTTAAACTTGCTCGCGACTATAATGTATTACTGACTCCCGGCAATATAGATGAAAAATCTATGAAAAAAACGGTGTGGGGTCCCCCCCAGTCCAATACAGGCCCTTTTGGTCTGGTATGGATTTTAAGGGGAGCTCCACGCCAACATTTAAAAAAAATCCATTCCAGACCCTTATCTGGAAAAGGCAGCCTGGAGGTCAGGATAGGGGGGATGGGTGAGCGCCCCCTTCTCCTGAACCATACCAGGCCGCATGCCCTCAACATGGGGAGGGTGCTTTGGGGTGCACCCCCCATGTTGATGGGAATAAGGGCCTCTTCCTGACAACCCTGGCTATTGGTTGTCGGGGTCTGCGGGTGGGGAGCTTATCAGGATATGGAAGCCCCCTTTAACAAAGGGGCCCCTAGATCCCTGCCCCCCCAATGTGAACGAATATACCCCTATCCATTCACCCAAAAAAGTGTCAAAAAGTAAAAACCACAAGAGACAGTTCTTGACAATTCTTTTATTAAAAATTTGTAATAAAAAAGTGTCCGGCGATGTACATCCACCATCCATGAGAGGCCTCCCGGCGACTGCTGTCTTTTCGCTTTGACAGCTGTTTGACAGCTGTTATATAGACAAGGGCGGTGAAATAACCGGGTGACCCCGCCCACCTCTGACGTCACATGCCATCAGAAGGGGATGGGGTCACTCGGTTACATCACCGGGTGGCCCTTGACTACTGTATATAACAGCCGTCAAAGCCAAGAGGCAGCAGTTGCCAGGAGGCCTCCCATTGAGGCGGAGCTTTTTACATTTTTTCTATTTTTCAGGTCCGTCGGGCGGCATTATTGAAGAAGTATGTACATCGTGGGACACTTTTCTCTTTTTTTTTTTTAATAAAGGAATTGTCAAAAACTGTCTCTTGTGGTTTTTACTTTTTGACACTTTTCTTTCGTGCATGGTAAGGGGGGCTTCCAGATTCGATAAGCCCCCCACCTGCAGACCCCGACAACCACCGGCCAGGATGGTCGGGAAGAGGCCCTTGTCCCCATCAACATGGTGACAGGATGTATGCTCGAATAAGGGTCTGGTTTGGATTTTGGGGGGGACCCCACGCAAAAAAATTTTTACATTTTGGCAGAGAATTCCCCTTAAAATCTATGCCAGACCCAAAGAGCCTAATATGGATTTTTGGGGGGACTTCTTGCTGTTTTTAAAAAAATTGGTGTGAAGTTCCCCTTAAAATCTATACCAGACTCAAAGGGCCTGGTATGGATTTTGGCGGGGACCACACATCATTTTATTTTTCTTAATTCTGTCATAGGGTTCCCCTTAACCACTTCAATACACCGTATTATATACTCTGCACTGCACTATATACCCTGCACTGTATTATATATACTACACTGACTGCACTATATATTCTCCACTGTATTATATATACTACAATGACTGCACTATATACTCTGCAATGTATTATATATACTATACTGATGGCACTATATACTCTGAACTGTATTATATATATATATATATATATATATATATATATATATATATATTTATATATATATATATAGATATATAGATATATATATACAGTATATATATTACACTGACTGCATTATATACTCTGAACTGTATTATATGTACTACACAGACTGTACTATATACTCTCCTGTATTATATATACTACATGGACTGCACTATATACTCTGAACTGTATTATATATACTACACGGACTCTGCACTATATACTCTGAACTGTATTATATATACTACACAGACTGACTGCACACTATACTAACTACCTGCCTAATCTCTATTCATTCACTACAGGTATATACGGCCCCTGTGTAAGCAGCAGCCTTAAAACGTGTGGGGAATGGTCTTAGCCCTTGAGCCATGATTGGCCAAAGAATACAGGTCAGGTACATGCTTTGGCCAATCAGCAGCTGTCAATGCACTGCAATCTCGCAGTGCATTATGGGGTGCATCGCAGTGGGCGAACTTCCCGTGAGCGCTCCATATATTTGTTTGTTCTACAAACAAATGAACACCCAATGTTCATGTCGAACTTACGTCAATGAGCTCTGTAGAGTGGACCTGATGATGCTAGTGATCTGCACCAGTGAAACAATGCCATCCCACAGAATAGAGCAGCTGCTCCCCCTGCTCCTTTGCAAGCTTGGCCTTGACAACACCCTGCCTTGCTGATGATGTACCTGTCCCTAGCTTTTCTTCTCTGCAGTCTCAGGCATCAAGATTTGGTCTGCCACCTCATCATCTCCACCCTCCTTATTGCTTAGCCTGACTTGGCAACAAGCTAAATCACTAAAAATTGCTTCAAACGCCAACTCTAAAACACTCTCAAGCCTCGTACAAACAACCGTTTTTCTCAGCAAGAAAACAGCTGGGAGAGCTTTTTGCTGAGAAAACCGGTCGTATGTATGGTTTCTCGTCGGGAAAACTGGCGGGAATCTCAGCAAGAAAAATAGAGAACCTGCTCTCTATTTTCTCGTCAGGATTCTCGTTGGCCTGTTTCCTGATGAGAAAACCGTGAGTGTGTATGCTTACCTGTCCATGGTAAACCTGCGCATGCTCGAAAAGACTTTGACACATGTGCAGTAGCATACAAGGGTAGTGTAGGGCGTAGCAAGATGGCGGCGACGGCATCGAATGTGACGAGCGCAGGCTCGTCATAGTCGATGACGTCACCGCGTTCTTGCCATTCAAAAGAACGGCGGTTCTTTTGAATGGGCGTGTGTACACTCGGCGAGCAAGGCAAGCTTGCCGGGAATCTTGTCGGGAAAACCAACGTTTTTTTTTCACGACGAGATTCTTGCCCGTGTGTACAAGGCTTAACCCCAAACTCTTTTTTATTTTTTATTTTTTGTTTTCTAGCATAAACTTAAAAAAGGGAAATGTGAAAGAAAATGAAATTAAGAAACCCCAATAATCATCCAAAAACAAAAATGGGTGGATCAGCAGCTAAACAGCAACAGCAGCTGTTGCTAACACACACAAAAAAGTAGCTCAAAAAGGACAGTTGATGCTATTTACTGTGAATACAGTGGATGGTACATGCAATGTAATTCACAGTATTAAAGTATTATACAGCACAGTGGATACAGGGGGTTCAAACCTGCAGTCCACCACACTGTATTTCACTGCAACATAGCAGAAGAGCTGTACAACATAGTATATAGAAATGTATAGCTCTGTAGCATTGCAGAAATGATCTATATCTAACTGAAATCATTCTGACTATCACCTGTCCCTATCTACTCCAACTCTACCACACACTGAGAAAAGGCTGATGGGAGAGCGGCTATAGCCGCTCACTGTATCACTCGGTCCCGCCCCCTGGCCCGCTGCGTCATTGGATGTGATTGACAGCAGCGCGAGCCAATGGCTACGCTGCTTTCAATCAACCAATGAATGAGCCAAGAAGCCCGGACGAGAAGCCCACCGTTCACGGTGCGGGACTTTCAAGTGGTCAGGTAAGTAAATGGGGGTTCAGGGGGGCCACTAATCTTCGGATGTTTTTTCACCTTAATGCATAGAAAGCATTAAGGTGAAAAAACTTGTACCTTTACAACTCCTTTAACAGTTCATGAAATGCATTATTGGCAATTAGAGCTTTAGCCAAAAGCTCAGTGGAGGACAAACTCAGTAGTTTGATGATTTCCTGAATTGTAAACATTTAGGCTGCTTTCACACTGAGACGCTTTGCAGGCGATATTGCGCTAAAATTAGCGCCTGCAATGCACCCTGACAGAGGCGCTCCTTTCTCTGCAGTGTGAAAACCTGAGGGCTTTCACACTGGAGCGTTGCGCTGGCGGGACGCTAAAAAAAGTCCTGCCAGCCGCATCTTTGAGGCGCGGTAGGAGCGGTAAAAATACCACTCCTATAGCGCCCCAGCCCATTGAAATCAATGGGGTAGCGCCTCCAAAACGCCCGCAAGGTGGCGTTTTTGCGGTCGGGTTAAACCCTTTTTCGGCCGCTAGAGGGGGTTAAAATTTACCCGCTAGCTCCCAAAAATCGCGGCAAACACGACGGTAAAACGCAGCTAAAAATAGCGGCGCTTTACCACCAGCGCATCAAGCGCCTCAGTGTGAAAGTACCCTAAAGGTTCACTTTGAACCTTTGTTCAAGTTCAAATCTTCTGCTAAAAACAAATTAATAGAGGGTTATTTTATTTACTTTTTCTTTTAAATTAATATTAAACTAACATTTAAAAAGACATGCTCCCCTTGTGTTATCAACCAAGCACACCAACTGCCAGGTATGTGGGCTAGTATCAAGGAATATAGCACCCCCTTCTACGCTGATACTAGTCTACATAGCCCTAAATATTTGGGGGGTGGCTGAAGGGTTGGTATTACTTCAAAAGCACTACTACCTGAGGCCGACCTGCACAAAACACTTTAACACCTCCAATGTCAAAAAGCAAATATCAATAATGGGAGGGATTTAGGTGCAACTTACATGTCTACTCTTGTAGGGCAAGTAGGTTGCCATTTACTTTGTGGTAAAGTGCTACAGAGGTCCTTTAGAGCCCTTAAATGTACTGTATTTATTGGCGTATAACACTCACTTTTGTACCCTGAAAATAGAGGGTAAACTGTGCCTGCGTGTTATACGCAGGGGGCTGTGGAAAGTTTTTTTCCTGAAACTTCCCTCTTAAAGTTAGGGTGCGTGTTATACGCCTGTGCGTGTTATATGCCGATAAATACGGTATGTATACCTAAAACTTTGTTTTAACCTTGGATAGAGTAGAGAAGGGTTAGAACAGCTTTTAGGTTATTACTTATTTTATAACCTAATTCCATGCAAATAACAAATGGTTTCTTGCAGTAGGGCTGTGCTTGCACGACACATGTTAATTGCTCATTTATGCCTAAGGGAAAAGAAAAAGGAGATTTACTTACCCAATAATCTGCTCCACTCTGCATCTAGACTGGTCCGTGCATAGTCTGTACCCTCCCCAGATTCCACCTATCCAGGATCCTGACATCATCAAGACCAGTAGGGTCCATAGCCCTGCATTGGATATGAGGATGCCAAGGGACAGTCCACTGCTGGTTTGTGGGGGAGCTCCACCTATCAAGGGAACAGAGGATCAGATATGTAAAACTGTTTCCCCTCTCCACTAGCCAAAACAAGCAAGGGATATTTTTTATCTGTCCAGAGTAAAGCCTCGTACACACGGCCAAGAATCTCGTCACAAAAAAACTTTGTTTTTCTCGACGGTTTTCTTGTTAAGCTTGACGAGATTCTTGTCAAGCTTTCCTTGCATACACACTGTCAATCCAAAATCTCATCGTTGTAAAGCGCGGTCAACACGTACGACGGCAGTATAAAGGGGAAGTTCTATTCCAATGGCGCCACCCCTTGGGCTGCTTTTGCTGATCTCGTGTTACCGCGTGTTAGTAAAAGTTTGGGGAGAGACGATTCGCACTTTTCAGTCTTCGTGCTTTCAGTTAGTTACAGCGTGACAAATGTGCTATCTCCATTATGAACGCTAGTTTTACCAGAAGGAGCGGTCCCGTCTCATACTTGATTCTGACCATGCGTGGTTTTTGAAGACTCGGAAAAGCATACACACGAACGGTTTTCTCGTCCAAATACAGTCTGACGAGAATCACGACGTGAAAACGGAGACTCCCGACGAGAAAAAAGAAAGCAGGTCTTCTTTTTTTCTCGTCGAGATTCTGGGCAGTTTTCTTGACGAGAAACCTGAAAGCCTCGTACACACGCACGGTTTTCTCGGCAAGAAAGCTCTCCCAACAGTTTTCTTGTTGTTTCTTGCCGAGAAAACCGGTCGTGTGTACGAGGCTTAAGACTTTAAGTTGTCTGACTCCTCCTGGGAAGATTTCTTTTTACTTCCTCTCATTAAGACGCAACAAGAAATGAGAGGAAATCTCCATAAAGAAAAGGAGATTTCTATTTTAGACAGTAGTCACTGAAACAGTTGTCCCTAATAATTTACCCTCTCCTCCTGCTCTGTGACAACTGTAAAGTGTTGGTTTTCCCTTTACTTTCTGTATCAGTGACAATAGTCATCAGTATAGATAGAGGGATGAATCTCTCCCCAGCGGAAATATAGACAAAAAAATGAGTGTCTAAGCCTCCCCCACTCTAAAACAAAAGGTTTTGCCTTTATGTTGAAAGGCTGGCCGGAGGCCAGCCTGGATTTGTGGGAGGAGTCTGAGGGAGTATATCTCCCTCCTCCTCTGGCTTGTCCCTCGTCGGCTCGTCTTCTTGGTGGTTTCAGCCGACGAGCGTCATTTCCGCCCCGCCAGCTGTCGTCATTTCCGGGTGCCGTCCGCACACAGAGGATCGTCGCGTGGGAGCTCCGGGTTTCTTTTTCGCCCACAGCGCTGGGCTGCAGGTACGGGGGGGGGCAGCGGTGTCACCGGTTCGATAGGGGGGCCACACGCGTCTGGTCATACGCTTGGGGGCATGCGGCATGTCGGCCGCCACGTCAATACGATAGGGGGGACATCAGGTCGCAGGAGGGTACTGTAGAGACTCTGCTTCAAGGCGCCACGTGCGTGGCCGGGGGGGGCGGGGGTGTTTGGTGGGCGCCTCTGTTCACGGTCATGCCTGTACTGCAGCACCAAGGGCTAGATGTTAGGCATGGCATGTAGCGTGTGCAGAGGGGAAGGGTGCTTTGCTCTGTCACTGTCTTCATGCTGGGTTTTGTAAGTGTCCTATCATGCTGCTGATCGGCATCACATCGAAGGGGGGGGGGGGCAGGCAAGTGGGTCGGTTCAGTACGGCCATGTAGCAGCAGGCTGGTTCAGCTGCTACTGGGGGGGGGGGGCATCTTGTGGTGGGGTTGGTGCAGGGCCGGTCCGGTCAGCACTTAAATTGTCATGCAAGTGTTGTAAAAAAAAAAAAAAAAAAAAAAAAGGGGAATTTTATGTTGCTGCCATGTTCTGGGTAATTTCGTCATTTGTTTTGGCAATCGGTCTGGTCTACTGGGTGGGCGCAGCAGCTAGTTAACTTCCCAGCTAGGTAGTCTCACAGGCTCCTTGCTTTGTGGCTGACAGGAGGGGGGGGGGTTCGTGGAGCTTGGGCGGCCACAGGTCCTTTGCATGTTGCTGTCATAGGATGGTTTCCTGTCATATTGGGCATTTTATCAGGCTCCGTACGTTGGGGTATGCCGTTCTGTTCGTCATTTCTGTCTGTTTTCCGCTTTCACTTCTGTTCATGGTTTCCGACCATTCGATTGCCTCATTTCTGGTACATGTGGTGTTATTTCAGGTGGATTTCAGAGTTTTTCTCTCAGTATCAAGGTACGTGTGTATGTTTCCTGTCACGGATTTCAGTTAGTTTTTAGTTAGGTTCACTTGCTTTCAGGGTCTGTCACGTCTACAGATCCGTACAGGCTGAGGTTTCGTTTTTAAGTGATTGGTTGGACCACAATCTTCTCGCCTGTACATCACTCATCATACGTTGCACCTTTCATTCTCTACGTTCATATCTACCCACCACGGTCTGTGGGTATCGTAGCCCTGAGTGTTCGTTTTTAATTGCCTGTTATTGCGCTGCAGGTTTCTCGGGCTCACTCATTCCATACATCTTAGGATTGGTTGTGTCACTTAGCTTAATTCACGCGCTATTGGTCTACCACTGATGTTTCACGTGTTCAGACTTAGTTAGGTTGGTGCGGTCCATGCATTCTTATTTTGCTGTAGTTTGTTTTTCCTCAGATTTCGTTATGTCTCATGTGACAGAAAGCGACGAGTTCCCGTTCATCCCGCCTACTCCGCGTAGGGGTTCAAATCATGGAAGTTCACCTTCATTAAGGAGTTGGACTGTGCCTAGGATTATGGCCGAGCTACATCGCAAGGGCATTTCTTTCCCATCTACTGCCAGGAAAGCGGAACTTTTTAGGTTATGTTTCCCTTCTGCTGAACCAGTACCGTCTACCAGTGCGGAACACGCTTCGGTGCACAACTCCTTGACGCAAATCCATGCGATGTTAAATTCTTTCTCCACCTCTATGTTGCAGTTACAGGATAGGATGGAGGTGATTGAGGCCCGGGCGGCTGGTGCAGCAGTATCAGCCAGCTCGGAGGTGCCTGCGGCCCCCTCAGCCCCTGTTCTCCTGAGCCCGGCTACAGGTAATATGTCTTTACCTTCAGTGATGCCTTCACCGTCTGCGGCTCTGCCGTCGGTGTCACCGGCCCATTTCATCCCTGCCAGTATCAAGAAAGATATCTTGGAAGGGAAGGATGTCAATCTAGCCTCCCTACTCATAGCGGCCCAGGATGTGTCTGAAAAAAAGTCATTTGCTTGTGGGGAGGTGTCGGTGGTGCTCAAGACCAAAGATCCTAGGCTCAGTCGCAAACTCAGTGTACCAGAGTTTGTGCTGGCCTTCGGCATCTTTAGAGACATCATCTGTTCGGTCAGTCCAGGGAGGAGGGAAGAATTGGATCTATACCTTCATAAGGTTGTGGACTTGGCGCATAAGTACGGTGGTTCAATCTTCTACGATTATCATCGGTCCTTTGCGGCAAAGGTGGCGGCCACTTGGGCTCAGTTCCAAGTGGTGTCATGGTGGGGCACCATTGACATGGAATTATTTTGCAGGCATTTCGCTGGTCAAAGATCCCCTGTATGTGCCAACTGTCAATCAAATTACTAGCGGATGCCCGTGCCGATTTAGTCATGTGGGATCGGTTCCTGTGCGGGTGGAATGGCATCTCCATGTTCATCCCGCATCCTACTAGTAATTCTCCGCATGTGTTCTCAGATGCCGCCGCTTCAGTCGGGTTTTCAGCCATTTTTGGCCAGGAGTGGTTGGCCAGCCGCTGGCCCCCCGAGGTTTTCCTTCTGCCAAAATTTGCCCTCACGTCAGCACTATTTGAAATTTACCCAATCTTGGCGGCAGCTGTCACATGGGGTCCTGGCTGGTCAGGCAACTCGGTCGTTTTCTTTACGGATAATTTGGCTACAGCCAAAATTATCAATAAAGGAAGATCAGGGTCCCTGGTAATCATGTCCTTCATGCGTAAGTTGACATGGTTGGGCTTGACCTACAAATTCCATTTCCGGGGTGAGTTCGTTAGTGGGGATCACAATGGTGCAGCTGATGCTTTGTCCCGTCTTAACATGCCGCTATTTTTCTTACAGCATCCGGCAGCAGATCGGACGGGCCAGCCAATCCCCCATCACTCACTATTAGTCATGGATTGAATACTTTCTGGTCTCAGGCGATCAATCTGGCCAACAGGTCCTTGTCCAGAAATACGCTGAGAGCATATACCACGGGTTGGAAGACGTTCCTTAGGTTCATGTCCTTACATCCTTGCAGTTCCCCAGAGGATACCAAGTACATCATGATGTTTACTGCGTATTGCCACTGTGAGCTGGCATTATCGGCCAGTACTATCAAACTGTATTTATCAGGTATTCAGCATTTCAGGTCCCTGCATGCGCCTGACAGTCCATCCATTTTTGCTGCTCACCCTCTGAAAGCCATACTGAGGGGTATACAAAGAAATCAGGGGTTCTCCCAGTTGTCTCGCCAACCCATTACCGGGCAGATTTTCCGCGACATGTCGGATATGCTCTCCACTTCCCCTTTTGGCACAGGTCCCAGTTTAGTTCTCAAGGCGGCAGTTTACCTCTGTTTCTTCGGGTTTCTCCGACCCGGGGAAGTGTCCAAATCCAGCTGTCATGCACCTGTTTTGCTCAGAGGTAGTCTTTCTAGATTTCCTGAGCATTATGAGCTGCAGCTTCCAAATAATAAGAATAGGCAAATTGGTCAGGGGTTTGTGGTTAAGTACTACCGCACGCACAACGGTTGGTGCCCGGTCGAAGTGCTCGACTCTCTTTGCCGTTTATTCTCAACACCCGTGAATGATCCTCTGCTCCCCTTCCCTACGCAGCCTATCACTTCCAAACAATTTGTTAGCCATATCAGGATCTTGCTTGCCAAATTAGATTTGGATCCTAAACGTTTCTCCGGGCATTCTTTCAGGATCGGTGCTGCATCAGCAGCTTCTAAGCAGGGGGTCCCTTCGTACATCATCAAACACATGGGGCGCTGGAGGTCCTCCTGTTATAGCAGGTACATTCCCGAACCTCACACGGAAGTTCGCAGAGCTTTTGCCGTGTTGTTGAATTAAGTGTTACCTGTTCATTAAAGCTTATTACTTACCTATCTTTGTGTCTTTTTGCCCTCTTTTAGGCGTACCGTCCAGCTAGGCCAAGGCACACCGCAGGCCTTGGTAGTTGGGGTTATCACGTATCACGCAGATATGGTCTTTGGGGTTCCCACGTATTACGGGTGAAGACTCCGACGACAAGTTGAAAGGCTGGCCGGAGGCCAGCCTGGATTTGTGGGAGGAGTCTGAGGGAGTATATCTCCCTCCTCCTCTGGCTTGTCCCTCGTCGGCTCGTCTTCTTGGTCCCACCCTCCCGTTCCCCCTTTCTCATTTCATTCATTTTATACTCATTCATTTCTCTTACATTTACTCAGGGTATGCCCTCTTTTAGGCGTACCGTCCAGCTAGGCCAAGGCACACCGCAGGCCTTGGTAGTTGGGGTTATCACGTATCACGCAGATATGGTCTTTGGGGTTCCCACGTATTACGGGTGAAGACTCCGACGACAAATACATTTTAACAATTCCCCATTACATGTATTCCATTTAAAGTGATTCTAAACTTAAAGATTTTTTTTTTAAATAATAAAGATCTTATACTTACCTGCTATGTGCAATGGTTTTGAACAGAGCAGCCCCAACCCTCCTCTTCTGGGGTCCCCTGCTGACCCTCCTGGCTCCTCCTCTTTGGAGAGTGCCCCCACAGGATGCCATTTTCTATGAGGACACTCATACAGGCTTGATCCCAAGCCACACTGCCTATGTCCATAGACATAGACAGGAGACAGTGCGGCTCTGCCTCGCTCCCCCACTCCCTTATCACAGGATTTTATTGACAGCAACAGGAGTCAATGGCTCCCACTGCTGCCTCTATGTCCTGTGAGAAGAGAGATAGGGGAAAGAGCCGTTCCTCTCAGAACAGCTCTGGGTCAAGATTGGGCTCAGATAAGTATTTATGCGGGCTGGGGTGGGGATCCTGTACACAGAAGGTTTTTTACCTTAATGCAAAGAATGCATTAAGGCAAAAAAACGTAAGTCTCTAGAACCACTTAAAATAATAAAATGGCGTTTAAACCAGAATTGAGGAAAAATGCAAGCTGTTTATAGTTGATTTTGCTATTTTATTTAATCAGAATGAGTAGCCAACATGAACACATACCAGAATATAAATTTTCACAGAAAAAAATCATTATTTTGACAAATGATTGATAAAGAAAAAAAAATGAAAAAAACTTTGTGAATGAGGACAATATTACTCCTACAGTTTACCTTTCACAAACTATTCAAGCACAAAAGTAAGACTTTTTGATGACAGATTGCTTTTTTTAGAGTATCTATTGCTAGAATACCCTTCCTAAACATCAAGCTAACTCCCCAAACCAGATATTTGTATGAGTGCACACATTACAATAATATTAGCGCATGACAAACTGTTTCACACTCACGTTGTGTTCCAGCTCTGCTGACTCTTTAATTCTTCACAAACTGAATATCCAGTCAATAGGCAGCCTGAGTATATTAGATGCAGATCACTAGGCTTTACTTTTGCTGCAATCAAACAAATGCTGAGCTTAAAAAGTGTATATTCAAAAAGTTAATGGCATCATCAGAAAATTAAACATTATTCAATAGAGGAATTATCTGGCAGAATTGTTTCCAGTGAAGTGAATGTGCTTGGCGTTTATTGTATTATAAAAAGCAGAATATAAACTTTATGCTTAGAATACTGTTAGACAGGGCATTCATGCATGCAGTTATGACTGTATACCCTATACAGATGCTGTGATTGAATTAAATGGGTGAAATATTAAGGCTGACCGTGCAATTAAATATGACTGGTTGTTCAAAAATTTAAGCATTGAACATGATGTGCTAAGCTAATAATTATGGTCTCTATTGTTCTGAGAAAGCCCACTTATTAAGAGTTATAAATGTGTTTTAATTGAAGTTTCTGAACATGCCTAACACTGAAATAAAGCTGTTTACGGGTACATAAGTTATGACCCATGAGGCCCTATCAGACCCAGACTGCCAAATAGTCACATAGGTTGAAAAAAGACACGTTCATCCAATTCATCTAATTGAAAAAAAAAGTACAAAATAAATTAAAAACGGTATCAGAGCTCTAGATCCACAGCTGATCCTGCATTTTCTATATCCATAGTAGAGCACCGTATCCCGCCATTATGATGACCTTCACAGTAGTCCTGCTTTTACTGAAAAGATGATTTAGATGTAAGCTGTTTTTGTTTAGCCAAACTTTTTTTCCCTCTTTGAAGCTCAGATGAGAATTTTCCTCATTTTTGACAAATTTAATTTCTGTACATCCTCATTTCCAGTCTATTTACTATCTAATATTTCTCTGTCCTTGCTCTTGAAAAACTACTGGTATCCTTTTCATACTTTGTGTCTTGTTTTCTTTTATAATTTTTTGTTTGCAGCCATGTTTTAAAAATATAAAATCGGTTTCTGTTGATGTTCAGTAAATGTATGGAGTAAAAAATACTGCAGTTGCCATTCTGATCCTGATGACTGTGATCCTAGTTACTCACTAAGTCTTAAAACCAGGATCAAGATAAGAACCGTGGAGCTTGAATATATTAAAAAAGTGCATTGGCATAACTCTTAAGCCTCGTACACATGGCCGGTTTTCTCGGCAAGAAAACTGCTGGCAGAGCCTTTTGCCGAGAAAACCAGTCGTGTGTATGTTTTCCCATCGAGAAAACTGCTGGGAATCTAGAGAACCTGCTCTCTATTTTCTCATCGGGATTCTCGTCTGCCTGTTTCCCGACGAGAAAACTGTGTGTGTGTATGCGGCTACAAGCTTACCTGTCCTCCGGTAAGCCCGCGCATGCTAAATGAGACTTAGACGCATGCGCGGTAGCTTACAAGGGTAGTGTAGGGTGAAGCAAGATGGCGGCGACGGCATCGAATGTGACGAGCGCATGCTCGTCATAGTCGATGACGTCACCGCGTTCTTGCCATTCAAAAGAATGGCGGTTCTTTTGAATGGCCATCTGTATGCACGGCTTGGCAAGAAAAGCCTGCCAGGAATCTCGTCAGGAAAAACAACATTTTTTTCTTGATGGGATTTTCGGCCGTGTGTACAGGGCTTAAGACAAAAAATAATTGTATTTATAATATTAGTTATTATTTTGTAGTCCTGTCTAGGGATGGGAAGATCCACTTGGGTTCAATTTGTGGGCACTTTCAGCAAATATGGCCAAAAATACACAAATGGAAATTTATTAGAAGTATGACCAAATCTGTTTTGGCCATACTTCTTTTCTGAGTCACAGAAGCACACGTACTTTGCCCTCCTGTAAACCTTGCTGTTAGCTGATGTCACAGAGCAGCTCCAGGCTCTGGAAGTATCCCAACAATAATGCTGGGTTCCACACAGATGCCTGATTGGCAGCTGTATCAGCCCTCTCATTCTGACATTTCTCACATACATGAAAACATCAGCATTTTTTTTAGTAGAAAATTACTTAGAAACACCAAATATTATATATTTTTGAAAGCAGAAACCCTGGAGAATAAAATGGCGTTGTTGCAATTTTTTATATTGCACAATATTTGCACAGCCATTTTTCAAATGCAGATTTTTAGGAAAAAAACACTCATTAAAAAAAAAAAAAAAACATTAATTTTAGTGCACACAAACAAAATATAATACCCAATTTTTGGGTAAAATATAAAAGATGATAAAAAAAAGATACCTAGCATGTCACGCTTTAAAATTGAGTACACCTGTGGAACAACGACAAACTATAGTACCTAAAAATCTCCATTGGTGATGCTTTAAAAACCTTTACAGGTTACTAGTTTAGAGTTACACAGGAGATCTGGTGCTAAAATTATTGCTCTCATTCTGACATTTGCAGCAATACCTCACATGTGTGGTGTTATTACTGTTTATATATGCATGCAGGACTTTTGTTACATAGTTAATCTGTATATAAAATGTGAGGTAGGGGGCGCTAGTGCTAAGACACAATAACATTAATCAATACTAATTAAAATACACACTACAAACAATTGTACTAATTAATCACATGAAAATGACAACTGAATGTCCATCAGTGAAAAAGTGTGAATAGAAATAAATTAATAGATCCCAACAAAAAATCACAACAAAAATGGTGATAAATTCAAAGTAAAAAAAAAATCCAACAAAGGAATCTTGCGACTGATAATATCTTCCAAATATATGATAAGTGATCCTTCACCAAAGAACTACACCCAAAGTGGACAGATAAGTGATCTGCTTACCAGATAAATTTGACTTCTTTCATTAAAAAGAGAGTCAAACAGCGCTTTGGCAGGATTGTGCCTGCTCACATGGGATATGACTGGAGATGTATAGGAACCTTCCTCCTTATAGTTAAAAGCAGGATATGTGGAAAGAATGGTAGCCATCCATAGCATAATACCGTTTATTTGAGATCAAAATATAAAAATATAGCCAAATGGCTTCTTACATTTAAAAGTGCCTGACCCGGCAGTGGGGCTGCAGGCTTGTCACAACGAGTGGTGTGTCTGTAACAACCTTGCGTCCACCTCCGTGGATGGCGTGCGTTCCAACGACTGTAAGCGACAACCAGAGGGACTGGAAGTGGCATAGAGTAGCATGACCAGGTACCGCCTCAACGTACATTTCGTGATTACGTCTTAAGGAAGCATACCTGGTCACTGATGGTCACAATTTTTAAAGTCTAAAAGTCTGATTACTTGATGGGAGATTGATACGTGCGCAGCCGCAGTGCCAGTTTACATATCAACCAATCTAAACCACATTAAATTGATGCAAAACGACACAAAAGGCAATACAATCCCTAAAATGGTATGAATTAAAAAAACATATTAAAATATATATGGAAATTTTAGAGGGAGGATTTAACCTCCCTTTAAGGAGTCGTTCTCTTATATGTCATAGCAATGTGTTCATTGATAGCGCCGAATGTGCCAGCCTCCCCACCTAATCCCTTTTCCCCAAACCCTCCACCTCTTTCCACTCATTTCCCTGTCTTTCTTTTCTCTCCCCCTTCTCCCCCTCTTTTTCATTTCGACTTTTAAATTGTTGTTTACTTTACTAAACTTGGGTTGCTTAAAATGTCATCACTATGACCATGTTTGACTCTCTTGATAAGCTAACCTAACAAACTTTTGTTCTTGTATTTTACTTTATTGATGTATCTATATTTTTTCTTCAATAAAAATATATTAAACAAAAAATATATGGAAATTTATACCAATATAACAAGGGGGCGCATAACTAACTCAATAAAAAAGAGTGCACACATAGAGCCGCCGAAGGCCCCTAGGTGGCAGTAGTAGATTTTTTTTTACGTGAATGTTAGACACATTTTATCAAAGATACTCATTAATAATAAAAAAATTAATAAAAAAATTATATATATATTATCAAAACCAGCCAACTTTCCAAGTGCCGCCGAAGGCCCCTAGGTGGCAGTAGTAAAAAATATATATTTTTTGTGAATGTTAGACACATTTTATCAAAGATACTCATTAATAAAAAAATTATATATATATTATCAAAACCAGCCAACTTTCCAAGGGAATTGGAATGTAATAATCACATCCTTAACTCAATGATTACAGTGCAGAATAAACTACAAATATTACCATTTGATTTTGATACTGAAATTCTTAAAATTCCATAAAAACTGGAGGCCATTACTAAAAAAAATATATTAAAGGGCATTGATTAGTCATTCGACAAGAAACAATTGAGATCCAGCTCAATGTTCATGCCATATGGCTGCATGGTCCTCAATCTATATAGCCACATTGTTTCATTTTGTGAGATCTCTCTCTTCATGTGTGTTCCTCTCCAGTGTTTAGAAATCGTCTCTATTCCATAGAAGGTGCAAAGGGTAGGGTCACTATTGTGGAAAAGTTAGAAGTGTCTGGAAACACTGTGATTTGGAAATCCTTTTTTAATATTTGTGAGATGTTCATTTATTCTTGTTCTAAGTTGTCTTGTAGTTCGACCCACGTATTGGAGGGAACACAGGCACTCCAGCACATAGGTGACATGATCTGAGTGGCATGTAGATTAATAATGGGAAATTTTCTTAGAGGTTCCTGGCCTTCTCGTGGTTCTACATGCTTTGCATTTAGTGCAAAAATGAAAGCCAGAGCCATCCAAAAAAGTAGAGGGTTTCTTTGGGGGATCTGTTACGGGCTATTCTGTTCCTCAATCCTGGAGCCCTCTTGTAGATAAATGTGGGTTTGGGAGGTGGGAGGGATTGAGGATTGTAAATCTTTATCTTTTAAAAGTATGGGCCAGTGTTTCTTAAATATGGATTCGACTTGTCTATATTGCCTGTGGAAAGGCCACTTCACCCTTATATTCTGGTTTAGGTTTTGTTATCAGAAGGGATTGTCTATTGATTGAGGAGACCTGTGCTAGAACTTTGTTCAGTGTCTCAAAAGGATAGCCCTTTTCAAGAAACCTTCCGGTAAGTGTTTCAGCTTGAAAAATTAAGTCATCATTATTGGTGCAATTGCGCTTTAATCGCATATATTGTCCTTTGGGGACAGCCCCTATCCACTGAGGATGATGGCAGCTATGGTTTGGCACAAAGCCATTCCTACCAGTGGTTTTAAAGAAAGTCTTTGTGTCAAAAGTGATGCTATTTTTTATTATGGTAAGGTCCAAATAGTTCACAGTTAAATTGCTACATTCCGCATTTAACTTTAGACCAGGGATATGCAATTAGCGGACCTCCAGCTGTTGCCAAACTACAAGTCCCATCATGCCTCTGCCTCTGGTTGTCATGCTTGATGCTGTTAGAGTCTCGCTATGCCTCATGGGACTTGTAGTTTGGCAACAGCTGGAGGTCCGCTAATTGCATATCCCTGCTTTAGACCATACTGGTTGTTGTTCATTTGTGCCAAATAAAGTTGAAAACTGGCCAAAGACCCTTCCCAAAATAAAATAACATCATCAATATACCTTAAAAGGCTAGTGATTTTTTTTTTTTAAAGATTGTTTCTTGTTCCCACTTGTTAAGTACTACATTGGCCACAATTGGGGCATAGCGAGCCCCCATAGCTACACCCCCGGTCTGATTGTAGTATTCATTCTTAGCCCAGAAATAATTGTTGCCCATGGTCAACTCAATGCCCTTTATTAGGTAATTGATCTGTGTTTTTTTTTTATTTGGATTCTCTTACTAAAGCCTGTTTAAGGGCTTCTAATGTATCCTTGTGTTGGATGTTGGTATATAAGGACTCAATATCCACTGTTACCATAAGAGTATCCTCAGTGGCAACAATCTGTTGTAACAACACAATGAGATCCCTGCTGTCTTTTAGGTAGGATGGACTTTGGGAAACTAACGGTTTGAAGAACCCGCCAAGGTACTCTCCTAATTGGGAAAAAAGGGGAATCAATCCCGCTAATTATGGGTTGGCCCAGGGGGAACTCTTTGTTTTTATGTATTTTTTGGCACTATATAAAGTACTTGGACTTTAGGGGCGTGCAGGATTATATATTCTGCTTCGTTTTGGTTGAGAATTTTTTTATACAATCCATCTGATACCCAGTTTGACAATTCTATTTTTAGTCGTGCTGTCTGATCTCCCTTAAGATTTTTGTATGTGGCTGTATCATTGAGTAGTCTTTAAATTAATTAATATTTTTTTTAATCAACTTTATTGCTATCACAAGGAAAAAACACCCCTTACATAGTTACATAGTACATAGTTACATAGTTAGTCAGGTTGAAAAAAGACACAAGTCCATCCAGTTCAACCGTAAAAAAATAAAATAAAAAAAATAAAATAAACATATATCGTACAATCCCATATACCCAATTCTATACCCACAGTTGATCCAGAGGAAGGCAAAAAAAACCCAGAAGAGCATGATCCAATTTGCTACAGCAGGGGAAAAAATTCCTTCCTGATCCCCCGAGAGGCAATCGGATATTCCCTGGATCAACTTTACCTATAAATGTCAGTACCCAGTTATATTATGTACATTTAAGAAAGAATCCAGGCCCTTCTTAAAGCAATCTACTGAGCTGGCCAGAACCACCTCTGCAGGGAGTCTATTCCACATTTTCACAGCTCTTACTGTGAAAAAACCTTTCCGTATTTGGAGGTGAAATCTCTTTTCCTCTAGACGCAAAGAGTGCCCCCTTGTCCTTTGTGTTGACCGTAAAGTGAATAACTGAACACCAAGTTCACTATATGGACCCCTTATATATTTGTACATGTTGATCATATCCCCCCTTAATCTCCTCTTCTCAAGAGAGAATAAATTCAGTTCCTCTAATCTCTCCTCATAGCTGAGCTCCTCCATGCCTCTTATCAGTTTGGTTGCCCTTCTCTGCACTTTCTCCAGTTCCCCAATATCCTTTTTGAGAACTGGGGCCCAAAACTGAACTGCATATTCCAGATGAGGTCTTACTAATGATTTGAACAGGGGCAAAATGATATCTCTCTCTCTGGAGACCATACCTCTCTTAATACAAGAAAGGACTTTGCTCGCTTTGGAAACCGCAGCTTGGCATTGCATGCCATTATTGAGCTTATGATCTACCAAAACCCCCAGATCCTTCTCCACTACGGATCCCCCCAGTTGTACTTCCCCTAGTATGTGTGATGCATTCATATTATTAGCCCCCAAGTGCATAACTTTACATTTATCAACATTAAACCTCATCTGCCACATAGTCGCCCAATTAGACAGAGCATTGAGGTCGGCTTGTAAATTGGCGACATCCTGTAAGGACGTTATTCCACTGCATAGCTTGGTGTCATCTGCAAAGACAGAAATGTTACTTTTGATCTCAGACCCAATATCATTTATAAACATATTAAAAAGTAAGGATCCCAGCACTGAACCTTGGGGTACACCACTGATAACCTTGGACCATTCAGAGTAAGAATCATTAACCACTACTCTCTGAATTCTGTCTTTTAGCCAGTTTTCTATCCATTTACAAACTGATATTTCCAATCCTGTAGACTTTACCTTACCCATGAGCCGTGTGTGGGAAACTGTATCGAACGCTTTTGCAAAATCCAAGTATACCACGTCCACAGCCACACCTTTGTCCAAGGTCTTACTTACCTCTTCATAAAAAGAAATCAGGTTTGTTTGACAACTTCTGTCTTTCATGAATCCATGCTGTCTGTTGCTTAAATAGTTTTTTTCCAGCAAGAACTCATCTATGTGGTCTTTTATTAATCTCTCCAGTATTTTCCCAACTATAGAAGTTAAACTAACAGGTCTATAGTTACTTGGTAAACACTTAATTCCCTTTTTAAATATAGGCACCACATTGGCCCTGCGCCAATCCAGTGGTACTATTCCTGTCATTAATGAGTCCCTAAAAATTAAATACAATGGCTTTGAAATTACAGAGCTCAATTCTTTTAGGATCCGTGGGTGTATGCCATCTGGTCCAGGTGCTTTATCCACCTTTATTCCATCTAAATATTTCTGGACCATATCACTTTTGAGCCATTGTGGATTTGGGGCTGTGTCACTACCACCCCCATTTTGGACATGAGCTCCCCCATGCTCCTTTGTATACACAGAACTGAAGAAAGTATTTAATAAATTAGCCTTCTCTTTGTCCCCAGTCACCCACTCTAGATTATTTTGTAAAGGGCCTACATGCTCAGACTTGACCTTTTTACTATTAATATATTTGAAGAATTTTTGGGGGTTTGTCCTACTATCTTTTGCAATCTGTCGTTCATTTTGAATTTTTGCATCCTTGATTTCCTTTTTACATAACCTGTTATATTCTTTGTAACATTTAAATGACACTAGTGTTCCCTCATTTTTATATTTTTTAAAAGCTCTTTTCTTATAGTTTATAGCTTTTTTAACTTTGGCAGTGAGCCACATAGGTTTTATTTTTAGCCTTTTAAACGTATTGCCCATGGGAATATACTTTGCAGTGAGTTCACAAACAGTCTTTTTGAAGAATTCCCATTTCTGTTCTGTGCCCATTGATGCCAATATTCCTTCCCAGTCTAAGTCCTGGAGAGCAGCACTCATCCTTGGAAAATTTGCTCTCTTGAAATTAAGTGTTTTTATCTTTCCTGTATGTGATTTTTGCTTACAACTGACATCAAATGAAATCATGTTATGGTCACTGCTACCCAGGTGTTCCTTTATCTGAACATTAGTAATACGCTCTGCATGGTTTGAGATTACCAGGTCCAACAGAGCATCATTCCTAGTTGTGGCCTCAATAAACTGGACCATAAAATTGTCCTGCAATAGGTTTATAAATTTTTGCCCTTTAACTGTCCCAGCAGTTCCATTACTCCAGTCAATTTCTGGGTAGTTAAAATCCCCCATTATTATCACCGTCCCAGCCCTTGCAGCCCTTTCCATCTGTGCAAGGAGCTGAGTCTCTAACTCCTCATTAACATTGGTTGGTCTATAACAAACTCCAATGATTAGCTTTGAACTACGCACATCTGTATGCAGTTCCACCCATAATGCTTCAGACTCATCACACTCTCCATCCACCAGGTCCTCTTTCACACTCGCTTTGAGATCACTTCTCACATAGAGACAGACCCCTCCACCCTTCCTTTTTACCCTGTCTTTCCGAAAGAGTGCATAGCCAGGAATATTAATAGCCCAGTCGTGTGAGGAATGAAGCCAAGTTTCAGCAATACCGATTACATCATAGCTCTCCTCATGCATCAGAGCTTCCAACTCACCTATTTTGCTTGGCAGACTTCTGGCGTTGGTGAACAGACACTTTAATGCATTAATATTATTTGACCGGTCACATACTATCCTCTTGGGTGTTCCCAGATTGCAACTAGGACTTGCTACTATACTTACCCCTTGTGCTAGCAATAAGCACGACATGTCCACCTTTATTGAGAGATCTGGATCTATTAGACACCCAAAGCTCTCCTCTGCCCTGAAAGCATCTGATCAAACTGGCAATGGCTTGTAAACATCAAACCAAAACCAGAAGTGACACAATCCTTGTCTCTTCTGGTTTCCTACATCACAGAGGGAGGCGGGTTAATGTTATTTTCTCCCCTATGAGCGCACCAGGGATTAAAGTGGCAGAAGTACCAGGCTCTCCAGTGCAATTGGCGGCAGCAAGAGGGTGCCCCTTCTGTGCTTTGTGGAAGTGATCAATCAGCTGAATAGGTGATTGGATTACTTCTACATGAAAGCCCATCACTGGCTGAAAATTTTAATACTTGGATGATGCGTGCAAGTGCAGGCATTTTCCCCGGTATAACCGATTCAACCCAAGGATGTATAGGTACATCCTACTGTAAGGGGGTTAAAGTGGTTAAATAATATGCTTGTGGGTGCCTCATACCTGTATGTGAAGTGATGCACCGTCATGATGTACTAAAGCAAAAGTGGCATTTACAAAAAACAAAACTATAATAATATATTATTATTATTAATAATAATATACATATATTGCCGCCAAATTACATTTTTGGGCTACTTCATTCTGTTTGTAAACAAAAGCAGTTGGGATTCCATTCAACATCCATTCCAGATCCTGTTACTAAACCAATGCGCCGCCGCCCAGTGCCCACAGGCAGCTTATAAATCTTCTTTTTACATTAAAATACTGCCACTATATACCTTTTTGGTTGCTCTGTATACCACGGTCATGTGATAAACTGCAGGGTCTTCCTGAGTGCTGAGTGTTCAGTTAAGAGGAGATTTTGTGTCCTCATGCTGTTATGGGAGGCGTATCATCCATGAATTGAGATGTGACATCCCACCCACTGTGTTTTCTTTAGTTACTGGACATGGAGGAGGAGGAGGAGCTCAGCTCAACAGGGAAATGTTCTCTCCAGTAATAGAGACCAAACTGAGCATGTGCAGTTTTACTACTCTGACTGTGTCTTATCTGGCTTTCCAAAAGAGACCCTGCAGGAGGGGGAGGAACTGTCCAAAAAGGATCAACAAGCCTTTTTACACAATTCAGAGGATTAACCTCTTAATTTCCACAGTGAGTATAACAAACATGCTATTCTGCATATACAGACAGATTTTACTGTTGTGGGTTTAGTAACACTTTAAGGCGCATTCACACCTGCCTCTGATTAGTTGGCAAAACCCCAGTGCGGTTTCCTAGAATTAGTTGCTAGAAGCAGCCCCATTGAAAGCATTAGGAGGCTGCAGACTCTTGCAGCTTATCGTGGCCACTCGCATATAATCTCTCATGCAGCAATGGACACAGGCAGTCTGCATCCAGGTGTGAATGCACCCTTATCATAGAGGAGAGTCTGATATGGATTGTAAGGGGGGACCCTGTAAAAAAAAGTATATGTAGAAAGTTTGTATTTTCTTTTCGTGTTGCATGCATTTCTCATAAATGGTCCAGTTTCCCACTGCAGTTTAAGAAAACAATGATTCAATAAGCAACATCCTTCTAAATTGACTGTGCATGGCTGTAAAGCAACATTAGATTGCACATTTTTATCTATCTTGCATAAATGTAGTTAATATAGTTATTTTAGATGTAAATATGTAAGTTTAATTGTTACTTTAAATGGTAGTGTCTGAGTGTTTAAGTGTCTGAGCAACCAATCACCAAAAAGAACTGAGCTTTTTTTTGTTTTCCCATGTCAAGCTTAGAGCACAAATGAAATTAGCAAAACATTTTTCTATGAGAGTTTTTGTAATTGCATCTGATACGCAAGGCAAGCTTAGAATGTACCACACAAGATGTGCTGCATTTCCCAGGCTGTATGCAGTTCATCAGTCAATTGCAGCCATCTGGTTTCACCTAAAACCTTTTCATTCACTCCATTTTGAAAAATATCAACAGTTATGTAAGGAACACAAGTGTGTTAGTGAAAAGTCACAAAAGCCTGGGTCTTTGTTACCCCTGAATGAAAGATATACTGGAACAAACTATTTTATTCAGGCTCATTAAGAATTGTAAATTAAATCACAGATGTCTCAGATGTCTCAGCAAATACTTCATATTTAAACTTTTAGTGATAAAAAAAAGGGAAAAGTTTGACTCATTGTCTTTGCAGCCCTTGCTTTTCTGTGTTTTTTAAGCAAGAAAGGCAAAAAAATTCTTAAAGGCAAAACTAAAAACTAATGATAAATATATAATGTTCATAGCTATCAAACAATCTATTATTTCTTATTTTTTGTTTAAGTTTGGGCACACTCTCCGAAGTATATATACAATTTCATACAGTTTAGAAACTGTGCCCTTTTTTTTTAATATCTAGGTGTTCTGTGTTGTAGCAAACTTGTCATTACAAGCTATACAGTTGGATTCAACAGGAACTTTTCCTTGCTTCTACCCAGAGTGAAGGTGGAAACCTGAACACTTGCTTTAGCCAGGGCTGCATTTACTTTAATGATATTAAGTTACCAGCGCCTAGGGTAGCAGCACTAGAGGGGGTAGCACCAAGCCTCAGCAACATGTAATAACTTTTCCCTTATTTTAGTTGCCTCTTCTATCCAGCTCTTGACATTTGTGATTAAACTGAGCAAAACAATTCTAGAGGAAAGGGAGTGCTGAGGAAACCCACTCAAGGGCATAACTATAGCCATAGCAGGCCATGTGAATACTATGGGGCCCAGAAGCACAGGGAGCCCAAAGCTATCTGGTTACAGAGTGATTTATACAGATGACAATTGGATACTGTAGATGCATTTGAATAAAATATCATTGCTATAAAAGCAATTTGTGTTCTCTACTAGGGATGGGCCCGATGCTCGATTCGAACCCATGTTCGAATCGAGCACCGGGCGTTCGCTCGCTCGTCGAGCCCAGAACTATTTGGGCCGTTCGCATCACATTCGTGTGATGCGAGCGGCCCCGCAATGCATTGCGGCCGGCGCGGCCGGCGCAGTGCATTGCTGGCTGATGATTGGCCAAGCATGCACTGTGACCCCGCATGCTTGGCCAATCACAGCGCCCGAAACTCGGAGAGCAATAATTGGCTACAGGCAGGACGCCTGTAGCCAATTACAGCTCAGGGGCTTTAGTACACGCCCCACCATTTAAAAGGCCGCCACGCCTAAAGTTCCGGCTTTAGGAGAGATCAGTCTGCTGATTCTGTCTTTGCTTGATACTGAAAGATTTGCTCTTCTTTGCTAAACCATTGGCTATTTCTTTGCTAAACCATTGCTACCTAAGTCATTGATTGTTCATTGCTGCTGATTGCACAGTTAGTGTGTTATTAGCTGCTGCTGGGGATTAGTCTGGTGCGTGCATACTGTTAGTACAGTATTGCAGTAGTACCAACCGCAGTGCTGTTAGCACAGCATTGCACCCCAACAGCACCCATAGGACTTCTAGTGTGTTAGTGGCAGCAAACAGAGCTCCTATATTTTCTTCTCAGCAGCACCCATAGGACTTCTAGTGTGTTAGTGGCAGCAAACAGAGCTCCTATATTTTCTTCTCAGCAGCACCCATAGGACTTCTAGTGTGTTAGTGGCATCACACAGAGCTCCTATATTTTCTTCTCAGCAGCACCCATAGGACTTCTAGTGTGTTAGTGGCAGCAAACAGAGCTCCTATATTTTCTTCTCAGCAGCACCCATAGGACTTCTAGTGTGTTAGTGGCAGCAAACAGAGCTCCTATATTTTCTTCTCAGCAGCACCCATAGGACTTCTAGTGTGTTAGTGGCATCACACAGAGCTCCTATATTTTCTTCTCAGCAGCACCCATAGGACTTCTAGTGTGTTAGTGGCAGCAAACAGAGCTCCTATATTTTCTTCTCAGCAGCACCCATAGGACTTCTAATGTGTTAGTGGCATCACACAGAGTTCCTATATTTTCATCTCAGAAGCACCCATAGGACTTCTAGTGGGTTAGTGGCATCACACAGAGCTCCTATATTTTCTTCTCAGCAGCACCCATAGGACTTCTAATGTGTTAGTGGCATCAAACAGAGTTCCTATATTTTCATCTCAGAAGCACCCATAGGACTTCTAGTGTGTTAGTGGCATCACACAGAGCTCCTATATTTTCTTCTCAGAAGCACCCATAGGACTTCTAGTGTGTTAGTGGCAGCAAACAGAGCTCCTATATTTTCTTCTCAGCAGCACCCATAGGACTTCTAGTGTGTTAGTGGCATCACACAGAGCTCCTATATTTTCTTCTCAGCAGCACCCATAGGACTTCTAGTGTGTTAGTGGCATCACACAGAGCTCCTATATTTTCATCTCAGAAGCACCCATAGGACTTCTAGTGTGTTAGTGGCATCACACAGAGCTCCTATATTTTCTTCTCAGCAGCACCCATAGGACTTCTAGTGTGTTAGTGGCATCACACAGAGCTCCTATATTTTCTTCTCAGCAGCACCCATAGGACTTCTAGTGTGTTAGTGGCATCACACAGAGCTCCTATATTTTCATCTCAGAAGCACCCATAGGACTTCTAGTGTGTTAGTGGCATCACACAGAGCTCCTATATTTTCATCTCAGAAGCACCCATAGGACTTCTAGTGTGTTAGTGGCATCACACAGAGCTCCTATATTTTCTTCTCAGCAGCACCCATAGGACTTCTAGTGTGTTAGTGGCAGCAAACAGAGCTCCTATATTTTCTTCTCAGCAGCACCCATAGGACTTCTAGTGTGTTAGTGGCATCACACAGAGCTCCTATATTTTCTTCTCAGCAGCACCCATAGGACTTCTAGTGTGTTAGTGGCAGCAAACAGAGCTCCTATATTTTCTTCTCAGCAGCACCCATAGGACTTCTAGTGTGTTAGTGGCACCACACAGAGCTCCTATATTTTCATCTCAGAAGCACCCATAGGACTTCTAGTGTGTTAGTGGCATCACACAGAGCTCCTATATTTTCTTCTCAGCAGCACCCATAGGACTTCTAGTGTGTTAGTGGCAGCAAACAGAGCTCCTATATTTTCTTCTCAGAAGCACCCATAGGACTTCTAGTGTGTTAGTGGCATCACACAGAGTTCCTATATTTTCATCTCAGAAGCACCCATAGGACTTCTAGTGTGTTAGTGGCATCAC
This sequence comes from Rana muscosa, assembly GCA_029206835.1. Classification (NCBI taxonomy): domain Eukaryota; kingdom Metazoa; phylum Chordata; class Amphibia; order Anura; family Ranidae; genus Rana; species Rana muscosa. The sequence continues at coordinate 59,034,535 of CM055119.1, forward strand.
ACAGAGCTCCTATATTTTCATCTCAGAAGCACCCATAGGACTTCTAGTGTGTTAGTGGCATCACACATAGCTCCTATATTTTCTTCTCAGCAGCACCCATAGGACTTCTAGTGTGTTAGTGGCAACAAACAGAGCTCCTATATTTTCTTCTCAGCAGCACCCATAGGACTTCTAGTGTGTTAGTGGCATCACACAGAGCTCCTATATTTTCATCTCAGAAGCACCCATAGGACTTCTAGTGTGTTAGTGGCATCACACAGAGCTCCTATATTTTCTTCTCAGCAGCACCCATAGGACTTCTAGTGTGTTAGTGGCAGCAAACAGAGCTCCTATATTTTCTTCTCAGCAGCACCCATAGGACTTCTAGTGTGTTAGTGGCATCACACAGAGCTCATATATTTTCATCTCAGAAGCACCCATATGACTTCTAGTGTGTTAGTGGCATCACACAGAGCTCCTATATTTTCTTCTCAGTAGCACCCATAGGACTTCTAGTGTGTTAGTGGCATCACACAGAGCTCCTATATTTTCATCTCAGAAGCACCCATAGGACTTCTAGTGTGTTAGTGGCATCACACAGAGCTCCTATATTTTCTTCTCAGCAGCACCCATAGGACTTCTAGTGTGTTAGTGGCAGCAAACAGAGCTCCTATATTTTCTTCTCAGCAGCACCCATAGGACTTCTAGTGTGTTAGTGGCATCACACAGAGCTCCTATATTTTCATCTCAGAAGCACCCATAGGACTTCTATTGTGTTAGTGGCATCACACAGAGCTCCTATATTTTCTTCTCAGCAGCACCCATAGGACTTCTAGTGTGTTAGTGGCAGCAAACAGAGCTCCTATATTTTCTTCTCAGAAGCACCCATAGGACTTCTAGTGTGTTAGTGGCATCACACAGAGTTCCTATATTTTCATCTCAGAAGCACCCATAGGACTTCTAGTGTGTTAGTGGCATCACACATAGCTCCTATATTTTCTTCTCAGCAGCACCCATAGGACTTCTAGTGTGTTAGTGGCAGCAAACAGAGCTCCTATATTTTCTTCTCAGCAGCACCCATAGGACTTCTAGTGTGTTAGTGGCATCACACAGAGCTCCTATATTTTCATCTCAGAAGCACCCATAGGACTTCTAGTGTGTTAGTGGCATCACACAGAGCTCCTATATTTTCTTCTCAGCAGCACCCATAGGACTTCTAGTGTGTTAGTGGCAGCAAACAGAGCTCCTATATTTTCTTCTCAGCAGCACCCATAGGACTTCTAGTGTGTTAGTGGCATCACACAGAGCTCCTATATTTTCATCTCAGAAGCACCCATAGGACTTCTAGTGTGTTAGTGGTATCACACAGAGCTCCTATATTTTCTTCTCAGCAACACCCATAGGACTTCTAGTGTGTTAGTGGCATCACACAGAGCTCCTATATTTTCATCTCAGAAGCACCCATAGGACTTCTAGTGTGTTAGTGGCATCACACAGAGCTCCTATATTTTCTTCTCAGCAGCACCCATAGGACTTCTAGTGTGTTAGTGGCACCACACAGAGCTCCTATATTTTCATCTCAGAAGCACCCATAGGACTTCTAGTGTGTTAGTGGCATCACACAGAGCTCCTATATTTTCTTCTCAGCAGCACCCATAGGACTTCTAGTGTGTTAGTGGCAGCAAACAGAGCTCCTATATTTTCTTCTCAGAAGCACCCATAGGACTTCTAGTGTGTTAGTGGCATCACACAGAGTTCCTATATTTTCATCTCAGAAGCACCCATAGGACTTCTAGTGTGTTAGTGGCATCACACAGAGCTCCTATATTTTCATCTCAGAAGCACCCATAGGACTTCTAGTGTGTTAGTGGCATCACACATAGCTCCTATATTTTCTTCTCAGCAGCACCCATAGGACTTCTAGTGTGTTAGTGGCAACAAACAGAGCTCCTATATTTTCTTCTCAGCAGCACCCATAGGACTTCTAGTGTGTTAGTGGCATCACACAGAGCTCCTATATTTTCATCTCAGAAGCACCCATAGGACTTCTAGTGTGTTAGTGGCATCACACAGAGCTCCTATATTTTCTTCTCAGCAGCACCCATAGGACTTCTAGTGTGTTAGTGGCAGCAAACAGAGCTCCTATATTTTCTTCTCAGCAGCACCCATAGGACTTCTAGTGTGTTAGTGGCATCACACAGAGCTCATATATTTTCATCTCAGAAGCACCCATAGGACTTCTAGTGTGTTAGTGGCATCACACAGAGCTCCTATATTTTCTTCTCAGTAGCACCCATAGGACTTCTAGTGTGTTAGTGGCATCACACAGAGCTCCTATATTTTCATCTCAGAAGCACCCATAGGACTTCTAGTGTGTTAGTGGCATCACACAGAGCTCCTATATTTTCTTCTCAGCAGCACCCATAGGACTTCTAGTGTGTTAGTGGCAGCAAACAGAGCTCCTATATTTTCTTCTCAGCAGCACCCATAGGACTTCTAGTGTGTTAGTGGCATCACACAGAGCTCCTATATTTTCATCTCAGAAGCACCCATAGGACTTCTATTGTGTTAGTGGCATCACACAGAGCTCCTATATTTTCTTCTCAGCAGCACCCATAGGACTTCTAGTGTGTTAGTGGCAGCAAACAGAGCTCCTATATTTTCTTCTCAGAAGCACCCATAGGACTTCTAGTGTGTTAGTGGCATCACACAGAGTTCCTATATTTTCATCTCAGAAGCACCCATAGGACTTCTAGTGTGTTAGTGGCATCACACATAGCTCCTATATTTTCTTCTCAGCAGCACCCATAGGACTTCTAGTGTGTTAGTGGCAGCAAACAGAGCTCCTATATTTTCTTCTCAGCAGCACCCATAGGACTTCTAGTGTGTTAGTGGCATCACACAGAGCTCCTATATTTTCATCTCAGAAGCACCCATAGGACTTCTAGTGTGTTAGTGGCATCACACAGAGCTCCTATATTTTCTTCTCAGCAGCACCCATAGGACTTCTAGTGTGTTAGTGGCAGCAAACAGAGCTCCTATATTTTCTTCTCAGCAGCACCCATAGGACTTCTAGTGTGTTAGTGGCATCACACAGAGCTCCTATATTTTCATCTCAGAAGCACCCATAGGACTTCTAGTGTGTTAGTGGTATCACACAGAGCTCCTATATTTTCTTCTCAGCAACACCCATAGGACTTCTAGTGTGTTAGTGGCATCACACAGAGCTCCTATATTTTCATCTCAGAAGCACCCATAGGACTTCTAGTGTGTTAGTGGCATCACACAGAGCTCCTATATTTTCTTCTCAGCAGCACCCATAGGACTTCTAGTGTGTTAGTGGCAGCAAACAGAGCTCCTATATTTTCTTCTCAGCAGCACCCATAGGACTTCTAGTGTGTTAGTGGCATCACACAGAGCTCCTATATTTTCATCTCAGAAGCACCCATAGGACTTCTAGTGTGTTAGTGGCATCACACATAGCTCCTATATTTTCTTCTCAGCAGCACCCATAGGACTTCTAGTGTGTTAGTGGCAGCAAACAGAGCTCCTATATTTTCTTCTCAGCAGCACCCATAGGACTTCTAGTGTGTTAGTGGCATCACACAGAGCTCCTATATTTTCATCTCAGAAGCACCCATAGGACTTCTAGTGTGTTAGTGGCATCACACAGAGCTCCTATATTTTCTTGTCAGCAGCACACATAGTACCTATAGTGTGTTAGTGTCAGCACCCATAGGACCTACAGTGTGTTGTGAGCACACATAGGAGTTCTATTTTTTATACTATATACACTACCGACTACAATGGCTGGAAGACCGCCAAGGAGAGGCAGAGCGTGCCGAGGCAAGAACACAGGGCAGGCAGGCTCTGTTTCTAGAGACAACAGTGCTGGCCGTGGACGTGGTCGTGCATCGTCATCAGCACGTGGCCATGGGACACGCTTGTCTTTGTTTTCGGCAGCTGGACATGTGGAGCCGCATCATGCCGAAGGCTTGGTAGAATGGATGACCAAGCCCTCCTCATCCTCCTCATCCTCTCTCATCCAGGCTCAGGGTACTGGCAGAGCAGCTGCCAACGCGTACTCAATGGCATCATCAGCCACCCCTTCCCTAGACCCACCATGTCCTCCTGAGGAGTCCCCCGAACTGTTTGAGCACAGTGTTGGGTACATGCTCCAGGAGGATGCCCAACAATTCGAAGGCTCGGATGATGATACCCAGCTTGAGGAAGTCAGTAGTGTGCGCGCAGAGAGAGGGGATGCTGAAGGACAGCAATATGGCAGTAGTGTTCCACCAGCTGCAGCTTACTGCCAGGTTTGCTCTAGTGGTGAAGAGGGAGGGGATGATGAGGTCACTGACTCCACGTGGGTGCCTGAAGGGAGAGAGGAGGAGGAGGAGGAGGAGGATGCAGCGTCACATGTCCAACGAGGCAGGATGCCCCCTGGAGGCCAGCTAGAGGCCAGTACAGCAACTGTACCACACCGCAGAGCTCCGCCTGTGCAGGGCGCTGCCTCTGCACGTTATCACAAAAGTTCTTTGGTGTGGGCCTTTTTTGAGACGAGTGCATCAGATCGCACCACTGCTATTTGCAATATTTGTCTCAAGCGTATCTCGCGTGGCCAAAACATCAGCCGCTTGGGCACCACAAGCATGAGCAGACATATGTCGACCTGCCATGCAGCTCGTTGGCAAGCACACATAAAAGACCCACACCAAAGAACAAAGCGGACCTCTCCTTGCTCCTCATCAGCTGGGATCTCCATCCCCACTATATCTTCAGTCCTCTCTGAAAGCTGCTCTGAGAGGACTGAAGGTGTAGAATTAGGTGTGTCACAACCAAGTACTTGCAGTACACCGACGTCCGATTGTAGCAGGCAAATTTCCCTGCCCCAACTGCTGGACCGTCGAAAGAAGTATACTCCCAGCCATCCACATGCCCAGCGGTTGAATGCTAGCTTGGCTAAATTGCTAGCACTTAAACTGCTGCCTTTTCAGTTGATAGACTCGGCCCCCTTCCGTGAGTTTGTTCAATGTGCGGTTCCTCAGTGGCAGGTTCCCAAACGCCACTTTTTCTCACAGAAGGCGATTCCGTCTCTCTACCGGCATGTGGAAGGCAATGTCTATGCCTCGCTGGACAGGGCGGTCAGCGGTAAGGTGCATATTACCGCTGACTCATGGTCCAGCAGGCATGGACAGGGACGTTATCTTTCTTTCACGGCCCATTGGGTCACTCTATTGGCAGCTGGGAGGGATGCAGGACAAGGTGCAGTAGTGTTGGAGGTTGTTCCGCCACCACGCCTCCAAAATGCTACTACTGGTTGTGACACACCTCTCTCCTCCACCCCCTCCTCTTCTTCTTCCTCCATGTCCTCTTCGAGTGCTCTGTCCTCGGAACCAGCGGTGCTCCGTAGGCGTACAAGGGGCTACGCGAGTACGCAGGCAAAAAGATGCCATGCCGTGCTTGCGCTGGTGTGTTTGGGGGACAGGAGCCACACTGGGCCAGAGGTTCTGGCAGCTCTGCAGGGGCAGGCCGAGAGGTGGTTGACGCCACGCCAGCTTAAGCCAGGAATGGTCGTTTCTGACAATGGCACCAACCTCCTCTCCGCCCTGCGACAGGGGCAGCTCACCCATGTGCCCTGTATGGCTCACGTCCTCAACCTGGTGGTGCAGCGGTTCTTGGGCAGGTTCCCAGGCTTACAGGATGTCCTGAGGCAGGCCAGGAAAGTCTGTGTGCATTTCCGCCGATCTTATAATGCCAGTGCTCGGCTGACTGAGCTGCAAAAGGAGCTGAACCTGCCCAAGAACCGCCTAATATGTGACATGCCCACCAGGTGGAACTCAACGTTGGCCATGCTGCAGCAACTGCACACGCAGCAGAGGGCCATCAATGAGTACCTTTGCGACTACGGCACCAGGACAGGGTCAGGGGAGCTTGGCTTTTTTCCCCACGCCAGTGGAGCATGATCAGGGATGCATGCACTGTCCTCTCACCATTTGAGGAGGCCACGAGGATGGTGAGCAGTGACAGTGCATGCATCAGTGACACTGTACCTCTTGTCCACCTGTTGGAGCATACGCTGCGTGGGATAATGGACAGGGCACTTGAGGCAGAACAGAGGCAGGAAGAGGAGGACTTCCTTGTCTCTCAAGGCCCCCTTTATCCAGACAATGTTCCTTCTGTCCCACCCATCACACAGGAAGAGGATGAGGATGAGGAGGAGGAGGAGGAGGATTGTGTGAGCATGGAGGTGGAGCCTGGCACTCAGCATCAGCAGCAGCAGTCTTTTAGGGATGATGTACAGTCCCAACAAACCAGTGGACTTGTACGTGGCTGGGAGGAGGTGGCTGGCGATCATGTCATCCTCAGTGACCCAGAAGACTCCGGACCGAATGCCTCAGCTAACCTACGCTGCATGGCCTCCCTGATCCTGCAAAGCCTGCGGAAGGATCCTCGTGTTCTTCGGATCAAGGAGAGTGACCATTACTGGCTGGCCACTCTCCTTGATCCACGGTACAAGGGTAAGGTTGCGGACCTTATCTTGCCGTCGCAGAGGGAGCAGAGGATGAGACATCTCAGGGAGGCCTTGCAGAAAGGTCTGTGCAACGCGTTCCCAGAAACTGGGAGGTTACAAACTCCTGGTCCTGGACGACGAGTTGCTGAGGCTTCGGTCAGTAGCAGAAGGAGCGGTGGGGAAGGTGGACGTCTGACCGATGCGTTCAGACAATTTTTTAGTCCGCAGCCCCAAGGTATGATCGGTTCCAGCAACCATCGCCAGCGTCTGATATACATGGTGCAGGAATACCTAGGGGCAAGGTCAGACTTGGACACCTTTCCCACCGAAAATCCTCTGGCTTACTGGGTCCTGAGGATGGATCACTGGCCAGAGCTTGCACAGTATGCAATTGAGCTACTGGCCTGTCCTGCATCCAGCGTTCTTTCCGAACGCACATTCAGTGCTGCTGGAGAATTTGTCACCGATCATAGGGTGCGCCTGTCCACCGACTCGGTTGATCGACTGACCTTCATAAAAATGAATCAGTCTTGGATCACCACCAGCTACCAGACACCTGAAGCGGATATAACGGAATAATTTATAATGTCACATCCCTTCAAGACTGCCTATGCTGATGCTGAGTGACTGTCCTGTTATGTTCACTGACTATCCTCTTCCTCCTCCTCAATGATCCATGCCACCACACCAGTGCCTAAGGCACAATTTTTCAGCCCCTGTATAACAGGGGCGTGTAATTACAATTTTTTAAAAAGATGCTTCGCAACAGGTGTGACTGCTGTGCTCAGAGTACAGTATCTGTGAGGGGTTGCAGTGTTGTGGCACCAGCACCAGTGCCTAAGGCACAATTTTTCAGCCCCTGTTGGGGCGTGTAATTACAATTTTTAGGCAATGCTTTGCAACAGGTCTCATTGCTGTGCTCAGAGTACAGTATCTGTGAGGGGTTGCAGTGTTGTGGCACCAGCACCAGTGCCTAAGGCACAATTTTTCAGCCCCTGTATAACAGGGGCGTGTAATTACAATTTTTTAAAAAGATGCTTCACAACAGGTGTGACTGCTGTGCTCCAAGTACAGTATCTGTGAGGGGTTGCAGTGTTGTGGCACCAGCACCAATGCCTAAGGCACAATTTTTCAGCGGCATGTAATTACAAATCTTGATCTAATAGTTCACAGCAGGGCCCATTCCTGCGCCCACCAAGAGTAACTATGAGGGCCTACAGTCTTGTGGCAACACCGTCCACCACCACCACCACCACCAAAGGCCCAATTTTTCTGCCCTGTTCAACAGGTGCATGCAATTACAAATCTTGATCTAATAACTCACAGCAGGGCCCATTCCTGCACCCACCAAGAGTAACTGTGAGGGCTTACAGTCTTGTGGCAACACCGTCCACCACCACCACCACCACCACCAAAGGCCCAATTTTTCTGCCCGGTTCAACAGGTGCATGCAAGTACAAATCTTGATCTATTAACTCACAGCAGGGCCCATTCCTGTGCCCACCAGTCTTGTGGCTACACCAACAGCTAATAGGGCAAATTTCTGCAGAGTATATACGGCAGGCCCCTACTTTCAAACATCCAACTTACAAACGACTCCTACTTGCAAACGGCAAGAGAAAACAGGAAGTGAGAGGAAATCTACCCCTAGGAAGGGAAATTCTATCCTGTTAGATTTAATTTGGGAAAAAGGTATCTCCTCTCTACTGATGCTTTATCACCAATCCTTGTTTCAATTAAAACCCCACTTTTCCAAAAACATTTGTCATTGGGACGGAAAGTGAGGTGACATGTTCTGAACAGATGTGCAAAGACAGCAAATGTTACAGGGGTGATAACCCCTCCCTATGTTCTCCAAAAAGCTTAAAAATTGTTTTTTTTGGGATGGAGCTACACTTCATAATGTACCTGTTCAGATTCTACTTAAGAACAAACCTACAGTCCGTGTCTTGTTTGCACCACCTATATACTGCTGTTCAGAGTATATAGGGTTGTAGGTATAGGGTTTTATTTTGGGTGCGGGGTCCCCCTTAATATCCATACAAGACCCAAAGGGGCTGGGGTGGGGGGGGGGTGATGGGGTAGCCATGCCATTTTTCTCAAGGATTTTCAGCCATATGGCGGCCAGGACAAGACATGACATTAAAGCCGCAAGTGGTTTTAAATGGCTTCTTTTTTTCCTTTACAAATGTCATTTTGTGCAAGGACAGTTCTAAACACGGGAAACACATGCCACTTCACAGGCATACTTTAGACACCCCCCAGGTACCATATTTAAAGGAAAATTTCACTTTTTTTTTTTCACTTTATGCATCATTAAAATGACTGCTCCCGAAAAAACTTTAGTTTTTAAAATTTCTTTTTGCATTGATATATGTCCCCTGGGGCAGGACCCGGGTCCCCAAACCTGTTTTATGACATTAACATGCATATTGGCCGTTGTAATTAGCAATTTTGATTTCGAACGTTCGCGTCCATTATAACGAATAGGGTTCGAAAATTCGCGCGAACTTTCGGTCCGTTCGAAGGTTCTGGTGCGAACCGAACCCGGGGGTGTTCGGCTCATCCCTATTCTCTACTATTAGAGGATTATACAGACAGTACGCCCCCTGATGGTGTGGTTATTGGACCCCATCATGCATTGTAATGGACCTGCGCCTGCCTGAAAAGTATTGTTTTGTTGAATGAAGACTTGCTCTGTGTCCAGTGCCTTTTTGAATTAATACCACATTACCAGAGCCAAAGTAAGGATACTTCAATTTGCTATAGATTTAAGATTACAAGCAAGACCATATTGTGAAAAAAGAAAACATACCACCTCTCCACATCCTCAACCTTTTTTTCTTAGCAACCTAAAGTGTATATAAACCCAAGAAAATTATTGTAATGTGTTGCAGCTTAACAGTCCTTAGATGTTATCACTGCATTCGTTTTGTTTTGTAAGTCAATTTTTTACCTGGTGATCCTGCCATTACCACAATTCTGTCCTATGGAGGGGCAATATTGTCACCCTAGGACAATGATTTAGAACTACAGGGGACTTTCCCTTTCCTAATTTCCAGAACACAGGGGAGGTCTTCTGTAACTAACATAGTAACCAAATTATCATTAACTGTAGGGATGAGCCAAACATACCTGGATTTGGTTAACTTGAGGTTCACCGAACTGTACTGAAGTTCTGAATGCTAATCTGAACCCCATTAAAGTCAATAGGAGCTGAATCTTTAAAATAAATTCTGGCTATTTTCAAATCTATTAAGCAAGAGATTGCCAAACAAAGGGCAATAGTAAGCTGGGCACTGTCATGGGGGACATGTACTAATGCATATATTTTTTTAGAAAATACCATGGGTGGCAGCAATTTTATTAATAATTCAAGTGAAAGATTCTGGAAGCTTCCTTTAAAAATATTTTGTGCCCCTCCCATGACTAAGTAAGTGCTACAAAGGCCCTGGTTCATCAATAACAAAAAACATTCCATAATGCAAATAAACACAAAGACACTATTAGCAAGTTCTTTACTAAGATAAATAAATAAATGAATAAAACCCCCAAAACATGTAAATACCACAATTTAAATCATGTTGTCCAGCTGTTCAGATCCTCAGCAATCATAATGAATGAGGATCTCAAAGCCCCACCTAAATAAAAAACTGTGACTGCATACACAGATCCAATCCTGATGGACACTATGGTGCAACTAAAAGCTCCCGCTGAATGTAAACAAAGAGGCCATGAGCTGTCTGAGGCTCTTAACAAAATATGGTCATGGCCCAACTTGGTCAATGACAGGATGCTCACTGGTTTGTTTGCAAGCCAGAAAGCAGTGGGAGGGTGGATGCAAAGATGCTGGTGGCAACTTGCATCTTAGCAACTGATGACACTGTGCATCCTTTACAGTGGAAGTACTCAATTATTGACAGTAGTAATACCACCAATCAATAAACAACTTCCAGCTGCTTTGGTGCTGGTGAATTATCCAAATAGTTTGACCAGTCCACGAATACCAGACATGCAAAGTTCAGGTCAAATCCTATATTGGGCCTAATCCCAATCAGCACCCTCAGGCTGGGTTCACACCTATGCAAATTGGATGCGGCTTACACCGCATCCAATTTGCAGGTCATTTTAAAATATGTTAATTTGAATGAGGCTGGTTCACATATGTGCGTTGCATTCACACTCTGCATTGCCCAAAAAACGTGTGCGTTTTCTGGGCATTGCGGTGCGAATTTCAAGCACATTATCTTCTATGAGGACGCATCTGATTCACAGATGCGTTTAGTTGTGAACATGAATTCTCTCCCCCTCCTCACTACACCTCCCCTCTCCCTGCTCAGCTGATCTGCAGATACAATGGAGAGGCACCGCTGAACAGATGCTTTTTCTCTTCGCACAGAAAATGGAGCTGGAATTCGCACGAGACCAGTGTAAATCCAGCCTCACTGTAAAATTTAGACTTCTTTGTTTGTCACACTATGACAGCATAGCGATGTTATAGAGCTGCTAAAGTACTCTTTTTTCATTCAGTAGTTCACAGAGGTAACCTGGGAAGGACAAATAAGACTTGCTTGAGATAATATTGCACAGTCCTCAGGAAGTTGAACTTACTGTATTTCTGGTAGGATCAACAATTATTTTTCACTTTTCAAGCAATTATAAAATACACTTTTAATAATATTTAAAAGATCAACAGCAAGGAAATAAGGGAATTTTATTGTTAGGGTTGACATACTTTTATGTTAGGGAGAAGTGTAAAATACTCACTACCTCTCAGATTATGTAACGATCTCAAGCCACAGCTTTTGGTTGCTAATAGTAGGAATATTGCAGGCGCTAGAGGGTTAACCAGGTAATCATACACCAATTACCAATAAAAGGTGATGTAAAAGGCTCATGTAAAAAATCCACAGCCTGGTTGAAAGTTGTTAAAACATCCACATTAAAGTCCAAGTGCCTAAAGTACAACTGGAGTCCACCTAAGGCAGGCTAAACCCAGAGTAAAGCCAACTCTATATGACAAAAACAAAAATGGAAAGAAGGGGAAAAGCACCTCTAAGTGTAGTATATTAAAACATTACGCAATCCATATTGGCAACTCACATGGAAATATAAATAACAAGCTCATCTACGTATGGGACATCCACTCTATGCATGCCAAACTGTTGCTGGAACAGACACTGTTTCATGAGAGGTCAGTCTCATAAGGTCCACGGTGGAGGCAGTGACACAGTGAAAGAAGAAGAGCTGGTGGATCGCAGCGTGGAACGCTGCAGCAGCAGAATAACTTTACCAAGAACAGGAAAGTGCACAATGTATTTCAGACCATGCAGAGTGTCGGGTGAGGGTGTATGTGCGTTTTTCTTAAGCTCATGAGAAAGGAGCACACATGCCCCCACCCAGGGGATCTGATGAGGCTGCGGACCTGATGAGACTGGCCGACTTCCTCTCATAATACAGTGGCTGTTAAATGGACAGTATGGCTTGCATAGAGTGGATGTTCCATACATAAATGAACCTTTTATTTATATTTCCATATGAGTTGCCAATTTGGATTGCGTAATACATTTTTTAATATACTACATTTAGAGGCGCTTTTCCTCTTTTTTCCACACAGCTTTTGGTTGCACTGTGAAAGCGGGGACACATTACCAACAACAATACATAAAATGAAGAGTGCACCTGAAAAAAGACTTGGTGATTTGAGTTGCCTGTTTTGTGTTAATATTATAATATAATTACGTTACCTGATCAGGTGTGTGGCCTCATTTTAATTGTTTTACAGCATCTCTGAATACAGACTCCACTTAAACAAAAGGGTAGAAATGTATCTTTAAACATTTCACAGATGCAATTGTATTCATAAAACCAAATAAATAAATGACAGGTTTTATATCAAAATACAAAGAAAAAAAATTGCCACTGCAGCAACTTTGATAAAATATATAACAATAATAGTGCGCTAACTCCCAAAAAAATGTGTAAAATATAATACAAAATATGATGCAATATATATGCAATATATGAAAATAAAAATATAAATTGTTGTGCAATAGTCCAAGTGCAAACAGATGAAAATAAAAACTTCAGTGATGAGAAAACGTGAATTCCAATGTCTCCAAATTCCATGACACACTCTGGAGAATACAGGTAATAAAGAAGATAATAGTTACCACCACCACCTCTTTGTGCAATGCCTGCTCACCTCAAATGAAGACCCTCTTGGGTCTAGTCATGCTTTTTCTGTAATAATCCAAAAAATCTGCCAAAACAAGGAGCGACAGACATCAGCTGTTTAATTTAGGCTCCAGAAAACTTCTCCCCATATACTGTAATCAAAATCTCCAAGTATAAATTCTCAAAGCAAACGAAAATATCATCATCGCCCAAGATTGTATATGATACATGATTTATTTAGAATATTCTATAAAGATGCACTCACATTTTAATAGTTGTAAAACAGCCTTGTAAGATCAATTAAAAACAGGACAGCTCTCCTCCTCACTGCACTTCCTAGGGTACGAGCCACCGGAAGTATCATCACCGGCTCATCCCAATGCATTGCGTCACAGGTCACGTGACTTTCTCAAGTCCCTTGACCTGTGACGCAATGCGTCGGAAGGAGCCGTATTCTATATTTTGAAAACAAATAATCTTTCTTCATAAATTTAGGTCAAAATGTAGTCTGCTACATTTCTTTAGTAAAAATAACCCAAATCAGTGTATATTATTTAGTTAGTGAAAGTTATAGAGTCTACAAACTATGGTACTGTATATAGAGTAAATCTGAAAATGAATCAATCCTCCCAGACTCAATGTGCTTCTCCTCAGCATCAGCAATCCTCCTGCTTAAGGGAACTTTTGGTGGCAGAGGGAGAAAAAGAGGTACCTGGTGCTATCTGTTTCGAGGATGGATAGCTGCTGTGTTGGCCCGTGAAATCTGTCTCAGCAGCTTACAAGGAAGCCAGGGAGCCATTTTGAAATGTCCTCCCTGCTGTTGAAGTGAAAAACTGCGTCAGTTTCCTCAGCCCTTCTTTGTTTTTTCTCTTGCCCACTGTTATTGATCCGAGTCCCCGCTGCCTCAGTTCATTCAGGGAGGGAGAATGAAGTGCCTCTAGCTGCTTTGAGACACTTTACAACGTCTGATGTTCCGGGGCTCTGGCTGCCAGCCACACCCCTCGAAATTGATCAATTCTGATGTACTGGCTGCCTATCTCATCTCCTAAAATGTCAAGACAGTAGAAATACCCACCCATGACCCTTTTTTGGAAAGTAAACAGTCCAAGATATTTAGCAAAAGACATGGCAAATTTTTGAAGTTGTAATTTTTCATCACAATTTTTTTGAAAATGAAGAAATTAAATAAAACTTTGTTTTTTATTCACAACTGTATTTTTTTTTAACATATTGTCACCAGTGCAGTACAGCATCATCATATTACTGGTGTGGTGGTGATCAGGGATACTGACTGGTGACAGTATGTAAAAATATATATATATTTTTCAATTTTGTAAACATGTGTTTCTTTTTTTAGATTTTTTTTTCTTTTTTAAGATTTTTTGAAAGCCATCTGTGACGGATCTCGGATACCCCAGGTGGGCACATCCGCCAGACCTGTGTCTCCTGTCCTCCAAATGCACCCGCAGCATGCAGATTCTCCATAACCAGCCCTTAACCCCTCAATCACGAGACAAGGCACACAGGTGTTGAGGGTTAAACATGCAGAGCATCAACTGTTTATTAAATACAAAACATACACTTTTACACACAGTTAGGGACACTCCCCTTAGCCTAGTCATAGAGGGGGGTAGGGGACAAGGAAGAACCAATGGGAACTCAACACTTGTACATTGAAACATATAGGGATTACGGTAAGCAGGCAGCCCCTCAATACACATCCCCTGTGGAGAGATGTCTCCAGTCCAGACCCAACACAATTAAACACAGCAAGAAGAGGGGGGATGGGGGAGAAGGAATGTAGCATTACATTACATTATCTCAATGCCAGCTTGTCCGCAAGTCTCTCAGTCTCTTCTGGGCCATAGTCTGTGGGTAGAAGGCCAGCCCACAGTCCCTTCCAAAACACACATTGACAATGGGTTCTGTCACACCATCCATGACTGTTTTGTTTACACTGTAATGTGATGACTATGACCAATTATAGAAATCACATAATACCCCAGCCTCTCACAGCAGACACAGCGGTTATGGGATCGCACAGCTGCACATTCCAGGGAGTGCGCTGGTGCGGATGTGCACCACAACATACTGGTACATTGCGGCACCTGCAACTGCCACCTGCTTGTGGTAAAAGTTTTGTGAGCGGGTCAGCAAGTACTTAAGAAATACCATTCAGCCAGAAGAGGGTTTTCTTTTTTATGCAACTTCAAAGGTGACATGGAAAAAACACCAGTTCTTCAGCATGCATGGGCATTGCCTTTAGGCTATATGTGGTGTTATGGAACAGTAAAATTCTCCTAAACAGTGTCAGTGTCACTGTATTCTAACATCATATAATTTGTATGAGTAGGAACCTAGTGTTTTTTGCTTTTGTATTATTCCTTGGCTTACATACAGCATTAACACTCCAATCTAATTCAGTTCAGCTTGAAAAAAAGTATTTTAGCAGATTTTGTGCAACACCTAATTTTTTTATCTAGCAATAATAGACCAGTTGGTTGAGGTAGCAGACATAGCTTGACGATTTCAAGCTTGAAAAAGGAGTGCGGCTACACAGTATCGTAGCACGCATGCTCGGAAATGCATCGCATTATAGTGACGTCATCATTCTGTGCCACGCCGCTTATGATCCAAGCCTCTTTTTGGCCCCCACACTGCACGGCCGTCCTCCATCTTTGCGGTGACCAGATGGGAATAGCGGTGATTACCCTGCAAGGATCTGACTGTCCACTGACCTCCACGTCCTGGGATTAGATGTTGCTGCTTTCTGCCAGGGAAAAGGACTTGCTGCTACTTGTGGTTCCTCCTGCTCATCCCAGTGATACACCCAACATTTTTTACTTCCATGTCAGTGGATATTGTTATTTACAATAAAGCGTTTTGATATATTCTCAGAGGCGCCCCTCTCCTTGTTTCTAAATCCATCAATCACATCATTGTGAAATGAAGATACTCGCCAATCATAATGAAAGATGCTGACCTGCTGAAAGAAAAAACCCACTGACTACCAGCAAATTAAATCTTCTTGTCCTTGATGCTAAATGTAAACAAATTTGCAGGCCAGTTGCAAATGCATGCCCCTTTTTCCACAATTTTCTAATTTCCTGGACACGCCCATGGAGGAAAGGTTTCTTTGCTACCCTCCCCCAGCTGCAGTAGCTGGTTGGAGGTAGCTGGGAAATTGGTCTGCAGCCAGGTAGGAGGTCCTCCACTGTGAGAACCTGCATGCAGGCTACCGGGCCAGAGCCTGGTAGTGATTCTGAGCTTGATTCCCCTTTGCTAGTCATATAGAAACTATGCTATGCAGCCACATACTACACTGATTGAGCCAAAGAGGTATTGATGTGAAGCATTCATGTTTGTGCAGCTTTCATAATCTGTTTTGTATAATTCTGCAGTGTGTATATGCACTTTGTCATTCTGATGCTGTTTTGTATTATTCATTTTATCTTTGCACCTTTTTAGGAAACTGTAAATTTAGATTATTCTCTATCTGAACATTCAGCTGATTACCTATCCATTTACAAATATTTTACTTGACTCAGCAGTTGTCATCATGCATAATTTACCATAAATCTTTGGAAATTCTAACAAAGTCCTATTTGCAGTAAAAGTTTTTCTCCCTTTGCTTCCCTTGTGCTTCAACAGAAACATTGCTGCCTTTCCTACAGAGTTTACTTTAATGTCAAAATTTTGACTGATGGGAACAGGCAGTTTTTGACATTAAATTAAACTCTGTAGCAAAGGCAGCAATCTTCCATTGTAGAACATTACCATGTAAGAGGAAGCTGGGTACTGGCTTTTTACCATTGCCCATTTTTGCAGTAAGTGTAGGTGAGTGGTTTAAAACTTGGCCCTGCTAGTTGTTTTTCTCTAAAACAATGTCAACAAAGCAGTCAGATGACCGCTACTTTGAAACTGACACAAGGGGATATCCAGCAAAGGACTAGTGTGTGCTTGGTTATATGACTTCCAGTGCCATCTTGGGGAAGCCTGGCTCTGACTGAACACAGAGCTCCAGAGAGTTTTTTGGTTGCCATCTTTCAGTGCAGGTGTGTTAAGTTCAGACTATTGGGAAAAACAGTGATCCTGTGTAAGGCCTATCTTGCTTTATAGGAAGATTCTACTTTTTTCTGTGGTCTCCCATATTGAGAAATTGAAAGGTCTGGGGTAATAGTATGAAATAAACTGTGGATTATCATTTATGGAAGTTAAGAGGTACTTGAGCTTAAAGTGGAAGTTCACCATTTCAGAAAAGATGAACTAACACTCTACAAGTAGATTAAGCTTTTCCACTGGTCTGTTATAAGACAAGTTCTTGGTTTTCAATATCTCCAGTGTAACTACAATTCCCTTTGTGGCCTTTGAACTTTGAACTACTTAGAAGGGTCAATAAGGGGGCTTTTGCTTAATCCAGCCCCCTCATAATAAAAGGGGGGCACAGGACAGGCATATTATTAGTGATTTGAAAGCTGTTGAGAAATGTAGGAAAGCCGACAAACTGCATAGTTAATAATGATTTCAAGCTCTTTGGGCAGCCAACCTCTTTACTGAAATGTTTTGGTACTTAAGTTATACTTAACCCAGGACCCTGCATTGTCCTGTGAGGATGCAGGTCCCCTGGCCCTCTGTCTAGACAGTGCTGATTTCCCCCCGTGATCACATGCACTCTCCCAAGAAAAAAAGTACAGTCAGGCAGGTATCAAGGTGTCAGGAACCATGAATCAGGTGGAGACAGAAAATGCAGCAAAAAATCACACCTTTTAATATAGTGGTAAAAATGGTACAAAATAGTAAATGTAGTCAAAACATAGCCATGGTTCAGTAATCAAAGCGGGTAGTCAGTGCAAGCCAGTAAATCAGGAAGCCAGAGATCAGCATAGACAGAGGCAGCAAGGAACCAGAGGGACGTCAGCCAGGCAAGTCTTTAACAGGAACACAGCAGAGAATATTCAGATATGTTGACCAAAGGCAAAGGCATGGGAGAATGAACCAGGCAGTTTAAATAGCCAGAAGGGGCTGGCTGTCAAGCAGGAAATGATCACCGGGTGGGGTACTGTGGAACAATGAGTGCTGGCAATTAACCCTCAGCTGAACACTGAGAAGGGAGGGCTGAGCCCAGCTGTGACACAAGGTAAACGTGTCCCAGCATATCTTTCCATTGTAACAATACCACAAAAAGAAATATAAGACTTCATAGAAATGGGAAACCATGAACAGGACACAATATGTGAAGAAGGCATAATACGCCAAAAAGAGTATTAAAACATCACAAACAATGCTAGTATGATACCACATCTAAATTACCTAGGAGAGAAAGACAGGCTCATAGGCCCAGGGGAACCAATGAGGAGAAAGAAAAAAGGCAGAGTGGAGAGAGAGAAAAGAGTATTAGGTCTGGACAAAAAACAAGAGAATCAGCCAAAGGGCATGTTTACAGAAAAAACTCCACGGGAGTATGTGGTATTTAAGAGGTAAAAGAGAAAAAGTAAAATAAAGATGGGATCTATTAAAGAATGTAGATGGGCAGAACATATTGAGCAAGCTAGAATATCCAGATGTTTTTTTGGGGGATTGAGAAGTGGAACAGGCGAAGTAGTGATACAATTAAAAGCCTAAGTAGACTATAATCAAAATAGATTTATGAATTGAATACCTTGGTACCAAATGGCTTGAATGATGATTGTCAGCATCTAGTCGAAGTGTAATCCAAGGAGGGAACTTGCATAAACTGTGTGGTAATCAGTAATCTTAAGGGGACAGCAGTTAGCCATTTACCCACAACCTGCAGCCTCTATTGAAGATGCAACACATGGTGGATTGTACAACTACATTAGCTGTTGATCTGTTGTACACCAGCTTATAGTGTACTTTTAAATGTGAGTGTTTTTTTGAAGAAACTGACTGAATGAGTACAGAGAATGCCACTATGGGAAAGGGCAGCAGGAGAGGTCAGATTCTTGAAGCCAGGTTTCAATAATGGCAAGTCAGTTAAAAAAAATGTGAGATAAAAAGATAATGGGAGAGGTGAGCTTGTAATAGACAGAATATGCATTCCAAAGGGCACATGAGAAGCAGGGGCTGTTTTTTGGAAGCAGGGGTTTAGAAATTAAACTGAGAGGGCTGCTCGAGAAGAAAGAGTGTCACGTGTGGGGATTGTGGTTCAATAACTGAGGATCAGGATTAGGGGAGATAACCCCAGAGATTAGGAGAATAAAGAGGTTGAGGAACGTTAGATGTTAGCAGGATAATCGCACATAACTTATTTTCCTAGTCTTCACTTGTGGGTCAACTTGTGGCTTCAGAATTAGCAAGAGGTGATGGGTGCAGTCATAGGGATAGGATAGGAGTGAGGGTGATATACAGCAGTGTTTCTCAATCTTTTTTCAGTCAAGGCACCCTTTAAAATTATGGACAATCCCAAGACCCGTTAAAATTATGGACAGTCTTGAGGCACCCCACTCTAAAATGTAAAAATTATAGTGAAGACATTTAATGGTAGACAGCTAACAGATGTACATAATGCAGCAACATCCACACACGTAGGACATCCAACATTAGAGGTCAATTATTCTTCCAAAACAAATACGTTTTGCAAACTGGTACTGACTTGTATTGTAATGCTTCTTTTTTCCCTCAGTTTTATTCAATCACTGAGCTAATGTGACCCCAGTAAAGATGAACAGGGCAGGGGAGGGTCAAACAAGGATGCTATGCAGGTACCCAACATCCTCCTTATCCAACTGATGATGTCATTGGTTGTAAGGATGTTGGTGGCTAGAAGGTTGTAATGGTGCACAATGAAAACCTGAGGCGTTGTGTAACTAAAAAGCAGACTTGGTCCAAGAACCCTGGTTGAAAAAGGTTGATATACAGTATATAAGTTGTGGGACGGGGAGGATGAGTAAAGTAATGTGAATTTAAGAACAGAGGACACTAATGTGAGAAGGAAGGCCAGAGGGAGCATATTGGAGGGTAGAAAGAGTAGGAATAAGACTTCATAAAATTTGTTTTACAAAATGTTGGTTTGCTTGCAATCTTTCCAGAATGCATCATAGTTGTTTCTTGTTGTATCTTCTTATTGGTTTAGTTAAACTGCTACCTTAAACTGCTTAATGCTTGTGCAAAAATACTTTGGCAAAAAATGTACTGTCTGAGTTGCTCCTTATCTAAATTTATTGGGGGATGGGACAGGGACGTATTCATCAATTGATGAAATAGGAACTTATAAAATACACTTTAATGAAAAGGCAAATTGTCAGAAATTAGACCAGTCACAAATACATTGGCCAAATTAATAAAAGATAATTGTTTTTCTGATCACAAAAAGAGGTGAGAATCAATCTCCAAAAATACAAACAAGTTTAAAAAGTTATTTGAGAAAATTTACCATAGAACAATATTCAGCTGAGAGCTTCAAATTACCAGTCATACATAGCATGGATATGGTTCTGTGTTGCCCCCGTGACGACGTCTGTTTGGTTGAAACTCGTAGCGCAGAGTTTCAGTGGTGACATCATCACGCCCACCGGGGTGTTCGATGTGGACATTGTTTTACATGCTGTTTGACTTTATCCATGTGAGTAGATGCCTGTATTTATTAACCACTTAACGACCGCCCACCGCCGATTTACGTCGGCAGAATGGCACCGACAGGCAGAATCACGTAGATCTACGTGATCGCCTTTGTGCAGTTGGGGGGTCCATCCGGACCCCCCTTCACTGCAGTGAGCGGCCGTTAAGTGTTCGGGAGCGATCAGGCATGAGGGGGCGGCCGCTCGATTCCGCCCCCCCCCCTCGCGATCGCTCCCGGCCAATGAAAATGCTTCCTCCGCCATGTGATGTAAACACAGGCTGGAGGAAGTGATGTCATCTCCCTCGCCGCGGTCTTTTCGTTCCCGGCGCCGAGGAGAGAAGACAGAGGTTAGTGCTCCAACAGTCCACTGACACGAAGGTACACATAGGCACACAAATCACCCCCCAGTCACCCCCAGATCACCCCCCAGGTCACCCCAAAGCCCCCAATCACAGTGTCACTGATTGCAGTGATCATTTATTTTACTGATCACTGCATTTAGTGTCATCTGTGATTGTAAAAAGTTGCAGGGCAGTTAGGATTAGGCCCCTTTAGGTCCAGGGTAGCCCCCTAACCCCCCCTAATAAAGGTTTAACCCCTTGATCACCCCCCAGGTAACCCTTTCCCCCCGTCTAACTTCAGCGTCACTAAGCGATTGTTTTTCCGATCGCTGTATTCGTGTCGCTGGTGTTTTAGATAGGCAGTTATTTTTTTTTAGGTTCGCCGCAGGTTTTTATTAGTGTCAGGTACCCCCATATATTATTTTAACCCCCTGATTGCCCCTAGAGTTAACCCTTTCACCAGTGATCGCCGTATAAGCGTCACTGGAAAAAATTGGAAAAGGGGTGCCCCTGGGATTGTGTGGATTGGAGTAAATTATGGATTGCCACCAAGTATATATAGAAAAATATAAAGAATTTTATTTTACATAATACACATATATATCAAAAATGGTTTAAAATCAAAAAGAGGAACAGACATATACAGTCATTGAAGAACAATTGCATGAGGACACCTTACTACTTGAGACATATAAGTCATATAGCTAGTGGTGACACAACCGACATGTTTCGGATACTCGAGCTATATCTGTGATAGCCTCCATTATTTCCTTCTTCAAGGTTCATGCAATAGTTTGAAGACAATTTAGTCTCTATATAAGAGAAAAAAACAACATAGTATGTGATAGCTGTATAATACACAACAGTGTACTGGCATGATTACATTATTTTGAATTTCTCCCATATGTGGGCAGCTAGAAGATAGACATTGTTGCAAAGAGAAAATAAAAAATAAAATAAACAATGAGAGAGGAAAAGAAGAAAGGGGGAGGGGAGAGAGACAAAGGGAAAAAAAAAAAAGGAAGAATAAATATACATGAAAGTTCATTTAAGAATACATGAATGTATATATACATTGTATAATTGTATGTCTATACGATACAGTACATCTATATCAAATAGTGTTGCATACATACATTTCCAATGGTAATATAAACATCAGCCGTTTGGAGGAATTGTCCCGGTGATATAGAGCCCAAACGGATATGGTGCGAGTTTAATGGTCGCATAAAGACAATGCAGCGGCCAAAGAGACACTGCAGACAAGATGACAGAGCCACGGGGAAATGTATAAGAGGACCAACACCAAAAACGCCCCTCAAAGCTCACAGGGAAGCCTCAAATTGCAGCGGACAGACTGCCACGGCCTCTCTGTAAAAACATACATACATGGATTATAGTTTCTAGATCGCAGACCAGCCCTGTAACCAGGCATCCCATAACTCTGATGAAGTGTTTAAAAAGAAGCTTAGTACCTGTCAATGTGGCGCAAAGACATCCACACTCTGGCTGTGCGGCAATTGGCCAAGTCAGGTGGGACTTTTTATAGAGCTGTCGCTGGTGTTGCAGCCAATCAGCTCAAATGGCGCCAAAGGTAAAGCTGCAAAAGGGAGGAATTCAACCAATGGGGTAGAGCGTGGGAGGCCACAACAGGGCTAGACTATGCGTCCGGGTAGAAACCCAATTAACTGCGTATTGTAAATGAAAAGAGAGGTTCTTATAGGACAGGCATCGCATACAGAGGCCGCCCTCGATCCCGGCGGCGTCCGGCGTCATCGCGCACCCACGCGATTTTTTTTTTTTTTTAATGAAAAATAAATAAATATGTATGAACTATGCCAGCTGTATAACATGTGTACTAATGTTTCTGATGTATGCCGGTTAGATATTTATGTAAAAACTAAAAAATCCTTTTTAAACAAGATTGGATCTATTTGGTGGAACTTTACCTGATGATTCGCCCACTGGAGATTAGTGCCTAGTTATTACATTGTTGATTACTGTTTATTATTTAGAAATTAATCAAATGACAATTGTACCCTGCACTTTTTGACATATTGGAGCCCGGGGATTTGGGGACCACCCATTGGGCCCACTGACGCTCCCCAGCACAAAAACAGCCCCCGGTTGTTTTGATAATCGGGGGCTGACTGCTCATATTTGAGCAAATGGACGGTTATGTGCATATGAATAAATCTCTCTCCCTGTCCCAAGAATTACATACATATGGGACGGAGGGTATTCATGTTACACGGTTTACTACCCATGGGGTGTTGGATTAGTAAATTTTTCCCCATTCCTCCGATGGCGCCTTTTGGCGCAGCACATACAATTGTGCTGCCTTTGCGCTGACCTTTTTGGGTCTGGTGCGGGCAACGGAGTGATTTTCTTTTAGCACTTCCGCCCTTTTCATTGTGCTGGCGGTCGGGTCGACGTCTGACGTCACCGCGCCGGCGTCAAGGACGTCTTTCACGTCTGCGTGGGTGCGCGATGACGCCGGACGCCGCCGGGATCGAGGGCGGCCTCTGTATGCGATGCCTGTCCTATAAGAACCTCTCTTTTCATTTACAATACGCAGTTAATTGGGTTTCTACCCGGACGCATAGTCTAGCCCTGTTGTGGCCTCCCACGCTCTACCCCATTGGTTGAATTCCTCCCTTTTGCAGCTTTACCTTTGGCGCCATTTGAGCTGATTGGCTGCAACACCAGCGACAGCTCTATAAAAAGTCCCACCTGACTTGGCCAATTGCCGCACAGCCAGAGTGTGGATGTCTTTGCGCCACATTGACAGGTACTAAGCTTCTTTTTAAACACTTCATCAGAGTTATGGGATGCCTGGTTACAGGGCTGGTCTGCGATCTAGAAACTATAATCCATGTATGTATGTTTTTACAGAGAGGCCGTGGCAGTCTGTCCGCTGCAATTTGAGGCTTCCCTGTGAGCTTTGAGGGGCGTTTTTGGTGTTGGTCCTCTTATACATTTCCCCGTGGCTCTGTCATCTTGTCTGCAGTGTCTCTTTGGCCGCTGCATTGTCTTTATGCGACCATTAAACTCGCACCATATCCGTTTGGGCTCTATATCACCGGGACAATTCCTCCAAACGGCTGATGTTTATATTACCATTGGAAATGTATGTATGCAACACTATTTGATATAGATGTACTGTATCGTATAGACATACAATTATACGATGTATATATACATTCATGTATTCTTAAATGAACTTTCATGTATATTTATTCTTCCTTTTTTTTTTTTTTTTTCCCTTTGTCTCTCTCCCCTCCCCCTTTCTTCTTTTCCTCTCTCATTGTTTATTTTATTTTTTATTTTCTCTTTGCAACAATGTCTATCTTCTAGCTGCCCACATATGGGAGAAATTCAAAATAATGTAATCATGCCAGTACACTGTTGTGTATTATACAGCTATCACATACTATGTTGTTTTTTTTTTGTTTTTTTTTTCTCTTATATAGAGACTAAATTGTCTTCAAACTATTGCATGAACCTTGAAGAAGGAAATAATGGAGGCTATCACAGATATAGCTCGAGTATCCGAAACATGTCGGTTGTGTCACCACTAGCTATATGACTTATATGTCTCAAGTAGTAAGGTGTCCTCATGCAATTGTTCTTCAATGACTGTATATGTCTGTTCCTCTTTTTGATTTTAAACCATTTTTGATATATATGTGTATTATGTAAAATAAAATTCTTTATATTTTTCTATATATACTTGGTGGCAATCCATAATTTACTCCAATCCACACAATCCCAGGGGCACCCCTTTTCCAATTTTTTCAAAAATTACCGGGATGTGATTGGTAAAAATGGTAACTTGCCCTGTATCTGCTGGCTAATGGCTTCATCTCCCCCCAATCAATATATAAGCGTCACTGGTGTCACTGGTTAGCCAGTAAGTTATTTAGTTATTTAGGTTACCCGTCAGGTTTTTATATAGCGTCGGGTACCCCCATATTTAACCTAATAAAGGTTTTAACCCCCTGATTGCCCCTAGTTAACCCTTTCACCAGTGATCACCATATAAAGGTTACGGGTGACGCTGGTTGATTAGTTTGCTTTTTATAGCATCAGGGCACCCGCCGTATATAACCCAATAAAGGTTTAACCCCCCTGATCGCCCGGCGGGTGAGATCAATTAGGTTTTAGCGCCAGAGAGGGTCTGCGTCGCCCCAGGCAGTGTTAGGTTAGTGCCAGTAACGCTAACACCCACGCGCAAAGCATACACCCCCCTTAGTGGTATAGTATCTGATCAGATCTATACTAGCATCCCCAGCGGTTTAGGGTTCCCAAAAACGCAGTGTTAGCGGGATCAGCCCAGGTACCTGCTAGCACCTGCGTTTAGCCCCTCCACCCAGCCCAGCCCAGCCCACCCAAGTGCAGTATCGATCGATCACTGTCACTTACCAAACACAACACACATAACTGCAGCGTTCGCAGAGACAGGCCTGATCCCTGCGATCGCTAACAGTTTTTTTGTAGCGTTTGATATATTTGCTGACGACAGTCAGGTGCTTTTTTTCCTGTGAATCTTACTAGTGTACCCCTAAATTTAGAGCCCAAAATGGCAAGACGAAGGTACGCTAGTAAAGAGGCCTACGAGATTCTGAGCATGACAGATAGTGAAGAGGAGGTCACGTATCTGTCAGATTCAGGCTCAGAATATCTTCCCGTAGAAGACAGTGACGTCAGCGGCCCCACGTCAGATAGCTCTGACGACGAAGTTGAGGTCCCTGCTAAGGTCAGGTGTACCCGATCCCGATCTTCTGAGGTTGTTGAGGAGCAAGAACCGCAGGTCTGTCGTATCATGGAGCAGAGTAGTACTAGCGCCGCTATTCCTTCTGGTGAACTGGCAAGCACCAGCGGCCTAGTACAGCCTGGACGTACATCCAGCACTGCAGTAACACTTGGTGACGTGGCGAGTCCCATAAGTGCAGTTCAAGCTGGCGAGGTGGCAAGCACAAGTAGTGTCCCGCTGCCACCAAGAAGACAAAGGCAGGCCCGTCGTGCCCATACTGCCCTTCCTGCAGAATTTGCCTATCCTGATTGGGTCCCCACCACTTCTGCAGAACCCGTACTTCCCCCATTCACTGCCCAACCCGGTATTCAGGTGGAAACAGCTGATTTTATTCCAATTGATTTTTATTCGCTGTTTTTCACGGAAGATCTCTATAGATCTATTGTGGACCAGAGTAATTTATATGCTGGTCAATTTATCGCCGCTAACCCCCAGTTGCCTAAAATTGCCAGAAATTGGAAACCAATTACGGTTTCCGAATTTAAGACCTTTCTGGGCCTTTCCCTCAACATGGGCACACATAAATTTCCGTCATTGCGTGCTTATTGGTCCACGCACCCAATTGACCACATGCCCGTGTTCTCTGCCTCCATGTCCAGGGCACGATACGAGCAGATTTTGCGGTTCATGCACTTCAACGACAATGAACTTTGTCGTCCACGTGGGGACCCTGAATACGACCGGCTCTATAAAATTCGGCCCCTCATAAACCACTACAACGAACGTTTTGCAGCCTTGTTTACTCCCGATCAAGTTGTCTGCGTTGATGAGTCCCTGATTAAATTTTCTGGCCGCTTGTCTTTCAAGCAGTACCTTCCCAGCAAGCGTGCCAGATACGAGGTCAAGCTCTAAAAGTTCTGTGACAGGGCAACAGGCTATGTAGTGAACTTTACGGTTTATGAGGGAAAAGATAGTCAGATTGAGTCGGTCAACTGCCCGGATTACATAGGGAGCGCTGGCAAGATAGTGTGGAACTTGGTGTCACCCTTATTCGGAAAGGGGTACCACTTGTATGTGGACAATTATTACACGAGCGTGCCACTGTTTAGTCACTTGTTTGATCATCAGATTGGAGCATGTGGCACCGTGCGACCTAATCGCCGGGGCTTTCCCCAGCGGCTTGTAGATGCCCGTCTTAGGCTGGGGGAGAGAGCCTGCTTGAAGTGTAATAACTTGCTCGCTATGAAGTGGAGGGACAATAAGAATGTTTTCCTTCTTACCTCCCTTCATGCAGACACGACAGTCCAAATTCGTACGGCGACTGGTGTTGTGGAGAAACCCCTCTGTGTCCACGAATATAACCAAAATATGGGAGGGGTGGACCTCAACGACCAGTTGATGGCGCCGTATCTAATTGACCGTAAGGCGAGACGCTGGTACAAAAAAGTGTCTCTATCATTATTCCAATTGGCTTTGCTGAACGCTCATGTGCTATACAGAGCTTCAGGCGGGACGTTATCTCTTCTAAAATTCCAGAATGAGATAGTCACAGAACTCCTGTATCCAGGCGGTTCTGCACCTCACCATCCCCAACCAAATGCAGTAAGCCGGCTGCATGAGAGGCATTATTCGTATGTCCTCCCGAGTACCCCTACCCAAAGCCACCCCCAAAAAAGATGTCGTGTCTGTAGCAAGCGCGGATTTAGGCGTGACACCCGTAGTTTTTGTCCACTCTGTCCTGACAAGCCTGGTCTTTGCCAAGGTGAATGTTTTGAACGCTACCACTCAAAAGTGAAGTTTTAGCGTAGGGTACAGCATTTCACAGACAAGGACACACTTACACAGGGTCTCCCAAGATGCCATTACATTTTGAGAGACCCGAACCATTACAGTTGTAAAGTTACAAAAAAAAGTGTAAAAAAGAAAAAAAAAAAACGTAAAAAACAAAACACAAAAAAAATATAAAATAAAAAAACCAAAAATAGTTGTCGTTTTATTGTTCTCTCTCTCTCTATTTTCTCTCTATTGTTCTGCTCTTTTTTACTGTATTCTATTCTGCAATGTTTTATCATGCTTGCTTTTCAGGTATGTAATTTTTTGTTTTCAGGTGCGCCATTCAACTGCAGTGCGGAATTATTTATCTTGACAGCAACAGCGTTTGCTCCCACGATACATAAAGCCGTGACTCCAGTGCTGTAGGAGGTGATTTCACCACCACAGTTAAAAAAAAGAGCATATATGCCGAAGCATGGGGGCAGCAGGGGCGGAGGAGCGATTTTGCTCCTAATGCCGCGTACATACGGTCGAAATTCCGATGGAGGCCTGCCTGTGGAAAATTCCGACCGTGTGTACGCGGCATAACTTTTTTGCGGGAGTATGCCCCCATGCTTCGGCATATATATATTTTAGGCACAGGTTGCGTTAAAACATTTTTTTATTTTTTACTAGGTTTTGTTTTGGTATTTGCTTTGCAGGTATGGCATGGTAAGGTCTTACTGTTGTACTGTAATGTTACTTTGTTTTAATGTTAACCACCATTTGCTTAGCAGGTACGCCATTCAGTTGCAGCGCGGATCTATTTATCTTGACAGCAACAGCGTTTGCTCCCACGATACATAAAGCCGTGACTCCAACGCTGTAGGAGGTGATTTCACCACCACAGTTAAAAAAAAGAGCATATATGCCGAAGCATGGGGGCAGCAGGGGCGGAGGAGCGATTTTGCTCCTAATGCCGCGTATATACGGTCGAAATTCCAACGGAGGCTTGCCTGTGGAAAAGTCCGACCGTGTGTACGTGGCATAACCTTTTATGCCGCGTACATACGGTCGAAATTCCGACGAAGGCTTGACCGTGTGTACGCGGCATAACTTTTTTGCGGGAGGATGCCCCCATGCTTCGGCATATATGCCCATCATTAGAAGTGGGTGGATGAAGGGAGGTATTCTAATGGTGGGCATACCCACCAATCAATCTCTTTTTTTCGTTCAGCCAATAGGCTGTATGAAAAAAAAGATTACAATACATGTCCAACAAGGACCAGCAACATACTGGTATGTTGCTGGACTTTGAATGTTTATACCAGAATGATGCCTGCGGGTTTAGGTATCATCTTGGTATCATTCTTTTCAGCCAGCAGCCGGCTTTCATGTAAAAGCAATTCTAGCAGATAATTAGCCTCTAGACTGCTTTTACAAGCAGTGGGAGGGAATGTCCCCCCCGGATATAAAAAGCGCCATTGGGAAATTGGGAAAGCATTTTATCACACCGATCTTGGTTTGGTCAGATGCTTTGAGGGCAGAGGAAAGATCTAGGGTCTAACCCCCCAATTTTTTTCAAAAAAAGAGTACCTGTTACTACTTATTGCTATCATAGGGGATATTTACATTCCCTGAGATAACGATAAAAATGGTAAAAAAATAAAATATGGAAGGCACAGTTTAAAAATAAAATAAAAAAGCCAAATAAATAATAAAAAAAAAAAAAAAAAAAAAAAAAAGCACCGCTGTCCCCCCCTGCTCTTGCGCAAAGGCGAACGCAAGCGTCGGTCTAGCGTCATATGTAAACAGCAATTGCATCATGCATGTGAGGTATCACCGCGAAGGTCAGATCGAGGGCAGTCATTTTAGCAGTAGACCTCCTCTGTAAATCTAACGTGGTAACCTGTAAAGGCTTTTAAATGCTTTTAAAAATGAATGTAGTTTGTCGCCGCTGCGCGTTTGTGTGCAATTTTAAAGCATGTCGTGTTTGGTATCCATGTACTCGGCCTATGATCATCTTTTTTATTTCATCAAACATTTGGGCAGTATAGTGTTTTTTAGTGCATTAAAAATAAAAAAAGTGTGTTTTCCCCCCAAAAAATGCGTTTGAAAAATCGCTGCGCAAATACTGTGTGGAAAAAAAAAATGCAACACCCACTATTTTAATCTGTAGGGCCTTTGCTTTAAAAAAATATATAATGTTTGGGGGTTCAACATAATTTTCTTGCAAAAAAATTTTTTTTTTCATGTAAACAAAAAGTGTCAGAAAGGGCTTTGTCTTCAAGTGGTTAGAAGAGTGGATGATGTGTGACATAAGCTTCCTAATGTTGTGCATAAAATGCCAGGACAGTTCAAAACCCCCCCAAATGACCCCATTTTGTAAAGTAGACACCTCAAGCTATTTGCTGAGAGGCATGTTGAGCCCATTGAATATATATTTTTTTTGTCCCAAGTGATTGAATAATGACCAAAAAAAATAAAAAATAAAAAATGTACAAAAAGTTGTCACTAAATTATATATTGCTCAAACATGCCATGGGCATATGTGGAATTACATCCCAAAATACATTCTGTTGCTTCTCCTGAGTACGGGGATACCACATGTGTGGGACTTTTTGGGAGCCTAGCCGCGTACGGGACCCCAAAAACCAAGCACTGCCTTCAGGATTTCTATGGGTGTAAATTTTTGATTTCACTCCTCACTACCTATCACAGTTTCGGAGGCCATGGAATGCCCAGATGGCACAAAACCCCCCCAAATGACCCCATTTTGGAAAGTAGACACCCCAAGCTATTTGCTGAGAGGTATGTTGAGTATTTTGCAGATCTCGCTTTTTGTCACAAAGTTTTGAAAATGTAAAAAAAGAAAAAAAAATGTCTTTCTTAATTTTCAAAAACAAATGAGAGCTGTAAAATACTCACCATGCCTCTCAGCAAATAGCTTGGGGTGTCTACTTTCCAAAATGGGGTCATTTGTGGGAGTTTTGGGCTATTTTGACATTTTATGGCCTTCAAAACTGTGATAGGTAGTGAGGAGTGAAATCAAAAATTTATGCCCTTAGAAACCTTGAAGGCGGTGCTTGGTTTTTGGGGTCCCGTACGCGGCTAGGCTCCCAAAAAGTCCCACACATGTGGTATCCCCGTACTCAGGAGAAGCAGCAGAATGTATTTTGGGGTGTAATTTCACATATAACCATGGCATGTGTGAGCAATATATCATTTAGTGACAACTTTTTGTACATTTTTTTTTTCTTTTTGTCATTATTCAATCATTTGGGACAAAAGAAAAATATTCAATGGGCTCAACATGCCTCTCAGCAAATAGCTTGGGGTGTCTACTTTCCAAAATGGGGTCATTTGGGGGGGTTTTGTGCCATCTTGGCATTTTATGGCCTTCAAAACTGTGATAGGTAGTGAGGAGCGAAATCAAAAATTTATGCCCTTAGAAACCTTGAAGGCGGTGCTTGGTTTTTGGGGTCCCGTACGCGGCTAGGCTCCCAAAAAGTCCCACACATGTGGTATCCCCGTACTCAGGAGAAGCAGCAGAATGTATTTTGGGGTGTAATTTCACATATGCCCATGGCATGTGTGAGCAATATATCATTTAGTGACAACTTTGTGCAAAAAAAAAAAAGTTTGTCATATTCCCGCAACCTGTGGCAAAATATAAAATATTCCATGGACTCAACATGCCTCTCAGAAAATAGCTTGGGGTGTCTACTTTCCAAAATGGGGTAATTTGGGGGGGTTTTGTGCTATTTTGGCATTTTATGGCCTTCGAAACTGTGATAGGTAGTGAGGAGTGAAATCAAAAATTTACGCCCTTAGAAATCCTGAAGGCGGTGCTTGGTTTTTGGGGCCCTGTACGCGGCTAGGCTCCCAAAAAGTCCCACACATGTGGTATCCCCGTACTCAGGAAAAGCAGCAGAATGTATTTTGGGGTGCAATTCCACATATAACCATGGCATGTGTGAGCAATATATCATTTAGTGACAACTTTTTGTACATTTTTTTTTCTTTTTGTCATTATTCAATCATTTGGGACAAAAAAAAAAAAAAATATTCAATGGGGTCAACATGCCTCTCAGCAAATAGCTTGGGGTGTCTACTTTCCAAAATGGGGTCATTTGGGGGGGTTTTGTGCCATCTTGGCATTTTATGGCCTTCAAAACTGTGATAGGTAGTGAGGAGTGAAATCAAAAATTTATGCCCTTAGAAACCTTGAAGGCGGTGCTTGGTTTTTGGGGTCCCGTACGCGGCTAGGCTCCCAAAAAGTCCCACACATGTGGTATCCCCGTACTCAGGAGAAGCAGCAGAATGTATTTTGGGGTGTAATTTCACATATAACCATGGCATGTGTGAGCAATATATCATTTAGTGACAACTTTTTGTACATTTTTTTTTTCTTTTTGTCATTATTCAATCATTTGGGACAAAAAAAAATATTCAATGGGCTCAACATGCCTCTCAGCAAACAGCTTGGGGTGTCTACTTTCCAAAATGGGGTCATTTGGGGGGGTTTTGTGCCATCTTGGCATTTTATGGCCTTCAAAACTGTGATAGGTAGTGAGGAGCGAAATCAAAAATCTATGCCCTTAGAAACCTTGAAGGCGGTGCTTGGTTTTTGGGGTCCCGTACGCGGCTAGGCTCCCAAAAAGTCCCACACATGTGGTATCCCCGTACTCAGGAGAAGCAGCAGAATGTATTTTGGGGTGTAATTTCACATATGCCCATGGCATGTGTGAGCAATATATCATTTAGTGACAACTTTGTGCAAAAAAAAAAAAGTTTGTCATATTCCCGCAACCTGTGGCAAAATATAAAATATTCCATGGACTCAACATGCCTCTCAGAAAATAGCTTGGGGTGTCTACTTTCCAAAATGGGGTAATTTGGGGGGGTTTTGTGCTATTTTGGCATTTTATGGCCTTCGAAACTGTGATAGGTAGTGAGGAGTGAAATCAAAAATTTACGCCCTTAGAAATCCTGAAGGCGGTGCTTGGTTTTTGGGGCCCTGTACGCGGCTAGGCTCCCAAAAAGTCCCACACATGTGGTATCCCCGTACTCAGGAAAAGCAGCAGAATGTATTTTGGGGTGCAATTCCACATATAACCATGGCATGTGTGAGCAATATATCATTTAGTGACAACTTTTTGTACATTTTTTTTTCTTTTTGTCATTATTCAATCATTTGGGACAAAAAAAAAAAAAAAATATTCAATGGGGTCAACATGCCTCTCAGCAAATAGCTTGGGGTGTCTACTTTCCAAAATGGGGTCATTTTGGGGGGTTTTGTGCCATCTTGGCATTTTATGGCCTTCAAAACTGTGATAGGTAGTGAGGAGTGAAATCAAAAATTTATGCCCTTAGAAACCTTGAAGGCGGTGCTTGGTTTTTGGGGTCCCGTACGCGGCTAGGCTCCCAAAAAGTCCCACACATGTGGTATCCCCGTACTCAGGAGAAGCAGCAGAATGTATTTTGGGGTGTAATTTCACATATGCTCATGGCATTTGTGAGCAATATATCATTTAGTGACAACTTTGTGCAAAAAAAAAAAAGTTTGTCATATTCCCGCAACTTGTGGCAAAATATAAAATATTCCATGGACTGAACATGCCTCTCAGAAAATAGCTTGGGGTGTCTACTTTCCAAAATGGGGTCATTTGGGGGGGTTTTGTGCCATCTTGGCATTTTATGGCCTTCGAAACTGTGATAGGTAGTGAGGAGTGAAATCAAAAATTTGCGCCCTTAGAAATCCTGAAGGCGGTGCTTGGTTTCCGGGGTCCCGTACGTGGCTAGGCTCCTAAAAAGTCCCACACATGTGGCATCCCCGTACTCAGGAGAAGCAGCAGAATGTATTTTGGGGTGCAATTCCACATATAACCATGGCATGTGTGAGCAATATATCATTTAGTGACAACTTTTTGTAATTTTTTTTTTTTTTGTCATTATTCAATCACTTGGGACAAAAAAAAAAAATATTCAATGGGCTCAACATGCCTCTCAGCAATTTCCTTGGGGTGTCTACTTTCCAAAATGGGGTCATTTGGGGGGGTTTTGTACTGCCCTGCCATTTTAGCACCTCAAGAAATGAGATAGGCAGTCATAAATTTAAAGCTGTGTAAATTTCAGAAAATGTACCCTAGTTTGTAAACGCTATAACTTTTGCGCAAACCAATAAATATACGCTTATTGACATTTTTTTTACTAAAGACATGTGGCTGAATACATTTTGGCCTACATGTATGACTAAAATTGAGTTTATTCGATATTTCTTATAACAAAAAGTAGAAAATATCATTTTTTTTCAAAATTTTCGGTCTTTTTCTGTTTATATCGCAAAAAATAAAAATCGCAGAGGCAATCAAATACCATTAAAAGAAAGCTCTATTTGTGGGAAGAAAAGGACGCAAATTTCATTTGGGTACAACATTGCATGTCCGCACAATTTACAGTTAAAGCAGCGCAGTGCCGAATCCCAAAAACAGGCCTGGTCCTAATGGCCCGAAATGGTCCGGGGCTTAAGTGGTTAAATAAATGTATGCCTTTTAATGTACCATGAGCGATTCTCACTTCCTTTTTTATATGCTGTCTGGTCTTGGCTGAGCGGTGGACTGTCTGTTTAATCTTTGAAAAGAATGGCCCTCAGTGGTACCTTGAATTAGTGGAGATACACGCATACCTTCTGTCACGTACCTTGTGGCAGAGCCTGACATGTAGAAGGAGATTCTCGTACAGCCCTGGCTCAAGGGCCACTGGTGTTGCAACAGCGAGAGCATGGTGAGGTAAGAGTGCCTGCAAGATCTTCCACTGATTGTAGCGATGTGTGGCAGGTGCGTCACCAGAGCTGAGCTGGATGGCTGAAACAGTGGATGACAACAGGAACAGTTGATGCAGACACACAGCAGATGTAGGACCAGCATCACCAGGCACTATGCAGAGCAGGACAGACGGAAAACTGGATGCAGGATCAGACAAGCCAGGTTAGCAACGGAGGATCAGATATGAACATAAACAGTAGGCAGGGAATGGTCAAGATGCAGGCAGAGGTTGGAAACAGGATATCAGGCAGATGAACAAAGTCTTTAAAGCAAGCATGGTCAGGGTAAGCCGTGTCAAACACAGGACTCAAGCACAGATCACAGGAGCAGGTATACGGGTAAAGCTGCAAATCAGACTGCAATGCACTAGTGCAGTGCTGTCCTTATATAAGCCATATGGTGCCAGCATCAAAGGGTAATATGCTTTCGCATATGCGTTCGCCTGTGCGTGATCATACTTTCACACATGCGTTTGCCTATGCCCGGCAAGACTGGCATCTGCAGGAGCATGTCTGCACATGCGTATTTACCTCCGCCTAGGAGCTTTGACTGTGCTATGGCTAATACGTCACTGAAACCTTTCATACTTTTGGACAGCAGTCTGTGTGAGTGAAGGTTCTAATTCATCCATCTGCTGACCTTTCATCATATTGCAGATGTGGAGGCTGACTTCCTATATTATACCTGTTAAAGTGAGTAAAGGCTAACACTCATTTATCAATCCATCCAGCTATTAAGTGGCATAATTGGAGGTTACATATCATATTCATTTACCCATCCATCCATTCAGTAATGGGATTTGTCCCCCATAAGCGCTGTTAGACTTCTTAGGATTAGAGAGCTAACCCTTTGGTGCACTTGTGGTGATTTCTGAAGAGAATTATAAATTATAAATTATGAACTGCAGGACATTATATTGTCTGAAGGACTTTCACTGGCAAAATTGATTTGCACTGGACTATTGTTCTTTTCTTTGGTTTATCATCTTTTTATTCCTTTTGATAGCGATATGACTTTTGATTTGAATGTATTTTTTATTGATTTGCAGCACATGTAGGGATTTATTTATATGATGGATTGACACATGTAAGGGTTTATATGGATATGGTTAGCATGGATATTCAAGCAGCAGCAGCATTTACCAGAGAGCAATGTTTATCAGACTTTCAGATTATCAATCATATATAGCATGGATATGGTTAGCATACACATTTAAGAAACAACAGCATTTACCTGTGAAGGACTGAAAGTGAAAAGAGTTGTGTTAACCACTTCAGCCCCGGAAGGATTTACCCACTTCCTGACCCGGCCGTTTTTTGCGATATGGCACTGCGTTACTTTAACTGACAATTGTGCAGTCTTGCAATGCAGTACTCAAATATTTTTTACCCACAAATAGAGCTTTTTTTTGGTGGTATTTGATCACCTCTGCGGTTTTTATTTTTTTCGCTATAAACAAAAAAAGACCGACAATTTTGAAAAAAAAACAACAATATTTTTTACTTTCTGCTATTTTACCGTACTGGTGACCCCACAATAGGGATACAACTTTTTTGCGGAAGGGAGTTTTACAAGAAACATGTCCACTCATTAAAATTAGAGGAAAAGAGGTTTAATTTTAAACTACGTAGAGGGTTCTTTACTGTAAGAGCGGCAAGGATGTGGAATTCCCTTCCACAGGCGTGCTCTCAGCAGGGGGCATCGATAGTTTAAAAAAAATATTAGATAAGCACCTGAACGACCGCAACATACAGGGGATATACAATGTAATACTGACATATAATCACAAACATAGGTTGACTTGATGGACTTGTGTAGTGATGAGCCGAACACCCCCGGGTTCGGTTCGCACCAGAACCCGCGAACGGACCGAAAGTTCGTACGAACAATAGAACCCTATTAAATACAATGGATGCGAATGTTCGAATTCTAAAGTGCTAATTATAACAACTATTATGCATGTTATTGTCCTAAAAAGGGTTTGGGAACCCGGGTTGTGCACCAGGGGACATGTATCAATGCAAAAAGAAGTTTTAAAAACGGTCGTTTTTCGGGAGCAGTCATTTTAATGATGCATAAAGTGAAAAAAAAAAAGTCAAATATTCCTTTAAATATCGTACCTGGGGGGTGTCTAAAGTATGCCTGTGAAGTGCCACGTGTTTCCCATGTTTAGAACTGTCCCTGCACAAAATGACACTTCTAAAGGAAAAAAAAGCCATTTAAAACTGCTTGCGGCTTTAATGTAATGTCTGGTCCTGGTAATATGGATGAAAATCTTTAAGAAAAATGGCATAGCTACCCCATGACCCCCCCCCTACCCCAGCCCATTACCAGCCCCTTTGGGTCTTGTATGGATATTAAGGAGAACCCCGCACATAAAATAAAAAAGGCCCTATATACTCTGAACAGCCGTATACAGGCGGTGCATACAAGACAGGGACTGTAGGTTTGTTCTTATGTAGAATCTGTTTGTAATTTTGAACAGGTACATTGTTGAAGTGTAGCTCCAGCCCAAAAATCTATTTTTAAACTTTTTGGAAAACATAGGTAAGGGTTATCACCCCTGTAACATTTGTTTTGCTGTCTGTGCTCCTGTTCAGAACATTTCACCTCACTTTCCGTCCCAATGACAACTGTTTTTGAAATGTGGTGTTTTTCTTGAAACAAGGATTGCTGATAAAGCAGCATCAGTACAGAGGAGACACCTTTCTCCCATATTTATTCTTACAGGAGAGAATTTTCCTTCCTAGTGGTAGATTTCCTCTCACTTCCTGTTGTCTTCTTGCGTTTGCAAGTAGGAGTCGTTTGTAAGTTGGATGTTTGAAAGTAGGGACCTGCCGTATATACTCTGCAGAAATAGGCCCCTTAGTTGTTGGTGTTGGCACAACACTGTAAGCACTCACAGTTACTCTTGGTTGGTGCTGGAACGCCCTGCTGTCAACTATTATATCAGGAATTTTAATTACATATAATTGTTGAACAGTGGTAGTAAAAATTGGGCCTTTGATGGTGGTGCTGGTGCCACAACACTGTAAGCCCTGACAGTTACTCTTGGTGGGTGCAGCAATGGGCCCTGCTGTGAATTATTAGATCAAGAATTGTAATTGCATGCCCCTGTTGAACAGGGGCTGAAAAATTGGGCCTTTCGTGGTGGTGGTGGTGTTGCCACAACACTGTAAGCCCTCAGAGTTACTCTTGGTGGGTGCAGGAATGGGCCCTGCTGTGAATTATTAGATCAAGAATTGTAATTGCATGCCCCTGTTGAACAGGGGCTGAAAAATTGGGCCTTTCGTGGTGGTGGTGGTGGTGGTGTTGCCACAACACTGTAAGCCCTCAGAGTTACTCTTGGTGGGTGCAGGAATGGGCCCTGCTGTGAATTATTAGATCAAGAATTGTAATTACATGCCCCTTTTGAACAGGGGCTGAAAAATTGGGCCTTTCGTCGTGGTGGTGGTGGTGGCGTTGCCACAACACTGTAAGCCCTCAGAGTTACTCTTGGTGGGTGCAGCAATGGGCCCTGCTGTGAATTATTAGATCAAGAATTGTAATTGCATGCCCCTGTTGAACAGGGGCTGAAAAATTGGGCCTTTCGTGGTGGTGGTGGTGGTGGTGGTGTTGCCACAACACTGTAAGCCCTCAGAGTTACTCTTGGTGGGTGCAGGAATGGGCCCTGCTGTGAATTATTAGATCAAGAATTGTAATTACATGCCCCTTTTGAACAGGGGCTGAAAAATTGGGCCTTTCGTCGTGGTGGTGGTGGTGGCGTTGCCACAACACTGTAAGCCCTCAGAGTTACTCTTGGTGGGTGCAGCAATGGGCCCTGCTGTGAATTATTAGATCAAGAATTGTAATTGCATGCCCCTGTTGAACAGGGGCTGAAAAATTGGGCCTTTCGTGGTGGTGGTGGTGGTGGTGGTGTTGCCACAACACTGTAAGCCCTCAGAGTTACTCTTGGTGGGTGCAGCAATGGGCCCTGCTGTGAATTATTAGATCAAGAATTGTAATTACATGCCCCTTTTGAACAGGGGCTGAAAAATTGGGCCTTTCGTGGTGGTGGTGGTGGTGGCGTTGCCACAACACTGTAAGCCCTCAGAGTTACTCTTGGTGGGTGCAGCAATGGGCCCTGCTGTGAATTATTAGATCAAGAATTGTAATTACATGCCCCTTTTGAACAGGGGCTGAAAAATTGGGCCTTTCGTGGTGGTGGTGGTGGTGGTGGCGTTACCACAACACTGTAAGCCCTCAGAGTTACTCTTGGTGGGTGCAGCAATGGGCCCTGCTGTGAATTATTAGATCAAGAATTGTAATTACATGCCCCTTTTGAACAGGGGCTGAAAAATTGGGCCTTTCGTGGTGGTGGTGGTGGTGGTGGCGTTGCCACAACACTGTAAGCCCTCAGAGTTACTCTTGGTGGGTGCAGCAATGGGCCCTGCTGTGAATTATTAGATCAAGAATTGTAATTGCATGCCCCTGTTGAACAGGGGCTGAAAAATTGGGCCTTTCGTGGTGGTGGTGGTGGTGGTGGTGTTGCCACAACACTGTAAGCCCTCAGAGTTACTCTTGGTGGGTGCAGCAATGGGCCCTGCTGTGAATTATTAGATCAAGAATTGTAATTACATGCCCCTTTTGAACAGGGGCTGAAAAATTGGGCCTTTCGTGGTGGTGGTGGTGGTGGCGTTGCCACAACACTGTAAGCCCTCAGAGTTACTCTTGGTGGGTGCAGCAATGGGCCCTGCTGTGAATTATTAGATCAAGAATTGTAATTGCATGCCCCTGTTGAACAGGGGCTGAAAAATTGGGCCTTAGGCACTGGTGGCACAACACTACAACCCCTCACAGATACTGTACTTGGAGCACAGCAATGAGCCCTGTTGCAAAGTATTGCTTCAAAAATTGTAATGACACGCCCCTGTTAAACAGGGGCTGAAAAATTGGGCCTTAGGCACTGGTGCCACAACACTCCAACCCCTCACAGATACTGTACTTGGAGCACAGCAATGAGCCCTATGGCAAATTATTGCTAAAAAAATTGTAATTACACGCCCCTGTAAAACAGGGGCTGAAAAATTGGGCCTTAGCCACTGGTGGCGGCACCCATAAACAAAAATGATCTTCCAACCTATCATCATCAATCGTATCATTGAGGACTCGGAGGAGGAGGATAGCCAGTCAACATAACAGCACAGGCACTCAGCATCAGCATCAGTCTTGAAGGGATGTGACATGTTAAAATCAATTAGTCTGTTATATCAGCATCAGGTGTGTGGTAGCTGGTGGTGATCCAAGACTGGTTCATCTTGATGAAAGTCAGTCGATCAACCGAGTCGGTGGACAGGCGCACCCTGTGATTCGTGACAAATCCTCCAGCAGCACTGAATGTGCGTTCCGAAAGAACGCTGGATGCAGGACAGGCCAGTAGCTCAATTGCATACTGTGCAAGCTCTGGCCAGTGATCCATCCTCAAGACCCAGTAAGCCAGAGGATTTTCGGTGGGGAAGGTGTCCAAGTCTGACCTTGCCCCTAGATATTCCTGCACCATGTTTATCAGACGCTGGCGATGGTTGCTGGAACCGATCATACTTTGGGGCTGCGGACTAAAGAATTGTCTGAACGCATCGGTCAGACGGCCACCTTCCCCACCGCTCCTTCTTTGACTGGCCGAAGCCTCAGCAACTCGTTGTCCAGGACCAGGAGTTTGTAACCTCCCAGTCTCTGGGAACGCGTTGCACAGACCTTTCTGCAAGGCCTCCCGGAGTTGTCTCATCCTCTGTTCCCTCTGCGACGGTAACATAAGGTCCGCAACCTTACCCTTGTACCGTGGATCAAGGAGAGTGGCCAGCCAGTAATGGTCCCTCTCCTTGATCCGAAGAATACGAGGATCCTTCCGCAGACTTTGCAGGATCAGGGAGGCTATGCAGCGTAGGTTTGCTGAGGCATTCGCTCCGGAGTCCTCTGGGTCACTAAGGACGACATGATCCGCAGCCACCTCCTCCCAGCCACGTACAAGTCCACTGGTTTCTTGGGACTGTAAATCATCCCTAAAAGACTGCTGCTGATGATGCTGAGTGCCAGCCTCCACCTCCATGCTGACACAATCCTCCTCCTCCTCCTCCTCTTCCTGTGCGATGGGTGGGACAGAAGGAACACTGTTTGTGTAAAGGGGGCCTTGAGAGGCAAGGAAGTCCTCCTCTTCCTGCCTCTGTTCTGCCTCAAGTGCCCTGTCCATTATTCCACGCAGCGTGTGCTCCAACAGGTGGACAAGAGGTACAGTGTCACTGATGCATGCACTGTCACTGCTCACCATCCTCGTGGCCTCCTAAAATGGTGCCAGGACAGTGCATGCATCCCTGATCATGCCCCACTGGCGTGGAGAAAAAAAACCAAGCTCCCCTGACCCTGTCCTGGTGCCGTAGTCGCACAGGTACTCATTGATGGCCCTCTGCTGCATGTGCAGCCGCTGCAGCATGGCCAACGTTGAGTTCCACCTGGTGGGCATGTCACATATAAGGCGGTTCTTGGGCAGGTTCAACTCCTTTTGCAGCTCAGCCAGGCGAGCACTGGCATTATAAGATCTGCGGAAATGCACACAGACTTTCCTGGCCTGCCTCAGGACATCCTGTAAGCCCGGGTACCTGCCCAAGAACCGCTGCACCACCAGGTTAAGGACGTGAGCCACACAGGGCACATGGGTCAGTTGTCCCTGTCGGAGGGCGGAGAGGAGGTTGGTGCCATTGTCGCAAACCACCATTCCTGGCTTAAGCTGGCGTGGCGTCAACCACCTCTCGGCCTGGCCCTGCAGAGCAGACAGGACCTCTGCCCCAGTGTGGCTTCTGTCCCCCAAACACACCAGCGCAAGCACGGCATGGCATCTTTTTGCCTGCGTACTTGCGTAGCCCCTTGAACGCCTACGGAGCACCGCTGGTTCCGAGGACAAACCACAGGAAGAGGCCATGGAGGAA
This sequence comes from Rana muscosa, assembly GCA_029206835.1. Classification (NCBI taxonomy): domain Eukaryota; kingdom Metazoa; phylum Chordata; class Amphibia; order Anura; family Ranidae; genus Rana; species Rana muscosa. The sequence continues at coordinate 59,075,419 of CM055119.1, forward strand.
GAAGAAGAGGAGGGGGTGGAGGAGAGAGGTGTGTCACAACCAGTAGTAGCATTTTGGAGGCGTGGCGGTGGAACAACCTCCAACACTACTGCACCTTGTCCTGCATCCTTCCCAGCTGCCAAAAGAGTGACCCAATGGGCCGTGAAAGAAAGGTAACGTCCCTGTCCATGCCTGCTGGACCATGAGTCAGCGGTAATATGCACCTTACCGCTGACCGCCCTGTCCAGCGAGGCCAAGACATTGCCTTCCACATGCCGGTAGAGAGCCGGAATAGCCTTCCGTGAGAAAAAGTGGCGTTTGGGAACCTGCCACTGAGGAACCGCACATTGCACAAACTCACGGAAGGGGGCCGAGTCTACCAACTGAAAAGGCAGCAGTTGAAGCGCTAGCAATTTAGCCAAGCTAGCATTCAACCGCTGGGCATGTGGATGGCTGGGAGTGAACTTCTTTCGACGGTCCAGCAGCTGGGGCAGGGAAATTTGCCTGCTAGAATCGGACGTCGGTGTACTGCTAGCAGAGTGGCCGCAAGTACTTGGCTGTGACACACCTAATTCTACACCTTCATTCCTCTCAGTGCATGTTTCAGAGAGGACTGAAGTTATAGTGGGGTTGGAGATCCCAGCTGATGCGGTGCAAGGAGAGGTCCGCTTTGTTCTTTGGTGTGGGTCTTTGAGGTAGGCTTGCCAACGAGCTGCATGGCAGGTCAACATATGTCTGGTCAGGCATGTGGTACCCAAGCGGCTGATGTTTTGGCCACGCGATATACGCTTGAGACATATGTTGCAAACAGCAGCTGTGCGATCTGATGCACTAGCCTCAAAAAAGGCCCACACCAAAGAACTTTTTGAATGACGGGCAGAGGCAGCGCCCTGCACAGGCGGAGCTCTGCGGTGTGATTCCGTCGGTGTACTGCCCTTACGCTGGCCACCAAAGGGCATCCTGCCTCGTTGGAGATGTGCCTCCTCCTCATCCTCCTCCTCCTCCTCTCTCCTATTAGGCACCCACGTGGAGTCAGTGACCTCATCATCCCCTCCCTCCTCATCACTGGAGCCAATCTGGCAGTATGCTGCAGCTGCTGGAACATGACTGCCAGATTGGTGTCCTTCTTGAGCATCCCCTCTGTCTGCTCTCACGCTACTGCCTTCCTGTAGCTGGGTTTCATCATCAGACCCTTCGAAACGCTGGGCATCCTCCTGGAGCATGTACCCAACACTGTGCTCAAACAGTTCGGGGGACTCCTCAGGAGGAGGACATGGTGGGTCTAGGGAAGGAGTGACTGATGATGAGTCTGACATTGATACCAGGGAAGAGGACGCTTTGGCAGCTGCTTTTCCAGTACCCTGAGCCTGGGTGAGAGAGGATGAGGAGGAGGAGGAGGGCTTGGTCATCCACTCTACCAAGTCTTCGGCATGATGTGGCTCAACATGTCCAGCTGCCGAAAAGAAGGACAAGCGTGTCCCATGGCCATGTGCTGATGACAATGCACCGCGTCCACGACCAGCACTGTTGCCCCCAGACACAGAGCCTGCTTGCCCTCTTTTATTGCCTCCTGACTGTCTGCCTCTCCTTGTTTGCCTTCCAGACATTCTAATAGATGGCCTGCAGGGAGATGGGAAAAAAGCAATAAGGGCTACCTTCAGGTGTCCTTCTCTGTCCCTTTACTTAAGGATTTCTAAATATGGTTGAGGATGATTGCTTTTGCACAGAATAGCACAACGACAATTTCCCTGACTGTCCAAAAAAACAAGGATTTCAAAGATGGTTGATGAGGAATGCTTTAGCACACTATAGCACAAGGAGAATTTCCCTCACTGTCCTTCCCTGTCCCTAGAAACAAGGATTATCACAGTGAAAGAAACTGACACTCTTCCTACCTATAGTTTTCTGTCCCTAGAAAAAATGTTTTTTTAAAGCACACTATAGCACAAGGAGAATTCCCTCACTGTCCTTCCCTGTCCCTAGAAACAAGGATTTGCACAGTAAAACACACTGACACTCTCCCTACCTATAGTTTTCTGTCCCTAGAATTTTTTTTTTTTAAAAGCACACTATAGCACGAGGAGAATTCCCTCACTGTCCTTCCCTGTCCCTAGAAACAAGGATTCGCACAGTAAAACACACTGACACTCTCCCTACCTATAGTTTTCTGTCCTTAGAAAAAATGTTTTTTTAAAGCACACTATAGCACAAGGAGAATTCCCTCACTGTCCTTCCCTGTCCCTAGAAACAAGGATTCGCACAGTAAAACACACTGACACTCTCCCTACCTATAGTTTTCTGTCCCTAGAAAAAATGTTTTTTTAAAGCACACTATAGCACAAGGAGAATTTCCCTCACTTTCCTTCTTTTGTCCCTAGAAACAAGGATTATCACAGTGAAAGAAACTGACACTCTTCCTACCTATAGTTTTCTGTCCCTAGAAAAAATGTTTTTTTTAAAGCACACTATAGCACAAGGAGAATTCCCTCACTGTCCTTCCCTGTCCCTAGAAACAAGGATTCGCACAGTAAAACACACTGACACTCTCCCTACCTATAGTTTTCTGTCCCTAGAAAAAATGTTTTTTTAAAGCACACTATAGCACAAGGAGAATTTCCCTCACTTTCCTTCTTTGTCCCTAGAAACAAGGATTATCACAGTGAAAGAAACTGACACTCTTCCTACCTATAGTTTTCTGTCCCTAGAAAAAATGTTTTTTTAAAGCACACTATAGCACAAGGAGAATTCCCTCACTGTCCTTCCCTGTCCCTAGAAACAAGGATTCGCACAGTAAAACACACTGACACTCTCCCTACCTATAGTTTTCTGTCCCTAGAAAAAATGTTTTTTTAAAGCACACTATAGCACAAGGAGAATTCCCTCACTGTCCTTCCCTGTCCCTAGAAACAAGGATTCGCACAGTAAAACACACTGACACTCTCCCTACCTATAGTTTTCTGTCCCTAGAAAAAATGTTTTTTTAAAGCACACTATAGCACAAGAATTTCCCTCACTTTCCTTCTTTGTCCCTAGAAACAAGGATTATCACAGTGAAAGAAACTGACACTCTTCCTACCTATAGTTTTCTGTCCCTAGAAAAAATGTTTTTTTAAAGCACACTATACCACAAGGAGAATTCCCTCACTGTCCTTCCCTGTCCCTAGAAACAAGGATTCGCACAGTAAAAGACACTGACACTCTCCCTACCTATAGTTTTCTGTCCCTAGAAAAAATGTTTTTTTAAAGCACACTATAGCACAAGGAGAATTTCCCTCACTTTCCTTCTTTGTCCCTAGAAACAAGGATTATCACAGTGAAAGAAACTGACACTCTTCCTACCTATAGTTTTCTGTCCCTAGAAAAAATGTTTTTTTAAAGCACACTATAGCACAAGGAGAATTCCCTCACTGTCCTTCCCTGTCCCTAGAAACAAGGATTCGCACAGTAAAACACACTGACACTCTCCCTACCTATAGTTTTCTGTCCCTAGAAAAAATGTTTTTTTAAAGCACACTATAGCACAAGGAGAATTCCCTCACTGTCCTTCCCTGTCCCTAGAAACAAGGATTCGCACAGTAAAACACACTGACACTCTCCCTACCTATAGTTTTCTGTCCCTAGAAAAAATGTTTTTTTAAAGCACACTATAGCACAAGGAGAATTCCCTCACTGTCCTTCCCTGTCCCTAGAAACAAGGATTCGCACAGTAAAAGACACTGACACTCTCCCTACCTATAGTTTTCTGTCCCTAGAAAAAATGTTTTTTTAAAGCACACTATAGCACAAGGAGAATTCCCTCACTGTCCTTCCCTGTCCCTAGAAACAAGGATTCGCACAGTAAAACACACTGACACTCTCCCTACCTATCCTTCTCTTTCCCTAAACTAAAGGAATCCAGGTTAAGCAAGAAAAAAATAAATGTCACTGTCCCTGCCTATGCTTCTCTTTCCCTGCTCCGGAACACACTACACTAGGCCGCCGTGCTGGCGGCCTTTTATAGTGTGGGGCGTGTACTAAACACCCTCAGCAATAATTGGCCACAGGCATCCTGCCTGTGGCCAATCATTGCTCTCCTCGCTGCCGGCGCTGTGATTGGCCAAGCATGCGGGGTCACAGTGCATGCTTGGCCAATCACAGCGCCTGGATGACACTGCGATGGCGTAGTGCATTGTGGGCCGTTCGCGTCACTCGAATTTGGCGCGAACGGCCCAAATCGTTCGATCTTCGTCGAACGATCGAACAGCCGATGTTCGAGTCGAACGTATGTTCGACTCGAACACGAAGCTCATCCCTAGACTTGTGTCTTTTTTCAACCTCACCTACTATGTAACTATGTAACTATATATGCTATAAAACATACCCAATAAATAAAAAAATAAAAAAATTTCTTCACAAATTTAGGCTAATATGTATTCTGCTACATATTTTTGGTAAAAAAACAAACAAACAATAAGCGTATATTGATTGGTTCATGCTAAAAGTTATAGTGTACAAAATAGGGGAAAGATTTATGGCATTTTTATTATTATTGTATTTTTACTAGTAATGGCAGTTATCTGCATTTTTTAGTGGGACTGCAACATTGCAGCGGACAGATCGGACACCTAGCTGACATTATTTACACTTTTTGGGAACCAGTGACATTATTACAGAGATCAGTGCTAAAAATATGCACTGACATTGTACTAATGACACTGGTAGGGAAGAGGTTAATATCAGGGGCGATCAAGGGGTTAAATGTGTTCCCTTAGTGTGTTTCTAACTGTGCGGGGGGATGGGCTGCCTGGGACAACACACAGATCCGTCTTTCTGCATAGCAGAAAGACAGGATATCTGTGCCATCCCCTGACAAAACGGAGATCTGCCTTGTTTACTATGGCAGATTCCCATTCTGTCTCTGAGGGGAACGATCGCGGGCGGCCTGCCGACATCGAGTCCACCGGACCCGCTTATTGCCACCCCCGCTGGCCAATGGGCACCCGCATGTGCCCACAGAACCACGTGCATGAACAAGCGTACACCTACGGCGATTTGCGTAGCCATGCCAACCTGCCACAGTACAACTGCAGCGGCTGGATTACAAAAGGTAAACTGCATAATACTTGTGCAAAAATAGTTTGGCAAAAATATCATGTCTCTGACTTGCCCCGTCCAAATTTTTAAGTTGCCAGAAAAGGCAAATATTTAGTGGGGGGCACTTGTCCCAGCTGTCAGAGAATTTTCCTCACCATTGAAATAATTAATTATAATGGAACACAAATACCTAAATAAATTAGAAAAATCTGTCAGAGTTTAAACTCTTTTCTACTCTATCCATAATGACGGAAAACACTGGTTTTATTAATCAACTTATCTTGCTTTAACCCTAATCAATTAGCTGTTTTCTGCCTATTGTGACAGTGTAAGCTCCTGCCACTTTAAAAATGTGAGAATATGACACAGGATTCACATTTAGGCTTAATGCGAAGTTCCAGGCTATTGTTTCTGAGCTGAGAAAGCTTTGTTTTCCATCTTCTCTGCATTCTGTAGCCCTGGTACAGGGCCTGAAGCCTGAAGGTTCCAAAGTGTATTGGGTGGGACAGAATCTTCAATCCTGTGTCCAGGTTTTACCAGGTGCCTTTAGCCTGTGTGAGAACACAGGTGCGCAGGGTCATTATATACTCAAGCCTGAGGACAGGTCAGGGCTCCCAGTTTGGGGACAGCTCTCATATTGGAGATAGGTCTTTTTTTTTTTTTTTTACAAATACAAAATCTTACATACTTTGCAAAAACCAGTTTGCAAGTCTTTCAAAAAGACACAAAACATTCTCAAAATACACATAAATACACATGGATCTATCCTCTAACACACACTGAAATACCAAAATGGATCTATCCCACAGCATATACTCCTCTTAAGTTCTCCTGGACCATCTAAAAAACAAAAGAAGAGAGCAAAAAGAAAAGAATGGGGAACAGGTCCATTCCCTAACCCCCCCCCCTGACCCCCCCACAAAAAAAGGGGGGGAGGGAGGAATTTACAAATATCCCCCCCACCCCTCAATACCGTATAAATCCCATCTCCCTCCCCTCATTCCACCTACTTTATTTAAATGTGTATTGGTTTTAGGTAGGTCACCCAACTCCCTACCATATTATATAAAAAAAAAATATGTGAGTAGTGTTACCCCAATGTACACAAATTTATATCCCCCTCTTACCCGTGTCTATTTATCTTTTCTTTTGAGGAGGAGAGAGATTCTCATCTCTCTACCCCCATTACTATCCTCCTTCAAATTGTGCAGTACCGGAAAAAAGCAGGAATTATATTCCTTTCTCTTCCATCGGGGGGGGGGGCAGGGGACAAGCCCCTAGATACTCCCTCCGCTCCCCATAATTCCCAAATAAATCGAGGACTGTTTCAATTCTAGCCAGCTCTTCCAAGAGCCCTAGAATCTTGTTTCTACGTCCTTTTGGAAACATATTAATTCTTCCATTATCCTCGTTCTATCTTTCTCTCTAAACCAATCCTTTATCATCTGTATTTCCTTTGTTTTCCATTGTTTCAGGATTAATGCTTTCGCTGCATTCAACAAAAATAGAATTAGTGCTGCTCTATACTTCTTCCTAGAACCCCCGGTCGCGTGAAACAGGCATTTCCAGAGGTCTAGTTCTATTTCTGTCCCGTCAATCTTTTTAATTAAATCCAATACTTCCACCCAATATGGCTGGATCAAGCTACACTGCCACCATATATAAGCATGGGTTCCCTCCTACCCACATTCCCTCCAAAATAGAGATGATAGATCATGGAGACAGAAGGGGTCAGAGGAGCCCCATCCAGGAGTCAAGAGATGGGAAGTCTCACCTTTCGGTCAGAGGAGCCCCTGCCAGGAGACAAGAGGTTTCATTCCAGGATTCAGGTGGGCTTTCATTAGGGTGTCAGAAGAATCCTTATCCAGAGGCCAGGAGTGGGCCATGCAGCAGGGTGCTGTGACTAAAGGCTAAGAGAGCCAAGTGAACTAAGAGAGCTGGACAACACAGTCAGAGGGAATTGAAAGAAGAGCACCAGGTGGTTCGTATTTTCAGTTGACTATTCATGCCCCTGCGTGGGCAAACAATGCATATGTGAACTTCCTGTTTGTTTGATAAAAGTGGGCTGCCATGCCCTAAAATACAGTTTGTCTGTAGCTCCTAGATTTCTACGAGCAACTAGACATTTTTAGCTTTGGCCAAAATCATGGGTGACCTATTAAAAAACACCTATTTTTAATACTGACTTACTGATATGTTATAGGGTGATACCTGATAGTTCAGTACATTAAGTTTAATACACATTAAGATGAATGCTTTTGGATGTCTTGAAACAAAGCTGTAAAGATATCTTTAAACAACAGTTAAAAAAATCTGATAATAATTAAGAAAGCAAAAATGCAACAATTGTGTTTTCATTTCAGAAAACAAAATATACTATAGTTTTTCTTTAATGTTTGATGATATTTTTCTACAGGAAGCCATATATAGCCAAGCATCTTTTGAAGACAGGTTTGTTTTGTTTTCTTCATGAAATCACTGCCCTTTCAAGCAGAATTTTAAGAAACATATCATTTAACAGTTCCAAATGGGTTTGCACAAATCAGACGTTAAATTTATTGTTCCTAAAAGTCTCTCCTTCCTGTTTAAATCAGTGAAGAAATAACAAATAACCAGATTTATCTCTTCCCACTTTATCCAGTTTCACTTTAATTCTTAAGATATATGTAAGAGACTTCAAAGTATTAAACAAGGTTTAAATATGTTCCAGTCAATTGGCTTATCTAAATACAGGGATCAATTAATCTGGAGTTCAGAGCCATGCTATATACACATATTAATTATTTTCATTCCTGAAGTGTTCATCATATTTCAAGCAACAAAATCAATTATAGAAAAACATTTATGGTTTTTCACATGCTTCAAAAATGACAGAATTATGGCTGCAATAAATAATTTTCTGAAGTTTATAAAGTCCAACCTTAATTATTTAACTCGTTTAGTTCCAGCTGTCGGTTAGAAGCATAAATATGAATTGTGAATGGTTCTTTGTTCATTTTTTAAGATGCTTTAAGAAGAAAGGGAAATTTCTGTTAAATGCTAAAAAAAATCTAATGATGGTAATCACAAGAAAATAACTAGTGGTTCCTGCAGTGATTGATCAAATTGAATACTATGGTGACACTTTATTGTACGAAGTTAGGCTATCCTAGATGAAACTTCTTTGGAATATTGTTAGGGAAGAGTTAATAATAGATAAAAAGACTGACAACTTTCCTAGTGAGGATCACAACCATAACTGCAACCTCTATGGTCATGTAAAGCCCTCTTCAGCCACAAACATTACCCCCACCCTCTAGCTAATCGCTGCAATAAATAAAATAAAAACTGGTCTAAAAGCCCCAAATACTCAGATAAATATGTGCCCATGGAAGTGCCAAATATCTTTTTTATTCCTTGTTGCAAAGTAAAGGTTACATCTTTGGGTCACTACATTGTTGTGTGACCTAGAAAACTTCCCATTTACCTCTACAGCTCCAGAAGACTGCAGGGGTGTGATGATATCACGACAAGAGATGGCGTAAAGATTTTTTTGCTTTCGGGGTTTAAGAGGCCACAGAGGATATAGCAGTTTAAAATTGGCCAACAGCATGGGAATTTTAAAATTAAATAATAGGCCAAACATTACTACAAAGATCACAGGTAGGGGGTTTACTACATAAATAAAAGTGGAATTAAACCCAAAACCCAAAATTTCATATTGAAACTGATCAATCAGTAGATGTGGTGGCTGCCTTTGTTTTCTTGAATGAAGGAGCACAGAGGCACCTTTGGGCAGCAGCATTATTATTCTGGGGGGGGGGTGGAATGTTAGATGTACTAGCAGATTTAGATACACTAACAAATTAAGACTGAACTCCTGCTCACACGTTAAGCAAGAAAGCAGTTTTTTTTTCCTATTAGGATAAAGGTGTTTGCACACCTGTCCCTGGTAAATGGTTTGTCTCATCCCTCTAACTGTTACATCTGCAAAAGAGCTTGTTCTTTTGAAAAACAACAGACTTACTGGACAGATCAGGGAAAGAAAGCCTAAAAATTAAAATGAATGCAGCCATCACATCTAATGCCGCATACACATGACTGAGTTTCTCGGCGGTGAAAAAACTGGCCGTGTGTAGGCTCCCTAGCAGTGTTTCCCTATGGGAAAACTGCAGAGGAAAAAAATGCAGCGATTCGCGACGAGAAAAATTAGTGCATGTTCTAATTTTTCTCGTCGTGATTCTCTGCGGTTTTCTCGTCGGGAAAACTGCTGGAGAGCCTACACACGGCCGTTTTTCTCGTCCAAATGAAAAATGACAGTTTTCCCGATGAGAAAAATGGTCGTGTGTACGCGGCATATAGAATTGGTAAGCTGCAATTTAAAAAAAAATTACGTTTGAGTTTAATATCACTTCAGACTCCAGATGACACAGCAGTGTAAACCAGCAACATGAACATTTTAAATAGCAAAACTAGACACAATTTACTAGACTAGAGGCAGAAAGCACAGGCTGGAGCTTTACTACAAAAATGAACATAGCACAAAGGATACAGAAACATAAAACTGACCAGCAGTAGAACAGTTTTAACCTAGGATAATAGGCCTAACTGGTGTATGCCTAAGTTTTATTTTGTCTATGGGGATATGGAGGTGTAGTGAATGTATGTGATATAATGTCAGGTGCACACTGTTCTTTTACTTTCTTTTCTTTCAATAGATAAAAAAAAACGATTGAAAGTGCTGTCAGCAGCAATTGCCTGATGTGCTCTAATCATCACCAGCTAAAAGTTATAATCTTAAGAAAAAATTAGAAAAGACACCATTTAATAGAAAATAAAAGTTGTGAAGTTGTTGACAATTGAAGAACTAGCTATTAATCAGTTGTTGCAGACGGATATTGGTCCTAAATAGGGATGAGCCGAACACCCCCCGGTTCAGTTTGCACCAGAACCTGCGAACGGACCGAAAGTTTGCGCAAACTTTAGAACAGTATAAAATACAATGGACTCGAACGTTTGAAATCAAAAGTGCTAATTATAATGGCTAATATGCAAGTTATTGTCCTAAAAAGGGTTTGGGGACCTGGGTCCTGCCCCAGGGGACATGTATCAATGCAAAAAAAAGTTTTAAAAATGGCAGTTTTTTCGGGAGCAGTGATTTTAATGATGCTTAACCACTTCAATACAGGGCTTTTATACCACCTCAATACCGGGCCTATTCTGGCACTTCTCTCCTATCTATACAAATCATCATTCTTTTGCTAGAAAATTACTCAGAATCCCCAAACATTATATATGTTTTTTTAGCAGACACCATAGGGAATAGAATGACGGTCATTGCAACTTTTTATCTTGCACGGTATTTGCACAATAATTTTTCAAATGCCTTTTTTTGGGGAAAAAAATGGTTTCATGAATTAAAAAATAACAAAACAGTAAAGTTAGCCCAATTTCTTTATAAAACATGAAAGATGATGTTACACTGAGTAAATAGATACCTAACATGTCATGCTTTAAAATTGCGCACACTCATGGAATGGCACCAAACTTCGGTACTTAAAAATCTCCATAGGCGACACTTTGAAAAATTTTACAGGTTACCAGTTTAGCGTTACAGAGGAGGTCTAGTGCTAGAATTGTTGCACGCACTCAAACGCACGTACCGATACCTCACATGTGTAGTTTGAACGGCGATTACATATGTGGGTGGGTCTTACATGTGCATTTGCATCTGATCGCGCTTCTACCGGGGACAGGGGCATTTTAATTTTTTTTTATAATTTTTTTTTTTTTTTTTACTTTTTTTTTTTTTTTACACTTTTTTTTTTCATTTTTTTTTTTTGATCACTTTTATTTCTATTACAAGGAATGTAAACATCCTTTGTAATAGGAATGGTGTGTGACAGGTCCAAATTATGGAGAGATGCGGGGTCAATAAGACCCTACATCTCTCCTCCAGGCTGGAAAGTATGAGATTGTGAAAAAAATGTCACCGATCTCATGCTTACTAGCCGCAATCGCGGCTTTGTTTACTTTCAAGAACCCGTGATGTCATCACATCGCACCCGGGCCTCCGACGGTCATAGAGATGACTGGTGACCATCTGGTCACCAGTCATCTTTATGCTTCCCATCTGGTGCCGGACGATTCATTCTCCAGGCCCCCGATGGCACGGGAGAGCGCGGAGAAGCACTTGGCGACGGGAGGGGGAGGATGACCCCTCCCGCCGCCTATAAGAATGATCAAGTGGCGGAACTGCTACTATGATCGTTCTTATTGTGCACAGAATCACCGGCAGAAGAGAAGGATATCTGAATGATGCCTCTAGCTGCAGGCATCATTCAGATATCCCCCCACAAATCCCAGGACGTCATATGACGTGCACCCAGGATGGGAGATCCCATCTGTGGACGTCATATGACTATGGCTGGGTATTGAAGTGGTTAAAGTGAAGAAAAGTGAAATATTCCTTTTATTCACGTACCTTGGGGGTGTCTAAAGTATGCCTGTGAAGTGGCACGTGTTTCCCGTGTTTAGAACTGTCCCTGCACAAAATGTAATTTATAAAGGAAAAAAAGTCATTTAAAACTGCTTGCAGCTTTAATGTAATGTCTGGTCCCGGCAATATGGATGAAAATCATTGAGAAAAATGGCATGGGTACTCCCCCAGCCCACTACCAGCCCCTTTGGGTCTTATATGGATATTAAGGGGAACCCCACACCCAAATTAAAAAAGGCCCTATATGCTCTTAACAGCAGTATACAGGCGGTGCAAACAAGACAGGAACTGTAGGTTTGTTCTTAAGTAGAATATGTTTGTAATTTGGAACAGGTACATTTTTTAAGTGTAGCTACAGCTAAAAAAATTATTTTTAAGCTTTTTGGAAAACATAGGGAAGGGTTATCACCCATGTAACATTTGTTTTGCTGTCTGTGCACCTGTTCAGAACATTTCACCTCACTTTCCGTTCCAATGACAAATGTTTTTTGAAAATTTTGGGTTTTTAGTGAAACAAGGATTGGTGATAAAGCATCAGTTGAGAGGAGACACCTTTTTCTCATATTAACTCTTACAGGAGAGAATTTCCCTTCCTAGGGGTAGATTTCCTCTCACTTCCTGTTGTCTCCTTCCGTTTGCAAGTAGGAGTTGTTTGTAAGTTGGATGTTTGAAAGAAGGGGCCTGCCGTATATACTCTGCAGAAATTTGCCCCTTAGGTGTTGGTGTTGCCACAACACTGTAAGCCCTCACAGTTACTCTTGGTGGGCGCTGGAACGCCCTGCTGTGAACTATTATATCAGGAATTGTAATTACATGCCATTGTTGAACAGTGGCAGGAAAAATTGGGCCTTTGGTGGTGGTGCTGGTGCCACAACACTGTAAGCCCTCACAGTTACTCTTAGTGGGCGCATTAATGGGCCCAGCTGTGAATTATTAGATCAAGAATTGTAATTGCATGCCCCTATTGAACAGGGCCTGAAAAATTGGGCATTTGGTGGTGGTGCTGGTGCCACAACACTGTAAGTCCTCACAGATACTGTAGTTGGAGCACAGCAATGAGCCCTGCTGCAAAGCATTGCATCAAAAATTGTAATTACACGCCCCTGTTAAACAGGGGCATAAAAATTGGGCCTCAGGCACTGGTGCCACAACACTGCAACCAATCACAGATACTGTACTTGGAGCGCAGCAATGAGCCCTGCTGCAAAGTATTGCATCAAAAATTGTAATTACACGCCCCTGTTAAACAGGGGCTGAAAAATTGGGCCTTAGCCACCGGTAGCGGTGCCAAGAAACAAAAATGTTCTTACATGCTATCAGCATGATCATTGAGGAGGAAGAGGATAGTCACTCAGCATAACAGGATAGTCACTCTGCATCAGCATAGGCAGTCTTGAAGGGATCTGACATTTCAAAGAAAATGAGTCTGTTACATCAGCATCAGGTGCTTGGTAGCTGGTGGTAATCCAAGACTGATTCATTTTTATGAAGGTCAGTCGATCGACCGAGTCGGTGGACAGGCGCACCCTGTGATTGGTTACAAAGCCTCCAGCAGCACTCAATGTGCGTTCCGAAAGAACGCTGGATGCAGGACAGGCCAGTAGCTCAATTGCATACTGTGCAAGCTCTGGCCAGTGATCCATCCTCAAGACCCAGTAACCCAAAGGAAGTTCGGTGGCAAGTTATGCCAAGTCTGATCTTGCCCCTAGGTATTCCTGCACCATGTAAACCAGACGCTGGCGATGGTTGCTGGAAGCGATCATACCTTTGGGCTGTGCACTAAAAAATTGTCTGAACGCATCGGTCAGACGGCGACCTTCTCCAACGCTCCTTCTTTGACTGACCGGAGCCTCAGCAACACGTTGTCCAGGACCAGGAATTTGTAACCTCCCAGTCTCTGGGAACGCATTGCACAGACCTTTCTGCAAGGCCTCCCAAAGATGCTTCATCCTCTGCTACCTCTGCGACGGCAAGATAAGGTCCGCAACCTTAACCTTGTAACGTGGATTAAGGAGGGTTGCCAGGCAGTAATGATCCCTCTCCTTGATCGCACGAATATGAGGATCCTTCCACAGGCTTTGCAGGATCAGGGAGGCCATGCAGCGTAGGTTTGCTGAGGCAATCGATGCGGAGTCCTCTGGGTCACTGAGGACGACATGATCCGCAGCCACCTCCTCCCAGCCACGCTCGGGTCCAATACATCTGGAAGGTGGAGTATTGGACCCAGAAATATCACCTTCACCTTCTTGTCTTCTTATTTCTGTGTTCCTTCATGTTGGTGCTTCTTCTCATTCGGTCTCAGCATATCTGGCAATTTCATGGACTGGGAAATCGCATCGTCCATGAGACTTACCCTTTTGCCCCTCACCACGCCATTGGTGGTCTTGGCGATTGATGGCACTGTTCTCCCAGGGGGTCCTATCTGCTTCCAGACCCTCCCTGTTAAGATGTCACTAGGGACACTCCACCAGTGGATATCTTTCCTTGTCTTACCTATGGCCTCCACTCCTATCATTTTGGGTCTTCCTTGGTTACGGCTCCATTCTCCGCATGTTGACTGGACTACTAGACAGATTCTGGGTTCCTCCTGTTTCTCGTCCTGCCCACCCAAGGTTGTCCCAAAAGAGAAACTTCCTGTTGCCACCATCCCAATATATTTTGCTCTTCCTACTGCATATAGTGATTTCTGGGATGTGTCCTGCAATAGTCAGGCTGATGCACTCTCTAGGTCATGTGGCACTCTGGATGAGGAGCCCACCTGTGAACCTGAGCCGATCTTTTATTCCAGTTTGCATAACCATTTACCTTTGTCTGTCGGTAAACACCCTTGGATGCACAGCCAGGCTAGCTTGTCTGCAAGTTATGCAGTCAATATGCCTTGCGATGCGATTCAGGTAGTCGCTACACCTGACCATGCTATTCATTCAGCCTCTGAACTAGTTATGCCAGTCCAGCCCATGCCCAGTGAACCTCCAACCTTTTCTTATTCAGGACCTTCTGCAACCTCGCCTCACCCTAATACTGTTACATCCATTCAAACCTGTCTAAGGGGTTCAATCCATCCTCATTCTGCTTGTCTTTCAGCTATCCAGCTTGACTCCTGTGACATGTCACCTTCTAACCAACCTGACCTTAGGGTTCCACTGACATCTGAAACATCAATCAGCTCTTAACGGGGTTGTAAAGGTTTGTTTTTTATTTTCTAAATAGGTTCCTTTAAGCTAGTACATTGTTGGTTCACTTACCTTTTCCTTCGATTTCCCTTCTAAAAAATTTTTTTCTTTGTTTTCTTTGTCTGAATTTCTCACTTCCTGTTCCTCCTCAGTAAGCTGTTCAGTAAGCTGTTCTGGCTGACTAAACACCGCTCGGATGATGGTGTGAAGTTTACTGAGGAGAAGCAGGAAGTGAGAAATTCAGACAAAGAAAAAAAACATTTAGAAGGGAAATCGAAGGAATAGGGAAGTGAACCAACAATGCACTAGCTTAAAGGAACCTATTTAGAAAATAAAAAACAAACCTTTACAACCCCTTTAAGGCTGAGACACAGCCCTGAAAGCCTGTATGCGGGAGGAGTGTTGACCCAACATCCCAGCTCATCGGACTACCCTCTCCAGGATTGATCCGGACCTCCACAGCATCCACAGAGTTCCAGTTCCAGTGTTACAGGTCATTGAGACCTCAAGCCTTTTTGACTCACTGTCATATGATAGATGAGTCCACCTGTTGCGGTAAGAGTACCCCATCTATTCATTGTTTTCCAGTAGTTGATCTCCTCAACAGTCAACCTGTCATTCCGGTAACCAGGGTCACTCCGTGGGAAGGATCATCACACTGTGTGTTCATAGTATATGAACTCCCTATCACCCATTGAAGCTTTTTTATACACTCAATTGTGATTATTTCACTTGGACTTTAACTATTTATTGGAGTTCCTTTTTACACATTTGTTTTACATTTCACTATTATTGTTTGATTTATTGCCATTTATGATTTAGTGGTAATTCCCATCACCATTGATGTTTCAGCGCTGTACTATTTATCCATCTTCTGTTTACTTTGTTTGTATGAGTACAGGCAGCTTTTTTGTTGTATCATTTGGGTTCTAGCGCAGTTTTTTCTCATCATACATTTTTCCACTGACATCTGCCCAGTCTGATGGTCCTGTGCTAGATGCCCAGTTCATCTTTAAGGGTATGGGGGACCCTCCTCAGATTCCTGTTGATCCTCTCATGCCCTTGCTTATTCCTAAAAAGCCTTTGGTCCTCAATAAATCCTCTCGTCCTCTTCCTACCTCGGTTCCGGTCTCTGAGGATAATCTAAAGTACGAGGTTAGACAAGTTCTGGATTCTCGGCTTTGCAGAGGCATTCTTCAGTACCTTGTGCATTGGAGAGGGTTTGGTCCCGAGGAGGCGTCTTGGATCGCTGCATCTGAGGTTGTTGCACCTCGTCATTTGAGGAGGTTTCATCTGAGATTTCCCTTTAAGCCTGGACTGTCATGGTTATGCAGTAATGTTTGTCTCTCAGGTTACCCCTTCTCCATGTGTTCTCCTTAGAGGCCAGCCACTCTCACCTGGCTGCTTAAATAATCTCTCCTCCAAGCATGGCTCCACCCCAGGCCCTATCAGGGAACACTATATTAACCTGTGCACTGCAAGCCAGCCGTGCTGATCAACGTTGTTTGTTAAGCTATTGTGTGTTTGGGTTCCTGCTTGCCGTGTGCTAGGTCTGTCTCTGTTTTACCTATCTTGGCTTGTTCTCGACTATCCCTGTCTGCTTTTGACCTTGACCTTTGGCTTTTCCTTTGTTTATCCTTGTCTGCTAGTCGCCCCGACGTTTGGCTTATCCACTCACTATCTCTTGTATCCTGAGCTGCTGCTTCCCCTCTATCCCCTATAGCCTACTGTGAGCGTGAGCTGGGGGACTCTGGGGGCCGCGACTTGGATCTAGTTGTAGCCCATCCATCCTAACCACTAGAGGCTCTGGTGAACACCTGCTGGATCTTAGACTCCGCGCCCTGGGAAATCTTAGGCTCTAGCTCCCTGTGGGATCCATGTTAGTGCTCCAGTGGACCTTCCTTCCTTAATCACCCAGTGTTCCATCCGCAGCAGTCAGCTATAGGGTTCACTACCTTAGCGGTGCACTCCTGACCCCAATGGTGTGCATCTGTCACCTGGCTTCAGGTGACCTTACAGAAACAATAAAAATTAAATATTCCTTTAAATATCGTGCCTGGGGGGTGTCTATTGTATGCTTGTAAAGTGGCACATTTTTCCCATGTTTAGAACAGTCCCGCAGCAAAATTAAATTTCTAATGTAATGAGTAGTCGAGTCTCGGCAATACAGATAAAACTCATTGAAAAAAACGTCATGGGTTCCCCCCCAGTCCATTACCAGGCCCTTCAGGTCTGGTATGGATATTAAGGGGAACCCTGTGGCAAATTTAAGAAAAATGGCGTAGGGGTCCCCCCAAAATCCATACCAGACCCTTACCCGAGCACTCAACCTGGCAGGCCTCAGGAAAAGAGGGGGGATAAGAGATCACCCCCCCTTCTGAACCGTACCAGGCCACATGCCCTTAACATGGGGAGGGTGCATTGGGGTCTGACCCCAAAGCACCTTGTCCCCATTTTGATGGGGACAAGGGCCTCATCCCCACAACCCTTGCCCTGGGTTATGGGGTTATGGGGGTCTGCAAGCAGGGGGCTTATTGCAATATGGAAGCCCCCTTTAACAAGATCCTTGCCCCCCTATTTGAATTGGTAACGGGGTACATTGTACCCCTACCAATTCACAAAAAAGTTGCAAAAATGGTAAAAAAAAGACAAGAGACAGCTTGGGACAAATCCGAGACAATATTCAAATTCATTGTAATTTATTGTTTTTATTTTGTTCACACTGCACTTTCTGCAGCACCACACTGGTAGCACCATACAATGTACCCTGTTACCAATTCAAATAGGGGGGCCGGGATCTGGCGGTCCCCTTGTTAAAGGGGGTTCCAGATTCCCTTAAGCCACCCGCCCGAAGACCCCCACAACCACCGGGCAAGGGTTGTGGGGATGAGGCCCTTGTCCCCATCAAAATGCGGACATGGTGCTTTGGGGTCAGACCCCAAAGCATGAGGGCATGTGGCCTGGTATGGTTCAGGAGGGAAAGGCGCTCTGTCGTCCCCCCTCTTTTTCTGCGGCCTGCCAAGTTGTGTGCTTGGATAAGGGTCTTGTATGAATTTTGGGGGGACCCCTACGCCAAATTTGGTTTCGGGGTTCCCCTACTATTCATACCAGACCCAACGGGCCTGGTAATGGACTGGGGGGGGGCTTTTCTTCCTTTCGAAATGTCATTTTGCTGCGGGACTGTTCTAAACATGGGAAAAATGCACCACTTTACAGGCATACTATAGACACCTCCAGGCACGATATTTAAAGGAATATTTAATTTTTATTGTTTCACTTTAAGCATTATTAAAATCACTGCTCCCGAAAAACTGCAGTTTTTAAAACTTTTTTTTGCATTGATACATGTCCCCTCAGGCAGGACCCAGGTCTCCAAACACTTTTTATGGCAATAACTTGCATATAAGCCTTTAAAATTAGCACTTTTCATTTTTCATGTTTGTGTCCCACAGACTTTAACAGTGTTTGTGTGTTTGTCCGAAATTTTTGCCTGTTCGCAAGTTATGGTGCAAACCTAACCGGGGAGTGTTCGGCTCATCCTTAGTTTACATCTACTTTAAGAGACCAGACCTACAAATCCTACACTAATCATTCCCTATGCACTTATTCTGCAATATTCCCTATGCCCTATGTAACTTTCCCTCTCACAGCTAAGCACATTGTCAATATGGCTGCTGGGAATTCAGTCTTTTATAGTGGAGGGGATGGCACATAGCAGTTCCCAATATTGGCCATTCTAAGCCACCTGACCAAAGTTCAAAAGCATTATTGGTAGTTGGTTGCTATGTTCACAAATGGCCTCATTAGTTCACCATTTTTGAGAAAGGCAAATAGGTTACTTGTGCCTCAAACCGATCCTCAAGAACAAACCTCATCTCTATTGCTTTCCTGCTATAAAGAAAGTACAGTTTTCAAGGATTGTTTTTTTTGTCTGAATTGGGTAGGGCTATAATAGCCACTTGGTTGTCTTAATGGTTGTAATCAGATGCAAGGATTAACAACTACATACTTGAGACAGAATTTAAACGGCGTGACAAAATTATATACCATGTGTAAAGTTCATAAACCTTCACACAAGCATGTAGTCTCATTTGTACTAAAATATGATGGAACAGCACTGGCATGTTTGCTATTTGATGTACATACAAGTTACTTAGTCTCTACAGTCTCTGATGCCATCAAAAGCCTCATGCACACTGGGCGTTTAGGTGCAGGTTGACAATACAGGCACATTATCTATTCTTGCTGCTGGCGGCCTGTAGAACTCTATAAGAGGAGGTTAGCTGCTGCAACTAGAAGGGGCTAAATGGCATACCCAGGGATACATGACTGGAATGTAAGCAATCTGCATTCCAAGCATTCTATCTTTTCATCTGAAATCTAAGTTTTTCATCCTGTGTTCATACTCCATTGAATTTCTTGTTCCTAGTATATTAGGAATCAGAAAAATGAACACAAGCAAAGTGCCACATAAACTCATAATTTTCAGGTTTCATAATTGTCTTGTTCGGTTAAAGCTGAAGTTAAATGGTCTAGGTTTGATAAGTCCTAGAGCAAACATGCAACTAATTTGTAGCAATTACATGAATAGTTACAGTAGAAAGCACTTGGCAAGCTTCCCTTTACTAAATAATGAGTAATTTTGGGTATCCAAGGGGGTACAATAGGACTGATTCAAATTGTGAAACTTGTGGTTGATATTTGTAGTATTTTTAAAAGCTGCTAAACTTGTGGCGGAAACAGTTAAGGTTACCACTTCCACTACTAGCATTACCATAATTGAAGGCAGTTGAGAAGTGTCAAGTCATATATCTTGAGGCATGAATTTCTTCATTGGTTCCAAAAAAAAACACAACAGCGATTTGTATTGTTTTCTACACTAGTTTAAATGATTATTTATTATTATTATTATACAGGATTTATATAGCGCCAACAGTTTGCACAGTGCTTTACAACATCGGTGAAGACAGTACAATTACAATACAATACAATACAGGAGGAATCAGAGGGCCCTGCTCGTTAGAGCTTACAATCTAGAAGGGAGGGTCAAGTGGAACAAAGGGTAGGAGCTGTTGGGGATGATCAGATGGACAAGATGAAAAAGAAAACAGTTGTTAGGTGTGGGTGGAATAGGCTTCTCTGTAGAGAAGGGTTTTCAGGGATTGTCTAAAAGCTAATAGAGTAGAAGATAAGTGGACAGATTGGGGTAAGGCGTTCCATAGGCTTGGAGAGGCTCTGGAAAAGTCCTGGAGGCGAGAGTGGGAGGAGGCGATGAGAGAGATAGAGAGCAGGAGGCCTTGCGAAGAATGAAGAGAACGATTAGGTTGGTATTTTGAGACTAGGTCAGTAATGTAGCTAGGGGCAGAGTTGTGGATGGTAAAGCAGAGTTCCACCAAAAAGGGGAAACTCCACTTGTTTGCTTCCTCCCCCTCTGCTGCCACATTTGCCACCTCCTTACCTAGCCACTGGGCCATTCACAAAGTGCAGCGTGCTTCGCACATGCGCAGTAGAGAACCGGCTGTGAAGCCGCAAGGCTTCACTATCAGTTTTCCCTTACAACGAATGGCTGCGGCAGCACCTGAGAGCTGAATAAAAAATCTACTGGGGTGATGACATCGCGGGATCCCGCCCCCCCATGTGAATGGGTATCGGGTAAATCATACCACAAGAAAAAGTTTTTGACAAGTCCTTTATTGAAAAAAAAAAAACGAGTGTCCCTCTATGTAAATCCATCGCCCGCCGGACCTGAAAAATAGAAAAAAATAAAAACTCTCTGCCTCCTAGGAGGCCTCCAACCAACTGCCCACTCTGCACTTTGACAGTTCTTATATAGGCAAGTGGCGGGGCCACTCGACTACATCACCCAGTGATACTGCCCCCTTCTGACGTCACCTGACATCACCTGACATCAGAAGGGGTGACGTAGCCGGTTGGCCCCGCCCCTTGCCTATATAAGAACTGCAAAAGCACAGAACGTGCAGTCGGTGGGAGGCCTCCTAGGAGACAGAGAGTTTTTTTTCTATTTTTCAGGTCCGGCGGGCGTCGTCATTGAGAATGGATTTACGTGGAGGGACACTAGTTTTTTTATTTTATTAAAGGACTTGTCAGAAATGTTTTGTTGTGGTGTGATGTACCTGATACCCATTCACATAGGGGGAGGCGGGATCTGGGGGCCCACTTGTTAAAGGGGGCTTTCAGGTACCGATAAGCCCCTCGCCCGCAGACCCCAACAACCACAGCCCAGGGTTGTCGGGAAGAGGCCCTTGTCCCCATCAAAGCACCCATCTCCCATGGTGAGGGCATGTGGCCTGGTATTGTTCAGGAGGGGGTGCACGCTTGTCCCTCCCCTTTCCTGACCTGCTGGACTGCATGCTCAGATAAGGGTCTGGTATAGATTTTGGGGGGACCCTACGCCGTTTTTTTCTTTATTATTTTTACCGGCACTTTTTTTAAACTCAGCTGTCAGCGGGGAAACCCATTTACAGCTGATGACTCATCAGTTGTTAAGGATGCCGCGGCCGGCTTACAGATTCGGGTGTTCGGCGAATGACCAAACAGGAAAATGTTCGGCCCGAACTAATGCTTGGGTCAAACCATTAGCCCATCCCTGTGTATCACTACCCCCGTAGGAGCTGCTGGTTTGTTTTGGGTTTGCACGTTACCTCTTTAGCTTCGCTGTCAGGGTAGGAAAGTCTATAGTAAATGCAATGTCCACACAAAGGTAAAATCTTCAACAGTCAGGCTTTATTCTTTTTATCTGTAGTATAACTTGAGAGAAAGTAGAAGGTAGGAGAAGAATAGGGGAAGGTTCAGGCACGCGATACAGAATGCACAAAATTAGTTCAAAGTACTCATCAATCATTCACCACTCTCACCGATAGAGTGGGTATTGCTCACCCAGATAGTCCCCTTTCACATGGCCTAGCAGCCGGGATGACGCACGAACCAGTAACAAGACAGCCTCTGTCACAGACTGCTTAAGATGGAGTCGGCCTCTGCCACAGACCTCTGCTACAGGATTTAAAGTCCCAAACTTCCAGCCGTGCAGTAAAAGAGCCTTTAAGCCGATCCAGGGAACTGCAGGGCTTTTGGTATATTGGATCCCTCCTCGACAAGGTCACCAAGTCTCACCCGAGACATCAGCACTTTGCCAGTCTCCTCCAGGGCAGGTCCTCCCCCGGTTTACTTCATCAAGACAGCTTCCTCCCTTTTGGACGGACAGCTTAAGATCCCCTCTTGGGATGTAGGCCCCAGCCAGAATATCCGGGCCTACTTGATGCAGCCTCGGGCCAACGTGGCCCAGAGACCAGAATCACACACACATACCTCGCGACAGGAGGGCCACGAGGCGAAGACCCCGAACAATGGCGTCTGCCCCTTAAGTATCCCCTCCCAACAGGCACAGTGGGTCGACCACTCCTACTGAATCGCTGCCGAGAAGGGTCACTCAATGTACCATGGTTTGTCTGCGTTCCAACAGGTGCCTGAGGTGGTAACGCCACCTACAGGCAACAAGGGAAGATGAAAAAGTTGAGGGGTGTAGTGGTGGCGCTGTTCTTACATAAACCCAATCTGCTGGAATCCAGATGATGTTAATAATAAAATGAAATAAATGAATATAAAATAAATATATAAAAGATGTGTGCAAATGAGCATCAAACCCGGCTCTGCCTGGTGTTTACTGTTAAGGACCTATGTTGAGTGAGGCCTCAAATAAAATGAATTGGAGTGTCTCTGCCAGGTATTTACTTAACCTTCGCGATAGCCTTCAAAAGGTGATAGTGTTGATGGATGTACAAGTGGGTAAAGAAATATGGATAAATATGTGATGTGAAGCTTCCAATTCAGGCTCAGCCGGGTATTTGCTAGCTGAGGGCTAGCTATGCCAGGTGTTTGCTTAATCTTCGCGATAGCCTTCAAGAGGTGATAGTGTTGATGGATGTACAGGTGAATGAAAAAAATTGTTTGGTTGAAATAAATAGGTGGTGTGAATTTTTCCAATTCCGGCTCGGCCGGGTGTTTGCTGGCTGGGGGCTAGCTATTGGAAGTGCTGGGAAGCAGATTAGTGCTACCAGTGTGGTGCTGCAGAAAGTGCAGTGTGAACAAAATAAAAACAATAAATTACAATGAATTTGAATATTGTCTCGGCCGGGTGTTTGCTAGACCCAGCTGGGATTATGCTCCGTCCCAAGTGATTGAACAGTTGAAAAGAGTGTTTAAGTGATCCCTGGTACACTCTGACAATGCACATAAAATTTCAACATAAAATTAAACTGAAAAAATAAATAAAATATGAAGTCCAATGGTGAGAATCCAAAAGGTGGTGACAAGATAAATTGGTGACTTGCTGCGGTGCTTGTTCTAATAGCCTGTGCCGTGAATGTGGTTATCCGTGATAATTTAAGATGTTGCACTCACCAGATCTTTCATACCCTCAAAGGGTATGGTGCAGTCACAGTATATGCCACTGTGTAGCAGTCTCAGGAATCTGTGGTGGCTCCTATGGTCACCCCGGATACTGTTCAATCACTTGGGATGGAGCATAATCCCAACTGGGTCTAGCAAACACCCGGCCGAGACAATATTAAAATTCATTGTAATTCATTGTTTTTATTTTGTTCACACTGCACTTTCTGCAGCACCACACTGGTAGCACTAATCTGCTTCCCAGCACTTCCAATAGCTAGCCCCCAGCCAGCAAACACCCGACCGAGCCGGAATTGGAAAAATTCACACCACCTATTTATTTCAACCAAACAATTTTTTTTCATTCACCTGTACATCCATCAACACTATCACCTCTTGAAGGCTATCGCGAAGGTTAAGCAAACACCTGGCATAGCTAGCCCTCAGCTAGCAAATACCCGGCTGAGCCGGAATTGGAAGCTTCACATCACATATTTATCCATATTTCTTTACCCACTTGTACATCCATCAACACTATCACCTTTTGAAGGCTATCGCGAAGGTTAAGTAAACACCTGGCAGAGACACTCCAATTCATTTTATTTGAGGCCTCACTCAACATAGGTCCTTAACAGTAAACACCAGGCAGAGCTGGGTTTGATGCTCATTTGCACACATCTTTTATATATTTATTTTATATTCATTTATTTCATTTTATTATTAACATCATCTGGATTCCAGCAGATTGGGTTTATGTAAGAACAGCGCCACCACTACACCCCTCATCTTTTTCATATCCTTGCTCCACCTATTCAGGAGGTAGCAATTAATAGAGGCAGCAGTTCTGACTACTACGTTGTGTTTGAAGTCCTTTGCGTGGACTTCAGTCCTTACCCTTCTTCAACAAGGGAAAATGCTATCAGGCAGCACCACAGCCAGAACAGAGGCAAATTTATATACAACTCAACAGTCTGAGCCCAACTATTGGCTCAGACACCCTTAAATTTGAAATAGCGTCCCAACCATTGGGGTAGGACGCTACACCTGGTTATAAGATGAACTAGATTATCAGACAAATTTACCCTCTTACCTGTCAATTGTGGCCTGAGAGGACAGAAACTATCATCTATCATTTCTCTCAACAATCACCCAACTGTAGGAGAGACCAGATGAAGCTCACAAGCAAACTAAACTGGAGCCTTTCCCCTGCAGTGCCCCCTAGTAGCTCCCTTGTTTGAGAACTGCATTGAGAAATACAGTGCTACTTGAATTGTGTTCCAGGATTTGCTTGTCCTCAGCTGAGAGAACTTGCAATAATTTAAGACTTATATATAATAATATAATATGATAATATAGACTTGATAATTTAAGATTTATTCCACACTTCTTTTTTTCAATTTTTCCAGAAAAACAAAGCAAAAAATGGCTTTGAAAAAATGGAAAACAAAAATGTTTTTTCAAAATATTTCCATATTTTTTTCAGGCCTTCCCATCTCTAGCCAAAACTATTTCTGTTGCTTTAAACATTTTCCTTTTATATTCATATATTTTACTTGACTTTTAGTAGTAGTGTTCAATTACATTGCAACACTTGCAAAAAAATAATAATTTGTGGATAGCATTAAAGTTAAATGTTGGTTGTGCCAAAATATGAAAATAATAATATAATATTGTTTGAAACAATTAATTTAATTTAATTCACATTAATAGCTTTTTGCAAATATTTCTTCTAAACCCCAAGAGTAGAATATTGCATATAATGCAAAGTGCTGCTTATTGCCCTGCAATTACCAAACAAGAAAATAAAAATGCTGTATTAAGCAATATTATCCATTAGGATAACACAGTAGAATGTTCATTACTGGAAATGGCAGAAAATGGGATTTGTTTTCAGAATATGATTAGTTTGTAATCTTAAATACTAATCACAAGTTTAATTTTAATGGAAAAGAATTGCCAGCACAATTAACACTTAATTTAAATGTTCATCCATTGAAGTAATTAAATTTTATTGATGTCTGGCTGTTTTTAAAATGTTTTTAAATTGATTTGAACTGTGGACAGTGGAAGAAAATGAAAGCCTATGTTGTTAAACACAGCCTTTGATACATTTTCCAAGATGTAGAAGCCATTTCTTGTAATGAGGAGCCAGTTAAACCGACGTGCAGCATGCTAAGTGGTGAGAATGCAAAGTGAAAGATACCAAAAACTGGTAGGTGTGTTCTAAAATATGGATGTGCATGATGTCAAGCTCTTGGATCTATTGGTAATATTGTAATAACATTACCTGGCAATAGTGGTACTAATGTGACCATTACATGTTTTTTTTTCTGGGTTTTTTCATGAATATTGCCTGACTGTAGTGTTAGTGACTACATCTCTGTAGCACACTTTATTTTTCAGCTATAATGCTAGCTGGGTATAGTGGTTGTGGCAGTTACTATGGTGATAGCCATTTCCTTAATGTCATGGCCATTGCACTCTCAGTTTAGTATTGATTGACATCATTGTATCCAATGGCGATAGTCAAGAGTTTCCTTGTGCCTAGAAGTGATGGTTTCCACGTTGCTGATGGTTGTCAATCAAAATAGTTTTGCTATAGCCTCTTTTTTTCTGCTAATATTAATTGGTTGCAAATGGGCATCGGTCTGCTGGGCTCACTAGTTCCATAGCTCCACAGCAGCATTATACGCAGGAAATGTGGTTTTGTTTCGTATTTTCCTTTCCTATCTTTCCACCTTTGTACTGCTTCCTTATTGCTGAATGGTTTGTGATTGGCTGAGCCCAGGATACCCAGCCCCAACCCCTCTCTGTTGAAGTAAGTTTCCCTGTCTATGATTTTTAATGTTTTGTGAAAGAAGCCAATAGGAGTTCTGAAACATGTTACCATAACAACCAGCCCACCCCAGGTGTGACGTCACATCCTGCTTTGTGTCCCACAGTGGCTCTCCTTACTTCCTGGAACAGTGGACTGGGTTTCCTCACTGAAAACACACTGTTTGCTGTCACAAGCAGTTATTCCATCCAACGTGGCATGGCTGCAGATAAGCTGTTTCATTTTATATTTCTGTGATTTTGCATTTGGCTTTTTAATCATAATAAATGCATTCATGATGCACTTAGCTGGCACCAACTTGTGTTCCTTTTTTCTTTCAATATGTTTATTAAAAATCAAAAACAGTGAAAAATAGCAAAAAATGATAATTCACCCTGCAAGGCCTCATACAATGAATGAACAATTACAATGTAAGAAGTCTGGGGTATCGGACAAACAATCAACTCTAATAACCATTAAGATGTGGTTAGGTTTACAATAGGATCTGTGTAAATGTCTTAGCATCTCCTCATGCTATTTGCAATGGGGGAGTTTGAAGACTTTGGGGGGTAAAGTGGGGAGATGACCGAGGTCCAATCAACCCCACAAGGATCATCCATGCCACTCCTTTGGGTTTACACCGTGGACTAGGAGACTTCATGGGGGAAAACCTGGAAACCAGGATCCCATCCCCTCCATTCTCCCCTAACCGAGACCCAGGATCCGGCAAATACCGGTGTGGGGGTCATAGAAAAATGAAGGAGAGAAGAAGGAGATATCTAAAACCAGAAGCAAAACTTTTTAAAACCACAAGTGTATTTATCTCAGTAAATTATAACCAGACCAAACTATAATAATAAATAAAGTAAAATAAAGTTATTATTTGATAAGAGACAAACTATGATTTTTTTTTTCTTCCAATATGTAGAAGCCATTTCTTGTAATGAGGAGCCAGTTAAACAGACGTGCAGCATGCTAAGTGGTGAGAATGCAAAGTGAAAGATACCAAAAACTGGCAGGTGATAATAATGATAATAATTTGGCCTGCAGGACCTCCTTTTTTAATACATGATAGATATGTGTCTAATTATGGCAATTAGTCTTTCAGTGTCTCTCCTAGGGTCTAACATTGTTCATTCTCTTTGGACCAAGGAATAGTCAACCTACCTAGATCTAGTGAAGGCCACTCTTTTTAGGTCTAGGTTTCAGTCACCTACCTTTTTCTTGCTGCCTAATTGCATCCCACACTGCACTTCTTCTTCTCATCTGCCCAAAGAAATACTTTGTAACAGTTTTCTGAGTGAGGAAGAAGTAAAACTTTTCCAGTCTGCTCTCTGAGTATGTAGTGGTGTGTCGATTATTGCAACAGTTACATCTACATGTACATTCCAGTGAAATGGTGCCTAGTTAGTCTGTGCCGCTTTTATACCCCTTCCTGTCACCCATCTTGAATGGCCTTTATAAGCTTAGGTACTAATTTAATAACTTGTTATTAATGACAGATAATCTGCATTGGATCAATTTACTAATACTGGAGAGTGCACAATCTTGTGCAGCTTTGCATAGAAATCAATCAGCTTCTTTTTTTTTTTGTCAAAGCTTAATTAAACAAGCTGAAGTTAGAAACTGATTGGCTATCATGCACAACTGCACTCCCCAGTTTTAATAAATTAACCCCATTGTGTTGATGAGTAAATGTGGTGCCAGATTGCTGCATGGCCACTGATGTGGTTTACTTGTTCTGTATTGTAATTTTAGAGTACATTGACGCATTAAACGGTTTAAATGTCAATAAAACTAGAAAAATGAGGGTGTTCAAAAAGGTTTGACTGGTACCATTTCTATAGTCAATGCTTCTGCTTGGGAGCCAGGAGTAAAAACACTAAGTACTGTAAGTTCCATGTTGGTGGTGTTGGAGTTTATACAGGGTTAATGTATCTCTCCCCTTCCTCCCATGACAGTGTTTGGACCTAGCAGTTGGTCATTTGTGCCTTAGCACTGTATCTTAGAAGCAGATCACATTCTCCCTCATACCCAGAAATGATGGGTATTTACAGTGGGTTTGGACTAAGCAACAACCTGAACCTGGATTTAAAGCAGGCATGCAAATTCAATAGATATGTATGTCCACAAAACATATTTGGGTTTTTTCACAATCAAAAATATCACATAACATTAAAAAAATAAAAATAAACTTTTTTTTTTTGTCAATGCATAAATCCACCATTAATGATGCATGTATGTCATACTTGAGGGTGGCAAAATAAAATCTTCCTTGTATTATTTCACAACCACTATGACCGCTTCATTGGTCAAAAAACATCATTAGTAATTTCTTATCGCTACTTTGCCCTTTCATATTATTATTTACAAATTGTCTATAAATTTTGACCTGGATAAAAATCCATAAAAAAAGGTTACCATAGAACCTTTTAAAATTACCTGCTAATGTCCTGGCGCTCTATAATATAAATAATAATAATAATAATAACAATAAAAACTCTAATAGTAGTCATAAACTATTACATTATAGGTATTGGAATTTCCTTTCAAATTTGGCTGTTAGTGAACGTAACGAATACAAATTTGTCAGAAGTTAAGAATTAGCCAAAATAAAAGATGCTGGATAATTCGTAACTTCAAATAAATTTGTGATTGTTTTATTCACTAACAGCCAAATTTAAAGGAAAGTCCATTTCCAATACCTATAATTTAATAGTTTAGAACTTGATAAACTTAATATTTTAATTATAATAGAAATTATCCAAATGTTTTTTGTTCTTTCTGATTTTCAAATTTTCTGATTTTCGTTTTTATTTTCGGATTTTCGTTCTTTCTGATTTTCAAATTTTCGTTCTTATTTTTGTATTTTAGTTCTTTCTGATTTTAAAATTTTCTGATTTCCATTCTTTCGAATCTTCTAGATTTCGAATTTTTGGATTTTCGAATTTCAGATTTTCATTCTTTAGAATTTTTGTTCTTTTTAAAAATTTGTTTTCCAAAAAATTTGTTAAAAGGTCTTTCATTAATTCGGATTGGGAACGAAAAACAAAAAACTAATTTGTAACGAAACAAATTGTATCCGAGTGGGTTATACCTTGTTTTTTTTAAAGAAAAATTGATTGTAAATGGTAATTGATATTTCCTAATTTTTTATTTGTTTATCTTGTAACTAAAGAGTGCAGCTCCCTGAACACCTATAGCTGAAACTTGTTCTGTCACCAGTGGCAACACAAAAAAGCAGTGTCACCAATGCTAACATTGCCCACTTTAGAAGAAATCATGATATTAGATAATTTTATATTTGGCTCATCTTCTTCAACACAACTCTTCTCCTCAGTCCTAAACTAGATGTCTTGTTCTGCCCACCACTATATTATCATTGTTGCTTGACTCTGAACACATCAGAAACTGTGTTAGTAGTGAAAATGGCAAAAGATAGTACTCCATGTCATCTGTATATTTGCCAAAGGCATTGTGACTGTTACCTCCACTAATTGACTCCTCCTCAGCACTGCAGTCTTCTCTTTTTTCAATAATTTTATGCATTTTGAATAATATGAAAAATTCTTCTTATTATTATACAGGATTTATATAGAGCCAACAGTTTGCACGGCACCTTATAATGTAGAGGGGAGATAGCACAATTACAATACAGTTCAATACAGAAGGGACAGGAGGGCTCTGCTCCTGGAGCTTACATTATAAAGGGAGGGGGAGGTGGTACAAAAGGTAAGTCCTTAAGCAATGCCGACTCATTTCTTTTTTTTTCAAAAAATGTTTATTAGGATATATGAAAATAACAGCAGTTGCAAGACATGTTACAAAGTAATTTTCAATTTTCAATTTTGAGGAAAAAAAGCAAAAACAACGGGAGGTAAATAAAGGTAAGAATAAAAGTTAAATATAGGCAATGTAATCTAGGAATCTTATAGGATAAAATCAGAGTGGTATATCAGTAAAATATATAGAAAAATAGAGATAAAAAAAAAAAGACCTACAAACTTTATCTGTTGTCAACTAGAGGGTATTTGGATGGATCATATAGTAGAGTATCTACCTAGAGTTACAAGTATTACAAGAAGAATAACTAGCCAAAATGGCGAAGAACAACACAGGGGTGTAAGGAAGGAGGAGGAAGGGTGGGGGGGGGGGGTAATAGCCAAGTCCAGAGAAGTAAATTATGGGTATGCTTAGTTCGGGTAGCAATTAGAAAACGCTGGTGACGGCTTATCCGTCAGGGGAGATATCCTCTCCTGGGCATGAAGAAAGGGGGGTAGATTTGAGGTATGAGAAAGAGTACTGATCAAAGCTGGCCATATCCTCTGGTGATAATGCTGAACGCATGAAGGGTTCCCAAACGGAGTAGAAACGGCTTTTAGAGGTTGCACGTGTGAAATCTGCTTTAGCTCTTTCTTTAAATAGGAGAAGAATGAGGTCCCGTTTGATTTGAGTGGTAGCAGGGCAGTGAGATAAAATCCATTGCTTAAGCATGGTTCTCCGTGCGACCAGGAGACAGATCAAAGACCAATCTTTGTAGGTGTGACCAAGGTTCGGGTAGCCAGTGTTAGTTGAATTCGTCACGTGGGACCAAGGCAGTAGTTGGGGGTCCCAGTATCCAAAGATGAGGAGGAGTGGATCCTTCGGAAGCTTTAGTAGTGTTATTTCAAAAATGTAGGCTAGAACCTGATCCCAGAAAGAAGAGATGAATGAGCACGCCCAAAAGCGGTGGGTTAGGGAAGGTCTCATATGGTGACAGAGGGGGCATTTAGCACAGTTTTGATCTGTATCGGAGTAAATGAAGGGTATATGTGCATGGTGTACTATTTTCAGTTCAGATTCTTTCCTAATTTCATTGGGGGTTAGTCGTTGCACTTTGTTGTATCCAAGTAGAATTTTGTTTATCAGGTCATCATCTGGGAAGTCTTTTCCCCAATTGGCTGCAGATGAGGATGCTAGCGGGGGGTGGTCCTTTGAAGTAAAGGTTTGTATATGTCCGATATTTTATACGATTTTTCCAGGAGTAGCAGGTCTGTGAAATTTGGTGTGAATCGCTTAGAGTCCTCTTTGCATGCAGTTTTTAAGTAGCTGGTGCATTGCCAAAAGTGAAAAGCATGGGATCGTGGGAGTGAATAGATTTCAGCAACAGTTGAGAAGGGTAAAGGACGACCCGTTTTAGTGTCGCATAAAGATGCAAATTTGGTGAGACCGTTTTCTTGCCATATCTTGAAAGGTTTACGTTCCAGGCCAGGTGGAAAATTTGGGTTTCCTTGTATTGGCAGATGGCTTGACATGAATGGGGAGAGCTTGAGGCTCTTTCTGGTTTCTCTCCAGGTGATGGCCATATCTCTCAGCAGTAAATTGTGTTGATACAAATGTGGGACTGATTTCCACTTGCAGTGGAGAAGAGCTACTAAAGAGAAGGGATGTGCCATTGTGGACTCCATGGAGTAATTTGAATACCTTGAGGACTGTGAAATCCAATCTAGACTAGTTCTTAATAAACATGCTAGGTTGTAGGTTCTGACATTCGGGAGACTAATACCCCCTTCGCGCCTGGGAAGATATAGTTTCTTTAAAGCCATACATGGTCTTTTGCCTTGCCATATAAATTTTGAGATGGCCGTATTAATGAGTTTAACATCTTTGTGGTGAAGGAGCAAAGGGATAGTTTGTAGTGGATTCAATAGTCTGGCAAAACTGACCATTTTTACCAAGTGGCATCTTCCCAGGAGCGAGAGGGGCAGATCCATCCAGTTAACCATTTCTTGAGAGAGCCTAGAAATCAGAGGAGAATAATTAAGGTGATACAGGGAGGAAGGCAGTTTGCCTATTTTGATGCCAAGATAGGTGCTGTGGGATCTAGCAACCGAAATAATGGAGTGTTGGACCCAGGGAGGGTTGGATAGAGTTCCTATGGGGATAATTTCACTCTTGCCGTAATTTATGTGGAGGCCAGAACAGGATCTAAAATCATCAAATACCTTTTTGATGGTGGACATGTCTGAGGAGGGGTTCGCTGAAAAAATAAGTACATCATCAGCAAAGAGGGATGTACGGAGATCATGATTCCCTATTTTTATGCCATGTAAGGGGGCTTTTTGGGTAAGATGTCTGGATAGGGGTTCTAAAGCAATGTTGAAGAGGAGGGGGGATAGGGGGCAGCCTTGTCGTGTACCTTTGTGGAGGCGAAAGTCATCCGAGAGTAGGCCTGCTGCCACTAGCTTTGCTGTAGGGGTTGTGTACATGGCGTTAATAAGATGGCAGAAGGGGCCTGTAAAGCCCATCATTGTCATGGTCATGGAGAGCCAATCGAAGCTGACATTATCAAAGGCTTTTTCCGCATCTAATGTAATGATGGCAAAATCGCAGCCGGGATTTTGTTTGGCATGTTCCAAGGCCAACATGACCTTGCGAATGTTTAGGGTGGCCGTTCTGCCTTTCACAAAACCAGATTGTGCTGTATGTATCAGGGATGGGATGGTGGCAGCAAGCCTAGTGGCAACGGTCTTGGATAGGATTTCGACATCCAGGTTCAAAAGGGAGATGGGCCTATAGGATCCTGGTTCCTGGGGGTCTTTACCTTTTTTTGAGAGTAGTTTAATAATGGCCTGATTTCCCGAGTGTAGGTAGGGGCCGCCAGTCCATATGCCGCTATAGACCTTATGAAGGGTGTTTTGGAGGGTCTTGTAGAATTCACTAGTGAATCCGTCGGGGCCTGGGGCCTTAGAGGGGGTCAGATTTCGTATGGTGTCTGAGACTTCGGAAAGGGAGATGGGAGCATTAAGGATCTCAAGTTGTGCGGGAGTGACTTTGGAAATGTCTAAATTTTCTAGGAAAGAACTGGCTGCCTGTTTGTCGATAGGGTCTGGGGCATACAGCGCAGAGTAGTATTGAAGCATTGCTTTATTTATCGTTTGCGGTGTGCTGTGAGTTGGGCGAAAGGGTCCCTTGCATAGCCTGGCTAGTAATTTGCCTGATTTATTTCCGAATTTATGGAAGGTGGCATCTGAGTGTGCCTTCTTAGTTAGTTCAAGTGTGTCTGCCCAAGTATCAAAAGACCTCTTGGCTGCATGCCATTCGTTTCTATTATCAGTGGAGTCCATGGTGTATAAGGATCTTTCGGGTCAACAGAGTGTGGAGCATTGGCCGTGGAGTATTCTGTCCATGATCTTTCCATGAATTGCTGGAAATCAGAGTTGTTGTAGAGGTAGGAGGGAAAGCGCCAAATTTTGGGATGGGGAGGTAGGTCGAGGTTGTCAAATTGGTGCGTGGTCAGATATGGCAATGTCGAGGATGTCTACCTCAGTTAACATGGGGATTAGGTTGTCAGAGCCAAAAAAATAATCTATTCTGGTGAATACGTTATGTGGGTTGGAGTAGAAGGTGAATTCCCTATCTGCTGGATGTTTTAAGAGCCAGAGGTCCTGGAGGTGGAGGGAGTCCATGGTGGATGCAAAGAGTGTGGGGGAAACAGGGTCGAGGCCTGGTGTGGGGCGTTTAGGAGATGATCTGTCATCAGTTTGGTGTATAACGTCATTGAAATCACCTCCTATTAAGTGGGGGAGGTGGGTGCTTTGAAGCAACCATGCTGAAAGTTCGCTATAAAAGGTTGTGCCGGGGCTGTTTATAGAGTTCCGTGCAGACCTGCTGAAAAGCTTTCCTTTTTTTAGAGACCTCTATGGAGTAATCAGCAAATATGAGGACTCTTATGCCATCAATTTGAAGTGAGCGGGTTTGTCTGAACTTTTGTAGAATAAGGGCCTTGTCAGAGTAGTTGAGGTATTTGGCAATTGTTGTCCGAGGGGTTTTGTGGTCAGAATTGAAAGCTCCCATGCGATGGGCCCTTTCCACTGTGCAGGGGCCTGAGAGGCCTAGGGCTTCTGGAATACGCACAGCGCAGAATTCTGAAATGGCAGAGGTCTGCAGAGATTCCGGGATACCGACGAATCGCAGGTTACTCCTCCTGGACCTGTTCTCTAAATCGTCCAGCTTTTGGATAATATAATGGTTAGTCTTATCCTGAGCTTGCTCTGTGGCCTGTGCCTGATATAGCTCCTCTTCCACACTGGATAGGCGGTGCTCCAGCTCATTAAGTCTGGTGCTGTGTTCCTCTATCTGAGACTTGATTTGGCCCATCCCTGCATTTACTGCCTTCTCCACAGATGCGGCTATCATGGGGGACAGGAGAGCAGCCACAGCCTGTGCTATGCGTTCTGTAGTGTTATCACTGGGTAGCTGGGATGCCGAGGCATGTGGGGAGGTAGGGTGACTCATGCAGTTGCTTACCTCCATCCCCGTCGGCGGTGGTGGTGAAGAAGGAGCCATGTAGGCCGAGACCGGGGCCTCGATTTGTGGCTGGGCCGGCGGCACCGACAGGGCCGTTTGCGTGCGAACGCCGGATTTTTCGACAAATCGGTCCATATGGGAGGCGGGGAGTGCCCGGAGGTATAGGGGAGATCGTGGGACGTCTCCAGCCGGATTTATAGGCAGTTTTATTGCCGTGATGCGGGAGCCGAGGAGAGAAGCAGTCACTCCATGCGGTGCCGGAACCGGAAGTCCCGACTCATTTCAAATTTAAAAATTAATTATTCAAAATCGTTCGCACTTAATGTCTCGTTGCCCTCTACACTAGTTAATCTCTGTCAGGAAAATTTCCCCTTCTGCCGGAAGATGGATGATATTACCTACTTAGGTATTCGTCTACCTGGCAAACTAACAGACCTATATGACAAGAACTTCTTAGTTGAGCTGAAAGCTATACAGCAAGACCTCCTTCGGTGGGACGTTCCCACGATCTCTTGATTTGGGAGTGCCTCAATCTTAAAAATTACGGTGCTTCCACGCATTTTGTATAAATTACAAACGATCCCGATCTATCTGCCACCCTCCTTCTTTGCGACATATAAGAGAATGTGTAGGGCGTTTCTGTGGGGATCCAAGGCACCGCACATCAGTTGGGCGAAGTTGGTGTTGCCAAAGTCTGATGGGGGCATTGGCCTCCCGGACGTACAGAGGTACTACTGGGCTACTCATTTAGCTTGGGTGGTGGATTGGCGGGTACATGCTCGCTGTAAGGGGTGGGTATTCCTGGAAAATCGGATTACAGGAGCTGAGCTTCGATCAGTTCCCTGGTTCTCTAAGAAACACTTGATGTCTAACATTCAGTCTCACCCCCTGGTTGGTGCAACTCTTCTGGCCTTGGAAAAAGCCAGTGGGGTTCACGCGGTTTCGGCTAAAGTCTGTGCGATTATTCCCATTAGAGGGAATCCAGACTTTCCGCCTGAGTTGGTTAGTTCCTACCTGGTGACGCAGTGGCCTTATGCAGAAATTCAAGCCAAACATTTATTTTCTAGAGATAGGTTCCATCACCAGAGAGAACTTGCAACATTATCCCTGACCAAATCTTCCCCTTTATGGCTTACCTCCAGATAAAGCACTTCCTCGAAACACAGCGACCAGAGGGTGCTTTACAAAAGCACCTACTGTATTTGAGTCGCTGTGTTCTGGCCCGTCTCCCCAGAGGCATGTGTTCTCGGTGCTATGCGCTTCGATGTTCAGGGAACTTTACACTTCCATGCATGCGGAGCATGCCTTTTGGGAGGCCCGGCTAGACAGGACGATTGAGAAAAAAAGCTGGGAGCGGGTCCACTGGTATATCCACAAAGGATCGCTGAATGTGAACACCCAGGAAAATGGGTACAAGATTAACACATGGTGGTACAGGATATCTGACCTCATCCACAAATTCTTTCTGACTGTCTCAGATTGGTGCTGGAGATGTGGACAGGACTTGGGCACTTTCCTCCACATTTGGTGGGAGTGCCCACTGATTCAGCTATACTGGCGTGGGGTACATGATGCGACGACTGCGGTCTCCTTTCTACCACTGGAGTTCTCACCAGCACAATACCTTCATCTCTCCAAAATATCCAGGAAAAGATACCATAAATCTGTGGCGATCCACATGATCAACGCAGCTAAGTTAGGCTTGCCAGTTCATTGGAGGTCTGCATCGCCACCTTACATGAAAGGATGGGTGACACGTATCAATCACATTGCAGCGATAGAGGAGCTGATTTACACTGCACAAGATAGGATCTCCAGCTTCTCCAATATATGGGAAGTCTGGTTTAAATTTCAGAATTCTGCAAGATACCAAGATCTGCTGCAAGATAATGGTTAACTGGGATTCCTCAGCAGAGCTCTGTTTAGACTTAAACGGGAACATTGTGATCTAAGAGCTGACACATTTCAAATAGCAGAAGTAGATGGAGAGGGTATCTGGTGGTCCCCCCACCCCCTCTCCTGGCATTCGCCTTCTAGACACTCCC
Organism: Rana muscosa; assembly: GCA_029206835.1. Taxonomy (NCBI): domain Eukaryota; kingdom Metazoa; phylum Chordata; class Amphibia; order Anura; family Ranidae; genus Rana; species Rana muscosa. Next base: position 59,111,677 of record CM055119.1, read on the forward strand.
TGGCTCCCCTCCCCCTCTCTCGTTCCTAACCTATATCTTCCCTTCTTACCCCCCTCTCTTTTTTCCTTTCTTTTTCTTTCTTCTTTTTCTTATAAATAATTCGGAAAAGTGGAGACTTTGGGATGACAGGTCTATCTAATGGTCGACCCCTCAGCCCATCCTTTCCAGGGTATGCGGATGTTCAGAGATAGGTACAGGAATTGTGACAAAGGCCCTGACCTTCCAATAACTTTGACGGGACTTTAGGCATCTGACTACACCCGTAATGACATGGTCCTGCAACGATATCTTGATGCATGCCTTCTGTATTTCTATGCTACGAAAGTTGTTTATAATGTATTTTGGGAGTACCCCATGGGCCTTGTCACTACTGTATATTGCGTAGCTGTACTCCAGTTGGAGCCGCAGCCTTTTTGTTTATGCATTTTTTTCTTCTTCCTGTCGATGTTTCTGTAATATCTGTTGAATTATTCAATAAAATCTTTATGAAGAAAAAAAGAAAGTATGATAAAATCATTTATTGATACAAACAGTAAAGTACAGGCTATCAAACAATATTTTTAAAAAGATATAAACTCTGGTTACGGGCATGTCTAACCGAATATTCCATCAATATTTAGCAATACAGTGCATTATAAGTATTAAAAAATGATTATTAAAGTGGATGTAAACCCACTCTCATCCTTTCTAAACTACTGCCATAGTGCTGATCTATAAGAATATACATGCCTCCTGCATGTATCCTTATCTGTCGAATTTCTCCCCTCTGTCTGTTATAAGAACTGAAAAACTGCAGATTCTGTGGGTGGATCTGTTGTCTGGAGCTCGGTGGATGGAGTCATGATGTGAGTAGACTCCCCGCCCACCTCTACACTCCCCTTGTCAACATGCATTTTCTCCTGTGTATTCCTTCTGCTATGATCACTAACATCCAGTCAAAATCCAGAAAAGTAACCACATGATTTCAGAAAAGGAGTGGGGGTGGGAATTAAAAAAGAATGCCTGTCTAAAGCTAGTGCACGAGATCTGTAAATAACCTTTGTCACTCAAAGCAAGGAGGCGGAACGGACAAAGGTTTTTCTCTGTTTGTCCGTTTTATCTCACTGAACAATAAAAGAGGATTGCTCAGGGCTGGAATTTTTTTTTAATTAGAACTGCTACCACACTTACAAAATACGTTTTTACATTACAGCTACATTATAGAACATAACATAAACTTATACATACTTGTATTTTACATAACAAACACAACTAACCACTTATATTAAATCAGGTTTACCAAATAGTCTCCTTACGGACAGGCCCACTAATTAAAGTAGACTTGACACGGAGACTACTGGGTCACTGCCATCACAGATCTTCATTAGGGATGAGCTTCGTGTTCGAGTCGAACATACGTTCGACTCGAACATCGGCTGTTCGATCGTTCGACGAAGATCGAACGATTTGGGCCGTTCGCGCCAAATTCGAGTGACGCGAACGGCCCACAATGCACTACGCCATCGCAGTGTCATCCAGGCGCTGTGATTGGCCAAGCATGCACTGTGACCCCGCATGCTTGGCCAATCACAGCGCCGGCAGCGAGGAGAGCAATGATTGGCCACAGGCAGGATGCCTGTGGCCAATTATTGCTGAGGGTGTTTAGTACACGCCCCACACTATAAAAGGCCGCCAGCACGGCGGCCTAGTGTAGTGTGTTCCGGAGCAGGGAAAGACAAGCATAGGCAGGGACAGTGACATTTATTTCTTTCTTGCTTAACCTGGATTCCTTTAGTTTAGGGAAAGAGAAGGATAGGTAGGGAGAGTGTCAGTGTGTTTTACTGTGCGAGTCCTTGTTTCTAGGGACAAAGAAGGAAAGTGAGGGGATTTCTCCTTGTGCTATAGTGTGCTTTAAAAAAACATTTTTTCTAGGGACAGAAAACTGTAGGTAGGGAGAGTGTCAGTTTCTTTCACTGTGCCAGTCCTTGTTTCTAGGGACAAAGAAGGAAAGTGAGGGGAATTCTCCTTGTGCTATAGTGTGCTTTAAAAAAACATTTTTTCTAGGGACAGAAAACTGTAGGTAGGGAGAGTGTCAGTTTCTTTCACTGTGCCAGTCCTTGTTTCTAGGGACAAAGAAGGAAAGTGAGGGGATTTCTCCTTGTGCTATAGTGTGCTTTAAAAAAACATTTTTTCTAGGGACAGAAAACTGTAGGTAGGGAGAGTGTCAGTTTCTTTCACTGTGCCAGTCCTTGTTTCTAGGGACAAAGAAGGAAAGTGAGGGGAATTCTCCTTGTGCTATAGTGTGCTTTAAAAAAACATTTTTTCTAGGGACAGAAAACTGTAGGTAGGGAGAGTGTCAGTTTCTTTCACTGTGCCAGTCCTTGTTTCTAGGGACAAAGAAGGGAAGTGAGGGGAATTCTCCTTGTGCTATAGTGTGCTTTAAAAAAACATTTTTTCTAGGGACAGAAAACTGTAGGTAGGGAGAGTGTCAGTTTCTTTCACTGTGCCAGTCCTTGTTTCTAGGGACAAAGAAGGAAAGTGAGGGGATTTCTCCTTGTGCTATAGTGTGCTTTAAAAAAACATTTTTTCTAGGGACAGAAAACTGTAGGTAGGGAGAGTGTCAGTTTCTTTCACTGTGCCAGTCCTTGTTTCTAGGGACAAAGAAGGAAAGTGAGGGGAATTCTCCTTGTGCTATAGTGTGCTTTAAAAAAAAAATTTTCTAGGGACAGAAAACTGTAGGTAGGGAGAGTGTCAGTTTCTTTCACTGTGCCAGTCCTTGTTTCTAGGGACAAAGAAGGAAAGTGAGGGGATTTCTCCTTGTGCTATAGTGTGCTTTAAAAAAACATTTTTTCTAGGGACAGAAAACTGTAGGTAGGGAGAGTGTCAGTTTCTTTCACTGTGCCAGTCCTTGTTTCTAGGGACAAAGAAGGAAAGTGAGGGGAATTCTCCTTGTGCTATAGTGTGCTTTAAAAAAACATTTTTTCTAGGGACAGAAAACTGTAGGTAGGGAGAGTGTCAGTTTCTTTCACTGTGCCAGTCCTTGTTTCTAGGGACAAAGAAGGAAAGTGAGGGGAATTCTCCTTGTGCTATAGTGTGCTTTAAAAAAACATTTTTTCTAGGGACAGAAAACTGTAGGTAGGGAGAGTGTCAGTTTCTTTCACTGTGCCAGTCCTTGTTTCTAGGGACAAAGAAGGAAAGTGAGGGGATTTCTCCTTGTGCTATAGTGTGCTTTAAAAAAACATTTTTTCTAGGGACAGAAAACTGTAGGTAGGGAGAGTGTCAGTTTCTTTCACTGTGCCAGTCCTTGTTTCTAGGGACAAAGAAGGAAAGTGAGGGGAATTCTCCTTGTGCTATAGTGTGCTTTAAAAAAACATTTTTTCTAGGGACAGAAAACTGTAGGTAGGGAGAGTGTCAGTTTCTTTCACTGTGCCAGTCCTTGTTTCTAGGGACAAAGAAGGAAAGTGAGGGGAATTCTCCTTGTGCTATAGTGTGCTTTAAAAAAACATTTTTTCTAGGGACAGAAAACTGTAGGTAGGGAGAGTGTCAGTTTCTTTCACTGTGCCAGTCCTTGTTTCTAGGGACAAAGAAGGAAAGTGAGGGGATTTCTCCTTGTGCTATAGTGTGCTTTAAAAAAACATTTTTTTCTAGGGACAGAAAACTGTAGGTAGGGAGAGTGTCAGTTTCTTTCACTGTGCCAGTCCTTGTTTCTAGGGACAAAGAAGGAAAGTGAGGGGAATTCTCCTTGTGCTATAGTGTGCTTTAAAAAAACATTTTTTCTAGGGACAGAAAACTGTAGGTAGGGAGAGTGTCAGTTTCTTTCACTGTGCCAGTCCTTGTTTCTAGGGACAAAGAAGGAAAGTGAGGGTATTTCTCCTTGTGCTATAGTGTGCTTTAAAAAAACATTTTTTCTAGGGACAGAAAACTGTAGGTAGGGAGAGTGTCAGTTTCTTTCACTGTGCCAGTCCGTGTTTCTAGGGACAAAGAAGGAAAGTGAGGGGAATTCTCCTTGTGCTATAGTGTGCTTTAAAAAAACATTTTTTCTAGGGACAGAAAACTGTAGGTAGGGAGAGTGTCAGTTTCTTTCACTGTGCCAGTCCTTGTTTCTAGGGACAAAGAAGGAAAGTGAGGGGAATTCTCCTTGTGCTATAGTGTGCTTTAAAAAAACATTTTTTCTAGGGACAGAAAACTGTAGGTAGGGAGAGTGTCAGTTTCTTTCACTGTGCCAGTCCTTGTTTCTAGGGACAAAGAAGGAAAGTGAGGGGATTTCTCCTTGTGCTATAGTGTGCTTTAAAAAAACATTTTTTTCTAGGGACAGAAAACTGTAGGTAGGGAGAGTGTCAGTTTCTTTCACTGTGCCAGTCCTTGTTTCTAGGGACAAAGAAGGAAAGTGAGGGGAATTCTCCTTGTGCTATAGTGTGCTTTAAAAAAACATTTTTTCTAGGGACAGAAAACTGTAGGTAGGGAGAGTGTCAGTTTCTTTCACTGTGCCAGTCCTTGTTTCTAGGGACAAAGAAGGAAAGTGAGGGTATTTCTCCTTGTGCTATAGTGTGCTTTAAAAAAACATTTTTTCTAGGGACAGAAAACTGTAGGTAGGGAGAGTGTCAGTTTCTTTCACTGTGCCAGTCCGTGTTTCTAGGGACAAAGAAGGAAAGTGAGGGGAATTCTCCTTGTGCTATAGTGTGCTTTAAAAAAACATTTTTTCTAGGGACAGAAAACTGTAGGTAGGGAGAGTGTCAGTTTCTTTCACTGTGCCAGTCCTTGTTTCTAGGGACAAAGAAGGAAAGTGAGGGGAATTCTCCTTGTGCTATAGTGTGCTTTAAAAAAACATTTTTTCTAGGGACAGAAAACTGTAGGTAGGGAGAGTGTCAGTTTCTTTCACTGTGCCAGTCCTTGTTTCTAGGGACAAAGAAGGAAAGTGAGGGGATTTCTCCTTGTGCTATAGTGTGCTTTAAAAAAAACATTTTTTCTAGGGACAGAAAACTGTAGGTAGGGAGAGTGTCAGTTTCTTTCACTGTGCCAGTCCTTGTTTCTAGGGACAAAGAAGGAAAGTGAGGGGAATTCTCCTTGTGCTATAGTGTGCTTTAAAAAAACATTTTTTCTAGGGACAGAAAACTGTAGGTAGGGAGAGTGTCAGTTTCTTTCACTGTGCCAGTCCTTGTTTCTAGGGACAAAGAAGGAAAGTGAGGGGAATTCTCCTTGTGCTATAGTGTGCTTTAAAAAAACATTTTTTCTAGGGACAGAAAACTGTAGGTAGGGAGAGTGTCAGTTTCTTTCACTGTGCCAGTCCTTGTTTCTAGGGACAAAGAAGGAAAGTGAGGGGATTTCTCCTTGTGCTATAGTGTGCCAAAGCATTCCTCATCAACCATCTTTGAAATCCTTGTTTTTTGGACAGTCAGGGAAATTGTTGTTGTGCTATTCTGTGCAAAAGCAATAATCCTCAACCATATTTAGAAATCCTTAAGTAAAGGGACAGAGAAGGACACCTGAAGGTAGCCCTTATTGCTTTTTTCCCATCTCCCTGCAGGCCATCTATTAGAATGTCTGGAAGGCAAACAAGGAGAGGCAGACAGTCAGGAGGCAATAAAAGAGGGCAAGCAGGCTCTGTATCTGGGGGCAACAGTGCTGGTCGTGGACGCGGTGCATTGTCATCAGCACATGGCCATGGGACACGCTTGTCCTTCTTTTCGGCAGCTGGACATGTTGAGCCACATCATGCCGAAGACTTGGTAGAGTGGATGACCAAGCCCTCCTCCTCCTCCTCATCCTCTCTCACCCAGGCTCAGGGTACTGGCAAAGCAGCTGCCAAAGCGTCCTCTTCCCTGGTATCAATGTCAGACTCATCATCAGTCACTCCTTCCCTAGACCCACCATGTCCTCCTCCTGAGGAGTCCCCCGAACTGTTTGAGCACAGTGTTGGGTACATGCTCCAGGAGGATGCCCAGCGTTTCGAAGGGTCTGATGATGAAACCCAGCTACAGGAAGGCAGTAGCGTGAGAGCAGACAGAGGGGATGCTCAAGAAGGACACCAATCTGGCAGTCATGTTCCAGCAGCTGCAGCATACTGCCAGATTGGCTCCAGTGATGAGGAGGGAGGGGATGATGAGGTCACTGACTCCACGTGGGTGCCTAATAGGAGAGAGGAGGAGGAGGAGGATGAGGAGGAGGCACATCTCCAACGAGGCAGGATGCCCTTTGGTGGCCAGCGTAAGGGCAGTACACCGACGGAATCACACCGCAGAGCTCCGCCTGTGCAGGGCGCTGCCTCTGCCCGTCATTCAAAAAGTTCCTTGGTGTGGGCCTTTTTTGAGGCTAGTGCATCAGATCGCACAGCTGCTGTTTGCAACATATGTCTCAAGCGTATATCGCGTGGCCAAAACATCAGCCGCTTGGGTACCACATGCCTGACCAGACATATGTTGACCTGCCATGCAGCTCGTTGGCAAGCCTACCTCAAAGACCCACACCAAAGAACAAAGCGGACCTCTCCTTGCACCGCATCAGCTGGGATCTCCAACCCCACTATAACTTCAGTCCTCTCTGAAACATGCACTGAGAGGAATGAAGGTGTAGAATTAGGTGTGTCACAGCCAAGTACTTGCGGCCACTCTGCTAGCAGTACACCGACGTCCGATTCTAGCAGGCAAATTTCCCTGCCCCAGCTGCTGGACCGTCGAAAGAAGTTCACTCCCAGCCATCCACATGCCCAGCGGTTGAATGCTAGCTTGGCTAAATTGCTAGCGCTTCAACTGCTGCCTTTTCAGTTGGTAGACTCGGCCCCCTTCCGTGAGTTTGTGCAATGTGCGGTTCCTCAGTGGCAGGTTCCCAAACGCCACTTTTTCTCACGGAAGGCTATTCCGGCTCTCTACCGGCATGTGGAAGGCAATGTCTTGGCCTCGCTGGACAGGGCGGTCAGCGGTAAGGTGCATATTACCGCTGACTCATGGTCCAGCAGGCATGGACAGGGACGTTACCTTTCTTTCACGGCCCATTGGGTCACTCTTTTGGCAGCTGGGAAGGATGCAGGACAAGGTGCAGTAGTGTTGGAGGTTGTCCCACCGCCACGCCTCCAAAATGCTACTACTGGTTGTGACACACCTCTCTCCTCCACACCCTCCTCTTCTTCTTCCTCCATGGCCTCTTCCTGTGGTTTGTCCTATGAACCAGCGGTGCTCCGTAGCCGTTCACGGGGCTACGCAAGTACGCAGGCAAAAAGATGCCATGCCGTGCTTGCGCTGGTGTGTTTGGGGGACAGAAGCCACACTGGGGCAGAGGTCCTGTCTGCTCTGCAGGGCCAGGCCGAGAGGTGGTTGACGCCACGCCAGCTTAAGCCAGGAATGGTGGTTTGCGACAATGGCACCAACCTCCTCTCCGCCCTCCGACAGGGACAACTGACCCATGTGCCCTGTGTGGCTCACGTCCTTAACCTGGTGGTGCAGCGGTTCTTGGGCAGGTACCCGGGCTTACAGGATGTCCTGAGGCAGGCCAGGAAAGTCTGTGTGCATTTCCGCAGATCTTATAATGCCAGTGCTCGCCTGGCTGAGCTGCAAAAGGAGTTGAACCTGCCCAAGAACCGCCTTATATGTGACATGCCCACCAGGTGGAACTCAACGTTGGCCATGCTGCAGCGGCTGCACACGCAGCAGAGGGCCATCAATGAGTACCTGTGCGACTACGGCACCAGGACAGGGTCAGGGGAGCTTGGTTTTTTTTCTCCACGCCAGTGGGGCATGATCAGGGATGTATGCACTGTCCTGGCACCATTTGAGGAGGCCACGAGGATGGTGAGCAGTGACAGTGCATGCATCAGTGACACTGTACCTCTTGTCCACCTGTTGGAGCACACGCTGCGTGGAATAATGGACAGGGCACTTGAGGCAGAACAGAGGCAGGAAGAGGAGGACTTCCTTGCCTCTCAAGGCCCCCTTTACCCAGACAGTGTTCCTTCTGTCCCACCCATCGCACAGGAAGAGGAAGAGGAGGAGGAGGAGGAGGATTGTGTCAGCATGGAGGTGGAGGCTGGCACTCAGCATCATCAGCAGCAGTCTTTTAGGGATGATTTACAGTCCCAAGAAACCAGTGGACTTGTACGTGGCTGGGAGGAGGTGGCTGCGGATCATGTCGTCCTTAGTGACCCAGAGGACTCCGGAGCGAATGCCTCAGCAAACCTACGCTGCATGGCCTCCCTGATCCTGCAAAGTCTGCGGAAGGATCCTCGTATTCTTCGGATCAAGGAGAGGGACCATTACTGGCTGGCCACTCTCCTTGATCCACGGTACAAGGGTAAGGTTGCGGACCTTATGTTACCTTCGCAGAGGGAGCAGAGGATGAGACAACTCTGGGAGGCCTTGCAGAAAGGTCTGTGCAACGCGTTCCCAGAGACTGGGAGGTTACAAACTCCTGGTCCTGGACAACGAGTTGCTGAGGCTTCGGCCAGTCAAAGAAGGAGCGGTGGGGAAGGTGGCCGTCTGACCGATGCGTTCAGACAATTCTTTAGTCCGCAGCCCCAAAGTATGATCGGTTCCAGCAACCATTGCCAGCGTCTGATAAACATGGTGCAGGAATATCTAGGGGCAAGGTCAAACTTGGACACCTTCCCCACCGAAAATCCTCTGGCTTACTGGGTCTTGAGGATGGATCACTGGCCAGAGCTTGCACAGTATGCAATTGAGCTACTGGCCTGTCCTGCATCCAGCGTTCTTTCGGAACGCACATTCAGTGCTGCTGGAGGATTTGTCACGGATCACAGGGTGCGCCTGTCCACCGACTCGGTTGATCGACTGACTTTCATCAAGATGAACCAGTCTTGGATCACCACCAGCTACCACACACCTGATGCTGATATAACAGACTAATTGATTTTAACATGTCACATCCCTTCAAGACTGATGCTGATGCTGAGTGCCTGTGCTGTTATGTTGACTGGCTATCCTCCTCCTCCGAGTCCTCAATGATAGGATTGATGATGATAGCTTGGAAGATCATTTTTGTTTATGGGTGCCGCCACCAGTGGCTAAGGCCCAATTTTTCAGCCCCTGTTTTACAGGGGCGTGTAATTACAATTTTTTTAGCAATAATTTGCCATAGGGCTCATTGCTGTGCTCCAAGTACAGTATCTGTGAGGGGTTGGAGTGTTGTGGCACCAGTGCCTAAGGCCCAATTTTTCAGCCCCTGTTTAACAGGGGCGTGTCATTACAATTTTTGAAGCAATACTTTGCAACAGGGCTCATTGCTGTGCTCCAAGTAACGTATCTGTGAGGGGTTGTAGTGTTGTGCCACCAGTGCCTAAGGCCCAATTTTTCAGCCCCTGTTCAACAGGGGCATGCAATTACAATTCTTGATCTAATAATTCACAGCAGGGCCCATTGCTGCACCCACCAAGAGTAACTCTGAGGGCTTACAGTGTTGTGGCAACGCCACCACCACCACCACCACTACGAAAGGCCCAATTTTTCAGCCCCTGTTCAAAAGGGGCATGTAATTACAATTCTTGATCTAATAATTCACAGCAGGGCCCATTCCTGCACCCACCAAGAGTAACTCTGAGGGCTTACAGTGTTGTGGCAACACCACCACCACCACCACCACCACGAAAGGCCCAATTTTTCAGCCCCTGTTCAACAGGGGCATGCAATTACAATTCTTGATCTAATAATTCACAGCAGGGCCCATTGCTGCACCCACCAAGAGTAACTGTCAGGGCTTACAGTGTTGTGGCACCAGCACCACCATCAAAGGCCCAATTTTTACTACCACTGTTCAACAATTATATGTAATTAAAATTCCTGATATAATAGTTGACAGCAGGGCGTTCCAGCACCAACCAAGAGTAACTGTGAGTGCTTACAGTGTTGTGCCAACACCAACAACTAAGGGGCCTATTTCTGCAGAGTATATACGGCAGGTCCCTACTTTCAAACATCCAACTTACAAACGACTCCTACTTGCAAACGCAAGAAGACAACAGGAAGTGAGAGGAAATCTACCACTAGGAAGGAAAATTCTCTCCTGTAAGAATAAATATGGGAGAAAGGTGTCTCCTCTGTACTGATGCTTTATCAGCAATCCTTGTTTCAAGAAAAACACCACATTTCAAAAACAGTTGTCATTGGGACGGAAAGTGAGGTGAAATGTTCTGAACAGGGGCACAGACAGCAAAACAAATGTTACAGGGGTGATAACCCTTACCTATGTTTTCCAAAAAGTTTAAAAATAGATTTTTGGGCTGGAGCTACACTTCAACAATGTACCTGTTCAAAATTACAAACAGATTCTACATAAGAACAAACCTACAGTCCCTGTCTTGTATGCACCGCCTGTATACGGCTGTTCAGAGTATATAGGGCCTTTTTTATTTTATGTGCGGGGTTCCCCTTAATATCCATACAAGACCCAAAGGGGCTGGTAATGGGCTGGGGTAGGGGGGGGGGGGTCATGGGGTAGCTATGCCATTTTTCTTAAAGATTTTCATCCATATTACCGGGACCAGACATTACATTAAAGCCGCAAGCAGTTTTAAATGGCTTTTTTTCCTTTAGAAGTGTCATTTTGTGCAGGGACAGTTCTAAACACGGGAAACACGTGGCACTTCACAGGCATACTTTAGACACCCCCCAGGTACGATATTTAAAGGAATATTTGACTCTTTTTTTTTCACTTTATGCATCATTAAAATGACTGCTCCCGAAAAACGACCGTTTTTAAAACTTCTTTTTGCATTGATACATGTCCCCTGGTGCAGAACCCGGGTTCCCAAACCCTTTTTAGGACAATAACATGCATAATAGTTGTTATAATTAGCACTTTAGAATTCGAACGTTCGCATCCATTGTATTTAATAGGGTTCTAATGTTCGTACGAACTTTCGGTCCGTTCGCGGGTTCTGGTGCGAACCGAACCCGGGGGTGTTCGGCTCATCACTAATCTTCATCCAGACTTTCCTCATCTGAGGGAAGCAACCATTCCGGATACTCCCCTAGACCCAACTCCGTTGGTTCTGGCACAGACTCTGACACTGGCTCTGGCACAGGCAATATCTCAGGAACTTTATTTTTCTTATTATGCTTTTTCCTGAGAGTTACCCAACCAGCATCCCCCTCCTCATCGGACATTTCCTTGGGACGCTTAGAAGTCCCCTTAGCTGTTACCTCCATCTCCTCCTCCTTATCCTGCCCATCACTGGCAGAAGAGTCTGAACTCGGACAAAAACACTAAGGCGTGATGGTCCAGGGGGACAAGGAGAGGGGGCCCCCGGAGGGGGAGAAGGGGGGAACTGAGAAGGCCCACTCACAGGAGGGGGGCCCGAGAAGACCTAGGGGCCCTAGGGGGTTTACTATTCCCCAGGGTAGGAGCCTGCATGATTTGCTGGCCAGTCTCCTCACCACTCGGGGTCTCCACTGTTTTTCCCTTTGCTGACCTCTGCCCCCTAGGGGGCACTCCGCCACTTTCAGGAACATCATCAGCAGAGGCACCCCTCCTAGGCCTCTGTTCCCTTGGTGGCGAAGCCTCACCACCTCCCGGAGCACAACCAACAGGAGCCCCCTCTCTGTGAGCTCTGGGGCACCTACTGAAAGGGTGCCCCATCTTGCCACAAAGATTACAACAAATGAGCCCACATGACAAACTAGAATACCCAACTCTATTGCACTTGGTGCGACGCAACACCGTGCAATCAGCACTCATATAAGTCGGGCATCCGCATTTGTAGCACCGACGGGGCTGGCCAGGATAGAACACCAGGATCCTGTCCCTACCAATGAAGGCACTACTTGGAATATGATCAACGGTGTTACCCAACTTTCTTAACTTGATCCTGGTGCTCCATGCCCCAGTCCAAATCCCCCGCTCGTCCAAGCACTTTTTCAGGGGACACTGTAACTGGCCGTGTCTACCTAGCCAAGTTGCAATGTCCTCCTGAGGCAGGCTCTCATTCCTCACAAGGACAGTGATGTTTTTAACATCTTCCTGCCTGCTTAGAGGAATGAGTCTGAACCCTTTCCATGGATCCCTCCCTTTAATCAAACCAAAGGCCATGATGAACAGCTCCATAATGACAGGGCTCATGAAGCTGACATCAAAATCTGGAGACCCCGCCGGATGGATCACCGCGAAGATCTCCGCCACCTTGATCCTCAGGGATAGAACCATGTCTACTATTTGTCCTCTACTGGGACACTGCCCAGTTCCCTCCCACTTCAACTGGACAACATTCCGGTGCCTACGCTCTGGTCCACCCGCACCCCGGGACCACGGATTCGGCCCAGCTGACTGGTCCGCCAGGGGAGCCCGGAAGTTCCTGGCACCGAACTGTTTGTACAAGTGACCCAGGGCAGTGCTAGTACCAGCAACATTGGCATAGGAGCGCCCTTCCCTAAGTGCCAAAATGAGGTTCACTTCCGGTGTACCCCTCAGGATCTGCTCAGGCAAAGGAGTACCCGGGGAAGACCCAGGAATGGGCAACTGGAGGAGGGGCCTCCAGGGACTGAGTAACCCCCCCCATAATCTCTCACTCTTCCTTGGTGTAGCCTGAACCACTGAGGGACCCTCTGCCCCAGAATCCCCAAGGGATTGATCCCCCAAAAGAGCAGCCCAGTCATCTGGCCACCCCTCCTCTAGCATTTCATGAGCCCCGCTCTGCTGAGACCCCTCCATGCCACGGATAAAGGCCATCATTAGGCTGTCTTCACTCAAGGGACAAGTTGGGCAATCACCCCAAGCTGACCCTTGTGCTAATTGTTTTTCCCCCGAAGTTTCCATACCTTCCTCTACGAAAACAGCCTCCTGGGGACCCGGAACACCGGAATCGCGGGAGACACCGGAAGTGACCGACCGGAAGTGACCCGGTGGGTCAACTTCCGGCTCCGGGTTAGCGTCAACTTCCGGTTGCGTCCCATCCACCACAATCATGGCACCTCCCCCCGCTACTGCGTCACACACACTCGAAACCACCCCATTGGTCTCCTGCATGGTGGGACCATCCCCCACCCCGCTTAAAGACAGCGTTCCACTGCAGGAGTCTGCCATTGCTGACACCTTCCCTGCCAAGCTGCATGTTGCTTCCACACCCGCCATCACTGGGCCAGCCATGCTTGCTTGACTACCATCCACCTCCCCCTTTGACACCTTCCCCTTACCCTGGGCCCGGTTTACAGCAGCGGTGGCTGACAAAGCTTCTGGCGGCTCACCCTGTTCATGGACATTACCAGGGGTCATGGGGGATTTTGCAGCAGACTGCACAAGTAAGTCCAAGTCTTTTTGTAAGTCCTTCAGCTTATTTTTCTCCTTCTCCGTTTGTAATCTGAGGAGCTTGACTACTGGAGTCTTTTACAACTTGGGGGTCTTCTGCTCATAGTTACTTACTGCTTCATGGGAACCCTTTGGCTGACTAGCCCTGACACCAGCTTCTATCACAGGCTGGGTCATGGCCAGTCTACAGGGAGCCTCAGCAGCACTTTCACCCGAGCATACCATCCCACCTCCACACATCCCTTTCTCACTATCAGTCTCTGGAGCTGCCACTTCCATAGCCTGGACTGTCTTTCCTCCTTCCTCCTCTTTGGCTTGATCAGCCGTATCACCGTCATTCACTGGAGCTGCCACCTCCATGGCTGGTTTCACTCCTGCAGCTTGATTGAGGCATTGGTTCCGGCGCCTTACAGCCTGGGACCCCTCTTCATTTGCTTGCCAGAGCACTCTTTCAATCTCTTTCAGAAAATCACCTTCTCTGGATGCAGAGTCTATGAGGCCATTCATGACCTCTCCAAACTTGCTGCACTGCTTCCTTAAGGCTTCTATGGCTGGTTTAAATTCTGGCATCTTTCCACTGCTGGCTTTATCTCTCTGGTTCCTTAACTCGGTAAGGACCTTCATCCTCTCGCAATACATGCAGGTAGATCTCACCATCAGGTCTTTAACTCTCTTCTTTCTCTCTGCAGATTTCGCCACATCTTCTCCTGGACCAAAGTCCAGTCTGCCAAGTCGAGCTGGGCTTCCAGGAGCAGCCTCTCCTCCTTCACTAGGTCCTGTAACCTAAGGACTTCACATGCTACCTCAGGCCGAGGAGCAGGCCCAGGGCCTGGGCTGAAAGAGGCCATATCTTCCCCTCTCCCTCTGGAGGTCAGGAGCTCAGCAGACAGCAACCTCCAGAGAGCTCAGAGCTGGATTAACTCATTGTGGGAAGACCTGGCACAAATGTTAGGAAATCTTATACTCTACATTGTGACAGCAAAAAAAGTAAAAAATTGGGGTTTACATCCACTTTAACATCCACATGAACACCTCAATGCGTTTCGACCAATGCTGTTGCAGTCTTCTTCAAAGGGATTTGTATTCTGGTGAGATATATCAGAGAAATTCATTGTTGTGAAACTCTATAATGTGCTGTAATGTAATGTTGTATTGGTATATTTACCACTCAAAAGATGAATTTCAAAAAGCTGTCACATATCCAGAGATTTCTAAATAAAAACACTAATCCAGGGATCCTCATATGTCAACCTTCACTCCTCCAGACGGGCACCAACACCAAGGGGCTTGCAAGGAGTCACACATTTTTGGATCGGCAGAGGGGGAAGAGATGAACGACACCTATGATGTATTTAAATAAATAACTCAGTAGGGATTATGTACAGTATTAATGTAGTTTGATAACAATATCCTAGCACCCAATGAGCTTATCCCCACCTGTATATGCAAGTATTTTGAATCTTACTTCAATATGTGTTGGAAAAAATACAGTAGGTTAGAATATATTATTATTGCTATATCTTGGTAGTAATATTATTGTGCCATACCATTAGAAATATGGTAGGTAAAGTAGGTAATACAGTGTTATCAAATGGCATGTTGGGGTATAGATGATGGGTCATCAAACTAATAAATGTGACTGAGCTGAGAGAGTGCATGTATCATAAGGGTGAATAGTGGGTGTATTATATATGAATTCCAAAAGACCTGTGTAGCGGCCTCACCCCCTCTTTCTGGTCTAGGGGTATGTTGTACATGAGGGTGAGATGCGCTATGGCCCATGTCCTCCCCATTGCTGTGGGTGAGGTGAAGGCCAGTACCTGTTATTCTCCTCGGGCCTGTGTGTCTCTTTAAGAACCAAGTCCTGCTGTACTGACACTCCCCTTTGCTCCCATTAACCAGAGTTCCACACACCGATAGAGGGTCCAACTGTTGTTTATTAACACACTCCAATAAACAGTCCTTTTCCAGCCGACTGGTTGAGACCCAATAAACAGTTCAATACGGTGGGGTGAGCAGGTCGAGGCACTATCCTGATAAGTAAACGAAACCACTGTGGATTCACCAGCGGTTGCTAAAGCCCATGGCTTGTGAAAGAACTTAAACCTTCAGGGTCTCTACCAGCGACCCTAGAGAACAGAAACAGGAATACCTTTGCTGCGTTGTGGCCCCTATCAGGGGGGAGATGTCCCTCCAAGAGAGTTACCAGAGGCCCCTCTGTCACCGGGTTGATGCTGCTCCGTTTCTTCAGAAGGGTGACCTCTCCGGCCTCCTCGCCTCACATACGAGCCCCATCCACCTCAGGGACCCTCGGACAATACCGCCCTTGCGGGACCCAGTCGAAGTCACTGAGCCCCAGGCCTCCGATGTAGTACCTCACCCCAGGCTTAAGATGCCTGGGATGGACTCCAACACCGCTCTGGCCAGGCCATGGGCACCTAGGCCGGAACTCTGAATCGCCAGCACCCAGGCCTAAGGTGCCTGGGCGCTGGATGCAGAAGAAGAAGAAGACCTTGTGGCGAGGGCGTCTCTCCCCTTTATATCCTCCCGTGACGCCACAGCAGGTTTCCCGCCCGCTGTACCACCGCCGGAATGGGACAAAAAGGAGACAGCACTGTGGCAATGATTCTACCTTGACCCGCGGGAACATCGCCACCTACGGGTCAAGGAGAATAGCACACCACCAAGTCCTCCACAATTTGAATGGTGTAAATCCCTTCATAATTAACACATCCTGGATCATACTACCACCCAGGTGTACCCCCTAAATTTAGACCCCCGCTACACCTGTGTATTAAAATTTATATGTGAGTGTGTAAGGATGTGTGTGAGGAAATGATGTGGCAAAACAAAACTGAAAAACAAAAGAAACAAACTAAAAAGTGATGGCGCTGAGTGTATGGATAATGTGGGAGCCAATTCGGTGTATAAAAATGTGTACAACGATACCACTGCTGAATCCAGATGAGAAGGGGCTAACATCAGTCCGTCGGCATGTAGATGTTCCGTGAAGGGAACGATCACAACTCCCAGTGGATGGCTGTAGAATCCCAGGTTGATAGAGGGAAGTGATAGAGGGAAGTGTAACAGCGTGTGGCAGATAGTCTGGTCCTGCCGGCATGCAGATATGAAGGCACAGCAAAGGAGGCCTTCAGGCCTTCAGATGGACACGACAAGCCCAAAGAATTTTGATCGATCAAAAGAATTTAGATTGATCAAAACAATTAATCGATTAATCGAGGAATTAATAGTTAATTTCCACAGCCCTAATCTAAACCAATTGGTAACAGATGTCATTCCAATCAATCCACCCCTCCTCGTCCTTACACACTCACATATAAATTTTAATACACAGGTCTTTTAGAGTTCATATACAGTGGGTACAGAAAGTATTCAGACCCCCTTAAAATTTTCACTCTTTGTTATATTGCAGCCATTTGCTAAAATCATTTAAGTTAATTTTTTTCCTCATTAATGTACACACAGCACCCCATATTGACAGAAAAACACAGAATTGTTGACATTTTTGCAGATTTATTCAAAAAGAAAAACTGAAATATGACATGGTCCTAAGTATTCAGACCCTTTGCTGTGACACTCATATATTTAACTCAGATGCTGTCTATTTCTTCTGATCATCCTTGAGATGGTTCTACACCTTCATTTTAGTCCAGCTGTGTTTGATTATACTGATTGGACTTGATTAGGAAAGCCACACACCTGTCTATATAAGACCTTACAGATCACAGTGCATGTCAGAGCAAATGAGAATCATGAGGTCAAAGGAACTGCCTGAAGAGCTCAGAGACAGAATTGTGGCAAGGCACAGATCTGGCCAAGGTTACAAAAAAATTCTGCTGCACTTAAGGTTCCTAAGAGCACAGTGGCCTCCTGTCATGAAGATCCTGCCAGAAACAGGTGCCTCAGACTCTCCAGTTCCCAATCGTGGGTGCTGTTGGCGCCAGGCAGGCTATTTAAGCCTGCCTGCCACATACAGTCCCCGCTGTCTGCTCTTCACCATTGTGTGCTTAAAACCTGATCTGATACCTTTACCTGTAATAAAACCCGGCTTGCCTGTGACCATCCAGTTATCTGCCTGCACCTGACCTCGGCCTGTTTGTGACAACTCTTTTGCCAGCACCTCTGTACCTCTGCTGCCTGCCTGATATCCGACCTGGCCTGTCTGACTACTCGTGTATTGGTCCTATCTGTTCCTGGTTCCGATCCAGTTTACTGAACTGATCCAGACTGCTGAGCTATCCCAGATCCAGTCTGCTGTGCTGATCCAGTTTGCTGAGCAGATCCAGTCTTCTATGCTGATCCAGTTTGCTGAGCTGATCCAGTCTGCTGTGCTGATCCAGTCTGCTGAGCTATCCCAGATCCAATCTGCTGTGCTGATCCAGTCTGGTGAGCTGTTCCTGATTCTGTCTGCTGGACAGTCAACTGCTTCAGTTCCTGTATCCCAGTTCCTGCAAGGAAGTGTTAGGCTTCGGATCCCCCTCCTCCTCTGTTGATCCTGCCAGGCACCCGTGCCACTCCTTACTCCTGTGCCTTCTGTTACCTTACCAGGGGTCGTTAGTGGGAGCCGTAAGGGAGGCCTTCCTCTGCAATTCGGGCTCCAAACAGGGGGGGATCCAGGGGGGGGGCAACAGGGCAATTGCCCCCCCCGAGACCATCTGTCACACTCACTTGCTTGCTCTGTTTTTATTTTTTGCGCCTGATCTCCCGGACCCCAAACTTCTCCTCTACAAGTGTGCAAAGTTTGGTGTCTGGGGGACCTACGGCCGGGGAGCACTGATTTTTTAAATCCGGGCACCCCTTCCATTAACTCCAATGTTAAACGGTAATTTCTCTGGTGAATTTTCAAACCCGGTACCGGCCGGTCGTAGGTCCCCTGGACCCCAAACTTGGCACACATGTAGCCCCATGTCTCCTCTACAAGTGTGCAATGTTTGGTGTCTGGGAGACCTACGGCCGGGGAGAACCGATTTTTCAAATCCGGGCACTCCTTCCATAGACTCCCATGTTAAACATCAGTCTAGACATGGGCACAGTGAGGCATGAGCACAGTGAGGCATGCAGATGGACACCCTAGGTTTATACTCGAGTCAATAAGTTTTCCCAGTTTTTTGGGGTAAAATTAGGTGCCTCGGCTTATATTCGGGTCGGCTTATACTCGAGTATATACAGTACTTGTTCTGCGGCTTCCGCTGCCTCTCTGCGTCTCTCTCTGTTTCTCACATCAGCCGATCAGCGGCGCAGAGAGAGAGACTCGTCTAATGTAGTTACGCGGCGCACTGACACAATACCAGGAGCGGAGGAGGTGGGTGGAGCCTCTTCCCTGCACTCGTTGCTAAAGCCTGGGCCGCTTGGCGTCTAGCAACAAGTGACGTCAGTGAGTCACGTCGGGCCGCTCTGCGGGAAGGTGCGATAGCGTGCGGCTCCACAGACGGGTAAGAAAGCGGGCGGCTCCGCTTGCGGCGCAGTTTGTGGGCGGGCGGCGCGGTTCGTGGGCAGACCGTGCTGCTCAGTGTGTTAACAGCGCAGTTGAGAGTGAGAGAGCAGGCTCAGAGTGGCAGCTGGCCAATCAGCTAGCCGGGAGCGGGGGAGCAGAGAGATGAGATCATCTCTCACCGCCCGTGCCTGGCCTGCATTCCTGCAGTGACTTCTGCCCTCACTGTGCAGGCAGCAGAGAGATTACATTATCTCTCTGCTGCCTGACTCTGGGAGTCTGGGACACAGCAAGAGACAACCTAAACTACACCTTTAGCAGGCAAGTTAGTGACAATCCGCAAGGTGTGGCAGGCGACGTGGCAAGTGACAATCCGCAAATTGTGGCAGGTGACTTGGCAAATGACAATCTGCATCTGGTGGCAGGCAAGTGACAATCAGCAAGGTGTGGCAGGCAACGTGGCAAGTGACAATCCGCAAATTGTGGTAGGTGACGTGGCAAATGACAATCTGCATCTGGTGGCAGGCAAGTGACAATCAGCAAGGTGTGGCAGGTGACGTGGCAAGTGACAATCCACAAGGTGTGGCTAGTGACAATCCGCAAGGTGTGGCAGGTGATGTGGCAAGTGACAATCCACAAGGTGTGGAAAGTGACAATCCACAAGATGTGGCAGGTGACGTGGCAAGTGACAATCCACAACGTGTGGCAAGTGACACGCTCAGGGCTCCCACTAATTGCAGGCGACGGTGGCAAGTGACACACTCGGGGCTCCCACTGTCACTGATTCTGCATTGAACTATTTAATTTTATATTACAATGTAATAATACTTGACGTAATTGTAGCCGTATTAGTGCAATTGTGACAGAGAAAATATGTTAGTGCAAATAAAAAAAGTATCACGGACAGTACTTAATTTTCAATGTAATAATAGAAATAATGCGCTTCAATCATCCTGACACCATAACAACCATGGTGCCAGGATGATTGAAGCGCCGACACCAGCCATTTCCCCGATGAATTTCCCACAAAAAAACATCATTTTTGTCAGTGCCCCTCCTGAGAAAAGACTCTGGATCCGCCCCTGGCTCCAAACCATCAGGTACGTGACACCTCCATAATCCTTAAATGGAAGACATTTGGGATGACCAGAACCCTTCCTAGAGCTGGCCATCTAGCCAAACTGAGCTATCGGGGGAGAAGAGCCTTGGTGAGAGAGGTAAAGAAGAACCCAAAACTCACTGTGGCTGAGCTCCAGAGATGTGGTAAAAATATGGTTGCGCTAACCCTATAGAGATTGCACAACTAAGTGCATAACTAAATTGACATTGTGAATTGAAAAAAAATGTGATGAATTGCAAATAATATAAACCATAAATGTATGAGTAAATAATCCAACAGTGATAGCTTGACTGGAAATAAATCAGACAAACTAATAAAGTTAGGGTAAAAAAACGTGAAATAAAAAAACGTGAAATAAAAAATGTGTCAATCAAATGAATAATCCGTAGGTCAAAGTTCATAAATTTAGAGTTATATAAAGTCTGTGCAGAAAATAGTATGCTTAGTGAAGTCGATCCATAAGTACAAACTCTTCAAAGTTTAAGAGGAAGCTGTTGTGAAATCCACCACCAGATTGAATAAAAATGCCTCCTTACCAGAGCTCCGTGACCCCCGTGACAGAGGATTCGGAGAAGCTTGGATTAAAAGCATGATTTTCTCCAAAGACACCCAATCTCAGTCAGCACAAAGGATGAGCCGAGCACCCCCCAGTTCGGTTCGCACCAGAACTTGCGAACAGACAATACATTTGTTCGAACATCGGAACACCGTTAAAGTCTATGGAACTCGAACATGAAAAATTGAAAGTGCTAATTTTAAAGGCTAATATGCAAGTTATTGTCATAAAAAGTGTTTGGGAACCCGGGTCCTGCCCCAAGGGACATGTATCAATGCAAAAATTTTTTTTAAAAACTGCTGTTTTTTCGGGAGCAGTGATTTTAATAATGCTTAAAGTGAAACAATAAAAGTGAAATATTCCTTTAAATTTCATACATGGGGGGTGTCTAGAGTATGCCTGTATAGCAGCGCTTGTTTCCCGTGCTTAGAACTGTCCCTGCACAAAGTGTCATTTCTGAAGGAAAAATCATTGCTAAAAAATTTTTTTAAAGCTGTGGGGGTCCCCCAAATTCAATTACCAGGCCCTTCAGGTCTGGTATGGATATTAAGGGGAACCCTGTGTCAAATTAAAAAAAAAAATGACGTGGGGTTCCCCCCAAATATCCATACTAGACCCTTCAGGTCTGGTATGGATTTTAAGGGGAGCTTCACGCCACATTTAAAAAAGAAATGGCGTGGAGTTCCCCCCAAAAATACATACCAGATCCTTTATCCGAGCATGCAACCTGGCAGGCCGCAGGAAAAGAGGGGGGACGAGAGAGCGCCCCCCCCTCCTGAACCATACCAGGCCACATGCCCTCAACATGGGGAGGATGCTTTGGGGGTCTGTGACCCCTCAAAGCACCATGTCCCGATGTTGATGGGGACAAGGGCCTCATCCCCACAACCCTTGCCCGGTGGTTTTGAGGGTCTGCGGGCAGGGGGCTTATCGGAATCCGGAAGACCCCTTTAACAAAGCGGACCCCCAGATCCCGGCCCCCCCTATGTGAATTGGTAAGGGGTACATTGTACTCCTACCATTTCACAAAGAAAGTGTAAAAGCATGTAAAAAAAAACACACAGACACCGTTGGGAAAAGTCCATTATTAAAAAAAAAAAAAAAGATTCCAGCGGCGGTAATCCACTCTCGGTATCCTGCAATGGGTGATCTCCTCTCCGAGGGGCAGCGATGGATGATCTCTCCTCTCCGGGGTCCAGGCTCCAACGATGATGTCCAGTGCAGCCAGGAACAGCACTCTTCACCGGAGCGGAGACACCCCGGGAATGACGCGGCTTCAGCCAGTGACAGCTCTTAAGGAGCTGAGGGCGAGGCCACCCGTCACATGACCCCATCCTCCTCTGACGCAAGGGGAAACCCAGGCTTCCCCAGTGACGTGTGGGTGACCCCACCCCCCTCTGATGCAACGGAAACCTGCCAGGTTGCGTTCTCGGATAAAGGGTCTGGTATGAATTTTTGGGGGGAACTCCACGCCATTTTTGTTTTTATTTGGCGTGGAGTTCCCCTTAAAATCCATACCAGACCTGAAGGGCCTGGTAATTGAATTTGGGGGGACCCCCACGCATTTATTTTTTTATCAATGACTTTTCTCTGTATTGCCGGGAGCCGACAATTCATTATAGCCGTGAGTGCTTTTAAATTACTTTTTTTCCTTCAGAAATGACATTTTGTACAAGTTTAAAAACTCATTTAGAGAAGGAAGAGAAAGAACAAAAATTAAAAAAGCAAAAGAAATACACTCGCGATGTCAATGACTACAAAAACGGTGTGTGTTCAGTTGGCAATCTAAAGAGAGTATAATAAGAGCCATTGAAGGGAGTTCTAACAATATGGAAATTTCAGCTCCCCTGGGCTGGATAGGGTACTTTTGGTTGAATAATGGGAGTCCGTCCACCAGACTGCCTAGGATTAGGTTCCTTGGGACCATATGGACGGTTTGGAGGTTGAACAGGCTGGGATCTTAGTTCACCTATTGGGGGAGCTGAAATTTCCATATTGTTAGAACTCCCTTCAATGGCTCTTATTATACTCTCTTTAGATTGCCAACTGAACACACACCCGTTTTTGTAGTCATTGACATCGCGAGTGTATTTCTTTTGCTTTTTTAATTTTTGTTCTTTCTCTTCCTTCTCTAAATGAGTTTTTAAACTTGTAGATAGCATGCCATATTCTGAAGTAGATTTGTGTGGTAAAAGTTTGTCCCTAATGTCTTTAATCTCTTTATCAATGAGTCCTAGGCGGGTGATTTTTTTCTCTAATAAAAAAGAAATAAATGAAATTCCCGCATCGTTAAAATAGTGAAACCATACGTCTAGTTCCAGGTCACCCTGTTGTGGACATACATCCCACCTTAGTCCTCTGGGGACCATACGTTCTTTGAGATACTGGTCTAAAAAGGCTTTATCCCATTCAAGGTGTACCTCTGTAGTCATGAGGTTTTTCAGCCTCATGAACAGACCTCCTATCTCAGAGTCCGTGCTAGTGGCTACAAAAACACCCTCTGTTGTGAATGTGCGACTGGTGCGATAATCAAATACATCCATGGTGAAAGAATGTTATACAAAAATATGTATGTGCAATGTAAACACTAAGGAAGGCTGCAATATAAACAGTCAAAATAAATAGGTAGTAAATAGGGAAATATTGCGCCAACTTTTAAATCAAATTAAGCAGCCTACACAACAACCTGACAAAGTGTACAAAAATATATATAAATAAAGTGTGGCGGTGTGTTAATCACAGGAAGTGATATCAAGTGAAAAAATATTGAACTTTAGAAAGAACAATGTGCCATATTGAACCTCAATATGGTCCTGTGTACCCTATGGATGAAATGCGTGTGACGTGCACTAGGAGCATGGGGTAAATATCAAATGGTGATACAATGATGAATCAAAAATGAAACCTCAATGTGGTCCTGTGTACCCTATGAATAAAATGCATGTGACGTGCCCTAGGGGCATAGGATAAATATCAAATAGTGATACAGTGATGAATCAAAATGAGACAATATAATAATAATAAATCTCTAACAAGAGGAAAAAAAGTGGTCCACAGGATGTGGTGGTGCCAAACTTTTGAACAAGTCTCTCAATAGATGAATAGACTAATAACAATATCAACAAACATCCTGTGTGTAGCAAAGTATAGATACAGTCCCAAATAATTCCTTGGATAGAACGCTCTCTATATCAATGGGTTATGACACCCGGGAGTGCCTTCACCGTTGGATCAGGGAAGTGAATACGGAATGAATACTCTTACCGAGTGTTGTAGATCCAGCTCACCATATAGCGGTGGATCTATCAGGCTTATGTCCACATCCGGGACTGGTAGATTGAAATCCAAGTCCGATTGTCAATCGGCGTCTTTCGGTGTTCCAGAAAGTGTTCACAAAGGTTTTCCACCGTAACACTCACTTCCAATGTAAAGGATCAGTATGTGACACCAAATTCCTCCATGTAAGCAATATCACCATGAAAAAAAGGGAGAAAAAATCCTCCACATAGTATAAATCCGGATAGGAATTTATTAAAAATGGTAAAACGATAAAAAATAATCCAATACAAAAATCTCAATGAACAGTTCAATCCAAAAGAAGTAAAACCAAACAAATCCAAAATAAAACTTCAAACAAGAAAACGGCAGCTCTGAATTTAAAAAAATGCGTGGAGTAGGCAACCAGGGCTGGTATGTAAACCCAACGCGTTTCGTCTAATGAGACATCAACTGGGGTACACGCCATCCTGGTGCCCCCCACGCTATAAATAGGAAGAGAAATTACCTTAATTGGACGCCCATGTGTTCAGATGTGCATCTCCCTTCCAGGATCTCAGGATCACATGAGTGTCTCCATATCACATGACTGAGTCATGTGTGCTTCTAAAACAAATCCCAGACGTTCAATAGAATCTGCTGTGCCATCAACGTGGCCAGCAGCGTCATCGTGTCATCGGCACGCACAACCCTACGGGCCCCCATAACAGACGTGCTGTGCGCAAAGCATACTGGGGATTGTAGTCGCACCGCAATAAAGCAGAGCGACTCAACCCAGCCATCGTATCTCCCATCCACGCCTGCGAACGTAGACGTCACACGGAAGCAGCGGCACGCAACATCCCGTGAATGCCTCCATAGATGACGTAACTGCGCGCAAAGCGCACTGGGGATTGTAGTCGTAACGCAATAAAGCAGAACGACTCATCACAACCAGCATGTCTCCCATGTAGGCCCGCAAACACAGACGTCACATGAAAGGGACAGCCCTTAACGAATTGAGGTGGAGAATTCGGGAAACTGGCCATAATGACTCTGATACATTAAAGCGATTCTCCAATATGATGTGAAAACACATCGCGCATTATATCAAACGAAAAAAATTATTAATATCTAAAATACATATCCCGGAAGGCAGGCACATTCTACACATGGACATCCACATATATGGCATCAGTGCAACAACAGGACTGCACTAAATCCATTAGTCAAACGGCCCTCTGTATGTAAGGTCTGAATGAGAACAAACATGGAACATTGTAAAACATGTGTAGACAGGAATCACACATGTAAAAAATCTATAAACTGATAATACTAATGTAAAAAAAGGGGGGTGTTGAATGGAGCAATTAGCAATATAAAAAATATATAAATTATATAAAAAATATATAAAAAATATATAAAAAAGATGAAAGTGGAGGGACTAAAGGGGTCGGCATTAAGCTTGATTAATAAAAGCATTAATGTCCCAATCAATGTTAAGTCCATGAGGCCTATAACATTTTAATTGGTTAATCCAGTAAGTCTCAAGTCTGGAGACCCCTTTAACACCGGACTCACCCCTCCAATGAGGAACAAATTTATCTATAATAATAAACGTAGTCCCTCTAGGGTCCTTGTTGTGCGATTCCAGATAGTGTCTCGGAACACTGTGATTAGTTTTTCCTTTGCGGATGCTGGTAAGGTGTTTGCCGACCCTAATCGAAAAGGTGCGAATCGTGCGCCCAACATACTGCTTCCCGCAGGGGCAGGTAAGCAAATATACAATAAACCTGGTCGCACATGTGGTGAAATGCTTCATCTTATATTCTATTCCTGTTGAAGTGGAACAAAAAGAGTCAGTTTTCCGTCTGCCACACTGATTCACCTGACATACTTTGCATTTCTTGCATGGGTAGTATGCTTTTAGGTGTGGAAAAAAGACAGGAATGGTGGGTGGATCAATCACATTAGGAGCGATCCGACCTTTCAGCGAGAAAGCTCCCCTATAAATTACACCGGCCCTATCTGGAAGTGAAGGGCCAAGGACATGATCATTTTTCAGGACATTCCAATGTCTTTGGAAAATGTCCTTAATTTGTTTGTGCTGAGCAGAAAATGTGGTGTAAAATGACCATTTATATTTGGAATCCTGAATTGATTTACCTCTCTCTATTAATAATGAATCCCTACTCGTGGTAGCAATGCTTCAAATTTCATCATCTATCAAATGTGAACTATAGCCCTTATCTACAAACCTGGATTTCAAAACATTGGCTTGATGATAGAAATCTGGAAGATTAGAGCAATTGCGTCTAATTCGCAATAGTTGACTCCGCGGTACCGACTTTAACCATGCAGAGTGATGGCAACTATCGACCGGAATGAAACGGACAATCGGTTGTAAATGAAAATCTATGTATTTCCCTATGCGGGAGGTCACAGAATCTATTCCGCTAATAATCGGACGGCCAGGAGGGTGGTTGGCATGTACATAAAGATGCCAACCACCCTCCCGATTATTAGCGGAATAGATTCTGTGACCTCCCGCATAGGGAAATACATCGATTTTCATTTACAACCGATTGTCCGTTCCATTCCATCGTACCTTAGGGATACAAGGCATACGATTTCCCTGCTACAACAAGTAGATTATAGTGAGGGTATATTGTTGGTAACGGCTGATGTAGCCTCACTATATACATGCATCTCACACGAATTAGGCATATCAGCCGTCAAATTGTTTTTGTCTAGAGACAACAATTTACCCGGAACTCAAAAAAGATACATTATGGATCTCCTACAATTTGCGACAACGTATAACTACTTTTGGTACAATGGTGATTTCTTCCTGCAACAAAAGGGAGTTGCGATGGGAGCAAAATTTGCTCCCAGCCTGGCCAACATTTTTATGGCCAAATGGGAGGAGGATGTCGTCTATGCTTTAAATCGCCCAGAGATCGTGCTCTGGGTTCGATACATTGACGACATCCTCCTCCTGTGGAGGGGTGACCAGGACTCCCTCAATAGATTCATGTCTACCCTTAATGACAACAATATTGGCATTAATTTGACCCATGAAATGAGTTACACAAATATTCATTTCTTGGATTTGGAAATTTTTGTTAGTGATGGTCAATTACAGACTAAAACATTCTTTAAGTCTACCGACCGGAATGGATACATTCCGGTCGATAGTTGCCATCACTCTGCATGGTTAAAGTCGGTACCGCGGAGTCAACTATTGCGAATTAGACGCAATTGCTCTAATCTTCCAGATTTCTATCATCAAGCCAATGTTTTGAAATCCAGGTTTGTAGATAAGGGCTATAGTTCACATTTGATAGATGATGAAATTCGAAGCATTGCTACCACGAGTAGGGATTCATTATTAATAGAGAGAGGTAAATCAATTCAGGATTCCAAATATAAATGGTCATTTTACACCACATTTTCTGCTCAGCACAAACAAATTAAGGACATTTTCCAAAGACATTGGAATGTCCTGAAAAATGATCATGTCCTTGGCCCTTCACTTCCAGATAGGGCCGGTGTAATTTATAGGGGAGCTTTCTCGCTGAAAGGTCGGATCGCTCCTAATGTGATTGATCCACCCACCATTCCTGTCTTTTTTCCACACCTAAAAGCATACTACCCATGCAAGAAATGCAAAGTATGTCAGGTGAATCAGTGTGGCAGACGGAAAACTGACTCTTTTTGTTCCACTTCAACAGGAATAGAATATAAGATGAAGCATTTCACCACATGTGCGACCAGGTTTATTGTATATTTGCTTACCTGCCCCTGCGGGAAGCAGTATGTTGGGCGCACGATTCGCACGATTCGCACCTTTTCGATTAGGGTCGGCGAACACCTTACCAGCATCCGCAAAGGAAAAACGAATCACAGTGTTCCGAGACACTATCTGGAATCGCACAACAAGGACCCTAGAGGGACTACGTTTATTATTATAGATAAATTCATTCCTCATTGGAGGGGTGAGTCCGGTGTTAAAGGGGTCTCCAGACTTGAGACTTACTGGATTTACCAATTAAAATGTTATAGGCCTCATGGACTTAACATTGATTGGGACATTAATGCTTTTATTAATCAAGCTTAATGCCGACCCCTTTAGTTCCGTGTGACGTCTACGTTCGCAGGTGTGGATGGGAGATACGATGGCTGGGTTGAGTCGCTCTGCTTTTATTGCGGTGCGACTACAATCCCCAGTATGCTTTGCGCACAGCACGTCTGTTATGGGGTCCCGTAGGGTTGTGCGTGCCGATGACACGATGGCGCTGCTGGCCACGTTGATGGCACAGCAGATTCTATTGGATGTCTGGGATTTGTTTTAGAAGCACACATGACTCAGTCATGTGATATGGAGACACTCATGTGATCCTGAGATCCCGGAAGGGAGATGCACATCTGAACACATGGGCGTCCAATTAAGGTAATTTCTCTTCCTATTTATAGCGTGGGGGGCACCAGGATGGCGTGTACCCCAGTTGATGTCTCATTAGATGAAACGCGTCGGGTTTACATACCAGCCTTGGTTGCCTACTCCACGCATTTTTGAAATTCAGAGCTGCCGTTTTCTTGTTTGAAGTTTTATTTTGGATTTGTTTGGTTTTACTTCTTTTGGATTGAACTGTTCATTGAGATTTTTGTATTGGATTATTTTTTATCGTTTTACCATTTTTAATAAATTCCTATCCGGATTTACACTATGTGGAGGATTTTTTCTCCCTTTTTTTCATGGTGATATTGCTTACATGGAGGAATTTGGTGTCACATACTGATCCTTTACATTGGAAGTGAGTGTTACGGTGGAAAACCTTTGTGAACACTTTCTGGAACACCGAAAGACGCCGATTGACAATCGGACTTGGATTTCCATCTACCAGTCCCGGATGTGGACATAAGCCTGATAGATCCACCGCTATATGGTGAGCTGGATCTACAACACTCGGTAAGAGTATTCATTCCGTATTCACTTCCCTGATCCAACCGCGAAGGCACTCCCGGGTGTCATAACCCATTGATATAGAGAGCGTTCTATCCAAGGAATTATTTGGGACTGTATCTATACTTTGCTACACACAGGATGTTTGTTGATATTGTTATTAGTCTATTCATCTATTGAGAGACTTGTTCAAAAGTTTGGCACCACCACATCCTGTGGACCACTTTTTTTCCTCTTGTTAGAGATTTATTATTATTATATTGTCTCATTTTGATTCATCACTTTATCACTATTTGATATTTATCCTATGCCCCTAGGGCATGTCACATGCATTTTATTCATAGGGTACACAGGACCACATTGAGGTTTCATTTTTGATTCATCATTGTATCACCATTTGATATTTACCCCATGCTCCTAGTGCACGTCACACGCATTTCATCCATAGGGTACACAGGACCATATTGAGGTTCAATATGGCACATTGTTCTTTCTAAAGTTCAATATTTTTTCACTTGATATCACTTCCTGTGATTAACACAGCGCCACACTTTATTTATAGATATCTCCCATAGACTTTTACAGGGTGTTCCGCGGCTTTTCGAATTTGCCGCGAACACCCCAAATTGTTCGCTGTTCGGTGAACGGACGAACAGGCAATGTTCGAGTCGAACATGAGTTTGACACAAGCTCAGATCTCATCCCTATCAGCACACTCCGTAGACACTCAATGGATCTCAGACTCGTGTGTGTGTACCATGTAAAAGACATAATGCCTCCATAGTGTAAAAACGTTTTGAGGTTTATTAAAGTAAAAAAGTAGCACACTTACAGTTAACAGTGAAAAAAAAAGCCTTAAGCCTGTTGTGCCTGCCGCACACAAACAGGCAAAACCGTCCTTCTGGATACACAAGAGTATTGGGTGATGACGTCTGCGCGCTGCTCCGCTCCGCCCTACGTTGTTTCGCAATAGAGTTGTGTCTTCCAGGGGCACGGGCGGCACGTCAGGTCACCTCCCTAAATACAAAAACAATCAGGCCGAGCCCTGCCTAGAGCCACAGTGCGCATGCTCACTTGCCTTACAACCAAGCCTCCTTCTGAGCCGCTGCCGCAAGCTTATCAAAGCAGCACCAACATCACGGTCATGCGGAAGTGGATAATAATTGTAATTAGAATGCGATGCAGGTAGACACCGAACACCCAGGATCAGCTTACCAGCCCCCTGAACCCTACGGACTCTGGCACTACATATACAGGACAAAAGATTATAAAATATGAGAGACCAAAAAGGACCTATATTCATATAATAGTAAAAAATTTAATAAAAAAAAGCTATAAATAAATAGCGATATGTCAAACATTACCTAAGTGGCCAGGTAATTTAACATGGGCACAAAAAGGAGATAATAACGATTAACAAAAAATACAACCTCCTACATTTGCAACCAGAAATGTGTTGCTTGTCCACACAGGCGTCACCCCCAGTGATCGAACACCGCGACCCCTGGTGGACAGCAAAAATATTGCAATCCCAAACAAAGAAACAAAAAAAGGGGACAAAAAAAAGGGGGGGGATTCAACTAAAAATACTGTGAACACTATTGTCATAATGGCCCTATAAAGAAGATCAATAAAATCTTTTTACAAAATTCCTTAATACCCAGCAGGACCATTGATATCAGTGAAATCTGAAAAATACTACTCAGGTTATTAGCCTAAAGTAAATCCACAAAAACCCTAATCGTTAGACCTTAAGAGTGACCTCTAGTGGACTAAATCAGAATATTACCTTAAATTTAAACCAAAAATGCTACTGTTCTAAAAAAAGCATATAGGTGTTCACTTAAATAAAAAAATAAAAAAACGATCAAAAAAGTTGATCGAATTAAATAAAATGGCGCGGGCAGAGACTCAGAACCAAGAGCATTACCAATCCCATTTATACAATGTTGTGTTTTTTGTTAGTCATTACTATCTCATTTTTGTGCCCATGTTTAATTACATGGTCGCTTAGGTAATGTTTGACATTTTGCTATTTATTTATAGCTTATTTTTATTAAATTTTTTACTATTATATGAATAGAGGTCCTTTTTGGTCTCTCATATTTTATAATCTTTTGTCCTGTATATGTAGTGCCAGAGTCCGTAGGGTTCACGGTGCTGCTAAGCTGATCCTGGGTGTTCGGCGTCTACCTGCATCGTATTCTAATTACAATTGTTACCCACTTCCGCATGACCGTGATGTTGGTGCTGCTTTGATAAGCTTGCGGACAGCGGCTCAGAAGGAGGCTTGGTTGTAAGGCAAGTGTGCACGCGCACTGTGGCTCTAGGCGGGCTCGGCCTGATTGTTTTTGTATTTAGGGAGGTGACGTGACGTGCCGCCCGTGTCCCTGGAAGACGCAACTCTATTGCGAAGCGATGTAGGGCGGAGCGGAGTGGCGCGCTGACGTCATCACCCAATACTCTTGTGTATCCAGAAGAACGGTTTTGCCTGTTTGTGTCCGGCCGGCACAACAGGCTTAAGGCTTTTTTTATCACTGTTAACTGTAAGTGTGCTACTTTTTTACTTTAATAAACCTCAAAACGTTTTTACACTATGGAGGCATTATGTCTTTTACATGGTACACACACACACACACGAGTCTGAGATCCATTGAGTGTCTACGGAGTGTGCTGACTGAGATTGCTGTCCAATTTGGGTGTCTTTGGAGCAAATCGTGCTTTTAATCCAAGCTTCTCTGGATCCTCTGTCACGGGGGTCACGGAGCTCTGGTAAGGAGGCATTTTTATTCAATCTGGTGGTGGATTTCACAACAGCTACCTCTTAAACTTTGAAGAGTTTGTACTTATGGATCGACTTCACTAAGCATACTATTTTTTGCCCGGGTGCAAGGACTTTATATATCTCAATATTTATGAACTTTGACCGACGGATTATTAATTTGATAGACACATTTTTTATTTCACGGGTTTTTATTTCACGTTTTTTTACCCTAATATATGCTTTATTCGTTTTTCTGATTTTTTTCCAGTCAAGCTATCACTGTTGGATTATTTACATTTATGGTTTATATTATTTGCAATTCATCACATTTTTCACACAAGTGTTGATGTATTCACAATGTCAATTTAGTTATGCACTTAGTTGTGCAATCTCTATAGGGTTAGCACAACCATATTTTTTCCACATTTTCTTCACTGTATGTTGTTTTGCAGAAGGTTTGCTGCTTTCCAATACCTTTTCATCTCATTCCCCCTTAGTAATCTTTGGGGATTGACATAAGTACCATCTTAGCACAGTTTCTCCCCACATTTTTTCATGAGCTCCAGAGATGCAGTCGGGAGATGGGAGAAAGTTGTAGAAAGTCAACCATGTAAAAAGGGGGGGGGGGGGGGGTTATCCGCGCTAACTCCCTGTGCTAAAAACAAAACATATCCTGAGTGTGAATACACTAAGTGCAGGTTGTATTGTAAAAACAAAGGCAAAAGAAAAAGTGTGTGCATAAATAATATTAACAAAAAACTAGCACAAAAAATTTAATAAGAATATGACTGGTGCTGCAAATAAACCTTTGGCTGGAATACTCAGCCAAAAAACACATATGCATAAAATTAAATATATTGCGCAACCCTGTAAAAGGCAAAACAATGTGCCAAACAAAATATTGATGACCTGAAAAAAAAGTGTTCAACTATGTGAATATACACTTAATAAAGTCCAATTACTGATGCTGCTCCAGCAGCATACACATGAAAAGTTCAAAAGAAAAAATCCATAGAAAAAAATGCCACCAAAGTGTGTAAAAACACCAAAGTGTATAAAAAGGACAGCAGATGTGGATCTTCAAACATGGGTATAGACTTCAGCGGCAAAGAATGTATACACAGGAGGCTTACCAGAACAGATGGGTCCCTATTACGGGGACCAAACGGGCTCAGCAAAGAAAACCGATCAAGGTGTCAGCGATGTGATCCTATGGGTCCTCGCTCAGCTCCAGCACCAGTCAGCAAACGTTGGTACTCCCCACAGTAGTGTAAACTCTCGTCCAGAGAGTTTTTAATCCCTGATTGAGAGTGATTTTTTCTACTCTGGTCAGTTCTTCCCCACTGAGATTAAATACCCCCTGGCATTCTACCTCCTTGATTTTTTGGGGTGGCACCACTGCCCTCCTCTGCATCCTCTCGTAGTCTTCCCTTTTTTCCTCGGCCTCTTCCTAAAAAATTATCTGTTTTACTCCTCAAGGGAGCCGCCACAGGGGGACCATCGTATGTACGAATCTGTTGGTTCCCTATATTCCGAGGATCCATATGTACAGAGTCCTCCTTCTGATTCTCATATCCCTGGAGGGGTCCATATTGGTTCCTTAGGGGGACATCCTGTCTCCAAGGCACCTGGGGAGAAGGGGGACCTCCTTCCCTATACCCATCATTAGGGTGAATTCTGTAGGCGGGATCGTCGGACTAAGCGAGGTGCACATTGCTGACATGTAGGATGATACCTCTGTGTTGCGGTGTTCGCCCGCTATATTTAGGGCACAGTGCGCCGGGGAACTGATGATTCGATGAAATCATCGGGACTTCCGGTGTCACTCTCCTGCCTTGCATATAAATATCGTGGTGCGTGACGTCTCGATCCAGCCTCCTTTCCCAGACGACGCCTCTTACGGAGAAACGCAGCGTAGGGTGGAGCTCAGGACCCTGACGTCACCACGCCCCCAGCTGATCGGCTGACGCCTGGCGGGGTTGCAGTGCCTTTTTGAAAATGTTTGTTTTTATCGTGTATGGACGTCTATTTACCCGCACATTGCAATAAAGGGTATTTGTCTTTTTAAACAAATCTACACCATGAAGCCTCTTTATTATCTTTCCTTCTGAAAACAACATCACGCTGGACGAGAGTTTACACTACTGTGGGGAGTACCAACGTTTGCTGACCGGTGCTGGAGCTGAGCGAGGACCCATAGGATCACATCGCTGACACCTTGATCGGTTTTCTTTGCTGAGCCCGTTTGGTCCCCGTAATAGGGACCCATCTGTTCTGGTAAGCCTCCTGTGTATACATTCTTTGCCGCTGAAGTCTATACCCATGTTTGAAGATCCACATCTGCTGTCCTTTTTATACACTTTGGTGTTTTTACACACTTTGGTGGCATTTTTTTCTATGGATTTTTTCTTTTGAACTTTTCATGTGTATGCTGCTGGAGCAGCATCAGTAATTGGACTTTATTAAGTGTATATTCACATAGTTGAACACTTTTTTTTCAGGTCATCAATATTTTGTTTGGCACATTGTTTTGCCTTTTACAGGGTTGCGCAATATATTTAATCAGAAAGTCAACCATCACTGCAGCCCTCCACCAGTCGGGGCTTTATGGCAGAGTGGCCCGACGGAAGCCTCTCCTCAGTGCAAGACACATGAAAGCCCGCATGGAGCTAAAAAACACCTGAA
This sequence comes from Rana muscosa, assembly GCA_029206835.1. NCBI lineage: Eukaryota > Metazoa > Chordata > Amphibia > Anura > Ranidae > Rana > Rana muscosa. Next base: position 59,145,696 of record CM055119.1, read on the forward strand.
GGACTCCAAGATGGTGAGAAATAAGATTCTCTGGTCTGATGAGACCAAAATAGAACTTTTTGGCCTTAATTCTAAGCGGTATGTGCGGAGAAAACCAGGCACTGCTCATCACCTGTCCAATACAGTACCAACAGTGAAGCATGATGGTGGCAGCATCATGCTGTGGGGGTGTTTTTCAGCTGCAGGGACAGGACGGCTGGTTGCAATCGAGGGAAAGATGAATGCGGCCAAGTACAGGGATATCCTGGACGAAAACCTTCTCCAGAGTGCTCAGGACCTCAGACTGGGCCGGAGGTTTACCTTCCAACAAGACAATGACCCTAAGCACACAGCTAAAATAACGAAGCAGTGGCTTCACAACAACTCCGTGACTGTTTTTGAATGGCCCAGCCAGAGCCCTGACTTAAACCCAATTGAGCATCTCTGGAGAGACCTAAACAAGGCTGTCCACCAACGTTTACCATCAAACCTGACAGAACTGGAGAGGATCTGCAAGGAGGAATGGCAGAGGATCCCCAAATCCAGGTGTGAAAAACTTGTTGCATCTTTCCCAAAAAGACTCATGGCTGTATTAGATCAAAAGGGTGCTTCTACTAAATACTGAGCAAAGGGTCTGAATACTTAGGACCATGTGATATTTCAGTTTTTCTTTTTTAATAAATCTGCAAAAATTTCAACAATTCTGTGTTTTTCTGTCAATATGGGTTGCTGTGTGTACATTAATGAGGAAAAAAATTAACTTAAATGATTTTAGCAAATGGCTGCAATATAATAAAGAGTGAAAAATTTAAGGGGGTCTGAATACTTTCCGTACCCACTGTATAATACACCCACTTTCACCCTTATGATCCATGCACTCTCTCACCTCAGTCACATTTATTGGTTTGATGACCCATCATCTATACCCCAACATGCCATTTGATAACACTGTATTACCTACTTTACCTACCATATTTCTTATGGTATGGCACAATAATATTACTACCAAGATATAGCAATAATAATATATTCCAACCTATGGTATTTTTTCCAACACATATTGAAGTAAGATTCAAAATACTTGCGTATACGGGTGGGGATAAGCTCATTGGGTGCTAGGATATTGTTATCAAACTACACTACATTAATACTGTACACTGTAATACTGTACTGTAACTACTGAGTTATTTATTTAAATACATCATAGGTGTCGTCCATCTCTTCCCCCTCTGGCGATCCAAAAATGTGTGACTCCTTGCAAGCCCCTTGGTGTTGGTGCCCGTCTGGAGTGAGGGTTGACATATGAGGATCCCTGGATTAGTGTTTTTATTTAGAAATCTCTGGATATGTGACAGCTTTTTGAAATTCATCTTTTGAGTGGTAAATATACCAATACAACAGTACATATATATAGATGCAGTACGTTATAGAGTGTCAGAACAATAAATTTCTTTGATATATCTCACCAGAATACAAATCCCCTTAAAGAAGACTGGACAGCATTGGTCGAAACGCGTCGGTGTATTCATGTGGATGTTAATAATCATTTTTTAATACTTATAATGCACTGTATTGCTAAATATTGATGGAATATTCTTTTAGACATGCTCGTAACCAGAGTTTATATATTTTTAAAAATATTGCTTCATAGCCTGTACTTTACTGTTTGTATCAATAAATGATTTTATCATACTTTTGCTCTCTTTGATCAACATATTATTATGCCGCAAAAAAAACCCTTGGGGGAACCATCCAATTTTTTTGTATAAAGTAAATAGAAACCAAAATTATCAGGCTTGAAAACTGTACCCAAAATTATCAATTGGCGCAACTTTAAATGTCTTTACAGCTAATTAGATTAGAGTAAACCATAACTGAGGGACTCAGAAATATATTTTTCACTCCATTACATGTGATGTTCCCCAATATGTGTGTAACAATTGTTGTTTACATATAAGTGCATGCCCTATATGCATTTGCATTTATATGTGTGTGTGGTACACTTTCAGGGATGTTACATGCACCTTTTGTGGTGCATTAGGTAACCCAATCAAATGAATAAGCTGCCTTAACACAACACAGATTATCATGCAGCATAACAGGCCTTATGCCTCGTACACACGACCGGTTTTCCCGTCTGAAAAACTGTGATAAGAGCTTTTAGCCGGGAATCCCGGCCGTGTGTATGCTCCATCTGAGTTTTTCCGACGGAAAAACTGCCGGACAAAAAAAGAGAGCAGGATCTCTTTTTTCCCGTCAGGAAAGAATCCTACCAGGAAAACCATTCGTCTGTATGCTTTTCCAATGGGAAAAAAACACGCATGCTCGGAAGCATAGAACTTCATTTTGTCGGCTCGTCGTAGTCTTTTACGTCACCGCGTTCTTGGCAGTCAAAAGTTCACCAGACTTTTGTGTGACTGTGTGTATGCAAGGCAGGCTTGAGAGGAATTCCGTTGGGAAAACCATTGGTTTTTTTTCAGATGGGAAAACCGGTCGTGTGTACGAGGCATTAAAGTGGTTCTAAAGGCTGAAGGTTTTTTATCTTAATGCAGTCTAAAAAACCTTCAGCGTGCATCAGCCCCCCTCAGCCCCCTAATACTTACCTGAGCCCCATCTCGATCCAGCGATGTTGCACGAGAGACTCGGCTGTCCGGGACTCTCCCTCCTGATTGGCTGAGACACAAAGCAGGCCCCATTGGCTCCCGCTGCTGTCAATCTAAGTCAGTAAGCCAATGAGGAGAGAGAGGGGGCAGAGACACACAGAGCAGCAGCTCAGCTCAGATGCCCCCATAGAAAGCTGCTTGCTGTGTGGGCACTCGGCAGGAGGGAGGGGCCAGGAGCGCTGGCAAGAGACCCCGAGAAGAGGTGGATCTTGGCTGCTCTTGCAAAACCACTGCACAGAGCAGGTAAGTATAAAACTTTTGTTATTTTAAACAACAAAAAACAAGACTTTAGTATCACTTTAATGCACTTGCACTAGCACACTGCAATTGTGTCAATGGGCCCTTAAAAAATCATATAAAAACTGTCCTGTATATTTTAAGCTTAAAGTGGTTATAAACACTTACACACCACTTTTACCTACAGGCAGTGGCAGCCCGTCCATAGGGGGCGCATGGGCGCCGCCCCCCCCTCCCAGGCAGTCACAAAAAAAACAAAAAAAACAATTTTTTTTTTTTAAAACTGTCCCTTTAAGAATTTTTTTTTTTTAAAACGGTCCTTTAGATTTCTTTTGCTGGGCGCCGGACGCAATGAATTGTGGGAAATGCCACGTCTATGCAATCATGAGATTGCAGACAAGGCACTTCATTTGCAGGCTTTAAACCTGCCTTGCGGCGCATTCGATCGCGCTGATCAGCATCCGCCCGCGCCGTAGTATGTATTACTACGGCCGGGTGCTTTGAGTGACACTAGAGTTACGTCACTTCCGGTTTTCAGTGTGCCAAAGCGCCCAAGCGGAGGAAACATGAGAAGCGGCTCCTCCACCGCTGCTGCTGCCTGCTGCCCACTGAAGGAGGTGAGACACACAGGAGAGGACACCACAGCCCGGTAAGTGCCGGACCTCCCGCGGAGAAAGGGGGGGGTGGTGTTTTCTGAGTTTTGTTAGCAGGGGGTGACAGATGTACACATGTAAGGGGCCCCAGCTTGTCAACAGTACTGTCCCCACTACAGCTCACTCCTGGGGCTTGGTCAGCAGCAGCGTCATTACATCTAAATACATACACTGCCTGGCATGTGTATGTATTTAGAAGATCTGAGCCTTACAATCTCCTGCACTCACTCTGTGCCCTCTAGCACTCCGATCCTCCCCCCTTCCCCCCACCCCGATCTCCAGTGCCCCACTGTCAGAAGCCAGAGCTGGAGCATAGCCTATGCTGAGTCTGACACTGCAGAGAGGGAGGTGAGCTGAGCTGTGGTCTGAGGAAAGTTTGTGCAGATAAGCAGGTGGCCTTTCATGTCGGGATATAGGATGGATTTGTTTGCAAGACATGAGATAAGTAGTGTCAAAGAGGAGAGGAGTGTGTGCCTGGGGTGGGGGGAAGGGGGGAAGTCTGCAGTCTCCCCATAGCTGGTACACATCCCCCAATCAGGCACACATCACTGCATAAGCACCCCCCAATCACTCTGTGTGTCCAGATAATGTGACTGTAATTTATGACCATTCCACTTCACCCTTATATATCTATGGAATAACAATCCTCAATAAACAGAGCATAGCACAGTGTTCACAGCTATTTGCATGGTAACACTATTGTATGAACACTGATTATTTCATGAATAATTTCTGTTTATGGAGGTTTGTTATTTTGTGTTTACTCATCACAGGCTCAGTTCACACTTACAGGTTGTATTTTTCACATGTCACGTGTAGGGCAGTGTGTTCATTTCATTCCGTGGGCTGTCTGGCCAGTAAGCTGGCCCTGGGGAATGTTGGTGGTCAAGCTGGGGGAGGCCAGGCCTAAAGCTGTGTAAGGGGCCCCAACATTTTTCATGGCTGTAAAAAAAAAAACGGAAAATCTGCGCCAATAATCAAATATTTCAATAGTATCCAGGGGCTGATAAGCAAAAAGCAGTGCACACTGGACAGAGGCACCAGCTACTAGATACTAAAAATATCAATAATTTGTAGAAAAATAATGATAAAAAAGTCCAGATAAGTGCCCAAATGATGCCATTAGAAACCAGAGCCAGACTTATCTGGACTCATTTGGGCACTTATCTGGACTTTTTTTATCATTATTTTTCTACAAATTATTGATATTTTTAGTATCTAGTAGCTGGTGCCTCTGTCCAGTGTGCACTGCTTTTTGCTTATCAGCCCCTGGATACTATTGAAATATTTGGTTATTGGCACAGTTTTTTCTGTTTTTATTTTTATTGTGTTTATTCCACCATTGCTGCTGCCTTTTTGTTTATTCATTTATTTATTTAATTTGATATTAGCGCAGTTTTTTTTATTATATATTTTTCATGGCTGCCCTGCTCGTTAGTCCAGAAGGGGGGCCGGGCACCTGCAGGAGAGGAGAGCCGAATGTTCTGCCTTCTTTCTGGTGTTTAACCCCTGCAGCGCTGCTGGCTTTCTTCCTTTCAGGATTCAGAAAGGGGAGAATGTGCCAGGAGACAGCCTTGTTCTGCAGGTATTGTGCAGGAATGTTATCAGTGTGCCCCGATCCCCGCTGGGGGGGGGGGAATTGCTGTCAGTTTGTCCTGTGAGCCCCGAGCCAGTGTGCTGCGATCCGGGGGGAGGGGGTGCTGTTATCGTGTCCTCCACCAGTGTGTGGATGCTGACAGTATGCTGCGAGATCAGTATATGTGATGCTGCTGATCTATATACTATATCTGTAATGCTGACCTATATACCCTGATCTGTGATGCTGAGCTGTATACTCCTGACACTATATGGGTGGAAGCAAGTGAAATACAGGGGACGGAGTGGGTTGATTCTATAAGGGGTGGGGCTTATGAGAAATGGGAGGGGTCAAAAAAGAAGGGTGGGGTCTGGCGCCCCCCGATCCTAAAACTTCACCAGCCGCCACTGCCTACAGGTAAGCCTTATGATAGGTACTGGTAATATCTCCTAAACCTGCACGGTTTAGGAGATATTTACCATCAACGCTTGCGCCGACATCATCGACGCATGCGCACTAAAGAAAGGGCACGACCGTGACCGTTGGCTCCCGAATGGACCCTAAATGTATTTCCTTATTTGGGTTATCCTTGTTGGATTTTCTTATTTGTGTAGTAGCCTCTTTTTAGAATGGCTTGCTTTCTAAAATTACCAAAGTATAAAATAAAACTACAATCTTTTTTCTCCATGTCACCTGAACTGTACTGTAAAGAAGAACCATTTGTTTTATTAAAAAAAAAAAAAAAAAGCTTTTTTATTGCTTTGTTCCTTTTGAATGAAATAAAAGCTTATTGTATTTGCAAAATAAATAATTGCCTGTCCATGTTTAAAGACATTTTACACTCTAGCTCCACTAGCCTTCGTTAACCCTTCGTAAATCAGTGACTCTCTCTTCCTTTGTAATTCAAATAATGTACGATCCCATCACAACCCCACTATTTATGTCCATGTGTTTCTTGTTCCAGGCAAACAATATGAGATGTTTTTTCTTATTCTTTGTCCACGTGTAATCTCTGAGTTCCAGCCAATATCCATATAAAGACCTTGTAAACTATATTGACATTAATATTAGGCCTCCATTGTCCAACCTGCATGCCTTTTAATGCATTTTATGTGATAACTCGCAAAGGTTTTGTGTCTTCTTGCCTACAGAAGAAATTTCAATTCCCTTTGTGACTGCTGTGTGATGTCACCAGCAAGCTGAGCATTCATTTGACTTTGTAGAAGGTCTGTAATCTGATACTAGGATTGTCACACATGTCATCCTTCACTTCTTATCAGAGTTGTTCTTCTGGTTGTAAGACATCTTCTGTCAAATCAAATGCAGATTAACGTTAGTATATTCCATCTTCAAAATAAGTCCCACTGTGTGCAGATTCCTGTGATGATACATAGCATCCATTTATTTCTCTGACAGAGCGAAATGTCCTCACCTATCCTCCACATCTCTGTCCCTTCTTAACTTTTTTTTAGAGCAATGCTTGATCATGCTTGTTGTGTCATTTATAGCTTGCAATATATATATACAGTTTCAATTTCTGAGAAGTTATAGCATTGCAATAATGTAAACATGTTAAGGCAGACTAATCTTACATTTTAAATGTAACACCAATATTTATTTATTGCAGGTACTTATTTATTTCAATTTTACATATATATTGTGCATTCAGATCAGTCCCTGACCTCAAGGGGCTTACAATCTAAGGTCCTTAAAGTGGTTGTAAACCCACTCTGACAACTTGCACCTACAGGTAAGGCTAGATTAAAGCTTACCTGTAGGTGCAAGAAATATTTCCTTAACCTACACGGTTAAGGAGATATTTGCAGAAAACACTGCACTGATGTCTACGGTGCACGCGCGCCGTAGACAACGGCACAGGCGCACACTGAGCGTCCCGGTTTTCTGATTGGGACATGCTAGTCCCACGCACATGCGCGGGATCGTGCCGGTCCTGCGCGCATGCGTGGAAGTGATGTTATTGCCGCTCCGGCCAGTCACAGATACATGGAAGGGACTTGAAAGCAAGATGGCGGCGGCGGCGGAGGGGAACGAGGAGCGCTTCGGGGGAATCGATCTAAGGTAAGTCATTCAAAATGAGCTAGTATGCTATGCATACTAGCTCATTATGCCTTTCTCTTGCAGGGTTTTAGAAAAAAAAAAAAAAAAGACGGTTTACTTCCTCTTTAACTCACATTTATACTAGGGCCAATTTAGACAGGAGCCAATTAACCTATCAGCATGTCTTTGGAATGTGGGAGGACCGGAGTACCCAGAGGAAACCCCACGCAGGCACAGGGAGAACATGCTAACTTTGTGCGGGCAGTGATAGGTATTATTTGCATATACTGTAATTCCACACAACCTTACCATAGTAAAATGTCCATAGCATCATAAAAACATGGTGTACAGTGCCTTTATAAAGTATTCATACCCCCTGAAATTTTCCAAATTTTGTCATGTTGCAACCAAAAATGTATTTTATTAACCAGCGTACAGTATAGAATGCCTGACATCAGTGACTCTGTACTAAAGAGGGTTACAGGACCTCCCCACCCAAGACACAGTATGACCCCAGCTTGGAATGAAGATATTGTTACTTGTTATCTTGTTATTGTGTTATACTACACAAACGGTATACTTTGTACCTTATTTTTTCTGAAAAGTTAATAAAAACTATTGAAACTAAAAATTAATTTTATTGGGATTTTATGTGATAGACCAACACAAAGTGGCACATAATTGTGAAGTGGATGGAAAATTATAATTGGCTTTCAACATTTTTTACAAATAATTATGTGAAAAGTGTGGCGTGCATTTGTATTCAGCTGTCCTGAGTCAATACTTTGTAGAACCATCTTTCGCTGCACTTACAGCTGCAAGTCTTTTGGGGGATGTCTCTACCAGCTTTGTATATCTAGAGAGTGACATTTTTGTATTCTTCTTCGCAAAATAGCTCAAGCTCTGTCAGATTGGATGGAGAGCATCTGTAAACAGCAGTTTTCTAGTCTTGCCACAGATTCTAAATTGGATTTAGGTCTGGACTTTGACTGGGCCATTCTAACACATGAACATCAAATACTTTGATCTAAACCATTCCATTGTAGCTCTGGCTGTATGTTTATGGTTGTTTTCATGCTGGAAGGTGAACCTCCGCCCCAGTCTTAAGTCTTTTGCAGATTCTAACAGGTTTTCTTCTAAGATTGCCCTGTATTTGGCTCCATCCATCTTCCCATCAACTGTGATCAGCTCCCCTGTCCCTGCTGAAGAAAAGCATCCCCACAACATGATGCTGCCACCACCATGTTTCATGGTGGGGATGGTGTGTTCAGGGTGATGTGCAATGTTTGTTTTCCACCTTCTTCCACATGTTTGCTGTGTCCCCCACATGGCTTCACACAAATTGCAAAAATAACTTATGGCTTTCTTTCAACAATGGTTTTCTTCTTGCACTCTTCCATTAAGGCCATATTTGTGGAGTTCATGACTAAGGGTGGATACAAACTACAATTTTCTGTAGATTTTTTCCATCAGATTTAACAACACCATATAATATGAGGTCCAACCATAAGAGTTTCAAGTTGTATGCAATCAGGCAGGCCCTTGCACTACATGGTTTTGGTAAATCTAAAGGAAATCAAACAATAAAAGTTGCATAGTGTGTATGGGGTCTAATAGTTGTCCTTTAGACAGATTCTCCCACCTCAGCTGGGGATCTCTGCAGCCCCTCCAGAGTTACCATGGGCCTCTTGGTTGCTTTTCTGATGAATTCTCTTTGCCCGGCATGTCAGTTTAGGTGGACGGCCGTGTCTTGGTAGGTTTGCAGTTGTGCCATACTCTTTTCATTTTTGGATGATGGATTGAACAGTGCTCTGTGAGATGTTTAAACCTTGGGATATGTTTCTATAACCTTACCCTGCTTTAAACTTCTCCTCAATATTATCCCTTAATTGTCTGGTGTGTTCATTTGCCTTCACGATGCTGATTGTTCACTTAAGCCCTGTACACACGATCGGATTTCCTATGGATTCTAATCCGATGGATTTTTCCATCGGAAATCCGATGAAGCCGACTTCCATCAGTCTTGCCTTCACACCATCAGTCAAAAATCCGACCGTCCCAAACGCGGTGACGTAAAACACTACGACAAGCTGAGAAAAATGAAGTTCAATGCTTCTGAGCATGCGTCGACTTGATTCTGAGCATACATGGTTTTTTTGTCTGATGGAGTTCCACACAGACAATCCGAATTTGCTATTGTTTTTTTTCCCATCGGATAAATTTAAAACATGTTCTATTTTTTCTCACCTATGGAAAAAAGACCGATGGGGCCCATACACGATCGGTTTGTCCGATGAGAAAAGTCCATCGGACTGTTTTCATTGGTAAAACCGATCGTGTGTACACGGCATAAGGTTCTCTAACAAACCTCTGAGGGCTTCACAAAACGGATGTACTTTTACTAAGATTAAATTACACACAGGTGGACTCTATTTACTAATTGGGTGACTTTTGAAGGCAATTGGTTCCACTAGATTTTAGTTAGGGGTATCAGAGTAAAGGGGGCTGAACACAAATTCACCCCACACTTTTCACATATTTATTTGTAAAAAAAATTGAAAACCATTTATCATTTTCTTTCAACTTCACAATTATGTGCCACTTTGTGTTTGTCTATTACATTAAAACACAATAAAATACATTTACGTTTTTAGTTGTATCATAACAAAATGTGGAAAATGTCAAGGGGGGTGAATACTTATTCAATGGACTGTATAAGAGGAGGTGAAGATAAGTGTAACTTTTTGCAGGGTCAGACTCAATACCAAATATTAGCTTACAACTTTGACTTGAGATTTGAGTAGTGGAATGTCCACTGCTCACACATGATAAATAATAGAACAAACATTATTTGTAACAAACTCCCACTGTTTTAAAATAATAATGCCTTTTCTTTGGATCGAGACAATTTTTTAATATTTATCAGCCATAGGATATAAAATATGGGAAATTATTATATACTTCAAACAGCATAAAATCTAAAACAAAAAAGATATTAATAACCAACTATAAAAAAAATTCATTGTGATGACATTGTGAAAACATTCAGCTCTCACACCAAACTAAAACTGTGAATCATATTGATGAAAAATCAGTAATCAATATTTGTCAGAAAAAACTCTACATAAAATCAGTACATAAAGTACATCAGTACATAAACAATATACTGTATAAAATGAACTATAAACGTTATTATAAACCTGGGAAAGAATGAAGCATTCACTTGTTACTTACCATGATTGCCTCTGCATCCAGTGGCGAAAATCTGTCCCTAACTATGGTTAATCACTCCATGTGCAATTATATGTGTACAGCTATTCATTAGTAGAGGCTTCCAAGCCACAGCTGTATGCATAACCAAGAAGACCCAGGAATCCACTTGTAGCACCCTCTAGTGTGTGCTAGAATTTAGTACAGGGAATTGTAGGGTTTAGAGTAGGTAAAATATAGTTGGGCTCAGAGCTAGGTCTGAACCATGGAATCTGGGTCAGAGTTCAGTAAAGTTCAGGGCTGAATGACTCACCCTGGCAGCCCTGTGGTGCCTCCCTTGGTCTAGAAGGTTGGAGAATCTTCTATAATTAGTGGGTGGAGGTTAGGAGTAGCTGCCTTGAATATTTATGAGGCCTCGGTCAATTCCCAGTAGTGGACTTGCAAGTGGCAAAGCTTACCTCATAAATAGACATGAGCCATGCCAGCAAAGTAGTCAGATGAAAGATGGAGATACAGTGTTGAGAAGGCTGTCAGTTGCCTTCAGGGGTATCCCCCAGTCTGGGCCGGGGCTCAGGTGCTGGAAGGATCCTTCTAAAACACACAAGAGGAGGCTTTCCCGGAGGCATGGGAGCAAAAGAGGACAGAGTTAGTAGCAACACTTTTGGGGACAAACAAGGGAGGGAGACTGCCATATGTAGCCAGCCTTCCTGAAGACAGCAATGTTCTTAAGTCTTCATACTACCCTGAGAGATCTCCTGAGAGTCAGCTGGGTGGGCTGGTGAAGAGTCAGTCGGGAGGACTAATGTGAGAGTTAGCCTGGAGGGCTAGTGAAAAGGGAGCTGCAGCCAGATGGGGTGGCAGTGCCTGAAGAGGAGGTGCTGGGATCAGAAGTCACAGAGGAGAAGTACAGGCTGTTTCATGAGTTCCTGACTGTAAAGGGCTATTGCTAAAATCTGACTGGAAGCCTGTCACATTTTTCTGCAGTGATTCAGCTGGAGCAAGCAAGTGTGTGCAGGAGGCAAGAGAAGGAGATGGTATAAAGACTGTATATAGGAAGATGCCCCTGAAATTTTTGTTGAAAGTTTTGGTGAAGTCAAGTGGGCATCCCATAACCTCCCATTCCCATCCAAGTTATTAACCCTCAAGACAACATAATAACAAAAGCAAAGTCACAAAATGTTCTCTGACTCTGGGTGCTTGTGAAGATTCGGTGTGCCCCGCTGTTCATAAGCAGTCCCTACGGGGGGGGGGTGATACACACTGATTCTTGCTGCAGAAATCTGCTGTACTCCCCTAATCCCACATGTGTATGGGGCCTTAAGCTGGCCATAGATGGATGTAGGGTCAGCACAAGCAATAGGCAGCTTAAGCAGCCGCCTGAGGGCACCAGGAGGGGGAGGGCAGTGAAATCTAAATCCAGAGCCCAGTATGTGAAATCCAGAGCAGAGCCCAGCATCAAAAGAACTGGGGGACACTCCAGTGATTTGCCCAGCAGGAGCACACTGGTGTGAGCACCAGTGGCACCTGCCTTGCAGCTTGTTCGGGGTGTTTTGGGTCCCACACTAGCACACTGAAGGCACACTGTGCAGACCACGCTGAATATTCAACATGAGACTTTCAGGGGAGGAAACACAGGGAAGGGGGCAAGTTGTAGTAATTTTTTTTTTTGTTTACAAACTTTTTTATTGTGTACAAAATAATGGTACAAACATTATGTCATGACATCAAAGTTGTAGTAATTTGGGGCTGTAAGAGGCTATTGTATGTGCTAGGGGGTACTTTGGGAGGGGAGGGGACTTGTGCTGGGGGTCAGATTTTATATCCAACCCACCTTCAAGTACAAGTCCTCTCCCCTTCCAAAGTACCCCCTAGCACATAGAATATCCTTTTAGACCCCAAAATCAAAGAGATGCTGGCTGCTACAAAGGGGACAAACATGGTGTCTGGAACCCTGGGCACCTCACTAGAGATTCAGGGCAATTGCCCCAGGTACCCATACTAGTGCCCCCCGCCAGGCAAGTAAGTGGAGCCAAGTGCCAGAACTTTTTTCGCCACTGGGCTCTAGGACTCAGTGCCAGTTCCCACCACAAATTACACAGGAATGCTCTGTGCATTTCCTGTGTGATTCTCATGCCTCCTTGCAATTTCAGCCCATTCATTTGAATAGGCTGAAACTGTGCTGGTCCACACCAAGTGTTTCTGCACACACTACTTTACAAAACACACAACAACCAGATCGTATGGTAGTTCTGTACCATACGATCTGGTGCAGGCAAATACACTGTGTTTGCAACCTGCATTTGGGGAGTCGTTAGGTTGACACCCACTGAGGATGGCAACGTGTATTTCCCTCATGGCATTCTGGTGTGAACAGGCCCTTGGTCTGGATGCATGGGAGTTTGTTCATATCTCAGAAAAGGTCCCACCAAAATCAGGACAGTTGGGAAGTATGGATTTGTATTAGAAAGGGGGAGGATTTGTATTTGGAGGGGGGGGGGTTACTGGGAAGGGAAGGGGGATTTGGGTAGAAAGATTTGTGTCAGAACTGGAGAGAGAACTTGTGCTGGTGTGGAGGATTTGGGAGAAAGAGGATTTGTGCTGGGAAGGGGGATTGGTAGGGATTTGAAGTATTTGAAGAAACATCTTTCATGCTGCACCCCATTACTAATACGGGCACAATGTGAAGGATGTCCGAGTGCCGCTGTAGACAGTGGGGGTGGGGGTTGCATTGTGGAGGGGAGGGGGGTGGTAGAAGGATGGTGGGGGGCACCAAAATGCACCTTTGCCTATGTAGACAAAAATCCTTGCACCGCCACTGGATGGATGGAAAGTCGGCCAGTTCAGCAGGGTCCGACCGAATTTTAATCCATCTATGGGCAGGCTGTTTGACTTCTGTACAACCAGCCTGTCCAGGTTTTTCACCTAATCAGTGCCACCAGCTATAGCCAGCAACACTGATCATTGTATTTTGCCTTTTGAGGAAGGCTCCCCATTGGCAGAACACAGTAGCGCTGTGGGAGTGACCCCCCATCCACATCGAATGTGTGGATGGGAGAATTGTCACAATTTTTTTCGTTCAACCTATTGGTTAAATGAAAAAAATGCATAATGTATGGCCTGCCTTACACATCTGCATCATCTGCAATCTCCTAATTAGAAAAACAGAAGAGCAATGGAGAAAAAGTTGAAGTGGCTCACAGAGTCTGCCCCTTTTGTAATATTTGTAATTCTTGTAGTAAAATACCTCCTTGTACTCTTTGTTTCTTGTACATTTTGGCCTATGATTCCTGATTAAAGACATTCTGCTACTGGCCAGTTTACACTGCTTTATCCTCTGCAGTATTTTATTTCTTGTAGTACAGTTCTAGGTTGTGATTGTTGTCTTTAGTAAATGTGGGTCAGCCTTGCTATTTAAAAGTGTCCTGATTCTCTGGAGATGTCCACTGCTGCTTCACTTCTGGAATCAAGTAATGGATGTCTATTTAAAACTGACAGATGTCCATCTGGGGGTTGACCCTGCAGCCTTTCTCTTCCATCTTACCCCCTTAACAGCAAAGAGGTACAAACATTCGCTCTTGATCCATCTCTTGAATGTGGCCAAATCCTACATTCCCCTTTACTTGAGACAAATAGACTGAGCATGATAGAAGGCACAAGGAGTCATGGGAACTCTAGTTCGCTGTGGGAGTTGCCGATGCTAGCACAAAGTAAGGAAATGACATGCCAATTCTGAAAAACTCCTCCCACCATCACTAGCATTATCTTTCTGTCCTCTATCTTAGGAGATTTTCCTCAGTCTCAGAGAAAATCGATGGGAAAAACGAGGAACGGCTTGTTACCCTACACACGGCCGTTTTTCCCGTCATTTTTTCTCTTGGTCGAGAAAAACGACCGTCTGTAGGCTCCCTGCCAGTGTTTCCCTATGGGAAAACTGCCGCGTAAAAAAATGCAGTGAATCACGACGAGAAAAATTAGAGCATGTTCTAAATTTTTCTCGTTGTGATTAATGCCGTTTTTCTCGTCTGGAAAAATGACCAAAAGCTCACATACGGTAGTTTTTCTCGTCAAAGAGAAAAAATTTAATTTTTCCCGACGAGAAAAATGGTCGTGTGTACGCGGCATAAGGGATTCCTTGTCATGGACCTCACCTACAATTCCCAAGAGTACCAACTAGCTTCTTATCTCTTTGATGGTGAATCACAGGCAATAAATGTGAAACCTAACCTTATCTTGGCATACTTGTTAAGTTAGCAGTTTCATTGCTTACCATGAATGCTGAAAGATTCTGACCGATCTGTCGTTCAGCAGATCGGTCAGTAGGCATGGATTATAGCCTTGCATATAGTATGTTTTTGGCTTTATTTTTTTCTCTTTTACTAATCTTCATCAAACTGTTATTGATTTATCACGCCTTGATACATGTTTTGTGGTACACGCATATTGTATCCATATTGATCCACCCATTTCCATCCCGTCCTTGTACAAATTTAAACTTTAACTTAAGAATGAAAAAAAAATGTCCTGAAGCTGGCCAATGCATTACACTGCTATATTATCTGCAGTCTTATAATTCTGGAGAACTTGATAAAAAATTGGCCAGCAGAAAGTTTTGCATCAGTGAGAACAGTGCTACAGGGAACTACTGCCCAATTTCCATTTGCCAGACAAAGTGGGTCTGTTACTGTTTGAGGAAAAAGTATGTGTTACTGCTAAAGCTACCTGAAAATTTACTTTTTTTTCAAACAAAAATTGTCTGTTTATTATCCTTGAAAAATGTACAGGATTTAAAGTGTGGATCCACTGAACTTCGGACAAGATTTTGCTTGGTGGATTTAACCCTGCAGATTTGCCTATAACAAAACCACTTATCTAATATCCTTTTTTTACCTACACATAATAATCTCATATATTACACAAATAAGCATAAAAACTCTCCAATAATTTATTTTAATTTCTGTTTTTATTCCTAATATTAGTTTCCACTGGCTCATAACATTTTGTTTATGGTTTTCAGATAATGGTTTATAGTACATCTCTCCAATGCTGACAGTTAATAAACATATAAGTTTTCATATTTTTATTCACCATGCTTCATTATGGAGATAAAAATAATTAACCTTTTGCTCTTGGTCAGTGCTTTAGATCCATGCGTCATTACCATATATTGAATTCTGTTCCAGGAAATATATTGTCATATAATGAAAGAGGGAAATGGATTTATATTCTAAGAGACCACAGGCAGATTACATTTACATAATAAAAATGCCATTGCCAATATATCATTAATAAAGTTGATATGGATTATGTAATTTATGAATACACATTTACAAGTGCAAAGTACTTTTAATATGAAAAATGAAAAGCACATTTCATATTTTTCTGCTGTTCTTGGCTTATCTCTTGAATAATAGTTAGTACTCTTAATTATTTTATAAAAAGCAAAGATTTGAAAAATATGTACAATATCTCTCAAAAGTGAGTACACCCCTCACATTTTTGTAAATATTTTATTATATCTTTTCATGTGACAACAAGAAATGACACTTTGCTACAATGTAAAGTAGTGAGTGTACAGCTTGTATAACAGTGTAAATTTTCTGTCCCCTCAAAATAACTCAACACACAGCCATTAATGTCTAAACTGCTCGCAACAAAAGTGAGTACACCCTTAAGTGAAACTGTCCAAATCGGGCTCAATTAGCCATTTTCGCTTGCCGGTGTCATGTGACTCGTTAGTGTTACAAGGTCTCAGGTGTGAATGAGGAGCAAGTGAGGTAAATTTGGTGTTATCACTCTCACAGGCCTTGCCATGGTCGACCAAAGAAGTTGAGTGCACATGCTCAGCGTCATATCCAGAGGTTGTCTTTGGAAAATAGACATATGAGTGCTGCCAGCATTGCTGCAGAGGTGGAAGGGGTGGGGGGTCAGCCTGTCAGTGCTCAGACCATACTCCACACACTGCATCAAATTGGTCTGCATTGCTGTCGTCCCAGAAGGAAGCTTCTTCTAAAGATGATGCACAAGTAAGCCCACAAACAGTTTGCTGAAGACAACGAGACTAAGGACATGGATTACTGGAACCCTGTCCTGTGGTTTGATTAGACCAAGATAAACTTATTTGGTTCAGATTGTGCCAAGCATGATACTGAAACAAAAAAGAAAGGAATTCGCTGCTCCAGGTGTGATTTCTAAGTCTGATGGAGTGTTCTGATGAGTTCCAGCCCAGGCCCGCCTCTGAAAATGGTATCAAGAAAAGAAGACATGGCTGCACATCGTGAAATTCCAATTGCCGTTTATTGGTAAGACACCAAAATCACACCATGGGACACCAACAGAGGTCCCGGTAAACGCATTTCACACAATGAAGTTGTGCTTAATCATGTTCGTGCGTGGTGGCAACCAGGTGAGGACTACAAAGACAAGTATGTCTTGCCTACAGTCAAGCATGGTGGTGGGAATGTCTTGGTCTGGGGCCGCATGAGTGCTGCTGGCACTGGAGAGCTACAGTTAATTGAGGGAACCATGAATGCCATATCAGTATTCCCACATGATATCAACCCCAAACACACCTCCAAGATGACCACTGGCCTGGCTAAAGAAGCTGAGGGTAAAGGTGATGGACTGGCCAAGCATGTCTCCAGACCTAAACCCTATTGAGCATCTATGGGGCATCCTCAAATGGAAGGAGGAGCAGTGCAAGGTCTCCAACATCCACAAGCTCTGTGATGTCATCATTGAGGAGTGGAAGAGGACTCCAGTAGTAACCCGTGAAGCTCTGGTGAACTCAATGCCCAAGAGGGTAAAGGCAGTGCTGGAAAATAATGGTGGCCACACAACATATTGACACTTTGGGCTCAATTTGGCCATTTTCCACTTAGGGGTGTACTCACTTTTGTTGCCAGCGGTTTAGACATTAATGGCTGTGTGTTGAGTTTTTGTGAGGGGACAGCAAATTTGCACTGTTATACAGCATGAGGAAATGGTTTGGGACTTTGTGTAAAGCATGCAGCTGAATGGGCAACATGGACAAGGAGTGTGTGGCAAATGTATATTACAGGGTATCATCACATTCTGTCAAGTCATAACAATGTATCATAAAATAGACAAAATACATGAAAAATAAATATAATTGACTATATAAAAATCATAAAGTAAAATAGTAGCATAACAGCACATGAATTGATGAAATTTACATTTTAAAAACACCATACTCTAAAATCCATGTTCACATTGTTATAACAGAACCATACTACCTTGGTATAGGCCAGTAAAACATAATCAATAAAAACGTGGGTAACACTCTTAAATTGTCTGATCATAGTATTAGCATCTATAGAGCTCGACACGTTTCATGGATAATTTCCAATCTTCAGGAGCAGATGCGGAAAACAATGTCTATAAAAATATTGTAAAGTTATAATGGGTTTGGACAAAAGAGAGGAACTAGGGAAAAATAGAAAGGATAATATCCATAGATCACCCATTCATACTTACAGAACCTATGAGTCTCCCTTCCCCCACTTGTTCTGTTGTGGTATGGTTCTGTTACAACAATGTGAACATGGATTCTAGAGTCTGGTGTTTTTACAATGTCAATTTCATCAATACACGTGCTGTTGTGCTACTATGTTACTTTGTGATTTCTATGTAATACAGTAAATTATATTTATTTTTCCTGTATTTTGTCTGTTATTATACATTGTTAGGACTTGACAGAATGTGATGATGATACCCTGTAATATACATTTGCCAGACACTCTTTGTCCATGTTGCCCATTCTGCCGCATGCTTCACACAAAGTCCCAAGCCATTTCCTCATGCTAGTAGCAATTAAGGAGGGAGGCACTCAACGTTCTATGTCTTGGCCTCTTATAAGGTCCCAAACTCTTTTTTCTTTACAAAGTGTAATTTCTTCAGTGCTGTCACATGAAAAGGTATAATAAAATATTTACAAAAATGTGAGGGGTGTCACACTTTGTGAGATACTGTGTGTGTGTATATATATATATATATATATATATATATATATATACACACACACAGTATGTATATATTATACCTAATTTATCTTCGCTGTATAAGCCCTGTTGCTTACTGTAATCCAACAGTTAGAAAAATATGGACCCTGCTGTATGGGAATTTTGTCATAAACTAATATTTTTCACTTTCGTACTTTTGTGTGACCTAAAAGCAACATCCGTAGGAGACAGAGAAAAAAGTCACAGAAATACAGGAATTGTTTTGTGACTACTGCCATGAATGTCCTTCCTGTAATTAACCTCAGCTCATGTTTGCGAATCAGCTTTGCCCTGTAAAAGGGACTTGATTTCTATTATACAATGACAAGATGAATCATTGCAAAGGAATGTTTATCTCAGACTAATATTTTCAGACCTGAGAGACACTTTTGTCAAAGGATTTTCACATGGTCAGTGAATAATGCCATGGTATTTTTTTTCTATATCCATCCACATGAGTCTGCATGACAAAGCTTCTAATTACGGGCTGCAAAATGAAATAAAAATAAACATTTCAGCTCTTCTAACCTCAAATTGGTGGGTCTAGAAATGATTGCAGCCACTAACTAATCTTCCACTGTAATATGTGCAAAAAAATACAGTAGAAGAAAAACATTTTTTGAGTTTCAGATTTGCTGTTACCATGGATTTCAGGTGAACCCTGTATGTTTAAGTTTCACAGTTTCCGGATTCTTCCTTCCAGGTTTATAGAAACCAGTTGTCTTCAACTGCTACTAATGAATCCTCTTCGGCCTCGTACACACGGCCGGTTTTCTTGGCAAGAAAACTGCTGGGAGAGCTTTTTGCCGAGAAAACCGTTTGTGTGTATGGTTTCTCGTCGGGAAAACTGCCGGGAATCTTGACGAGAAAAATAGAGAACCAGCTCTCTATTTTCTCATCGGGATTCTCGGCGGCCTGTTTCCCGACGAGAAAACCGTGCATGTGTACGAGGCTTGTATGCTTACCTGTCCCCAGGTAAGCCCATGCATGCTCGATGAGACTTCGACGCATGCGCGGTAGCTTACAAGGGTAGTGTAGGGTGAAGCAAGTTGGCGGCAACGGCATTGAATGTGACGAGCGCATGCTCGTCGTAGTCGATGACGTCACTGTGTTTTTGCCATTCAAAAGAACGGCAGTTCTTTTGAATGTGCGTGTGCACACAGGGCTTGGCAAGAAAAGCTTGCCAGGAATTCTCGCCCGTGTGTACAGGGCTTAACTCTTAATTCTCCTCTTCTGCGAATTCCACCATATCCTCTTAAATTGGCAATATGAAGTCAGTGAAATTATTTCATTGCATGATCACTGACTTGCTGCGGGAGAATGATCTTAGATATATGCAACCTTTCCTCCTTTCAGATATTGAGGATGCGGAAAATAGCACCATAATCCTAGCGGGAGGAAACCTGGCAGAAAAATTTAGTGCATGGCCATGCAGCAGCTCATGGTCCAGTGCCTAGAGTCAAGGATGATCGTGCATCAGTGTGAATTAATGTGCATGCCTGTCACTGGCTTTTAGCTCTAAGAACCCCATTTAAATCACAACACAACTAAGGATAATTTCTAAGTGGTCATCAGCTCTTGTGACTAATGATCAGACCCGCATCCTAATATCCTGCATTTGACCAAGCTGGCCTTATAATGCTTCTTTATCCTAATCCTCTGTTGCTGAAGTTGGCCTTTGTTCTGAATATTGCTTTCACCTGAGGTATCCCTAGGAACCACCGACATCACAGGGACTTCCAGCCTGTTAGCTGGCAATATTTGGACAGTGATGTCACTGCTATCCCTGTCATTTTCTCCCTGTGATATTACTGATTCTTAAGGAAGCTGGACATTTGCACAAGTGGCATCTCTAAGAACCACTGACGTATTGGAGAATCCCTGCTCCTTTTTAACCCCTTCCATACCGGGCCATTGGAAAATGACGCCGGCAGGAACCCTCTCTCTCTCCGGGTGGGCGTCATATGACATCCTGGGTTTGAGGGGGGATATCTGAATGATGCCTGCAGCTAGAGGCATCATTCAGATATCCTTTTTTAGCCGGCGATCCTGCACACCATAAGAATGATCATAGTGGCGGTTCCGCCGCTTGATCGTTCTTATAGGCAGCGGGAGGGGACATCCCCCCTCCCGCCGCCATCCAGTGCTTCTCTAGGCTCTCCCGTGCCATCGGGGACCCGGAGAGAATCGTCGGCGCCGGTGGTGGGTCACGTGACGAGCATAGAGATGACTGGTGACCAGATGGTCACCAGTCATCTCTATGATCGTCGGAGGCCCGGGCGCGATGTGATGACGTCACGCCCGGGTCCTCAAATGTAAACAAAGCCGCCATTGCGGCTGTAAGTATGAGATCAGTGAATTTTTTTTCAGGATCTCATGCTTTCCAGCCTGGAAGAGAGATGTGGGGTCTTATTGACCCCGCATCTCTCCATAAAGAGGACCTGTCACACACATTCCTATTACAAGGGATGTTTACATTCCTTGTAATAGGAATAAAAGTGACCAAAAAAAAAGTGTAAAAAAAAGTAAAAATAAAAAAAAATAAGTAAAAAAAAAAAAATAATAATACATTTTTTTTTAAAACGCCCGTCCCCAATAGCTCGCGCTTAGAAGCGAATACACACGTAAGTCCCGCCCGCATATGTAAACGCTGTTTAAACCACATATGTGAGGTATCACCACGTGCGTTAGAGCACGTGCAACAATTCTAGCACTAGACCTCCTCTATAACTCTAACCTGGTAACCTGTAAAAATTTTCAAAGCGTTGCCTATGGAGATTTTTAAGTACCGAAGTTTGGCGCCATTCCATGAGTGTGCGCAATTTTAAAGCGTGACATGTTAGGTATCTTTTTACTCGGCGTAACATAAGCTTTCATATTTTACAAAAAAATTGGGCTAACTTTACTGTTTTGTTATTTTTTAATTCATGAAACCATTTTTTTCCCCCAAAAAAGGCGTTTGAAAAAATATTGCGCAAATACAGTGCAAGATAAAAAGTTGCAACGACCGTTATTTTATTCCCTAGGGTGTCTGCTAAAAAAACATATATAATGTTTGGGGGTTCTGAGTAAGGAGAGAAGTGCCAGAATAGGCCCGGTATGGAAGTGGTATAAAAAGCCCTGTATGGAAGTAGTTAAATAAAGGGGCGTGGTACCAGTGACATTACTGTGGCCATATTTGGGCAATGACCACTATCCCTGCCCTTCCCCTTATATAGCTGATGACAGCCCTGGGACCTGTCATTTGGCTAGTGTCATTGTCTGGATTGGTCACATGCACCGGGTTATCAGTTTCTTTTTTCGGCTAATCGTCGTATTGTGGGCATTGTGATTGACAATGGATTTATGAAGGGACATGTTTTGGGGATTTGTTTTTTGTTTTTAAATAAAGGACCTGACAAAAATTTGGGTGCCTTAATTTTTAGGTTACAACTTTTTTTGTAAAGGAGTTGGGGTACTATGTAGGAAGGACCTGTATCTAGGGAGCCCCTTATAATTAGAAGAGGCTTCCAGATTTCAATAAGCACCCCTGCCCGCAATTCCCCACAACCACCAGGCAAGGGTGGTGGGGAATAGGCACTTGTCCTCATAAACAAAACACCCCCCCCCCCATGTTGAGGGCATGTGATCTGTTTTGGTTCAAAGGGTCTGGTATGTGTTTTTTTGGGGGGTACTCTATGCATTAAATTTTTCATTCTTGCTGTAGAATGTGCTGCATTTACAAAGAACAAAATCTACATTTTAAATTTTCAGAAAAAAACATTGACAGCTGTCATTGCCTTCAACTTTGTTTTTAAAAGAAAGTACAGCACACAAGCCCTTCCAAGGGTCCACCAAAATACACAACAGACCCTTTTTAAAAAAAATATTAAAACAAAGAAGCCAGCAATGACAGCTGTCAAAGTCATTTGCTGCAGCAGCACTTTCTGCACATCACAGAGATGCACCCCATTCACTCGCAGGGTTATGGCACATCTCAGACATATTATTTAAAGGAATCGGACATTTTTCCATTCAAGCATTTTAAAATCACTGCTCCTGGCTGAATAGATTTTTAAATATGTTTTTCCCATTCGTACATGTTCCCCAGGACAGTGACCACCTCCTCCTTTCCCCCGTTCTATTTTTTTCACACCCACTTGCCTATTAGGCCTCGTACACACGATCGGATTTTCCGACGGTAATTTAGTGATGACAGACTGTTGGCCTAAAATCCGACCATTTGTACGCTCCATCAGACAATTGTTGTCAGACTTTTCGCCGACAAATGTTGGATGGCAGACTTATAAATTTTCCGCGGATAACAGTCTGTTGTCAGATTTTCCTATCGTGTGTACACAAGTCCGTCAGTAGACATGTGCACTGCCAAAAAATTTGTTCGTTTTCGTTTTCGTTTCATTCGTTTTTTGTGTTTTTTCGTTTTTTGGGTCATTCGTTATGATCGCAATTTGTAAATTCGTACATTCGTAAATTTATACATTCGTAAATTCGTACATTCGTAAATATATATACATTCGTAAATTCGTACATTCGTAAAATTGTAAATTTGTACATTCGGAAATTCGGAAATTCGAAAATCCGAAAACCCGAAAATTCAAAAATCTGAAAAATAACTATTAAATTATAGGTATTGTAATTTCCTTTCAAATTTGGCTGTTAGCGAACGTAACGAATACAAATTTATCTGAAGTTACGCATAACCTGAAATAACAAATGCCACATCTAAACAAATGGAACGGAACAAATTCATAATAAATAATAATATAACGTTTTTATTATTATTATTGTTATTTATTATTATTATTATTAAGTCATTATGTTCCATTCGTTTAGATACGGCATTCATTATTTCGGAAAACAATTTGTAACTTCGTTAAGTTCACTAACAGCCAAATTTGAAAGGAAATTCCAATACCTATAATTTAATAGTTAGTAATAGTTAAGTTATTATTAGTTAATTATTATTTCAGATTTCCGAATTTACTAATTTACGAATTTACAAATTTACGAATGTACGAATTTAAGCATTTACAAATGTACGAATTTAAGCATTTACGAATGTATGAATTTACGAATCTGCAAATGTACAAATTTACGAATGTACGAAACTACGAATTTTCAAATACTCAAATTTACGACTATTCGTTAAACAAGTTTTTGTTAATTCGGATTATTCCGAATTAACGAATTTGTCGAAATTCGTTAAAAAACGATTTGGGAACGAAACGAATTGCATATGTCTATCCGTCAGACAAAAGTCCAAAGTACAAACACGCATTCTAAAGCCCCGTACACATGGTTGGACTTTTTGCCAACAAACTTCATTTTGAGCATGTTTGCCAAAAAATCCGACCGTGTGTACGCTCCATCGGACAAACTTTTTTTGGTTCGGTCTGCAAACAGACAAACTTTTGGCCAACACCGTGTGTACAGAAAAGCATCGGACTTTTGTTCGATGGACAAAACAAATAATGTTAAAATCAAGCAACAATAGCAGAAGTTGACCAAAGGGTGATGGTAAAGAGCAGAAAAACCACGTGATGTTGGAAAAAGTTTTGGGAAAGTTTGCAGAAAAGTCTTGTGGTGTGTATGCTATGGGTGTTCCAGGCCAACTCCGTTCGGACAAAAATCCACAGAGAAGTCAGATGGAAGTCCGACCGTGTGTACGAGGCTTTAGAATCAATGCTCACCAAACACGACATTAGCAAAAGGTGCCCATAGGGTGACGCTCAAGAGATGAAATTTCACGTAGTAGGTCACTACGTTTGTGTTTGTTGGCCGACAATTGTGTGCCATTTGTATACAAGACAAGTTCATGGCCAACGCTCTTCGGACAAAAGTCTGAAGTTTTGTCTGTGGAAAATCCAATTGTATGTACGAGGCTTAAGCCTAGAAAATGGACATTTTCAACTTGACAGATTCAGCTGCCATTGATTTCAATTGGGCTCGGCATTCAAATGCTCTTTGAAGTTCACAGGAACCCACCCTGTCAGCTGTCAAAGAACCACCAATAGAAGCATCCTCCGCCGCTAGCTACTGCCTCATGGTAACCTCTACATGACACTGCAGGAGACAGACTTGAAGGCATCAGTGAAATTAAATTACAGTAAGCATCATAGTTCATTGACACTTCTGCAGGAGCCTGGCATTGTTCTCACGTTTGACTGATTGTAGTTGCAATTCTTTGCAGGTTCCCGTGTAAAAACATAATAGATGCCCATTTCTTTTCCTGCAATGACGTATGTGCATTTAATAAAAACATTTTTTATCCTTTAGGCTGGGTTCACATATGTGCAGCTGCGGTTTTCAGCCTGGGGTCCTGTATATCCCTGTTCACTGGTTCAGGTGCAATTCAGGCCTGAATTCGCACCTGAACTGGACCCAGAAATGCACAGGTCTCTTTTGGAATTCGCACTGCGGCCGCCCCGGACATGTGTGAACTGGCTCCATTAAGAGCCGGTCACACTCGCATGCCATGCGTATTGGATGCTGTGAAAACCGAATCCAATTTGCATATATGTGAACCCAGCCTTAATCATAGGTTCGCACCTATGTGTTTTTTAGTGCAGTTTGCAGACACGCACTACAGTCCATTTAACATGGTTTCCTATAGTCCATGTTCACATCTATGCGTTTTGCAGACGGTGCGTTTTTGAAAAAGGCCCTGGGATTTTTTTTCTGTGTTTTGTGTATAATAGACTTCAATGGAATCGCATGTTTGTGATGCGATTTTTGATGTGTTTTGCGTTTTTTATTTTTCTGTTTAAAACGCTGTATATAGCTGGTTGCTAAGGAGAATGCTGGGAAACCTGCGTCCTTAACAACCGATGAGTCATAAGCTGTCAGCGAGATTCTCCACTGACAGCTGAAAGTAAAAAAAAAATTGTCAGCAAAAAGAAGACAGCAGCAGGAGAAGACGGCACCGAGAGAAACCGACATCTAGAGAAGACGGCAGCGGGAGAAGGCAGCTTTGGGAGAATACGGCTCAGAACAATGTTTTTAATAAAGGACTTTTCAAACATCGGCTCTTGTTTTGTTTTACATTTCACTGCTTCTTCTGGTGATACCCATTTACATAGGGGAGGCCGGTGTCTGGGGGCCCCCTGTCAACGGGGGCTTCCAGATTCCTATATGCCCCCTGCCTGCAGACCCCAGCAACCACTGGCCAGGATTGTCGGTAAGGGGCCCTTGTCCCCATCAACACGGGGGCAAGGTGCTTTGGGGGGAAGAGCACCCACCCCCCCATGTTGAGGGAATGTCGCCTGGTATGGTTTAGGAGCCAGGGGGGAGGGGTGCTCGCTCGTCCCCTCCCTTTCCTGACTAGTGATGAGCCGAACACCCCCGGGTTCGGTTCGCACCAGAACCCGCGAACG
Source organism: Rana muscosa (assembly GCA_029206835.1). Lineage (NCBI taxonomy): Eukaryota > Metazoa > Chordata > Amphibia > Anura > Ranidae > Rana > Rana muscosa. The sequence goes on from CM055119.1 coordinate 59,171,463, forward strand.
GACCGAAAGTTCGAACGAACATTAGAACCCTATTAAATACAATGGATGCGAACGTTCGAATTCTAAAGTGCTAATTATAACAACTATTATGCATGTTATTGTCATAAATAGGGTTTGGGAACCCGGGTTCTGCACCAGGGGACATGTATCAATGCAAAAAGAAGTTTTAAAAACGGTCGTTTTTCGGGAGCAGTCATTTTAATGATGCATAAAGTGAAAAAAAAAAAGTCAAATATTCCTTTAAATATCGTACCTGGGGGGTGTCTAAAGTATGCCGGTGAAGTGCCACGTGTTTCCCGTGTTTAGAACTGTCCCTGCACAAAATGACACTTCTAAAGGAAAAAAAAGCCATTTAAAACTGCTTGCGGCTTTAATGTAATGTCTGGTCCCGGTAATATGGATGAAATTCTTTAAGAAAAATGGCATAGCTACCCCATGACCCCCCCCCCCTACCCCAGCCCATTACCAGCCCCTTTGGGTCTTGTATGGATATTAAGGGGAACCCCGCACATAAAATAAAAAAGGCCCTATATACTCTGAACAGCCGTATACAGGCGGTGCATACAAGACAGGGACTGTAGGTTTGTTCTTATGTAGAATCTGTTTGTAATTTTGAACAGGTACATTGTTGAAGTGTAGCTCCAGCCCAAAAATCTATTTTTAAACTTTTTGGGAAACATAGGTAAGGGTTATCACCCCTGTAACATTTGTTTTGCTGTCTGTGCCCCTGTTCAGAACATTTCACCTCACTTTCCGTCCCAATGACAACTGTTTTTGAAATGTGGTGTTTTTCTTGAAACAAGGATTGCTGATAAAGCATCAGTACAGATGAGACCCCTTTCTCCCATATTTATTCTTACAGGAGAGAATTTTCCTTTCTAGGGGTAGATTTCCTCTCACTTCCTGTTGTCTTCTTTCGTTTGCAAGTAGGAGTCGTTTGTAAGTTGGATGTTTGAAAGTAGGGACCTGCCGTATATACTCTGCAGAAATAGGCCCCTTAGTTGTTGGTGTTGGCACAACACTGTAAGCACTCAGTTACTCTTGGTTGGTGCTGGAACGCCCTGCTGTCAACTATTATATCAGGAATTTTAATTACATATAATTGTTGAACAGTGGTAGTAAAAATTGGGGCTTTGATGGTGGTGCTGGTGCCACAACACTGTAAGCCCTGACAGTTACTCTTGGTGGGTGCAGCAATGGGCCCTGCTGTGAATTATTAGATCAAGAATTGTAATTACATGCCCCTTTTGAACAGGGGCTGAAAAATTGGGCCTTTCGTGGTGGTGGTGGTGGTGGCGTTGCCACAAGACTGTAAGCCCTCAGAGTTACTCTTGGTGGGTGCAGCAATGGACCCTGCTGTGAATTATTAGATCAAGAATTGTAATTGCATGCCCCTGTTGAACAGGGGCTGAAAAATTGGGCCTTAGGCACTGGTGGCACAACACTACAACCCCTCACAGATACTGTACTTGGAGCACAGCAATGAGCCCTGTTGCAAAGTATTGCTTCAAAAATTGTAATGACACGCCCCTGTTAAACAGGGGCTGAAAAATTGGGCCTTAGGCACTGGTGCCACAACACTCCAACCCCTCACAGATACTGTACTTGGAGCACAGCAATGAGCCCTATGGCAAATTATTGCTAAAAAAAATGTAATTACACGCCCCTGTAAAACAGGGGCTGAAAAATTGGGCCTTAGCCACTGGTGGCGGCACCCATAAACAAAAATGATCTTCCAAGCTATCATCATCAATCGTATCATTGAGGACTCGGAGGAGGAGGATAGCCAGTCAACATAACAGCACAGGCACTCAGCATCAGCATCAGTCTTGAAGGGATGTGACATGTTAAAATCAATTAGTCTGTTATATCAGCATCAGGTGTGTGGTAGCTGGTGGTGATCCAAGACTGGTTCATCTTGATGAAAGTCAGTCGATCAACCGAGTCGGTGGACAGGCGCACCCTGTGATCCGTGACAAATCCTCCAGCAGCACTGAATGTGCGTTCCGAAAGAACGCTGGATGCAGGACAGGCCAGTAGCTCAATTGCATACTGTGCAAGCTCTGGCCAGTGATCCATCCTCAAGACCCAGTAAGCCAGAGGATTTTCGGTGGGGAAGGTGTCCAAGTCTGACCTTGCCCCTAGATATTCCTGCACCATGTTTATCAGACGCTGGCGATGGTTGCTGGAACCGATCATACTTTGGGGCTGCGGACTAAAGAATTGTCTGAACGCATCGGTCAGACGGCCACCTTCCCCACCGCTCCTTCTTTGACTGGCCGAAGCCTCAGCAACTCGTTGTCCAGGACCAGGAGTTTGTAACCTCCCAGTCTCTGGGAACGCGTTGCACAGACCTTTCTGCAAGGCCTCCCGGAGTTGTCTCATCCTCTGCTCCCTCTGCGACGGTAACATAAGGTCCGCAACCTTACCCTTGTACCGTGGATCAAGGAGAGTGGCCAGCCAGTAATGGTCCCTCTCCTTGATCCGAAGAATACGAGGATCCTTCCGCAGACTTTGCAGGATCAGGGAGGCCATGCAGCGTAGGTTTGCTGAGGCATTCGCTCCGGAGTCCTCTGGGTCACTAAGGACGACATGATCCGCAGCCACCTCCTCCCAGCCACGTACAAGTCCACTGGTTTCTTGGGACTGTAAATCATCCCTAAAAGACTGCTGCTGATGATGCTGAGTGCCAGCCTCCACCTCCATGCTGACACAATCCTCCTCCTCCTCCTCCTCCTCCTCCTCCTCTTCCTGTGCGATGGGTGGGACAGAAGGAACACTGTCTGGGTAAAGGGGGCCTTGAGAGGCAAGGAAGTCCTCCTCTTCCTGCCTCTGTTCTGCCTCAAGTGCCCTGTCCATTATTCCACGCAGCGTGTGCTCCAACAGGTGGACAAGAGGTACAGTGTCACTGATGCATGCACTGTCACTGCTCACCATCCTCGTGGCCTCCTCAAATGGTGCCAGGACAGTGCATGCATCCCTGATCATGCCCCACTGGCGTGGAGAAAAAAAACCAAGCTCCCCTGACCCTGTCCTGGTGCCGTAGTCGCACAGGTACTCATTGATGGCCCTCTGCTGCGTGTGCAGCCGCTGCAGCATGGCCAACGTTGAGTTCCACCTGGTGGGCATGTCACATATAAGGCGGTTCTTGGGCAGGTTCAACTCCTTTTGCAGCTCAGCCAGGCGAGCACTGGCATTATAAGATCTGCGGAAATGCACACAGACTTTCCTGGCCTGCCTCAGGACATCCTGTAAGCCCGGGTACCTGCCCAAGAACCGCTGCACCACCAGGTTAAGGACGTGAGCCACACAGGGCACATGGGTCAGTTGTCCCTGTCGGAGGGCGGAGAGGAGGTTGGTGCCATTGTCGCAAACCACCATTCCTGGCTTAAGCTGGCGTGGCGTCAACCACCTCTCGGCCTGGCCCTGCAGAGCAGACAGGACCTCTGCCCCAGTGTGGCTTCTGTCCCCCAAACACACCAGCGCAAGCACGGCATGGCATCTTTTTGCCTGCGTACTTGCGTAGCCCCGTGAACGGCTACGGAGCACCGCTGGTTCATAGGACAAACCACAGGAAGAGGCCATGGAGGAAGAAGAAGAGGAGGGGGTGGAGGAGAGAGGTGTGTCACAACCAGTAGTAGCATTTTGGAGGCGTGGCGGTGGGACAACCTCCAACACTACTGCACCTTGTCCTGCATCCTTCCCAGCTGCCAAAAGAGTGACCCAATGGGCCGTGAAAGAAAGGTAACGTCCCTGTCCATGCCTGCTGGACCATGAGTCAGCGGTAATATGCACCTTACCGCTGACCGCCCTGTCCAGCGAGGCCAAGACATTGCCTTCCACATGCCGGTAGAGAGCCGGAATAGCCTTCCGTGAGAAAAAGTGGCGTTTGGGAACCTGCCACTGAGGAACCGCACATTGCACAAACTCACGGAAGGGGGCCGAGTCTACCAACTGAAAAGGCAGCAGTTGAAGCGCTAGCAATTTAGCCAAGCTAGCATTCAACCGCTGGGCATGTGGATGGCTGGGAGTGAACTTCTTTCGACGGTCCAGCAGCTGGGGCAGGGAAATTTGCCTGCTAGAATCGGACGTCGGTGTACTGCTAGCAGAGTGGCCGCAAGTACTTGGCTGTGACACACCTAATTCTACACCTTCATTCCTCTCAGTGCATGTTTCAGAGAGGACTGAAGTTATAGTGGGGTTGGAGATCCCAGCTGATGCGGTGCAAGGAGAGGTCCGCTTTGTTCTTTGGTGTGGGTCTTTGAGGTAGGCTTGCCAACGAGCTGCATGGCAGGTCAACATATGTCTGGTCAGGCATGTGGTACCCAAGCGGCTGATGTTTTGGCCACGCGATATACGCTTGAGACATATGTTGCAAACAGCAGCTGTGCGATCTGATGCACTAGCCTCAAAAAAGGCCCACACCAAAGAACTTTTTGAATGACGGGCAGAGGCAGCGCCCTGCACAGGCGGAGCTCTGCGGTGTGATTCCGTCGGTGTACTGCCCTTACGCTGGCCACCAAAGGGCATCCTGCCTCGTTGGAGATGTGCCTCCTCCTCATCCTCCTCCTCCTCCTCTCTCCTATTAGGCACCCACGTGGAGTCAGTGACCTCATCATCACCTCCCTCCTCATCACTGCAGCCAATCTGGCAGTATGCTGCAGCTGCTGGAACATGACTGCCAGATTGGTGTCCTTCTTGAGCATCCCCTCTGTCTGCTCTCACGCTACTGCCTTCCTCTAGCTGGGTTTCATCATCAGACCCTTCGAAACGCTGGGCATCCTCCTGGAGCATGTACCCAACACTGTGCTGAAACAGTTCGGGGGACTCCTCAGGAGGAGGACATGGTGGGTCTAGGGAAGGAGTGACTGATGATGAGTCTGACATTGATACCAGGGAAGAGGACGCTTTGGCAGCTGCTTTTCCAGTACCCTGAGCCTGGGTGAGAGAGGATGAGGAGGAGGAGGAGGGCTTGGTCATCCACTCTACCACGTCTTCGGCATGATGTGGCTCAACATGTCCAGCTGCCGAAAAGAAGGACAAGCGTGTCCCATGGCCATGTGCTGATGACAATGCACCGCGTCCACGACCAGCACTGTTGCCCCCAGACACAGAGCCTGCTTGCCCTCTTTTATTGCCTCCTGACTGTCTGCCTCTCCTTGTTTGCCTTCCAGACATTCTAATAGATGGCCTGCAGGGAGATGGGAAAAAAGCAATAAGGGCTACCTTCAGGTGTCCTTCTCTGTCCCTGGAAACAAGGACTTTGACAGTGAAAGAAACTGACACACTCTCCCTACCTACAGTTTTCTGTCCCTAGAAAAAATGTTTTTTTTTAAGCACAATTTAGCACAAGGAGAATTCACTCACTGTCCTTCCAGGTCCCTGGAAACAAGGACTTTGACAGTGAAAGAAACTGACACACTCTCCCTACCTACAGTTTTCTGTCCCTAGAAAAAATGTTTTTTTTAAGCACAATTTAGCACAAAGAGAATTCACTCACTGTCCTTCCAGGTCCCTGGAAACAAGGACTTTGACAGTGAAAGAAACTGACACACTCTCCCTACCTACAGTTTTCTGTCCCTAGAAAAAATGTTTTTTTTAAGCACAATTTAGCACAAGGAGAATTCACTCACTGTCCTTCCAGGTCCCTGGAAACAAGGACTTTGACAGTGAAAGAAACTGACACACTCTCCCTACCTACAGTTTTCTGTCCCTAGAAAAAATGTTTTTTTTAAGCACAATTTAGCACAAGGAGAATTCACTCACTGTCCTTCCAGGTCCCTGGAAACAAGGACTTTGACAGTGAAAGAAACTGACACACTCTCCCTACCTACAGTTTTCTGTCCCTAGAAAAAATGTTTTTTTTAAGCACAATTTAGCACAAGGAGAATTCACTCACTGTCCTTCCAGGTCCCTGGAAACAAGGACTTTGACAGTGAAAGAAACTGACACACTCTCCCTACCTACAGTTTTCTGTCCCTAGAAAAAATGTTTTTTTTAAGCACAATTTAGCACAAGGAGAATTCACTCACTGTCCTTCCAGGTCCCTGGAAACAAGGACTTTGACAGTGAAAGAAACTGACACACTCTCCCTACCTACAGTTTTCTGTCCCTAGAAAAAATGTTTTTTTAAGCACAATTTAGCACAAGGAGAATTCACTCACTGTCCTTCCAGGTCCCTGGAAACAAGGACTTTGACAGTGAAAGAAACTGACACACTCTCCCTACCTACAGTTTTCTGTCCCTAGAAAAAATGTTTTTTTTAAGCACAATTTAGCACAAGGAGAATTCACTCACTGTCCTTCCAGGTCCCTGGAAACAAGGACTTTGACAGTGAAAGAAACTGACACACTCTCCCTACCTACAGTTTTCTGTCCCTAGAAAAAATGTTTTTTTTAAGCACAATTTAGCACAAGGAGAATTCACTCACTGTCCTTCCAGGTCCCTGGAAACAAGGACTTTGACAGTGAAAGAAACTGACACACTCTCCCTACCTACAGTTTTCTGTCCCTAGAAAAAATGTTTTTTTTAAGCACAATTTAGCACAAGGAGAATTCACTCACTGTCCTTCCAGGTCCCTGGAAACAAGGACTTTGACAGTGAAAGAAACTGACACACTCTCCCTACCTACAGTTTTCTGTCCCTAGAAAAAATGTTTTTTTAAGCACAATTTAGCACAAGGAGAATTCACTCACTGTCCTTCCAGGTCCCTGGAAACAAGGACTTTGACAGTGAAAGAAACTGACACACTCTCCCTACCTACAGTTTTCTGTCCCTAGAAAAAATGTTTTTTTTAAGCACAATTTAGCACAAGGAGAATTCACTCACTGTCCTTCCAGGTCCCTGGAAACAAGGACTTTGACAGTGAAAGAAACTGACACACTCTCCCTACCTACAGTTTTCTGTCCCTAGAAAAAATGTTTTTTTTAAGCACAATTTAGCACAAGGAGAATTCACTCACTGTCCTTCCAGGTCCCTGGAAACAAGGACTTTGACAGTGAAAGAAACTGACACACTCTCCCTACCTACAGTTTTCTGTCCCTAGAAAAAATGTTTTTTTTTAAGCACAATTTAGCACAAGGAGAATTCACTCACTGTCCTTCCAGGTCCCTGGAAACAAGGACTTTGACAGTGAAAGAAACTGACACACTCTCTCTACCTACAGTTTTCTGTCCCTAGAAAAAATGTTTTTTTTAAGCACAATTTAGCACAAGGAGAATTCACTCACTGTCCTTCCAGGTCCCTGGAAACAAGGACTTTGACAGTGAAAGAAACTGACACACTCTCCCTACCTACAGTTTTCTGTCCCTAGAAAAAATGTTTTTTTTAAGCACAATTTAGCACAAGGAGAATTCACTCACTGTCCTTCCAGGTCCCTGGAAACAAGGACTTTGACAGTGAAAGAAACTGACACACTCTCCCTACCTACAGTTTTCTGTCCCTAGAAAAAATGTTTTTTTTAAGCACAATTTAGCACAAGGAGAATTCACTCACTGTCCTTCCAGGTCCCTGGAAACAAGGACTTTGACAGTGAAAGAAACTGACACACTCTCCCTACCTACAGTTTTCTGTCCCTAGAAAAAATGTTTTTTTTAAGCACAATTTAGCACAAGGAGAATTCACTCACTGTCCTTCCAGGTCCCTGGAAACAAGGACTTTGACAGTGAAAGAAACTGACACACTCTCCCTACCTACAGTTTTCTGTCCCTAGAAAAAATGTTTTTTTTAAGCACAATTTAGCACAAGGAGAATTCACTCACTGTCCTTCCAGGTCCCTGGAAACAAGGACTTTGACAGTGAAAGAAACTGACACACTCTCCCTACCTACAGTTTTCTGTCCCTAGAAAAAATGTTTTTTTTAAGCACAATTTAGCACAAGGAGAATTCACTCACTGTCCTTCCAGGTCCCTGGAAACAAGGACTTTGACAGTGAAAGAAACTGACACACTCTCCCTACCTACAGTTTTCTGTCCCTAGAAAAAATGTTTTTTTTAAGCACAATTTAGCACAAGGAGAATTCACTCACTGTCCTTCCAGGTCCCTGGAAACAAGGACTTTGACAGTGAAAGAAACTGACACACTCTCCCTACCTACAGTTTTCTGTCCCTAGAAAAAATGTTTTTTTTAAGCACAATTTAGCACAAGGAGAATTCACTCACTGTCCTTCCAGGTCCCTGGAAACAAGGACTTTGACAGTGAAAGAAACTGACACACTCTCCCTACCTACAGTTTTCTGTCCCTAGAAAAAATGTTTTTTTTAAGCACAATTTAGCACAAGGAGAATTCACTCACTGTCCTTCCAGGTCCCTGGAAACAAGGACTTTGACAGTGAAAGAAACTGACACACTCTCCCTACCTACAGTTTTCTGTCCCTAGAAAAAATGTTTTTTTTAAGCACAATTTAGCACAAGGAGAATTCACTCACTGTCCTTCCAGGTCCCTGGAAACAAGGACTTTGACAGTGAAAGAAACTGACACACTCTCCCTACCTACAGTTTTCTGTCCCTAGAAAAAATGTTTTTTTAAGCACAATTTAGCACAAGGAGAATTCACTCACTGTCCTTCCAGGTCCCTGGAAACAAGGACTTTGACAGTGAAAGAAACTGACACACTCTCCCTACCTACAGTTTTCTGTCCCTAGAAATTTTTTTTTTTTTAAGCACAATTTAGCACAAGGAGAATTCACTCACTGTCCTTCCAGGTCCCTGGAAACAAGGACTTTGACAGTGAAAGAAACTGACACACTCTCCCTACCTACAGTTTTCTGTCCCTAGAAAAAATGTTTTTTTTAAGCACAATTTAGCACAAGGAGAATTCACTCACTGTCCTTCCAGGTCCCTGGAAACAAGGACTTTGACAGTGAAAGAAACTGACACACTCTCCCTACCTACAGTTTTCTGTCCCTAGAAAAAATGTTTTTTTTAAGCACAATTTAGCACAAGGAGAATTCACTCACTGTCCTTCCAGGTCCCTGGAAACAAGGACTTTGACAGTGAAAGAAACTGACACACTCTCCCTACCTACAGTTTTCTGTCCCTAGAAAAAATGTTTTTTTTAAGCACAATTTAGCACAAGGAGAATTCACTCACTGTCCTTCCAGGTCCCTGGAAACAAGGACTTTGACAGTGAAAGAAACTGACACACTCTCCCTACCTACAGTTTTCTGTCCCTAGAAAAAATGTTTTTTTTTAAGCACAATTTAGCACAAGGAGAATTCACTCACTGTCCTTCCAGGTCCCTGGAAACAAGGACTTTGACAGTGAAAGAAACTGACACACTCTCCCTACCTACAGTTTTCTGTCCCTAGAAAAAATGTTTTTTTTAAGCACAATTTAGCACAAGGAGAATTCACTCACTGTCCTTCCAGGTCCCTGGAAACAAGGACTTTGACAGTGAAAGAAACTGACACACTCTCCCTACCTACAGTTTTCTGTCCCTAGAAAAAATGTTTTTTTTAAGCACAATTTAGCACAAGGAGAATTCACTCACTGTCCTTCCAGGTCCCTGGAAACAAGGACTTTGACAGTGAAAGAAACTGACACACTCTCCCTACCTACAGTTTTCTGTCCCTAGAAAAAATGTTTTTTTTAAGCACAATTTAGCACAAGGAGAATTCACTCACTGTCCTTCCAGGTCCCTGGAAACAAGGACTTTGACAGTGAAAGAAACTGACACACTCTCCCTACCTACAGTTTTCTGTCCCTAGAAAAAATGTTTTTTTTAAGCACAATTTAGCACAAGGAGAATTCACTCACTGTCCTTCCAGGTCCCTGGAAACAAGGACTTTGACAGTGAAAGAAACTGACACACTCTCCCTACCTACAGTTTTCTGTCCCTAGAAAAAATGTTTTTTTTAAGCACAATTTAGCACAAGGAGAATTCACTCACTGTCCTTCCAGGTCCCTGGAAACAAGGACTTTGACAGTGAAAGAAACTGACACACTCTCCCTACCTACAGTTTTCTGTCCCTAGAAAAAATGTTTTTTTTAAGCACAATTTAGCACAAGGAGAATTCACTCACTGTCCTTCCAGGTCCCTGGAAACAAGGACTTTGACAGTGAAAGAAACTGACACACTCTCCCTACCTACAGTTTTCTGTCCCTAGAAAAAATGTTTTTTTTAAGCACAATTTAGCACAAGGAGAATTCACTCACTGTCCTTCCAGGTCCCTGGAAACAAGGACTTTGACAGTGAAAGAAACTGACACACTCTCCCTACCTACAGTTTTCTGTCCCTAGAAAAAATGTTTTTTTTAAGCACAATATAGCACAAGCACAAAACACACTGACACTCTCCCTACCTATCCTTCTCTTTCCCTAAACTAAAGGAATCCAGGTTAAGCAAGAAAGAAATAAAAGTCACTGTCCCTGCCTATGCTGCTCTATCCCTGCTCCGGAACACACTACACTAGGCCGCCGTGCTGGCGGCCTTTTATAGTGTGGGGCGTGTACTAAACACCCTCAGCAATAATTGGCCACAGGCATCCTGCCTGTGGCCAATCATTGCTCTCCTCGCTGCCGGCGCTGTGATTGGCCAAGCATGCGGGGTCACAGTGCATGCTTGGCCAATCACAGCGCCTGGATGACACTGCAATGGCGTAGTGCATTGTGGGCCGTTCGCGTCACTCGAATTTGGCGCGAACGGCCCAAATCGTTCGATCTTCGTCGAACGATCGAACAGCCGATGTTCGAGTCGAACGTATGTTCGACTCGAACACGAAGCTCATCCCTATTCCTGACCTTCCGGGCTGCATGCTCAGATAAGGGTTTGGTATGGATTTTGGGGGGGACCCCACGCCATTTAAAAAAAAATCCGAAGGGCCTGGTATAGACCTGGGAAGGGGGCACCCCAAACCTTTTTTTTTTTTGCAATTTGTTTTTGCTGGCAATTTGTTTTTTTACATTCAGCTGATAGCTGATGACTCATCGGTTGTTAAGGACACGGTGGTGTGCTTCCCCCCCCCCCTTCTTAGAAACCAGCTATATGCAGTGTGTTTATAGTGTGCTTAAAGAGAAAAAAAATACGTAGAATGCGAAATGCATGAAAACTGCACGCAAAAACACATTAAAAACGAGGGTTTAAGAACCAAAAATGCACTGCAAAACCTGGCTATAAATAAAAAATGCATCAAGCGCAGACGCATATATATATACCTAGACTAAAGCTGAATTCCAAAAAATCAGCAACTTTGTAAAAAGTGCAGGCACACTATGAGTTAAATCCAACGGAAATGCTTGCCACCTCCATGGACCTTGCCCTGAAACCCCTTAATTTAGATCTGACACGTTTATTATGCTCCAGCAAGATAAGATTCAGGCTGGCTTTCCACTGGTCCAGTGCAAATTGCAGCTCCGGTTTCCCTGTGAAGATAAAAATTATTCATTCAAGGATTCCTCTTCATTGTAGCTGCGGATCAGCTGACCAAGGAGAGTGGGGAGGTGTAGGAAGAGGGGCAGAGATTTCCTGTTCACAACGGAACACATCTGCGAATCGGGTGCGTTTCCATTGAAGATTATGTGCCTGCAATTCGCACTGCACTGCCTAGAAGGCGCACACTTTTTTGTGCAATGCGGAACCAGACCCATTGAAAAGAACATATTTTCAAATGTTCTGCGAATTGGATGTGGTGTAAACCGCATCCAATTCGCATATGTGTGAACCCAGCCTCAAGGATTTGTAAACTGTGATCTAATACATTTTTGTTTTTGTGTTTATTACAGCTTACAAGCCTGTATAAGAGTTGAGTGATTGGGTTTATATCTACTGTTGGCTTTAAAATGATAGGGTAATTTCAAAGGTAATTTTTCAATATATTTAAATCAGCAACTTTTTCTAATATAATACCTAGTGATAAATATTTATAGCTTCTTGTTTAAACACTTCCTGTTATAAAGTGACACTATGCTGTCCTTGTCTCCCAAATGTGCTCCTGCAATGACATAATAGGATCTATAAATGGCCATCTTTAGTAATTCAGCCCTAAAATATGCCATGGAGTCATCATTGGAGAATATTCTTGTAGAGAAAAAAGTGAGACTTTGTGAGATCAGCAGCATTGGGGTGCAACTAGGGTTGCCACCTGTCCGGGATTCACCCGGACAGTTCGGGTTTGGAATCATGCGTCAGGGTTTCAGACTGCCTGAAACCCCGGACACATTATTCAGACTGGACTATGGCTTCCCAGCAGGGTTTCTGGCTGCAGTTGTCTAAGCTGGAAGTGTCTGTTACACTCTTTCACACTGCCTAAAGCCAGCACTAAGACCACTTTCAAACTGAGGTGCATTTCAGGCGCTTTCACATTAAAAAAAAGCGCCTGAAAAGCTTACGAAAACTTATTTCCATTAAAATCAATGAATGCTTTCACACTGGGGCAGTGCGCTGACAGAACCATGAAAAAACATCCATCTCCATTGAAATGAATTGAAAGCTCTTCAAAAGTGCCTGAAAAGCTCTTCAAAAGCGTTCAGTGTTTTACTGGCAGTTTTTCAAGCACCGCAGTGTGAAAGAGGCCTTGTAATCCCCCCCAAACACACACACAGACGGGAGAGGAGAGAGGGCTCCATCTGAACCTCTTACTCCCGCCCCTACCCCTCTGTGTTTGCCCACACTCCATTCCCCAGTGCTGTGCCTCAGAAAAGGAAAGTGAGGGCTGGAAATTTGAAGTCCAACAGCCTCAGATACATCTGGATGAGAGGTGCTGACTGCCAAGGGGTGAGTGAGCTCACCATCCATCCCTGTCTATGACTGAAGCCCACAAGCATAAACTTCCTGGATGCGGTAAATGCTGAGCTACCAGCATTCACCACTCGTTCCCGCGTATGCTCAGTTTGTACGGCGCGGATCGCCGTAAACTTTCACGTTCCCATCACAACGGGCGGCGGCGTCGGAAGTTCCAGCCTTGTTGTGATGGCAACGAAGAACACACACAGACAGCCCTCCAAACGTGACTGTCTTCATCACGTCACTTCGGGTTTCTGAATCTCGACAAAAATTTGTGCACTCAGGGCCAGATTAAGACCATCATGGGCCTGGTGCTGAGTATTTTGGCGGGCCTTTTATAAAAAATTAAAATGCCAATTTTTTTGTCATAACAAATTAAATTACATAGAGAGCGGGAGGATGAGAGAGAGAGAGAGAGAGAGAAAATGGATGAGAGATGGGTGAGGGGTAAGGGAGGGAGGATGAGAGAGAGAGGGGGGATGAGAGAGAGAGAGGATGCACATGAGCATGCGTGGGAGTGACAGCAACTCAGCCCGGCCAAAGCAAGTGAACAAAGGCACAGAACCCGGAAGGAAGACTGGGTGAAGATGGAAGCACACGGGAACCACCAGATTGATCGCATCGCTGGAGGGCTCAGTCTGACGGGTAAGTGTACCCTAATGTGCTAATATGCTGTGCATATTTGTACATTATGGCATAACCTACCTCAGGGCCTCCAAAAAGGACTAATGTTAGTGAAGTTTACTACCACTTTAATAACACATTATCCCAGGAGCCTCTCATGGGGCCCCCTACTGACCCGGGGGCCCTTGGACAGTGCCCAAGTGCATAGTTGTCAACATTTCAAAAATATTTTCAGGGACACTTTTTTTTACAAGTGCTATATTTAGAGTAGCTGACATCCACTATGTTCCTCTATACATCACAGTAGTAATCGCAAAATTAAATGAGTACTAATAATGGGCAGAACAAATATGAGGACTGAGAAGATTTCCTTTAGTTGAAGAGGCATAGGAAAGAAGTATGAATGATATAAAAGTGGGAAGTATGTGCAGGTGAGGGAGAGGAATGTGGAGCGTATAACAGTGGGCACTGTGTACAGGAGAGGAGTGTGGAGGGTATGGCAGTGGGCAGTATGCACAGCAGAGGAGTGTGGAGGGTTGACAGGGGGCACTATGTATAGGAGAGGAGTGTGGAGGGTATGACAGTTGGCAGTATGTAAAGGAGAGGAGTGTGGAGGATATGACAGTGGGCAGTATGTACAGGAGAGGAGTGTGGAGGATATGACAGTGGGCAGTATGTACAGGAGAGGAGTGTGGAGGATATGACAGTGGGCAGTATGTACAGGAGAGGAGTGTGGAGGGTATGACAGAGGGCAGTATGTACAGGAGAGGAGTGTGGAGGGTAAGATAGTGGGCAGTATGTACAGGAGAGGAGTCTGGAGGGTATGACAGTGGGCAGTATGTACAGGAGAGGAGTGTGGAGGACAGGGATGAGCCGAACACCCCCCTGTTCGGTTCGCACCAGAACCTGCGAACAGACAAAATGTTCGTGTAAACTTTAGAACCCTATTAAATACAATGGACTCGAACGTTCGAAATCTAAAGTGTTAATTATAAAGGCTAATATGCAAGTTATTGTCCTAAAAAGTGTTTGGGGACCCGGGTCCTGCCCCAGGGGACATGTATCAATGCAAAAAGAAGTTTTAAAAACGGCCGTTTTTTTGGGAGCAGTGATTTTAATAATGCTTAAAATGAAAAAATAAAAGTGAAATATTCCTTTAAATTTCGTACCTGGGGGGTGTGTATGATATGCATGTGAAGTGGCACATGTTTCCCGTGCTTAGAACTGTCCCTGCAAAAAATGTCATTTTTGAAAGAAAAAAATGCATTTAAAACTCACTCGCGGCTATTAATGAATTGTCGGCTCCCGGCAATACATACAAAAGTCATTGATAAAAAAAAAAAAAAAAAAAGCGTGGGTGTTCCCCAGAATTCAATTACCAGGCCCTTCAGGTCTGGAATGGATATTAAGGGGAACCCTGCCGCAAATTAAAAAAAAAAATTGACGTGGGGTTCCCCCAAATATCCATTCCAGGCCCTTCAGATCTGGCATGGATTTTAAGGGGAACTCCACCCCAAATTTAAAAAAAAAAATGGCGTGGAGTCCCCCTAAAAATCCATACCAGACCCCTTATCCGAGCACGCAACCTGGCCGGCCGCAGGGGAAAAGGGGGGGACGAGAGAGCGGCCCCCCCCTCCCTCCTGAACTGTACCAGGCCACATGCCCTCAACATGGGGAGGATGTCCCCATGTTGATGGGGACAAGGGCCTCATCCCCACAACCCTTGCCCGGTGGTTGTGGGGGTCTGCGGGCGGGGGGCTTATCGGAATCTGGAAGACCCCTTTAACAAAGGGGACCCCCAGATCCCGCCCCCCCCCTATGTGAATTGGTAAGGGGTACATTGTACCCCTACCATTTCACGAAGAAAGCGTAAAAAAATGTTTAAAAAAACACACAAACACCTTGAAAAAGTCCTTTATTTAAAAAAAAAAACAAACATTCCAGCGGTGAAATCCAGTGTCCCGCGGCGATCCCGATGTCCAGCGCTGTCCTTCATTGGTTGTGCCTGAGCGGACCTGATGGGGAACTCCCTCTCAGTATTTTAAATGTATAGACCCGCCCCTTCTAAAGTTCCCCATCAGGTCCGCTCAGCGGACCAGATGCGGAACATGAGAAGGGGCGGGGTCTATACATGTATTACCAAAGTGAGAGCAGTCCCCCATCAGGTCCGCCCCCTCGGTATGTCAGACCCGCCTACGTCATTGGCTTGAGCGGGGAACTTCCTTCACTATGTAAATTTAAATTACACAGTGAAGGAAGTTCCCCGCTCAAGCCAATGACGTAGGCGGGTCCGACATACCGAGGGAGCGGACCTGATGGGGAACTTTAGAAGGGGCGGGTCTATACATTTAAAATACTGAGAGGGAGTTCCCCATCAGGTCCGCTCAGGCACAACCAATGAAGGACAGCGCTGGACATCGGGATCGCCGCGGGACACTGGATTTCACCGCTGGAATGTTTTTTTTTTTTTTTTTAATAAAGGACTTTTTCAAGGTGTTTGTGTGTTTTTTTAAACATTTTTTTACGCTTTCTTCGTGAAATGGTAGGGGTACAACGTACCCCTTACCAATTCACATAGGGGGGGGGCGGGATCTGGGGGTCCCCTTTGTTAAAGGGGTCTTCCAGATTCCGATAAGCCCCCCGCCCGCAGACCCCCACAACCACCGGGCAAGGGTTGTGGGGATGAGGCCCTTGTCCCCATCAACATGGGGACATCCTCCCCATGTTGAGGGCATGTGGCTTGGTACGGTTCAGGAGGGAGGGGGGGGGCGCTCTCTCGTCCCCCCCTTTTCCCCTGCGGCCGGCCAGGTTGCGTGCTCGGATAAGGGGTCTGGTATGGATTTTTAGGGGGACTCCACGCCATTTTTTTTTTAAATTTGGGGTGGAGTTCCCCTTAAAATCCATGCCAGATCTGAAGGGCCTGGAATGGATATTTGGGGGAACCCCACGTCAATTTTTTTTAATTTGCGGCGGGGTTCCCCTTAATATCCATTCCAGACCTGAAGGGCCTGTTAATTGAATTCTGGGGAACCCCCACGCTTTTTTTTTTTTATCAATGACTTTTGTATGTATTGCCGGGAGCCGACAATTCATTAATAGCCGCGAGTCAGTTTTAAAAGACTTTTTTTCTTTTAAAAATGACATTTTTTGCAGGGACAGTTCTAAGCACGGGAAACATGTGCCACTTCACATGCATATCATACACACCCCCCAGGTACGAAATTTAAAGGAATATTTCACTTTTATTTTTTCATTTTAAGCATTATTAAAATCACTGCTCCCGAAAAAACGGCCGTTTTTAAAACTTCTTTTTGCATTGATACATGTCCCCTGGGGCAGGACCCCGGTCCCCAAACACTTTTTAGGACAATAACTTGCATATTAGCCTTTATAATTAACACTTTAGATTTCTCCCATAGATTTTTCGAATTTGCCGGCGAACATCCCAATTTGTTCGCTGTTCGGCGAACGGGCGAACAGGCAAAGTTCGAGTCGAACATGAGTTCGACTCGAACTCCAAGCTCATCCCTAGTGGAGGATATGACAGTGGGCAGTATGTACAGGAGAGGAGTGTGGACGGTTGACAGGGGGTACTATGTAGAGAAGAGAAGTGTGGAGGGTAAGATAGTGGGCAGTATGTACGGGAGAGTGTGGAGGTTATGACAGCAGGCACTATGTACAGGTGAGGAGGATAAAGGTTTGTGGAAGGATGTTTAGGGTTTAGTGGTCAAGCAGGCCATACATGAATTGAAATTAAGCCAATTAAGGATAGACCAGCCATAGTCGATCTATGTATGGGCTAACTGGTTGTACACAAGTCAATATATTAATCGACTTGAGTACAATCAGCCTGCCAGGTTTTTCCCAAAACAATCAGTGCTGCCAGCTAGTTAGCAAAACTGATCATTGTATTGTGTGGGTAGGGAAGGCTCCCCACTGGCAGAACACAATAACACTGCAGAAGTGATTCCCCCATCCACAGGTCAGCAGGCGAGAAGGATGTGTGGGGACAGGCTGGGGAGAGAGGGATGTCAGCAATGGTCCATTGAGCTCAGTGCCTCTGACAAGAAGTGAGGAAAGGCACTGTGAGCTCATCCTCTCAGTCTGCTACAGAGTGTGCCACCAGCTTGTATTTAAACTGACCGCTCTGCAGGGGCGGATCCAGAGTCTAATCTCGGGAGGGGCACTGCCAAAATTTCCGCGGGCAATTTGTAGGGACAATGGCTGGGGTTGGCGCTTCAATCATCACGGCACCATGGTTAATATGGTGTCAGGATGATTGAAGCGCATTATTTCTATTATTACAGGGTGGGAGCAGCCAGGTGGAAGGGAGGACAGGGTGGTTGCAGCCAGGTGGAGGGGAGGACAGGGTGGTTGCAGCCAGGTGGAGGGGAGGACAGGGTGGTTGTAGCCAGGTGGAGGGGAGGACAGGGTGGTTGTAGCCAGGTGGAGGGGAGGACAGGGTGCTTGCAGCCAGGTGGAGGGGAGGACAGGGTGGTTGCAGCCAGGTGGAGGGGAGGACAGGGTGGTTGCAGCCAGGTGGAGGGGAGGACAGGGTGGTTGCAGCCAGGTGGAGGGGAGGACAGGGTGGTTGCAGCCAGGTGGAGGGGAGATAAGTTCTTACCTTGGGTGATAATAATAGAATCTATGGCTCCCTCCACCCAACAGCCTCATGGTCTCTCCCCTCCTCCTGCTCGGCATGTTGGGGGCTGCAGTCCTCTCAGGGAATCATCCTGGGGCCTGCTGGTATCCGGGACAACATGCCCCATATCCTCTAGGTTCTAGATAACCAGCCATTGGCTCTAAATGTAACCAATAGGAGCGGGCATTGCCAGCTGATCAACATGTTTGGAGACTTTCGGCGGCTCCTTTGTCCTCCATACTGCGCAAGCGCTGCGCAGTACAGGGTGGGCATTATTCGACGGGGGTCATTTCAGGTATCACAACACCTGCATCATCACAGCCTGATCACTATTTTCTCGGGGGGGGGGGCAATTGACCCATTGCCCCCCCCCCCCGGATAAGCCCCTGCCGCTCTGTATGTAGCTTCTGACAGGCTGCGCAAGGAGCCCAGTATCTCCGGAACCATAGGTCGTAGGAGCCCCAATGGTGGAGTTGGCCTTCAGCTACATACCCCCTAAATATGGAGTCTCTGTGACCCCTGGTCGCCGAGCCTCAACGCTCGAAATCGATCGTATTTTTTTTATTATTATTATTATTTTTTTTATTTTTATTTTTTGGGCAAATGGGCCTATCTTAAGGTAAGGGGCCTGGAGCTGCAGCTCCAATAGCCCCTATGTTAATCCAGCCCTGGGTGCACAGACTCCTGGGAATAATGACACCGAGCTCCCAGGAGACAGTGAGGCGCAGGATATTACGACCATACCCGCCCACACCCGCGGAGGTCATAGACAGGAAACGAACAAGAAAGCACAGATATACAGGTACATCATTTAAAAAATAAATACAATTCTTCCATTTAACAATGTAAGCAATGCAATGGAGCTAAGCTTAGAGATTTGTGTGGACCTCCGCTTTAAATCAAAGTCCTCTCCGTACATCAGATTTCTGTGTTCCCCCTTATTTCAGGGTTCCCAGAGCATCCCTTATGTTAGAGTCCCCAGAGTTCTCCCTTACATCAGAATCTGCAGAGTCTCCCCTAAAGCCCTATACACACACGGTAGGACTTTTTGACAACAAACTTCAAAATAAGCAGCTTTTCAAAAAAATCCTACCGTGTGTACGCTCCATCGGACAAACTTTTTCAGTTTTCATTGGACAAAAGTTTGCTCTGCAAACGGACAAACTTTTCGGCAACAAAAGTCCTACGGTGCAAAGTCCTATCGTGTGTACAGAAATCCATTGGACTTTAGTCCAAAGTACAAACACGCATGCCCAGAACCAATATTAAAATCAACCAACAATAGCAGAAGTTGACCAAAGGGTGGCGGTAAAGAGCAGAAAAGAGCAGAAAAAACATGTGATTTTGGGAAAGTTTGCAGAAAAAGTCCTGCCGTGTGTATGCTATGGGTGTTCCCGGCCAACGGCCTTCAAACAAAAATCCACGGAAAAGTTTGTTTGAAGTCCGATCGTGTGTATGGGGCTTTACAGTGAAAGGAAACTCTGTGAGTTCAGATGTAAAAGAAGAACTCTGTGGACTCTGATGTAAAGGGGAACTCTTGTTATTAACTTCATATGATTAGAAATGTTATTTAACCTCCCTGGTGGTATGATTCTGTCTGGAATTTTGTACCAAAATCTGTACAATTATTTCACATGGAAATTTGGTGTTATGTATTGTAGGCCTGCAATTCTTAGTAATTACTTCCTTAAACCTGACCAAACAAGAGTCTAGTAGACATCCCGGGTATGATAAAGTTTGAAACACAAAATCATAAATTATAATATAATAAATAACTATAAATAATTATAACAAATAGTAATGTAATTATAATAAAAATTATTCACTAATGTAATCAAATCAAAAACACTGAAATTTGCTCAGTTGCAAAATTGTCGCTGTCATTAGATTTAGTGTTTGATGACGAATTTCCCCACAAATCGCTATCGCTCAATTCTGCAAGTGATTCTAATTTATTATCTCTGTTTTCTAGCTGGTCTAAAACCACTTTTGACATAAAGGGACACTTTTTGGTTGCTATGGACAATCTCCAGTTTCCAAGCAGAAAGAACAGTTTTTATAATATAAAAGTGCATGCAGGACACTGGACAGACCACTGGGGACAAAGGGGATGTGTAATTATTTGATACAGTACTGTAATCAGTAAGATTACAGTATACTGTATCTATACTGTCTTTTTCACTTTTTGAATTTGTCCCCGTGTGCCGCAACGTCACAGGGAACTGAGCTCGGCACTCGGGCACTGTGTGAATCGAGCGAAGAGACAGCTCGCACACACTGCTGGGAGACATCGCAGGATCCAGGGGACAAGGTAAGTAACTCTCCCTGGATACTGCGATGCAGCCCGAGTCTGGCTCGGGGTTACCGCTTTTGGTATGAAAAACTCACCCCGAGCCTGACTCGGGATTACCGCTAAGGGGGTTAATAGCAAAATATATGTGTAGCGCACAGACCCCTTTCTTTACCTGCATTAACTTTTGCTCCTCGCAGGAAGAGAGAGGCACACCACACCACAAGCCCGTACCCTCCTTTGTGAAGAGGTTGAGCGGTGTTGTTGATGGGTTTTCCACAGTTAGACAACCAGAGAATGTCTCTCACCTCTATTTTCAATAAAGATAAGTCCTTGTATCCCCACAGTAACTTGATTGTCCACACCAGCTGCACTCCAACGTAGAGGTTTATTTCTTATAAAAGACAGTCTCTGACAGAATAGGTTGGAGGGAGAACAGGACAGCTTAAGATGTGGATGAGGTCCAGGCACAAACGTTACACAATTCACTGCTCCGATTCTCAAGCAGACTCAGCCCATTCGGATAGTCTCCCTAGCTTGGGACTAGCAGCCGAAATGACGCTCGAACTTTACCCTTGGTCTCTCCCACAGACCTGGTGAACTTGGTCTCTGCCACAGACCTGGTGAACTTGGTCTCTGTTCAAGGAAAATACATCCCTCCAGAGAGTTACCGGGACCCTTCCTTCACTGTGACTTCCGCACCAGTTCTTCGGAACGGTTCCTCCCCCGGCCTCCTCATCTAGGATACGGGTCCCCTCGCAAGGCGGCACCTTGAGATTCCTTGATCCCTGATGGGCTCCAGCTGAAGGTGCTGGGCCCAGACCTTTGGCGCAGTCCCAGGGCTAAAGGTGCCTGGGCCCCTTGACAACGAACCGCAAACCCGCCCCTGGGCTAAAGGTGCCCAGGGCGGACAGGAACAAGAACCACAAACAGACAGCGTCTGCCCCTTTTATCTCCTCTCCCAGCATGCCCAGCAGGTAGACCACACCCACTGTATGGTTGCCGAGAGGGGACGCACAAGGCACAGCACTGTATCAGCGGTTCAACCCTAGCCTAGCACTGTATCAGCGGTTCAACCCTAGCCTACTATGGCAGCGCCACCTGCAGGCCACAGGGAACTGTACACCAATACTCCACCTGTGGACAAAAATGGTTTCAAGAACTCTATCAATTAGGGTGTTTGGGCATAACTACCACCCAAACACTTCCCCTAAATTTAGCACCCCGCTACATATGTATAGTTCATACTATAAAAAAGAAAAAAATTGCTGTGGGCTACTAAAGTGTTCGGGTTTAACTTGAAGAAAAAGTGGCAACCCTGGGTGCAACAATGGATGAAAAAAGGTCAAAACAAGTATTTTAAAGAAAAATTAACAAAAAAATGTTCCGGATACACAATAATGCTTTAGCAAACTGTCAATTAGTTAGGGTTTACATCTACTTTTCACACATAGCTGAACACAGAACAAATTGTAATTAATAACCTAAATAAACAAGAAAGACAGATTTGCAGTAACTGCGTTGCTCAATGTTACTGCCCCATAATATGCAGCTTTTCAAAACTCCTGTCAATTCACCTTAGTCACTTCCAGGCAGCCTTATAAATCATTTATGTTTTAAACCCATTTCCCTTTCATTTAGTGATGACACATTTGTGACAATACCAACAGGAATGTTCTTAAAGTCTGAAGCGTGGAAGTTATTTTACTATATTTAATGACTGAATATGTGTGTATCTGTGGATGTGTGCCCAAGGGACTTTTTTTTTTAGTAAAGCAGTACGAAGATCAGTGACGATGTAACACGGTAAACAATCAAATTTCAGTCTGAAGTCAGATCGGTGAACGGTTGCTATAGATTGCTGGACATTGTTCTTTGCCTTACTGAATAAGCCTGGTTAGTTTAGTCATTCCCTTTATTAATGTTTCAACTCAAAGGCCTATAAATGTTTTACATCCAGTTTCAGGAGGGTAAAAAGCATGTGCATGTATGCATTTGATTATGCATCTAATGAAGTAATTGTGAGTCCCATGCACAGAAAATCAGGTTACATATGTTATCTTTCAGAAAATATTACTCCTAGCCTAATGTCCTAGGGGAAATTGTAGCTCTGTATACCCTTGGAAATCATTACTGACTACTGATTCACAGGAAGAGTTAAATGATGATCCTCTATGACATGAATTAGTTTACATAAGCCTTGTAACCGGATATTACAATATACAGACCCTCTGCCCCCTATTCACCCCTTCACCGAGGTGTGAAATTCCAAAGCTTGTTATAAAAGACTGTCTGACATGTCATTACAAACTTCGATTTCCACATCTTTGTGAAGTTTACACACAAACCATTCTTGAAAAAAGTTGTTGTACTCTTTATTTGCTTTTGATTACATGGGAAAGGAAAAAAGAAAATTATTAATAATGAAAGACCATATCCCCCAACCTTTTATTTTCATTTTAATCAGAACGCGCAGTGGAAGTAAGAAATCTATAAAGCCAACATTGCATATTTGCAAAATATAATAATGAAATGCGTGGTTGTTGTTCAACCACTGGAAAATTTACCCCCCGTCATGACCAGGCCATTTTTTGCGATAATGCATTCCCCTACTTTAAATTACAATTGCGCAAACATGTCACGCTTTACCCAAATAAAATTGATGTCATTCTCCCCCCCATAGAGCTTTCGCTTGGCGGTATTTGGTCACCAATGCGTTTTAAATTTTTGCCGTTATAAACAAAAAAAGACTGACAATTTAGAAAAAAACTATTTTTTTTTTTTTTTACTTTCTGCTATACAACATATCCAATAAAAAAAAAATCGAATTTCTTCATAAATGTAGGCCAATATGAATTCTGCTACATGGTATTGGTATAAAAAAAAATCACAATAAGTGTATATTGATTGGTTTATGCGAACAATTATAGCGCCTACAGACAGTATATATTTATGTTTTTTTTTTTTATACTGGTAATGGCGGTAACCAGTGGCTTATAGCGGGACTGCGATATTGCTGCGTACAGTCAGACACTAACTGAGACTTTTGACACTTTGCGGGAACCAGAGACACTAATACAGTGATCAGTTCTAAAAATATATATAGTCACTGTACTAATAATACTGTCTGGGAACGGGTTAAACATTAAGGGCGATCGAAGGGTTAACTGTGTGCCTTGCCAGTGTTTTTGTGTTCTGTGTTGTGCGCTTTTACTAAGGGAAAAGATGGATTTTGTTCCCTGCTTTGCAGGAATACAAAATCCATCCCTTCCCCCCTGTCAGAACAGAGATCCACCTGTTCTGTGTATTTTAGGAATGATTGGCAGGAGGCGGTGGATGTCCGGTGCCTGGCACCGGCAGATCGGTTTCTGCTGTGAAAAATTACAGCAGAAGCAGCCCGCCTTATATGTATACACTGTATTCACAGGAGAGTGGCCCTGTAGCAGTAAAACTGCTATGGGGCGGATTTTAAATGGTTAAATATACCTTTAGTAATATTATTATGATAGTGAGAATCATGGTTTGCACTGAATGTAACATTTAGGCTCTATTCACACAGTGCAGTGACCTGCGTTTTACTGCAGTGTAAAATGCTGGTCACTACAAGGAAACCCAGAAAACAATTGTTTTCTGTGTGTCCCTTTTCACACTGCAACACAGCCTGGAGCTGCACACTGCATTTTATTGCAGAGCATTGTACAGGTTTGCATGTTACTGTACATCAGCACAGCACAGATGTGTTTTTTTGTACACTACAAATAAAGTTACTTTCTCGGTGCAGGGGGTAAGGCATGGAATGATTTACCGTTGGTCCTAAAAAACACCACCAATTTGCTAAGCTTCAGAAAGAGTTTGAAGACCTTGCTTTTCCAGAAGTGTTATGGGGGCTTATAGGTCACTGCATCCTGGCCAGTAAGGGAGCTAGATTAAGAAGTTCAGAATCTCCCTGCTCATTATAGTCATACGCATCAAGGCCCATGGGTAAGACTGCGTTTATAGGCATTTTTTAATAATAATAATAATAATAAGAAGAAGAAGGCTAAGTTAACCTTTGTTCACTTTTTTTTTTTTCTTAATTAATGTACTTCTTTTGCAA
This sequence comes from Rana muscosa, assembly GCA_029206835.1. NCBI lineage: Eukaryota > Metazoa > Chordata > Amphibia > Anura > Ranidae > Rana > Rana muscosa. The sequence goes on from CM055119.1 coordinate 59,195,835, forward strand.
AAAAAAACAAAGCTTTCAATGTATTCTACACACTCACATCACTGTCCTCATGGCTGTTTTAAAAAACTTCTCCATTGCTTCTGCCTTACTTCCTGGACAGACTAGAGGTCATACCACAGTGCCTAATGAGGTCAACTGGTGAACTCCTTCCTTTTTCTTAACAGTTTTCACGTCCCAAATAGATGTACACCAGGAAGTCATAAACTTTTCTATGGAACGCATAAGGGCCTGAGGAAAGGCCTTGTTCTAAAAATCATAGAAAGTTTTTAATTTTTGCAACAGAGGTACATTAATTGTAGGAGAGCTGGAATTAAGAAAAAAAGGTGTACTTAACCTTTAAAGTGGTTGTATAGCCTAAAATACTACATGCACCTACAGGTAAGCCTACATTAAGGCTTACCTGTAGGTGCTTGCAATATCTCTGAGACCTACACTGTCTCTCAGATATTTGCAAAAAAGACTGTACCGATATCTACGGCGCATGCGTGCCGTAGATAGCGGCCCAGGCGCACTGAGCGTGGCGGCTCTTGAATGGGAGCCCGCCGGACACTGCCGGAACTCGCACATACGCGGGGATCCTGACGTTCCTCGCGCATGCGTGGGAGTGACGTCATCGCCACTCCGGCCAGTCACAGCGCCGGAGCGGCGATACCCGGAAGTCACTCCGGGTATCATGGCAGCGACGGAGGACGTGTCCGAGGACCGCTGCGGGGGCTTCGATCTAAGGTAAGTAATTGATAATGAGCTAGTAATATGCAGTCTATCCCAGTCTCTTTGAGCCCATGTTTCCTTTAAAGTGACAAAAAAAAAAAAGATATATTTTTTTCCTCAAAAATAATACATACAAATTTATTTTTCATGAAAATTGTTTCCTATTGTGTTTTTTTTTTTTTTTTTTTCAGTCATGTGTATTGCTCTATGCACGCCACAAATCCCACAGTCTCTAGTCTACCTCAGAAGTGAGCAAGACAAGGTAGCTATGTTCCTACATATAGTGATAAATAGTGTTGGGCTACTCAGTGATATATGTACAGCACATAAATAACTACAAAAAGAATGACACACAGTACCGGGTGAAAGAATTTAATATCAATGACAGCAACATTGGTAATTTTGCCGTCAAATATCAATTTAGTTTTAGTCATAGTCTTTTGACTAAAATGCCATTTTAGTTTTAGTTATATTTTAGTCATCTGTAACTGTTTTAGTTTTAGTCATATTTTAGTTGACTAAAAACTCCAGTACATTTTAGTCAACTAAAATATCCTGCATTTTAGTTGACTAAAATTGAATAGGTTTACTTAAATTGTAATGCATTATTTAAGCATGTCTCTAGAATTTCCAAACTCATATACTAATGGAGTAAAAATCGAATAACATTATTATTTATGTAATTAATGTCTAAACAAACTACAGACACAGATTTAGCCATTATATAACATCTTTATAAATAAAACCGAGTTTCATTACAAGAATATACATTTTTTGACAGAAGTACAGTTCAAGTAACTGAACAGACTGGACGGTCTTCCTGTAATGCACAGTGCCTCTGGATGGTCTGAGGGGGCCTGTTATGCACACAGTGCTCTGGACAGTGGTCTGAGGGGGCCTGTAATGCACACAGTGCTCTGGACAGTGGTCTGAGGAGGCCTGTAATGCACACAGTGCTCTGGACAGTGGTCTGAGGAGGCCTGTAATGCACACAGTGCTCTGGACAGTGGTCTGAGGAGGCCTGTAATGCACACAGTGCTCTGGACAGTGGTCTGAGGAGGCCTGTAATGCACACAGTGCTCTGGACAGTGGTCTGAAGAGGCCTGTAATGGCACACACACAATGCTCTGGATGGTCGTCTGTCTGAGGAGGCCTGCAAGTGCTCTGGATGGTCAGGAGGCCTGTAAATGCTGCACAGTGCTCTGGATGGTCATCTGAGGAGGCCTATAATGCTGCACAGTGCTAAGCACATTACGTCACTAAGCATGGCACAGGCTTTCCAGGCGGAGCTAAGAGGAAAGCGGACATCCACATGGGTAAATGGCCCTTCCTCACATTTTTGTTGTTTTCATAATATTCATTTTGTTTTTAACACTGGAAACATGCTGCATATTTTCATGAACAAAATTAACAGTGTACAACAATCAGTCCTACAATAAATGTCTTCAAGTGTAATAAATTAGAAAAAGTTCTCTGTGATTAAACATCCATTTATCAAGTGAAGTTCTATCATTAATTTCGTGCTCCACCATAAATCAGAGTGCTCCACCACCAGTAGGAATGCCTGCTCACCTGGATATTGGACCCATATAAATGAATATACAGGTCTCAAAAGCGCTTTCACTGGACATAGGTTACTCTATCCATCCACCGGGCTATCCAGAGCAATGGTATGGGCAGTACTGTTGAATAGCGACAGATCCCCTTTAAATGCACAGCGTCAGACTCCCCACTTAATTTCTAAGCAGATGCGCAAAGAGAATAAGAGGAAGCCTCCAACAGTTCAATAGGTTTTAATACGTTTTTAAAAACTCAAACTGCAGTAAAATATGTACTCTTATTCATTAACTGAGTCCCCAGCATAAAAAAACAATGGCTTCTCATTTTCAGCTATGGACCAGAAGTGACATCACTTGGCCCTGCCCTATGTAATATGTCACTAATCCACTTGGCTTCAAAAAGGTAGGATGGCAATATCTTTTTTCTTCAAAAATAATCCATACAAATCCAATACCTAATGAACCAGTAACATTATTTTTCATTAAATAATTTTTAATGTGTTTTTTTGCCTCTTTACACTATCCTTCATTAGCTCCCAAACAGTGCATGTTAGTTGCAGTCATGTGTACTGCTATATGTACACCACAAATCCCACAGTCCATAGTCCCTAGTCCATCTCAGGAGAGAGCAAGCCACGTTAATTATGTTCCTACATACAGTTCCTACACTCTCTAACAGGAAGAACATAAAATCAGCAAAAAAATAAAAAGAAGGAATTTAGAGATTTGGAAGAGGCTTAGAGCAACAGAAGATAAACCAGAGTTCATTGTCACTTGACTATAGGTAAGAAGTTTATGAGCAGGTGTGGCAGATCAAAGAGTGCATTGCATACGGTTGCAGTGTGGTGGTGCAGTATTTACAGGGTTAAAACAGAATGTGAGGAGGTGATATATTGCTTCTTCACCACCTGTCAAATGAAAGGTCCTAGCAATATGCTGGACCACCATGGGGGAGCTCAAAGGGGGCCGCAGATATTGTGCTTTATTTTCTAGATCTCATATGTTAACAGTCTCCCTGGGCAGCAACAGCCATGGGATTGGTTACCTGGGAATGAAGATGATTGGTCGGCTACAGCAGGCGAAAAGCCGGCGCGGGGAGAATTTATATAAGGAGTTGTGAGCGGGGCTCCTCAGACCGTTTGAACCGGACCACGACGCCCGCGCTCCCTATTGTTAAAGTCATGGTGTTGTCCAGTGGGGGTGTATTTGTCCAGCATGTCTGGATGGACCCCGTGTAATCTTGTTTTTTAGTTATTAGCCAGGATGGCTTACATATTTAATTTAATTATAGTAATTATCAGGTTACCCCTTGGATACACCGTGGCCATTTAAAATGCCAAAAAATATTATTAATCAATTTTGCACCTTTTTTACAGTTGTTATGTCTCTTTATTAAGTCCCTTTGTGCTAGCCCATGCTTCTGAAAAGGCATTTGCCACAGATTGCTCTTCAGATGTGCAGGGTGCACTGACACTTGTGTAAACCTGGCCTAAACGTGAAAAACACTTTAATTTCTGTCACACTGTGTCTGGGATTCAATCTTTGGACCTGGGGTTCTTTGGACGGTTGGTTTCCTATTGCCTGAGCCACCAGGGAACTTCCTTTTTTCTAGAATCCTTGTCATGTTCTGCTCCTGGAGTTTGGATGCTGACCCCACTCTGTGACCAGCTGTAGGTAGCTGTGTGCCCAAAAAAACTTCACTTCCCCTTCCTGTCTTTGCCTTAGTATAGGATCCCGTTTCTACTTGTTGATGTATGATATTGCTTTGCTGGTTTCTGACTTCCACTTGTTCCTCACTCCGCTTCTGGATTATACCTTTGGACTTCGCTGATCACTGTTGCCAACTCTGCCTGTTACCGACCTTGCCTTTTGGACTACCCCTTTGGACTTTGCTGATCTTTGTTGCCGACTCTGCCTGTTCCCAACATTGCCTCTTGGACTACTCCTTTGGATTACTCGGATCAGGGTTTTCTGACTTCACCCTCTTCCAACTGTGAGTTGTTTGTTTGGTGTTCCTTATTTAGTCTGTTTGCACTTCCCTTTTGAGGTCCCATATTTCTGGCTGCAGGATCTCAACCGCCCTTCCACCTGATACTGGGATAACAAGACTACCAGTCAGGAAACTAGAGGGATGGTTAGAGTCTCCTGGCAGACCTGACAATTTCTAAATTTTCTGTACTGATCGAAGGCTAAGGGCTCATTTACATGGCCTTTTTGGGTCAAATGCTACCAAGAATCTGCATTTCTCTAAAGCTGGTATGTAATGATGTTTGCAATCCAGCCGTGGCCATCGCATCCACGCAATTACATGAGATTAGGGATAGATGAGCGGTCGTGGATGCAAACAGTTTGCAAACATTCTCTAACCACATGTAACTGCTCAGATGCGTGGCTACCGGAAATGAGCTCGAGAATGTTTGGACTCAAGTCTGAATCTGCCAGAGCTACAGTAATTCTCCAGGAAGCTGTCACCAAAGACAGCCAGTCATGGTCATAAGTAGAGGAAGCATTTCTCCTCTCAACAGCTGCGTGTATAAGCACCCCTTATATGTGTGCAGCTGCGGGGTTAGGAATACTTCCACTGCTTATGACTGTCAATCCACAGTGACAACTTTCTGGTGGGATAACTGAGATGGGTTTGGACTCGTGTCCGAAGATGCCTGAGCTTATCCCAAGCAATTACATGTGATAGCCAGAACGCATGTCAGCCTGTCATTGATTTCATTAGGCTGGTGGCTACAGTTCATTGCAAACACCTATGCACACCTTCCACAACTGATTTTTGTCAATGTACAGCCCATATCAGCCATACAAATGATCCCTAACATGGCACACTCTGCTACTGCTATGCTAAAACAAGTATATAGTATTGACTTTTGTTTGAACAAGTCTGTTATAAAGCAGCAGGCATCCCTTATTGCACAAATGTTTAATGTAATTTCATTACAAAAGTTATACAAATCTACATTTTTAAATCATTTGCACATTTTAAATTTGAGTACAAGAAATCTAGATAACCCTTACACAAACTGGTTAGACCAACAATAACAGAACAAACTACTTCAAACTCAAGTCTGTGGAATCAATTAGGATGTCTAACACTTCTGTAGTATGTTTCTCAAAGGCCACACAATTGTTACTTCATTTATCTGTGGGAGTTTTTATTCTTCCAGTGGGTGTTGTAACAGCAAATTGAGAATTTGTTTCCAGGCTGAAAATGGAGTATTTTAAAAGCCTCCTGAAATCAACACTTTGCAAACAATTCATTTAGCCATTGTTTTTTTATTTTTTACAGAAATGTTCACAGGACACTCTTTACACCTAAAAATAGCTTTAATTTCTCAAGACTATAAAATATATTTCAATGCCACTATATTAGCAGAGCTTTCAGTAAAAACAATATTAAGAAATTTTGTGCATGATAACTTTTCCTAAATTGAATAAATTGAACATTCTGTGATCCAAATGCACACGATCGGAATTCCGATGGGCTAAAATCCGATGGGATTTTTTGTCGGAATTCCGTTCAAAGCTGTCTTGCATACACACCATCAGACCAAATTCCGACCGTACAAAACGCGGTGACGTACAACACGTACAACGTCACTATAAAGGGGAAGTTCAAATCCAACGGCGCCACCCTTTGGGCTGCTTTTGCTGATTTCATATAACCGCGTGTTAGTAAAAGTTAGGTGTTAGCCGATTCACGCTTAAAATAAATATTACGATATTTTGGAGACCTGGCTTTGAAATAAAATACAAAGATTCATGAGATCACAAGAAACAAAGAAATACGTTTGTCAGAACTCAGTGTGAATATCCGCAGCGAAAAATAAAAATTGTTCTAGCATTAGAAAGAAGAAAAGAATGCGCTACATTTAACGATGCAATAATTTGCAGCATGACGAATGTGCTATCTCCATTACGAACGCTAGTTTTACCAGAACCAGCGCTCCCGTCTCCTAATTTAGTCTAAGCATGCGTGGATTTTTCTCAGATGGAGTTCCACACAGACGATCGTAATTTCCTATCGTTTTTTTTTCCATCGGAAAAATTTAAAACATGTCCTATTTTTTTACACCGATGGAAAAAAGTCAGATGGGGCCCACACACGATCGGAATTTCCGATGAAACAAGTCCATCTGACTTTTTTCATCAGAAATTCTGATCGTGTGTACAGGGCATAAGTTTTGCTTTGTTTTTGGTTACCTCAAGTGCCCTTTGAAATGTGTACTTTTAAGTACAGTATAGTCTCCACAATTGCGTAAAAAAAATTCTAGACAGTTCCTTTTGGTTTTAAATAAGTTGCTTATAATAAAGGAAACGCAATGTGTGGATCAGAAGATTGGAGCGCAACACCAAAAAGTTGAATTTCATGAAAAAAAAGTTTCCAAATTTGTTGATACACATACTTCACGAGGGCTATAGTATGATATAGAAATATATATATACAACATTAGCATACACACAGAAGCAAATAGTAAAAGAATAAATAAATAAATAAATAAAACATCATATAATTAGTTATACACATCTAAAAACGAGTCTCAGTCATCACAATATCAATTTCAAATATTGAGAAAAACTTGGTAATGGTGTGTTATTTTATATAACTTAAAAAAAAAGTAAAGAAAGAAGGGGAAAAAAAAGAAGAAAGTACATGATTTAGCATAAAGGCAAGACATGCAGGTGTGATCTGACTGCCCTCAAGCTGCTCAATCTGATGGCCACTGCATAATTAACAGCCCACCCACAGATTCACCTTCTTACCAATCAAGCACAGGGAGTCAAGGGCTCCTCCCACCAACCCTGGACTTACAGGATAATCTCTGCAGTATTCAGAATCTGCCCACTTCTAGAGATAGAAGAGGATCTATGACTAGGGATGAGCCGAACACCCCCCCCCCCCGGTACGGTTCGCATCCAGAACATGTGAACGGACCGAAAGTTTGCGCAAACTTTCGAACACCGTTAAAGTCTATGGGATTCGAATGTGAGAAATCAAAAATGCAAATTTTAAAGGCTAATATGCAAGTTATTGTCCTAAAAAGGGGCTGGGGACCCGGGTCCTGCCCCAGGGTACATGTATCAATGCAAAAAAAAGTTTTAAAAACTGCCGTTTTTTCAGGAGCAGTGATTTTAATGATGCCTAAAGTGAAAAAATAAAATGAAATATTCCATCGTATGCCTGTAAAATGGCGTGTGTTTCCTGTGTTTAGAACTGTCCCTGCACAAAATGACATTTCTAAAGGAATAAAAGTGAATTAAAACTGCTTGCGGCTTTAATCTAATGTGTGGTCCCGGCAATAGGGATGAAAATCATTGAGAAAAACAGCCCATTACCAGCCCATTTGGGTCTTGTATGTATATTAAGGGGAACCCCGCACCCAAATTAAAAAAAGGAAAGGCGTGGGGCCCCCAGGCCCTATATACTCTGAACAGCAGTATACAGGTGGTGCAAACAAGACAGGGACTGTAGGTTTGTTCTTAAGTAGAATCTGCTTGTAATTTTGAACTGGTACATTTTTAAAGTGTAGCTCCAGCCAAAAAATCTATTTTAAAGCTTTTTGGAAAACATGGGGACGGGCTATCACCCCTGTAACATTTGTTTTGCTGTCTGTGCACCTGTTCAGAAGATTTCACCTCACTTTCTGTCCCAATGACAATTGAATTTAGAAAATTTGGGGTTTTTAGGGAAACAAGGATTGGTGATAAAGCATCAGTGGAGAGGAGACACCTGTAACGGCACCCCAATCTCAAGGGGTATTAACGCCGTTTACGATGTTCCCTCTCCTAGACACACATCCACTCGCTACCGATATCCACAGCTAAACGACCCTTTTCTATAGGAGCCGACCCCTCTGGAAGAAGACGAGACGCACTCTGTCTCTTCTGTAGTAGGAATGCCTTTATTATTGAGAAACATTGTAACTTTATACACAATTCAAGGCACATGATTTAACATGAACAAGGGCCCAGCTCCACCCACACATCCCAAAACTCAACACCTCATCCTGACGTCTGCTAGGCTTCAAAAGATCCCAACACAATAGAATATACGATCTCCAATACACATCTTTTCACAAAGGGTTGGCAGTCAGTCCGTCTGGCACTTTACAATACACACAAGGACAGACTTAAATGAACAATAGAAATGCAAAACAACTTAATTCCTCACAGCAATGATACTTAACCCCCACATACAGTATACATCCAATCTATATACAATGTATATACAGCCTTGAATATGGCTATCATAGACCATATTGGGGTTTTCATTCACCCTGTGCCCCTAATAGAGACACAGGGTGATTGACACATAAGAGCCATTGGGGAAGCTGGCGCAAGGGTATTTCATACTTCCTAAGCGATTCTGAGTTCCCCGGGCCTTCCCGTTACATCTCTCCCCTTTCGACAGGAGACTAACAGAGGGGGGAACCCCAGACGGGTTGACTCCGAAGTTAGTCCATAGGTCCCTTCTTCTAATGCCGGTATCCACACAGTACCCCAAATAAATTTCTCCAAACAGAGAATCGCTTACCCAGCCAACCTCTGCCTCTCTCAGAGAACACACCCGCCGCTGGGGAGAGGCCTGGACTGGCCCTTCTCCCTGGAGTCCTTTCTGCCGCTGGAGAGAAGACAGGGTGACTGGGCTCAGTCCGTCATGCTGTTGGGGATCTGGGTCGACTGCCCGGCATCCCTGTGGTATACAAGTGGAGACTGAAGTCCCATCCACTTGTGGTAGGTGAAAATCTCCCAGTGCTTGCAAAGCAAGGCTGACATCCTCCTGTCTCAGTGTCACACCATTTTCTGGGGTTGTGTCAGTGAGGACTGAAGTCCCATCCAATACCACAGGAACTCCCTCTTCTGTTAGTTGGGAGCCGAGGCCCGTGGCGCTCGGCTCAGTTGCCAGCTCTTCTGCTGGGTTGCTGTGAGTGGAGACCGCAGTCCCATCCACCGATATCCGCTCAAGTGGCAGTTGTGTGCAGCGGCCAGTAGCATTCTGCCCTGCTGCCAGTGATTCAGCTGGGAGTAAAAGCTTTACTGCCTCAGCTTGTTGCTGGGGAGAGGGGCCAACTGCCCCGGCTCCCTGAAACTCCACAGTGGTTTCCGGTGCTGGGCAGAGGTGGGTATCACTCTGCCCTGTTGCCAGCACTTCTGCTGGGGACTCCACACCATCTGCTCTGGTTAACTGTTGGGGGGAGATGGCCTGCTTCTCCTCCCTGCATCTCTCGCAACCTCCTTCCGAATTCCTCTTCCATGGCGGCTGGTTCTTTAGGCGTTGTCCCCGATTGCCGTATTTGCGCCATTCTCTGCTCATGTTGCCACTCATCCTGCCGCTCGATGTCTCTAATGGCTTCCCGTATGGCGGTCTCTGATGGGTTAGCACCATACAGTGCCAACCGCTGTCGCACTCGTTGCTGAAACAAATCTTCAACTGACCGGGGTCCTGCATCACCCTCCTTCGGCTGCATCGCTGGCCAGTCACTGTGGTGGTTTGGAGTGTCTCAGGAACTGGAGGGAAAATCCCACTGCTGCCACCAATGTAACGGCACCCCAATCTCAAGGGGTATTAACGCCGTTTACGATGTTCCCTCTCCTAGACACACATCCACTCGCTACCGATATCCACAGCTAAACGACCCTTTCCTATAGGAGCCGACCCCTCTGGAAGAAGACGAGACGCACTCTGTCTCTTCTGTAGTAGGAATGCCTTTATTATTGAGAAACATTGTAACTTTATACACAATTCAAGGCACATGATTTAACATGAACAAGGGCCCAGCTCCACCCACACATCCCAAAACTCAACACCTCATCCTGACGTCTGCTAGGCTTCAAAAGATCCCAACACAATAGAATATACGATCTCCAATACACATCTTTCCTTCCCGTTACAACACCCTTTTCCCATATTAACTCAAAAGCCCTGTACACACGATCGGATAACCTATGGATTTTCGTCCGATGGATTTCACCATCGGAAATCCGATGAAACTGTTTTTCATCAGTCTTGGCCACACACCATCAGTTTAAAAACCGACGGCAACAAAACGACGGCACGTACAAAACGTACGACGCGCTATAAAAGGGCCGAACAAATCTAATGGCGCCACCCCTTGGGCTGCTTTTGCTGATTTCGTGTTACCGCGTGTTAGTAAAAGTTTGGTGAGAGCCGATTCGCGCTTTTCAGTCTCCGTGCTTTGCAGATCGTTTCCTGTTGTTCAGTTTGTGCTTGTGGGTTTGCATTTGTGATTCAGTGCGTGCAGTCAGGTCGTTACTGCCTTGCAGTGCCGACTTGGCCGTTTGTTTACTGTTTTTCAGATCGTTCTTTTCAGGCCTTGCTGTTCCACGGTGCGTTCTGTTTGAGTGCGTTCTGACCAGCCGGCCGGTTTAAAACCACGTTTGAAGTGCGTTCTCGTTCTCGAGCTCGTGCTGGCTTTGGGCTTGGTGTTGCAGTTAACACTGTAACCCGAGTTCAGTCTGTGAACAGGGTGAGGAGGAGTTCATGGACTAAGAATTGGTTGCTCCAGCGGGATCAATTCTCTCATATGCCTCTGCTGCGGGAAATCCATGAGAATAATCCTGATGATTTCAGGAATTATCTCAGGATGACGGACCCCGTATTTCACTGTCTGTTGGATTTGCTGTCCCCCTATATCACGAGGCAGGACACTGTGATGCGCCAGGCCATCACTGCCGAGCAGAGGCTTATTGCCACGTTGAGATACCTGGCGACTGGGAGAAGCTTGCAGGACCTCAAGTTCTCAACAGGCATCTCCCCCCAGGATCTCGGGATCATTATCCCTGAGACGTGTTCGGCCATCATTCAGGTCCTGCAGAAGGACTATATGAAGGTAATTATGCTCCTTTAACCTCACATTATCTTTTTTTATTCTCTTTTTTTATTTATTTTTTCACTCCTAACACAAATATGCCTGTTTGTAATATCCTGGCAATGTCCCCATTTTCCACATGCCTTTTTTTACCTGTAAATCCCTTTTTGGGCCCTACATGCCTATTTCCCTCCACTAACCTCTCCAGCATGCTATCGTGGGCGCAAACCCAGCTAGCCTTCTATTTTCCTTTTCATTTTGGGGGGTCATTGCCCTTGTAGTTTGACAACCTTCCCTCCCCCCCCTAAAGATGTTAAAAAATTAGTAGTTCTCAATCAAGCTCAGCAAAGTGGTAGATCCTTTTTTGGAATCCCCCACAATCACCTTAGGCCCTCCCCTTAGATTATTTTAGAATGTCCACTCAGCGGGGGTGAGGCATCTGCTAAGTGGGCCTTTGTTTATTTTTCGGAAAAACTCCCTTAAATAATAATGTTACTCGACAATGTTTTTTGGTGTGTCATCTGCTTGCACTGTAACCATAAACCGTACTAATGTCTTCTTTTTGTTTGACTCCACAGTTCCCTAGCACACCACAGGAATGGCTGACTGTGGCCTCCCAATTTGCCCAGCGGTGGGATTTCCCCAACTGTGGAGGGGCAATTGATGGGAAGCACGTCCACATAGTGCCGCCACCCCGTTCGGGGTCATACTATTTCAACTATAAAGGTTTTAATAGCATAGTGTTAATGGCGGTGGTGTCGGCACGGTACGAGTTCCTGTATGTGGACGTGGGGAAGAACGGCCGGATGTCCGATGGCGGATCATTCGCGGAGACCGAGTTCGCTCACCATCTGCAGGCTGGGGGTCTTGCACTGCCTCCAGATGCAGAGAACGTTGAAGGGCTCCCATTCGTTTTCATTGCGGATGAGGCTTTTGGACTAGGACCACACCTGATGCGGCCGTTTCCCCAACGCACCCTCACCCCGGAGAGGAGGGTTTTTAATTACCGGCTGGCCAGAGCCCGGAGAGTTGTGGAGAATGCCTTCGGGATAATGGCCAGCCGGTTCCGCCTGTTCCAGACAGCGATACATTTGGCGGATTATAAACTGAACCACATCGTCTACTGCTGCTGCATATTGCACAATTTTCTACGCAAATTTGCAAACAATTATGTTTCATCGTTTGGGCCTGAGGCCGGTCCATCTGAACTGATTAATCTGACCGGCCTCAGCACTGCTCGTACTGGCTTGGCCCCCCAAAGTGCCCGTGAAGTACGCCAGAAATACGTAGAGTACTTCACGGGTAGGGGGGCCATCGCAATGCCAGACCACATCTGACCAATTCTTAAACCTTTTTAAAATAAAATAAAAATTTGAATTCATACAAACTTGTGTTGTCATTCTTGTATTTTGGGTTTATGTGTCTCCCAGGATCTAGTAGTGCCAAGTGTAATTGTCCTTAGTAAATAGCCTCAAAACTCAGAGCGAAAAAAAAGGTTTTACACTAGGCAGTCCTACATCTGTATTTACCTTGAAGTTGTGGTGACAGACACTGACCTGTTGTGCTGATAAGCTCCACCTCCCCTTCCTCCACCTCCCCTTCCTCCACCTCCGCTTCCTCCACCTCCGCTTCCTGAACCTGCTGATCTTGGTCTGCTTTGGGAGCTTCGGGGATTTTCTGTGGTGTTGGGTTACTCGTCTCATGAGCATGGTGTCCTCCCACTCTCCTCTCCCCTATGGGAATTTACAACAAAATGTATACTTTAGCACACAGACTTTTTTTTAGGCCTGAAAAGGGATCCTCAATGTTTTGAAGTGGGGTACAATTGATATTTGGCCCTGAGTTCCAACATGAACATATGTGATTTTGCAAACTCAACAAAGCAACATGTTATTTTTGAGGACACTCACAAATACACTTGGATAACCACCAAGGTATCCACTGGAGCACCTGTGTGTGACACCGTTAAGAAATTTGGTCATGTGGCCCAGAGTATAGTATCTTGCTGAAGAACAAAAACGAGTACACAACTGCTGGAGTGTCATCTCCTTTACCCAGAATACAGTTTCTTCTTTCAGTCACATTCTAAATTTCCTTACAACACATCATCTAGCCAACAATGTGTAGATAAACATTGTTGAAGTAAAATGAGGCATGCCCACATGTAGTTTACGTGGATATGTGCCAAACATGTTTGGGGGAAGAGCAGCAAGTTATTGGTCAAAACATTGGCCAAATAAGTGGACTCTCCACTTAACATAAAAGATGAGATTTCAAAATGTGAACCCAGTCAAGACAAGCACATGGTGCAAAACATGGAAGAATACATATTACAATGTGAAAGAACACAGTAAAATATACTTACTTTTTTCTATGCTTTTTATAAGCTTCCTATACTGCTCCGGCTCCCTGAGCTTCAGGTCTGACCACCTTTTACGGAGTTGTTCCTTGGATCTCCTGACCCCATATTTTTTATAGAGAGTCTTCGCCACTTTATCCATAATTTGTGACTTCCGGAGATTAGGGGTTTCGTATGGGCCATGCTTGCCGTCGTAATCCTTCCTCCGCAGAATGTCCACCATCTCCGCCATCTCAGAAAAAGACATATTAGTCGCCTTGTATCTTTTTTTACAGGATCGGGACGTTTCCGCCTCCGGGCTTTCCTCGTCGGTAATTTCAAGGAAAGAAGCCACCTGTGTCTGCGACATGTCGCCGTCTCACACTGTGCGCCGATCGTTAAGGGGCGGGGAAATGCAGAAAAAGTCCGTCATGGGCGGGTGACGAGGGCGGAGTTACACGCATGCGCAGGGTATAAAAAGGGGAAAGAAGTTATTAGGGATGCGCGGAGTAAGGACGACCGGAAGTGAACCCACGAAGTGAACAAAGGTAAGAAGGGAACTCGTGCCTGCAGTGGCATATTAATGGGTCATGATTGTAAAGGGCAATATTGTGATAAGTTGAGGAGAATCAATTCTGATCCTTTTTTTTTTGTACTTGCTGATCCTAATAGATGCATAAACTAAGAGAGCCGGAGGTGATGCTTGTTTTTATTGAAAAGTATAAGGACCAGCACAACCTTTGGGAGCTCAAACACCCTGCGTATCACAAAAGTGATGTACGACGGGCAACTATTACCAAATTAGCCGAGGATATGAAGCCATGGATCCCAGATGCAGACTACACTATGATCAATAATAAAATCAACAACCTGCGCAATTCTTATAAAAAAAAATTCAAGGAAGTGCACCAGTCCAAGAGATCAGGAGCAGCAGCCGACAATGTAGTAAAGCCCAAGCTGTGGTACTACAGACATCTTCAATTCCTGGATGACCAGATCGAGGCCAGGGAATCTATTTCCAGCCTTCCCTCAACCCTTCCTTCCACCCTTCCCTCCAGCGTTCCTTCCACCCTTCCCTCCACCCCTGCAGAGGCGGAGGAGGAGCCTCCCAAGCTAGAAGAGCCAGATCTTCACATCTTCAGCCCGGTATAGTATTTTTGATGCTAATTATTGTCCACAAAGTAATATGGAGTTGAACTGTTTGGCTTAGCCATAAATGATCCCACCCCCCCCTCCAAAATAAACCAGTAATGAGATCAAAATTGTGTGTGATTGATTCCTCAAATAATAGAAATCTACTTTTTATTTTATAAACAGGATGAGGCAAGCCAGGAGGAAGAGGGTCAGGAGTGTGACAGGCAGGAGGAGGCAGGGCCAAGTGGGACTCAGCAGATCCCCAGGCCTAGTGGCAGCACCGTCTCCCAAGTGGCTCCCCTCCACGTCAGACCGCCAAAACAACGGCGGATGACACAAGTGGAGGAGGAGTCACTAAAGATGATTCAGGAGGCTGCTGCCATTATGAGGGCCCCCCTCAACCCTATGGAGGGGTTTAGCACCTATCTGGCGGATAAGCTGCTCAGAATGGAGGCGGGACAACGGGCCCTCTGTGAGCATCTCATCTATATGGCTGTACACATGGGGGTGAGGGGGCTGCTGACTGAGGCCACCCATATCTCACATCAGCCCAATCCCTCTCCTCCTTCTCCTCCTCCTCCTGCCACATCACCACCCACAGTGGCCCAGCCTGCAAGGGTGCGTGGACAGGGCCGTGGAGAGAACGCTGCAGAGAGGCGTGGAAGGAAGGCTACAAGAAAGAGCAGGAGGTGATTCCCTGGCCTTGAGCTGCTCATCCAGAAATTGAAGGTTGATGGAGTACCACAGCTTGGGATGATGTATGTCTTTGGCTGCTGCTCCTGATTTCATGCTGTTGTTGATTTTATTATTGATCATAGTCAGGTCTGCATTTGGGATCTAATGACTTTATATTCTCTGCTAATTTGGGAATAGTTGCCCTTCGGTTTTTGATTTGTTTTTTCCAAAATAAAGGGAAATTTGATTACAGCCAACCTACATGCCTGATGTGTTTTTTTGAGAAGTAGCAATAAGATTGCATAAATACAATGTGTAATTAAGAACAAGGGACACCAACCTCCATGATTTTTCTAAAATGTAATATTATGTTGTTCTGAGAAATTGACACACCAAAAAATGCACAACAAATTTTAAGAGTCAAAAAACATAAAGGTGTAATTTGGGAGGTCGGCCTTGCAGAATTTTAATAATTATTCCGAAGATCACTAGAAAAAAGAAAGACATACATTTGTCAGAACTCAGGAGAAAGTTCTGCTGCCAAAATGACATTTTAAAGACCGTTCTAAAGCAAAAAAACATGCGCTGCATTAAACGAAGCAATAACTTGCAGAATGACGAATGTGCTCTCTCCATTAGGAACGCTAGTTTTACAAGAACGAGCGCTCCCGTCTCCTAATTCAGTCTGAGCATGCGTGGGTTTTTAAACCGATGGACTTGCCCATAGAAGATCGGAAATTCCCATCGGTTTTTTATCCATCGGAAAAATTTAAAACAAGTTCTATTTTTTCCATCCGATGGAAAAGAGACCGATGGGTACCATACATGATCGGTTGGTCTGATGAAAACCATCCATCGGACGGTTTTCATCAGTTAAACCGATCGTGTGTACGGGGCTTCACAGGAGAGAATTTCCCTTCCTGGGGTAGATTTCCTCTCACTTCCTGTATCACTTTTCAGTGATCCATCCTCAAGACCCAGTAACCCAGAGGATTTTCGGTGGGAAAGGTGTCCAAGTCTGATCTTGCCCCTAGGTATTCCTGCACCATGTAAATCAGACGCTGGCGATGGTTGCTGGAACCGATTATACCTTGGGGCTGCAGACTAAAAAATTGTCTGAACGCATCGGTCAGACGGCCACCTTCTCCACCACTCCTTCTGTGACTGACCGAAGCCTCAGCAACACGTTGTCCAGGACCAGGAATTTGTAACCTCCCAGGCTCTGTAAACACGTTGCAGAAACCTTTCTGCAAGGCCTCCCGAAGATGTTTCATCCTCTGCTCCCTCTGCGACGGCTGGAAAAGGTCTGCAACCTTACTCTTGTAACGTGGATCAAGGAGGGTTGCCAGCCAGTAATGATCCTCTCTCCTTGATACCACGAATACGAGGATCATTTCGCAGGCTTTGCAGGATCAGGGAGGCCATGCAGCGTAGGTTTGCTGAGGCATTCGGTGCGGAGTCCTCGGGATCACTAAGGATGACATGATCCGCAGCCACCTACAAGTCCATGGGTTTCTGGGGACTGTAAATGATCCCTTGAAGACTGCTGCTGATGCTGAGTGTTAGGCTCCACCTCCATGCTGACACAATAATCCTCCTCCTCCTCATCCTCTTCCTGTGTGATCAGCGGGCCTGCAGGAACACTGTCTGGATAAAGGGGGCCTTGAGAGGTAAGGAAGTCCTCCTCTTCCTCCCTCTGTTCTGCCTCAAGTGTCCTGTCCATTATTCCACGTAGCGTGTGCTCTAACAGGTGGACAAGAGGGACAGTATCACTGATGCATTCACTGTCACTGCTCACCATCCTCGTGGCCTCCTCAAATGGTGACAGGACAGTGCATGCATCCCTGATCATGACCCACTGGCATGGCAAAAAAAAAACAAGCTCCCCTGACCCTGTCCTGGTGCCATAGTCGCACAGGTACTCATTGATGGCCCTCTGCTGCGTGTGCAGCCGCTGCAGCATGGCCAACGTTGAGTTCCACCTGGTGGGCATGTCATAGATTAGGCGGTTCTTGGGCAGGTTAAATTCCTTTTGCAGGTCAGCCAGCCAAGCACTGGCATTATATGACTGGCGGAAATGCACACAGACTTTCCTGGCCTGCCTCAGGACATCCTGTAAACCTGGGTACGTGCCCAAGAACCGCTGCACCACCAAGTTAAGGACATGAGCCAAACAGGGCACATGGGTCAGCTGTCCCTGTCGGAGAGCAGAGAGGAGGTTGGTGCCATTGTCGCAACCCACAATTCCTGGCTTAAGCTGGCATGGCGTCAACCACCTTTGAGCCTGCCCCTGTAGAGCTGACAGAATCTCTGCTACAGTGTGGCTCCTGTCCCCCAAGCACACCAGCTCAAGAACCGCATGGCATCTCTTTGCCTGCATACTTTCATAGCCCCTTGAATGCCTACGAAGCACCGCTGGTTCCGAGGACAAATCAGCAGAGGAAGAGACCATGGAGGAAGAAGAAGATGAGGGGGTGGAGAAGAGAGGTGTGTCAGAATCACCACTAGTAGCATTTTGGAGGCGTGGTGGCGGAACAACCTCCAACACTACTGTACCCTTTCCTGCATCCTTCCCAGCTGCCAGCAGAGTCACCCAGTGCGCCGTGAAAGATAGGTAGCGTCCCTGTCCATGCCTGCTGGACCATGAGTCAGCGGTAATATGCACCTTACCGCTGACCGCCCTGTCCAGCGAGGCCAAGACATTGCCTAACACATGGCGGTAGAGATCTGGAATCGACTCGAACATTGCCTGTTCGCCCGTTCAAATTCGAAAAGCCGCAAAACACCCTGTAAAAGTCTATGGGAGAAATCTAAAGTGCTAATTTTAAAGGCTTATATGCAAGTTATTGTCATAAAAAGTGTTTGGGGACCCGGGTCCTGATGCCTGTAAAGTAGCGCTTGTTTCCCGTGCTTAGAATTGTCCCTGCACAAAGTGTCATTTCTGAAGGAAAAAAAGTAATTTAAAAGCACTCGCGGCTATAATGAATTGTCGGCTCCCGGCAACACAGAGAAAAGTCATTGATAAAAAAAAAATAAAAAAAATGTGTGGGGGTCCCCCCAAATTCAATTACCAGGCCCTTCAGGTCTGGTACGGATATTAAGGGGAACCCTGCGTCAAATTTGAAAAAAAAAAGACGTGGGGTTCCCCCAATGATATCCATAGCAGACCCTTCAGGTCTGCTATGGATTTTAAGGGGAACTCCACGCCAAATTTTAAAAAAAATGGCGTGGAGTTCCCCCCAAAAATACATACCAGACCCTTTATCCGAGCACGCAACCTGGCAGGCCGCAGGAAAAGAGGGGGGACGACAGAGCGCCGCCCCTCCTGAAACGTACTAGGCCACATGCCCTCAACATGGGGAGGATGCTTTGGGAGTCTGTGACCCCTCAAAGCACCATGTCCCCATGTTGATGGGGACAAGGGCATCATCCCCACAACCCTTATCGGAATCTGGAAGACCCCTTTAACAAAGGGGACCCCCAGATCCCGACCCCCCCTATGTGAATTGGTAAGGGGTACATTGTACCCCTTCCATTTCACAAAGAAAGTGTAAAAAAATGTGAAAAAACACAGACACCGTTGGAAAAGTCCTATATTAAAAATAAAAATAATAAAAAAAAGATTCCAGCGGTGTTAATCCTGCGTTACATCAGAGGGGGCGGGGTCACCTGCATGTCACTGGGGAAGCCCAGGCTTCCCCTTGCGTCAGAGGGGGACAGGGTCACGTGACGGGTGGCCCCGCCCTCAGCTACATAAGCGCTGTCACTGGCTAAAGCCGCGTCATTCCTGGGGTGTCTCCGGTGGAGACAGGATGCGCTGCGCTGGACATCTCATCACTGGAGCCTGGACCTGGATGGAGAGGAGATCATCCACCGCTGGACCCCGGAGAGGAGAGCATCCATCGCAGGATACCGAGAGTGGATTACCACCGCTGGAATCTTTTTTTATTGTTTTTATTTTTGATAAAGGACTTTTCCCAATGGTGTCTGTGTGTTTTTTTTTAAAATTTTACACTTTCTTTGTGAAATGGTAGTGGTACCCCTTACCAATTCACATGGGGGGACAGGATCTGGGGGTCCCCTTTGTTAAAGGGGTCTTCCAGATTCCGATAAGCCTGCCGCTCGCAGACCCCCACAACCACCAGGCAAGGGTTGTGGGGGTGAGGCCCTTGTCCCCATCAACATGGGGACATGGTGCTTTGAGGGGTCACAGACCCCCAAAGCATCCTCCCCATGTTGAGGGCATGTGGCCTGGTATGGTTCAGGAGGGGGGCGCTCTTTCGTCCAGGTTGCGTGCTCGGATAAAGGGTCTGGTATGGATTATTGGGGGGAACTCCACGCCATTTTTTTTTAAAATTTGGCGTGGAGTTCCCCTTCAAATCCATACCAGACCTGAAGGGTCTGGTATGGATATTTGGGGGGAACCCCACGTAATTTCTTTTTTATTTGACGCATGGTTCCCCTTAACATCCATATCAGACCTGAAGGGCCTGGTAATTGAATTTGGGGGGACCCCCACACATTTTTAATTTTTTTTTATAAAATACATTTTCTCTCTGTTGCCGGGAGCCGACAATTTATTATAGCCGCGAGTGCTTTTAAATGACTTTTTTTCCTTCAGAAATGACACTTTGTGCAGGGACAGTTCTAAGCACGGGAAACAATCGCTACTTTACAGGCATACTATACACACTCCCTAGGTACAAAATTTAAAGGAATATTTCACTTTTATTGTTTCACTTTAAGCATTATTAAAATCACTGCTCCCGAAAAAACTGCCGTTTTTAAAACTTTATTTTTGCATTGATACATGTCCCCTGGGGCAGGTCCCGGTCCCCAAACACTTTTTATGACAATAAATTGCATATAAGCCTTTAAAATTAGCACTTTAGATTTTTCATGTTCGAGTCCCATAGACTACAATGGCGTTTGGATGTTCGAACAAATTTATTGCCTGTTCGCAAGTTCTGGTGTGAACCGAACTGGGGTGGTGTTTGGCTCATCCCTACTGTACACAACACTCCAAGACCAGTGCAGCCAACACAGAGGAATGAAAATCCTAATAGAATAAAAACAACCCATCCAAAACCTAACCACCTCACCCCGAGGAGAGAAAATCAGGGGAGAGGGAGGGGAATGAGGGGATGTGGGAATTCTAATGGGAATCAACAGTACGTGGCATATGATGACACTTAGACCCCTTTCACACTGGGGCGGTTTGCAGGAGCTATTTTGCTAAAAATAGCGCCTGCAAACCGAGCCTAAACAGCGGCTGTTGTTTCTCCAATGTGAAAGCCCTGAGGGCTTTCACACTGGAGCGGTGCGCTAGCAGGATGTGAAAAAAAAAAAGTCCTGCTAGCCGCATCTTTGGAGCGGTGAGAGGAGCGATGTGTTTACCGCTCCTACACCACTCCTTCCCATTGAAATGCATGGGACACCGCGGTAATACCGCCCGCAAACCGCGGCTGTAGCCACGGTTTGCGGGTGGTATTAACCCTTTTTCGGCTGCTAGCGGGGGTTAAAACCGCACCACTAGCGGCCGAATACCTCAGCAATCCCGACGGTATAGCGCCGCTAAAAATAGTGGCGCTATACCGCCACCGCACACACCGCCCCAGTGTGAAACCGGCCTTATCATATCCCTGTGACTAATAGGTATGAACCCCTATGGAATTATGGAGATAGAAATGGTCCCCACTCACTGCATCCTTTTTTATGGAGAGTAAGGGGGAACAGGAGGAGAGGACGAGGGAACCCACCGCAAAGGGGGAGACCATCATCACAGTACCCCCAACAGGTCCCCCCTTACCATAAACCTGGACCCGATTACAGGGAACAACAGTGGAGGGACCAACAAAATTGGGAGAGGGATCGTGTACAGCAACAAAACCCAAGGAAGGAAGAAAACGCGGCTGCAGGGCAGGATCAAGAGTTCAGCAAAAAAAGTCTGGAAACAGACTAAGTGGAATATATAATCTGAGTGGAGTGGAGTTAACTCATAAAGAAACAAATATATTACATCTTGGCTACGACCAATTAATAAATTCGATGTGTATGTTGACATCCACAGATATATGAGAAAACTCAGTATAAAAAAATATTTTCTGAATAAGGTTTCTAATCCTGTTGGAGGGAGTGCCATTTCATCCGTTACTGTGGATAGTGGACTTAAAAATAAATCTTTATTTAATCCCCCTAATACAGCAATTCATCACCTTGAGGTCCAACTTCAAGGGTTTAGTATTAAGATATATGGAGAAGATAGTGCCTGAGAAAGGAGTCAATCCGAGGTTTATACATGAGGGCATAGAAATGCTCGAAAATAAAAATGTAATAGTCAGACCCGCTGATAAAGGGGGTGGGGTGGTGTTCCTGTCCAAAGAATTTTACATGAACCAACTGACAGAAACGCTGTTGGATGCTGAAACATATCACAAATTGGATAGTGACCCCACACCTCAATATAATCGGGAATTGGAATTGCTTGTTGAATATGGATATAAAACGCATGTAATGACTATGAAAGAAAAAAGGTACTTGGCACCAAGCAGCACACGGATTCCCACAATTTACACCCTCCCTAAAATACATAAAGACCCCCAGAACCCCCCCCTGCAAGACCTATCGTCAACGGTATAGGGTCCATTACCTCCAGGATGGGCCAATATTTGGACCAGTTTTTACAGAAAATTGTAAAAATTACAAAAGCATACTTGAGAGATACAAAAGACCTGTTAAAGGCTCTTCAAGATGTCAAATTAGCTGGTCGGGGAGGACTGTTTTTGGTGACAGTATCATCGTTGTATACTGTGATACAACATGATGATATCTACCTCACCATCAAAGTTTTTTTAAGGGATGTTTTCGATTTTTGTCTCACATAACTATTTTTGGTTCAACAGCCAGAAGAAAGGCGTTGCGATGGGCAAAAAATTTGCGCCCAGCATCGCCCATCTTTTTATGGGAGAGTGGGAGGACAATTATGTATTCGCGCATAGAAGGTATGAACTACTTTTTTATAGGCGTTTTATTGATGATGTGATGTTTATATGGGAGGGATCTGAATCATCTTTGTGTGATTTTTTTTTTAACCTATTTCAATAAGAATCCTAACAACATCAAGCTCACTAGCCAATGGAGTCTGGAACAAATAGACTTCTTCGATGTGAGTATTTACAGAAATGGTGACCAATTAGAAACCAAAGTCTACTTCAAATCAACCGATAGGAATAGCTTTTTTCCTCTGCAGAGTGGCCATCACCCGGTATGGCTTAAAAATATTCCCAAGGGACAACTGATGCGTGTCAAAAAGAATTGCTCTACGGTTGAAAGTTATGAATCTCAGTCATAAATACTGAAAGAGAAAAGGGATTTACGGTAATTCCCAGCACCTGGACAGAATCTCTGAAGAGATAAAAGTGATTCCACGAGAAGAGGTTCTGAGAGATGTGGTAAGAACTGGATCCACTGGAAAGCATGAATGGGGCTTTATTTCATCTTTTCATGCCCAATATAAAGAGGTGGAAACTGTCCTTAAGAATCATTGGCACGTACTATGTCTTGACAAAACTTTGTAACCGGTACTTCTGGTAGTACCTAAATTTATATACCGCAAGGCACCAAATGTAGGAGATAAAGTGGTGAAGAAGGTTTTGGACCCGCCAACTAGATTACCATCCTTTTGGGATAAAAATGGCTTCTATGCCTGTCGAAAGTGTAAAGCATGTAGAGAGATAGCAGAACCAGTGAGGGGAATTGATAGCTTTATATCCACTGTGAATAAAAAGGAGTTTGCTATTAAGGAATTTATAACGTGCAATATAACATGTAGCGGGTGGTTACATTTAGGGGGAAGCATCTGAGTGGTAACTAGGCTCAGATGCACTAATTGTTAGGTCTCATGGACCATTTCTATCCCTGGGAGATAGTACTGGTGTGTAAGTTCACTGGGGCCAATAGGTGGCGCTGTTGCCATGGGCCCGGGTTGAACCGCAGTACAAGGTTGTGTCCTTTTTGTCCCCTCTCGGCGGCGGCGCGGCGGGGCGGGGAACCTGCTGTGCCTGTCAGGAGAGGATATAAAAGGGGGCAGCCATCTTCCAGAGGGGTCGGTTCCACGCTCAGGCACCTTAGGCCTGGGTGCGTGTGTGTCGCCTCCGGGTGCCCTAGGCCCGGAGGCCTGGTCGGGTTGTCTCTGGGTGCCCTAGGCCCAGAGACAGAGCTGCTGTTTCATCTCAGACACCTTCAGTCTGGGGTGAGGTACTTTGGAGAAAGGCCCGGAGCCCAGCAGTCTTCGGCTGGGATCCGCCGGGGACCGAGACTCCCAGGGATCTGCCTTGCGAGGGGACCCGTATCCAGGATGAGGAGGCCAGGGAGGTGACCCTTTCTGAAGACCCAGCGCAGAGTCGTAGTGACAGATGGGGCCTCTGGTAACTCTCCGGAGGGATGTTCTTGTCCTATAAGGGCTAGTTCACAAACAGAAGGAAGTGCGTGTTCTTTAAATCACAGTGGCAGTGATACTACGCACCCAAGGTCAGTAGCAGTGACTTTCACCTTTTTCAGTGGCAGTGACCAACCTCATGGTCTGTGGCAGAGACCGTGCGCCAAGCCTGTTCGTGCTAATCAGATCAGGAGAAAACCCAATTCAAGTTTGTGCCTGGATCTCCTCCCACCTTATCTGTGTCTTGTCCCAACCTGTCTGCTCTCAAATAGACTGTTTATTGTGCAAAAAGGAATAAATAAGTGTTGGACTTTTCAGTTGGTGTGGACAGTTGCTTACTGGGGAGAACTAAAGACTTGTTTCTGACTACTGCAGAAACAAGGTCAGCACTGGAGGCTTTTTGACACTGGCTGCAGGCAGGCCCGAGAAACTAACAACGCTCAACCTCCCTATTCAGGAGGGTACGGGCTTGTGGTGCCTCATTATTTTCCTGCGGAGGAGCCAAGCAGAAGAAAAGCAGGTAAAGTCTGGGGTTGGTGCGCTACAAACACATGTGGTATACCGTATGTCTTATTATGCCCATGTGGGCTGATGTATGTAGGCCGAACAAAGAGATGTTTGAAAGTGAGATTAGGGGAACATATTAAAAATATTAAATTGGGTTTTAAGGACCATAATGTCTCACTTCACTTTAAACTACATCATGGCCAGGATCCCACGGGGCTGAAATTTTGGGGTGTGGATCATATTAAGCCTGCATGGAGAGGAAGCAATATGGTTAGGGAGTTATCAAAACGTGAAACCCTCTGAATCTATTTATTAGATATACTTACCCCTAAGGGGTTAAACGTCAAGCTCAACATAAATTGCTTCATAAGTGACTATTAACATAAGGAATATTTGGATGTTTTTATCTTATTTGGGTGTTTATACATGTATCTACAATAATGCACAATATAGAATCATCCAATTTTTATAGTTATAGCCATGAAGTGGAGAGGACGTTTGATATTTTAATAGCTTTATCAGTTTTATAGATCAGTGATTTTTATCTTTGAGTGATTACATTTATCAATTTTTTAGGGATTGATTTTAGTAGATTTATTTATCATTTATGGATCATTTGTCTTTTTAATATGTAGTATTTTTTCGGAATTATTATATACACCATTAATGATTGATAGTAAATATGCATAGAAGTTTGACCATTCAACTAATCAATTAGGAATCTAGTTGTTATATATTGCAATGTTGACATAGGAATATATCTGACTTTGAAAATGTAAATTAACTTATTAATATGGGTGAGAGTCATGGAAATCTAATGCTGTCCCTTTTATTAGCAATTTAAGTGATGAAGGATATACAATGTATAATAAAGGCAGTAGAGATATGGAACGGCATGTCCCCAGTGAAATGACAGCCTACAGGCTTCCGGATGAGCTGGAGGCAAGGGCAGGTACGTGAGGGGTTATTTGCGCTGTCCAATTAGAACTGCTATATAACCTACAATGCCACGCCGTGAGGTCGCACTCTCAGAGGAAGTTGTAATGACGAAACGTCAGAGCGTGACCTTACGGCAGTAGGAAGTGACGCTGTGCGTTCCATATGCGGTCCAAAACAAGGAAGTAGTGTGATACTGTTAGCGGTGGACGAGATCAGTGCACACACACTGCCTTTTTGGAGCTACGGACGGCACGCTTTTTTGAAAATGTATACTGAATAATCTTTTATCATTTTATGGATGTTACCAAGAACCTTTTGAACTTTTTAACTCTTGAATAAAAAAGGAGAAACGGGATTACACTATTGTGAGTCTTTCTTCTCTTTTTAAACCTGAGGATAAGTGGGAGAGTGTTCTTGGGATCGAGTACATCCAGGATGTGGAGGACGAATGGATGAACCAGTTTGTCAGTGCCTGATAAACTCAACCTTCTGGTGGGTACAAACCCGAAAGGGGAGTGTGACACACGGTGGGAGAACCTGCAGTGGAAAGCACATCGTATTTTAGAAGCACCTGTGGGTTTACCTGGACTCTGACACACCTTTCACTCTTCATCTACTTCTCTTATGAACTATTATAAGAAAGAATGGTCACGGTAGAAGAGTGACAATTAGCACTGCTTTAAAAACCTACAAATCTTATTCAAAAGGACTTTGTCAGTTTTTTTACTATTTTTTGTTTTATGAATGTGCATTTTATTGCTTTTAAAGCAGCTGCTGAATTTCAGATGTGTGAAAATTTAAATGATAATGGTAACATTACATTTATTTATTAATCTGTCATAAGAGGTCTGTGGATTCCGTAGCGCCAAGATAGTGATAGAAGGCCAGGGACTTCACTATTTTGTATATGCCATATTTACTGTATGTGTCCATTAGAGTATCCACCTGCAGCTACCATTTCTGATTTGGGCTTAAA
Organism: Rana muscosa; assembly: GCA_029206835.1. Lineage (NCBI taxonomy): Eukaryota > Metazoa > Chordata > Amphibia > Anura > Ranidae > Rana > Rana muscosa. Next base: position 59,221,948 of record CM055119.1, read on the forward strand.
CCTTATAAAGGTTGTAAACCCAGACATGAAATAACATATCCTTCTATACTGTGTTCTTGTCCCACAGTTCTGGCAGCTTTTCCCAACAACAAGAGTTAAAATGGTGATGGGGAGGGAGCTGCAGAATAGCCTTTGACTGTTATCCACAGCTTTGCTTGTTCTCTTATGGCATTTTTATTTTTTTATTTTTTTTACTAGTAATGGTGGCGATCTGCGATTTTTATCATGACTGTGACATTGCGGCAGACACATTGGACACTTTTGACACATTTTTGGGACCATTCACATTTATACAGCGATCAGTGCTATAAAAATGCATTGATTACTGTGTAAATGTGACTGGCAGGGAAGGGGTTAACACTAGGGGGCGATCAAGGGGTTAATTATGTTTCCTAGGGAGTGATTCTAACTGTAGGGGGCAAGGACTCACAAGGGGAGGAGATCGATCGGTGTTCCTCTGTACAAGGAACACACCATCGGTCTCCTTTCACCTGACAGGACGTGGATCTGTGCGTTTACACACTCAGATCCACGGTCCTGCTGTGTTCACGGGCAATCACGGGTGCCCAGCAGACATTGCGGCCGCTGGGCAGGCACACCGGGTCCCAAGCAACGTGGCGGGCGCGTGCCCCCTAGACGGCCGGGAAGCCCAGGACGTCATATGATGCCCGACCAGGATGGGAGATCCCTCCTGCGGGCGTCATTTGACTATGAGCAGGTAATGAAGTTGTTAAATGTTTTTAGTTTATTTATAGTGCAGCACTTTTATTTTATTTTAACTATCAGCATGCAATTTTTGTGATGCAGCTTATTTTGACCATGACCATATTAGGTCAATTATATAACAGGGGATCTATGTTGAGGGCATGTGTCCTAGTTTTATTCAGGAGGGGAAGGGCCACATGATCTCCCATACCCCTTTCCTGGCCTACAAGGCTGCATGCTTGAATAAAGGGCAGGGCATGGATTTTGGGGGAATCACACACTTTTTTGTCTGAGGGTCTCCCACACTTTTTTTTGTCTGAGGGTCTCCATTGACATCCATACCAGACCTACAAAAATGAAAAGACCACAGAAATTACAACAGTGGAAAATAGACCAGCAGATGGACAATTTTAAATATCAAGTTTAGTCCCAAAGTTACTAGAGAAAAGAGACCAAAGAGGCTACAGAAGTGGAAATAGGCCAGCAGCAAAGTTGCTCGAAATAAAGATCACCGGTAGGGGGTTTAATACAAAAACAAAGAGACTGAAGGGGATACAGCAGTGGACACTAGGCTAGCACCGGGATACATTTGAATACCAATTTTAGGCGCAAGGTACTAGAGATAAAGAGGAGAGGTTTGGGTTTTAATACAAGAATAAGGAGACCACAGAGGATACAGCGGTGATAACTGTGGCATACTGTATGTGTGCTGTGTATACAGTGAGTATGTCCAGGTTTTATGTAACCATGCCACTTTAAGCTTCTTCCATTATTAGCAGAATTTGACCATACCTCTGAAAATCTGGGTCATGCCCAAATGGGGTCTGGGTCATGGGGTCTAAATGGGGTCTGGATCATGTGAAATCTGTGTCATGCCTAAATATTTATTGCAAACAGAAGGTTTATTACAGTACATACAGTATAGAGGAAAACAGTGTAGGCAGACACAACCAGAGCTGCTTATCTTGGGGCAGAACTATAGCGATTGCTCCACCAGGGAGATTTTGGACAGTGAACATTTGTTTGCTTTCACAGACATTACATTGTCATCTAATGGAGCCACAGTTGGATTGGGCTGCTGTCATTTCATGTCTATGATCTGCCTAAAGTTAACCTGTCAGTATTAAAAGTTAGTTATAAATTTATGCCTGTGTAATGCGTCGTTATCAGAATCCATGTGACAAATGAATAATGCAGGGGCACAACTGGAAGAAAAATGAACAAGCACCTTTATGACAGAATAGTTTTAAGAAAAAACAAAAATGGAAACCATCCCAAATCATAACTAACTTTTGGAGCGAAGAGCACATGAAAGCTGCATATTTAAAAATATTTGTATTTCTAAAGCCTCGTACACACAACCGGTTTTCCCGGCAAGAAAACTGCTCGGAGAGCTTTTGCCATGAAAACCGGGCATGTGTATGCTCCCTGGCCGGGAAAACTGCCGGGAATCCCAGCGGGAAAAATAGAGAACCTGCTCCCCGTTTTTTTTTCCGCCAGATTTACTACACTTGCCAATGGAAAACACTGCGAGCCAGTGCCGAGGGAGCATAAGCCCTGTACAAGGCCGGGATTCCCGGCCAAAGCTCTCCCCGCAGTTTTCCCATTGGGATTCCCGGCAGACCTTTAACCGCCAGGAATCCCGGCCGTGTGTACAGAGCTTAAGTATAAGTTTTTGTACTTAAAACGTATATATTATTTGAGTCATTTGATTCATGTATGTTTACATACTGTATGCTTTAACTGCTTGCTGACCAGCGCACGACTATATACGATGACATCATGGCACGGACAGGCAGAAGGATGTACCTGTACGTCCCCTTTAAGATCGCGGCATTGTGGACGCGCGCGCACCCGCCGCGAGCTCCGTGAGCCCGACTGCGGGTTCCGCGGACTCGATCGCCATGGGGATACCCGCGATCGTCTCACGGTGAGTTAGAACGGGGAGATGCTGATGTAAACAAGCATCTCCCCGCTCTGCCTAGTGACATTGACAGTGATCACCGCTTCCTGTAATCGGAAGCGGTGATCACTGTCTTGTCACACACAGCCCATCCCCCCCTACAGTAAGAATCACTCACTAGGGCACACTTAACCCCTACAGCGCCACCTAGTGGTTAACCCCTTCACTGCCAGTGTAATTTTCACAGTAATCAGTGCATTTTTATAGCACTGATCACTGTAAAAATGACAATGGTCCCAAAAATGTGTCAAAAGTGTCCGATGTGTCCGCCATAATGTCGCAGTCATGATAAAAATCGCTGATCGCCGCCATTACTAGTAAAAAAAAAATATTAATAAAAATGCCATAAAACTATCCCCTATTTTGAAGACGCTATAAATTTTGCACAAACTGATCAATAAACGCTTATTGCGATTTTTTTTTTTTTTTTTTTACCAAAAATATGTAGAAGAATATGTATCAGCCTAAACTGAGAAAAAAAAAACATTTTTTACTATATATTTTTTGGGATATTTATTATAGCAAAAAGTAAAAAATATTGTTTTTTTTTTTAAAAATTGTCGCTCTATTTTTGTTTATAGCGCAAAAAATAAAAACCGCAGAGGTGATCAAATACCACCAAAAGAAAGCTCTATTTGTGGGGGAAAAAATGACATCAATTTTGTTTGGGAGTCACGTCGCACGATTCATAGTTGACGCGTTTCACACAAAAGATCCGTGCTTGTTAACAACATTTGAAATGCTCTCAGCACAGGCTATTTAAAGGCATGTATCAAATCAGGAGCCAACCTGAAACACCTGTGATTTGAGAGCAGTCCATATAAAACATCACCAACCATATAAAATCATTTCATGATTACTAAAAAACATCTTAGTATAGTCTCAAAATAATTAGAAAAAAGAAACAGAAGAAATAAACATATAAACAAAAGAAATATTAAAAACAAATGCATTTATCCAGGGAACAAGGAGTATCAACCATAGTACAAATGTGCATGTGTAATAAAAGGCATATGCAAATATCACATGTATCTTATGTATTTATCAAAGATCAAACAACTTCAAGTTAGTGTAAACAAGAGATATGCTATAGCTCATGAGTATATGAATTCATGAACCTATAGACCCAAAGAAAATCGGAGAAGCCACTTCCAAAAATAGCAGTGTATATATAATTAGTGGTTTTAAGCTAAAGGGGCTATAAATCTCTGTGTCCAGGGTGTAACCATGAAAAAACAGATGGGACCACCACTGGAACCAAGAAACACAGAAAACCCGAAAGGAAAAACACCCAAATTTGGACACCCTTTAAAGTAAGATGGTAAGAGATAGAAAAACCATCAAGGCAGGAAAACTTTTGAGGGGAAGACATACCGCAAACATGAGGGATGTCAAAAAACGTTGAGTGGGAACCAGGCTAATCATATTAATGTGTAATGTCAGACTCAGAGTTCATCCCAAATGGAATGCGATTTTTAAAATAAAAAATCCAAAAAACCTCCCTCTTACAGAGAGTCTAAAAACGTTGCCACCTCGCTCGGGTGTATGAATTTTTTCTATGATCTGTACCCCAACAGCAGAATTACTACCTTCATGATAATGGTTAAAATGTTTGGCAACATTTGTTGAGAGGTTTTTTTCTATACAATAAAAATATTCATGAAACCTGATAAAAATTAGAGTGTACCGCGCTAACATCCCAAAAAGCAAAAAAAAAAGTGATGACGTCAGCACGGTGGAGTGGACGTGCTGACGTCATCGCGTTCCAATCCAGGGCGAACGTGTTTTCGCTATAGCGGGCCGGCTTTTTGATATGACATATGTTTTTATTTGTTCTAATGTAAGTGTGACCTTTTATAATAAATATCTTTTATTAAAACGGATTTACACTATGGTGAGCCTCTCTCATTCGCGGTACCACCTTATATGAGACCCTACTTATAAAGATATCTAGACATCCAGTCATCCCACACTGAAGAGGTTGCTGAACAGGGAGTCCCTGGAAAAGGCCCTGGCTGGGGTTTACAGCCGCAAACACTAATTGCTTGCTGTTTGATAAGCGCGCATTCTTTATGGTGATTTCACGTTTGGTGGTGGCGGAGTTCTTTTTGGATATCACAGAGTCTTCATAAGATTTTTTTGATGGAGACAAGGGCCTCATCCCCACAACCCTTGCCCAGTGGTTGTGGGGGTCTGCAGGTTGGGGCTTATCGGAATCTGGAAGAGCCCTTTAACAAAGGGGACCCCCAGGTCCCGGCCCCCCCCTATGTGAATTGGTAAGGGGTAAACCCCTACCATTTCACAAAGAAAATGTAAAAAAAATAGTAAAAAAACACACAGACACAGTTGGGAAAGTTCTTTATTAAAAAAAAAAAAAAAAAAAAAAAAAAAAACCATTCCAGCAATGTAATCCAGTGTCCCGTGGTGATCCAATGTCCAGCGTTGCAGTCTACTCCAGTCTCCACTCCACATGAAACACCCATGACGTACGAGGGGGCGGGGTCACCCGTCACATCATAGGGTAAACCCCAGCTTTCCCCGCTTTCCGGGGAATAGCCAATGACGTAGGCGGGATCCCGCCTACGTCATTGGCTATTCCCTGCAAGCGGGGAAAGCCGGGGCTTACCCCTATGATCTGACAGGTGACCCCGCCCCCTCATACGTCAGACCCCGCCTACCTGAGCGGACCTGATGGGGAACTTCCTCCGCAGTGTAATAAATGAATAGACCCCGCCCCTTCTCACGTTCCCCATCAGGTCCGCTCAGCCAATGACGTAGGGGGCGGGTCACCTTCACTGGGTGTAAGGCTGAGCAGACCTGATGGGGAACGCGAGAAGGGGCGGGGTCTATTAATTTATTACACTGCGGAGGAAGTTCCCCATCAGGTCCGCTCAGGTAGGCGGGGTCTGACGTATGAGGGGGCGGGGTCACCCATCAGATCATAGGGGTAAGCCCCGGCTTTCCCCACTTGCGGGGAATAGCCAATGACGTAGACTGGATTCCGCCTACGTCATTGGCTATTCCCCGGCAAGCGGGGAAAGCTGGGGCTTACCCTATGATGTGACGGGTGACCCCGCCCCCTCGTATGTCATGGGGGTTTTGTGTGGAGTGGAGACTGGAGGAGACTGCAGCGCTGGACATCGGATCACCGCGGGACACTGGATTACATCGCTGGAATGGGTTTTTTATTTTATGTTTTTTTATTTTTAATAAAGGACATTCCCAACTGTGTCTGTGTTTTTTTATTTTTTTTACACTTTCTTTGTGAAATGGTAGGGGTACAATGTACCCCTTACCAATTCACATAGGCGGGGCGGGATCTGGGGGTCCCCTTTGTTAAAGGGGTCTTCCATATTCCGATAAGCCCCCCGCACGCAGACCCCCACAACCACCGGGCAAGGGTTGTGGGGATGAGGCCCTTGTCCCCATCAACATGGGGACATGGTGCTTTGAGGGGTCACAGACCCCCAAAGCATCTTCCCCATGTTGAGGGCATGTGGCCTGGTACGGTTTAGGAGGGGGGCGGTCTGCCAGGTTGCGTGCTCGGATAAAGGGTCTGGTATGGATTTTTGGGGGGAACTCATGGTCCAAAAAACTCCATTTTTTTTTTACATTTGGCGTGAAGTTCCCCTTAAAAATCCATACCAGTCCTGAAGGGCCTGGTATGGATATTTGGGGGGAACCCCACGTAATTTTTTTTTTATTTGACGCAGGGTTCCCCTTAATATCCATACCAGACCTGAAGGGCCTGGTAATGGAATTTGGGGGGACCCCCACGCATTTTTTTTATTTTTATTTTTTATCAATGACTTTTCTCTGGATTTCCTGGGAGCCGACAATTCATTATAGCCGCGATTGCTTTTAAATGACTTTTTTTTCCTTCAGAAATGACACTTTGTGCAGGGACAGTTCTAAGCATAGGAAACAAGCACTGCTTTACAGGCATACTATACACCCCCCCCCCCCCCCCAGGTACGAAATTTAAAGGAATATTTAACTTTTATTGTTTCACTTTAAGCATTATTAAAATCACTGCTCCTGAAAAAACGGCTGTTTTTTAAAACTTTTTTTTGCATATGTACATGTCCCCTGGGGCAGGACCCGGGTCCCCAAACCCCTTTTAGGACAATAACTTGCATATTAGCCTTGATCATCAGCACTTTTGATTTTGAACGTTTGAGTCCATTGTATTTAATAGGGTTCTAAAGTTTGCGCAAACTTTAGGTCTGTTCGCAGGTTCTGGTGCGAACCGAACGGGGGGGGGGGTGTTCGGCTCATCCCTAGTGATTTCACGTTTGGTGGTGGCGGAGTTCTTTTTGGATATCACAGAGTCTTCATAAGATTTCCATGACCTTTGAACATTACACCTATTCTCTTTTATGGTCAATTCACCTGTTTGGTTATTAATATTCTGGACATTTTTGTGACCTCAATTTTTTGCCGTCCTTCATTGGAGGCAAGATCTCATATCCACTATTTTATTTTCATTCATCATTTGTTCCCATTATTACTCAATGTTTGTTTTTATATTATTCTACACTCACATATGGTATGCTTAGTCAATATTGTCACTTATATTGGTTTCTATGAATATTGTGGCATACTGATTCATACAGTGCGTCAGCGCGGCTACATCTGCTTTTTTATTTATTTTTTTATTCATGAAACCTACCCCTGAGACGTCTCGTGGTGCGACCGATGTATTGTACATTGCAGATAGTACATGTAAGAATGTATATTACATAGTGGGTGTTACAGTTATAAAAGGATGTTAATTTGTGTTCCTTGCCATTGGAGTGCAAGTTCACTACACGTCCCTTGGTAATGTGTGTACAGCAAGAACACCCGGTCACCCCACATCTTTAATTACCTTTGCAATGCAACCAAGTGTTTGATCTAATTTTACTTGGTTTGAACAAACCTGGTGACAGGTAATTCCCGAAAGTAGACAAAGTTGGTACTGTCTCTGAGTAAATCAGCACAAATCCGGTCCTCAAATATACAATTGTCCTGATATCATTGAACTCCTGACTGAAGGGCGTACTAATGGTTGGTCTCCCTTTATTGAAACGCTCTCCTTTGCTTCCACTATCACTGCGATTGGTAAGTTTTAAAAGATTAGCCCTGTTTTTGGAGTTGGCAATGGACACTGCTCTATCTAGAATATACCTAGGGTACCCCCTCTGAAGCGGGTATAAAGAGCCTGTGCCTCTCTCTCATATGTGGTCAAATCATTACAGATTCTACGGATCCTGAGAAACTGGCCAACAGGAATACCTCTAGTGGTATGCCGAGGATGGCCGGATTTGGCCATCAACAGGGTATTGCCAGAAAGAGGTTTTCTGTAAAGGCCAGTGTGTATGGAGGTACCTCTACCACTCAGATGAACATCAAGAAAATTAATTTTGTGCTTGTCACAATGCTCCGTAAAGTGCAAGTTCATGTTATTGTGGTTACGGTATTTAAAAAAAATCATCAAGGGAACCAAAACCTCTATCCATAACAAAAAATCAAATTGTCTATATAGCGAAAAAAAGCTTTAGTCAAGGGTCTATAGCAGGGGTGCCCAACCTTTTGAAGAGCAAGGGCCACTTAAGCAACTTGGTAACCGGTCGCGGGCCACAATGAGCGGAGCGGGTGGATGGCAGCCCACTCGGCTCTATAGAGCCCACTCTACGCTCTGCGATTTGAGGTAGGCGTTTGTAAACGGACACAAATACATTTACATCTTCCACTCCTTAGAGGTGAATGGAGGGTCCGATTTGGTCAGACTAACCATGTGAAAGAGGCCTAAGGCTGCTTTCAACTGATGCACGGTTGTTTACCCGCATCACGGGTGCAGCACAGTTCACCTGTGGCTTTCCTGCAGGTTAGCTGCACTTTGCCATAGACTTCTATTATATCCTGTAGGTGTGGAGCACTTTCAGAAAGCACACCAAACGCGCAGGTAATAGAAGTCTATGGCTCAGTGCAGGTAACCCAAAGGTGCACTTCTCAGCACCTGTGGATCAGTTTGAAAATAGCCCAGTAACCACTGCAGAACTGATATGCCCTTATATACACTGTGATTTTAGTAATAAACTTACTTTAAAATAACAGTATTCTATTCTATTTTATTCCATCCCAGAGCAGGAGGTCGCGGGCCACATCAGAGGGCTCCGCGGGCCACATGTGGCCCCCGGGCCACTGGTTGGGCACCCCTGGTCTATAGGGATTGTGAGTGCCATATATATGATGATGCTCCCACCATCCCATATATAAATTGGCCAATGAGTGCGAAAATTTAGCGGCCATGGCTGCTCCGCACTTCTGGAGAAACCATTCACCATTGAAAGAAAAAATATTATGTCTAAAAAGATATTCCAAAACATCCAAACTAAAACATCTTCTTTCGGGGCTACAGGATCATTGCATGCAAGATAGAAGCTAACAGTCTCTAGAGCCTGGGTGTGGGGGATACTGGAGTAGAGGCTGTAGACATTGCAAGTGACCCAAATGGATCAGTCATCCAATTTGGTGTCATTTTTGATGTTGAGCAGGTGGTTGGTATCCTTGAGGTGCCTGGGAAAAATAACCACTAATATGGCCCTTTAATAAATAAAAATAATATGTTTATTCAAGGAGCATACATTTTTAGCATATCCATAAGTCATGAATAAACCATCTAAAACACTAGTATGTGCCCAATCAGAAATTAATTGCGTAGTTTGGCTTATAGAACACCCCGTCAAGGTTATAGTTTATTTATGTTTAATCAAAGACATAAGCTTCAAGCAGAACAATAAGAGGATGGGAAATAAAGAGACAGACTTAAAGAGTAACTGTAACATGGACTAATAAACAAACAAAAAAGTTTAAACGTTAACTAACAACCGACGTGTGCGCGTCCCATCCTTCTATTCACGGCACGCTCTGTGTGCTGTCTCCCCATTGACAACATGCAGTGTACACTCTCTGCAGCCCAGCTTGGAAGACACTCAGTGTGATGTCTTGGGGAGCAAACAGGTCAGCTATGAGCGGTGGCGCTAGGTTGCCATAGTAACGTTGGATCGAGGCTTGGTTAATGCACAATCGTGCATACGTGAGATTACTGCAGGGGAAACAAGGAAGGGCGGAAATGATGTGCACTGCCCACTCAGGAAACGGGACCTGAAGATGGTGCCACCTTATCCCGGAAGATGAGTTTTTACAGTTATCTAAAATAGTGAGTAAAAAACAAATCTGCATGGGTTATACTGTGTAATGCTTGCAAATAAGTGATTTTATCTAACTAGATAAAAAACACAATGGGGATAGCAGAATTAACTACTTTGCTTTACTTTAAGGTAAAAAATCTTCCACTAGCTATTCCCCTGCCACCCCCCCCCCCCTCCATCCCTAAATACTTACTCAAGCCCTCTATTGTTCCAGTACTGTGCCCAGCTACAGGTTTTCTTTCTCTTCATGCATTGACTGGCTTCATTGAGCACAGAGCTTGCTATGGGGGCACTCGTAGTGAAGCAGAAGCAGACATCGCAGATGGACCAAAAAAACCTCACAATATACAAACATACTTTTTGATGCCTTTTAATATTTACTTATTTCAATTATGTGACTTTTTTCTTTTTTCCAGTGTGCCTCCTCCCTTTTGCCTCTTTCTTTTTGGACACCATGAATATTCTTTTAAGCTTATGCTTTGTAGGCAGCCAGATGGTGACCCATCTTTGGTTTAAGATGAAGTGCTGCTCTTAAATAGTATTGGTAATGTAAGTATAGGTATTGGAGCAAAGGTGTAACTAGAACCTTCAGAGCCAGGATCTTTCCCTCAGAGTTTGGGGCCCTTCCCCCTGAACCTGGTGGAGGAATGACAGGGCCTAGTCGCAAGTGTGTGACCTTTGTGACCCTGGTAGTTCCACCACTGGTGTCAGTAGTTTTTAACTTTTTTATTATATTTTACCACTTTATGTTTTTTTATCATTTACAAATTTATTTTTTATTATTATTTACATTTTTTTATGAGCCTTGTTTGGAGGTGTGACAGTGGGGTCACTTTGGACACAGGGTGAATAAAAGAAACCCCCGATATGGTCTGTGATAGCCATATTCAAGGGTTGTATATACATTGTATATAGATTGGATGTATACTGTATGTGGGGGTTAAGTAATCATTGCTGTGAGGAATTAAGTTGTTTTGCATTCTATTGTTCATTATGACTGGGGAAGGTCTGGTATGAATAGAGATTAAGTCCTTGTGTGTATTGTAAAGTGCCAGACAGACTGGCTGCCAACCCTTTGTGAGAAGATGTGTATTGGGTGGGATCTTTTGAAGCCTAGCAGACGTCAGGATGAGGTGTTGAGTCTTAGGAGGTGTGGGTGGAGCTGGGCCCTTGTTCATGTCAAATCCTGTGTATTGAATTGTGTATAAAGTTACAATGTTTCTCAATAATAAATTGATTCCTACTACAGAAGAAGACAGAGTGCGTCTCGTTTTCTTCCAGAGGGATCGGCCCCTATGGGAAAGGGTCGTTTAGCTGTGGATATTGGTAGCGAGTGGATGTGTGTCTAGGAGAGGGAACCTCATAAACGGCGTTATACCCCTTTATATTGGGGGGTGCCGTTACATTGGTGGCAGCGGTGGGATTATATGGGGCTAACCCATCAGAGACCGTCATACAGGAAGCCATTGAAGGCATTCAGCTGCAGGATGCCCGACAAGAGAGAGAACGAGAGCGACAAAAGAGAGAACTAGAGCGGCAACATGAGCAGAGAATGGCGCAAATTCGGCAATCGGGGACAACGCCTAAAGAACCAGCCGCCATAGAAGAGGAATTCGGAAGGAGGTTGCGAGAGATGCAGGGAGGAGAAGCAGGCCATCTTCCCCCCCCAACAGTTAACCAGAGCAGATGGTGCGGAGTCCCCAGCAGAAGTGCTGGCAACAGGGCAGAGTGATACCCACCTCTGCCCAGCACCAGAAACCACTGGGGAGTTTCAGGGAGCCGGGGCAGTTGGCGCCTCTCCCCAGCAACAAGCTGAGGTGGTAAAGCTTTTACCCCCAGCTGAATCACTGGCAGCAGGGCAGAATGCTAATGGCCGCTGCACACAACTGCCACTTGAGCGGATATCGGTGGATGGGACTGCGGTCTCCACTCACAGCAACCCAGCAGAAGAGCTGGCAACAGAGCCGAGTGCCACGGGCCTCGGCTCCCAACTAACAGAAGAGGGAGTTCCTGTGGTATTGGATGGGACTTCAGTCCTCACTGACACAACCCCAGAAAATGGTGTGACACTGAGACAGGAGGATGTCAGCCTTGCTTTGCAAGCACTGGGAGATTTTCACCTACCACAAGTGGATGGGACTGCAGTCTCCACTTGTATACCCCTGGGAGGCCGGGCAGTCGACCCAGATCCCCAACAGCATGACGGACTGAGCCCAGTCACCCTGTCTTCTCTCCAGCAGCAGAAAGGACTCCAGGGAGAAGGGCCAGTCCAGGCCTCTCCCCAGCGGCGGGTGTGTTCTCTGAGAGAGGCAGAGGTTGGCTGGGTAAGTGATTCTCTGTTTGGAGCAATTTGTTTGGGGTACTGTGTGGATACCGGCATTGGGGGAATAGAACTATGGACTAACTTCGGAGTCAACCCGTCTGGGGTCCCCTCCTCTGTTAGTCCCCTGCCGAAAGGGGAGATGTGTGACAGTGGGGTCACTTTGGACACAGGGTGAATAAAAGAAACCCCCGATATGGTCTGTGATAGCCATATTCAAGGGTTGTATATACATTGTATATAGATTGGATGTATACTGTATGTGGGGGTTAAGTAATCATTGCTGTGAGGAATTAAGTTGTTTTGCATTCTATTGTTCATTATGACTGGGGAAGGTCTGGTATGAATAGAGATTAAGTCCTTGTGTGTATTGTAAAGTGCCAGACAGACTGGCTGCCAACCCTTTGTGAGAAGATGTGTATTGGGTGGGATCTTTTGAAGCCTAGCAGACGTCAGGATGAGGTGTTGAGTCTTAGGAGGTGTGGGTGGAGCTGGGCCCTTGTTCATGTCAAATCCTGTGTATTGAATTGTGTATAAAGTTACAATGTTTCTCAATAATAAATTGATTCCTACTACAGAAGAAGACAGAGTGCGTCTCGTTTTCTTCCAGAGGGATCGGCCCCTATGGGAAAGGGTCGTTTAGCTGTGGATATTGGTAGCGAGTGGATGTGTGTCTAGGAGAGGCAACCTCGTAAACGGCGTTATACCCCTTTATATTGGGGGTGCCGTTACATTGGTGGCAGCGGTGGGATTATATGGGGCTAACCCATCAGAGACCGTCATACAGGAAGCCATTGAAGGCATTCAGCTGCAGGATGCCCGACAAGAGAGAGAACGAGAGCGACAAAAGAGAGAACTAGAGCGGCAACATGAGCAGAGAATGGCGCAAATTCGGCAATCGGGGACAACGCCTAAAGAACCAGCCGCCATAGAAGAGGAATTCGGAAGGAGGTTGCGAGAGATGCAGGGAGGAGAAGCAGGCCATCTTCCCCCCCCCAACAGTTAACCAGAGCAGATGGTGCGGAGTCCCCAGCAGAAGTGCTGGCAACAGGGCAGAGTGATACCCACCTCTGCCCAGCACCAGAAACCACTGGGGAGTTTCAGGGAGCCGGGGCAGTTGGCGCCTCTCCCCAGCAACAAGCTGAGGTGGTAAAGCTTTTACCCCCAGCTGAATCACTGGCAGCAGGGCAGAATGCTAATGGCCGCTGCACACAACTGCCACTTGAGCGGATATCGGTGGATGGGACTGCGGTCTCCACTCACAGCAACCCAGCAGAAGAGCTGGCAACAGAGCCGAGTGCCACGGGCCTCGGCTCCCAACTAACAGAAGAGGGAGTTCCTGTGGTATTGGATGGGACTTCAGTCCTCACTGACACAACCCCAGAAAATGGTGTGACACTGAGACAGGAGGATGTCAGCCTTGCTTTGCAAGCACTGGGAGATTTTCACCTACCACAAGTGGATGGGACTGCAGTCTCCACTTGTATACCCCTGGGAGGCCGGGCAGTCGACCCAGATCCCCAACAGCATGACGGACTGAGCCCAGTCACCCTGTCTTCTCTCCAGCAGCAGAAAGGACTCCAGGGAGAAGGGCCAGTCCAGGCCTCTCCCCAGCGGTGGGTGTGTTCTCTGAGAGAGGCAGAGGTTGGCTGGGTAAGTGATTCTCTGTTTGGAGCAATTTGTTTGGGGTACTGTGTGGATACCGGCATTGGGGGAATAGAACTATGGACTAACTTCGGAGTCAACCCGTCTGGGGTCCCCTCCTCTGTTAGTCCCCTGCCGAAAGGGGAGATGTGTGACAGTGGGGTCACTTTGGACACAGGGTGAATAAAAGAAACCCCCGATATGGTCTGTGATAGCCATATTCAAGGGTTGTATATACATTGTATATAGATTGGATGTATACTGTATGTGGGGGTTAAGTAATCATTGCTGTGAGGAATTAAGTTGTTTTGCATTCTATTGTTCATTATGACTGGGGAAGGTCTGGTATGAATAGAGATTAAGTCCTTGTGTGTATTGTAAAGTGCCAGACAGACTGGCTGCCAACCCTTTGTGAGAAGATGTGTATTGGGTGGGATCTTTTGAAGCCTAGCAGACGTCAGGATGAGGTGTTGAGTCTTAGGAGGTGTGGGTGGAGCTGGGCCCTTGTTCATGTCAAATCCTGTGTATTGAATTGTGTATAAAGTTACAATGTTTCTCAATAATAAATTGATTCCTACTACAGAAGAAGACAGAGTGCGTCTCGTTTTCTTCCAGAGGGATCGGCCCCTATGGGAAAGGGTCGTTTAGCTGTGGATATTGGTAGCGAGTGGATGTGTGTCTAGGAGAGGGAACCTCGTAAACGGCGTTATACCCCTTTATATTGGGGGTGCCGTTACAGGAGGCTTTGGTGAAATATTAGGGGTCCAAACAGACCTCTGCTGTTTCACCTTTGAGACAGAGAAAGAAGCACACGGCCCTTAATCTCCATCTCTGCAGCCACCGCTGCACAGAATGAATGGACATGAATAGCTCTGTACAGATCTTCCTATTTATTCACAAATTGAAGCATAGTAAACATAGTTCACTCAGAGTCAGTGATCAGTTCATTCATGACATATTTACTGGCCCCCTTCCCCGCTCTCCAGCCATGTCTTCCTTGGCCTTCACGATGCTGTTTGTTCACTAAGGTTCTCTAACAATCCTCTGAGGGCTTCACAGAACAGCTGTATTTATACTGAGATTAAATTACACACAGGATGACTCTATTTAATAATTAGGTAACTTCTGAAGGCAATTGGTTCCACTAGTTTTTAATTAGGGGTATCAAAGTAAAGGGGGCTGAATACAAATGCACGCCACACTTTCAGATATTTATTTGTAAAAAAATTGAAAACCGTTTATCATTTTCCTTCCACTTCACAATTATGTGCCACTTTGTGTTGGACTATCAAATAAAATCCCAATAAAATAAATTTATATTTTTGGTTGTAATATGAGACAATGTGGAAAAATTCAAGGGGTATTAATAATTTTTCAAGGGATTGTATACTGTAAGTATCCTCTAATATCCCAGGGTCTACTGAATAAGCAATAAACTGCAAAATGCGTTGTAACCTTTGCATGTCCCCTATATTTCAACAACTGCAGAACCTCAAATAAAAAAAAAACACTTTACATATGTAGCGGGGTATTCCCCTATATTGGGAAGAAACTACATTACCCATAACCCCATTCTTGTGATGTTCCACCGCAGAGACTCATGGGAGGGGTTATAAAGGGAGGAGGCGAGGCCGGGCTCGGCCTCTTTGGGGACACGAGACTTCGCAGACGGATCCTCCTGTGCGGATGTGTCGGAGTGCAAGGCCTGAAGCCTGGGGCCTTGCTCTGCACCAAGGAGCCTTCCACCCTCCCCTCTGCGAGCCTGGGTGGCATCTGACTTTGTGAGCTACAGCCTTGTCGGATCGGGGGGCCCGATCGTTGGAGAGATCGAGTGTGTGTGACACGACCGGTGGAGGTTTTCCCGGACTGGATCCGTAGTCCGGCGGGTGAGAGGGCGTAAGCCCAGCTAAGATACTGTTGCTGTATATAGGCCTATAGACTGCCGTGGCCTACAAGTTATTTTCATACCCCTTGGATTACAAAGTTATACTCTGTTTAAAGTGCACCACCATTACAGACCTGCCGGTGAAGAAAGAAGGACTAAGTTTAAATATTAGAACCAGGCCTGGTGGGGATTCTAGCGTGTTTGATTACTGCGCCATAGGGCACTTAGTTAACGGTCGCCCGTATGGCGCACCTGTAGCATGTGTTACTATATAGTGTGTTAGAGTGGCAGGACGCTGCCCTTAGGAGTGATTATCTTGAACTGTGATTACTGTTACCCCTTTATCCATATTGAGAATTAATGAGTAAAACACTTTACCTATTACAATTCATTACTGTGTCCTTGCTTAGTTATTCTATTGCATAGGACATATCATTGATTGTTAGTACTAGCTGTGCCAGAAGGGGGTAGAGCCTATTGCCGGGGGTTGGTGGAGCTGCACTCAGGGCCCAAATCTAATTCTGCGGCCTCCTTAGTTGGAGGTATCGCTACACGTGGGGGCTCGTCCGGGATCCTGATGCAGCAAGCGAACGCCAGAAGTGCCGGCATGGACCCCATGGATCCAAGAGCGGTAGAAGAGTGGTGCAAAGCCGCTAATACAGAGCCAAAACAGTTGATAGCCATTAGTCTCCCTGGCGAGAAATGGTCAAGTGAGACGGTAGAGGAACTGATGAGTTCAGTGTCCCCAGATCACACACCATGGGTGATAGACATGAAGACAGACCCAAACATCTCATATCAATACGCATTAGTGGAATATTGGGACGGGATGCCAGAGGCCTGTAAGCACAAGTGTCTGCGGACGCCAGACAACAGAACATTTAGGCTGGCGCACGCAATAACTGTAGAAAGGAAACCATCCCCTACGGGATCGCCACAGGCTGCGGCCCGAACTACACCTGAAAGAGAAGACAGGGCGACACCCCCGGTGGCACCTGCATCGGCCACTGCTATATCACCAGAACTGATAAATGCAATAGGGGATTTGCTAGCCAAATGTCAGAAGACAAGTACGGTGCATGTGGAAACTAGCTACCGGAGACTAAAAATATTCTCAGGGAAGCTCCCTGTCCCGGCAGGGGAAGAAGATTTTGATACTTGGGTGGAACAGGCATTACAGGCGGTGGAGGCATGGGAGGTGCCTGAAGCACAGAAGAGGCAGCGAGTGTTAGAAAGCCTTAAAGGTGCAGCAGCAGAAGCAGTGAAAAGTTTCCGGTTTGGGAATGCAGGGTGCACGGCGCAGGATTGTCTAGCTATGCTGCAGGAAGAGTTTGGTCAATTAGACAAGGTGACAGAGACGGTCTACCAGTTTGAACACACTTTCCAAAAACCGGAGGAGAAACTTTCCGAGTATGTCAGAAGGCTAAACAGGCTGCTGTGCAAGATTGTGTTAAAGAAAGGGATGAAGCCCCAAGATGCCGATGCGGCAAGAATGAAGCAAGTCTTAAAGGGAGCGCTACGCTCCGATCCAGTCTGGCTGCACCTGAAAACCTTGGGAGGAGGAATGTTGCTGACTTATGCTGATTTAATAAAAATTATCAGAGATGAGGAGGCGCTGCAACAGGACCAGCAGAAGGATAAGACAATTGTTGTACCCGCACAGGTGCTGGTCAATCCAGTAATGACCCCTGAAAGAGAGGCGGAGATAGACACCCTAAAAACTCAGATGTCCAAGGTGTTAGAGATATTGACCTCTCTGATAGCAAAAGACACAGAGTGTCCCAAGAAGAAGGAAAGTCCAAGGAAGGAATTGTTCCCGATTGCCTCAGCACCCGAACCTTTACAAGAATGGGGAGATATAGTCTGCTTCAACTGTGGGGGAGTTGGCCACATTGCAGCCACATGTTCTAGTCCGAAGAAGAAGAGACCAGACAACCGCAAGCCGGCGGGAAACTCCAGAGGGCCCCGGTGAAGGAGTCAACCGGGTGCCCACCATCTTCAGTAAACTCCAAGCTGAATGCGAAGAAAAACAAAAAGAGAGATAGAACACCAAAGGGGAAACGCAATACCCCTCAACAAAGCTATACTCCAAGAAGAAGGGGGGAGACCCCTCAGGAGAGGCACGGCACCCCCCAAAGGGGGTGCCCACCCAAGAAAAATAATAGTACGCCTCAGCGGGTTCCTACACCCATTAAAAGGGGGGAAGTCAGTGCATACCAGGCTCAAGAAAGGTTCAAGTCCAAAGGGAATAGGACAAGAGAGAGTCCAAAGGGAAAAGGTCTGAAGAAGGCGGCTCCTGCCGGACCATATCCAGAGAAGCTGGTAGGCCCATCCCCTATAGTGCCCATTCAAGTGGAGGGAGTCTACACCAGGGGCCTCCTGGATACCGGGGCACAAGTGACCCTACTATACCGGGACTTCTACGACAGGCACCTGAGTCATCTGCCTATCCAGAAGATAGAGGAGCTGGAAATATGGAGAATTGGAACCCAGAGTTTCCCTTACGACGGCTACCTTCCCATCCAAATGACCTTTGACCCATCCGTGGCTGGGAAGGCCGAAGTGTTTGACACCCTGGCAGTTGTGTGTCCTAGGCCGCCTGGAGCCAACAAGAATTCCCTTATAATAGGGACAAACACGGACCTGGTCCGAAGACTCCTGACCCCTCTCGTGACAGAAAAAAGACAAGCAGCTACCAAGATCCATCCCATGCTGAAGACAGCCTACCAACGGCTGGTCCAAGAGCGGGAGACCCCTGGAGAGGAGATAGGGAAGGTGTGGAGACTTGGAAGAGAAGGGGTAGTGTTGCAGCCCGGTGAAGTAACCTGTCTCAGGGCCACTGTGAAGCTTACTTGGGAGCAGCCTGGTCCCTTTGTCATGCTGGAGTCAGACTCAAGGGGTGAGTCCTCAGGCCTGGAGGTGATACCGGAAGTGATTCCGCTGAAGGTCCTGAAGAAGGCCCATTATAGAGTTCCAGTGAGTGTTAGGAATACTACCAAAGACCCCATGGACATCCCAGCCAGAATGTTGCTAGGCCAGGTGAGCCCGGCGGCCCCTGTTACCCTGTCAGAAGTGAAGAGGACAGGTGAAGAAGGGGATGTTTGGGAGAAGCTGACCATGGAAAACCCGAATCTGTCCAGGGCTTGGAAAGAGAGAGCCAAGGCCCAGTTGAATAGATGGGAGAAGATCTTCTCTAAGGATGAGTTTGATGTGGGGTGTGCAAGGAGTGCCACCCATCGGATCCACCTCCAGGAAGATAAGCCCTTCCGAGAGAGGGTCAGGCGGGTCCCGCTAGCAGATCTGGAGGATCTGAGGGAACAACTTGCAGAACTCAAGAGGACTGGTGTGATACGGGAGTCCAGAAGCCCCTATGCCTCTCCCATAGTGGTGGTCCGAAAGAAGAATGGATCATTGAGGCTCTGTATAGACTACAGGACTCTCAACAGGAGAACCATACCTGACCAATACACCACTCCGAGGATAGAGGATGCTCTACAGAGCTTGTCTGGAGCCAAATGGTTCAGCGTTATGGATCTCAAGAGTGGGTACTATCAGATTCCGATGCACCCAGCAGACAAGGATAAGACAGCTTTCATAACCCCAGTGGGGTTCTTTGAATTCGACCGGATGCCCCAAGGTCTGTCTGGAGCCCCAGCTACTTTCCAACGCCTCATGGAGAAGACAGTAGGGGACATGAACTTGATCGAAGTCCTTGTATACCTAGACGATGTCATTGTCTTTGGGAGAACCTTGGAGGAACATGAAGAGAGGCTGGAGAAAGTGTTGAGAAGACTCAGTGAGGAAGGACTTAAGCTTTCGCCTGAGAAGTGTCGGTTCTACCAGTCTTCTGTGAACTATCTGGGGCACATAGTATCTGAAGAAGGGGTGGCCACAGACCCTGAGAAATTGGAGGCAGTTACCTCCTGGCCACAGCCCACCACAGTAACAGAACTCAGATCCTTCTTGGGCTTCTGCTCCTACTACAGGAGGTTTGTGGAGGGATTTGCCCGAATTGCTAGACCATTGAATGAGTTGCTCAAGACTGAAGGAGAGGAGGATGGATCGGGGCCCAGGAGGCCAGGAGAGTCCATCAGCGATCAGTGGAATCAGAAGTGTGAAGAGGCTTTCCAGGAATTGAAGAGGAGCCTGACCACTGCACCAGTCTTGGCCTATGCAGACCCAACCAAACCCTATGAACTGCACGTGGATGCTAGTCATGACGGTCTGGGAGGAGTACTCTACCAAGAACATGAGGGGCAATTGCGGCCTGTTGCCTATGTGAGTAGGAGCCTGACCACCTCTGAGAAGAACTACCCCACTCACAAGCTGGAGTTCCTGGCCCTCAAGTGGGCGGTAGTAGACAAGCTCAAAGACTACCTGTATGGAGCAGAGTTCACTGTGAAGACCGACAACAACCCCCTTACCTACCTGTTCACCACGGCCAAGCTGGATGCCACTGGACACAGGTGGCTGGCCGCACTGTCTGGATTCAACTTCAGCCTTAAGTATAGACCAGGAGTGGGGAATCGAGACGCAGACGCCCTGTCCAGAAGATCTCATTCCCCGACCATTGAAATAGAAGATTGGACCCAAGTGGCACCAGACGGGGTGCAGGCCCTTTGTCAAGGAGCTGCATTCCAAGCCCGAGGATGCTCCAGAGCAGAGGAAATAGGAGTTACCATGGTGGGAGTCCCCAAACACTACTGTGGAGTAGCTCAATTGGAAGAGGACAACCTACCAAGACTGTCCAAGAAGGAATTGAGGTGTGACCAATTGGAAGACCCCATGGGGAGATTGGTCCTGGAGGCCTTGAAAAATCAGGATCCAAACATACTCATGCGTCAACCTTCAAAAGAAGCTCGCCTACTGAGGAAGGAGTGGGATAGGAAGCAGTTACATCAGGGAGTGGTCTACCGAAGGGGCCCCTCTGATGACTCAGAAGATAAGTGGCAGATGTTCCTCCCAGAGAAACATCGGGAGACTGTTCTGATGGCCTTGCATGACAATCATGGCCACCTAGGGGCTGAAAGGACCTTTCAACTTGTCAGAAGTCGGTTCTATTGGCCCTGCATGAGGGCAGAGGTAGAGGAGTACTGCCACTCATGTGCGCGATGCATCCAGAGGAAGACTTTGCCTCATCAAGCTGCCCCAATGGGCCATCTACAGAGCCAAGGGCCCATGGACCTGGTGTGCATTGATTTTCTCTGCCTCGAACCCGACCTGAGTGGACTAGGAAATGTTCTGGTGATAACCGACCATTTCACCCGATATGCCCAGGCCTTCCCCACCAAAGATCAGAAGGCCTCCACCGTGGCCAAGGTACTTATGGAGAAGTATTTTGTCCATTATGGGCTGCCACAGAGACTCCATTCAGACCAAGGGAGGGACTTCGAGAGTAAGCTGATCCGGAAGCTCTTGGATTCGTTGGGGATTAAGAAGACTCGAACTACACCTTACCATCCTCAGGGAGATGCTCAGCCGGAAAGGTTCAACCGAACCTTGCTCAACATGTTGGGGACTCTGGAAAGTGAGAAAAAGCCACATTGGAGCAAACACATAGCAGCCATAGTACATGCTTACAACTGCACCATCAGTGATGCTACAGGCTACTCCCCATATCGACTCATGTTTGGGAGAGAAGCGAGACTACCGGTGGACCTGGCTTTTGGCACCTCACTGGACCATTCCTCAGTCACCTCCCACAAAGGATATGTGGACAGGCTCAGACACAGCCTGAAAGTAGCATATGAACAAGCTCAAGCGGCCTCAGATCAAAGGGGAGCTCGGAATAAAAGAAATTACGACTTGAAGGTCCGGGTACAAGACCTACAGCCCGGGGATCGAGTACTGTTGCGCAATCTGGGAGTCCCCGGAAAGC
Organism: Rana muscosa; assembly: GCA_029206835.1. Classification (NCBI taxonomy): domain Eukaryota; kingdom Metazoa; phylum Chordata; class Amphibia; order Anura; family Ranidae; genus Rana; species Rana muscosa. The sequence continues at coordinate 59,243,539 of CM055119.1, forward strand.
ACAAACTTGCAGACAGATGGAGATCTGAACCCTATGTCATCTGCAGGAAGTTGCCGGGCCTACCTGTCTACAAGGTGAAGCCAGAGGGAAAGGTAGGCCCACTGAAGACATGGCATCGAAACCACCTGCTCCCACTTGCGGAGGCAGTTAGAATACCTTCCGTGGGAGACTCCCCTGCACCGGCCTCTATCTTGGATACTCCTAGGCCGCACACTCGGTCACAGACCTCCCGAGCTGGAAATGGAGAAGCCTCCCAACTTAGTGGAGATGAAGAAGGAGAGCTTGATTGGCTGTGGTCTTCCCCAACTCCAGGAACTTCTATCATAGATCTTCCAGTCACCCAAGATACCACAGATGAAACACTGAACCCAGAGGCTACAGAATTCATCCCTTTCAGTCCTTCAGCAGATTACTGGGAAGATGCCCATGATAGTTGCTCCGAGGAAGAGGAGCCTGTGGCGCCAGAGCCAGAGATTCCAGGAGAGCAAAGAGCTCGAAGAGTCATTCGACCTCCTAAGAAGCTGACCTACCCCCAGATGGGGAACAGTTCGGAAGACTCTGTGGTCACTGCTAGGAGAAATGCTGAGATTCCGGATCCCTCCACTGTCCATTTGGTGGAGGGCAACCCCAGCTCACTCTCTGGCACATTTAGGCAGGCCACCCATGATAATGTGACCTGTGGGCAAGGGAATTCAACCCCTCAGTTATGGTGGGAATCCCCTATCCCAACATCGTTTTCAGAATTGTCCAATGTTGTATATAGTTGTTGCTAAAATTTATCTTTGGGGACCAAAGAGTTTAAGTGGGGGGAGCGTGTAGCAGGGTATTCCCCTATATTGGGAAGAAACTACATTACCCATAACCCCATTCTTGTGATGTTCCACCGCAGAGACTCATGGGAGGGGTTATAAAGGGAGGAGGCGAGGCCGGGCTCGGCCTCTTTGGGGACACGAGACTTCGCAGACGGATCCTCCTGTGCGGATGTGTCGGAGTGCAAGGCCTGAAGCCTGGGGCCTTGCTCTGCACCAAGGAGCCTTCCACCCTCCCCTCTGCGAGCCTGGGTGGCATCTGACTTTGTGAGCTACAGCCTTGTCGGATCGGGGGGCCCGATCGTTGGAGAGATCGAGTGTGTGTGACACGACCGGTGGAGGTTTTCCCGGACTGGATCCGTAGTCCGGCGGGTGAGAGGGCGTAAGCCCAGCTAAGATACTGTTGCTGTATATAGGCCTATAGACTGCCGTGGCCTACAAGTTATTTTCATACCCCTTGGATTACAAAGTTATACTCTGTTTAAAGTGCACCACCATTACAGACCTGCCGGTGAAGAAAGAAGGACTAAGTTTAAATATTAGAACCAGGCCTGGTGGGGATTCTAGCGTGTTTGATTACTGCGCCATAGGGCACTTAGTTAACTGTCGCCCGTATGGCGCACCTGTAGCGTGTGTTACTATATAGTGTGTTAGAGTGGCAGGACGCTGCCCTTAGGAGTGATTATCTTGAACTGTGATTACTGTTACCCCTTTATCCATATTGAGAATTAATGAGTAAAACACTTTACCTATTACAATTCATTACTGTGTCCTTGCTTAGTTATTCTATTGCATAGGACATATCATTGATTGTTAGTACTAGCTGTGCCAGAAGGGGGTAGAGCCTATTGCCGGGGGTTGGTGGAGCTGCACTCAGGGCCCAAATCTAATTCTGCAGCCTCCTTAGTTGGAGGTATCGCTACACATATACATCCTGAGTATATTCTTATTAGTTGGTACAATCTTGTCCATGCTTATAGTAGGAGGTCTGCTTGGTTGACTGAGGTGAACAATGTAGTATACCTTGAGGACATTCATTGTGCACATTGTGATATTTTTATGAACCTGGATTTTAGTCATTGTGTTATTATAAACATTTATGTTTTTATAATGTTGTGTGTATTATTTCTGGGGTTTTGAGCACCTGAAAAATTCATATTTTTTTTTTTTTCTCCTGTGTTGTATTTCAACTATTTAAGTTAGAAACAGAGGTTTGTGTTGCCTAAATTTGCAAATACATGTGAAAGACACACTTCTACATTAAGGCACCAGCATCAGCCAGCATGACTTCCTCATGTATTTGCAAATACGTGCAACAAAAACCTGTCTTTAAAGCCTAAGTTCACCTATTGTAAAGTTACACCCATATTTAGGGTGTAACATGTAACAGATGCACCAGCCTCCACCCCGCCCCCCTTCTCTGTCACAATTTAAAATAAATTGTGGCAGAGTGGGGCTCCACCTGCCTGGTTTGCGGTATTTATTCACAGTGTTCTGTGAATGTGAAAACTACAAGTACCGACAGTCTTTGCGGCTGTTGGCTTGTAATTCTCAATGAACCACCAGGGCACTGTTGAGCACTCAAGGTTGTTCATTGAGTCTTTCTGTGTTTCAGTGTGTAACTACTAGGGATGAGCTCGGTGTTCGAGTCGAACATAGGTTCGACTCGAACATCGGCTGTTCGCGCGTTCGGCGAACAACGAACGATTTGGGCCGTTCGCGCCAAATTCGAGTGACGCGAACGGCCCACAATACACTGCGCCATCGCAGTGTAATCCCGGCACTGTGATTGGCCAAGCATGCACTGTGACCCTGCATGCTTGGCCAATCACAGCGTCGGCAGCGAGGAGAGCAATGATTGGCCACAGGCAGGATGCCTGTGGCCAATTATAGCTGAGGGGGTTTCGTACACGCCCCACACTATAAAAGGCCGCCAGCGCGGCGGCCTCGTGTAGTGTGTTCCGGAGCAGGGAAAGTGAAGGATAGGCAGGGACAGTGTCAAATCTTGTCAAATCTATTCTTTTCTAAACCTTGTGTGTAGGGACAGAGAAGGATAGGCAGGGAGAGTGTCAGGCCTCGTACACACGACCGATTTTCTCGTCGTAAAAAACACGTCGTTTTTTTCGACGAGATTCTTGTTAAGCTTGTCGATTTTCTCGTCAAGCTTTCTATGCGTACACACTGTCATTTTCCAATTTCCTCGTGGTTCTCTGCGCTCACGTCCAGCACGTACAACGGCACTATAAAGGGGAAGATCTTTTTTCTTGGCGCCACCCCTTGGGCTGCTTTTGCTGATCTCGTGTTACCGCGTCTGAAGTAAAAGTTTGGGAAGAGACGATTCGCGCTTTTCAGTCTTCGTACTTTTCAGATCGTTTTCTGCCTTTCAGTTTGTGCTTGTGGGTTCGTATCTTGACTTTCAGGGCGTCTAGGCAGGTCGTATCTGTTTTACAGTGCGTTATTGCCTGTTCGTTTCTGAATTTCAGTTCGTTATTCATAGGCCTTGCTGTTCTAAAGTGCGTTCTGTTCTGTACGTTCTGATTAGACGACCGTTTCCTAGCCATGTCGCCTGGACGTTCTCGTCGTCGAGTTCGTGCTGTGCGTGCGCTTGGTGTTGGTCTGCTTGTTTTGGACCAAGACCAGTCCATGGATGGTGTGAGGAGGAGTTCATGGACCAAGAATTGGTTGCTCCAGCGGGACCAATTCTGCCACATGCCTCTGCTGCGGGAGATCGTCGAGAATAATCCTGAGGACTACAGGAATTTTCTGAGGATGTCTGACCCCGTTTTTCAGGAACTGTTGGCTTTGGTGTCCCCCTATATTACCAGGAAGGACACCGTTATGCGGGAAGCCATCAGTGCTGAGCAGAGGCTCATCGCCACGTTGCGTTACCTGGCGACAGGGAGAAGTCTTCAGGACTTGAAGTTCACCACAGGCATCTCCCCCCAGGCTCTGGGCCTCATAATCCCAGACACCTGTTCTGCTATCTGTAGTACCACACACTTGGGACATATATCTCACCTGCTGCTGTTCCTGACCTCTGGGAGGCCAGCATCAGATTGTGTTCTGAAATGTGGGCCTTCTCAAGCTCCCAATTTTAGTGTCCACACAGGGTTGCTGTGTGCTCTGGGGTCCCTGGGATGCACAAATGGCAGCAGCTTCTCCAGCGCTGCCTTCTCTTTATTTAATTTATAAACATGAATAAATGTGTTTTTTGTTTAAGTTCATACTTGACTATGTGTATTTTTAAATAAAAAAAAACAAGCTTTGGAGTAAGCAGATACATTTGACTGACAATAAAAGGCACAGATATCACCCCCCCAAAAGAATAACTAAATCTGATTAGCTCAAAAACATGGTGTGAAATTTTAAAAATATAGATTAGAAAATTAAATGGGAGATCGCTATCAAAACATTGAGAAATTATAATTAACATCATTTTGAAAAATCTAACCATTTAAATTATTCCTAAAAACTTGCACGATATAATACACATAAATCTTATAAAGAGCAGCATGAAAAAGGTTAAAAATAAGGCATAACTTTGTGTGAATATCAGCAGCAAAAGAAGGTCTCTCGTTTTGATTAATGTAACATTCTAACGAAGAATTCAATGCAGAACATTTAAACGATGAAATATTTATGAGCGTGACGAATGTGCTCTCTCCATTATGAAGGCTTGTTTTACCAGAAGATGCGCTCCCGTCTCATAGTTGCTTGTGAGCATGCGCGCTTTTGGAAGAGTCGTAAAAGCATACACACGAACCATTTTCTCGTCACAAAACAGGCCGACGAGAAACACGACAAGGAAATCTGGACTCCTGACGAGAAAATAGAGAGCAGGTTCTCTATTTTCTCGTCGAGATTCTCGTCAAGTTTCTCGTCGTAAAACCATACACACGAACGTTTTTCTAGACAAAAAAACTCTCGCGGCACTTTTCTTGACTGTTTACGACGAGAAAATCGGTCGTGTGTACGAGGCCTCAGTGTCATATACTTTGATAAACCTTGTGTGCAGGGAGAGATAAGGATAGGCAGGGGACAGTGTCAGTGTCATATACTTTGATAAACCTTGTGTGCAGGGAGAGAGAAGGATAGGCAGGGGACAGTGTCAGTGTCATATTCTTTGCTAAACCTTGTGTGCAGGGAGAGAGAAGGATAGGCAGGGAGAGTGTCAGTGTCATATACTTTGATAAACCTTGTGTGCAGGGAGAGAGAAGGATAGGCAGGGGACAGTGTCAGTGTCATTGTTGCTAAGCCTCCTGCACATTATACACCTGAAGTTAGCCCATATTGCTGCTTTTTCCTGGTGTGTTACACCAACAGGATTTTGCGGCACTTACAGCGGGCGGAGTGTGCCTCCTGACCATACTACACCTTAACTTAGCCTGTATTGCTGCTTTTTCCTGGTGTGTTACACCAACAGGATTTTGCGGCACTTACAGCGGGCGGAGTGTGCCTCCTGACCATATTACACCTGAACTTAGCCTGTATTGCTGCTTTTTCCTGGTGTGTTACACCAACAGGATTTTGCGGCACTTACAGCGGGCGGAGTGTGCCTCCTGACCATATTACACCTTAACTTAGCCTGTATTGCTGCTTTTTCCTGGTGTGTTACACCAACAGGATTTTGCGGCATTTACAGCGGGCGGAGTGTGCCTCCTGACCATATTACACCTGAACTTAGCCTGTATTGCTGCTTTTTCCTGGTGTGTTACACCAACAGGATTTTGCGGCACTTACAGCGGGCGGAGTGTGCCTCCTGACCATATTACACCTGAACTTAGCCTGTATTGCTGCTTTTTCCTGGTGTGTTACACCAACAGGATTTTGCGGCACTTACAGCGGGCGAAGTGTGCCTCCTGACCATATTACACCTGAACTTAGCCTGTATTGCTGCTTTTCCCATTTCCCTGCAGGCCATTAGAATGTCTGGAAGGCAAACAAAGAGAGGCAGACAGTCAGGAGCCAATAAAAGAGGGCAAGCAGGCTCTGTGTCTAGACACAACAGTGCTGGTCGTGGACGCGGTGCATCGCCATCAGCACGTGGCCATGGGACACGCTTGTCCCTCTTTTCGGCAGCTGGACGTGTTGAGTCGCATCATACCGAAGACTTGGTAGAGTGGATGACCAAGCCCTCCTCATCCTCCTCATCCTCTCTCACCCAGGCTCAGGGTACTGGCAAAGCAGCTGCCAAAGCGTCCTCTTCCCTGGTATCAATGTCATCATCAGTCACTCCTTCCCTAGACCAACCATGTCCTCCTGAGGAGTCCCCCGAACTGTTTGAGCACAGTGTTGGGTACATGCTCCAGGAGGATGCCCAGCGTTTCAAAGGGTCTGATGATGATACCCAGCTAGAGGAAGGCAGTAGTGTGAGAGCAGAGAGAGGGGATGCTCAAGAAGGACACCAATCTGGCAGTCATGTTCCAGCAGCTGCAGCATACTGCCAGATTGGCTCCAGTGATGAGGAGGGAGGGGATGATGAAGTCACTGACTCCACGTGGGTGCCCAATAGGAGAGAGGAGGAGGAGGAGGATGAGGAGGAGGCACATCTCCAACGAGGCAGGATGCCCTCCGGGGGCCAGCGTAAGGGCAGCACACCGACGGAATCACACCGCAGAGCTCCGCCTGTGCAGGGCGCTGCCTCTGCCCGTTATTCAAAAAGTTCTTTGGTGTGGGCCTTTTTTGAGTCAAGTGCATCAGATCGCACAGCTGCTGTTTGCAACATATGTCTCAAGCGTATATCGCGTGGCCAAAACATCACCCGCTTGGGCACCACATGCTTGACCAGACATATGTTGACCTGCCATGCAGATCGTTGGCAAGCCTACCTTAAAGACCCACACCAAAGAACAAAGCTGACCTCTTCTTGCACCGCATCAGCTGGGATTTCCAACCCCACTATACCTTCAGTCCTCTCTGAAACCTGCTCTGAGAGGAATGAAGGTGTAGAATTAGGTGTGTCACAGCCAAGTACTTGCGGGCACTCTGCTAGCAGTACACCGACGTCCGATTCTAGCAGGCAAATTTCCCTGCCTCAGCTGCTGGACCGTTGAAAGAAGTTCACTCCCAGCCATCCACATGCCCAGCGGTTGAATGCTAGCTTGGCTAAATTGCTAGCGCTTCAACTGCTGCCTTTTCAGTTGGTAGACTTGGCCCCCTTCCGTGAGTTTGTGCAATGTGCGGTTCCTCAGTGGCAGGTTCCCAAACGCCACTTTTTCTCACGGAAGGCGATTCCGGCTCTCTACCGGCATGTGGAAGGCAATGTCTTGGCCTCGCTGGACAGGGCGGTCAGCGGTAAGGTGCATATTACCGCTGACTCATGGTCCAGCAGGCATGGACAGGGACGTTACCTTTCTTTCACGGCCCATTGGGTCACTCTTTTGGCAGCTGGGAAGGATGCAGGACAAGGTGCAGTAGTGTTGGAGGTTGTTCCAGCGCCACGCCTCCAAAATGCTACTACTGGTTGTGACACACCTCTGTCCTCCACCCCCTCCTCTTCTTCCTCCGTGGCCTCTTCCTGTGCTTTGTCCTCGGAACCAGCGGTGCTCCGTAGGCGTTCAAGGGGCTACGCAAGTACGCAGGCAAAAAGATGTCATGCCGTGCTTGCGCTGGTGTGTTTAGGGGACAGGAGCCACACTGGGGCAAAGGTTCTGTCTGCTCTGCAGGGGCAGGCCGAGAGGTGGTTGACGCCACGCCAGCTTAAGCCAGGAATGGTAGTTTGCGACAATGGCACCAACCTCCTCTCTGCTCTCCGACAGGGACAACTGACCCATGTGCCCTGTGTGGCTCACGTCCTTAACCTGGTGGTGCAGCGGTTCTTGGGCAGGTACCCGGGCTTACAGGATGTCCTGAGGCAGGCCAGGAAAGTCTGTGTGCATTTCCGCAGATCTTATAATGCCAGTGCTCGCCTGGCTGAGCTGCAAAAGGAGTTGAACCTTCCCAAGAACCGCCTTATATGTGACATGCCCACCAGGTGGAACTCAACGTTGGCCATGCTGCAGCAGCTGCACACGCAGCAGAGGGCCATCAATGAGTACCTGTGCGACTACGGCACCAGGACAGGGTCAGGGGAGCTTGGGTTTTTTTCACCACGCCAGTGGGGCATGATCAGGGATGCATGCACTGTCCTGGCACCATTTGAGGAGGCCACGAGGATGGTGAGCAGTGACAGTGCATGCATCAGTGACACTGTACCTCTTGTCCACCTGTTGGAACATACGCTGCGTGGAATAATGGACAGGGCACTTGAGGCAGAACAGAGGCAGGAAGAGGAGGACTTCCTTGCCTCTCAAGGCCCCCTTTACCCAGACAGTGTTCCTTCTGTCCCACCCATCGCACAGGAAGAAGAGGAGGAGGAGGAGGATTGTGTCAGCATGGAGGTGGAGCCTGGCACTCAGCATCATCAGCAGCAGTCTTTTAGGGATGATTTACAGTCCCAAGAAACCAGTGGACTTGTACGTGGCTGGGAGGAGGTGGCTGCGGATCATGTCGTCCTTAGTGACCCAGAGGACTCCGGACCGAATGCCTCAGTTAACCTACGCTGCATGGCCTCCCTGATCCTGCAAAGTCTGCGGAAGGATCCTCGTATTCTTCGGATCAAGGAGAGGGACCATTACTGGCTGGCCACTCTCCTTGATCCACGGTACAAGGGTAAGGTTGCGGACCTTATCTTACCGTCACAGAGGGAGCAGAGGATGAGACAACTCCGGGAGGCCTTGCAGAAAGGTCTGTGCAACGCGTTCCCAGAGACTGGGAGGTTACAAACTCCTGGTCCTGGACAACGAGGTTCTGAGGCTTCGGTCAGTCAAAGAAGGAGCTGTGGGGAAGGTGGCCATCTGACTGATGCGTTCAGACAATTCTTTAGTCCGCAGCCCCAAGGTATGATCGGTTCCAGCAACCATCGCCAGCGTCTGATATACATGGTGCAGGAATACCTAGGGGCAAGGTCAGACTTGGACACCTTCCCCACCGAAAATCCTCTGGCTTACTTGGTCTTGAGGATGGATCACTGGCCAGAGCTTGCACAGTATGCAATTGAGCTACTGGCCTGTCCTGCATCCAGCGTTCTTTCAGAACGCACATTCAGTGCTGCTGGAGGATTTGTCACGGATCACAGGGTACGCCTGTCCACCGACTCTGTTGATCGACTGACCTTCATAAAGATGAGCCAGTCTTGGATCACCACCAGCTACCAAACACCTGAAGCTGATATAACAGACTAATTTATTTTCAAATGTCACATCCCTTCAAGACTGATGCTGATGCTGAGAGACTGTCCTGTTATGTTGACTGACTATCCTCCTCCTCCTCAATGATCCGATTGATGATAATAGCTTGGAAGAACATTTTTGTTTCTGGGTGCCGCCACCAGCGGCTAAGGCCCAATTTTTCAGCCCCTGTTTAACAGGGGCGTGTTATTACAATTTTTTATGCAATGCTTTGCAGCAGGGCTCATTCCTGCACTCCAACTAGAGTATCTGAGAGTGGTTGCAGTGTCGTGGCACCAGCACCAGTGGCTAAGGCCCAATTTTTCAGCCCCTGTTTAACAGGGGCGTGTAATTACAATTTTTGATGCAATACTTTGCAACAGGGCTCATTGCTGTGCTCCAAGTACAGTATCTGTGAGGGGTTGCAGTGTTGTGGCACCAGTGCCTAAGGCCCAATTTTTATGCCCCTGTTTAACAGGGGCATGTAATTACAATTCTTGATCTAATAATTCACAGCAGGGCCCATTCCTGCACCCACCAAGACTAACTGTGAGGCCTTACAGTGTTGTGTCAACACCACCACCACCACCACCACCAAAGGCCCAATTTTTCAGCCCCTGTTCAACAGGGGCATGCAATTACAATTCTTGATCTAATAATTCACAGCAGGGCCCATTCATGCACCCACCAAGAGTAACTGTGAGGGCTCACAGTGTTGTGGCAACACCAACATGTAAGGGGCAAATTTCAGCTGAGTATATACGGCAGGCCCCTACTTTCAAACATCCAACTTACAAACGACTCCTCCTTGCAAACAGAAGGATACAACAGGAAGTGAGAGGAAATCTACCCCTAGGAAGGCAAATTCTCTCCTGTAAGAGTTAATATGGGAAAAAAGTGTCTCCTCTCCACTGATGCTTTATCACCAATTCTTGTTTCAATAAAAACCCCAAATTTTCAAAAAACATTTGTCATTAGGACGGAAAGTGAGGTGAACTGTTCTAAACAAGTGCACACTGCACAGACAGCAAAACAAATGTTACAGGGGTGATAACCCTTCCCTATGTTTTCCAAAAAGCTTAAAAATTGATTTTTTGCCTGGAGCTACACTTAAACAATGTACCTGATCAAAATTACAAACAGATTCTACATAAGAACAAACCTACAGTCCCTGTCTTGTATGCACCGCCTGTATACGGCTGTTCAGAGTATATAGGGCCTTTTTTATTTTGTGTGCGGGGTTCCCCTTAATATCCATACAAGACCCAAAGGGGCTGGTAATGGGCTGGGGTGGGGGGGGCTGTGTGATGGGGTAGCTATGCCATTTTTCTTAAAGATTTTCATCCATATGTTGTGGAATTTCAGGCTGCTGTTTACAGAGCACACAGCCTATAATTCCTGTGCTATCTAAGCACACATCAGTTTTCATCTTTTTGGAGTAATGCTATCGTTAAGTTTGCTAAAGATCCACTCACCGTTCATTCCCATTCATCCAAGAAAGGCAGCACCACAAAAGCTTATCTGCTTATCTTCTTGTCAGGCCATTCCAGCAAAGACTGTTTAGCCAAAGCCTACTAATAGGCTTTTATTAAACTCAAAAGATCTCAAGACAGGAGGTGATTGGTTGTAGCAACTAGTCACCTCCCCCATTGGTGGGGACATCACAGCATGTCCCATCTACACAGAAGAATGACCATACAAGGACATCCTTTCAAACAGATAAATGTACATATAAATTGACTAGCAGTGACATTCACCAATGACGGGAACTACACAATAATTATGCCTCAAATGGACCACAACTATTTTATAGTTATGCTACTGTTCCTGTGGACACAGATCTGTGCGCTCAGAGTCATTTAACACCCCCCGCCAGGGGCCGGCCAGTTCCCCCAACGGGGCGCAAAACAACATCTCTAAATGGAGCAAACATCGCTGTTTCCATAGGAAGATTTTCCCGTCATTGGTCTTCCACCAACGTCTGTATGTGCAAATACGCTCAGATGAGCGCATTACAGCAAAACTGACACTGGGGGAACATCTGACAACATACATTAATACATTTCCATAAAAATCTCCACAACAGTCCTCCCTTTTTTGTCATATGCACCCCATGTCCATCGATGAAATTTGATATGCTTCTTATACCCGGAAATGAATCAGTTCTTAGTCCATAAAAAGGAAAACACGGCTTGACATGTAGACTCTACTCTTCAGGGGCATGACTTATAAAGGAGGACACGACATGGTGAGCTGTAGTAATCGCCGATCCGTCTGTGATTCTCTGTCTTGTATGTGGGTCCGGCTTCGGGGCGTCTCATCAAGGAAACTCTGGTCACGCGTCAAATCAGGCAACAGGAGCCTCTCGTCACGACATAGAAAGAATAGAAATAAAAACGACATGAGTATATATATTCCCACTTCCTTTAACCACGATCCGCTGTAAAATAAAAAATTAGATCCCCAAAGATTCCCAGACCCTTAAAAAGGACTCCCAACCTTCACTTAGCTACAGCTCTGGCTTCAACAATTACATGAAGAACCCTATCCTTAACGGATGAGAATTGTTCAATTGTATCCCAAGCCTGAGCCGCCCCCACCTTGTACTGCAGGACCCCATGCCCAGACCTGGTCGGGATTGGTGAACAAATCCCTTCTAGCTGTCCCTGCCATTCTTAATTTCCTGCGCCATCAGATCCTCGTGATCGGCCGCGACCTAAAATGTTGGGACAGCTTCACCATCGCGCATGAACCTCTTGCTTTGGGGGAATTACCTTTATAAGCTGCAGATCCACATAAACACCAAACTAAAGTTCAAACACACTTGTGGGCTGCCTAGATACCCAAACCGACAAGAGGCAGAGCCATTAAAACTAAAACCAATTTTACCCTCTAAAAATACATTGTTAGATTCCATTGACAAGTGTCTGTCTGGAGTCTTCACTAGTTTGTCAAAACTCCTCATACCCATAATAACATCATAAATGACATGTACCGCTGTCATCGCTGAGGACTAAAACTCCTCATACCCATAATAACATCATAAATGGCATGTACCGCTGTCATCGCTGGGGACTAAAACTCGGTGAAGACTCAGAACAGACCATCGGTCCTGTTCGCTTTCTGAGCTAGTCAGGACATACACTTTAAATAATAACTTGTGATGCTTCATCGTTACCCTCGCTAAAATTTACTAAACAACAAAAATATAAATAAACAAAGATACTCCTCATTCTTTGGTGTGGTTGAGCCGCTTCTTGCAGTGGCTGGCGTGGTCTCATCCCTCAAGCTTCTTTACAACGACCCAGTCACCTGGTTGGAAAGAATGTAAACTGATTATTGAGTCGGGTCCAGGAGGGACTCGTGAAAACCTTTTGGTGGACATTTTGAAGTTCATGTCACAACGATCGCACCCACCCCATCAGCCGAGAATATAAGTGACAGCTAATGAGGAGAGTACGACCCTGATTTTGATTGACCTCCAAACAACCCTCATATGACAATAACCCAGACATCGGGACTGTGGTCACTGCATAACCTGTGCGTGGCTTACAATACCTGGAGCCATTGACAAGGTTCTTAGCCTCTGGGATGGGAACTTACTTCACCAGACTGCTGCTTGCCAATTCAAATTCTATTAAAGAAAGACAGTCTTGGCACAAACTTGGTTAGAATTACAGAGGTTATTATTATTAGTTTGACAAAAAAAAAAACTGTCACTCTTACATTTATCATTCTCCCCCCTTTTCTTCCTCATTACAGACTGAAGGAAGAAATGCGTGGTGCAGGAAAAAAGAAACAATGAAATAGCCTGTGATACTTTTACCTCCCTTAGATTTATCCATATGTACAGCTGTCTACATACACCTGTTCTCTGTGTACAAACTCCTTGGACCTGAAAAATACTTATAAGCAAAATCATTACTCTATTCTTCATATTTAACCTGCAAAGAATGGTAAAATAATAATGACATTCCTGTACATTGGTAAATTGTCAATGACATTCTTTCAAAACCCTCTGTAACCCTTACTTTTCCCGTTCCTACAAACATACAACAGCCGCGACGCATTGAAGGATCGCCGCGGTAAGTTCGAACATATTCACGTTACTACATACAAACATTCCGATACAAACGTGGGGGAAATACTTCCCAGTTTCCAAAACCACAAATGAAAAAAAACAAAAACAGCCAGAATTCTACCTTCACTCTTTCAGCAATAGGAAAAAATACAATGGGACAACCATGAGAGCAGCTCGAGAACCTTCCATGTACCAGCCATACAAGGTTCAAACAAACGGGCATGAGCCACCGTTCCTCATCATTACAGATTTCTGAAGCCGCAGCTCAACTACATCCATTCCAGAGGGATACCCAAAATAGTATCCTTGGACCACCTATGTTAATCTTTTTGGGGTTCAAAGGCCTTTGCCCCAAAACTAGGCTTCGTGCACTGTGTGACCGTCTGACTATGGGAAGCCTCCATTTCTTCCCTTTGCACAGACCTCCTTGTGTCCATGGCGATTCGAATCGGCTTATCGTCTTAAACCTGCGTCCAGGTTAAACCGTTGCACCCATTTTCGGAGCTCACCGCCGGTGTCTTCTTATACGGTGAATTGCAGAACTACAACCACTATATGGTCAAGTCCTCCAACTAGAAACCCTAACCGAGGTGTCAACTCTGTGGCTTGTTGTCCCAACACTTTTGGAACTACAGCAACAACCACAGATCAACCCCCGAATTAGGCCTCTACCCCTCACAGTGTATGCATACACAAGCATTTTCCGCTATACACCCATACACTGCGTTGTCAGACTAAACCACACAGAGCAATTACGCCAGTTTACCACCTGCAGAACAATGTGGCTTCTCTCTGTATCTAGATGATAAAATAATGGTGATGCCCCCTGTTTGCTCTCTACCCAAAACTGTATTACAGTACAAACTTCACAAAACTGGAACAAAATATAAAAGACTTTCAAACGCAAAAATGCTTTCCATTTTCCTTCCAAACACAAATCTCATTTGCCAACCTTTCAGACAACCCCAAGCTCCTCCCACCAACTTTCTGCTGATATATAAATGCTGAAAAGAAGCTTCCGGTTATGCTCAGCTACTTTAAAAAAAAAAAACTGGTTTATTTACATATCAATTGTTCAGGAAGAGGGAGGGGAGGGGGGAGCCCAGCCACATTGCTGTGTCTATCAAGACTCCAAAAAAATCCATGGCTACACATTATATATTTCAACAATTTAAAACCTTGTCAAGAAAATAGTGGAATAAAACCCCCCTTTGCAAATGGGAGGGTCCTGACCCAAACATCCCCTGCAAGTAAAACCACAAGTTGACTCAAATACAAAACTCCTGCAAAAAGATGGCTCTAGGGGTTTCGACCAAAACCCCCACTCCTCCTCTACAGGCTATACAATACAAGCTTCAAAACATATGAATTGCCCTCTGGGAAACTCCCAAATATCCAAACATAAAAACACATCATTGTACAAAAACTCTGTTAGTCTTACAATCCATCAAAATTCAGTGTAAAGTGAAGTTTTTCATATACTGCAAAGCCAGCCGACCCTGCAATAGCTCACATCTACTTAAATGAAAACAGAGAAATCCCCCCTCCTAACACCATCTGCATGGAGTTTGCATGTCCTCCCTGTGTCTGCGTTGGCCTCCTCCCACACTCCAACTGCTGGTAGGTCAGCCAGATCCTATCCATAAATAGGCCCCAGCATGTGCGTGTGTCCGCAAGCGCGTCGTGGCCCCTCAGGGTAAGACCGCGCTATTTTAAGATACCTCTCAACTCACCTCAAAAGGTGATGCTTAGAAAAGCAATTTAAACCAGAGACAAAACCATCCTCAGTATGTCACTCTGGCGTCCCAGCACTCTCCCCAGCAGTGCACAGGTCAAACTGCAAGCGCACAAAACAGGACAAAACTGCGCCAATCAACAAATGCCAATACAGCATATTCAGGGGCCGTGTTTGCTAAACTGGAACTTCCTATCTCAAACTGTAAACGTCTCTCAAAATGGCCGACAAGCCAGGACTACAAAATGGTGGATGACCCACCACAGCACCTCATGGACAACAAAAATTGCGCCATTGACGCATGCAATTTTTCCCGCCAAAACCAGCATGGGACGTCACAATGAACACCACATGGGTTCTCCCACACAAAGACAAACACAAATGGCCTCCAGCAGGTTCCAAACGCAGAAAAGGCCACACTACATTCGCACCAAACATCAAAATCTGCCCCAAAGGCTGAAAAATTCCACCAGCGAAATAGCAGACGAATGGCACAGCATGGTCACATAATATCATACCCAAAGGAAAGGTGGCTGCACCTTCCCTTATAGGATACCCACAGGCTAAAGAGAAACTGCATCTCTCAAGATGGCTGCCGACCACAAGGCTAATCAAAAGCCAAGAATGGCGCCATTACTTTTTCCCGCCAAAACCAGCATCTCTTCAAAGAAAATCAAAAATGTTTTTCTCCACAAAGACAGATTCCACTGTTGAGTTTTTTCTAAATTATCATCAAAATCCACTGAAAAAGGTGTCAGCTACACTCTACAAACTTAGCCTCCCTTTTGACAACTAAACAGCACATTCAAAAAAAATGTTGGTTACATGACAATATTAAAAACATGTTCATTTCTCTAAGTTCATATACTCTGAGATATTCACCACTTCTCTACCTAAAGTTCACACACAGTGGCCTCAGCCTGGCCACTTGGCAGGAACTTTCAACTCAAAAACCAAACACTTAAGATTTTTACACTTATGGGGACATGTGTCTTTGTCCCCTATAAAGGCAAAAATCACAATCTATTCATTTCTATTTTTCATAGAAATCACAAACACCACACACATACAGTATATTGTTGCTTGTACATCTGCTCAGAGTTTCTTTCCCTCAGGGCGTTTCCCTTCCAGCACCATTGTCCTTCCCTTAGGGCATAGCCCAGCAACACAAAGCCCTTCCCCCATTCAAGCACATGGCAGCCAAGCAATCTACTTTACAAACTGTTCAGTGCACTAAATACCACATCAATACCTTCATTTCATACACAATATACAGTCTATATTTCTCGCTTAGTTACACTCTTACAGCCCACAGTTTCCATCAGATCATCTCTCAGGGCCCTCCCACTACAAAACATGCTATTTACAGAAAGTCACCAACTTTCACCCTTGTACCTGAGATGCTGGCAGCCCCTCCCCCGCTAAACCTCATGGCTCACAAAGACCAGGACAATGCAGCAGCCATGGCTGGCATCAGACTTCTCAATACATCACACAAACAATCTAATCACACACAGGCATACACAAACAAATTCACAGGCATCCGATCGGATTCACAGACATACACACACGCTGCAAACTTAAAACATTATTTCAAAAAGACAATTTTTTTTTTTTTTTGTTCGTTTCAAAGTACAGCCTCTTTACACATCACATCGCAGGTCCACTCTCCCCCTCTGCTGATCTGATGCTCAAAGAGGCCGCAATTGGTCCCACCAGAGTCGCCATTAACTGTTGTGGAATTTCAGGCTGCTGTTTACAGAGCACACAGCCTATAATTCCTGTGCTATCTAAGCACACATCAGTTTTCATCTTTTTGGAGTAATGCTATCGTTAAGTTTGCTAAAGATCCACTCACCGTTCATTCCCATTCATCCAAGAAAGGCAGCACCACAAAAGCTTATCTGCTTATCTTCTTATCAGGCCATTCCAGCAAAGACTGTTAAGCCAAAGCCTACTAATAGGCTTTTATTAAACTCAAAAGATCTCAAGACAGGAGGTGATTGGTTGTAGCAACTAGTCACCTCCCCCATGGGCGGGGACATCACAGCATGTCCCCTCTACACAGAAGAATGACCATACAAGGACATCCTTTCAAACAGATAAATGTACATTTAAATTGACTAGCAGTGACATTCACCAATGACGGGAACTACACAATAATTATGCCTCAAATGGACCACAACTATTTTATAGTTATGCTACTGTTCCTGTGGACACAGATCTGTGCGCTCAGAGTCATTTAACACCCCCCGCCAGGGGCCGGCCAGTTCCCCCAACGGGGCGCAAAACAACATCTCTAAATGGAGCAAACATCGCTGTTTCCATAGGAAGATTTTCCCGTCATTGGTCTTCCACCAACGTCTGTATGTGCAAATACGCTCAGATGAGCGCATTACAGCAAAACTGACACTGGGGGAACATCTGACAACATACATTAATACATTTCCATAAAAATCTCCACAACAATATTACCGGGACCAGACATTACATTAAAGCCGCAAGCAGTTTTAAATGGCTTTTTTTCCTTTAGAAATGTCATTTTGTGCAGGGACAGTTCTAAACACGGGAAACACGTGGCACTTCACAGGCATATTTTAGACACCCCCCAGGTACGATATTTAAAGGAATATTTGACTTTTTTTTTTTCACTTTATACATCATTAAAATGACTGCTCCAGAAAAACGGCCGTTTTTAAAACTTCTTTTTGCATTGATACATGTCCCCTGGTGCAGAACCCGGGTTCCCAAACCCTTTTTAGGACAATAACATGCATAATAGTCATTATAATTAGCACTTTAGATTTCGAACGTTCGCATCCATTGTATTTAATAGGGTTCTAAAGTTCGTGCGAACTTTCGGTCCGTTCGCGGGTTCTGGTGCGAACCGAACCCGGGGGTGTTCGGCTCATCACTAGTAACTACCTGCTCGTACGAGGTACAAGCAGACAGCATACACAGACTGTCTGTAAGAGCCCTGCATAGCACTTGTGATCTGCTGATTGTGGGTGCAATGTTTTGCAGACTCCTAGTAAATTTTTTTTATTATAAATCCACATTTTTTTTACCTCCAATAAGATGTGCATTTAATATTCTTTTTTTTATAAAGGTGAACTTATCCTTTAACCTGAACAGTTAAAGAGTAACTCCACTTTTGCGGGGAAAAAAATTGCAAATAAAAGAAAAATAATATAGCATATACAATTGCGACTCAAGTTCTATCTGCAGCTCTGCAATTTTTGTACACATAAAGCATGTGTACAGAACGCCCCCCCAGAAACATAATTTCCTGCTTGTGTGATTGGCTTACTGATTTTCCCAGAAGTCTACACTAAGATACAAGTCAGACATCAGGCATCCCTTGCAACAAATGGTGAGACATGACATTTGATGAGATTCCCAATAGGAATCACATCTAAAGGGATGCATACCCTGCAATTTTTCTCATTAGAACCCTGCAGGTGCAGCAGCTGGTTGATAATTAGGAAACCACTCCCATTGGATTCACTGAGAACATGGGCACAGAGAAACACACAGGCATTTTTTCAGAACAAAAGGTAGGAATCTGCAACAAAGTTTGTTAAAATCCTTGTTATGTACATAGATCACCCAGAGGGGAGTGTCTTTTTTCTCTTTACTGTTTGAACCTAGTAAGGTTTTTTGCTGACCAGCTTAAAAGTGTACTGGTGACCCCCTTTGTACCATTTTGAATATCGCCCAAGTGTACATTTCCCTTGTTGGCTTATTTCTACAGATCAGAGTGGCTGTCATTGTTTTATAATTAGATAAGGTCATAAGCAATGTTAGAATGGCTACTGAAACTACCAAGGTATCCATTAGAGAGTCTGGACACAAAATTGGCCACCTAATCAGGCTTAACAAAGATAATACACAGATAGTTGTATTTTGTTCTCTTTTATTTCTTTCACAATAAGTTTTTATTGAAAACAGCATATTGTAGTACAAACAGAAAATGAAATGAATTGTATCATAAAATACAATTGAAAAAGAAAAAATATATATATACAAAACAAATATAAAAGTTTTATTTTTTTTTGCAAAAATCCCATTGAAATCAAATGTGAGTAGAATTTTGTTAGACAAAATAAACTGTACAATGGCAGTGTTAGGAGGAATATTAATTCTCTGTATATGCAGGATTTGTTGAGTTAGCTCAGAATAGTTGTGTAGGTGGATGATGTGGTGGAGCTCAGAAAGTAAAGGAATAAATAAAGTTATTATGGGGGGCATGGCGACCAAACTCCGTGATGGCCGTTTAGCCTAGGAGTTCCACCAGACAGCTCAGGGAATCCATGCCCATCGGAGCCCCATCTGCCCACAAACAGCATCCAGTCACACTACGAGGCACGAGCAACCAGGAAGAATGGCACAGAGGAGGAAAGAACCGCCGGCACAGCCATGCAAGCTGACAGGCTTCTTCCCCACAGCCGCCAAATGTCCACAACAAAATGGCAGCAGCTCCCGCGGCCAAACGGACAGGGCGCAAACCTCTCCATCCAGCTCCAATACCCTGCATCTTGCTGGGGCAAAAGCTCTCCCCCCCAGCGGATCATTCTGGTCTCCACACCCACAACAAGAAGCCCAGCTAAAACTAAGAATAGCATGGCCTCCCCAGGAGATGGACACTGGGACCCAGCCATGGAGGTGAGTGGGCTTCAGGCCTACCAAGGGCCTAATACACTCACTGCATCTAACTCCATTGCTAGATTCCCCACATGGGGCCAACCAGTGTCAGACACAGTTTTAAAAGACATGTCTCTCAGATCATCTCTGCACAATGATATGGTTTCCACAGTGAAGAAATGCCCCCTTTTCAAGCAAAGGGGGGGGGTGCAGAATAGATCATGTGGAGGAAAAGTACATGGAGGGATACTCCATATCTTTCAACACACTGGTAGATGCCCACAAGGATGATATAATGTGGATAAAGGATAAAATATCTGACCTGGAAGACAGGTCTAGAAGAAACAACATAAAAATAAGAGGGATACCTGAAACGGTACCAACTGTCCAGCTACCAGAATATGCCCAAGAATTGTTTTCCACCGTTGCACCTCCTCTATTGGCTCTTGAGCTAACAGTAAAAATAATACATAGAGTACTGAAACCCTAATTTCTGCCAGGTGATGTGCCCAGAGACGTCTTACTTAGACTGCCCTTCTATCACTTTAAGGAACTTTTCCTAGAAGCATTAATTGCTCAATGTCTTTGTGAATTCTTTGCATCCAATTATGGGTCAGTTGATGACCCATATATCCTTTGGAATGCACACAAAGCATTCATAAGAGGCAGCGAATTTGGGGAGATTTGGGACTTTACATGAAGCATATGGTAAGTAAGCTTCCATCCCGGGTTTGAATAGTTAAAAATAAAGGGAAAATTTTGGGACTTTGAATGAAGCAGAAGACTGAGGGGTTGTATAAAAAATAAATTGGTATTTATTGTGTGAAAGCATAATACTATATAACAGTTATGTACAGGTAGCATGTGCAATCCGCACATGAACGTAAAACAATAAAACATGTACATAATGTATTATTGGCAGTACATCACAATTATGAAATGGTCAATACATAACAATAGTATAGAATGGTACAAACAATGTAAATATGTTGATCTGGGCAACGCACAACAGTGTATTGAAATATATATTGGATGATAATGGTCATCGACTTGGTATATCTAATTGGAATCCTATAGAGGCATCTAGCTGCATCCTTGGTGTCCGACGCGTTTCGTGTCACAAGACACTTCCTCAGGGACGGATGCTAGACATCATGGTGTGCATGGGAGCTGGGCCAGAGGACTGACCATCCCAGGAGCTGTGTGCCACACACGTGGGTATACTGCAGCCCTGTGAAGCATTTGTCTCTCAGTATACCTTGAAGATATCCACTTTTATTTTGGTCAACCACTTCGCTACACCATGGAGATGGCAACCTGTGATTCGGGGTTCATGCACATGCGCCCTTGCCCTGCACCGGTATTCCTAATTACCTCAGCTCCCGGGATGGTCAGTCCTCTGGCCCAGCTCCCATGCACACCATGATGTCAAGCATCCGCCCCTGAAGAAGTGTCTTGTGACACGAAACGTGTCAGTCACCAAGGATGCAGCTAGATGCCTTTATAGGATTCCAATTAGATTTACCAAGTCGATGACCATTATCATCCAATATATATTTCAATACACTGTTGTGCGTTGCCCAGATCAACATATTTACATTGTTTGTACCATTCTATACTATTGTGATGTATTGACCATTTCATAATTGTGATGTACTGCCAATAATACATTATAATATGCACATGTTTTATTGTTTTACGTTCATGTGCGGATTGCACATGCTACCTGTACATAACTGTTATATAGTATTATGCTTTCACACAAAAAATACCAATTTATTTTTTATACAACCCCTCACAGTCTTCTGCTTCATTCAAAGTCCCAAAATTTTCCCTTTACTTTTAACTATTCATAAGAGGCAAACTAATCCAACAGGGAGCTAGAGTCAAAATATGTTACAACCTATGCCTCACAAAACTCACTGCTGAAATCCATAAATTGCAAACCAGTAATAAGTAGTAAGGTACAGCCCTCGCCAAAACGATCCAATTCCCTTTGTGCCCTCAGAGAAGAACTAAGAACTCTGTTAATACAACAGTATGACAAACACTTAAAGCGGAGGTCCGCTGAAATTTTATTTTTTTTAAAAGTCAGTAGCTACAAATACTGCAGCTGCTGACTTTTAAAATATGGACACTTACCTGTCCAGGGCACCCGTGATGTCGGCACCCGAGGCCGACACGTCGCTCGGTCCTTGGATGCTCCCAGAAGACAGCCAGGGGGCGGGAAGGGGCGTAACTCCTGCGGGGGTCTTTGCCCGGAAGTGGGTGCAAATACCTGTATTATACAGGTATCTGCACCCCCCTGAAAGGTGCCAAATGTGACACCGGAGGGGGGGAGGGTTTGGCGAAAAGTGGAGGTTCCATTTCTGTGTGGACCTCCGCTTTAAGACGCTTAAAACTAAATTCATACACTAATGCCAACTGAGCATTTGCGGAGACTACTCAAACGCCTTTCCTGCTGCTGTACATTGACACATCCTACAAACCACTGGGAAATTATGTTAAAAATAACACATCAGAGATATTACACACCCCTCAGACTAGCAAAATTCTTCCCAAACATGTTCCCAAACTGTTGGTGAAACTGTGGCAAAACAGGGAGTTTACTACACACTCTCTTGGACTGCCCCAGTCTAACTATCTTTTGGAAACAGGTATTCTGCTTGGTATCCCTGATAACAGGGGTTTTCACCTCTCGAGAAAAGGGGCTAGCTATCCTCAACCTAGGAATAGACAAATACCCACACTCCATTAGGCCGATGGTAACCCATATCCTAGTAGCAGCAAGGAATAATATTGTTACAGAAATCCCAAGACTCCCCAAACTTATCTGAGGTCATTAGCACTGTTAATCTTAACTAGATTTATGAACGTCTACTGCGATCAACTTGCTTAACTGCAACAAATTTAACCAAACATGGTCAATTTGGACTGATAAATGTTTCTAAAGTTTGAACCACTGTTGTACTATATTACATTGTACGGATATAACTGCCTGTTTAAACACTACTAATGTATACCACCTGCATTATCTCTGTGTTGTGTAGCAACCTCTGTCAATTTTTGAAAACCCAATAAAAATATATTGAACAAAAAGAAAGAAAGTTAATGAGCAGGAACAAACAGGGGGTCATATTAAAAGTCAGCTGTTCAGTAATGAATTATATTTATCAGATAATGTGAAATATTCAAGCACGCCAGGTATTGTGAAAGCATGTAGTGGATTCATTGGTCATCGCCAAGGTTTCTTCCATGGCGTACACATTGTTTACTTCCGTCAGACGCTCTTTAAGGGTTGGTACTTGAGCAGATTTCCAGTAGCGTGGAATTAGTGTTTTAGCAGCATTCAGTAGATGTTTCCCCAATGAATTTCTGTAATTCTTAAAGAAGAGAGGGTTGACGTGAAGTAAATAGCATGCCAAATTCAATGTCAGGTTAGTAGATGTGATGTGTGAGATCCAAAACTTGATTTCTGACCAAAATAGATTTTTGGACAGTGTCACAAAATGTGAATGAAGGTACCTTTTGTCCTTATTTCATCTCCAGCATAAGTCAGATGTTTGGGGGACCAGCATAAGTCAGATGTTTGGGGGAACCATTTTTAATTTTGTTTGGTGTGGCCTACCATTGGGTGAGTACTTTATAGGAGATTTCTTGCATTTTTGTGCTTAGCGCACACCTATGTGCCAAAACGCATTCCTTTTTCTATTCCTCGTCAGTAATATTTGTTTGGAAGTCTACTACCCAAGTGTTCTTATAGCTCAAAGTAGAGTAAGCAAAATTATGTATTAGCCAAGCATAAGGCCTGGTTCACACCTAATGCAGGTTTAAGTTTGCATATTCCAGGTGCATTTTGCATTTTTCAATACACATTTTTGATCCATTGCAGTCTATGGAACCAAAAACCAGAAAAAAATCCCCGGCCCTTTCCATAAAATGCACAGATGTGTACATCCATAGGAAACCATGTTACATGGACTGTAGTGTGTTTCTGCAAAACTGAAAATGCACTAAAAAATGCATAGGTGTGAGGCCTGAGACAGGGAAGTTGCTTTTTGTATGGGTTAGCCTATGGCACAAATTGTTTCAAAGTGTGTGAGAGGTCTGGAGAAAGCATGTTTTTGATTATGGTTTCTTAAGAAGTCGCTAACTCTCTTTTAAAATCCCAAATGTGTTGATCAATTTAATAAGAAATGCAAAGTATGATGTAAATGCAATGTAAACAGTTTTTTGTACTACGCATAGATATTTCTGCTTGTATATTAAGTTCTTGTAACACTATACTCAGCCTCCTCCAAATCCTTAAATTCTTTTTCATTGTTGATGTGATTTCACTCCCTGTTAGAGGGTGGCTACATTCATTCTTTACTGTATGTACAAACATAGCAATCCTCTCTTGCTCATTTCAGAAATGGACTAGTAACTATGGGATTTATATTGTAAATAAAGCAGTGCATGTGAAAACTAACATGCATTGCTTATTCCAAACAAATGCAAACGAGATGAAAAATGAAAGGTTCAGGAGCTCATGGAAGATGTCACAAAGAGGCAAAAAACACAGAAACATTTTCATAAAAAATAGGCGATTAGGTAGTGGATGTGTATGGATTCTTTTTAGAGGATAAGGATATTGTTTAGGAACAATTTAAGGCTTGACATTTGATCACTGGGTACCCCTTTTTTGCACTATCTGACTCAACAAAAGTTGATTATTCAATTGACTTTTGTTGAAGGAGCTGGGTGGGAAATTGGTGGCTGTTCAGGTATTCTGACGGAAGCTGGTGCCAGCTGTCAAAATACAATAGCCTTTATGGGGGATTCCTCCATCGACACTGTTTAGAATCTGTTAGATTCTCAATATAAATCTATGCATGTATGGCCAGCTTTACTTGTCAACCCTGCATTTTCCATTATGGCATTGTTCATCAGAAATCTTAGACAGTTCAGTAGCATGAGCAAATATTCTTTACTCTGAATGCACTACATTGTGATAACCAAAACCCCAAGCTGTCTCACAGGTTGGGAACAGCTGCCCTTATTCTCTGACCAATAAACAAACTGATTTGAAAAGATTAGCTCAAGCTTAGCCATAAAAAATTTATTGAAGGACAACCTATGGATTGTTCTACTTTACTACATTCTTTCTTGACTATGTATGCTTGCACAATTTAAGAAATTTTTCCAATATTTCATACCTTGGTTAAACCAGTTGGCAGTAAAAGAGACTTAAACAAGTCTTTCCACCAGCAAGTTTGTAACACATACACTATTAAAATGGAAGGAGCAGCACGTTAAGAAAAACAGATTAAATATTTATTCTAACCTATAACACTATTTTGATTTATAATAAAAATGACAGTCTTAAAAGAGATCTCTGTGTTTTTTTGTTTCTTTCAAATCCCATCTGTCCCACAGATGGACAGACAGTAATTTACAGACATGTGTCTCCATGTACAACAGTAATTAAGTCAAACTTTATTTTTCCTTCCAAAATGTTCATTTCATGTTTCCAGATTTAATGGACTTTTGGCCTGTGTTCAGTACTGCGAGGCAAAGTATCAATCATTGCAAAATGGATTGTTAGCAATGAAAAGAAGCTTCAAGATGTATTCGGCAGAGTGTGCTGTTGTATTAACCTGCATTGTTCTATTGTGTGCTGTTTTCATCAAAGATTTTCAGTTGGCATTTTGATATGCAGAGTCTGAATATGCTTGGCTCAGAACATTTATAAGTGTTTGCAGTAGATGCTGAGAAAGTGTGGGGCTATAATAAATACAGCCAAAATGTAGATGGAGTGTAACATTTTATATATTTTTTTTTATTTTTTTATAACATTACTGACAGCTGGGTACCTGTTCTTTAACTAGGATATAGGAGGGTTACAAAACTGTGCAATTTTACACCCATGAATAAAATTGTATATACTATTGTTTTTGACAGCTTAATAAAAATAAAGATAATTTTAGAAAGTTTCTTTAAAAAAAATGCTTTTATGAGTCTAGAAAATAAAATAATTGGTCCAGGTAAGAACAGTTTTAAAGTTTAGAGACTTGTGAATCAGTACAGTATGGGTACAAGGTATAGGCTCATATCTTTTGTGAAGGAATGTGTTGGACATGTATTTTGTATGTGTACCATATAACCACTCTTGGAGAAAAACAGGAGAATGCCCCTGAAACTTTGTAGGCAGTAGTCAAACCAGACAAAAGAGTAGAGAAGTATAGAAAAAATACAACATTTTATTATAATATAAAAAATGATAGGAAACATCAAAAATCAACGTTAAAACCAAGATTTGTATATATATATATATATATATATATATATATATATATATATATGTAGCGGAGCATCAATCTCCCTCTCGGGTTTTCTCGTTTGATTGGCTTGTGTCTAGGGGTACCTGGGAGAGGAGAGTGCAGGAACACTACGCCAAGCTCTCCCCTCGTATGTGTATGAGGGTTGAGCAGAAATACTTGAATTACCTCCGGGCCTGTTCACTGCCCCACACCAATCGAAAGTCCAACACTCCTTTATTTCTCTACTTTCAGGGTGAACACAATCAGTTGAACTTTCAGTAACAGACAGACAGGGGTGTGGGTACGAGTAGGCCCAGGCACAACTGAACTCTCCTATTCCTTTGCTAGCGAATAGGCCTGGCGCACGGCCTCTGCCACCGACCGTGAGTTTTGGTCCCTGCCACCGACCGTGAGTTTTGGTCCCTGCCACCGACTGGATGAACCGTTGAGGCCCCAGCCACAGGCCTAATAGCAGGTCTCTGCCACTGACCTGAGTTGAATAGTTGGACCGCTGCCACCGGTCATTGAACATGAACCACCTTCCTCTCTGAACTTGGCCACTGCTCGGGAAAGATATCCCTCCGGGCGGTCTCCAGAGGTTCACCCGGCACTGGCAATCTGCTGCACCAGGTCTTCGGATGAGTCCCTCCTCCGGTCCCTTATGCCTCTGGATTCGGGTGCACCACTCCCGGGGCCATCTAGGACAATCCCTCCCTCGCGGGACCCAGTGGAAGGTACTGGGCCCCAGGCCTCCGGCTGAGCACCTCACCCCAGACTGAAGGTGTCTGGGATGGAACATGAACTCCAGGTGTCCAGGCCTAGGCTGCCTGGACACCGACCGCGAACAGCAGCCCTCAGGCTGAAGGTGCCTGGGACTCGAAAAACCTTGAGGCGAAGATGTCCGCCCCCTTTATACCCTCCCCCCAGCAAGCACGGTGGGTTCCCCCCCCGCCGTACAACCGCTGCGAGAGATCACAAAGGGTATGGCACTGCAGCGATGGTTCAACCCCGTCCCAAAGTGACAGCGCCACCTGCTGGGCCGTAGGGAACTATGCATCACTGGTGTCTTCACCAGTTTTAAAAGCATATACCCGCTACATATACATATATATATATATATATATATATATATATATACATATATATATATATATATATATACATATATATATATATATATATATATATATATATATATATATATATAATACAGAACTGATGTCTTGAACATATGGTTGATCTCGTGGTGGGAGGCTAAACCAAAGACAATTACATAGAAGATTCTTGCATGTTTCAGAATCACAAGAATCGCAAGTGCAGAGAGGGCCCTGATGTAAAAAACAAATATTGTATAGTCTAAAATGTGTGTCCCCATATTATGGATAGGTACAATGGCTGCAAGAATTCAAAAGTTAGCAATATCTACAAAAATGGAAGCATAGTAAATATTGGGAGCACTCAAACATCTAAAAGGAAGGTGCTCTAAAGAGTAATTTATAGACAGCTATCCTTCCTTTCATGCCCTTTTTGTAATGTATATTTTGCTTTGTTTTTTGATGATATTTGATCTCTCTTCCACTTGTGCCTCCTTGCATTCCTTAGAGTGACTACCAGATGCTGCTGTCGCCTGAACAGAGCTCCCTGACATGCGTAGGCCCCTTGGTGCCTTTGCTTAGGGCATCCTGGGGTATTTTCCTCGGGCTCCGTTAGCTTTTCTCTGCATGGGCCAGCTAGATTCCTTTTGTTGGCCTGCACATGCGCAGTCAGGTTATTGGTCATCCTACCATGACGCGGCGCCCATATTGCAGGTCGGCGACCCGGCAACATCTTATGTCATCACGCAACGTCTGCGCAGTGACGCCGGATGCCACGGATCACGATAGGAGACAAATCCCTGCTTGAATATCGGTACAGGTATTTGAGGGGCGCCATTAACAAACGGACCTTCTGCTCACCTGATATCTATATGCCTTCCCACTGGCTTATACCTACATGGTGGGCGTGCATCGTCACCTCCCCAAACACATAAAGAGTGGACTTCCCCTCTTAAAGGCTGGACAACTTTTCACAGTCCCCCTGGATCAGGACACACTACTCTGATGTGTAATGCGTGTAAGTTCTAGCTGTCTATACATTACTCTTTAGAGCACCTTCCTTTTGGATATTTGAGTTCTCCCAATTTTTCCTGTGCTTCCATTTTGGTAGACTTTGCTATCTTTTAAATTCTCACAACCAATGTACCTATCCATAATATGGGGACATACATTTTAGACTATACATTATTTGTTTTTTACATAAGGGCCGTCTGCACTTACGATCCTTGTGAGCGCCTTTTTTTTGGCAGAACTACTATTCCTCTTCCCCTCATCTTATGTGGAATCTGTCCTGGACCAGGGACACTATTCTATCTGCTACTTTACTGTATCACTCCCTTTGGGGTATAACAAATGCGATGGGGGTACTGTGGAAGTACCAAATGGACCATGTTGTGAATATGATAAAGTGTAACCATACTTTGTGAGAATGCTCAATCTTGTCTTTTAGCTACATTATGCCATGTTGTTATCCATCACCCATTTTTTGTTATTCTGCATATTATGTGTTTACGCTAATCTATAGTGACATATTATTATACCATCAGAAAATACAGTCGGTTTTGATTAATCCCTGAAGAAGGAATTTATTACATTATGAAACATGTTGGGATCTTCTATGTAATTGTCTGTGGTTTGGCCTCCCACCACGAGATAAACCGTATGTTCAAGACATCAGCAGGGATGAGCCGAACACCCCCCTGTTCGGTTCGCACCAGAACCTGCGAACAGACAGAATGTTCGTGTGAACTTTAGAACCCTATTAAATACAATGTACTCGAATGTTCAAAATCTAAAGTGCTAATTATAAAGGCTTATATGCAAGTTATTGTCCTAAAAAGTGTTTGGGGACCCGGGTCCTGCCCCAGGGGACATGTATCAATGCAAAAAAAAGGTTTAAAAAATAGACGTTTTTACGGGAGCGGTGATTTTAATAATGCTTAAAATGAAAAAAATAAAAGTGAAATATTCCTTTAAATTTCGTACCTGGGGGGTGTGTATGATATGCATGTAAAGTGGCGCATGTTTCCCGTGCTTAGAACTGTCCCTGCACAAAGTGTCATTTTTGAAGGAAAAAAAGTCATTTAAAACTCACTCTATTAATGAATTGTCGGGTTTTATCAATACATAGAAAAGTCATTGATAAAAAAAAATATCCATACCAGGCCCTTCAGATCTGGCATGGATTTTAAGGGGAACTCCACCCCAAATTTTAAAAAAAAATGGCATGGAGTCCCCCCAAAAATCCATACCAGACCCTTATCCGAGCACGCAACCTGGCCGGCCACAGGGGAAGAGGGGGGACGAGAGAGCGCCCCCCCTCCCTCCTGAACCGTACCAGGCCACATGCCCTCAACATGGGGAGGATGTCCCCATGTTGATGGGGACAAGGGCCTCATCCCCACAACCCTTGCCCGGTGGTTGTGGGGGTCTGCGGGCGGGGGGCTTATCGGAATCTGGAAGACCCCTTTAACAAAGGGGACCCCCAGATCCCGGCCCCCCCTATGTGAATTGGTAAGGGGTACATTGTACCCCTACCATTTCACGAAGAAAGTGTAAAAAAATTTAAATAAAAACACACACACCTTGAAAAAGTCCTTTATTAAAAAATAAATAAAAAAAAAAAAAACATTCCAGCGATGAAATCCAGTGTCCCGCGACGATCCCGATGTCCAGCGCTGTCCGTCATTGGTTGTGCCTGTGCGGACCTGATGGGGAACTTCCTCGCTGTGTTTTAAATGTATAGACCCGCCCCTTCTAAAGATCCCCATCAGGTCCGCTCAGCGGACCAGATGCGGAACATGAGAAGGGGCGGGTCTATACATGTATTACACAGCGGGGAACTTCCTTCACTGTGTAATTTAAATTTACACAGTGAAGGAAGTTTCCCGCTCAGGCCAATGACGTAGGCGGGGTCTGACATACCGAGGGGGCGGACCTGATGGGGAACTTCGTTCGCTGTGTAATACATGAATAGACCCGCCCCTTCTCTCGTTCCCCATCAGGTCCACTCAGCGGACCAGATGCTGAACATGAGAAGGGGCGGGTCTATACATGTATTACAAAGTGAGAGAAGTCATCGCTGGAATGTTTTTTTATTTTTTATTATTTTTTTATTTTTTAATAAAGGACTTTTCCAAGGTGTGTGTGTTTTTATTTAAATTTTTTGACGCTTTCTTCGTGAAATGGTAGGGGTACAATGTACCCCTTACCAATTCACATAGGGGGGCGGGATCTGGGGGTCCCCTTTGTTAAAGGGGTCTTCCAGATTCCGATAAGCCCCCCGCCCGCAGACCCCCGCAACCACCGGGAAAGGGTTGTGGGGATGAGGCCCTTGTCCCCATCAACATGGGGACATCCTCCCCATGTTGAGGGCATGTGGCCTGGTACGGTTCAGGAGGGAGGGGGGGGGGCGCTCTCTCGTCCCCCCCTCTTCCCCTGCGGCCGGCCAGGTTGCGTGCTCGGATAAGGGTCTGGTATGGATTTTTGGGGGGACTCCACGCCATTTTTTTTTAAATTTGGGGTGGAGTTTCCCTTAAAATCCATGCCAGATCTCAAGGGCCTGGTATGGATATTTGGGGGGAACCCCACGTAATTTCTTTTTTTTTTAAATTTGCTGCGGGGTTCCCCTTAATATCCATTCCAGACCTAAAGGGCCTGGTAATTGAATTTGGGGGAACCCCCACGCTTTTTTTTTTTTTTGTTTATCAATGACTTTTCTATGTATTGATAAAAGCCGACAATTCATTAATAGCCGCGAGTGAGTTTTAAATGACTTTTTTTCCTTCAAAAACAACACTTTGTGCAGGGACAGTTCTAAGCACGGGAAACATGCGCCACTTTACATGCATATCATACACACCCCCTAGGTACGAAATTTAAAGGAATATTTAACTTTTATTTTTTCATTTTAAGCATTATTAAAATCACTGCTCCTGAAAAAACGGCCGTTTTTAAAACGTTTTTTTGCATTGATACATGTCCCCTGGGGCAGGACCCGGGTCCCCAAACACTTTTTAGGACAATAACTTGCATATAAGCCTTTATAATTAGCACTTTAGATTTCTCCCATAGACTTTTCGAATTTGCCGCGAACACCCCAAATTGTTCGCTGTTCGGCAAACATGAGTTCGACTCGAACTCGAAGCTCATCCCTAGACATCAGTTCTGTATTGTGTGTATATATATGGCTACAAATCTTGGTTTTAATGTTGTTTTTTTATGTTTACTATAATTTTTTATATTATAATAAAATGTTGTGTTTTGACTATACTTCTCTAGTCCTTTGTCTGGTCTGACTACTGCCTACAAAGTCTCCTATTTTTCTCCTTCTATATATGGGATGTGGCAATAGGTCTCCAGCCTTCTTTCAACCAGCTAGCTTCTTTGCAATACATATAACCACTCTTGAGCCATTTTAGCGGTGTGACAGGGGACATTATCCTACTTAACCACTTAAGCCCCGAACCATTTTGTAGCTAAAGGACCAGAGGTGTTTTCAGAATTTTGCACTGCGCTGCTTTAACTGGAAATTGTGCAGACATGCAATGTTGTACCGAAACAAAATTTGCGTCCTTTTCTTCCCACAAATAGAGCTTTCTTTTAATGGTATTTGATTGCCTCTGCGATTTTTTATTTTTTGCGATATAAACGGAAAAAGACAGAAAATTTTGAAAAAAAATTATATTTTCTACTTTTTGTTATAAGGAAAATCAAATAAACTCAATTTTAGTCATACATTTAGGCCAAAATGTATTCAGCCACATGTCTTTAGTAAAAAAAATGTCAATAAGCGTATATTTATTGGTTTGCGCAAAAGTTATAGCGTCTACAAACTAGGGTACATTTTCTGGAATTTACACAGCTTTTAATTTATGACTGCCTATCTCATTTCTTGAGGTGCTAAAATGGCAGGGCAGTACAAAACACCCCCAAATGACCCCATTTTGGAAAGTAGACATCCCAAGGAAATTGCTGAGAGGCATGTTGAGCTCATTGAATATTTTTTTTCTTGTCTCAAGTGATTGAATAATGACAAAAAAAAAAAAAATTACGGGGGGGCAGGGCGGCGCCAGCGGAGACAGACATG
This sequence comes from Rana muscosa, assembly GCA_029206835.1. Lineage (NCBI taxonomy): Eukaryota > Metazoa > Chordata > Amphibia > Anura > Ranidae > Rana > Rana muscosa. Next base: position 59,275,500 of record CM055119.1, read on the forward strand.
CCCTGCTGAAGCTCCGTGACTCTCAGGACTCCACAGCCGAATAAAGCGCCCGTTCAGCTCGGTTCCCGGTGGAACCAGGTGTGGGAACAGCTGGTGAGACAAAATAGTCTATTTATGTTTAGAAGGGGTGCCCGCTTGAACAGGAAAACATCTAATTTCAAAGTCAGTCAGCCCAGAGCAGCATTGAAAATGGCACCTCCCCCTTCTCCTCACACAAGCACCTCACAAACTGCTAAACAAAGACAGCAGAAACAGCGGTCCCAGGCTGCTCTTGTGGAGAATGACACAGATAATGATAATGACTATGAATATACTGACCCAGTACAGGTCACCAACACAGATACCATTAACCCAAACATATTAAAGCAATTTGAAAAGATGCTTCAGAAGGCACTTAAGAAAACTTCAGACCACATCACAAGCAGTTTGTCAAAGGAAATTAGGGAATTAGGTCAGCGCACTTCTGACCTAGAAGATAGAGTAGATCACATGGAAATTGATGTACAGTCCCACCTGCATGAACTAGAGGATTTAAAAGCAGAAAATCTCATCCTAAACTCGCGTTTAGAAGACTTTGAGAATAGGGCCCGTCGTTCAAACTTGCGCATTCGTGGAATTCCTGAGGCAATTATTGATCTCCAGTCCACAGTAACTGCGCTATTTCAGGAGCTGCAGCCATCAATCACTATTGACCGCCTGGAGATAGACAGAATTCATAGGGCTCTGATTCCTCTCAAAGCTACAGGACCACCGCGCGACATTATAGTGAAACTTCACTATTTCCGTACAAAAGAACAGCTTCTTGCCGCAGCCCGTATAAAAGACTCTCTTATATTCCAAGGCAATCCATATCAAATTTTTACTGACTTGTCTCCAACTACGGTTGCTAAAAGACGGGCACTGAAACCCCTCCTTCAGATCCTACAGCAAAACCAAATATTATATCAATGGGGTTTTCCATTTTCCATACGGTTTACACATCTAAGTTCAAAATATAGATGTAAATCTGCTGACGAATTGCAAAAGGTACTACAGGACCTTCACCTATTGGACAGATCATTCTCCTTGTCAGATACTTTACACAAGCAAACTGCATCCTACAAAGCAAATGAAACTTCTAACTCCAAAAGCAATGGAATTCATCACAGTCCTACTAAACGCTTTCGCTTCAACTCGCCTGACAGGAATCCTGCAGACACTATGGACTGAGAAACAACTTTTTTCATGTTTTATTTTGGAACTTCTCTCCACGGGAGCTCTGAGATTGCTCAATTTTCCTTCCCCCCCCCCTTTTTTTTGTGAAGGCCTATCGGCCATTATCAGCACTATTACTTATAGTTCATCCCTATTTAAGCAAGTTCGCTGTTACATAATTTTTTTTTCCCTTGAATCTACCCTACACCACATATATAATTTTTTTTTATATATAGACGGGTGCTAAAAGTTTTTTCTTCATTTTTCTTTTTTTCAATAAATGATTAAGTGGCTGTTGCGGTCCTGAGAGCTAGTTACTGCTCTCCCCACTACTCTGCCCTGGGTTTCTCCTCCTATCTGTTTTTGGAGGGGCTTTCTTGGATAGATTTTTGGCCTCTGGGTTTGTATTTTCTACTCGCCCAGTACGCCGTATTTTTAATTATTCTCTGCATACTTGATTTATCATTAAATGCTTATATGATTCTTCTTCCTATCTTTTCTTTTTCCATCTTTTCTATCTTTTCTTTTAGAACTCAGCTCCTCCCCGGGGTAAGTATATTTAAATATTTTGCATATATATTGTATGTTTATATTGATTTCTTGATATGTGAATGGCCCCCTTAAATGTCTTATCTTTGAATGTGCAAGGCCTCAACATACCTCAAAAGCGCACGAAAGCATTTCGCTCACTAGCTTCAACAAAGGCACATGTAATTTGTCTCCAAGAGACCCACTTTACTAAAAATTCCGCGCCTAAATATTTTGGCTCTCTATACCCTCAGGTTTTTACAGCCTCGGCTGACACAAAGCAGCGTGGTGTACTGATAGCGTTTCATCGCACAACTCCCTTCTCACTTCAGACAGAGATCAAAGATCCTGAAGGGCGGTATCTCATACTTACTGGGCATATAACTGACTCTCCAGTTACTGTGGTGTCATACTACGCCCCAAATAAAACCCCTTCATCCTTCCTCTCTCACTTGTTACAGGTAGTTGAAACTCATAAAACTGGCACGCTACTAATTTGTGGAGATTCGAATCAAGTCCTTTATCCATTTTTAGACAAATCCCCTATTCCTAGCACACCTATCTCCCGTAAAAGCACATTTCAACAATTACTCCAGCAACATCACTTATTAGATACCTGGCGAGAAGCAAACCCAGCTAAGCGACAATTTACTTTCTACTCACATCCTCACAATTCACTCTCCCGAATAGACCACATACTTATAAATGTACCTATGGCCCCTGAACTTCTCTCTTCCTCCATTATACCCTTCACATGGACTGATCATAGTGCAGTGTTAACCTCATTCACCTCTGCAATTCCAAAAGCACAAGACCCCACTTGGCAGATAAATAACTTCATGCTATCCCACCCATCCCACTATGCAGATTTAGAGACAGCCTTAAAAGATTATATTTCTTTTAATAAAACCTCTGATATCTCTCCTCTGACATTGTGGGAGGCTCATAAATCAGTGCTCCGTGGAGCATGTATTCAAAAAGCCTCATACCTCAAAAAGGAAAAACGGCTGCTCCAACATAAACTGGAGGCAGAATTTAACTCAACCCATGCACTCTTTCAGGCAAACCCTAATCCTACTACGAAATCACACCTGGATAGAGCACGTCTAGACCTTGACCTTTTTCTCTCAAACTCTGCTGTTAAAACGCTAAGTAAATATAGGCATTCATTCTATCTTAAAGCCAATAAACCTACGACACTCCTTGCCCGGGCCCTTAAAAAATCAATACACTCCTCCAAACCGATACGTCTAAAATTGTCCCACGACACCTACACCAGTAACCCAGTAAAAATTCTTCACACTTTCCAAAAACATCTTGCCACATTATACAATAAAGAAGAACCCCTAAATCAGGCCTCTGCAGATTCCTTTTTTTCCCACATCACACTTCCATCTATTCCCTTGGTCAACCGGGATAGCCTTGAAAGCCCTATAACCACTGATGAAATTAACATGGCAATAAAATCTCTTAAGCTAAATAAACGTCCAGGCCCAGACGGCTTTTCAGCCATGTATTATAAGAAATTTGCACATATATTAACCCCACTATTGACCGAAGCCTTCAATTCTATACTCTCTGGGCATTCCTTCCGACCTGAAACACTGACAGCTATTATTTCCATGATCCCTAAACCAAATTCAGATGAATCAGCTCCCTCCAATTACAGACCCATCTCTCTACTTAATTTGGACATAAAGCTTTTAGCGAAAGTTTTGGCAACACGTTTAAATAATATAATAGGATCTTTAATCCACAAGGACCAAGTAGGCTTTATCCCAAAACGCCAATCTGGTGATGCGGTACGTAGAGTGGCCTTACTTACCCATATTGCCCAAAAAAGACGGATACCTCTTTGCCTGTTATCCCTAGACATCAAAAAGGCTTTTGATACTGTATCATGGCCCTACCTCCAATTTGTCCTACAACGCTGGGGATTTGGCCCCCACTTCCTTAGTTGGATCTCGTCACTGTATAACCACCCCAAAGCCTATGTGAAATATGCAGGTTATAAATCCAACCTATTTAACATCCTTCGAGGAACCCGTCAAGGTTGTCCTCTTTCCCCAATTCTATTTGCCCTTCTCATTGAACCCTTAGCTCAATCTATCCGTTCTGATCCATCTATTAAAGGCCTTGAGATAGCTGGACATCAGCATAAAATTTGCTTATTTGCTGACGACATTTTACTTTTTATGTCCTCTCCCCATATCTCTGTTCCTAACTTAATACAGAAGTTAGACCAATTTGCCCGTATTTCTGGTTTGCACGTCAATCTGCAAAAATCCTCAGTACTCAATATCTCCTTATCTTCCTCAGAATTACAACAAGCACAGGTATCCCTTCCCTTTTCCTGGTCCACTACACGTCTACCCTACCTGGGAATCAACCTCACGTCTCATATTACAGGACTCTTCTCAGCCAATTACCCACCTATATTACGCCATATCACCTCTTTGTTAACACATTGGTCTTCTCTTCCTATATCGTGGATAGGTAAAATGAATATTATTAAAATGTCTATACTTCCCAAAATTCTGTACTTTTTTCGAGTTTTACCCATCTCTCTACCGGCATACTTCTTAAGAATACTACAAAGTAGAATAACAAAATATGTTTGGGGTACATCTAAACCCCGTTTACCTAAACATACTCTTTACCTCCCTAAATGTAAAGGTGGTCTGGGATTTCCTAATTTATCTACCTACTACTACGCGGCCCAACTAGCACAATTAACCAAATACCATGCAACCTCGGAAATTCCTCTTTGGGTAACTCTAGAATCAATAGATTGCGATCCTTATTCTATCTCCAATCTTTTATGGCTGAGACCTTCTGATCATAAAAGAATCACTAACCCAGTTACCAAAAACTCATTAACTATTTGGAACAGATTTAAAATAACAAATGAGCTACAATCTCCTCACACTCCACTTTTATCATTTATTAAAAATCCCCTTTTTTATCCTGCCTGGAAATTCCCCAAATCTTTTAAAGCCTGGACTAACTCTAAATTAATCCATCTTCATGATCTGACGTCCCAGACTACCTTTATACCATTCCCAGATTTATGTGAAAAGCATGGTCTTCCAAACTCTGAGCTTTTTAGATATCTGCAGATTAAAAACTTTTTTACACCCTGTATCCAAAGCAGAACCAAACTTAATAAATTATCACACTTCGAAACCAAATGTAAAAATGATCCCCATGCAATTGGACTGATCTCTAACCTCTATGCTCAACTCATCACTAAACCTGTTTCTGACCCTCCTTCTTATGTAGCTAAATGGGAGGCAGATCTCAATCTTAATCTTGAAATATCTGATTGGGCTGCAATCTGGAATAATACAAAATCCTCCTCACAAAACATAACAGCTTTGGAAACTAATTACAAAGTACTCACCCGCTGGTATTTGGTCCCTTCCAGAGTTGCAAAATTTGCCCCCAATTACTCCTCATTATGTTTTCGTGGCTGTGGTGATCTTGGCTCCTATCTACACACTTGGTGGGATTGTCCGGTAGTTCAAAAGTTCTGGAGTGATATATTTCTCATACTCTCAGCCTTGTTTGCAATATCTATCCCTCCAGTACCTTCAATAGCACTCTTAAATCTCAAACCGGCAACACTCACCTATAAACAATTTAAACTTTTATTGCAGATCACAACAGCCGCGAAACAGACCATAGCTAAAGCCTGGAGAACTGACAATTTGGTATTAAATGAAACTAAGCATAGAATTAACCAAGCTATGGTCCATGCCAAAATGGAAGCCATGATTCAAGATAAAATAAATTCCTTTAAAGATATTTGGCAACCATGGATAACTCAGTTTTTGCCACCAAACTTTGATGACACCTTGTTGATGCCTTGATGTTTTACACTCTCTCGCAGTAACTATCTATAAGCAAATGGCTATTGATGCATTTATCCCCGGGGATTCTTCCTGTCACTTCCTCTTCTCCTTCTCTTCTTCTCTTCTTCCTGCTCTTCCCCTTCTTTTTTTCTCAACTTGTTTATATGGTCGTTTTTTTTTTTTGTGTTTTTTTTTTTTTTTTCATGTATATATAGGTTCAACAAGTATACCTACATATGCTCCTCTCAATTTTTTTAGCCACAGATTCTTGATTTTTAAGAGTTATATAGTAGCGATCATTCTGTCTCATACCTTTTGAGGCTTTAATACATTTCTTTATCCTCCTTAGGTGTTTACCTTTAAGGCTTCAATTGTATTTCTCATTCTGAGTCTACACTTTATTTAGACTAAGTGAAGTAACTCACTCTGATTATTGAGTGAAGCAATTGTCTCTTGATCCATGATATATATATGATTTCATATGCTAATTTTGAACCTATTGTAGTGATTACTGTGATTGTTGCTTTATTTATTTATTTATTTTTTTATTATTATTATTTCTCTGTAATTTGATAAAATTCAATAAACAAATTTGAACAAGAAAAAAAAAAAAATTACAAAAAGTTGTCACTAAATGATATATTGCTCACACATGCCATGGTTATATGTGGAATTGCACCCCAAAATACATTTTGCTGCTTCTCCTGAGTACGGGGATACCACATGTGTGGGACTTTTTGGGAGCCTAGCCGCGTACGGGTCCCCGAAAACCAAGCACCGCCTTTAGGATTTCTATGGGCGCAAATTTTTGTTTTTACTCCTCACTACCTATCACAGTTTCGAAGGCCATAAAATGCCAAAATAGCACAAAACCCCCCCTAAATGACCCCATTTTAGAAAGTAGACACCCCAAGGAAATTGCTGAGAGGCATGTTGAGCCCATTGAATATATATATTTTTTTGTCCCAAGTGATTGAATAATGATAAAAAAAATAAAAAATTACAAAAAGTTGTCACTAAATGATATATTGCTCACATATGCCATGGTTATATGTGGAATTGCACCCCAAAATACATTTTGCTGCTTCTCCTGAGTACGGGGATACCACATGTGTGGGACTTTTTGGGAGCCTAACCGCGTACAGGACCCCGAAAACCAAGCACCGCCTTCAGGATTTCTAAGGTCACAAATTTTTGATTTCACTCCTCACTACCTATCACAGTTTCGAAGGCCATAAAATGCCAAAATAGCACAAACCCCCCCCAACTGACCCCATTTTGGAAAGTAGACACCCCAAGCTATTTACTGAGAGGCATGGTGAGTGTTTTACAGCTCTCATTTGTTTTTGAAAATGAAGAAAGAAAATATATATATATTTTTTTTTCAATTTTCAAAACTTTGTGACAAAAAGCGAGATCTGCAAAATACTCACCATACCTCTCAGCAAATAGCTTGGGGTGTCTACTTTCCAAAATGGGGTCATTTGGGGGGGTTTGTGCCATCTGGGAATTCCATGGCCTCTGAAACTGTGATAGGCAGTGAGGAGTGAAATCAAAAATTTACACCCTTAGAAAGCCTGAAGGCGGTGCTTGGATTTCGGGGTCACGTACGCGGCTAGGCTCCCAAAAAGTCTCACACATGTGGTATCCCCGTACTCAGGAGAAGCAACAGAATGTATTTTGGGGTGTAATTCCACATATGCCCATGGCATGTTTGAGCAATATATCATTTAGTAACAACTTTGTGCAAAAAAAATAAAATAAATAAATAAATTGTCTTTTTTCCGCAACTTGTGTCAACATATAAAATATTCAATGGACTCGACATGCCTCTCAGTATATAGCTTGGGGTGTCTACTTTCCAAAATGGGGTCATTTGGGGGGGGGGGTTTGAACTGTCCTGGCATTTTATACACAACATTAGGAAGCTTACATCCACTCTTCTAACCACTTGAAGACAAAGCCCTTTCTGACACTTTTTGCTTACATGAAAACATTTTTTTTTGCAAGAAAATTATGTTGAACCCCCAAACATTATATATTTTTTTAAAGCAAAGGCCCTACAGATTAAAATGGTGGGTGTTGCATTTTTTTTCCCACACAGTATTTGCGCAGCGATTTTTCAAACGCATTTTTTGGGGAAAAAATACACTTTTTTTAATTTTAATGCACTAAAACACACTATATTGCCCAAATGTTTGATGAAATAAAAAAGATGATCTCAGGCCGAGTACATAGATACCAAACACGACATGCTTTAAAATTTCACACAAACGCACATTGGCGACAAACTACACACATTTTTAAAAGCCTTTAAAAGCCTTTACAGGTTACCATGTTAGATTTACAGAGATCTACTGCTAAAATTACTGCCCTCGATCTGACCTTCGCGGTGATACCTCATATGCATGGTGCAATTGCTGTTTACATATGACGCCAGACCGACGCTTGCGCCATTGCGCAAGAACAGGGCAGGACAGTGGTGCTTTTTTTTTTTATTATTAATTTTGCTTTTTTATTTTATTTTTAAACTGTTCCTTCCATATATTTTTTTTTATTGTTATCTCAGGGAATGTAAATATCCCCTATGATAGCAATAGGTAGTGACAGGTACTCTTTTTTTGAAAAAAAACTGGGGTCTATTAGACCCTAGATCTTTCCTCTGCCCTCAAAGCATCCAACCACACCAAGATCGGTGTGATAAAATGCTTTCCCAATTTCCCAATGGCGCTTTTTATATCCGGGGGGGGGCATTCCCTCCCACTGCTTGTAAAAGCAGTCCAGAGGCTAATTAGCCACTAGGATTGCTTTTACATGAAAGCCGGCCGCTGGCTGAAAAGAATGATACCAAGATGATACCTAAACCCACAGGCATCAATCTGGTATAACCATTCAAAGTCCAGCAACATGCTGGTCCTTGTTGGACATGTATTGTAATCTTTTTTTTTTCATGCAGCCTGTTGGCTGAATGAAAAAAGAGATTGATCGGTGGGTATGCCCACCATTAGAATACCGCCCTTCATCCACCCACTTCTAATGATGGGCATACATGCACCATTTATATATGCCGAAGCATGGGGGCATCCTCCCGCAAAAGTTATGCCGCACACACATGGTCAGACTTTTCCACGGGCAAGCCTCCGTCGGAATTTCGACCGTATGTACGCGGCATTAGGAGCAAAATCGCTCCTCCGCCCCTGCTGCCCCAATGCTTCGGCATATATGCTTTTTTTTTTTAACTGTGGTGGTGAAATCACCTCCTACAGCACTGGAGTCGCAGGGATCAGGCCTGTCTCAGTCAGTTATGTGTGTTGTGTTTTGTAAGTGACAGTGATCGATCGATACTGCACTTGGGTGGCCTGGGCTGGATGGAGGGGCAAAACGCAGGTGCTAGCAGGTATCTGGGCTGATCCCGCTAACACTGCATTTTTGGGAACCCTAAATTGCTGGGGACGCTAGTATAGATCTGATCAGATACTATACCACTAAGGGAGGTGTATGCTTCACGCGTGGGTGTTAGCGTTACTGGCACTAACCTGACGCTGCCTGGGGCGACGCAGACCCTATCTGATGCTAAAACCTAATTGATATCACCCGCCGGGCGATCAGGGGGTTAAACCTTTATTGGGTTATATACGGCGGGTGCCCTGACACTATAAAAAGCAAACTAACTAACCAGCGTCACCCATAACACTTATATGGTGACCACTGGTGAAAGGATTAACTAGGGGCATTCAGGGGGTTAAACCTTTATTAGGTAATATATGAGGGTACCCAACGCTATAAAAACCTGCGGCGAACCTAAAAAAAATAACTGGCTACCTATCTGCATCACCGACACTAAGACAGCGATCAGAAAAACGATCGCTTAGTGACACTGGCAAAAAGGGGTGAAAGGGTTATCTGGGGGGGCGATCAAGGGGTTAAACCTTTATTGGGTAATATATGGGGGTACCCGACGTTATAAAAACCTGCGGCGGAGGGGGGCGTGGCGACCGGACTCCAAGATGGACGCTTAGCCCAGGAGCTCCGCTTGTCAGCCTGAGATAACATCAGCCTCCACAGCCCACCGGCGATCCTGCGAGCCCTGCGATCGGTCATCCGATCACTGACCTGCCGAGGAACAACCCGGTGATGCCCAGGAATCGTAAATCACCGCTGCAGCCCCAGAAACTAGACAGCTTCTTCGGAGCAGCAGCAAGGGGAATGCAGCAAAATGGCTTCGGCGACGGAGCGCGAGTCCCACAGCACGCCTCGCAGCCAGGAGCACTTACCACAGGCAACGGCCCGCCGTCCGTCGCCATCCGCTCGGCTACAGCACACAGCGCTTCCTCCTCTGGGACATCCAGCCCCTCAACGCGGAGCCCAGCCAAATCGAGGCCGAGGAGGGACTCCCCAGCTAGGCCGCAGCCGGATCTCAACATGGAGGTAAGCGGGCCGCAATCCACCAGCACTAGCCAGCGGCAACAGAGGGGGGACCCCATATCAGAATTCCCCACGGCAGATAGACCAGTATCCGACACCGTGCTGAAGGACATGCTCCTTTCACTGAGAACATCCCTGCAGTCAGATATATACAGTGGGATCACTGCATGCCAAAAAGAAGTACAGGCCATAGGACAGAGGGTCCATGTTGTGGAAGACAAAGTGGAAGAGCACACTTCTGCATTTAACATGATGGTGGATGCCATCAAGGCACAGGGGGAGGAAATAGTTTGGCTCAAGGATAAGATGGCGGACCTCGAGGACAGATCAAGAAGGAATAACCTCAAACTGAGGGGTTTCCCTGAAAATGTTCCCCCCACACAGCTCCTTCAATACACCCAGACTCTGTTCTCCACGTTGCTGCCAGATGCAACAGCACAGGATCTTATCATTGATAGAATCCATAGGGTCCCTAAACCGTCGTTCCTCCCTGACGAGACTCCCAGGGATGTACTGATGAGGGTACACTTTTTTCACGTCAAAGATCGCATACTACAAGCGTCACGTACCCCAGGGAAAGTCCCGCCACAATACGCCAACATCAGGATGCTACCTGACCTGTCCAGACACACTCTTCAGCGCAGACGCAATCTGCTCACTGTAACCAAAGCATTGAGGAATCACAACATACCGCATAAGTGGAAATATCCAGCCACTCTTATTATCACCTACAATGGGACCAGTGTCTCAGTGTCCAAAATAGAGGAAGGGCTGGCTGCTCTACGCCAATGGGGGATTCTCCCGGAACAAGTTCCTCAATCCCAATCCTCTGCAAGCCCACGGCCAATACAGAATGACTGGCAGGTAGTGTCACACAAGAAGGCTAGTAAGAAAAAAGCCGGTGAAGCAACATAATTACTTACACTCACCAATCTCGTTTATCTCAGGTGCACAGGTACCGCAGTGAGGTACCAACTGTACACCCTCCGTTCTGCACTTGCAGCTACGTCTGCTCGAGGATCAATTTATGGATCCATTTCTTATGCAAATCCAGTTATATCTATTTTTTTTTCTTATGTCTCCGTTGCTGTTTTCCTTTTTTCTCCCCAGTGTCCCTTTTGATATACACAGAAACGCTCAATGTATAATGACAGCGGTAAATGAAGAACATGTTAGACTACCCTCAGCATACCACAAGGATGGACAAAGCCAACCAACTTTCTCAGAGACGAGTAAGTGCCTAACCAGTTTCCTCACACACGATACCAATCCAATAACACTATGACGATTAAGATCCTATCTATTAATGCCCGGGGTCTGAACCACCCAGTAAAACGCTTCTCCATGTGGAAGGAAGCCGGCATTCAGAGAGCTGACATACTCTGTGTGCAGGAAACACATTTCCAAAAAGATGCTGCCCCGAAGTGTTCACATAAGGACTACCCTTTCATATATACGGCTTGTACGCCTGACAACAAGAAGGGAGGCGTCCTATTAGCCATCAAAAACTCCCTATCATTCCAACCGAAAACGACTGTTCTGGACGAGGGAGGCAGGTATATAATCCTTACGGGAGACATCAATTCCAAACCATACACGATTGTGTCAGTATATGCCCCTAACACTCACCAACTCCGCTTCTTGAGGAAAATCCTTACCAAAGCCCAAAATTTGCAATATGGCAACCTCCTGATATGCGGTGATTTTAACATGACATCGGACCCGCTACTGGATACTACCTCTGGCAAACCCAGGACCCACCTGTCTCTGCAACCTTTGTTACACAAAGTGGAACTCTTTGATGTATGGAGATGTCTCCACGCCAACGAACGTGACTATACTTTTTTCTCGAACAGACACAGTTCATATTCTCGTATAGACATGTTCCTAACTGATAAATGGTTGCTGCAGAACGTTGAAAAAACTAGTATACACAATATTACATGGTCAGACCATGCTGCTATATCTTTATCTATTATAGAAAAGGGTGTCTCCCCTTCTATCCCCATCTGGCGTAGTAACAATAGGGTTCTTCAAGAACCAATCCTCCAAAAGTCTATAGCCCAACACCTAACGAATTACTTCGCAGAAAATGCTGATTCTGTAACTGATCCAAACATTCTGTGGAATGCACATAAAGCCTATATTCGAGGGGTATTAATCCAAATTGGCGCTAGGGAAAAAAGAAAACTAACGCACTCACTTAACTCTACTATTGCTGACATACAGATTCTAGAAACCATGCATAAGCAGTCACCGTCAGAACCCTTAACTAGTAAACTGTGCGCCAGCAGAGAAAAGCTTAGAGAACTTCTATCGCGCCAATTTGATAGGCACCTAAGACGCCTGAAACTCCTACACTATGCCAACGCGGACAGAGCAGGCAAATATTTAGCAAATAGACTCATGCCACTCGTTCCAAAACTAGAATACAATACCTGAAACACCCATCCACTTCACTAAAAATTATTCACCCCCAAGATATAGCCGATCAATTTGCTGACTACTATAGCTCGCTTTACAACCTCCAGAGAGACTCCAATACCCCTCAACCGACAACAGAAAAAATACAAACGTTCTTGCACACGCTGAAACTCCCATCCCTTTCCCAAACACAACTAGAGGACCTAAACAGCCCAATCACAGCACTAGAAATAGAACACATAATTGACTCTTTACCAATCGGGAAATCCCCCGGCCCAGATGGCTTTTCCAATGAATATTTCAAAACATTTAAACAGATCCTTTCGCCCCACATGTCTAAAGTCTTCATTAAAGCCACAGAAACAGCGACACTTCCACAAGAATTGCTAAAAGCACACATAGTCACACTCCCTAAACCAGGGAAAGAACCCCACACACCAGCTAACTTCAGACCCATTTCACTCTTAAACACTGACACAAAAATATTTGCAAAATTACTGGCTAAAAGACTTACACATATAATACCACTAATCATCAAAAAAGACCAGATGGGCTTTATAAAGGGGAGGCAGACCTCTGACGCTACCAGAAGAATCATCAATGTAATACATCAGGCTGAAAGAACTCGAACGCCTTCTCTGCTGCTCTCTATCGATGCAGAGAAGGCGTTCGACAGGGTCCATTGGACCTACATGGAAATGGTTCTGGAAAAATTTGGGTTCAAAGGATCAATTTTAAAAGCTATTCTATCTCTATATTCATGTCCATCCGCCCAGGTGTACTCTGCAGGCCTACTGTCTAAATCATTTGACATATCAAATGGGACCAGACAGGGCTGTCCCCTGTCCCCAACTATTTTTAATCTTATGATAGAACCACTAGCTGAAGCAATCAGATCAACGCCCTCGATCACGGGCTTCCAGTTTGGTTCCAATATGCATACCATTAATCTATTTGCGGATGATGTAATTCTAATTCTGACTAATCCTTTACAGTCCCTAAAAGAGGCGCACAAAATACTAACAACATTTGGGGATATATCCTACTATAAGGTCAACTTTACAAAATCTCTCATCCTAGACCTAGGAGTACAGTCTCAAATGAAACAGTCCCTTCAAAAACAATTACCATATACTTGGAGCGCGGGTAGTATCACGTACCTGGGTATCTCACTCACTAGTAAAATAGCTGCCCTCGCTAAAACTAACATGACTCCGCTGGTAACCAAACTGGAAGCCCAACTCAAGGCCATTTCGAGAACTGAAATCTCATGGATGGGTAGAATCTCTGCATATAAAATGTTCATCTTACCACAAATTTTGTATGTATTTAGCACTCTGCCTATTCATATCCCTATTCATTTCATCAATAGTCTCGCTAGAATAGGTTGGAAGTACATATGGAAGGGAAAAAGAGCTAGGTGTTCCAGGAACAACTTGACTTCACATAAACAAGCAGGAGGGGCGGGTTTCACGGACATTTATGACTACCTATGGGCGGTGCGCCTAGACCAAATTAAATTCTGGTTTCAACAATCCGACGCACCTCTTTGGGTTGACATAGAAACTTATTTATCCCCAATGAAAGATCTTACCCAATTACTCTTAGGAGACCGTTGGACTCCATGGAACATATCTCTTCTCCCGCCTACCATGCAGACATCACTGAGAGCATGGAGACTCCTTTTAGATAAGCGTTACACGGACGCACAAACCATGGACTTCGACCTTCCCCTGAATATATTGGAATCCAAGATCCCAATGTTGGACGTCACTGACATGATAGACAAAGGCATATATCACATATCGGACCTATATGAAGGCCCACGACTCAAACCCATAGAACAAATCATGACACAATATAAGATCTCCCCACAGGGCACTTACAAATGCCTCAGAATTACACACTTCTTGAGATGTCAGGCACCCTCATTAGCGACAATGCCGATTAAAATTTGTCAGTTCTATTCCAATGCAGTACTAGACAAGAAGGGTATTTCCTTTTTCTATAACCTACTGCAAGACAGACTGACATTCAAGAAGACAACAGCAATGCAGAAATGGGAGATAGACATAGGCGATACATTCTCGGACAAACAATGGCACAGGGCCTTCATGGAAGTACACAAGTCTTCCCACTGTGTGAAGCACTGGGAACTGATGATCAAGATAACAAATAGATGGCACTATACTCCTTTCCGACTTGCCACGTTCTTTCCGGGAACATCCTCGCACTGCTGGAGGGACTGTGGGCACGTTGGTAACTTATTACATATGTTCTGGCACTGCCCCAGCATAAGAAGTCTATGGAACCAGGTTTTCCAGCAGATTTCCTCCATGACTGGAATACTGACACGACCCGATCCAGCTTTAGCATTACTGCACCTAAACATTGACAAATTCCCACGGACTGTTAGGCCAGTCGTGACACACATGCTTCTGGAAACACGCCTGTTGATATTGCGCAATTGGAAATCTAATAAAACTACAAACATCTCTGAAGTCATAGCAGCAGTTCATAGAAATTATACGTTCGAACGCCTACTAGCGATCAATTCTCTAACATGTAAAAAATTTGATGATGACTGGGCTATCTGGCCCAAGTCCCTTGGTTAAATTGTACACTTACCACAACTGTGTATCACCTTTTGTGTATATCTCTTTATGTACCCCTTGTTTATATTCTATCCTCTATCTCTGTCTATTATATGTAAAAGAAAATCTTCAATAAAAAAACTATTGCTTTAAAAAACCTGCGGCGAACCTAAAAAAAATAACTGGCTACCTATCGGCATCACCGACACTAAGACAGCAATCAGAAAAACGATCGCTTAGTGACACTGGCAAAAAGGGGTGAAAGGGTTATCTGGGGGGGCGATCAAGGGGTTAAACCTTTATTAGGTAATATATGGGGGTACCCGACGCTATAAAAACCTGTGGCGAACCTAAAAAAAATAACTGGCTACCTATCGGCATCACCGACACTAAGACAGCGAACAGAAAAACGATCGCTTAGTGACACTGGCATAAAGGGGTGAAAGGGTTACATGGGGGGGCGATCAAGGGGTTAAACCTTTATTAGGTAATATATGGGGGTACCCGACGCTATAAAAACCTGCGGCAAACCAAAAAAAAATAACTGACTACCTATCGGCATCACCGACACTAAGACAGCGATCAGAAAAACGATCGCTTAGTGACACGGGTGAAAGGGTTACCTGGGGGGGCGATCAAGGGGTTAAACCTTTATTAGGTAATATATGGGGGTACCCGACGCTATAAAAACCTGCGGCAAACCTAAAAAAAATAACTGGCTACCTATCGGCATCACCGACACTAAGACAGCGATCAGAAAAACGATTGCTTAGTGACACGGGTGAAAGGGTTACCTGGGGGGGCTATCAAGGGGTTAAACCTTTATTAGGTAATATATGGAGGTACCCGACGCTATAAAAACCTGCGGCGAACCTAAAAAAAATAACTGGCTACCGATCAGCATCACCGACACTAAAACAGCGATCAGAAAAACGATTGCTTAGTGACGGCGGTGCTAGGGGGTGAAAGGGTTACCTGGGGGGCGATCAAGGGGTTAAACCTTTATTAGGGGGGGTTAGGGGACTACATTGGACCTAAAACTAACTGTCCTGACACTTTTACAGTCACAAATGTCACTGATTGCAGTGATCACTAAATAAATGGTCACTGCAATCAGTGACACTGGGGCTGGGGGGTGATCTGGGGGGTGATCTGGGGGGTGATCTGGGGGTGTCTGGGGGGGCCTGGGGGGCTATTTATGTTCCTATGTGTCCTGGTGTCAGTGTGCTGTTTGTGCACTAACCTGTGTGTCTTCTCTTGTACGGCGCTCGGTATATGTGAGCGCCGCATGAGAGATGACATCACTTCCTCTGCCTGTATAAACATTACACAGCAGAGGAAGCTTTCTCATTCGCTGGGAGCGATCGCGAGGGGGTGGCCGGAATCGAACAGCCGTCCCCTCATCCCGGATCGCTCCCGAACAACTAACGACCGCTCACTGTATAGAAGGGGGGTCCGATGGGACCCCCCAACTATACAAAGGCAGTCACGTACCGGTACGTGACTTTGCCTGTCGGTGCCATTCTGCCGACGTATTTATACAGTGGGCGGTCGTTAAGTGGTTAAAGAGTCCACTGTCATCATGGAATACTGTAGGTGGTACATGTCAAGTAACATCCACATGAATGGCAGGACCCAAAGCATCGAACATTGCCCAAAGCATCATATTGTGGACTCTGAACAAATGTATACCGCTCTCCTAATCTCCTTATAGCTTCCGGGGAAAACCACCCCTGTTTCTGCCATTGTGGATTCCTCATTTGCTCTTCAACATGATTTGCCTCTGTGCAAAAAAAAAGGCAGCTTCTTGGTTCATCTGGCAGATGGCTCAGGCATCAAATCTGGGCTTGTTACCCAAGAGACTTTTTCTATTTTGTGTTGCACTTCATCAGGTCACTGAGAATTCTTACACCTAGCTGTTAAAACTTTTCCCCTTTTTCCCACAATCTGGGGCCAGCCTGGGCTAAGAGCTCATAACTCTTACATTGACTATGAAGAAATTGCTTAAACGTGCATCCTCACAGGGTGACACTGTGGATGCACATGTACAAATGTGCCAACGTCCCGATATAACAGGAGAAATATGAATAAACTAGAAAAATGGACTTTAGGCGGCACATGGATAAATGTTGTAAAAAACTAGGGGTATTTATTTTTAAGCAGAGTAGTAAGAAAATACATATAAACATTCAAACAATAACAGTTTGTTTATACTTAGATACAGGGCTTAGGTTCACGCTTTAACAATGCTTCAAGGTGTGTAACATGCAAGCATTCCATCTTAATTGGAATGTGAAACCAGCAAACCAGAGGCTAGTAGAACAGTGGTTGTATGAAGCAAGTTGGCAAGAGCCATGGGTCCAATGTATCATGTGTAGTCTTAACTTGCTCTCCTAGTTTCGCGAATTACCGCTTCTTCAGGAGCACAGTAGTAGGCCGGATGATGTGCTGCCGAGGGCAACACACACCTAGGTAAGATTTGATTGGCTATTTGTTGGTAACAACTAGCCAGCCATAGTGAAAATCACAATGATTAACAGCTGGGTATACTGCTGGGTAGAGGCTGCTTGTATGCAGTGACTGGTAATGTCCTCCAGGACTTTTGGGGCTGTAACTATCACAGTAGGGGAGGAAGGCTTAACATACACCAGTATGAGTCCTGGTGTATGTATGAGTAGAGAATATCTCACTCCACAAGGCCTTTAGTACGATGGCCAGGCTGTAGACCTGTGCCTTAGAGGGGAGTTTACATCAGTCCGGAGCAGTCAGCTTTTCTTGGTGATAATGGTTAACATGCCAAATAGAGAAGGTGAATCTCCCTAACACGGACACAGACAGCAATACAAATCTGACAGGTCTTCCCTATTCTCCTCCACTCTATCCAATTTTTTTTTTTAAATTTAGCTTTTAGTCATAATTTAACACCAATCGGTATGCACAGACAGTTGTCAAACATTTCTCTCTCTGATTCCATACAACATCTGCCATCTCATCTACTGTACCTATACAACAACCTACAATGTCCTTTTTATAGAGGCCTTGTACATCTGCTAAACTAGAGGATGCTTTTTAGGATCACAGAGGCTTGAAAGTATCAACATCCAAGAAAAAAACTAAATATATTGCAGCTCATTAATTTTTTTGATGTGGAGGCTGCATTTGTGGAGGCTGAATTTTTAGAGGCTGCATTTTTTAGAGGTTGCATTTAACTTTCAATCACATTTTCTGTAGGTACAAAAATACAAGTTGATCCTGTCATAAACCAGATTCCTGGTAACTTCCTGTGGGCTGAACTGAAATCTCAGACAAGATAAGCTATATGTAAACTACAATGCAACATATCTATATGTAAAGGAAACGAGGAAGAGGGGAAGTGTTTGTAGTCCAAATCAGGAAAGCAGCCTTGGGTGACAATACTGTTTCTCCCTACATACAATACAGGAAATTTATTATCAGGAGGATCACCTGGTAAAATTAAAGGAACATCCTAAAAAATGAATGTAGTTACTAGATCTAAGGGCTTGTAAGCTTCAATATATTATACTTTTGTTTTTGGGTTTACGTGTGTGTGTTACATTGCTCTACAGTGATAACACATTTGTTAATGCATTTGGTACCACGATGCATCACAATTGACACATATGAATGTACACATATGAATGCACAAGTATAACAAAAGCTCTGGAGCATTTTTTTTTTGGACTATTCTTTAACCTACCTGTATGTAAGGATCTTGTCCTCCCATGATAATGTTTTTTTAAACTATTTCAGTGTATATTCCACTGCATTAGATGCATCTGCATTCATGCATGAAGTTGAAATTCATTGAAAATGCACCCACAATGCATGTAAACTTGTAATGCATCCACCAAATTTAATGAAATAAGTACAGAGCCAACTACAAAAAGGCAAATGAGGAATCCACTTTGACGTTAAATCTCCTAAATAAACAAAGATAAGATAAATCAGCTCGCTGTACTGACTCCCAGTCCCGCCAATCCCGCTCTCCCTTCTAAGTACTGCTCTATAAGTGAGCACAAGAGTTTTTCATTTTTTTTAATCAAATCATTTTTATTATATTTCCATTATACAAAAAAGTCAAAAGCATACAAAACATGAGTGCAAGAGTTTAATACCAAGTAAAATTCAAATACTTAGGCTGACCATACACTGTTACCTCAGCCGGTTCAGCAGATACAATCCATAAATAGGCAGGCTGAATGTACCAAATTGATTGATCGTTGAATTTGGGTACAGCCTGCCAGATTCACTTACAATTATTGATACCGGCTGCTATGACCGCTAGTTATAATCACTGTCTTCTCCCGGCAGGGGCGGCTTCCCCCGTCCCCTCGCTGGGAACAGACAATTTCTCGGCCGGAGGGATTCCCCTGTCAGCACTGTCTGTGTTGATGGGGGAATTGTGAAAATGTATTTCCTGCAACCCAGGGTTGCAGAAAATAAATTCACACTTTGTATGGCCTGCCTTAGATTAGTTGAATCTACTCTAATAAATGTAATGCTTTATTAAATACAGCACTAAATTCATGTTTTTTTTTTAATCAGTCTGGAGTCCAGTTTAAATTTGAAAGAAAAAATGTTTAAAGTGATTATAGGAAAATTGTCAAAAATATGGAATTATGTTTTTTTGTTTCTAAAACAAACTACAAAAAGTTTTTACAAAACCTGGGACAGCCCCATGGACCTGGCACAGAAAGGGTGCATCGGTAATCCAATGTTTGCCAGCACAGGTGTGGAGTTTTAGGATCTCCTGAAATTAATTGGTAAGCAGACTCCAGGGTAGTGGTTCTGTTTATGATCAGCATGTGCTAAATTGGCAGAGATTTGCCACAATTAAACATCCTGACAAAGGCTTGAGATCACTTTGGTGTTTATCATCTCTGGGAAAGAAACTGCACCTGTGTGTAATGTCTCTCCCCAGCATGGACCCAAGAGCAAGGCTACCGTAATGCAGATGTTTGTCCTTGGGGGGCATTGCAGGAAGCAGGAATCTGAAAAGAACAATGCATTTTTAATGTAATTATACTGCCCAGCTTGGGTATCATTTTTTTCAGACATAATTTAATGGGCAGCCTATTTTTTCAGAACTAATCCGATTTTTTATTTTTTTTGCATATTATCATTTAGATGTGAGATCAGTCATTTACTCTGCTTTTTTACTTACTTACATACAGTAGATCTTTACAAAATGAATACTACAGCTAAAACAGCCACTGTGTTGCAATCTGAAAAAAAGATAACTTAAAGCCAAGACTTATGTGAACTTTTTAAATGATGCTAATACAGCTGAGAGAGGATAATGAAATGGGGGGAGGCGTTATAATTTATCTTTTTTTTTATAATACGTTTGTATTCTGCATTGGTAATTTGTAAGTTCACCTTTCAAAAAAAAAAAAATGCACATATTTTTGCAGGTAAAATTAATGTGCATTTTTTTTTTCTTTTAACGGTGCCTGCAGAGCTATGCACTCATGATCAGCAGATTGTGGGTGCAGTGTCAAGCTCCTGCACAATCTTCTTGCCTTGTGCCTGTATCCCCATAGCACACTGGCGGTCCATTCAAACTTCAAATCAGTCTGCGATGGTGGCAAATGGGACTTGTAGTTTTTTCAATCACAGAACTCATAGTGGCTGTGTGGGTGGAGCCAGCACAGTTGTGCTGGTTTTAAAAAGTGACATGTGAGGGGAGAGAATCCTCTGTCTGCTGTCACAGAACGAGGAGCCATGGTAGCAGAAAGTGGATGTATAAGAGCGTGTTACGTACAGTAATATGCCCTAAATACGACTTTAGACTAGGTTCACATCTACGCGGATGTGGTTGATGCGATTTTCCAGTGCATTTTGCGGTGCGTTTTAGAACACATAATTTTTTTATGTGTTTTTGCATGAACTTTTCATGCATTTTGCTTTTTTTTTTCTCTTTAACAAACTGTGAATAGCCGGTTGTTAAAGAGTGGGGAGCCCTTAACAACCGATGAGTCCTAAGCTGTCAGCGGGGTTCCTCGCTGACAGCTGAATGTAAAAAAAGAATTGCTGACAATAAAAAAAAAATCGGAAAAACGCAATTTTTGCCTGATTTTTTTTTTTTATTGCCAGCAATTCCTTATTTTACATTCAGCTGTTAGCGGGGAACCCCCTCTGACAGCTGATGATTAATCAGTTGTTAAGAATGTGGTGGCCACCAGCTCCTTAACATCTTAACATCTGGCTATTCACAATTCACAGTTATGGAGAAAAAATAAACGCAAAGCACATGTAAAAACGCATCAAAAATGTAACACTTGTGTTTTTGGTGTGGGTCCATTGAAGTTTTTTACACACAAAATGCAATCTGCTGCAGGAAAAAAAGTTCCTGACCCTTTCAAAAAAGGCAGAGGCTGAAAAACGCATAGGAGAACGTGTACCGTAGGAAACCATGTTAAATGGACTGTAGTGCATTCCTGCAAACCACAAAACACACAAAAAAACACATGGGTGTGAACCTAGCCTTAAGATGTAAAAGTGAACTTATTCTTTACATTTTCCGCTGATCTGACCTCTGCAGTAACTTTTGACCGCTTGCAATTTGGTATTTACATAGAGTTGTCCCGATACCGATACTAGTATCGGTATCGGTACCAATATCAAGCATTTCCCCAAGTACTTGTACTCGGGGAAAATGCTCCGATGCTTCACCCTATACTTGGGCAGTCAGGGATGATCGGTGCGGCGGGGGGAGTTATAAGCATCGATCTCCCTTTAAAGATTTCAATACAGTCTGACAGCTTCTCCCCCGACCCCCCCTCTTTTCGTTTTAGTGACATCTATACAGCGGTGATCGGTGCTTGTAACTCCCCCCAAAGCTGCACCGAACACCGCTGACTGTCCCTGTATCCTCCTCCAGTTCCCCCATCCATGCTGCTCTCCCCCTCTGCGCTCCGTGTCCCCCCTCCGTGCTGCTGCTGTCCTCCTCTGTTATTCTGCTCTCCCCCATGCTCCGTGTCCCCCCTCTGTGCTGCTGCTGTCCTCCTCCGTTATTCTGCTCTCCCCCGCGCTCCGTGTCCCCCCTCCGTGCTGCTGCTGTCCTCCTCCGTTATTCTGCTCTCCCCCCGCACTCCGTGTCCCCCCTCCGTGCTGCTGCTGTCCTCCTCCGTTATTCTGCTCTCCCACCCCATGCTTCTGCTTTCCTCCTCGCTCCCTGTCACCCTCCATGTCCCCCTCTGCGCTCCGTGTCACCCTCCATATCCTCCTCCGCTCCCCTCTGTCAGGATGGAGAGTGGAGGTAGGAGTCGCTAAACCTGACTCCCACCTTTTAAGAATTAACAGAGTCAGTGATCACTGACTCTGTCCATTCATATAACTGAAACATTGTAACCTGTGTTTACGATGCTTCAGTTTATGAATGGAGAGGAGCCGTTGTCTCCCCTCCATTCATTTTCAGTGCAGCTGAGAAAGGGACTAGGGAATCTGTATCCTTAGTCCCTTTCTCTGTCTCAAAGGGGAGATGTCAGGGGTCTGTTAAGACCCCTGATATCTCACCAAAGCCCCATAACAGGGCTAAAAATAAAAAAATTTATTGCAATAAAAAATAATTAATTGTTAAAAATAATACAAATTAAAATAAAAAAACACACTGACACCATCCACCCCCCCCCTAAAAAGGCATTGTAAAAAAAAATATATATATATTAAAAAAAAAAAAATACTGACACGTGCCACTGTCACATGACATAAAAAAAAGGATCGGTATTCAGTATCGGCGAGTACTTGAACAAAAAGTATCGGTACTTGTACTCTGTCTTAAAAAAGTGGTATCGGGACAACCCTAGCATTACAGTAAGGTCATTCTCACACATTTGCAGTTTAAAAGGTATTTTATAATGCACCTAAATGCATGTGTCATCTAAGGCAATGATACAGATAGAGTCTATTCACAAACCACACCTTTTAAAATAGCTAAAATCAATTTTTTGTCCACTTTCATGCTTTGTGTGGCACATAAAAGTCAAAAATAATGAATGAAAACGCAAGTGTAATGCATTTTTCATGCATTTTTCGACTCTAGTAATAAGCCAAAATAGCATTTTATAAGGCAATAATAAAAAAAAAAACATAATAATGGGCAGTGGCTTAGTGGTTAGCACTTCTGCCTAGCAGTGTTGGGGTTGTTTGTGTGAATCCCAACCATGGCACTATCTGCCTGTTTGCATGTTCTCCCTGTGCCTGCATGGATTTCCTCCGGGTACTCCAGATTCCTCCCACACTCCAAAGACATGTTGGTAGGTAAATTGACTCCTGTCTAAATTGGCCCTAGTGTGTGTATGTATGAATGTGAGTTAGGGACTTTAGATTGTAAGCTCCAATATATATATATATATATATATATATATATATATATAAAGCAAATTAGTAAATGGACGGAGATATATAAGTACCCGTAATAAATAAAATAACAAATAAAAATGTGAATGAAGAATGAAGAATATGCAAAATGCACAGCAACACATCAATGCATGGAAAGGAACACGCAAAGGTGTAAACCAAGCCTTAAGAGTTTGTACTTAAAGCGGAGCTCCGCCGGAAAAAAAATAAATAAAAGCCAGCAGCTACAGCTACAGCAGCTGCTGGCTTTTAATATTTGGACACTTACCTGTCCTGAAGTCCAGCGACGTCCGCAGCAGAGGACGAGCGACCGCTCGTCGCTCTGCTGCTCCCTCCGCCATCCTCGCTGAGGGAACCAGGAAGTGAAGCCCTGCGGCTTCATGCCCGGTTCCCTACGGCGCATGCGCGAGTCGCGCTGCGCCGTTCTGATTGGTGCTCCTGTGTTCTGGGAGCCGAGTGTCTCCCAGAACACCAAGGGAAGTCTGCGGGAAGTGACATAACTCCCGCAGATTCCCGGAGAGAGGACTCCCGGATGTGGGTGAAAATACCTGTCTTAGACAGGTATCTTCACCCCCCTCCCCCCTGAAAGGTGTCAATTGTGACACCGGAGGGGGGGAGGGTTCCAAATAGCAAAAGTTGCTATTTAGGGTGGAGCTCCACTTTAAAGCAGAACTTCCATTTCCTTTTTTTTCCTGTCCACTTATTGTATTGGTGGTTAATAGTAGACTTGTGCACAACGGAAAAATTCGTTCCGTTTCGGTTCGTTTCTTTCCGGTCCTGTTGATTCGTAATCATTCGTAATTTTGCTAGACGGGATTTTTCGTGTTCGGACTCATTCGTATTTTTGCAAGCGACATTTTTCGTTGAATTTTTTGTTGCTTTATAATTCGTACTTTCGGTAGAGTACGTTATTTTTCGTTGATTCTGGACACAACTCCTACTTTCGTAACTTTTTTTGGGTTCGTACTTTCGGTAGAGTATGTTGTTTTTCGTTGATTCTGGACACAACTCCTACTTTCGTAACTTTTTTTGGGTTCGTTGATTCGTAATTTTCCGTGTCTCTCTCACAACGACGCTGCCTATTATGCCTAATGTGCTTCGAATGGATTTGTACTTTTCTAAATACATTGCGGTTATTTGTAACGATTCGAAATCTCGTATTTTACTTTCGTTTTTAACATGCGGCTATAGGCTCCGCCCCTGTACACCATTTTGAGAGGGTTCAGCACGGTGAGGGAGAAGCAGAGAGCAGAGCAGAGTGTTATTGTGCTTCGAATGGATTCGAAATCTCGTATTTTACTTTCGTTTTTTACATGCGGCTATAACCTCCGCCCCTGTACACCATTTTGAGAGGGAGTTCAGCACGGTGTGGGAGAAGCAGAGAGCAGAGCAGAGTGAGTGTTATTGTGCTTCGTATGGATTCGTACATTCGTAACTTTTTCATAACGAATTATGCCGAAGACATTCGGGCATTCGCTATTTGCGGTATAATTTATTTCGGATTCGGTCTTATTCGTAATTGCTTTGTTCGGAAATTCGAATGCTTCCGAATGTCCGAAAGTTGCTAAATTCGGACGAATTTCAATTCGTTACGAAACGAATTGCACAAGCCTAGTTAATAGTAATGCTGGCTTCTTCTCGAAAAAACTAATAACGATTCTCTATAACATTTAATATTTTTATCATTGTACTACTGAAATACCCTTGTAATCTTTTTATTGAAGTACATGCAATCTTTTAAAATAAAGGCAGTATAAAAAAAAGCTGAACTCCAGTAAGCAGAAAGACAATTCCAATGCTAAGCCATGGCCGTAATCAAACTAGAACTATAGACAAAACAGGGTTATGACCCCTGTCAGCTTTTTTTTTTCGCCATCTGTGTCCCATTGCAGAGATTTCCCTTCACTTCCTGTCTCATAGTCAAACAGAGTGAGAGGAAATCCCTGCAAATTAAGGGAATTCCTTGGGGCCCCTAGGTCACTAGAACTAGTGTCCCCATTGTAAGATTTCCCCTCTATTCCTTTTCTAGGGACAACCCAAAATTTGGGATTTTCTTTTACTTTCAATTTTAATTATAATGGTAAATGGAACAAATAGAGAGGGTGAATCTCCTTAACAGGGACAGAGAGAGCAATACAAACTGACTTGTTAATTGTCCTAAGGTAGGAAAATGCTGTTCTTCTTGGGGAATTTAGGGGTGGGAAAGTGAAGAATGTTAAATGTGCAACAGGACAGGGTAGTATCTCAAGCATGTATTGGGCCATCTCCAGTGGTACTTCCTTGACATGCAGTCAATAGATATGATCGTTTGAAGTGTTAGTCACAGCCTTCGCATTTTAGCCCATGTTTGCTTGATCAAGGCAATAATGGCCTTATGAGGAAAAACTCGAAAAATAAAAATGTATAGAAAAATAAAAATGTGTAAAAAAGTTAATTTGTAAATTATGAAAAATATATATAAAAATAGTGATAATGTATGGAAAAATAGCTGGTGCTGGGCAACTGTTTGGCTCCCAGCACTATTAAAGTTCATGTTTTTGCAATGTCTTCTTGTTTTAGAGACTAGTGACCTCCTTCAGAAATGGCATTTAAAAAAAAAAGAAGAAAGAAAACATTAGAAATATTGGTGTTTCTATTTATAAGCTGGCTATACATTAGTGGATGTTTTAATGAAAATTGTTTGAAAAAGACTGAAAAAGACTTAAAGTCATATTAAAGCTTCACTTTCTTTTTTTAAAATAACAAACATGTCATACTTACCTCCACTGTGCAGTTCATTTTGCACAGAGTGGCCCTGATCCTCCTGTTATGGGGTCCCACGGTGGCTCTCGTGGCTCCTCCCCACATTAGATAACCCCCTCTGGGAAGCTCTCTCTTGAGGGGATTACCTTGTGTCATACACTCAGCGTCAATAGACGACTAGTGTATGACTCGGCCCCCGGTGCCCACGTCATAGGATTTGATTGACAGCAGCGGGAGCCAATGGGTGCGCTGCTATCAATCTATCCAATGAAGAGCCGAGAACCGGTGGAGATGCTCTCTACGCGGGATCGCGCCCATGGAAATTCAGGGCTCAGGTAAGTAAAACGGGGGGCCTGGGGGCCTTGATACTGCAAGGTGTTTTTTCACCTTAATGCATAAGATGCATTAGGTGAAAAAACACAAGCCTTTACAGCCCCTTTAACTCTACTGAAAGAAAGCCACATACACTGTAATAAATGTGTCCATTCCAAAGAAATCTTCCATGATGCTCCTTCAAATTTTTCTCATCACTGCAGTTGAAAATTAATGTCAATTTGACTATTCTAATCATTAGAAAATCAAATAAATGTTCTTAACCAATTCAGCTCTTTGGACGGTACATAGTACCTTTAATCACAAGCTGGCCGCAGTATAAGCTATCAGCTTTTGTAGATGTTGTTCAGCCAGCTCTTGGCCTGAAAGTGATGTGACGGCTCCTTAGCCACTAATCATTTTTACAGAGAGAGCTGCACAATGCCCCCTCCCACCAGCAGTCCCCCCTCCCTCCATGGTTCTCTGCCTCTTTCTCTTTTACCAAGAGCCTGGCACCACAACCAACAGCTTCAAGGGGAGAGCGATGTCAAACCAAGGCGAATCAATGCCTTGATTTTACATGTAAACAATGAAAACGAAAGTGACATCACTTCCGGTTTTAGATCCACCATTTCCTGGCCGGTAGAGCCAGGGGACACATCTAGTCAAGCCGATCTGTGCTTGGTTAGATCATGTGAAGGGCAGGGGAGACTTTGGGGTCTATTAGACCCCTAATGTCTCCATAAAGAGCACCAGCCCAATGCTATCACACAGGGGTTTATTAACCCTTTGTGATAGCAATCAAGCAAAAATTTAAAAGTAACATTTGTATTTTTTAATAAAATGTATTAAAAAAAAAAACATAACTCCAGTTGCCCCACAAACATGTACAAACGCAAGCCCAGGGTGTGCACATGTATGTAAACCACAGTCGCACGACAAAGGTCAGAGTGAGAGGAATAAACACTCTAAACTGATGAGCTGTAAAAGCTTTTAAAGCATCACCTATGGTGATTTTTGAGCGAGGTAGCTTTTTCCGATATGCACAAAATACTGTAACAAAATTTGGAACTATTATCTTTTTATTTTACAGAGCCTCTGCTTTCAGAAGATATATAATGTTCTGGAGGTTTACGTAAATTTATTGCCACAAATGAAGATTTTTACATGTGTGCAAAAATGAAACCAATTTGCCATAGAGCAGCCTTTTTCAACCAGGGTGCCTTGAGGCTTCTTCAGGGGTGTGTTAACAAAATGCCTAAAAATTGATAAAAAATTGTCTACAGGCCAGCAGGTGGATGAAGCCTGTCTTTTAGTTACACAAAGCCACAGGTTTTCCCTATGCACCATCCATTACGACTTTCTAGACAATGGCATCCTAACAACCAATGATATCATCAATTGATGGGGAGGACATCTGTCGCCTCCACAGCATCCTTGTTTGACCTTCTTCTTCACCTCTCCCTCAGCACTGGGGTCACATTAACGGACTGATAGAGAGAAATCGAGGGAGAAGAGTGTATTTGCTTTGGAAGAGAAAAATCACCTCTAATGTTGAGTGTCCTATCTGTGGATGTTGCTGCATTATGTAAAACTATTTAGTTTTTTACATTTTAGTATGGAGTGCCTTGAGACTGTACATCATTTTAAAGGGTGCCTTGAGTGAAAAAAGGTTGAGAAACACTGCCATCGAGCTCAACTTGTTAAAAAAAAAATTGACTAGTATAGACAGCAACATTTAAAAAAAAGTATAAAAACATTTTGTAGATAAAATGTGTAAAAAATTCTACTGCTAAAGGAACTGTTATTGATGTGTCACCATTCATGTTTTCTGAATTATGTAACATGCAACCACTTCACTGTTTTCTACCTGTAAATCTGAAAACCTTAACAAAGACATAGAAACAAAAAAAAAGTGTAAAAATGGTTTTTATGTACCAGTCAAAAACAGAACAGCCTCCAGCCTCCAGTCTCTGAAAGCTGACCTCATGATCTTGACTGCCACTTTTATTTGTTTTATCCTGAAAATGAAAATAGCCAGCCATGGCCATAGAAGTTTATGCTTATCTTTTTGTCCTTGCTTGCTCTCCCTCTACCCCTATAATCTCTTACATCTATTTGCTGATGCCTGCCCATCCCATTTTGTTGTAGAAGGAAGGGCAGTTTTTTATTTATTTGTTTAGGGTATTTACATTGCTGTCCCTGCCATTGTTAGCTTCATCAGGTCAGAAGCCACCTTACAAGAAAAAAAGTACTTGGGGACAGCCTCCCCACTTAAATTTGTAGCTGCTGGCCTGTTCTAGTTTTAGGGCCTGTTCACACTGATCTGCAGCCCAAACCTCTGCTGCCTGCACAGAAATTTGGGCTGCAGTGCAACAGGGGGTGGTGTTATGTGCATTTTATCACATCACACAGCTACCTTTATATCTGGCTGTCCAGTCTCTAGGTTTTTTTCACCTATAATAAATACGTCTTTATTATACTGTATGTATGAAAACAGCCATCACATATCTGTCAAACTTCACTTTTATAGTATAATCTTCTTTGTTATATAGAAATAGGTGGTGTTTAGGGATGAGCCGAACACCCCCGGTTCACAGCAGAACATGCGAACACGCAAAAAATTTGTGTGAACACGCAAACATTGTTAAAGTCTATGGGACACAAACGTGAAAAATCTAAAGTGTTAATTTTAAAGGCTTATATATAAGTTATTGCCATAAAAAGTGTTTGGGGACATGGGTCCTTCCCCAGGGGTCATGTATCAATGCAAAAAGAAGTTTTAAAAACGGCTGTTTTTTCGGGAGCAGTGATTTTAATAATGCTTAAAGTGA
Source organism: Rana muscosa (assembly GCA_029206835.1). Classification (NCBI taxonomy): domain Eukaryota; kingdom Metazoa; phylum Chordata; class Amphibia; order Anura; family Ranidae; genus Rana; species Rana muscosa. The sequence goes on from CM055119.1 coordinate 59,304,789, forward strand.
AACAATAAAAATTAAATATTCCTTTAAATATTGTGCCTGGGGGTCTCCTTAGTCTGCCCGTAACGTAGTGCATCTTTCCCATGTTTATAAATGTACCACAGCAAAGTTACATTTATAAAGTAAAAAGTGTCATTTAACCACATCAATACCGGGCACTTTCGCCCCCTTCCTTCCCAGATCAATTTTCAGCTTTCAGCGCTTTATTTTGGTGGTATTTATTCACGACTCTGTTTTTTTTTTTGCAAAATAAGCAAAAAAAGAGCGGAAATTTGGAAAAAAAACAATACTTTCTTTTTCTATTTTAAAAGAAATCCAATAAAATCTAATTTTGTCATAAATTTAAGCCAAAATGTATTCTGTTACATGTCTTTGGTAAAAAGAATCCCGTTAAGTGTATAATAATTGGTTTGTGTGATCACGGACATATGTACGCAAATGATGATGTACAGATGTGCGCAGGTGATCATGGACGTATATGTGCAGATGATCATTGTGAAATATGATTTTACTGTTACATATGTGGGGGTGCTTTTAGTGTGTGGGGACATGTGTGTAGGGACATGTGTTTTCGGGACATTGTGTGGGGACATGTGTGTTTTACATTGTGTGGTGACACTAGGTTGGTGATCAGTGTGTAAAAAGCTGTAAAAAACAGCTCATACACACTGATCACCAGCCGGCTGCAGCGATCCGCTCTGCTCTCCTCACTGACAACTTCTGTGTGAGGAGTGGAGAGCCAATCGCCTAGCAACCAGCTCTGTATTTACATCATAATAGGCAGTCTTCAAGGTATCCCAGATCCATAATTCATTCAGTTAAATCAGCATCAGGTGCTTGATAGCTGCTGATCCAAGACTGATTCATTTTTATGAATGTGAGCCTATCACCAGAGTCTGTGGACAGGCACACTCTTTCATCCATTACACACCATCCAGTAGCACTGAATGTGCGTTCAGAATGCATGCTGAATGCAGGACAGGCCAGTAGCTCAATTGCATATTGTGCAAGTTCTGCCCAGTGGTCCATCCTCAAGACCCAGTAACCCAGTGGCTGCTCCGTTGGAAAGGTCTTTAAGTCTGCTCTTGCCCCTAGATATTCCTGAAACATATAATGCAGACGCTGGCTATGGTTGATTGAACCGATCAGACCATGGCACTGAAGACTGAAAAATTGTTTAACCACTTACGGACCGCCCATCGTCCATTATACGTTCGCTGTTTTAAGACGGATATCGTTGTTATGGCAGCAGCTAGCTAACATACCCCTATTATCGATGGGATAAATAGTGCAGCGCTGAGGCAACAGTGATAATTAAATAACCACTAAATCATGTGTGACAATGTATCAAACAATGATAACATGTGAAGAAACCAATGTGAGAGAAGGAACTCCATTATCTAAAAAAATCAAAGTCCAAATAAAACAAATAGTATAAAAAACTATAGTGGATGGTGTAGAGTCCATATACTGGAAACACACAGTGTGATAATCATTCCCACCGAGTGACCTGAGTTGCAAGGATAACAAGTTGACTGTTGAGGAAATCAGGTACTGAAAGCAGTAAATAGATGGGGTACTCTTACCGTAACAGGTGGACTCATCTATCATGTGACAGTGAGTTAAGCGAGCTTGAGGTCCCAACGACCTATGGCAAAGGAACTGGATCTCTGTAGATACTATGGAGGTCCGGATCAATCCTGGAAAGGGTGGTCCAATGAAATGGGATGTTGAGTCCTCACTCCTCCCGCATACAGGCTCTGAATAAAACATAGGAGAAACAAAAGAACAAAAAAGAAAAATTGCTTCCAATGGTGCAGGTCAATAAAACCAATCAAAGTTTGTTAGCATAAAATGTCATACAAGCAAATGACAATCGGCATTAGAATAAAAGTGATCACAAAATAAAGATAAAAGCAATGTGGGGTGCAGCAATGCAGGACCGACGCGTTTCGACTAAAACAGTCATCAACATGGGCATATTCAACCCTATTATCCTCTTCATCAGCGGGCGGTCTGCTTTTAGATAAAAGTGGTCTCTGCAGCAGATTTACCGCAAGATCACTTTTATCGGTAGTGGGAGAGGGCCCCCCCCCCTTATCGGTAGTGGGACGGTGCCTTCCGCCACTTACCGGAGTCGCCGGCAGTGGCGGAGGTGATCATGTCCTCTCCCTGGCTTGGTATTGAGATGAGTGAGCAGAAGATGGCCCCCACCCGTCTCTATATCATTGCAGGGCGGAAATAATGTCAAAACATCACTTCTGCCCATAGCTCTTAAAGGGACATTTTTTTTCAAATGACATGTGATATTTATTAATTGTTTATTGCATTTTTGTGTAAATATGAGCTCTGAGGTCTTTTTGAGGTCCTGTCATGCTTTTTTGCTATTACAAGGGATGTTTACATTCCTTGTAATAGGAATAAAAGTGACACAATTTTTTTTTAAAAAGAAAAGTGTAAAAATTTAAAATAAAAGGTAAAATAATGAGAAATTTTTTTTTAAACCGCATCCTGTCCCACCCAGCTCGCGTGCAGAAGCAAACGCATACATGAGTAGCGCCCGCATATGAAAACTGTGTTCAAACCACACATGTGAGGTATCACCACCACGATCGTTAGAGCAAGAACAATAATTATAGCTCTAGACCTCCTCTGTAACTCAAAACATGCAACTTGTAGAATTTTTTAAACATTGCATATGGAGATTTTTAAGGGTAAAAGTTTGTCGCCATTCCACGAGCAGTTGCAACTTCGAAGCCTGACATGTTGGGTATCAATTTACTCGGCGTAACATCATCTTTCACAATATAAAAAAAATTGCGCTAACTTTACTGTTTTATTTTTTAATTTAAAAAAGTGAATTGTTTCCCCAAAAAGTGCGCTTGTAAGACCGTTGCGCAAATACGGTTTGACAAAAAGTATTGCAACGATCACCAATTTATTCTCTAGGGTGTTAGAAAAAATATATAATGTTTGGGGGTTCTAAGTAATTTTCTAGCAAAAAAAATGATTTTAACTTTCAAAAATAGGCCCGTTCCTTAAGTGGTTAAAGGCATCGGTCAGGCAGCACACATTGTCCAGCACCAGGAAATGGTAACCTCCCAGGGTCTGGAAATGCGTTACACAAACCTTTCTTCAAGGTCTCCTGAAGATGTTTTATCCTCTGCTCCCTCTGCGAAGGCAGGATGAGTTCTGCAACTTTACCCTTGTAGCGTGGATCAAGAAGGGTTGCCAGCCAGTAGGGATGAGCTTCGAGTTCGAGTCGAACTCATGTTCGACTCGAACATTGCCTGTTCGCCCGTTCGCCGAACAGCGAACAAATTGGGGTGTTCGCGGCAAATTCGAAAAGTCTATGGGAGAAATTGAAAGTGCTAATTATAAAGGCTTATATGCAAGTTATTGTCATAAAAAGTGTTTGGGGACCCGGGTCCTGCCCCAGGGGACATGTATCAATGCAAAAAAAAAGTTTTAAAAATTGCAGTTTTTTTGGGAGCAGTGATTTTAATAATGCTTAAAGTGAAACAATAAAAGTGAAATATTCCTTTAAATTTCGTACATGGGGGGTATGTATAATATGCATGTAAAGTGGCGCTTGTTTCCCGTGCTTAGAACTGTCCCTGCACAAAATGTCATTTCTGAAGGAAAAAACTTAATTTAAAACTCACTCGCGGCTATTAATGAATTTTCGGCTCCCGGCAATACATAGAAAAGTAATTGATAAAAAAGAAAAAAAAAGCGTGGGGGTCCCCCCAAATTCAATTACCAGGCCCTTCAGGTCTGGTATACATATTAAGGGGAACCCCGCCGCAAATTAAAAAAAAAATGCGTGCGGTTCCCCCCAAATATCCATACCAGGCCCTTCAGATCTGGCGTGGATTTTAAGGGGAAATCCATACCAGGCCCTTATCCGAGCACGCAACCTGGCAGGCCACAGGAAAAGAGGGGGGACGCGAGAGAGCGCCCTCCCCCCCTTCTGAACCGTACCAGGCCACATGCCCTCAACATGGGGAGGATGTCCCCATGTTGATGGAGACAAGGGCCTCATCCCCACAACCCTTGCCCGGTGGTTGTGGGGGTCTGCGGGCGGGGGGCTTATCGGAATCTGGAAGACCCCTTTAACAAAGGGGACCCCCAGATCCCGCCCCCCCCATGTGAATTGGTAAGGGGTACATTGTACCCCTACCATTTCACGAAGAAAGTGTTAAAACATGTAAAAAAAAACAAACACCTTGGAAAAGTCCTTTATTAAAAAAAAAAAAAAACATTCCAGCGATGAAATCCAGTGTCCCGCGGCGATCCGATGTCCAGCGCTGTCCGTCATTGGCGGAGCCTGAGCGGACCTGATGGGGAACTTCCTTCACTGTGTAATACATGAATAGACCCGCCCCTTCTAAAGTTCCCCATCAGGTCCACTCAGCCAATGACTAGGTGTAAGGCTAAGCGGACCAGATGCGGAACGTGAGAAGGGGCGGGTCTATTCATGTATTACACAGTGAAGGAAGTTCCCCATCAGGTCCGCTCAGGCCAATGACGTAGGCGGGGTCTGACATACCGAGGGGGCGGACCTGATGGGGAGCAAGGAGAACTCTGCCATTTTCTATGATGTGGGTCTTTCAAGTGCTGTTGCCAACGGACTGCATGGCAGGTCGTCATAAGTCTCGTCAAGCATGTGGTGCCCAAGCAGCTGCTGCTCTGGCCATACTTGATCCACTTCAGACATAGGTTGCAAACAGCTATGGTATGATCTTCTGCA